>CM010316.2:7001441-8233941 GCA_001923025.3 Taenia multiceps
TTTTGCCTATTCCTCAATCATGTCAATAACAATTGGTTTCATTCAGCTCAAGCATTAGATAAATCGTTCACAATCACTAGCAGTCTCATCTATTCTGTGGATGGTTAAAGCTTCTAATAAACACACACTTCACTAATCAACATCTTGGCTAATTGCCAGTTTCCCCACAGTGAAGCTTTTGAACATTTGGTGTCAGATTTGTTGCATCCATTGGATTGGCGATCCACACTCCTTCATGTTGAAGAATATTTTGCTGTTACTCATCTTGGTACAGAGCACTCATTTGTGAACACAAGTGGTAATTTAGTTGTGGAACCAAAAAGCCGGACTATGAAGGAACGAAGGGCGAGTGGTGTGATGAAGGAAGATGGATTGAGGAGGTAAAGGTGAGTCTGCCGGAGCAAACAGTACTTTTGTGCGAACCGTGCACACCGGTCCAACCCCTGGACCGACGCCTGCATTAAGCTTTACACGGACACTTCGCCTTCTATCGCTCTCGGCAATGCAGTCGTGTGTGCCGGCACAGCAACAGCCATTGTCTTGCGGAAGGAGGAGAAGATATATGACGTCGGAATAAAAGTGTCTGCGTGGAAGCACGTGAGCACTTCAGCCTTGGCGTTGGGTTGCTTTGTGCATGTTGCACACGCGCTTTTCGAGTTAAGTTGTGCCACTCACCCTCATGCCCAGCTCTACATTCATTCACTAGAAGCACATTGCTAGCTTGTAGCATTAACTCAGTCACTTGGACGATAGGTGATAAAGTGCTAACAGAGGCTGCGCAACAGAGAATGCAACTTGGTGCTAACACTGACAGGGTTCCTTCCTATTGTCACCGTCTGCCTGCATCAGCGATGCTAAGTGTGTTATTCTCTACATTATGAAACGTCTATCAGCTGTGCCCTTATTTCTCTCCATCGAATTTCGTTTTGTGTTCTTCCATCCCACGCATCTACCTTACGTGTCCCTTCGACTACTATCTATGGTCGCACAATCTGCGATTTATATTTGCAAGTGAGGATCCACCTTTATTTCACTAATTTTACGAAAACTTAATGCTTCTGCACTGCGACAAATGTCAAAATACATGCTTCAATCTACATTTATTCAAATCGGTGCTGTCCGCGTTGGCCAAATCTCGCCAACTTCGTCGAAAATAAACTTGAAGCTCCACTGTGCACCCAATGCTTGAACCATTAATAGATATTCCTCGTGGCATTACAACTTGTATTTTGGGGTCCGATTGAGTGCAGACACTGCTCTCCACTCTCTTCCTATTTCTCGACCACTTTCTTCCTTGTCCTTTTCTCCACCGTGTTATCTTCCGCATAATCTGACTACTAAATCTAAAAGGATGACGGTTTTGTTACGGATGCTTGGCGTTTCGGCAAAGTACATGCAGTCAAGCAACGTCAATCCTAATGCTGCTGCATTCGTCTTCGTCGCTGTCGTCGTTCACTTGCAGCACATATGCGCAATGGAATTGTGTGACTTGATCCGATCTGTCGGTGCCTGTGGCTTAGAGGGCGATTCGTAACTACTGCTCCATTCCAATGCAATGACCAACCACGCTCCTACATCCTGAGTAATTTACTCTGCTCTAACTTCAAATAGTGTCATCACCTGCAAGCCTTGACGAAGATAATTTTGCAATGATTGTAGGAAACAAAATGCTAGGAGGAAATATTGCCAGTGGGTGCGTAAGTAAGCGCTAAGAGAATAAATGTGCAAAAGGGAGAACTCGGATTTTGAGAACAAGCTTTCGATATTGCATTTGGATGCAACCACTAGGTGGAGCGACAAGCACCTCTTCTCCCACACTGCAGACTGTTCACAGCAGAAATGGCACTTGGGCCAACTGTCCACACCTCATCGCCTTCAGCTTCTCCTTCACACTTCTGATGCCACTGGCCATGTTCGCAGACCAGACGACGCGATTGGTCCTCTGCTTTCCTATGCGCACATTTTCCGCACCACTTCCATGACAGATGCACACCTCCCTGCTCATGATGACAATGTGCCCAAGGAATGGCGGATTTTGTGCAAGCTTCTGCTTCTCACCAAGAATGCTAGGCCGTAATCGTCAGCATGTCGAGAATACCTCCGTTCATGTGGACACACACACAATGGTTGCAGCCTCATCCCTTTGCTTGCATATTTACTGCAACTCCGCACAATTCGCGCAATCAGTGCTCGTGGGTCCTGTGGGACCAGGAAGAACAGGCCATGTCAAGGACGTCTGCTGCCTGCAATCCACACACGATTGCGACTCGCAATCGACAACCGTTACAATGGTTGGGACGATGCCTTGATTCAATATGGAAGTAGGGGAATGGAAGGGGAGGGCGAGGCGTGATGGTGGGGACGAATCAATGCGCTCTCTAAAGAGGTGGCATAATCGTCAGACGATGGTACCGGAACTAGCAGCCAAGGTTATTATTGAGGCATGCGGCAAGCAAAGGAGAAGTGGATTAATTGGTTGCAATGAAAGCTGAGTACCGCTTTCGTCAGGACAAGTTGGAATGTGCCATAGCACGTGAAACAGCATAAGCTCTAATTCCTGAGCATGAGCGTGAGGCAGTCTAGGTGACCATCGCTGACGATTCGAAGTAAGCTCACCTCCACGTCTGTGGTGGAATATGGGTGCCATGCTGCCGAGAGAAGCGTGGAATGGGAAATGTATTTGAGTGAGAGAGAGCGTAGTCACGGCATCCAATTTCAGCTAGATCGGAGGCAGCCTGCCTCTTTGCTACTGCCATGCATCTCCGTCTGCCTTTCTGTATGCGCTGGTCCTATACACGATACGAGGACGAATACAAATGCAACCAAGTTCTCTCCAAGCAGTTGTATCGTGCATAGTAGCAAGCAGGTTGAATGTGAGCAGAGTATTCTACACGCGTTTATGCCTACACCCATAGTCTGCCTCACCGCCTTCTACCCACTTCTTCCTTTGCTTTGCTTTTCACCTGAAGTGTAATTGAAGAGTGAGAATATGCGCACCCAACCGGTTTCGGCGCATCCATAATCAATTATACGCGTTTCGGACCTGTTCGTTGTTCAAAACCTCCCCTTTTATCTCGCCGCCTTAGTCAATCTGTCAAATTACGAATCGGTCCGGATGCTAACAGCATGTGACTTCGAATGACAGAGTCAGACACAGAGCTCGAATTAGGAGCGCTTCATTTTAGCTAGAAATACGATAGTTGTGCCTTTCAAACCACATGTGTAGCTTCCTTTGAATCGAAAAGCCCCTTGGTCTCTAATTGCACATTTTACTACTGCAGACGGGGTTGAAATGCGAACTGAAATAAGCTTGGCGTATTTGCATCCAAATAGGCCGAACCGATTGCGTGAGTACGGAGGCGGTGATTCTACCATGCATCAAATGTGTCTTACCCCACAAATCACAGCAAACCTGTGCAATTAAGTAGTCCTGGATCAAATTGGGACGCAAGTGACTAGTGGTAATCCTCGCAAAATCAAGAATTCACAGCCGGATGAGTTTGTTCCTCATAAGGTACAATGTTTGGGTTCCAAGCTTCGGGAATAGAACTATTGTGTTATTGGTGGCAAACATGTGGACAAAGTTCAGTGAAGAGCAGATTTCAGCCAGCTGCTAAATGATGCAGTTGCTAATGATGATGGTGATTATGGTGGTGGTGGTTATGGTGGTGGTGTTGATGATGAGGTTGGTTGGTCCGGCTAAGTGGGAAGCAGAAGGTTTTGTATCCGATTGGACCGACACCGCTCAGCGTTGATTTGAAAATGGAACACAGGAGGTGGTTGTGACACTAAATGTGCAACTAGGGCATCGACGATGTTCCAAGTGCACGACACATGGACTAGTGGTAAGGACTGAAGTTTGTCGGCCAATGCGCATTGTGTAATGGTGGGGTAACGGTAAGAAGCGAAGGGGGAGTGGTTGTTAGGTTCAGCGAAGCAAACGCGACCTTCGGTTGCGGTTGTGGACGTTCTAGACCCGCATTTTATTGCACAGCATGGCCTTCCTCTTTGTGCGTTGTAAGTAGAAGGGCGTGAAGGAAATTAAGCCCCGACCAAGCCTCGATGAAGGGAGTTCCTTGATGAAGGCAGGAGAGGAATCCACGAGACATGGAAGTACATTTGTTGGTTCCACACACATCGACCTCAGTCGCAATGTCCTGCTTGGTATTCTCGGGCTTGTTCAGATTCGAATGAGGGAAGCCGAGAGCAGGCGAGCGAAACTCAAGCTTCGTTGCCGATGTCAGTGGAGAGAAATTCATCCCGCGCACCTCTCATTTGCATCCCTATGTTAAGCCATTTGGATGTGGTGTTTGCAGCAAATCGTGACACGGCATGGTTATGGCTTTCGCCAGTGGAGAATAGCATCATGGGCGTCGGGTGTAGTCGGTGCAGTGGGAGTGAGTGAGGCAATGCAGAAGCACAACTGTGCCGCAATGGTTTGAATAATTCACTGTAGAGGATAGTAGAAGACACGGTTTGAGAGTTTGGACGAGATTTGACTTGCACATTTGGAAGAGGAAGAACGGATTTTAGCGAAACGTGTACCCATGCGCCACTCCACACTGACGCTTTTGACAAAGCATGTCCACGCAGTGGCACAATCGGGTTACTCCTCTGCAATGGCACGAAGAAAGTGCGAATTGAAGTGGTTCATTGCTTCGATTGCACATTATTTGGTTAACGACCATGCACATGAGTGGCCATTTTGTTGTGGTGAAAATAAGTAATGAGGTGTGCAGAATTTGCGCCATATTGAACTCACCGGATCAGCGCAAACACTGTGGGTTTTCAATTTGCTGCATCAATTCGCAGTTCCCCTTTAGCGCCTTCACTGCTGCGTGTTACAGCTGAATGCAGTCGATGAAGAGCAATTGTGCCGGAAGATGCACCAAAGCACTTAGTCGAACGGCACATGTGTGATCACCGTAACAATCACAAATGCGTGATTTGTGGAGTTCTCTGCATGTCACATTTCGACAAATGATGAGCAGATCGGGTCAGTCGACGTCATGATGTGGCGGAATGAGGGTGTTTGGCAGGGACATGGTCAATCACTATTTAAGTGACAGAATGAAGAGGCAATGAACATGGTGATTCGAACTGTACATAGTTTGCCAACGACTCAATTTCGCTTTGACCTGGGTAAGAGAAAGCTATGATGGATTGTGCCAACTCAATCGCAAAACAATCTAGCAAGGATTTGGGTTTAAATTGATTTTCATTGGATCGAGATATCCCAATCGCAAAATCGCGCTAATTATATGGCAGAATTAAGGTAACTCGAAGTAAGAATGCATTTGAACATAACAGAAAACTTGGAAGATTCCGGGAAGAGAGTAAAGTTACTGTCTTCCGTTTAAACCCAGACCTCTAGATTGTCTACCTGCATGTGCAATTCTCATAAAGTGGCCTAACAAGTGATGTGCTCAAACGCTTTCACCACAGGCACACTGCTACTTGGGCGTCAATGTGCACGCTCACACACGGCTGCCTTGCCGCAAGCAGCGGAGTGTGAAGTGTGCCTGTAGAGGCACGCGCACGCGTCGGCTTAGGGGTTGGGCTACTTCGCATACATGAACTGTCTGCTACGGTGGACTTGGCCCGCCCTGCGATCCGACACTTTTGCCCTCCTCAGCCCCTCTTTCCTCACCACACCACCTACATTTCATTCCTCCACCATCAGGTGCTGCACCGACTTCTCCTTGCATGACACACGCATTTTACCCCACCACTCCTTTGTCCTTGCGCTCATGCAAACCACGGTCAATTACCAGGTCTTCCAATCTCATTATTATGTGAAAGCATTGAGATCTTAATCTGACATTATCACCAAATGACATTCTTTGCTTCTTGAACCGTCTCCACGATGCTGGTTAGGCGCATGTCACTGCATGTCGTGGTCGTTGCAACTGGTTCCACGTGCGCTCAGGTCTGCACCAGGCTAAGACTAATCGCACCGCATTAAGGCCAAAGGTGTCGCCGTTTGTTTATGCCAGAACCGCAACTTTTCTATGCACGTTAACTTGCTTACCTCACAATATTCCAGCGTGTCACATTCATCCTGCTTATTCTTCCTGCCTCTACTAACTCAAAACGGTAAGAGAGATATATTTGCTTTGTATGCATAAGTGTGAGCGTCAGCTCCGCACTTGCTCGTTTATAGTGAAGCACACTTCTCAACGAAGACATTAGATTGACATGGTGATGGAGTGCTTGCTCCAGATGTGTCAACACATTGAAGCAGTGCTTTGACTTAGATGTGCGATGCTTGCTTCTAGCACAACTGAGGAGTGCTAGAGAGTTGGAGGATGTCGGTCACATCAGTGACCAAGTGGCACAGCTGCCTAGAATGCCTGATTGAGATGTTGGTTAGTTAAAGCAGTGTCTAGACCTGCTGCTCTCATTTGCACGCCCCATTGACCATTTTACTAGGACCAGGTGGTCACTCAGTCATTCATCTATTCGCAACATTTAGGCCGAAGTTCTTCTGCGCTTCTACAACTTCACCTTCAATCGCATTGCCCAAACGCGCACAGACAGTTAAGTAGGGTAAGCGCAGATTGGCATGCTCCAGTGAAATGCACTTCGACATTTGCCCCCCAGAGAGCAACAGATGAGTGAAGGTGTTTGTAGGGGCATGTCCACACGTCCATTTAAAGAAGGCTGCTTAGCATTCATTACTCACTGGCTAGACTCTAGTGGACTTTGCCCGTCTTGCCCGACTTTGCGTTTGCCGCCCTCACGCTGACGTCCTTCATGTCACATTCGACAATACACCGCCTCACCATTGGGTGCATCATCCACCCCTCGTTGCTGGACCCACCAAATCCATCCCACTAGTCGGCAGTCACCTTCATCGAAACTGAGATCGGTAAATGTGGTCCTCAATCATGTCGGCTCTTAAAACAGGCGAGGTGCTAAGCTGGTGTGATTGGCAAATGAATGTGATGAAATGTTAGAATTTGTCTGACGACGCTAACTCAGTCACATTGCACTGTCATGAGGAGGCCATTGCCCCTGAATGGAGGACTGCATGAAACGCAGTCAAATTGCGTTGAAATGCTCGTGGTTGCATTAGCAGTCGTAGTTCACTAGGCCACAAGTTACACCTCCTGCTGCATAACTTCGCGGCGAAATTGATGGTCACTGAGACGAAAGAATAGGGAGCCTTCGGATTGCCGTTTGACGTGGATGGAGGTGGATGAGTGGATGATGGAAGAGGAGGCGGACTGAGGCTTACTCCTCGCAGGACAGAAGCCCTTTGCGCTTGACTTCAACATCTCAGGAAGTGAGCAGTGGCATGCAAGCAAATACTGCCACATGTCCACACGCACATTAAACTGGCCTGCCTCAAGACCATTCAGCATGCCAACTTCAAATTTTAACTAACTAGTTTACTTCTACTAGCTATTCCATCTGTTCAACGACACACATTCAATTTAGGCTCAAGCGAATCAACTAGCTTTGCCGACGTTGCCGCACTATCATTTTGCCGTCAGATCAGTGCAATCATCAGAATGTCGCTCCACAAACTTTGAGCCTGATCCACCTCCTGTCGCCAATCGACTTGTCATAGAACACCCACATTTGTGAATGCAAACAGTAACCTATGGAATGTGATGCATTCAATTAATAGATAGAATTGATAACCGGTTTCGGTACAACGAAACACGCTCGGTTACTCGGGACATTGTATGCAGAAAGGTACCAAACGCATTTCGTACTGAACTTTGTGATTCATCGGCAACAAGTTGCTCTCGTTTCATTTCCTCAAGCACCGGTTTGCCTTCTACCCCCTCTTCTCGTATTCACATCTTGTCCCTCCGCTTCCTCCTGCTCTGGACTAGCGGTAACGGTTTGCCTTCCATGCCCGCTTCTCGTGTTCACATTCCATCCCTTCGCTTCCTCCTGCTCGCATTCATCTGGAACTTCAACTATTGCACAGATGACAGCCTCTGCATCGGCCCCTTCCAGCCCTTCTTCCGCCGCACTTCTACGCGTGACGGTGACTTGGAGCATCCCTTGGAATCTCATCAGCCTCATATCAGATGTGACTGGCGAGTGCCCTTCCACCTCTCCACCCCTCCACCCTTCCATACCTCCTCTTCCGCGTAAATATCTCCCTGAACTGCCTTGTGATAGACTCCTCTGCTTCTTTGGCAGTCTGCATCTTATTTAGGTTGAAATGCATGTCTCTCGCCGGTTGGGTCGCATTGTCACTTACTCAACGGGATGGCGGCACTGATTGGTAGTGAGGAGTTATAGGCGACGCGGTTATTGAGTAGTAGTGAACAGATTCGTGCAAGTGGTGATTTAACTAGGCATCTCTCTCCTTACCATGCCACATTAGCACATCTACTTCTCCATCGGTTTGAGTTCCATCAACAGGTTAGACAGGTTTTGATGAAAATGGCTGTAGGCAATCCCACCTGCCAATACGGAAGGCCTTGAACGGTTGCCTGATGATTTGCTTGGCAGCTGATATACCCACTGGATCGGTGCTTCGCTCCATCGCTTGCATACGCCCTCTGTCGTTGGCTGCGTGGATGCAATTTTCACTTCTGGACTAGGTCCTCGTTTATGGTCCCGGACCTTGCTGCTCCTGCCACAGCTTCACTACCCAGTTCTCCATGAAGTTGGACCATCGCAATGTGGGTGCTTGAGATGTTGGAACGCGCCCGCTTTGCATTAGGCTATTCATTCTAGGACTGAGTGCTTGATAGTTTTCTCCCTGGTTGAAGAACAAAATGGTATCCATCGTGAGGAATTTCATGGGCCAATTAGCTTAAGACGCTTCTGGTGGCAAAACCCTGATACGGTTAATTCGAGGACCTAGAGCAATGTCGTCGCTCTCTCGTATCACTACGTGCCACTTCCCTACCACTCAAGATTTAGCTAGGGACTAGGTTACCCATCGAGTCAACGAGGTCTGGTGAATTGTTTCCATCTACGCAACCGAATATTGACTTGAGGGATCCAGCTATTCCTTTCATCTGTTGGGAACTCTGTCCTCAGCTGGATCGCCTAGTGTTTTGATTAACGTCCGTAGAACTGCAAACTAGTTATTTGGGATATTTTCACTTCCAGCTTTCACTGAACCATACTGGTGTTTGCATGTTGTCACGGCACGCGGAGTCCTTGTTCGTGCTGGTCTCTGTTGCATCATATGGTGCTTAGACGGACTAAGCAGAGGATTGGATTCTAGGACGCATCCATCCTGTCATTTTTCAATTTTTTGGGTCATGGTAGCTGCGCTAGTAAATCACCCAATCTACGCTGATTCCTCGTGGCACAAACAGGATCTAAATACCTCCCTCTTGTTTTGAGAGAACAACACTGCATTTTCGCTCCTCCCCTGATCGACCAGTGCATGTTGCGACCTCAGGTTATGGATTGCGACGTAACTCAAGAGAACCGAGTCCGAAGTCGGGTTGCGAGTCAACTTCCCTCTTATACTCTGCCAAAAACCCTTACCGAATAAATCCTATTTTAGACATTCAAAAACCGCTGTCGAGAGGAGGTTCAATTGGTTGCCACTAAAGGGCCGTGAGTGCTGTCTCCCAAATTTATCCAGCGCATTTATTTTATCCTGCTGCTTCTCCACTTTGTCCTCAATGACTTTGAAATCACGAGTCCAAAAAAGGCGGATTGTGTCTCGAGTCGTACGTCGCATCTGCATTGGCAGGTACTTGTTACTGTAAGAAAAGGAGTAGTATCATTGAATAAATGGAAGTATTTGTCGTTTAGCGTGGGTAGTGTGAAGTATATGAGTGGTAAAAGAATAAGTAGAATGTGCTTTTCCTTCCAAGCGCAAACTCACTTCACTTGCTACTAAAAGGATAGGTGTTGTATAAGTGAATAAATCGCATCAATTGTTCCAGATACACTTTCGAAATAATCATTCCGCGTAAACGAGGGTTGATGGGTAAGTGAGTGGCTGGAAGTGAGTGAGGCGGATGGACTTACTGTTCTCATAGCTGGTGCTGTTCGCATTAACTATTTGCTTATGCATCCACATATTTTTCGGTGAACCTTAGCAAACATGCTGGAATTGTAACACTTTCGCATGCAATTTGCATCGGTCTGACGTACATATTTTGGAACTCCGAAGAGATCATAATCACGTGACCGCATTTCTGAGATGCCGTTTCCTCCGACAGCTTAGCATGCTATCAAGAGGGTAGCACAGACTGCCTAATCCTCAATCATATCAACAAGAGCATGTTTCAATTCACTCAGGTATTAGCAAAACCGTTCGCAAACACCAGCAGTCTCATCTATTCTGTGGACAGTTAATTCTTCCTGATAAAAACAATTACACTTTGGCAAAGCGCTCGTTTTACCACAATGCAGCCCTCGAACATTCGGATGTCAGATTGATCGCTCTCATTAGAGTAGCGATGCACACTCCTTCATGTTTGATAAATATTTTGCTGCTGCTCAGCTTTGTACAGAGCACCCATTTGTGAAGCCGAACGGGATCTCATATGTACAATCAAAAAGCTATTGGGCATAACTGAGTGCCTAAACCACCACCACCACCACCACCACCACCACCATTCCACGTGGATGGAGGTTAATGAGCAAGTGAGTGGATGAAGGAGAACAAGCCGAATGGACTTACTCTTCAATAAGCTGGCACTGCTAGCATTAACTTCTTGCTTTTGCGTCCACATAATCTTAGGCGTACCTTAGCGAGCATGCTAAAACTGTAACACACACTTCACTAATCAACATCTTGGTTAATTGCTCAGTTTCCCCACAGTGAAGCTTTTGAACATTTGGTGTCAGATTTGTTGCATCCATTGGATTGGCGATCTACACTCCTTTGTGTTTGAAGAATATTTCGCTGCTGCTCGTCTTTGTACAGAGCACTCATTTGTGAACACAAACGAAAAATTATCTGTAGAACCAAAAAAGCCGGCTTGTGAAGGAACGAAGTGTGATTGGTGTGATGGAGGAAGTTGGGTCGAGGAGGCAAAGGTGAGTCAAGCGAAGCAAACAATTCTTCTATGCGAATCGTGCGCACCAGCCCAACTCCTGGACCAACGCCTGCACTTGGCTTTACATGCGCGCTTCACCTCCTATCGCTCTCGGTAATGCAGCCGTGTGTGCGGGCACAGCACCTGCCATTGTCTTGCGGAAGGAGTTGAAGATGTATGACGCTGTGTTGCTTTGTGCATGTTGCACACGCGCTTTTCGAGTTAAGTTGTGCCACTCACCCTCATGCCCAGCTCCACATTCATTCACTAGAAGCACATTGCTAGCTTGTGGCATTAACTCAGTCACTTGGACGATAGGTGATAAAGTGCTGGCAGAGGCTGCGCAACTGAGAATGGAACTTGGTGCTAACGCTGACAGGGTTCCTTCCTATTGTCACCGTCTACCTCCATCAGCAATGCTTAGTGGGCTCTTCTCTACATTATGAAACGTCTATCAGCTGTGTCCTTACTTTCTCTTCATCGAATTTTGTTATGTGTTCTTCCATCCCCACGCATCTACCTTACGTATCCATTGAACTACTCTCCATGGTCGTCAAAAATAAACTCGAAGCTCTACTATGCACACAATGCTTGAACCATTGATAGATATTCCTCGTGACATTGCAACAGGTATCATGGAGTCATAGTGAGTGCAGATATTGTTTTTGTGGTCCATTTCTCCACCGTGTTATCTTCCGCGTACTCCAACTGCTACATCTTAAAAGGAAGACAGCGTCGATGCAGATGCTTAATGTTTTGAAAAAGTCGATAAATTCAAGCGACGTCAATTTTGATGCTGTTGCATTCGTCTTCGTCGCTGTCATCTTTCGCTTGCAGCACACATGCGCGATGTAATTGTGCAAATTCATCTGATCTGTCGGTGCTTGTGACTATGTGGGCGATTCGTAACTACTGCTCCATTCCAATGCAATGACCAACCACGCTCCTACATCCTGAGTAATTTGCGCTGCTCTCGCTTCAAAGGGTGTCATCACCTGCAATTCTTAACGAAGATAATTTTGCAATGACTGTAGGAAACAAAATGCTAGGAGGAAATATTGCCAGTGGGTGCGTAAGTAAGCGCTAAGAGAATGAATGTGCAAAAGGGAGAACTCGGATTTCGAGAACAAGCGTTCGATATTGCATTTGGATGCGACCACTAGGTGGAGCGACAAGCACCTCTTCTCCCACACTGCAGACTGTTCACAGCAGAAATGGCACTTGGGCCAACTGTCCACACCTCATCGCCTTCAGCTTCTCCTTCACACTTCTGATGCCACTGGCCATGTTCGCAGACCAGACGACGCGATTGGTCCTCTGCTTTCCTATGCGCACATTTTCCGCACCACTTCCATGACAGATGCACACCTCCCTGCTCATGATGACAATGTGCCCAAGGAATGGCGGATTTTGTGCAAGCTTCTGCTTCTCACCAAGAATGCTAGGCCGTAATCGTCAGCATGTCGAGAATACCTCCGTTCATGTGGACACACACACAATGGTTGCAGCCTCATCCCTTTGCTTGCATATTTACTGCAACTCCGCACAATTCGCGCAATCAGTGCTCAGTGGGTCCTGTGGGACCAGGAAGAACAGGCCATGTCAAGGACGTCTGCTGCCTGCAATCCACACACGATTGCGACTCGCAATCGACAACCGTTACAATGGTTGGGACGATGCCTTGATTCAATATGGAAGTAGGGGAATGGAAGGGGAGGGCGAGGCGTGATGGTGGGGACGAATCAATGCGCTCTCTAAAGAGGTGGCATAATCGTCAGACGATGGTACCGGAACTAGCAGCCAAGGTTATTATTGAGGCATGTGGCAAGCAAAGGAGAAGTGGATTAATTGGTTGCAATGAAAGCTGAGTACCGCTTTCGTCAGGACAAGTTGGAATGTGCCATAGCACGTGAAACAGCATAAGCTCTAATTCCTGAGCATGAGCGTGAGGCAGTCTAGGTGACCATCGCTGACGATTCGAAGTAAGCTCACCTCCACGTCTGTGGTGGAATATGGGTGCCATGCTGCCGAGAGAAGCGTGGAATGGGAAATGTATTTGAGTGAGAGAGAGCGTAGTCACGGCATCCAATTTCAGCTAGATCGGAGGCAGCCTGCCTCTTTGCTACTGCCATGTATCTCCGTCTGCCTTTCTGTATGCGCTGGTCCTATACACGATACGAGGACGAATACAAATGCAACCAAGTTCTCTCCAAGCAGTTGTATCGTGCATAGTAGCAAGCAGGTTGAATGTGAGCAGAGTATTCTACACGCGTTTATGCCTACACCCATAGTCTGCCTCACCGCCTTCTACCCACTTCTTCCTTTGCTTTGCTTTTCACCTGAAGTGTAATTGAAGAGTGAGAATATGCGCACCCAACCGGTTTCGGCGCATCCATAATCAATTATACGCGTTTCGGACCTGTTCGTTGTTCAAAACCTCCCCTTTTATCTCGCCGCCTTAGTCAATCTGTCAAATTACGAATCGGTCCGGATGCTAACAGCATGTGACTTCGAATGACAGAGTCAGACACAGAGCTCGAATTAGGAGCGCTTCATTTTAGCTACAAATACGATAGTTGTGCCTTTCAAACCACATGTGTAGCTTCCTTTGAATCGAAAAGCCCCTTGGTCTCTAATTGCACATTTTACTACTGCAGACGGGGTTGAAATGCGAACTGAAATAAGCTTGGCGTATTTGCATCCAAATAGGCCGAACCGATTGCGTGAGTACGGAGGCGGTGATTCTACCATGCATCAAATGTGTCTTACCCCACAAATCACAGCAAACCTGTGCAATTAAGTAGTCCTGGATCAAATTGGGACGCAAGTGACTAGTGGTAATCCTCGCAAAATCAAGAATTCACAGCCGGATGAGTTTGTTCCTCATAAGGTACAATGTTTGGGTTCCAAGCTTCGGGAATAGAACTATTGTGTTATTGGTGGCAAACATGTGGACAAAGTTCAGTGAAGAGCAGATTTCAGCCAGCTGCTAAATGATGCAGTTGCTAATGATGATGGTGATTATGGTGGTGGTGGTTATGGTGGTGGTGTTGATGATGAGGTTGGTTGGTCCGGCTAAGTGGGAAGCAGAAGGTTTTGTATCCGATTGGACCGACACCGCTCAGCGTTGATTTGAAAATGGAACACAGGAGGTGGTTGTGACACTAAATGTGCAACTAGGGCATCAGACGATGTTCCAAGTGCACGACACATGGACTAGTGGTAAGGACTGAAGTTTGTCGGCCAATGCGCATTGTGTAATGGTGGGGTAACGGTAAGAAGCGAAGGGGGAGTGGTTGTTAGGTTCAGCGAAGCAAACGCGACCTTCGGTTGCGGTTGTGGACGTTCTAGACCCGCATTTTATTGCACAGCATGGCCTTCCTCTTTGTGCGTTGTAAGTAGAAGGGCGTGAAGGAAATTAAGCCCCGACCAAGCCTCGATGAAGGGAGTTCCTTGATGAAGGCAGGAGAGGAATCCACGAGACATGGAAGTACATTTGTTGGTTCCACACACATCGACCTCAGTCGCAATGTCCTGCTTGGTATTCTCGGGCTTGTTCAGATTCGAATGAGGGAAGCCGAGAGCAGGCGAGCGAAACTCAAGCTTCGTTGCCGATGTCAGTGGAGAGAAATTCATCCCGCGCACCTCTCATTTGCATCCCTATGTTAAGCCATTTGGATGTGGCGTTTGCAGCAAATCGTGACACGGCATGGTTATGGCTTTCGCCAGTGGAGAATAGCATCATGGGCGTCGGGTGTAGTCGGTGCAGTGGGAGTGAGTGAGGCAATGCAGAAGCACATAACTGAGTGCCGCAATGGTTTGAATAATTCACTGTAGAGGATAGTAGAAGACACGGTTTGAGAGTTTGGACGAGATTTGACTTGCACATTTGGAAGAGGAAGAACGGATTTTAGCGAAACCTGTACCCATGCGCCACTCCACACTGACGCTTTTGACAAAGCATGTCCACGCAGTGGCACAATCGGGTTACTCCTCTGCAATGGCACGAAGAAAGTGCGAATTGAAGTGGTTCATTGCTTCGATTGCACATTATTTGGTTAACGACCATGCACATGAGTGGCCATTTTGTTGTGGTGAAAATAAGTAATGAGGTGTGCAGAATTTGCGCCATATTGAACTCACCGGATCAGCGCAAACACTGTGGGTTTTCAATTTGCTGCATCAATTCGCAGTTCCCCTTTAGCGCCTTCACTGCTGCGTGTTACAGCTGAATGCAGTCGATGAAGAGCAATTGTGCCGGAAGATGCACCAAAGCACTTAGTCGAACGGCACATGTGTGATCACCGTAACAATCACAAATGCGTGATTTGTGGAGTTCTCTGCATGTCACATTTCGACAAATGATGAGCAGATCGGGTCAGTCGACGTCATGATGTGGCGGAATGAGGGTGTTTGGCAGGGACATGGTCAATCACTATTTAAGTGACAGAATGAAGAGGTAATGAACATGGTGATTCGAACTGTACATAGTTTTCCAACGACTCAATTTCGCTTTGACCTGGGTAAGAGAAAGCTATGATGGATTGTGCCAACTCAATCGCAAAACAATCTAGCAAGGATTTGGATTTAAATTGATTTTCATTGGATCGAGATATCCCAATCGCAAAATCGCGCTAATTATATGGCAGAATTAAGGCAACTCGAAGTAAGAATGCATTTGAACATAACAGAAAACTTGGGGAAGATTCCGGGAAGAGAGTAAAGTTACTGTCTTCCGTTTAAACCCAGACCTCTAGATTGTCTACCTGCATGTGCAATTCTCATAAAGTGGCCTAACAAGTGATGTGCTCAAACGCTTTCACCACAGGCACACTGCTACTTGGGCGTCAAGTGTGCACGCTCACACACGGCTGCCTTGCCGCAAGCAGCGGAGTGTGAAGTGTGCCTGTAGAGGCACGCGCACGCGTCGGCTTAGGGGTTGGGCTACTTCGCATACATGAACTGTCTGCTACGGTGGACTTGGCCCGCCCTGCGATCCGACACTTTTGCCCTCCTCAGCCCCTCTTTCCTCACCACACCACCTACATTTCATTCCTCCACCATCAGGTGCTGCACCGACTTCTCCTTGCATGACACACGCATTTTACCCCACCACTCCTTTGTCCTTGCGCTCATGCAAACCACGGTCAATTACCAGGTCTTCCAATCTCATTATTATGTGAAAGCATTGAGATCTTAATCTGACATTATCACCAAATGACATTCTTTGCTTCTTGAACCGTCTCCACGATGCTGGTTAGGCGCATGTCACTGCATGTCGTGGTCGTTGCAACTGGTTCCACGTGCGCTCAGGTCTGCACCAGGCTAAGACTAATCGCACCGCATTAAGGCCAAAGGTGTCGCCGTTTGTTTATGCCAGAACCGCAACTTTTCTATGCACGTTAACTTGCTTACCTCACAATATTCCAGCGTGTCACATTCATCCTGCTTATTCTTCCTGCCTCTACTAACTCAAAACGGTAAGAGAGATATATTTGCTTTGTATGCATAAGTGTGAGCGTCAGCTCCGCACTTGCTCGTTTATAGTGAAGCACACTTCTCAACGAAGACATTAGATTGACATGGTGATGGAGTGCTTGCTCCAGATCTGTCAACACATTGAAGCAGTGCTTTGACTTAGATGTGCGATGCTTGCTTCTAGCACAACTGAGGAGTGCTAGAGAGTTGGAGGATGTCGGTCACATCAGTGACCAAGTGGCACAGCTGCCTAGAATGCCTGATTGAGATGTTGGTTAGTTAAAGCAGTGTCTAGACCTGCTGCTCTCATTTGCACGCCCCATTGACCATTTTACTAGGACCAGGTGGTCACTCAGTCATTCATCTATTCGCAACATTTAGGCCGAAGTTCTTCTGCGCTTCTACAACTTCACCTTCAATCGCATTGCCCAAACGCGCACAGACAGTTAAGTAGGGTAAGCGCAGATTGGCATGCTCCAGTGAAATGCACTTCGACATTTGCCCCCCAGAGAGCAACAGATGAGTGAAGGTGTTTGTAGGGGCATGTCCACACGTCCATTTAAAGAAGGCTGCTTAGCATTCATTACTCACTGGCTAGACTCTAGTGGACTTTGCCCGTCTTGCCCGACTTTGCGTTTGCCGCCCTCACGCTGACGTCCTTCATGTCACATTCGACAATACACCGCCTCACCATTGGGTGCATCATCCACCCCTCGTTACTGGACCCACCAAATCCATCCCACTAGTCGGCAGTCACCTTCATCGAAACTGAGATCGGTAAATGTGGTCCTCAATCATGTCGGCTCTTAAAACAGGCGAGGTGCTAAGCTGGTGTGATTGGCAAATGAATGTGATGAAATGTTAGAATTTGTCTGACGACGCTAACTCAGTCACATTGCACTGTCATGAGGAGGCCATTGCCCCTGAATGGAGGACTGCATGAAACGCAGTCAAATTGCGTTGAAATGCTCGTGGTTGCATTAGCAGTCGTAGTTCACTAGGCCAGAAGTTACACCTCCTGCTGCAAAACTTCGCGGCGAAATTGATGGTCACTGAGACGAAAGAATAGGGAGCATTCGGATTGCAGTGTAGCAGTGTGCCTGTGGTGAAAGCGTTTGAGCACATCACTTGTTAGGCCACTTTATGAGAATTGCACATGCAGGTAGACAATCTAGAGGTCTGGGTTTAAACGGAAGACAGTAACTTTACTCTCTTCCCGGAATCTTCTCCAAGTTTTCTGTTATGTTCAAATGCATTCTTACTTCGAGTTACCTTAATTCTGCCATATAATTAGCGCGATTTTGCGATTGGGATATCTCGATCCAATGAAAATCAATTTAAACCCAAATCCTTGCTAGATTGTTTTGCGATTGAGTTGGCACAATCCATCATAGCTTTCTCTTACCCAGGTCAAAGCGAAATTGAGTCGTTGGCAAACTATGTACAGTTCGAATCACCATGTTCATTGCCTCTTCATTCTGTCACTTAAATAGTGATTGACCATGTCCCTGCCAAACACCCTCATTCCGCCACATCATGACGTCGACTGACCCGATCTGCTCATCATTTGTCGAAATGTGACATGCAGAGAACTCCACAAATCACGCATTTGTGATTGTTACGGTGATCACACATGTGCCGTTCGACTAAGTGCTTTGGTGCATCTTCCGGCACAATTGCTCTTCATCGACTGCATTCAGCTGTAACACGCAGCAGTGAAGGCGCTAAAGGGGAACTGCGAATTGATGCAGCAAATTGAAAACCCACAGTGTTTGCGCTGATCCGGTGAGTTCAATATGGCGCAAATTCTGCACACCTCATTACTTATTTTCACCACAACAAAATGGCCACTCATGTGCATGGTCGTTAACCAAATAATGTGCAATCGAAGCAATGAACCACTTCAATTCGCACTTTCTTCGTGCCATTGCAGAGGAGTAACCCGATTGTGCCACTGCGTGGACATGCTTTGTCAAAAGCGTCAGTGTGGAGTGGCGCATGGGTACACGTTTCGCTAAAATCCCTTCTTCCACTTCCAAATATGTAAGTCCAATCTCGTCCAAACTCTCAAACCGTGTCTTCTACTATCCTCTACAGTGAATTATTCAAACCATTGCGGCACTCAGTTATGTGCTTCTGCATTGCCTCACTCACTCCCACTGCACCGACTACACCCGACGCCCATGATGCTATTCTCCACTGGCGAAAGCCATAACCATGCCGTGTCACGATTTGCTGCAAACGCCACATCCAAATGGCTTAACATAGGGATGCAAATGAGAGGTGCGCGGGATGAATTTCTCTCCACTGACATCGGCAACGAAGCTTGAGTTTCGCTCGCCTGCTCTCGGCTTCCCTCATTCGAATCTGAACAAGCCCGAGAATACCAAGCAGGACAATGCGACTGAGGTCGATGTGTGTGGAACCAACAAATGTACTTCCATTAGCAACTGCATCATTTAGCAGCTGGCTGAAATCTGCTCTTCACTGAACTTTGTCCACATGTTTGCCACCAATAACACAATAGTTCTATTCCCGAAGCTTGGAACCCAAACATTGTACCTTATGAGGAACAAACTCATCCGGCTGTGAATTCTTGATTTTGCGAGGATTACCACTAGTCACTTGCGTCCCAATTTGATCCAGGACTACTTAATTGCACAGGTTTGCTGTGATTTGTGGGGTAAGACACATTTGATGCATGGTAGAATCACCGCCTCCGTACTCACGCAATCGGTTCGGCCTATTTGGATGCAAATACGCCAAGCTTATTTCAGTTCGCATTTCAACCCCGTCTGCAGTAGTAAAATGTGCAATTAGAGACCAAGGGGCTTTTCGATTCAAAGGAAGCTACACATGTGGTTTGAAAGGCACAACTATCGTATTTCTAGCTAAAATGAAGCGCTCCTAATTCGAGCTCTGTGTCTGACTCTGTCATTCGAAGTCACATGCTGTTAGCATCCGGACCGATTCGTAATTTGACAGATTGACTAAGGCGGCGAGATAAAAGGGGAGGTTTTGAACAACGAACAGGTCCGAAACGCGTATAATTGATTATGGATGCGCCGAAACCGGTTGGGTGCGCATATTCTCACTCTTCAATTACACTTCAGGTGAAAAGCAAAGCAAAGGAAGAAGTGGGTAGAAGGCGGTGAGGCAGACTATGGGTGTAGGCATAAACGCGTGTAGAATACTCTGCTCACATTCAACCTGCTTGCTACTATGCACGATACAACTGCTTGGAGAGAACTTGGTTGCATTTGTATTCGTCCTCGTATCGTGTATAGGACCAGCGCATACAGAAAGGCAGACGGAGATACATGGCAGTAGCAAAGAGGCAGGCTGCCTCCGATCTAGCTGAAATTGGATGCCGTGACTACGCTCTCTCTCACTCAAATACATTTCCCATTCCACGCTTCTCTCGGCAGCATGGCACCCATATTCCACCACAGACGTGGAGGTGAGCTTACTTCGAATCGTCAGCGATGGTCACCTAGACTGCCTCACGCTCATGCTCAGGAATTAGAGCTTATGCTGTTTCACGTGCTATGGCACATTCCAACTTGTCCTGACGAAAGCGGTACTCAGCTTTCATTGCAACCAATTAATCCACTTCTCCTTTGCTTGCCACATGCCTCAATAATAACCTTGGCTGCTAGTTCCGGTACCATCGTCTGACGATTATGCCACCTCTTTAGAGAGCGCATTGATTCGTCCCCACCATCACGCCTCGCCCTCCCCTTCCATTCCCCTACTTCCATATTGAATCAAGGCATCGTCCCAACCATTGTAACGGTTGTCGATTGCGAGTCGCAATCGTGTGTGGATTGCAGGCAGCAGACGTCCTTGACATGGCCTGTTCTTCCTGGTCCCACAGGACCCACTGAGCACTGATTGCGCGAATTGTGCGGAGTTGCAGTAAATATGCAAGCAAAGGGATGAGGCTGCAACCATTGTGTGTGTGTCCACATGAACGGAGGTATTCTCGACATGCTGACGATTACGGCCTAGCATTCTTGGTGAGAAGCAGAAGCTTGCACAAAATCCGCCATTCCTTGGGCACATTGTCATCATGAGCAGGGAGGTGTGCATCTGTCATGGAAGTGGTGCGGAAAATGTGCGCATAGGAAAGCAGAGGACCAATCGCGTCGTCTGGTCTGCGAACATGGCCAGTGGCATCAGAAGTGTGAAGGAGAAGCTGAAGGCGATGAGGTGTGGACAGTTGGCCCAAGTGCCATTTCTGCTGTGAACAGTCTGCAGTGTGGGAGAAGAGGTGCTTGTCGCTCCACCTAGTGGTCGCATCCAAATGCAATATCGAACGCTTGTTCTCGAAATCCGAGTTCTCCCTTTTGCACATTCATTCTCTTAGCGCTTACTTACGCACCCACTGGCAATATTTCCTCCTAGCATTTTGTTTCCTACAGTCATTGCAAAATTATCTTCGTTAAGAATTGCAGGTGATGACACCCTTTGAAGCGAGAGCAGCGCAAATTACTCAGGATGTAGGAGCGTGGTTGGTCATTGCATTGGAATGGAGCAGTAGTTACGAATCGCCCACATAGTCACAAGCACCGACAGATCAGATGAATTTGCACAATTACATCGCGCATGTGTGCTGCAAGCGAAAGATGACAGCGACGAAGACGAATGCAACAGCATCAAAATTGACGTCGCTTGAATTTATCGACTTTTTCAAAACATTAAGCATCTGCATCGACGCTGTCTTCCTTTTAAGATGTAGCAGTTGGAGTACGCGGAAGATAACACGGTGGAGAAAAGGACCACAAAAACAATATCTGCACTCACTATGACTCCATGATACCTGTTGCAATGTCACGAGGAATATCTATCAATGGTTCAAGCATTGTGTGCATAGTAGAGCTTCGAGTTTATTTTTGACGACCATGGAGAGTAGTTCAATGGATACGTAAGGTAGATGCGTGGGGATGGAAGAACACATAACAAAATTCGATGAAGAGAAAGTAAGGACACAGCTGATAGACGTTTCATAATGTAGAGAAGAGCCCACTAAGCATTGCTGATGGAGGTAGACGGTGACAATAGGAAGGAACCCTGTCAGCGTTAGCACCAAGTTCCATTCTCAGTTGCGCAGCCTCTGCCAGCACTTTATCACCTATCGTCCAAGTGACTGAGTTAATGCCACAAGCTAGCAATGTGCTTCTAGTGAATGAATGTGGAGCTGGGCATGAGGGTGAGTGGCACAACTTAACTCGAAAAGCGCGTGTGCAACATGCACAAAGCAACACAGCGTCATACATCTTCAACTCCTTCCGCAAGACAATGGCAGGTGCTGTGCCCGCACACACGGCTGCATTACCGAGAGCGATAGGAGGTGAAGCGCGCATGTAAAGCCAAGTGCAGGCGTTGGTCCAGGAGTTGGGCTGGTGCGCACGATTCGCATAGAAGAATTGTTTGCTTCGCTTGACTCACCTTTGCCTCCTCGACCCAACTTCCTCCATCACACCAATCACACTTCGTTCCTTCACAAGCCGGCTTTTTTGGTTCTACAGATAATTTTTCGTTTGTGTTCACAAATGAGTGCTCTGTACAAAGACGAGCAGCAGCGAAATATTCTTCAAACACAAAGGAGTGTAGATCGCCAATCCAATGGATGCAACAAATCTGACACCAAATGTTCAAAAGCTTCACTGTGGGGAAACTGAGCAATTAACCAAGATGTTGATTAGTGAAGTGTGTGTTACAGTTTTAGCATGCTCGCTAAGGTACGCCTAAGATTATGTGGACGCAAAAGCAAGAAGTTAATGCTAGCAGTGCCAGCTTATTGAAGAGTAAGTCCATTCGGCTTGTTCTCCTTCATCCACTCACTTGCTCATTAACCTCCATCCACGTGGAATGGTGGTGGTGGTGGTGGTGGTGGTGGTTTAGGCACTCAGTTATGCCCAATAGCTTTTTGATTGTACATATGAGATCCCGTTCGGCTTCACAAATGGGTGCTCTGTACAAAGCTGAGCAGCAGCAAAATATTTATCAAACATGAAGGAGTGTGCATCGCTACTCTAATGAGAGCGATCAATCTGACATCCGAATGTTCGAGGGCTGCATTGTGGTAAAACGAGCGCTTTGCCAAAGTGTAATTGTTTTTATCAGGAAGAATTAACTGTCCACAGAATAGATGAGACTGCTGGTGTTTGCGAACGGTTTTGCTAATACCTGAGTGAATTGAAACATGCTCTTGTTGATATGATTGAGGATTAGGCAGTCTGTGCTACCCTCTTGATAGCATGCTAAGCTGTCGGAGGAAACGGCATCTCAGAAATGCGGTCACGTGATTATGATCTCTTCGGAGTTCCAAAATATGTACGTCAGACCGATGCAAATTGCATGCGAAAGTGTTACAATTCCAGCATGTTTGCTAAGGTTCACCGAAAAATATGTGGATGCATAAGCAAATAGTTAATGCGAACAGCACCAGCTATGAGAACAGTAAGTCCATCCGCCTCACTCACTTCCAGCCACTCACTTACCCATCAACCCTCGTTTACGCGGAATGATTATTTCGAAAGTGTATCTGGAACAATTGATGCGATTTATTCACTTATACAACACCTATCCTTTTAGTAGCAAGTGAAGTGAGTTTGCGCTTGGAAGGAAAAGCACATTCTACTTATTCTTTTACCACTCATATACTTCACACTACCCACGCTAAACGACAAATACTTCCATTTATTCAATGATACTACTCCTTTTCTTACAGTAACAAGTACCTGCCAATGCAGATGCGACGTACGACTCGAGACACAATCCGCCTTTTTTGGACTCGTGATTTCAAAGTCATTGAGGACAAAGTGGAGAAGCAGCAGGATAAAATAAATGCGCTGGATAAATTTGGGAGACAGCACTCACGGCCCTTTAGTGGCAACCAATTGAACCTCCTCTCGACAGCGGTTTTTGAATGTCTAAAATAGGATTTATTCGGTAAGGGTTTTTGGCAGAGTATAAGAGGGAAGTTGACTCGCAACCCGACTTCGGACTCGGTTCTCTTGAGTTACGTCGCAATCCATAACCTGAGGTCGCAACATGCACTGGTCGATCAGGGGAGGAGCGAAAATGCAGTGTTGTTCTCTCAAAACAAGAGGGAGGTATTTAGATCCTGTTTGTGCCACGAGGAATCAGCGTAGATTGGGTGATTTACTAGCGCAGCTACCATGACCCAAAAAATTGAAAAATGACAGGATGGATGCGTCCTAGAATCCAATCCTCTGCTTAGTCCGTCTAAGCACCATATGATGCAACAGAGACCAGCACGAACAAGGACTCCGCGTGCCGTGACAACATGCAAACACCAGTATGGTTCAGTGAAAGCTGGAAGTGAAAATATCCCAAATAACTAGTTTGCAGTTCTACGGACGTTAATCAAAACACTAGGCGATCCAGCTGAGGACAGAGTTCCCAACAGATGAAAGGAATAGCTGGATCCCTCAAGTCAATATTCGGTTGCGTAGATGGAAACAATTCACCAGACCTCGTTGACTCGATGGGTAACCTAGTCCCTAGCTAAATCTTGAGTGGTAGGGAAGTGGCACGTAGTGATACGAGAGAGCGACGACATTGCTCTAGGTCCTCGAATTAACCGTATCAGGGTTTTGCCACCAGAAGCGTCTTAAGCTAATTGGCCCATGAAATTCCTCACGATGGATACCATTTTGTTCTTCAACCAGGGAGAAAACTATCAAGCACTCAGTCCTAGAATGAATAGCCTAATGCAAAGCGGGCGCGTTCCAACATCTCAAGCACCCACATTGCGATGGTCCAACTTCATGGAGAACTGGGTAGTGAAGCTGTGGCAGGAGCAGCAAGGTCCGGGACCATAAACGAGGACCTAGTCCAGAAGTGAAAATTGCATCCACGCAGCCAACGACAGAGGGCGTATGCAAGCGATGGAGCGAAGCACCGATCCAGTGGGTATATCAGCTGCCAAGCAAATCATCAGGCAACCGTTCAAGGCCTTCCGTATTGGCAGGTGGGATTGCCTACAGCCATTTTCATCAAAACCTGTCTAACCTGTTGATGGAACTCAAACCGATGGAGAAGTAGATGTGCTAATGTGGCATGGTAAGGAGAGAGATGCCTAGTTAAATCACCACTTGCACGAATCTGTTCACTACTACTCAATAACCGCGTCGCCTATAACTCCTCACTACCAATCAGTGCCGCCATCCCGTTGAGTAAGTGACAATGCGACCCAACCGGCGAGAGACATGCATTTCAACCTAAATAAGATGCAGACTGCCAAAGAAGCAGAGGAGTCTATCACAAGGCAGTTCAGGGAGATATTTACGCGGAAGAGGAGGTATGGAAGGGTGGAGGGGTGGAGAGGTGGAAGGGCACTCGCCAGTCACATCTGATATGAGGCTGATGAGATTCCAAGGGATGCTCCAAGTCACCGTCACGCGTAGAAGTGCGGCGGAAGAAGGGCTGGAAGGGGCCGATGCAGAGGCTGTCATCTGTGCAATAGTTGAAGTTCCAGATGAATGCGAGCAGGAGGAAGCGAAGGGATGGAATGTGAACACGAGAAGCGGGCATGGAAGGCAAACCGTTACCGCTAGTCCAGAGCAGGAGGAAGCGGAGGGACAAGATGTGAATACGAGAAGAGGGGGTAGAAGGCAAACCGGTGCTTGAGGAAATGAAACGAGAGCAACTTGTTGCCGATGAATCACAAAGTTCAGTACGAAATGCGTTTGGTACCTTTCTGCATACAATGTCCCGAGTAACCGAGCGTGTTTCGTTGTACCGAAACCGGTTATCAATTCTATCTATTAATTGAATGCATCACATTCCATAGGTTACTGTTTGCATTCACAAATGTGGGTGTTCTATGACAAGGTCGATTGGCGACAGGAGGTGGATCAGGCTCAAAGTTTGTGGAGCGACATTCTGATGATTGCACTGATCTGACGGCAAAATGACTAGTGCGTCAACGTCGGCAAAGCTAGTTGATTCGCTTGAGCCTAAATTGAATGTGTCGTTGAACAGATGGAATAGCTAGTAGAAGTAAACTAGTTAGTTAAAATTTGAAGTTGGCATGCTGAATGGTCTTGAGGCAGGCCAGTTTAATGTGCGTGTGGACATGTGGCAGTATTTGCTTGCATGCCACTGCTCACTTCCTGAGATGTTGAAGTCAAGCGCAAAGGGCTTCTGTCCTGCGAGGAGTAAGCCTCAGTCCGTCTCCTCTTCCATCATCCACTCATCCACCTCCATCCACGTCAAACGGCAATCCGAAGGCTCCCTATTCTTTCGTCTCAGTGACCACCTGCAGTAAGCAGTCATACCGTATAGGATCGTTGGCTATTCAGAGTTGTAATTTGTCATTCAAGCATTTGGTCTACCACTGTTAGACGCTATGACACCCACTTCTGCCTCCTCACACACACTCAGTTTAAGTGGACTTCGCTCAGCTCCTCCAATGTCTCGCTCCAAGCTATTCACTATGTGCTCCTTCTTGCCACACCATCCACTTTGCTTGTTGATGGCGCTCCAAGGAGAGACCACAACGGATTCATTTGCTGCAGTGATAGTGATAGTGATTGATTGAAGTTAACCCACCATCGAGAAGAGGGAGCATGAGGTGGTGTCACATGGTGCTTATTTGCGGCGCTAGCATGGGGTTGGCTGCAGCCCTGTGCATTGACCGTGGCAGGGATTGAGGTGAGCACAAGATTGCAGTCAAACGTCAGTTCTGCTTGTCACTGGTGGCTACGCACACCATGCGATTGAGTGAGTTGTTGGAAAGGCGGCGTCTCAAGGTGTGTCACCATGAAACATCAGCTCCAATTGTGCGCACGCTTCAGGACCTGCATCGAACACCCTTCTGCATAGTAATGCTAGAATACCAAGCTGCGATTCGTGTGTAGCATCGAGCAATCCTATGAGAAATGCAGAGCGTTGAGCAGGATGCGTAAATTGTAGACGACGGTGACTGAATTTGGACAGGTGTAATTGACAAATTTATGGCATCCACACCATAGATTATCGAAAGCAAACGGTAGGCGGTTGGCTGAACCGGGTTGGATTCTGCGTGTTCGTTGAGCGGCGGCACTGAATTAGTTTCGTCATAACGGACAGTAGCTGGCTCACTGGGTTAGGAAGGGCAGTGATTAATGCTCGAACGGCGTATTGCATTAATATGCAAATGAGACGGAAAATAGTTCACAAATTTACAGAAAATATTCTATACTGTGCAAATGCGCAAAGCCTTTAAAAGCTGCAGTGCGAATATGAGGTTCTAAGCAATAGTTTCGTACAAAGGAAACGGCACTTAAGTAAGTACAATTAAACCAGTGCCGTGACCACATGATAACGCTTCCTGGTAGTAAATGAGCTATCACAACGCCGAAAAAGCAAATCAGCATTTGTCTCACGACATTGGTTGAGGCGTTTTAAACTAGGTGGTGGGACACGTTGAACAGAATGGAACACTTCGCTCAGAGCTCATGCATGTGCCAGTACAGTTCCCGTGTAATAGTCTCATGCATCTTAAGTCTGCAATTTCGCCTCCTCGTGGGTGACGAGTGGTGTGTTTGGAGCAACGCAGGCACCCTGGTGTAGATCAGCACGTACACTGATCCGGTGACCGAAGAAGTTGCTGCGTGTGTAAAGGCGCTCTGCAGAGCATTGCAGCTGCCAGCGAAGTCGAGTGAGCTACAGTACACGAAGGCTTTCTTACGAATGGGCACACTCAGTGATCCGTGGGATGGTTATTTGCAGTTCGCGAAAATAACGTGCTACCGCTTCAAGTCATCCACGCATCTGCCCACTCCAGCAATGTCAAATTGACTTGGCTAACATGAAACAGAATGAGACTACCGACGAGCGGTTAGCTGATCCATTTTGAATGGTGTTGATCATCAGCCACTCGATTCTTTCTCATTCCCACCACTCACCCTCTCACCAACCCATCTACCTGCACAATGCTATACCTCCGCCACATTCCTACATGCACTTGTGCCAGTTATTTGCCCACCTGTCTCTCACCTCCACTCATTTCGCCAAATGCCACCCATCAAGAGGCAGCTGCCACATATTGGCGCCCGAATCCAGCTTAATGACAGTGCGTCACCAAATCTCATCCGCTATTGCTTTAACAGAACTTCCCTTTGTTGTGCACTAGTCGTCATTTTGCTTGACCGCAAGGCAAAAGCAAAGCACTCGGTAAATCAGCGAACTTTATTAAATTTAAGTGTTGAAGAAGCTAATCATGCGAAGATGAACAACTACATTGAATATCATTTCAAAAGCGCTGTAAGGCAAACAAACTGTGTAAAAGTCAACATGGTATCAAAGCGACTTCACATCTACAAAGGCAATAAAATTTACGCAACATTAAGTAAATGTGGCTAACTTATTTTGGTATATTAGCAAGAGCATTTATCATCTGCTTTACTTTGGCACCAATTTCGTCACGCATATGTGAAGTTGCAATTAAACAATCTTACTGTTTATTCTGCACCCTTGGCATGGGCTGCATAACCTAAACAGAAGAGAGGATTGACTCAGTCAACTGCTGTCTGCAACAACGAACCATCGCAACACAAATGCTCTACGTTGGTCACCTCATCAACCATGAAAATGCAATTCCGCTCTCCACAGCAAGCTAGATGCACACTCCAAACCAAGAAATCACACTGCTCTGAAAGTGCTTCAGTCAATCCATGTTATCGTAAGTCTGACATAGTGGCGTAAGCAGAGGCATTGTTAAAACGGCACGTTAGTCGGCTGTGATGGAGACAATCGTCTGAGTGGAAATGCAGCAAGGCAACGAAGAGACTGAAAAGTGGGTTAATAAATGGACTCACGATTGCACTCTGCCACTTCCGGTGAATCTCCTAGGGACAATTTCAAAATCAGTGCGTCGCAACACGGCGTTTTCATGCATGATTCCTATTTACACACAGACATGCAGTTTACAATTCCTAAAGCAATTGCTCATAATGGACACTAAGCCGAGATGAGCAACAGCAACAGCAACAAAGCAATCGTTGCAAATGACTGATTCGTCTTACTCACCCCTCTGTCCATAGTCGACAGATACAACCAAAGCTGTGCTATTGCCAGTGAAAGTAAAGCGATCACGGGTCCCGTCGGTTTTGCCCGGAAAGACCCCACGGAATACCCGCAAATCCCTTTCCTCATCTTTCACCAAGCCGACTGAAATGTGTGCAAATAGAGAGGAGGAATGTCAGCAGATGCAAATCAGTGAGGAGGTATTTCGGTTATCTGGGTGGTAGTAGAACGGTGTGGAGGATATGAATGAGTGCTATCGGTCGTGAAAGTGCGTTGAACTCACCACAGACAGGGTTCTGATTAAGAACAAGTTGAGCTCCCCACCAAGAGCATTGAGGTATCGCGTTGAGGTAAAATACGACCTATTTCGGGTGAGTACACATTAAACACAGAGTCTCCCATGGCGGTGCGTCATAGTAGTGCGTAATATATGAATAGAAAATGTCTGCTGCTTCCTCTAACTAGACATTGCACAAGTTTGGCAAGCATTACAAGAGTAGTTAGGCCAGAGGCCATGAAGACCATCAAAGTTGAGTGCTCGGACTGGACTGGTAATGTAGGATTACCGGCGATTTTGTTTCTGCACCTCCGACGGCGAAGCTAACTTCGAACTTCTCCAAGCCTTGGACGAAGCGCGAGAGAGGAAACGACGTGTTCACGTCAACTTCACCTGTCACACGGCAAACGCAATCGCACTTAGTTTGGCACCAACAATTGTGCATAGAATCAATGCTGCGTTTCAAAATGGAACCGTAGCAGAAAGTGTGAGCTGTGTGAAAACTGTAAGCTACATGCTGTCGAAGAAAAAGTTGGGCTGCCTGTTTTACTGCATATTGTACGTCCCAATTGCCGCATATATGCGCTGGTTATTTTTATGTCGCATCTCCTCTACTTCTCTGTCACTGCCTCTTCTCATGCATGCGAATTTAATGATAATGCGTGGATAAACGAGGTTACCTGGAGCAGGCTTCGGAAATTTGCATTGCGGTGCGAAGAATGTCGTTGAAGAGATTCCTACATTGGGTCTGACATTGGTCAGTACCAGGACCTCTTGCGCTCGCACGTTGTCCAGGTCGATTACAGCTTTATCTAGGGCGGATGAATTGTGTGTTAGCTGCATGTCCCATCTTCCCTGCAGTTCCTCCAAGGACTACTTGGAGTGCGCATCGCTGAGTGCACCAGCCTGGCATGGCGGCAGTTTAGTTAAATCACTCTCTTTCTCGATGTGGATTACCTCAGCGCATAGCGTTCTGTGTGCTAATGTAGCGGAGTAAAGCGTTAGCATAAGACCTAGCAGCCTCCTTCATGCCAAGCTCCTGTCGTAATTGTGGAGAGCAGACACTGAATCGTCGGCCAGTGGAGCTGCGTTGGGTCACAAAACACTGGCATTTGCAGCCACCAGAACTGGTTGGACGTCAATTGTTTAGAGTGTACACGAATTGAAATGCATTCACATTAAGATGAACCAACATACTGCGGTCCTTGGTGCAAGGTCTGCCCCATCGCCGCGTCCCGTTGACGATACACAGGTTATTCTTAATTGCCATTCGACTGACTACTGCTCCACTTTGGATAGTCGCTTTCTGAGAAGAAAGGTGGCAAAAGTAAAAAGGACTGTTTTATCGTCCATGTGTCACGAGTCTGATGTATAGTTAGTGCTCTTTCTCTGTTAAAGTAAGTCACTTGGTATTCTTTTGAATGTTAAAGCTAGCAAATAACCACTTCACTCCAAATCGGTGCATGCTCATTCGGCCACATTGGCAAACTTACGAAATAACCCTCACAGTGATAAAACATTCTGCCTGTCGGTCCCGAGATCTTGGCAATGACACGCGATCCCCATAATTTTGGGGTGGCCGCGCCTTTATAAAAGAAAACCTGCTTTACTTTATCCTGCCAGCTGAGACAACAAACGCTCTGCTATAATGCGTGTGCTCCAACTACCTGTTGACATTTATCATCGAGCTGATCTCTTCTACTTCTAGCCACAGTGGGCTTTGATGTCAGAGCTTAGCAATGGTGTTGGGATGCATTAATTATCTAAGCCTTGAAACACACTAGCCAACGCAACACGAGTGTCAATGCCTACGAAGGGAGCGCATTCAACAAGGCATATCTGTTGCATGCATGGAATCAGCGCACTAAGTGAAGCTCAGCAGAAGTAGTCAAAATGAGAAAAACGAAGACGTACCCGAGCAGTAGGCAACGAAAACAAGAACCGCGATAATTCTCATCATCCTACCCGTTGATGTCTAGCAGACGATTTTGTGTGTATTTATATGGCAGACAATGAGGTCACAGCGCGACGATTGGTGCGCGTGTGCTGAGAGGTGAAGAGCCTTCAATGTTGACCTCGTGACAGCTGTTCGCATCATGAATGTGTGTTTGAGTTGAGTAGAAGCGTTGAGGTGTTGGTGGAACCTTTAAATGCATTTAAGTGGACATTCCATGCATGCATACATGGGGATCCCCTCAATACACGAGCCAGAGCAAATGTTCACTCTGCATATGCAATCTGCCCGAGTTGTGTTTCGTGGCGCCCACTCTCAGTGAGAATGGCATTTGCCGACTTATGCCACGTGTGCGCATACTGCCTGCGCCACCACCGCCAGTTCTAGAACCTACCTCCTCCCATTCCTACATTTTGGGGATTTGGTTATGTAAAGACACTCAAGGTGCTTTAGACAGGCGTGTGCGCCTATTATTGGTGGGAGGACCTAGTGATTGACTTAGTGTGATGTGTTTGCCTGAATCTACTATCGGGCTGCGCACTGGAGGATATCTCTGACTTAGGGACTGAGGAAGGGTGATAGATGTCTAAGGAGAGAAATGGCTGTGGACTACCAACGAAAAGGTGCCGCAAACTATGAGGCCTTCTCACGAGCTGTAATCGCAATCCATAGAGGTGAATTCCAAGACCAAATAAGTGTTCGGTTAACTGTGGTGCAGGGTAGTTCTCGCTGTTCCCCATTCGTCGGAAGCACCGTTGAGCACACAACGGGGAGAGAGTGGAGGACATTCTTGCTGCGATTAGCCAAGAGATGTCAGCCACGATAAGCAATGCATTCGCCCCAGTGCTTTTGAGAAGTGAAATTCTAAGTGCAAATGTAGGGGAGTGCGTGCCCAAAATGAGCCTCTGAATGCATTGCTGATTGGTTTAGCGTGCGCTTCTACTATTTCACCCAAAAAGGAGCTTGTATCAGCGCATCTATCATTTCGCCTCGCATGATCTCCTCCTATGCCCAACACTGTGCTTCCTGTGTATTTTGCAGTCCTCTCTTCACTCAACAATGTTTCCTTGGGCCCTTTACAATCTCCATTTGCCTCAACTATGATACTGCCTTCTTTGAAGCACAACACCACGCGGCGTCTCTGCTCTAAAGTTACTTACGAAGAACAGTGGCATTTTGGCCTACTGCATGCTTAGCCTAAAGGAGAGGTCTCATGGTCCCCTAGTGATTTCTATGGACAAGACGCCAGTGTTATCTTAAGAGCATCACTTACTGAGGTCACAAGGAAAGCATGCTGCTCAGTTGCAACAGATGGGCTGAATGGTTGGTCCGCACTATTGCAAACTAAGCAGCGTTGCTATTGGCATGATGTCTGACAATCATTAGCATGGCTACGGCTGCTAGTCAAATGACAAGACTAGATGAATTACTGTGCGCACGATTGCACGATGTGTGATCAGCTGAATTTCATGTTCAGCCAAAGAATCTGGACGCAACCTGGAGCATAGCACATGAAAACATCTCCTGTGGGTGTCTAAGAGTAGCGATGAATAATTTCAAGTAATAATAATTCATTAAAGGCGAGGCTCGAATCCTCCTTTGCTGTTAAACGAACCGGTTACTTAGGCACGAGAAAGAGAAGTTCAGCTGAGGCATAGAAATGCACATATTGGTGGCGTAATTTCATGAAACTGAATTTGAGCGTCTAATCTGTGAGTATTGAGATGGGTGAAAGTGAGTAACAGGTAAGCTAAATGCAATCAGCTGAGTCTTTGCAATAAACTGCAATTTCGGTCTTTTAGTGGTAGACGCTATGACTCCCACCTCTGCCTCCTCACACACACTCAGTTTAAGTGGACTTCGCTCAGCTCCTCCAATGCCTCGCTCCAAGCTATTCACTATGTGCTCCTTCTTGCCACACCATCCACTTTGCTCCAAGGAGAGACCACATCGGATTCATTTGCTGCAGTGATAGTGGTGATAGTGATAGTGGTAGACTAAAGTTAACCCACCATCGAGAAGAGGGAGCATGAGGTGGTGTCACATGGTGCTTACTTGCGGCGCTGGCATGGGGTTGGCTGCAGCCCTGTGCACTGACCATGGCAGGGATTGAGGTGAGCACAAGATTGCAGTCAAACGTCAGTTCTGCTTGTCACTGGTGGCTACGCACACCATGCGATTGAGTGAGTTGTTGGAAAGGCGGCGTCTGAAGGTGTGTCACCATGAAACATCAGCTCCAGTTGTGCGCACGCTTCAGGACCTGCATCGAACACCCTTCTGCATAGTAATGCTAGAATACCAAGCTGCGATTCGTGTGTAGCATCGAGCAATCCTATGAGAAATGCAGAGCGTTGAGCAGGATGCGTAAATTGTAGACGACGGTGACTGAATTTGGACAGGTGTAATTGACAAATTTATGGCATCCACACCATAGATTATCGAAAGCAAACGGTAGGCGGTTGGCTGAACCGGGTTGGATTCTGCGTGTTCGTTGAGCGGCGGCACTGAATTAGTTTCGTCATAACGGACAGTAGCTGGCTCACTGGGTTAGGAAGGGCAGTGATTAATGCTCGAACGGCGTATTGCATTAATATGCAAATGAGACGGAAAATAGTTCACAAATTTACAGAAAATATTCTATACTGTGCAAATGCGCAAAGCCTTTAAAAGCTGCAGTGCGAATATGAGGTTCTAAGCAATAGTTTCGTACAAAGGAAACGGCACTTAAGTAAGTACAATTAAACCAGTGCCGTGACCACATGATAACGCTTCCTGGTAGTAAATGAGCTATCACAACGCCGAAAAAGCAAATCAGCATTTGTCTCACGACATTGGTTGAGGCGTTTTAAACTAGGTGGTGGGACACGTTGAACAGAATGGAACACTTCGCTCAGAGCTCATGCATGTGCCAGTACAGTTCCCGTGTAATAGTCTCATGCATCTTAAGTCTGCAATTTCGCCTCCTCGTGGGTGACGAGTGGTGTGTTTGGAGCAACGCAGGCACCCTGGTGTAGATCAGCACGTACACTGATCCGGTGACCGAAGAAGTTGCTGCGTGTGTAAAGGCGCTCTGCAGAGCATTGCAGCTGCCAGCGAAGTCGAGTGAGCTACAGTACACGAAGGCTTTCTTACGAATGGGCACACTCAGTGATCCGTGGGATGGTTATTTGCAGTTCGCGAAATAACGTGCTACCGCTTCAAGTCATCCACGCATCTGCCCACTCCAGCAATGTCAAATTGACTTGGCTAACATGAAACAGAATGAGACTACCGACGAGCGGTTAGCTGATCCATTTTGAATGGTGTTGATCATCAGCCACTCGATTCTTTCTCATTCCCACCACTCACCCTCTCACCAACCCATCTACCTGCACAATGCTATACCTCCGCCACATTCCTACATGCACTTGTGCCAGTTATTTGCCCACCTGTCTCTCACCTCCACTCATTTCGCCAAATGCCACCCATCAAGAGGCAGCTGCCACATATTGGCGCCCGAATCCAGCTTAATGACAGTGCGTCACCAAATCTCATCCTCTAATGCTTTGGTGAGACTTTTCTTTGTCGTGCGCAAATCACTACTTCACTTGACAGCAAAGAGGAAGCAAAGCTATCGGCAAAATGCAAACTAATTTTGCCAAAGCTGGCATGGAGTCGACCCTAAATATACATCTTTATATTAAATAGAGTTTTACGCAAAATGTCAACGAAATCGCTACATGTTCTGCTCAAACCTCTCCATTCAACCAAGATTTCTTAGTGCTGCACATACAAAATTTTGACTTGGTATTATAACTTTGCCTTTTAGGATAGATATCTGATGCAGTAATAAAATGCGTGCACAATCGAAAGAGATATTGCAGCTCCGTATTCTAGCATTACTATGCAGAACGGTGTTCGATGCAGGTCCTGAAGCGTGCGCACAATTGCAGCTGATAATGGGCAAAGGATCCCATTGTGTTCACTGTTTCCCACCACCCAGTTTAAAGCGCCTTAACCGATGTCGAAAGACAAATGCTGATTTGCTTTGCCGACGTTGGGATATCTCATTCACTACCAGAAAGCGATGTTATGTGATCTTGACATGGTTTAAATGGTACTCAACTGCTCACGTAAGCATCGTGTCTTTTAGCACTAAACCATTGCTTGGAACCGCATACTCGCACTGTAGCTCTCGGCGGATCTGCACACCTGCACAGCATCGAATCATTTCTGCAAGACAGTGAGCTTTCTTCCATCTTATTTGCATAACAATGCAATACGCCGTTCGAGCATTAATCACTGCCCTTCCTAACCCAGTGAGCCAGCTACTGTCCGTTATGACGAAACTAATTCAGTGCCGCCGCTCAACGAACACGCAGAATCCAACCCGGTTCAGCCAACCGCCTACCGTTTGCTTTCGATAATCTATGGTGTGGATGCCATAAATTTGTCAATTACACCTGTCCAAATTCAGTCACCGTCGTCTACAATTTACGCATCCTGCTCAACGCTCTGCATTTCTCATAGGATTGCTCGATGCTACACACGAATCGCAGCTTGGTATTCTAGCATTACTATGCAGAAGGGTGTTCGATGCAGGTCCTGAAGCGTGCGCACAATTGGAGCTGATGTTTCATGGTGACACACCTTGAGACGCCGCCTTTCCAACAACTCACTCAATCGCATGGTGTGCGTAGCCGCCAGTGACAAGCAGAACTGACGTTTGACTGCAATCTTGTGCTCACCTCAATCCCTGCCACGGTCAGTGCACAGGGCTGCAGCCAACCCCATGCCAGCGCCGCAAGTAAGCACCATGTGACACCACCTCATGCTCCCTCTTCTCGATGGTGGGTTAACTTTAGTCTACCACTATCACTATCACCACTATCACTGCAGCAAATGAATCCGATGTGGTCTCTCCTTGGAGCAAAGTGGATGGTGTGGCAAGAAGGAGCACATAGTGAATAGCTTGGAGCGAGGCATTGGAGGAGCTGAGCGAAGTCCACTTAAACTGAGTGTGTGTGAGGAGGCAGAGGTGGGAGTCATAGCGTCTACCACTAAAAGACCGAAATTGCAGTTTATTGCAAAGACTCAGCTGATTGCATTTAGCTTACCTGTTACTCACTTTCACCCATCTCAATACTCACAGATTAGACGCTCAAATTCAGTTTCATGAAATTACGCCACCAATATGTGCATTTCTATGCCTCAGCTGAACTTCTCTTTCTCGTGCCTAAGTAACCGGTTCGTTTAACAGCAAAGGAGGATTCGAGCCTCGCCTTTAATGAATTATTATTACTTGAAATTATTCATCGCTACTCTTAGACACCCACAGGAGATGTTTTCATGTGCTATGCTCCAGGTTGCGTCCAGATTCTTTGGCTGAACATGAAATTCAGCTGATCACACATCGTGCAATCGTGCGCACAGTAATTCATCTAGTCTTGTCATTTGACTAGCAGCCGTAGCCATGCTAATGATTGTCAGACATCATGCCAATAGCAACGCTGCTTAGTTTGCAATAGTGCGGACCAACCATTCAGCCCATCTGTTGCAACTGAGCAGCATGCTTTCCTTGTGACCTCAGTAAGTGATGCTCTTAAGATAACACTGGCGTCTTGTCCATAGAAATCACTAGGGGACCATGAGACCTCTCCTTTAGGCTAAGCATGCAGTAGGCCAAAATGCCACTGTTCTTCGTAAGTAACTTTAGAGCAGAGACGCCGCGTGGTGTTGTGCTTCAAAGAAGGCAGTATCATAGTTGAGGCAAATGGAGATTGTAAAGGGCCCAAGGAAACATTGTTGAGTGAAGAGAGGACTGCAAAATACACAGGAAGCACAGTGTTGGGCATAGGAGGAGATCATGCGAGGCGAAATGATAGATGCGCTGATACAAGCTCCTTTTTGGGTGAAATAGTAGAAGCGCACGCTAAACCAATCAGCAATGCATTCAGAGGCTCATTTTGGGCACGCACTCCCCTACATTTGCACTTAGAATTTCACTTCTCAAAAGCACTGGGGCGAATGCATTGCTTATCGTGGCTGACATCTCTTGGCTAATCGCAGCAAGAATGTCCTCCACTCTCTCCCCGTTGTGTGCTCAACGGTGCTTCCGACGAATGGGGAACAGCGAGAACTACCCTGCACCACAGTTAACCGAACACTTATTTGGTCTTGGAATTCACCTCTATGGATTGCGATTACAGCTCGTGAGAAGGCCTCATAGTTTGCGGCACCTTTTCGTTGGTAGTCCACAGCCATTTCTCTCCTTAGACATCTATCACCCTTCCTCAGTCCCTAAGTCAGAGATATCCTCCAGTGCGCAGCCCGATAGTAGATTCAGGCAAACACATCACACTAAGTCAATCACTAGGTCCTCCCACCAATAATAGGCGCACACGCCTGTCTAAAGCACCTTGAGTGTCTTTACATAACCAAATCCCCAAAATGTAGGAATGGGAGGAGGTAGGTTCTAGAACTGGCGGTGGTGGCGCAGGCAGTATGCGCACACGTGGCATAAGTCGGCAAATGCCATTCTCACTGAGAGTGGGCGCCACGAAACACAACTCGGGCAGATTGCATATGCAGAGTGAACATTTGCTCTGGCTCGTGTATTGAGGGGATCCCCATGTATGCATGCATGGAATGTCCACTTAAATGCATTTAAAGGTTCCACCAACACCTCAACGCTTCTACTCAACTCAAACACACATTCATGATGCGAACAGCTGTCACGAGGTCAACATTGAAGGCTCTTCACCTCTCAGCACACGCGCACCAATCGTCGCGCTGTGACCTCATTGTCTGCCATATAAATACACACAAAATCGTCTGCTAGACATCAACGGGTAGGATGATGAGAATTATCGCGGTTCTTGTTTTCGTTGCCTACTGCTCGGGTACGTCTTCGTTTTTCTCATTTTGACTACTTCTGCTGAGCTTCACTTAGTGCGCTGATTCCATGCATGCAACAGATATGCCTTGTTGAATGCGCTCCCTTCGTAGGCATTGACACTCGTGTTGCGTTGGCTAGTGTGTTTCAAGGCTTAGATAATTAATGCATCCCAACACCATTGCTAAGCTCTGACATCAAAGCCCACTGTGGCTAGAAGTAGAAGAGATCAGCTCGATGATAAATGTCAACAGGTAGTTGGAGCACACGCATTATAGCAGAGCGTTTGTTGTCTCAGCTGGCAGGATAAAGTAAAGCAGGTTTTCTTTTATAAAGGCGCGGCCACCCCAAAATTATGGGGATCGCGTGTCATTGCCAAGATCTCGGGACCGACAGGCAGAATGTTTTATCACTGTGAGGGTTATTTCGTAAGTTTGCCAATGTGGCCGAATGAGCATGCACCGATTTGGAGTGAAGTGGTTATTTGCTAGCTTTAACATTCAAAAGAATACCAAGTGACTTACTTTAACAGAGAAAGAGCACTAACTATACATCAGACTCGTGACACATGGACGATAAAACAGTCCTTTTTACTTTTGCCACCTTTCTTCTCAGAAAGCGACTATCCAAAGTGGAGCAGTAGTCAGTCGAATGGCAATTAAGAATAACCTGTGTATCGTCAACGGGACGCGGCGATGGGGCAGACCTTGCACCAAGGACCGCAGTATGTTGGTTCATCTTAATGTGAATGCATTTCAATTCGTGTACACTCTAAACAATTGACGTCCAACCAGTTCTGGTGGCTGCAAATGCCAGTGTTTTGTGACCCAACGCAGCTCCACTGGCCGACGATTCAGTGTCTGCTCTCCACAATTACGACAGGAGCTTGGCATGAAGGAGGCTGCTAGGTCTTATGCTAACGCTTTACTCCGCTACATTAGCACACAGAACGCTATGCGCTGAGGTAATCCACATCGAGAAAGAGAGTGATTTAACTAAACTGCCGCCATGCCAGGCTGGTGCACTCAGCGATGCGCACTCCAAGTAGTCCTTGGAGGAACTGCAGGGAAGATGGGACATGCAGCTAACACACAATTCATCCGCCCTAGATAAAGCTGTAATCGACCTGGACAACGTGCGAGCGCAAGAGGTCCTGGTACTGACCAATGTCAGACCCAATGTAGGAATCTCTTCAACGACATTCTTCGCACCGCAATGCAAATTTCCGAAGCCTGCTCCAGGTAACCTCGTTTATCCACGCATTATCATTAAATTCGCATGCATGAGAAGAGGCAGTGACAGAGAAGTAGAGGAGATGCGACATAAAAATAACCAGCGCATATATGCGGCAATTGGGACGTACAATATGCAGTAAAACAGGCAGCCCAACTTTTTCTTCGACAGCATGTAGCTTACAGTTTTCACACAGCTCACACTTTCTGCTACGGTTCCATTTTGAAACGCAGCATTGATTCTATGCACAATTGTTGGTGCCAAACTAAGTGCGATTGCGTTTGCCGTGTGACAGGTGAAGTTGACGTGAACACGTCGTTTCCTCTCTCGCGCTTCGTCCAAGGCTTGGAGAAGTTCGAAGTTAGCTTCGCCGTCGGAGGTGCAGAAACAAAATCGCCGGTAATCCTACATTACCAGTCCAGTCCGAGCACTCAACTTTGATGGTCTTCATGGCCTCTGGCCTAACTACTCTTGTAATGCTTGCCAAACTTGTGCAATGTCTAGTTAGAGGAAGCAGCAGACATTTTCTATTCATATATTACGCACTACTATGACGCACCGCCATGGGAGACTCTGTGTTTAATGTGTACTCACCCGAAATAGGTCGTATTTTACCTCAACGCGATACCTCAATGCTCTTGGTGGGGAGCTCAACTTGTTCTTAATCAGAACCCTGTCTGTGGTGAGTTCAACGCACTTTCACGACCGATAGCACTCATTCATATCCTCCACACCGTTCTACTACCACCCAGATAACCGAAATACCTCCTCACTGATTTGCATCTGCTGACATTCCTCCTCTCTATTTGCACACATTTCAGTCGGCTTGGTGAAAGATGAGGAAAGGGATTTGCGGGTATTCCGTGGGGTCTTTCCGGGCAAAACCGACGGGACCCGTGATCGCTTTACTTTCACTGGCAATAGCACAGCTTTGGTTGTATCTGTCGACTATGGACAGAGGGGTGAGTAAGACGAATCAGTCATTTGCAACGATTGCTTTGTTGCTGTTGCTGTTGCTCATCTCGGCTTAGTGTCCATTATGAGCAATTGCTTTAGGAATTGTAAACTGCATGTCTGTGTGTAAATAGGAATCATGCATGAAAACGCCGTGTTGCGACGCACTGATTTTGAAATTGTCCCTAGGAGATTCACCGGAAGTGGCAGAGTGCAATCGTGAGTCCATTTATTAACCCACTTTTCAGTCTCTTCGTTGCCTTGCTGCATTTCCACTCAGACGATTGTCTCCATCACAGCCGACTAACGTGCCGTTTTAACAATGCCTCTGCTTACGCCACTATGTCAGACTTACGATAACATGGATTGACTGAAGCACTTTCAGAGCAGTGTGATTTCTTGGTTTGGAGTGTGCATCTAGCTTGCTGTGGAGAGCGGAATTGCATTTTCATGGTTGATGAGGTGACCAACGTAGAGCATTTGTGTTGCGATGGTTCGTTGTTGCAGACAGCAGTTGACTGAGTCAATCCTCTCTTCTGTTTAGGTTATGCAGCCCATGCCAAGGGTGCAGAATAAACAGTAAGATTGTTTAATTGCAACTTCACATATGCGTGACGAAATTGGTGCCAAAGTAAAGCAGATGATAAATGCTCTTGCTAATATACCAAAATAAGTTAGCCACATTTACTTAATGTTGCGTAAATTTTATTGCCTTTGTAGATGTGAAGTCGCTTTGATACCATGTTGACTTTTACACAGTTTGTTTGCCTTACAGCGCTTTTGAAATGATATTCAATGTAGTTGTTCATCTTCGCATGATTAGCTTCTTCAACACTTAAATTTAATAAAGTTCGCTGATTTACCGAGTGCTTTGCTTTTGCCTTGCGGTCAAGCAAAATGACGACTAGTGCACAACAAAGGGAAGTTCTGTTAAAGCAATAGCGGATGAGATTTGGTGACGCACTGTCATTAAGCTGGATTCGGGCGCCAATATGTGGCAGCTGCCTCTTGATGGGTGGCATTTGGCGAAATGAGTGGAGGTGAGAGACAGGTGGGCAAATAACTGGCACAAGTGCATGTAGGAATGTGGCGGAGGTATAGCATTGTGCAGGTAGATGGGTTGGTGAGAGGGTGAGTGGTGGGAATGAGAAAGAATCGAGTGGCTGATGATCAACACCATTCAAAATGGATCAGCTAACCGCTCGTCGGTAGTCTCATTCTGTTTCATGTTAGCCAAGTCAATTTGACATTGCTGGAGTGGGCAGATGCGTGGATGACTTGAAGCGGTAGCACGTTATTTTCGCGAACTGCAAATAACCATCCCACGGATCACTGAGTGTGCCCATTCGTAAGAAAGCCTTCGTGTACTGTAGCTCACTCGACTTCGCTGGCAGCTGCAATGCTCTGCAGAGCGCCTTTACACACGCAGCAACTTCTTCGGTCACCGGATCAGTGTACGTGCTGATCTACACCAGGGTGCCTGCGTTGCTCCAAACACACCACTCGTCACCCACGAGGAGGCGAAATTGCAGACTTAAGATGCATGAGACTATTACACGGGAACTGTACTGGCACATGCATGAGCTCTGAGCGAAGTGTTCCATTCTGTTCAACGTGTCCCACCACCTAGTTTAAAACGCCTCAACCAATGTCGTGAGACAAATGCTGATTTGCTTTTTCGGCGTTGTGATAGCTCATTTACTACCAGGAAGCGTTATCATGTGGTCACGGCACTGGTTTAATTGTACTTACTTAAGTGCCGTTTCCTTTGTACGAAACTATTGCTTAGAACCTCATATTCGCACTGCAGCTTTTAAAGGCTTTGCGCATTTGCACAGTATAGAATATTTTCTGTAAATTTGTGAACTATTTTCCGTCTCATTTGCATATTAATGCAATACGCCGTTCGAGCATTAATCACTGCCCTTCCTAACCCAGTGAGCCAGCTACTGTCCGTTATGACGAAACTAATTCAGTGCCGCCGCTCAACGAACACGCAGAATCCAACCCGGTTCAGCCAACCGCCTACCGTTTGCTTTCGATAATCTATGGTGTGGATGCCATAAATTTGTCAATTACACCTGTCCAAATTCAGTCACCGTCGTCTACAATTTACGCATCCTGCTCAACGCTCTGCATTTCTCATAGGATTGCTCGATGCTACACACGAATCGCAGCTTGGTATTCTAGCATTACTATGCAGAAGGGTGTTCGATGCAGGTCCTGAAGCGTGCGCACAATTGGAGCTGATGTTTCATGGTGACACACCTTGAGACGCCGCCTTTCCAACAACTCACTCAATCGCATGGTGTGCGTAGCCACCAGTGACAAGCAGAACTGACGTTTGACTGCAATCTTGTGCTCACCTCAATCCCTGCCACGGTCAATGCACAGGGCTGCAGCCAACCCCATGCTAGCGCCGCAAATAAGCACCATGTGACACCACCTCATGCTCCCTCTTCTCGATGGTGGGTTAACTTCAATCAATCACTATCACTATCACTGCAGCAAATGAATCCGATGTGGTCTCTCCTTGGAGCGCCATCAACAAGCAAAGTGGATGGTGTGGCAAGAAGGAGCACATAGTGAATAGCTTGGAGCGAGACATTGGAGGAGCTGAGCGAAGTCCACTTAAACTGAGTGTGTGTGAGGAGGCAGAAGTGGGTGTCATAGCGTCTAACAGTGGTAGACCAAATGCTTGAATGACAAATTACAACTCTGAATAGCCAACGATCCTATACGGTATGACTGCTTACTGCAGGTGGTCACTGAGACGAAAGAATAGGGAGCCTTCGGATTGCCGTTTGACGTGGATGGAGGTGGATGAGTGGATGATGGAAGAGGAGACGGACTGAGGCTTACTCCTCGCAGGACAGAAGCCCTTTGCGCTTGACTTCAACATCTCAGGAAGTGAGCAGTGGCATGCAAGCAAATACTGCCACATGTCCACACGCACATTAAACTGGCCTGCCTCAAGACCATTCAGCATGCCAACTTCAAATTTTAACTAACTAGTTTACTTCTACTAGCTATTCCATCTGTTCAACGACACATTCAATTTAGGCTCAAGCGAATCAACTAGCTTTGCCGACGTTGACGCACTAGTCATTTTGCCGTCAGATCAGTGCAATCATCAGAATGTCGCTCCACAAACTTTGAGCCTGATCCACCTCCTGTCGCCAATCGACCTTGTCATAGAACACCCACATTTGTGAATGCAAACAGTAACCTATGGAATGTGATGCATTCAATTAATAGATAGAATTGATAACCGGTTTCGGTACAACGAAACACGCTCGGTTACTCGGGACATTGTATGCAGAAAGGTACCAAACGCATTTCGTACTGAACTTTGTGATTCATCGGCAACAAGTTGCTCTCGTTTCATTTCCTCAAGCACCGGTTTGCCTTCTACCCCCTCTTCTCGTATTCACATCTTGTCCCTCCGCTTCCTCCTGCTCTGGACTAGCGGTAACGGTTTGCCTTCCATGCCCGCTTCTCGTGTTCACATTCCATCCCTTCGCTTCCTCCTGCTCGCATTCATCTGGAACTTCAACTATTGCACAGATGACAGCCTCTGCATCGGCCCCTTCCAGCCCTTCTTCCGCCGCACTTCTACGCGTGACGGTGACTTGGAGCATCCCTTGGAATCTCATCAGCCTCATATCAGATGTGACTGGCGAGTGCCCTTCCACCTCTCCACCCCTCCACCCTTCCATACCTCCTCTTCCGCGTAAATATCTCCCTGAACTGCCTTGTGATAGACTCCTCTGCTTCTTTGGCAGTCTGCATCTTATTTAGGTTGAAATGCATGTCTCTCGCCGGTTGGGTCGCATTGTCACTTACTCAACGGGATGGCGGCACTGATTGGTAGTGAGGAGTTATAGGCGACGCGGTTATTGAGTAGTAGTGAACAGATTCGTGCAAGTGGTGATTTAACTAGGCATCTCTCTCCTTACCATGCCACATTAGCACATCTACTTCTCCATCGGTTTGAGTTCCATCAACAGGTTAGACAGGTTTTGATGAAAATGGCTGTAGGCAATCCCACCTGCCAATACGGAAGGCCTTGAACGGTTGCCTGATGATTTGCTTGGCAGCTGATATACCCACTGGATCGGTGCTTCGCTCCATCGCTTGCATACGCCCTCTGTCGTTGGCTGCGTGGATGCAATTTTCACTTCTGGACTAGGTCCTCGTTTATGGTCCCGGACCTTGCTGCTCCTGCCACAGCTTCACTACCCAGTTCTCCATGAAGTTGGCCCATCGCAATGTGAGTGCTTGAGATGTTGGAACGCGCCCGCTTTGCATTAGGCTATTCATTCTAGGACTGAGCGCTTGATAGTTTTCTCCCTGGTTGAAGAACAAAATGGTATCCATCGTGAGGAATTTCATGGGCCAATTAGCTTAAGACACTTCTGGTCGCAAAACCCTGATACGGTTAATTCGAGGACCTAGAGCAATGTCGTCGCTCTCTCGTATCACTACGTGCCACTTCCCTACCACTCAAGATTTAGCTAGGGACTAGGTTACCCATCGAGTCAACGAGGTCTGGTGAATTGTTTCCATCTACGCAACCGAATATTGACTTGAGGGATCCAGCTATTCCTTTCATCTGTTGGGAACTCTGTCCTCAGCTGGATCGCCTAGTGTTTTGATTAACGTCCGTAGAACTGCAAACTAGTTATTTGGGATATTTTCACTTCCAGCTTTCACTGAACCATACTGGTGTTTGCATGTTGTCACGGCACGCGGAGTCCTTGTTCGTGCTGGTCTCTGTTGCATCATATGGTGCTTAGACGGACTAAGCAGAGGATTGGATTCTAGGACGCATCCATCCTGTCATTTTTCAATTTTTTGGGTCATGGTAGCTGCGCTAGTAAATCACCCAATCTACGCTGATTCCTCGTGGCACAAACAGGATCTAAATACCTCCCTCTTGTTTTGAGAGAACAACACTGCATTTTCGCTCCTCCCCTGATCGACCAGTGCATGTTGCGACCTCAGGTTATGGATTGCGACGTAACTCAAGAGAACCGAGTCCGAAGTCGGGTTGCGAGTCAACTTCCCTCTTATACTCTGCCAAAAACCCTTACCGAATAAATCCTATTTTAGACATTCAAAAACCGCTGTCGAGAGGAGGTTCAATTGGTTGCCACTAAAGGGCCGTGAGTGCTGTCTCCCAAATTTATCCAGCGCATTTATTTTATCCTGCTGCTTCTCCACTTTGTCCTCAATGACTTTGAAATCACGAGTCCAAAAAAGGCGGATTGTGTCTCGAGTCGTACGTCGCATCTGCATTGGCAGGTACTTGTTACTGTAAGAAAAGGAGTAGTATCATTGAATAAATGGAAGTATTTGTCGTTTAGCGTGGGTAGTGTGAAGTATATGAGTGGTAAAAGAATAAGTAGAATGTGCTTTTCCTTCCAAGCGCAAACTCACTTCACTTGCTACTAAAAGGATAGGTGTTGTATAAGTGAATAAATCGCATCAATTGTTCCAGATACACTTTCGAAATAATCATTCCGCGTAAACGAGGGTTGATGGGTAAGTGAGTGGCTGGAAGTGAGTGAGGCGGATGGACTTACTGTTCTCATAGCTGGTGCTGTTCGCATTAACTATTTGCTTATGCATCCACATATTTTTCGGTGAACCTTAGCAAACATGCTGGAATTGTAACACTTTCGCATGCAATTTGCATCGGTCTGACGTACATATTTTGGAACTCCGAAGAGATCATAATCACGTGACCGCATTTCTGAGATGCCGTTTCCTCCGACAGCTTAGCATGCTATCAAGAGGGTAGCACAGACTGCCTAATCCTCAATCATATCAACAAGAGCATGTTTCAATTCACTCAGGTATTAGCAAAACCGTTCGCAAACACCAGCAGTCTCATCTATTCTGTGGACAGTTAATTCTTCCTGATAAAAACAATTACACTTTGGCAAAGCGCTCGTTTTACCACAATGCAGCCCTCGAACATTCGGATGTCAGATTGATCGCTCTCATTAGAGTAGCGATGCACACTCCTTCATGTTTGATAAATATTTTGCTGCTGCTCAGCTTTGTACAGAGCACCCATTTGTGAAGCCGAACGGGATCTCATATGTACAATCAAAAAGCTATTGGGCATAACTGAGTGCCTACCACCACCACCACCACCACCACCACCACCACCACCACCACCACCACCACCACCACCACCACCATTCCACGTGGATGGAGGTTAATGAGCAAGTGAGTGGATGAAGGAGAACAAGCCGAATGGACTTACTCTTCAATAAGCTGGCACTGCTAGCATTAACTTCTTGCTTTTGCGTCCACATAATCTTAGGCGTACCTTAGCGAGCATGCTAAAACTGTAACACACACTTCACTAATCAACATCTTGGTTAATTGCTCAGTTTCCCCACAGTGAAGCTTTTGAACATTTGGTGTCAGATTTGTTGCATCCATTGGATTGGCGATCTACACTCCTTTGTGTTTGAAGAATATTTCGCTGCTGCTCGTCTTTGTACAGAGCACTCATTTGTGAACACAAACGAAAAATTATCTGTAGAACCAAAAAAGCCGGCTTGTGAAGGAACGAAGTGTGATTGGTGTGATGGAGGAAGTTGGGTCGAGGAGGCAAAGGTGAGTCAAGCGAAGCAAACAATTCTTCTATGCGAATCGTGCGCACCAGCCCAACTCCTGGACCAACGCCTGCACTTGGCTTTACATGCGCGCTTCACCTCCTATCGCTCTCGGTAATGCAGCCGTGTGTGCGGGCACAGCACCTGCCATTGTCTTGCGGAAGGAGTTGAAGATGTATGACGCTGTGTTGCTTTGTGCATGTTGCACACGCGCTTTTCGAGTTAAGTTGTGCCACTCACCCTCATGCCCAGCTCCACATTCATTCACTAGAAGCACATTGCTAGCTTGTGGCATTAACTCAGTCACTTGGACGATAGGTGATAAAGTGCTGGCAGAGGCTGCGCAACTGAGAATGGAACTTGGTGCTAACGCTGACAGGGTTCCTTCCTATTGTCACCGTCTACCTCCATCAGCAATGCTTAGTGGGCTCTTCTCTACATTATGAAACGTCTATCAGCTGTGTCCTTACTTTCTCTTCATCGAATTTTGTTATGTGTTCTTCCATCCCCACGCATCTACCTTACGTATCCATTGAACTACTCTCCATGGTCGTCAAAAATAAACTCGAAGCTCTACTATGCACACAATGCTTGAACCATTGATAGATATTCCTCGTGACATTGCAACAGGTATCATGGAGTCATAGTGAGTGCAGATATTGTTTTTGTGGTCCTTTTCTCCACCGTGTTATCTTCCGCGTACTCCAACTGCTACATCTTAAAAGGAAGACAGCGTCGATGCAGATGCTTAATGTTTTGAAAAAGTCGATAAATTCAAGCGACGTCAATTTTGATGCTGTTGCATTCGTCTTCGTCGCTGTCATCTTTCGCTTGCAGCACACATGCGCGATGTAATTGTGCAAATTCATCTGATCTGTCGGTGCTTGTGACTATGTGGGCGATTCGTAACTACTGCTCCATTCCAATGCAATGACCAACCACGCTCCTACATCCTGAGTAATTTGCGCTGCTCTCGCTTCAAAGGGTGTCATCACCTGCAATTCTTAACGAAGATAATTTTGCAATGACTGTAGGAAACAAAATGCTAGGAGGAAATATTGCCAGTGGGTGCGTAAGTAAGCGCTAAGAGAATGAATGTGCAAAAGGGAGAACTCGGATTTCGAGAACAAGCGTTCGATATTGCATTTGGATGCGACCACTAGGTGGAGCGACAAGCACCTCTTCTCCCACACTGCAGACTGTTCACAGCAGAAATGGCACTTGGGCCAACTGTCCACACCTCATCGCCTTCAGCTTCTCCTTCACACTTCTGATGCCACTGGCCATGTTCGCAGACCAGACGACGCGATTGGTCCTCTGCTTTCCTATGCGCACATTTTCCGCACCACTTCCATGACAGATGCACACCTCCCTGCTCATGATGACAATGTGCCCAAGGAATGGCGGATTTTGTGCAAGCTTCTGCTTCTCACCAAGAATGCTAGGCCGTAATCGTCAGCATGTCGAGAATACCTCCGTTCATGTGGACACACACACAATGGTTGCAGCCTCATCCCTTTGCTTGCATATTTACTGCAACTCCACACAATTCGCGCAATCAGTGCTCGGTGGGTCCTGTGGGACCAGGAAGAACAGGCCATGTCAAGGACGTCTGCTGCCTGCAATCCACACACGATTGCGACTCGCAATCGACAACCGTTACAATGGTTGGGACGATGCCTTGATTCAATATGGAAGTAGGGGAATGGAAGGGGAGGGCGAGGCGTGATGGTGGGGACGAATCAATGCGCTCTCTAAAGAGGTGGCATAATCGTCAGACGATGGTACCGGAACTAGCAGCCAAGGTTATTATTGAGGCATGTGGCAAGCAAAGGAGAAGTGGATTAATTGGTTGCAATGAAAGCTGAGTACCGCTTTCGTCAGGACAAGTTGGAATGTGCCATAGCATGTGAAACAGCATAAGCTCTAATTCCTGAGCATGAGCGTGAGGCAGTCTAGGTGACCATCGCTGACGATTCGAAGTAAGCTCACCTCCACGTCTGTGGTGGAATATGGGTGCCATGCTGCCGAGAGAAGCGTGGAATGGGAAATGTATTTGAGTGAGAGAGAGCGTAGTCACGGCATCCAATTTCAGCTAGATCGGAGGCAGCCTGCCTCTTTGCTACTGCCATGTATCTCCGTCTGCCTTTCTGTATGCGCTGGTCCTATACACGATACGAGGACGAATACAAATGCAACCAAGTTCTCTCCAAGCAGTTGTATCGTGCATAGTAGCAAGCAGGTTGAATGTGAGCAGAGTATTCTACACGCGTTTATGCCTACACCCATAGTCTGCCTCACCGCCTTCTACCCACTTCTTCCTTTGCTTTGCTCTTCACCTGAAGTGTAATTGAAGAGTGAGAATATGCGCACCCAACCGGTTTCGGCGCATCCATAATCAATTATACGCGTTTCGGACCTGTTCGTTGTTCAAAACCTCCCCTTTTATCTCGCCGCCTTAGTCAATCTGTCAAATTACGAATCGGTCCGGATGCTAACAGCATGTGACTTCGAATGACAGAGTCAGACACAGAGCTCGAATTAGGAGCGCTTCATTTTAGCTACAAATACGATAGTTGTGCCTTTCAAACCACATGTGTAGCTTCCTTTGAATCGAAAAGCCCCTTGGTCTCTAATTGCACATTTTACTACTGCAGACGGGGTTGAAATGCGAACTGAAATAAGCTTGGCGTATTTGCATCCAAATAGGCCGAACCGATTGCGTGAGTACGGAGGCGGTGATTCTACCATGCATCAAATGTGTCTTACCCCACAAATCACAGCAAACCTGTGCAATTAAGTAGTCCTGGATCAAATTGGGACGCAAGTGACTAGTGGTAATCCTCGCAAAATCAAGAATTCACAGCCGGATGAGTTTGTTCCTCATAAGGTACAATGTTTGGGTTCCAAGCTTCGGGAATAGAACTATTGTGTTATTGGTGGCAAACATGTGGACAAAGTTCAGTGAAGAGCAGATTTCAGCCAGCTGCTAAATGATGCAGTTGCTAATGGAAGTACATTTGTTGGTTCCACACACATCGACCTCAGTCGCAATGTCCTGCTTGGTATTCTCGGGCTTGTTCAGATTCGAATGAGGGAAGCCGAGAGCAGGCGAGCGAAACTCAAGCTTCGTTGCCGATGTCAGTGGAGAGAAATTCATCCCGCGCACCTCTCATTTGCATCCCTATGTTAAGCCATTTGGATGTGGCGTTTGCAGCAAATCGTGACACGGCATGGTTATGGCTTTCGCCAGTGGAGAATAGCATCATGGGCGTCGGGTGTAGTCGGTGCAGTGGGAGTGAGTGAGGCAATGCAGAAGCACATAACTGAGTGCCGCAATGGTTTGAATAATTCACTGTAGAGGATAGTAGAAGACACGGTTTGAGAGTTTGGACGAGATTGACTTGCACATTTGGAAGAGGAAGAACGGATTTTAGCGAAACGTGTACCCATGCGCCACTCCACACTGACGCTTTTGACAAAGCATGTCCACGCAGTGGCACAATCGGGTTACTCCTCTGCAATGGCACGAAGAAAGTGCGAATTGAAGTGGTTCATTGCTTCGATTGCACATTATTTGGTTAACGACCATGCACATGAGTGGCCATTTTGTTGTGGTGAAAATAAGTAATGAGGTGTGCAGAATTTGCGCCATATTGAACTCACCGGATCAGCGCAAACACTGTGGGTTTTCAATTTGCTGCATCAATTCGCAGTTCCCCTTTAGCGCCTTCACTGCTGCGTGTTACAGCTGAATGCAGTCGATGAAGAGCAATTGTGCCGGAAGATGCACCAAAGCACTTAGTCGAACGGCACATGTGTGATCACCGTAACAATCACAAATGCGTGATTTGTGGAGTTCTCTGCATGTCACATTTCGACAAATGATGAGCAGATCGGGTCAGTCGACGTCATGATGTGGCGGAATGAGGGTGTTTGGCAGGGACATGGTCAATCACTATTTAAGTGACAGAATGAAGAGGCAATGAACATGGTGATTCGAACTGTACATAGTTTGCCAACGACTCAATTTCGCTTTGACCTGGGTAAGAGAAAGCTATGATGGATTGTGCCAACTCAATCGCAAAACAATCTAGCAAGGATTTGGGTTTAAATTGATTTTCATTGGATCGAGATATCCCAATCGCAAAATCGCGCTAATTATATGGCAGAATTAAGGTAACTCGAAGTAAGAATGCATTTGAACATAACAGAAAACTTGGGAGATTCCGGGAAGAGAGTAAAGTTACTGTCTTCCGTTTAAACCCAGACCTCTAGATTGTCTACCTGCATGTGCAATTCTCATAAAGTGGCCTAACAAGTGATGTGCTCAAACGCTTTCACCACAGGCACACTGCTACTTGGGCGTCAAATGTGCACGCTCACACACGGCTGCCTTGCCGCAAGCAGCGGAGTGTGAAGTGTGCCTGTAGAGGCACGCGCACGCGTCGGCTTAGGGGTTGGGCTACTTCGCATACATGAACTGTCTGCTACGGTGGACTTGGCCCGCCCTGCGATCCGACACTTTTGCCCTCCTCAGCCCCTCTTTCCTCACCACACCACCTACATTTCATTCCTCCACCATCAGGTGCTGCACCGACTTCTCCTTGCATGACACACGCATTTTACCCCACCACTCCTTTGTCCTTGCGCTCATGCAAACCACGGTCAATTACCAGGTCTTCCAATCTCATTATTATGTGAAAGCATTGAGATCTTAATCTGACATTATCACCAAATGACATTCTTTGCTTCTTGAACCGTCTCCACGATGCTGGTTAGGCGCATGTCACTGCATGTCGTGGTCGTTGCAACTGGTTCCACGTGCGCTCAGGTCTGCACCAGGCTAAGACTAATCGCACCGCATTAAGGCCAAAGGTGTCGCCGTTTGTTTATGCCAGAACCGCAACTTTTCTATGCACGTTAACTTGCTTACCTCACAATATTCCAGCGTGTCACATTCATCCTGCTTATTCTTCCTGCCTCTACTAACTCAAAACGGTAAGAGAGATATATTTGCTTTGTATGCATAAGTGTGAGCGTCAGCTCCGCACTTGCTCGTTTATAGTGAAGCACACTTCTCAACGAAGACATTAGATTGACATGGTGATGGAGTGCTTGCTCCAGATCTGTCAACACATTGAAGCAGTGCTTTGACTTAGATGTGCGATGCTTGCTTCTAGCACAACTGAGGAGTGCTAGAGAGTTGGAGGATGTCGGTCACATCAGTGACCAAGTGGCACAGCTGCCTAGAATGCCTGATTGAGATGTTGGTTAGTTAAAGCAGTGTCTAGACCTGCTGCTCTCATTTGCACGCCCCATTGACCATTTTACTAGGACCAGGTGGTCACTCAGTCATTCATCTATTCGCAACATTTAGGCCGAAGTTCTTCTGCGCTTCTACAACTTCACCTTCAATCGCATTGCCCAAACGCGCACAGACAGTTAAGTAGGGTAAGCGCAGATTGGCATGCTCCAGTGAAATGCACTTCGACATTTGCCCCCCAGAGAGCAACAGATGAGTGAAGGTGTTTGTAGGGGCATGTCCACACGTCCATTTAAAGAAGGCTGCTTAGCATTCATTACTCACTGGCTAGACTCTAGTGGACTTTGCCCGTCTTGCCCGACTTTGCGTTTGCCGCCCTCACGCTGACGTCCTTCATGTCACATTCGACAATACACCGCCTCACCATTGGGTGCATCATCCACCCCTCGTTGCTGGACCCACCAAATCCATCCCACTAGTCGGCAGTCACCTTCATCGAAACTGAGATCGGTAAATGTGGTCCTCAATCATGTCGGCTCTTAAAACAGGCGAGGTGCTAAGCTGGTGTGATTGGCAAATGAATGTGATGAAATGTTAGAATTTGTCTGACGACGCTAACTCAGTCACATTGCACTGTCATGAGGAGGCCATTGCCCCTGAATGGAGGACTGCATGAAACGCAGTCAAATTGCGTTGAAATGCTCGTGGTTGCATTAGCAGTCGTAGTTCACTAGGCCACAAGTTACACCTCCTGCTGCAAACTTCGCGGCGAAATTGATGGTCACTGAGACGAAAGAATAGGGAGCCTTCGGATTGCCGTTTGACGTGGATGGAGGTGGATGAGTGGATGATGGAAGAGGAGGCGGACTGAGGCTTACTCCTCGCAGGACAGAAGCCCTTTGCGCTTGACTTCAACATCTCAGGAAGTGAGCAGTGGCATGCAAGCAAATACTGCCACATGTCCACACGCACATTAAACTGGCCTGCCTCAAGACCATTCAGCATGCCAACTTCAAATTTTAACTAACTAGTTTACTTCTACTAGCTATTCCATCTGTTCAACGACACACATTCAATTTAGGCTCAAGCGAATCAACTAGCTTTGCCGACGTTGACGCACTAGTCATTTTGCCGTCAGATCAGTGCAATCATCAGAATGTCGCTCCACAAACTTTGAGCCTGATCCACCTCCTGTCGCCAATCGACCTTGTCATAGAACACCCACATTTGTGAATGCAAACAGTAACCTATGGAATGTGATGCATTCAATTAATAGATAGAATTGATAACCGGTTTCGGTACAACGAAACACGCTCGGTTACTCGGGACATTGTATGCAGAAAGGTACCAAACGCATTTCGTACTGAACTTTGTGATTCATCGGCAACAAGTTGCTCTCGTTTCATTTCCTCAAGCACCGGTTTGCCTTCTACCCCCTCTTCTCGTATTCACATCTTGTCCCTCCGCTTCCTCCTGCTCTGGACTAGCGGTAACGGTTTGCCTTCCATGCCCGCTTCTCGTGTTCACATTCCATCCCTTCGCTTCCTCCTGCTCGCATTCATCTGGAACTTCAACTATTGCACAGATGACAGCCTCTGCATCGGCCCCTTCCAGCCCTTCTTCCGCCGCACTTCTACGCGTGACGGTGACTTGGAGCATCCCTTGGAATCTCATCAGCCTCATATCAGATGTGACTGGCGAGTGCCCTTCCACCTCTCCACCCCTCCACCCTTCCATACCTCCTCTTCCGCGTAAATATCTCCCTGAACTGCCTTGTGATAGACTCCTCTGCTTCTTTGGCAGTCTGCATCTTATTTAGGTTGAAATGCATGTCTCTCGCCGGTTGGGTCGCATTGTCACTTACTCAACGGGATGGCGGCACTGATTGGTAGTGAGGAGTTATAGGCGACGCGGTTATTGAGTAGTAGTGAACAGATTCGTGCAAGTGGTGATTTAACTAGGCATCTCTCTCCTTACCATGCCACATTAGCACATCTACTTCTCCATCGGTTTGAGTTCCATCAACAGGTTAGACAGGTTTTGATGAAAATGGCTGTAGGCAATCCCACCTGCCAATACGGAAGGCCTTGAACGGTTGCCTGATGATTTGCTTGGCAGCTGATATACCCACTGGATCGGTGCTTCGCTCCATCGCTTGCATACGCCCTCTGTCGTTGGCTGCGTGGATGCAATTTTCACTTCTGGACTAGGTCCTCGTTTATGGTCCCGGACCTTGCTGCTCCTGCCACAGCTTCCTACCCAGTTCTCCATGAAGTTGGACCATCGCAATGTGGGTGCTTGAGATGTTGGAACGCGCCCGCTTTGCATTAGGCTATTCATTCTAGGACTGAGCGCTTGATAGTTTTCTCCCTGGTTGAAGAACAAAATGGTATCCATCGTGAGGAATTTCATGGGCCAATTAGCTTAAGACGCTTCTGGTGGCAAAACCCTGATACGGTTAATTCGAGGACCTAGAGCAATGTCGTCGCTCTCTCGTATCACTACGTGCCACTTCCCTACCACTCAAGATTTAGCTAGGGACTAGGTTACCCATCGAGTCAACGAGGTCTGGTGAATTGTTTCCATCTACGCAACCGAATATTGACTTGAGGGATCCAGCTATTCCTTTCATCTGTTGGGAACTCTGTCCTCAGCTGGATCGCCTAGTGTTTTGATTAACGTCCGTAGAACTGCAAACTAGTTATTTGGGAGATTTTCACTTCCAGCTTTCACTGAACCATACTGGTGTTTGCATGTTGTCACGGCACGCGGAGTCCTTGTTCGTGCTGGTCTCTGTTGCATCATATGGTGCTTAGACGGACTAAGCAGAGGATTGGATTCTAGGACACATCCATCCTGTCATTTTTCAATTTTTTGGGTCATGGTAGCTGCGCTAGTAAATCACCCAATCTACGCTGATTCCTCGTGGCACAAACAGGATCTAAATACCTCCCTCTTGTTTTGAGAGAACAACACTGCATTTTCGCTCCTCCCCTGATCGACCAGTGCATGTTGCGACCTCAGGTTTTGGATTGCAGCGTACCTCTAGAGGACCGAATCCGCAGTCGGATTACGGATTGTCTGCCATCTGGCTCACCGCCAAAAATCCTCATCGAAGAGGTCCTATTTTTGACATTCTACAGCTGCTGTCGATGGACGTTCATTTGGTTGCCGCTAAGAAGCCGTGAGTGATGACGTCCCAAATTTGTTTAGCCCACTCATTTCATCCTGCTGCTTCTCCGTTTTGTCCTTAATGACTTTGAAAGACGGAGTGTAATAAGGGTAAAATGGGTGAGAAACGATCTTGGCTGATCTGTAACCGCGGCTATAAACGAGAATGTTGGTATCACAAAAAGAAGATGCAGTTGCTCACTCGGATTCTTGGAAGCGGCGTGAATCGGGAAGGTTCTTTGGAGCAGGCAGCCTACTACTGCTGAGATTCACTTGCTTTGGAAAAAGGGACCCAACAAATGACTATCTTCTATGCTGACGTGGACGACACGCCGACTACCTACCAGTTGCCCTCCTCCACACTCAGTACAGGGTGCAGCTCACACCTCCATTGCTAGGAGCAATGACGACCAGAGGCGCGGTGCAGTCGTTCACTTCGAACTCTTGTTTCTCAACTGGCGTTGGTTGGGACACACCAACTACTGGCTCATTGGGCAGCATTGAGGAGACGACTGGTAGTTTGGAGGTGGTGTTGGCAACAGTCGCAATTGGCCAAGGACTGCGTCCGTTTTGCGCAATTAGGTGGCTGCATCTGCTCCACTGCCGGTGATGGTCACGTGTTGCTGCCACCGCTGATGCTGCTGCGTCCTCCTCCACTGGCACGAGCTCAACCGATTCCATGACAACCGCTACAATGACAGTGCCGCCGCCTTCATCCTAGCCTGCTGCTTTCCCCTCCTCACTTTCCTCTTCTCTCCCATCTCTGCGCCCCAACGCATTTTCCTTCTCTTCTTTGGCCTCCTTACCAGCCACTCAACGACCGTCGCGTGGGTGTGTGCACTGCTCCTTCTCCCAAGCATGTGTACGCACTTTTTGACCTGGGAAATTTTTGAGGCTGTTTGGTTCTGCGATGCGTTTCCTACCCCTATCTACTCATATACCTACCTACCTACCTACATACCTACCCACCCACCTACCTGCCTACCTACCTACCTACCTATTTACATACCTCTTCCGTCCGCTTCTCCACCACACCTTCTAAAAAAATGAGCGGATGGGCACATGACTCATCGTCCCTATTCTTTCCTCTTCGTACCACTCCCCCTCCCCTATCCCCCTTTGCATCCTTCAAATAGTGCACTGGCGGTGACAGCGGCAGCAGCCGCAACAGCAAATATAAACAATTATGTATTCCCTCCTTTCCCTTTTCTCAACATCTCATACACGCACACAACAAGCGAGGGATAGCAACATCAACATGGGACCTGTTGCCGTGGTGGCTGCAATTTCACCCAGCTCTCTTTGTCTTTGTATGCGCGCGCACTCGCATTAGCAATTCCATCAAAACATACAGTTCTCTATTGGCTACACAAGCATTTTTCTTCTCGTAGCGATGAGAGAAAAAGGTGCTTCACATGTTTCTTCGTGTTGGAGGTTCAAGTGTCGCTGCAAGCGATCACCGCTTCCATTGGACTATGAATTCTTGACTTCACCTCGGCATTCTTTATGGCTCGGCAAGGCACTGTGACACAGCAGACGTGTTGATGGCGTGCCTTTCCAAGTAGACGACGAGGTGGGAACCAATGTGCAAATACCACAACGAGGTCAGCCAAATCCCAACTCACCCATTCATCTCCACCTCCTCCTCACACTGGCGTGATTTATACAAGCCTTGACATCCCTGCAACACAGTCAATCTACGCCTTTGACCTTCTCAACGATGGTAGGTGCCGGCTATCACTACTCACTCCGCTTCCATTATCCACTCATTTATCTATATATCCACTCTTATTTTTCCCATCACATCGTCTTCCCATCTTTTCCACTACGCTTCATTTGTGCTATTTCCACATCGCTGACCACGATGAACTTTGGCAACCATCTATTAGGAGAGTGCTTTTCATCGTAAACCACTCAACTTCCACCTTAATTGGCACCACGAATATGCCACTTCCTGGATACATTTGATTTGATAAGTGTGTGTAAGGCGATTGCGGATCGGGAGTAAATTCTCAGATCCCGTCAATCCCATGGAGAGATGAATCGCCACATCATTGAAACAGCTAGAGAGGGAAAGAACTGTCAGGAATTGGTGACTGAAATAGGTGTTGTTTTGTAAGGACAGCATGATGCCGGCGAAAGTGGGTGAATCAGTCACAGTTAAAATCACAAAGCTAAGATTCGGTCACTTCAATTTGGCTGGTTGTCATAGTGGCGCGTTCTGAGAATCAGCTGCGGTTGATGCCATGCAGTAGGAAACAAAGTGTTCCTCAAGTCTTAGGGACAAACAGAAATCAGCCTAGGCTTCCTAAAATAGCCACAAACACTCATACAGTTGCTTGTAGCACTTGGGTGGACGGAAGGAAAGCGGAATTTTGGGAACGTCTGAATTGCAAGTATGTGACAAGGGTAGAGAGGGAGCATCGAGAGGTTTGTTTAGCAATAAATCCGTCCACAGAGCAAATTTTGTGCAGAGTTATGGGCAAAGGCTTCTTCCAGCACCGATAACAGCAAGCAGTGGTGCTAGAGTTGAACATGTCGCAAAGCGTCGTAACGATTTGCGCTGTGGAGCTGGCAAACCTTGCTCTATCTGCATACCTCCACTGTCATGCGCGGTGAGGCCAGTAATTTAGTGCATTATTTTGGGCTTTAAATGGTGCATTCGAGGGTGACGTGACGCAGCTTTGCTATCACTCAGCGCATGCAGCAATTCACGGCGCACGCAATACTCCACCACCTCACCACACTGTCCAGCTAGCTGCGTGGAAGCATGTGAGAGCGTGTCAGTGTGGAGGCGTTGGTGCAACACTGAATGGTGAAGTTGTGCATTGTAGGACGCGAGAACACACGTAAAGAGCGATGCTGATTTACTGCACTTTGCCACCTCCCTTAACCATCTCGTGCACACACGCGCGGTTACCAGCTGTACGCACAGACCAACACGTGGCAGCGTCGTACACGTCCACAGAGATGCATCGCAGAGAGCAGTGGAGGTTGGAGTGTACTTGTGAAAACACCCACGCATGTCGGCATGGGGAATGCGCTACTTCGCGTCAGACGCATTGTCTATTCTCGTGCACTTGGTTCGCTCCGCAATGCGACACTTTTGGCTCTCCATGCCACGCTTATTCATTGCATTTACCGCCGTGCATCACCGCACCATTGGCTACTGCACCAACTTCGCTTCGATGCCACTCCGTCAGTCGACCACTGCCATAATCCTGCCGTGACTACTAAGTGCGACCACCAATCACTCCAATTTGCTAAACAATTGCACTTGAGGCAAGTAATGTTACCGGGCGAAATTAATGCATTTCCTAACCATCGTAGATGGTTCGATACCATACAACTTTCACTCTACGTGGGAGTCAGTGTGTCTGCCATGTGAACTGGTGCATCATGAATGAACTGCAGCATAACGCTGTCCAATCACGGCCAACGACACAGTTGGGTGCCAATCAAGGCTGATATGCAGTCGCATTGGCAGGCGGATTGTCTCGTGTCGCCCGTCGCATCTGCATTGGGAGGTGCTTGTTACTGAAAAGAAAGGAGTAGTACTATTAAGTGAGTGGAAGTATTTGTAGTTTAGCGTGCGTAGTGTGAAGTGAATGAGTAACAAACGAAAAAGTTGAATATGCTTTTGCTTCCAAGCCTAAACTCACCTCACTTCTTACCAAAGGGATAGGTGTTGTATAAGTAAGTGAATTAGCATTAGTAGTATTAGTGAATAAGTTGAAATCGTTGCTGTTTAGCGCGGATGAGTGGGAAGTGAATGAGTAACAAAGGAATGAGACCAATGAGCTTCAACTTCTCAAAGTTGTTGGCATCAGCATTGCCTCTGCTCTCAAAGCTGTGGCGAGCTGTAATGAGACTGGTGGAATTGGAACAGTTTACCGATCTATTCAAATGGGCCCACTCAATGTCATTTGAACCTGCGCTGTGGTTAAAGCTGATGAGCACATTATTGCGACGCCAATACATTCAACCACTTTGCAGTGGTGTAGCAGGAGGTATGGCATGTCTGCGATAGCCACCACTAATCCACTTCAACTGCCGCATGAAAATGGCACTGACGGCAATTCAACGCGATTAAGCTTAGTCTGGTGCAGACCTGAGCGCACGTGGAACCAGTTGCAACGACCACGACATGCAGTGACATGCGCCTAACCAGCATCGTGGAGACGGTTCAAGAAGCAAAGAATGTCATTTGGTGATAATGTCAGATTAAGATCTCAATGCTTTCACATAATAATGAGATTGGAAGACCTGGTAATTGACCGTGGTTTGCATGAGCGCAAGGACAAAGGAGTGGTGGGGTAAAATGCGTGTGTCATGCAAGGAGAAGTCGGTGCAGCACCTGATGGTGGAGGAATGAAATGTAGGTGGTGTGGTGAGGAAAGAGGGGCTGAGGAGGGCAAAAGTGTCGGATCGCAGGGCGGGCCAAGTCCACCGTAGCAGACAGTTCATGTATGCGAAGTAGCCCAACCCCTAAGCCGACGCGTGCGCGTGCCTCTACAGGCACACTTCACACTCCGCTGCTTGCGGCAAGGCAGCCGTGTGTGAGCGTGCACACTTGACGCCCAAGTAGCAGTGTGCCTGTGGTGAAAGCGTTTGAGCACATCACTTGTTAGGCCACTTTATGAGAATTGCACATGCAGGTAGACAATCTAGAGGTCTGGGTTTAAACGGAAGACAGTAACTTTACTCTCTTCCCGGAATCCTCCCCAAGTTTTCTGTTATGTTCAAATGCATTCTTACTTCGAGTTGCCTTAATTCTGCCATATAATTAGCGCGATTTTGCGATTGGGATATCTCGATCCAATGAAAATCAATTTAAATCCAAATCCTTGCTAGATTGTTTTGCGATTGAGTTGGCACAATCCATCATAGCTTTCTCTTACCCAGGTCAAAGCGAAATTGAGTCGTTGGCAAACTATGTACAGTTCGAATCACCATGTTCATTACCTCTTCATTCTGTCACTTAAATAGTGATTGACCATGTCCCTGCCAAACACCCTCATTCCGCCACATCATGACGTCGACTGACCCGATCTGCTCATCATTTGTCGAAATGTGACATGCAGAGAACTCCACAAATCACGCATTTGTGATTGTTACGGTGATCACACATGTGCCGTTCGACTAAGTGCTTTGGTGCATCTTCCGGCACAATTGCTCTTCATCGACTGCATTCAGCTGTAACACGCAGCAGTGAAGGCGCTAAAGGGGAACTGCGAATTGATGCAGCAAATTGAAAACCCACAGTGTTTGCGCTGATCCGGTGAGTTCAATATGGCGCAAATTCTGCACACCTCATTACTTATTTTCACCACAACAAAATGGCCACTCATGTGCATGGTCGTTAACCAAATAATGTGCAATCGAAGCAATGAACCACTTCAATTCGCACTTTCTTCGTGCCATTGCAGAGGAGTAACCCGATTGTGCCACTGCGTGGACATGCTTTGTCAAAAGCGTCAGTGTGGAGTGGCGCATGGGTACACGTTTCGCTAAAATCCGTTCTTCCTCTTCCAAATGTGCAAGTCAAATCTCGTCCAAACTCTCAAACCGTGTCTTCTACTATCCTCTACAGTGAATTATTCAAACCATTGCGGCACGCAGCTGTGTGCTTCTGCATTGCCTCACTCACTCCCACTGCACCGACTACACCCGACGCCCATGATGCTATTCTCCACTGGCGAAAGCCATAACCATGCCGTGTCACGATTTGCTGCAAACGCCACATCCAAATGGCTTAACATAGGGATGCAAATGAGAGGTGCGCGGGATGAATTTCTCTCCACTGACATCGGCAACGAAGCTTGAGTTTCGCTCGCCTGCTCTCGGCTTCCCTCATTCGAATCTGAACAAGCCCGAGAATACCAAGCAGGACATTGCGACTGAGGTCGATGTGTGTGGAACCAACAAATGTACTTCCATTAGCAACTGCATCATTTAGCAGCTGGCTGAAATCTGCTCTTCACTGAACTTTGTCCACATGTTTGCCACCAATAACACAATAGTTCTATTCCCGAAGCTTGGAACCCAAACATTGTACCTTATGAGGAACAAACTCATCCGGCTGTGAATTCTTGATTTTGCAAGGATTACCACTAGTCACTTGCGTCCCAATTTGATCCAGGACTACTTAATTGCACAGGTTTGCTGTGATTTGTGGGGTAAGACACATTTGATGCATGGTAGAATCACCGCCTCCGTACTCACGCAATCGGTTCGGCCTATTTGGATGCAAATACGCCAAGCTTATTTCAGTTCGCATTTCAACCCCGTCTGCAGTAGTAAAATGTGCAATTAGAGACCAAGGGGCTTTTCGATTCAAAGGAAGCTACACATGTGGTTTGAAAGGCACAACTATCGTATTTGTAGCTAAAATGAAGCGCTCCTAATTCGAGCTCTGTGTCTGACTCTGTCATTCGAAGTCACATGCTGTTAGCATCCGGACCGATTCGTAATTTGACAGATTGACTAAGGCGGCGAGATAAAAGGGGAGGTTTTGAACAACGAACAGGTCCGAAACGCGTATAATTGATTATGGATGCGCCGAAACCGGTTGGGTGCGCATATTCTCACTCTTCAATTACACTTCAGGTGAAGAGCAAAGCAAAGGAAGAAGTGGGTAGAAGGCGGTGAGGCAGACTATGGGTGTAGGCATAAACGCGTGTAGAATACTCTGCTCACATTCAACCTGCTTGCTACTATGCACGATACAACTGCTTGGAGAGAACTTGGTTGCATTTGTATTCGTCCTCGTATCGTGTATAGGACCAGCGCATACAGAAAGGCAGACGGAGATACATGGCAGTAGCAAAGAGGCAGGCTGCCTCCGATCTAGCTGAAATTGGATGCCGTGACTACGCTCTCTCTCACTCAAATACATTTCCCATTCCACGCTTCTCTCGGCAGCATGGCACCCATATTCCACCACAGACGTGGAGGTGAGCTTACTTCGAATCGTCAGCGATGGTCACCTAGACTGCCTCACGCTCATGCTCAGGAATTAGAGCTTATGCTGTTTCACGTGCTATGGCACATTCCAACTTGTCCTGACGAAAGCGGTACTCAGCTTTCATTGCAACCAATTAATCCACTTCTCCTTTGCTTGCCACATGCCTCAATAATAACCTTGGCTGCTAGTTCCGGTACCATCGTCTGACGATTATGCCACCTCTTTAGAGAGCGCATTGATTCGTCCCCACCATCACGCCTCGCCCTCCCCTTCCATTCCCCTACTTCCATATTGAATCAAGGCATCGTCCCAACCATTGTAACGGTTGTCGATTGCGAGTCGCAATCGTGTGTGGATTGCAGGCAGCAGACGTCCTTGACATGGCCTGTTCTTCCTGGTCCCACAGGACCCACTGAGCACTGATTGCGCGAATTGTGCGGAGTTGCAGTAAATATGCAAGCAAAGGGATGAGGCTGCAACCATTGTGTGTGTGTCCACATGAACGGAGGTATTCTCGACATGCTGACGATTACGGCCTAGCATTCTTGGTGAGAAGCAGAAGCTTGCACAAAATCCGCCATTCCTTGGGCACATTGTCATCATGAGCAGGGAGGTGTGCATCTGTCATGGAAGTGGTGCGGAAAATGTGCGCATAGGAAAGCAGAGGACCAATCGCGTCGTCTGGTCTGCGAACATGGCCAGTGGCATCAGAAGTGTGAAGGAGAAGCTGAAGGCGATGAGGTGTGGACAGTTGGCCCAAGTGCCATTTCTGCTGTGAACAGTCTGCAGTGTGGGAGAAGAGGTGCTTGTCGCTCCACCTAGTGGTCGCATCCAAATGCAATATCGAACGCTTGTTCTCGAAATCCGAGTTCTCCCTTTTGCACATTCATTCTCTTAGCGCTTACTTACGCACCCACTGGCAATATTTCCTCCTAGCATTTTGTTTCCTACAGTCATTGCAAAATTATCTTCGTTAAGAATTGCAGGTGATGACACCCTTTGAAGCGAGAGCAGCGCAAATTACTCAGGATGTAGGAGCGTGGTTGGTCATTGCATTGGAATGGAGCAGTAGTTACGAATCGCCCACATAGTCACAAGCACCGACAGATCAGATGAATTTGCACACGCACGACCGCCGATCGTCTCTACATGCCACACATCTTCTTCTGTTGGCCATCAACTTAAAAGCCGCTGATCCCTTGGCGCGCCTTCTCCTTCTTCACCTCCTACATTCCTCCGTTCCCTTACTCCTCTTCCTCCTCCTCCTCCCCTCGCTTCTCTCGCACACCCTCTTCTTCGAACCGTCCCTTGCCTCCCTTTTCTTCCTCTTCTTATCGCTAACATCATTTGCACCATTTACACCTCCTTCTTCCTTTTGCACTCATCCAGGAGTTTAGTTTTTCCATGGCTAATGTTTGCACTGGTATCTTCTTCCATTTCCATCGACCACTTTGGACGATCTCTAGGCGAGGCGACAAAATGGAGCATCTGTTGCGATCTGATGAGCTTCACATCAGACGCTCCTTTCGAGTTCTCCTCCTCCTCCGCCTCCTCCACCACCACCTCTTCCACATGATCATCCCTCTGAACTGCCTTGTGGCAGGCTGCTCTGTTTCTTTGGCGATCTGCAAGTGAATAGCGTTGGTAGAGGTGCGTGTCAAGGCGAGCACCAACCTCTCCTCAACATAATGCTCACAATGTCTACCACTGTCCAGGCGAAAGGGGCACAAGCCAACACAAACCGAAGAGGCGTCCGTAAAGGACAAACAGAAGGTAGGCCAGCATGCAGCCACTTTCATGGCACTTGTTTTGGAGAAGTGACCTAAGCAATTGATTTAATTGATTGACTCACCATTCAAAATGTCAGCTGCTCGATCACTGTCACACTGCACGGGCTGGGCGAAGCAACTGCTGTCACCACAACCAAAGTGGATCTCGGAGTCTCAATCACTCACTTATCCAGCGTCTCCTTTGTGGTGGCGCAGATGTCTTAAAGGAGCTGTTGGATGGAATGGAGGCCAAGAGGCAGTAATGTATGTGTGAGACGGAAAGAACAGTGACAGAGGTAGGGTTTCAAAGGGGAAACGGAGAATTGTTAATAGATGTGGATGTCGCATATGTGCAACGGAGAGATGAAGTGCGACATTTAATTGTGAGGTGAAACAGCATCCTAACTTGAGCAGCAGAAAGTGCCAAGAGAAGTGGATAAAATAGCGAAGGACTGATTAGTGTAAGCATGAGGAAAGGAGGGAGGGAGAGAGGGAGGGAGGGAGGGAGGGAGGGAGAGAGAGAAGGCGGAAGGAAAGGACCTTTCGATGAGCCCCATCTGTTTCATTCCCTAGCTGAAGGTGGTTGGGTGAGAGACTACAGCTCTCATTTTTTTTAAGATAGCTTAGTGATTTATTGCGAAGGGCTTTCTAATTAGTTTACGTGATTTGACTGCTACTGCCAATTCTATTAGAAGTTATATAAGACGAAATAGGACACTTATAAGCACGCTCAACGCGAATACGCAGTTAAGGTCCCAAACAAGTCATTTCCCAAGATGGAAATAGAGTGATTTTACGATATGAAGCATTCTCCGACTATGTGGATACAAAGTTGCATCCTGGCCAGAAATGTGGAATAAATATAAACGAAACTCGCTGAAACAGAATGCGGAAACGGGAGCACGGAGTGACCGTGAGCACAGTGCAATGCAAGGCACGTCCCGCGCATCAACGTAGACTTAAAGGCTTTAGAACATCAAGCCAAGCAAGAGGTAGCGTAAGCTGCTGATATAGTTTGATGTCATTAGTTTCGCCTTATGATGAACTTCGGTCGCGATCTTGTGCAGAAACGCGAATTTCACAGCCGAAGCCAATATTACAGTTCCTCCATGCATAATAACATCCTGCCTTATGTCCCACCCTTTCCGGATAAAATATTGTCGAATGCAGAGGTTACTTTATCATCGCGATGTCTCGCACCACTCCACGTTTCTAACAATGGGGCAATGTTTGCCAATGCTGACAACTAAAGTAGCTGAAATAACGATTGTATGTGGCATGCAAGGTGCTTCTGGAGGAGATGTTGCCACAAAAGCAAAAGTGAAATTGCTATTTGAGAGCTTATAGTCACACCGTATGGGACGCAAAGGCAGGATGTGCAAGCGATGGGCACGACAACAAATACCTGACGATAGGCAATGCCACGTTTAACTTGCCCTTGTCATTGGGAAAGGCAGGACAGCATGCCCCATCCTGCATTCCGAAAACCAGCTGTTCAAATCAGTCACTTTGAAGGAGGAGAGGAGGATGTGCACTGGCTTCTCATAATCATCAGCGTCTAATGTCTTCTTTAGGTGCTCGAATGCAACAGTTCTAACATGCTCCGTTGTAGGGCATTGCTTGCTGACATTTGGGAACCATGCAAACAGTTTTCTTCAGCAATATTTAACATTCATAAGGACGCTGACGACTTGTTAGTGACATTGAAGGCCATACCACCGATCTAAGTAGAATGCACACTCTACCGATGATGATTAACCTGTGATCATTGGTTCGGCCATAAATACACAAGCTATACTACATTGTATTAATGTAGACCGCGAGTACCATTCAGTCCTATGCTTTGACCAACTGAGTGCCAACGAGAGCGTAAAAGACAAGCTCTGTTCGTGCACAAATATGCGCACATAGGTGCCTATGCAGGTGGGCCTGCAAACCGAACTGCACTATTTCTGAGAACATAATTTATTCAATCATTAATTCATTCACAGTCCATTGCCTTCTTGCTACCTAGCATTTATTACGCATTATAACCCCAACCTCATCGAAGAGTGCATGGGCCGAGTTCACAAGACTAGCAAAGCAAATGCTCAGCTATTATCCAGCGTCCACTCACGCACCCATCACGTCGAACACACAAGTGCGGACAACTCTCCGCTCCTCTTCGCCTACCATCACACGTTGTTGCCAGTGGAGAATGACTCACTGACAGCAACGATCAGGCTAAAGTGCGCTAGATAGGGCTAGCCGTCTCCTAATTCCCCTCGTAGATGCTGCACTACTTTGCATTCGCAAACCAATTGCCAAGGCACAATGGCAATGAGAGAGGGCATGCAGTTGCTTCCGCTATCGTGACTCAAGAAGTTGGCCGTCTAATGCTTGGGAATGGACACATCCACGATGTGGCTAGGCATCAATGACTGCTCATTCGAGAGCAGGGAAGGAAGAGAGGAGTCTGAAGAATCAAAGCTAACCTACTCTACTGCCATCTGGGTGGACTGCAGACACAGAGTGGCAAAACTACGGGGCTAACGGTTGGTTAAGCTGCTAGGGGCCTGACAGAATACCAAATGTGCATTTACGGTAGAGGCTTAATCTTGTGATTAGGGTGACTTTGACTGCGATTGTGAGCCAGCTGAATGCACACCTGAGCATGGTATCACCAACTTCGATGGAGTGAGTTAGTCCACTCTTCTCCCGATGACTGGAACCCATTGGTCTCTGCATGCAAGCCTGCCAAAATACAGGTGCTGCCTTCGAGTAATCAGTAGGCTCACTTTTAGCACATTGGTTTGTCAACTTTGCGTCCACAGCATCCAATCCACACTTTCATTTAATGTGAGGATGCAAGAAGGCGTACAACCTTACCTCGATGGCACTAGTAAGTCAACGCTGGCGGAGTCTCTGACACACTCAGCTATTTCGGTCGAAACGAATGCATCTTGAGCGCCGATCAAACTAAGCTAGATAGGTGCATTCTATTCTCACCGCAAGATAGCGCGGACTGGATGTTTCGTCCACTTGCAGATGCTTCCCGAGTTCTGCTTACTGTGTGCTGACGAACGGCTCAGCGCCATAGTGAGTGACATCTCCATTTCCAAACGATAAAAAGGAGTGCGACACAAAATTGTTGGCAAAACAATCCCACACACCTCAGAATCTGTGATAGCAAAGCTCAAACAAATTGCCCAACAAGCTGCTGTTTGCGAAATATTTTTGAATGCCAATTCCGAAGTAAAGTGCAGAAGCTCATTTCATTAGAGGAGAAATGAAACTGAGCCAAAAGGTGACACCCGACGCCAACTTTGCGTTTAGTGGCATGTCAGCAAGCACAAGTTGGTGGCATTTATTTGTGAGCCGTATAGTGAAAGCCAGGAATGACATGCAGTGCTTAGCTAAGTCGAACAAGCAGAGCTTGAGTGTAAAATCATTGGTGAATTTGCCCATCCAGCACCAGCCACGCAACGGATCCAAATACGCAGCAGCATCATGAATTTGTGTGACAAGCGCAACAGCTGTTGCATTCGCCTTTTCACCTCCACTGAAAGTCAGGAAGTGACGTTCTACATTTAGCCTCAATTGGCTGGATATCTGCAGGAAGCAGTCATACCGTATAGGATCGTTGGCTATTCAGAGTCGTAATTTGTCATTCAAGCATTTGGTCTACCACTGTTAGACGCTATGACACCCACTTCTGCCTCTTCACACACACTTAGTTTAAGTGGACTTCGCTCAGCGCCTCCAATGACTCGCTCCAGGCTATTCGCTATGTGCTGCTTCTTGCCACACCATCCACTTTGCTTATTGATGGCGCTCCAAGGAGAGACCACACCGGATTCATTTGCTGCAGTGATAGTGATTGATTGAAGTGAACCCACCATCGAGAAGAGGGAGCATGAGGTGGTGTCACATGGTGCTCACTCGCGGTGCGTGCAGACGATGAACCGAATTGCTGGCATGGGGTTGGCTGCAGCCCTGTGCACTGACCGTGGCAGGGATTGAGGTGAGCACGAGATTGCAGTCAAACGTCAGTTCTGCTTGTCACTGGTGGCTACTCACACCATGCGATTGAGTGAGTTGTTGGAAAGGCTCCAATTGTGCGCACGCTTCAGGACCTGCATCAAACACCCTTCTGCATAGTAATGCTAGAATACCAAGCTGCGATTCGTGTGTAGCATCGAGCAATCCTATGGGAAATGCAGAGAGTTGAGCAGGATGCATAAATTGTAGACGACGATGACTGCACTTGGACAGGTGTAATTGACAAATTTATGGCATCCACACCATAGATTGTCCAAAGCAAATGGTAGGCGGTTGGTTGAACTGGGTTTAATTCTGCGTGTTCGTTCAGCGGCGACACTGAATTAGTTTCGTCATAACGGACAGTAGCTGGCTCACTGGGTTAGGAAGGGCAGTGATTAATGCTCGAACGGCGTATTGCATTAATATGCAAATAAGATGGAAGAAAGCCCACTGACTTGCAGAAATGATTCGATGCTGTGCAGGTGTGCAGATCCGCCGAGAGCTACAGTACGAGTATGCGGTTCCAAGCAATGGTTTAGTGCTAAAATACACGATGCTTACGTGAGCAGTTGAGCACCATTTAAACCATGTCAAGATCACGTAACATCGCTTCCTGGTAGTGAATGAGATATCCCAACGTCGGCAAAGCAAATCAGCATTTGTCTCACGACATTGGTTAAGGCGCTTTAAACTGGGTGGTGGGAAACAGTGAACACAATGGGATCCTTTGCTCATTATCAGCTGCAATTTTACGCACGCTTCAGGACCTGTATTGAACACCCTTCTGCATAGTAATGCTAGAATACGGAGCTGCAATATCTCTTTCGATTGTGCACGCATTTTATTACTCCATCAGATGTCTATCCTGAAAAGCGAAGTTATAATGCCAAGTCAAGATTTTCTATGTGCTGGAGTGGGCAGATGCGTGGATGACTTGAAGTGGTAGCACGTTATTTTAGCGAACTGCAAATAACCATCCCACGGATCACTGAGTGTGACCATTCGTAAGAAAGCCTTCGTGTACTGTAGCTCACTCGACTTCGCTGGCAGCTGCAATGCTCTGCAGAGCGCCTTTACACACGCAGCAACTTCTTCGGTCACCGGATCAGTGTACGTGCTGATCTACACCAGGGTGCCTGCGTTGCTCCAAACACACCACTCGTCACCCACGAGGAGGCGAAATTGCAGACTTAAGATGCATGAGACTATTACACGGGAACTGTACTGGCACATGCATGAGCTCTGAGCGAAGTGTTCCATTCTGTTCAACGTGTCCCACCACCTAGTTTAAAACGCCTCAACCAATGTCGTGAGACAAATGCTGATTTGCTTTTTCGGCGTTGTGATAGCTCATTTACTACCAGGAAGCGTTATCATGTGGTCACGGCACTGGTTTAATTGTACTTACTTAAGTGCCGTTTCCTTTGTACGAAACTATTGCTTAGAACCTCATATTCGCACTGCAGCTTTTGAAGGCTTTGCGCATTTGCACAGTATAGAATATTTTCTGTAAATTTGTGAACTATTTTCCGTCTCATTTGCATATTAATGCAATACGCCGTTCGAGCATTAATCACTGCCCTTCCTAACCCAGTGAGCCAGCTACTGTCCGTTATGACGAAACTAATTCAGTGTCGCCGCTGAACGAACACGCAGAATTAAACCCAGTTCAACCAACCGCCTACCATTTGCTTTGGACAATCTATGGTGTGGATGCCATAAATTTGTCAATTACACCTGTCCAAGTGCAGTCATCGTCGTCTACAATTTATGCATCCTGCTCAACTCTCTGCATTTCCCATAGGATTGCTCGATGCTACACACGAATCGCAGCTTGGTATTCTAGCATTACTATGCAGAAGGGTGTTTGATGCAGGTCCTGAAGCGTGCGCACAATTGGAGCCTTTCCAACAACTCACTCAATCGCATGGTGTGAGTAGCCACCAGTGACAAGCAGAACTGACGTTTGACTGCAATCTCGTGCTCACCTCAATCCCTGCCACGGTCAGTGCACAGGGCTGCAGCCAACCCCATGCCAGCAATTCGGTTCATCGTCTGCACGCACCGCGAGTGAGCACCATGTGACACCACCTCATGCTCCCTCTTCTCGATGGTGGGTTCACTTCAATCAATCACTATCACTGCAGCAAATGAATCCGGTGTGGTCTCTCCTTGGAGCGCCATCAATAAGCAAAGTGGATGGTGTGGCAAGAAGCAGCACATAGCGAATAGCCTGGAGCGAGTCATTGGAGGCGCTGAGCGAAGTCCACTTAAACTAAGTGTGTGTGAAGAGGCAGAAGTGGGTGTCATAGCGTCTAACAGTGGTAGACCAAATGCTTGAATGACAAATTACGACTCTGAATAGCCAACGATCCTATACGGTATGACTGCTTCCTGCAGATATCCAGCCAATTGAGGCTAAATGTAGAACGTCACTTCCTGACTTTCAGTGGAGGTGAAAAGGCGAATGCAACAGCTGTTGCGCTTGTTACCCAAATTCATGATTCTGCTGCGTATTTGGATCCGTTGCGTGGCTGGTGCTGGATGGGTAAATTCACCAATGATTTTACACTCAAGCTCTGCTTGTTCGACTTAGCTAAGCACTGCATGTCATTCCTGGCTTTCACTATACGGCTCACAAATAAATGCCACCAACTTGTGCTTGCTGACATGCCACTAAACGCAAAGTTGGCGTCGGGTGTCACCTTTTGGCTCAGTTTCATTTCTCCTCTAATGAAATGAGCTTCTGCACTTTACTTCGGAATTGGCATTCAAAAATATTTCGCAAACAGCAGCTTGTTGGGCAATTTGTTTGAGCTTTGCTATCACAGATTCTGAGGTGTGTGGGATTGTTTTGCCAACAATTTTGTGTCGCACTCCTTTTTATCGTTTGGAAATGGAGATGTCACTCACTATGGCGCTGAGCCGTTCGTCAGCACACAGTAAGCAGAACTCGGGAAGCATCTGCAAGTGGACGAAACATCCAGTCCGCGCTATCTTGCGGTGAGAATAGAATGCACCTATCTAGCTTAGTTTGATCGGCGCTCAAGATGCATTCGTTTCGACCGAAATAGCTGAGTGTGTCAGAGACTCCGCCAGCGTTGACTTACTAGTGCCATCGAGGTAAGGTTGTACGCCTTCTTGCATCCTCACATTAAATGAAAGTGTGGATTGGATGCTGTGGACGCAAAGTTGACAAACCAATGTGCTAAAAGTGAGCCTACTGATTACTCGAAGGCAGCACCTGTATTTTGGCAGGCTTGCATGCAGAGACCAATGGGTTCCAGTCATCGGGAGAAGAGTGGACTAACTCACTCCATCGAAGTTGGTGATACCATGCTCAGGTGTGCATTCAGCTGGCTCACAATCGCAGTCAAAGTCACCCTAATCACAAGATTAAGCCTCTACCGTAAATGCACATTTGGTATTCTGTCAGGCCCCTAGCAGCTTAACCAACCGTTAGCCCCGTAGTTTTGCCACTCTGTGTCTGCAGTCCACCCAGATGGCAGTAGAGTAGGTTAGCTTTGATTCTTCAGACTCCTCTCTTCCTTCCCTGCTCTCGAATGAGCAGTCATTGATGCCTAGCCACATCGTGGATGTGTCCATTCCCAAGCATTAGACGGCCAACTTCTTGAGTCACGATAGCGGAAGCAACTGCATGCCCTCTCTCATTGCCATTGTGCCTTGGCAATTGGTTTGCGAATGCAAAGTAGTGCAGCATCTACGAGGGGAATTAGGAGACGGCTAGCCCTATCTAGCGCACTTTAGCCTGATCGTTGCTGTCAGTGAGTCATTCTCCACTGGCAACAACGTGTGATGGTAGGCGAAGAGGAGCGGAGAGTTGTCCGCACTTGTGTGTTCGACGTGATGGGTGCGTGAGTGGACGCTGGATAATAGCTGAGCATTTGCTTTGCTAGTCTTGTGAACTCGGCCCATGCACTCTTCGATGAGGTTGGGGTTATAATGCGTAATAAATGCTAGGTAGCAAGAAGGCAATGGACTGTGAATGAATTAATGATTGAATAAATTATGTTCTCAGAAATAGTGCAGTTCGGTTTGCAGGCCCACCTGCATAGGCACCTATGTGCGCATATTTGTGCACGAACAGAGCTTGTCTTTTACGCTCTCGTTGGCACTCAGTTGGTCAAAGCATAGGACTGAATGGTACTCGCGGTCTACATTAATACAATGTAGTATAGCTTGTGTATTTATGGCCGAACCAATGATCACAGGTTAATCATCATCGGTAGAGTGTGCATTCTACTTAGATCGGTGGTATGGCCTTCAATGTCACTAACAAGTCGTCAGCGTCCTTATGAATGTTAAATATTGCTGAAGAAAACTGTTTGCATGGTTCCCAAATGTCAGCAAGCAATGCCCTACAACGGAGCATGTTAGAACTGTTGCATTCGAGCACCTAAAGAAGACATTAGACGCTGATGATTATGAGAAGCCAGTGCACATCCTCCTCTCCTCCTTCAAAGTGACTGATTTGAACAGCTGGTTTTCGGAATGCAGGATGGGGCATGCTGTCCTGCCTTTCCCAATGACAAGGGCAAGTTAAACGTGGCATTGCCTATCGTCAGGTATTTGTTTTCGTGTGCATTGCTTGCACTGTAATACTTTGTTTATTCGAATTGCCGGTTTTGGTCACTTGGGTGGCAATATAGAACCAGCCAATTGGTCAGCCTCCGGGCCGTGCTAACAGCCTACAGGCCCTCTAGGTCCAGAATATATACATATATTCTGCTCTGGTGCTCTGCAATCTATTGCCTTAAGGAAAGTCTTAGGACGCCACTCTGATGGCAGCGGAAAGCGGACCTGACTTTGATGGATTTTATCCTGCTCCATACCTTTTCTGGCAAACTTTGGCGGTGTGAAAGATGTGCATGTGCTACAGACGGATGAACCCCTCACATCCCACAACACAAGAGCTGAGATCGACGTCCATCTTTGGCATCTCCCTCACCCTCGTGTTCTGCATGAAAGCTATTAACTGCTAAGGTGACACTAGCCGTAAACTCCAAGTCCAGTAGAACTATCAAGAGGGATCGGCGATGTTGTGGTCAAGCATCCTCCGTAAGCTCCCTCTCCTTTTACTGGGCAACTCGCCTATCCTTGTCAAAATGTGTATCTACAGATAGAGAATGTGCATGACGCCATTCGATAGCATCGTTTTATGCTTTGCACAATTGCACCGCATGCATTTTGTTCCCATGAGGCTCAAATCGCCCCATTTGCTCAGGATTCTACAATACCCTCGCGTTCCTTCTACGGCATCAACAAAGCCCGGAATCACAATGTGTGTTGCCAGTGTCTCGACTTATTCAAAAACTTGCATTCGTGCACCCATCTTTCATTGGACCACATTGTCATGAGAGAGGAGGACTAAGTAATACGCGTTCGCTGCACCGAGTGCTACGCGGGACTGATGGCACTACTGAAACGCATACGCTCTAATCTCGTTGGGTGGCGCGGTTAGCTTGTGGGTGCTTCTTACAGCACTGATTACGCTGTGATGGCTGACATGGGAGGCCGACCAAGGGGGGCGTTGGGGACGACGCTCGAAAGAAGAGAGGGGCTGTGTAATACTTTGTTCGTTCGAACTGCCGGTTTCGGTCACTTGGATGGCCACATTGTATCAGCCGGTTGGTCAGCCTCCGAGCCGTGCCAACGATCCCAGGCCCTCTGGTTCTGGAATATATATTCTGCCCTAGTAATATGCCTTCTATCACCTTAAGGGAAGTCTCGAGACGCTACAGTGCATCCAGCCTTCTGCTTCTTAATCGATGTGGCTACAAGAGGTCATCTGGCGATTTCGCTATCATCCATGTGTGGACATCACCTCCAGAAGCGCCTTGCTTTTCTTTGTTAATTGGAGACGACAAACCATGCGATTTGTTGCAGACTATGGAGAGAAAGATGCCTTGCTTGCTTGCAGGAACTTGTGCTGCTGGTGTCATAGGACCTACGATGCCTCGTTACTGTCTCATCGGTGACACCATCAACCAAGCACTGAAGTGGGAGCCGTCAGGAGCGGGCTAATTGAGTTGACCCCCTCCTTCTCCCTCTCACCATCACTTCAGCGCAAAGTGCACCCGCCTCAGCCTTTAGAGTACACATCAGCAAAGAGATAATGCGAAAATTGGATGGAATAGAAGGGTGCCACGTTGAGTACCGTAGTGTAGTGTAATTCGCAGTGGAAGTGCATATAACAATCTAATGGCTTACTGACAGTGTAAAATTTCGCTGGCCTTTGCCTCCATTAACTACGCAAGCATCGTCGCTTTCCACGTAATGAGTTTTTGCAAACACGTTGTTGACATGGCAGTGTCGGCATTAATGCTCCTGATCACAACCTTCCCCGCAAGTCTACCATGCAGACAACTCCAATTTCCCTATAGATGGGCATTGTTCCACATTGCCAATCGTTGCAGAAGTCCACAAGTACTGCCACCGCCTTTGCAACAAAGGGTGGTGGTAATTCAGGTGTTGATGTTGCTGCTCCCTATGCTTTTCCTTCTACTCCTTCTCTTACTAAGCCGTACTATAGACTCTACACTTCCACTTCGATGTTCTCATCCCGCACTCATCAAATCAGCCGCCATGAGGTGCATCAGCAGAGCCTGTGGTGCAGATCACAGAGGTTAGTTATACGCATCGAAGGAGCGAATTCCTATGCCATCGCCATCCATGGGTAATAACCGCATCATAAACCATTCGTAGCACATCAAATAGTTCTCTGCACTGAGATCCGTACCACAAGGAGGTAGCATGCACTAGTTGTTCAGAGTAGGGACGAAAGCACATCGCACATGTCTGAATACGAGAAAGAGCTATTCACCTGCCACCTGCGCTACTGTCAAGCACTATATAACGGATAAATTCAACAGTCTCACTGCTCTGAATAACCCATAGTTTTGGCAATTGTACGACAGGGATAGACAGTATGAATGACATTTTGACATTATCATCTTATATCGCGTCTTTCCAAACCGCCATGTATGGAACTTTAGCCCTGGTAGCACCGCTTCCTACACAGGTGATAGGCACGTCTTACCAATGTGCATTTCACTTTCTGTCCTTATCAAAAGCATCACGCAAATTTTGAGGGCAAGGAAATCTGCCATGTTTTGTGACTTGGTCATAAAACACCGTGGCCTAGATGTTGATAGGGACTAAACGCTAATCACGCCATCAGGATGTTACTTTATCATGAGACACTTGATTTGCTGTTGATGCACTGGTTTGCACAGCCAGTGATTAGTGGAGGTGGAGGATGAAGAGGAGGAGGAAAAGAGATAGGCGATAAAGTCCCATGCTTTTGCCAAGTGCTAGTGACTTTGCTTATTTCACGCCGAGGGAAGGACCTCCATCCATCCGTCCGACCGTCCGTCCGTTCGTCTTTCCATCCATCCGTCCGTCCACGCATCCCTCCCCCATTTTTTTCTCCTTCCCTTCATCTAGTGCTCGGTTGGGAGGTTAAGGTGCCTACAGCACATCTTCGCAACTGTCCGCCTGAGTCGACAACACTGCCCCTGCCATTGCCACCACCGTCGCTTGCCGCGGCTGCTGTCTCCTTGTTCTTCACTTCCCTCTCTGCTCTGCCTTTCCCACTTCCTCCTCTCCCTCTCTCTCTTCCTCCCTCCCTTAACTACCTCTTTTTCAGGTACCTGTTTGCCTTTTAACCCCTCTTCTCCTATTCACATCCCATCCCTCCGTTTCCTCCCACTTGCACTCATCTGGACTAGCGGCTTTTGCACAAGTGACTGCTTTTGCATCGGCTCCTTCCATCCCCTCCTCCGCCGCACTTCTACGCGTAACAATGACTTGGAGCATCCCTTGGAATCTCATCAGCCTCAAATCAGATGTGACTGGAGAGTTTCCCTCCACCCCTCCACCCTTCCCCACCTCCTCTTCCGCGTGAAAATCGCCCTGAAGTGCCTTGTGTTAGATTCCTCTGCTTCTTTGGCAGTCTGCATCTTATTTAGTGTTAAAATATATCTCGTCGCTAATTAGATCGCCTTGTCACTTAATCAGCAGGATGGCGCTGCTGATTGGTAGTGAGGAGTTTTAAGCGACGCGGTTGTCAAACCAGCACATCTATTTCTCCATCGTTTTGGGCTCCAGCAACAGGTCAGACAGGTTTTGATAGAAATGGTTATAGGCGATCCCACCTGCCAATACGGAAGGTCTTAAACGGTTGCCTGGTGATTTGCTTGGCAGCTGATATACCCACTGCATTGTGAGACAGCAGACGTGTTGTTGGCGTGCCTTTCCAAGTAGACGACAAGGTGGGAACCAATGTGCAAATACCACAACGAGGTCAGCCAAATCCCAACTCACCCATTCATCTCCACCTCCTCCTCACAACGGCGTGATTTATGCAAGCCTTGACATCCCTGCAACACAGTCAATCTACGCCTTTGACCTTCTCAACGATGGTAGGTGCCGGCTATCACTACTCACTCCGCTTCCATTATCCACTCATTTATCTATATATCCACTCTTATTTTGCCCATCACATCGTCTTATCATCTTTTCCACTACGTTTCATTTGTGCTATTTCCACATCGCTGACCACGATGAACTTTGGCAACCATCTATTAGGAGAGTGCTTTTCATCGTAAACCACTCAACTTCCACCTTAATTGGCACCACGAATATGCCAGTTCCTGGATACATCCGATTTGATAAATGTGTGTAAGGCGATTCCGGATAGGAGGTGGGTCCTAAGATCCCCTCACTTCCGTGAAGAGATGAATCGCCACATCAGTGCGTGGCATTGGCTGCTCAATAGTGCGTGTCGGATACTATTTCCACGACCCTCGCCAAACACATACCGAGACGCCGTCCCAGCTATTGAATATCATATGGACGAAATGCACTTGTTCTAACGATTTCCATCCCAACGTGGTCGCTTCCATATTTGACCGAAAACTTGTTGCTGTCTACTACCGCAACGAGACTGAAGGCACGGGCTCGATGAATATGGCAGACGGCATTGGGCATCAATCTACCAAGTTGGTTTATGTGAGGTGATCGCATCTGACCCATTATTGGAAGAAATCCGTTTTATGTAGAATGCACTCTTCTCGCAAATATTCCTCTCGAAGCATTATTCAGTGGGATGGGGCAAATGTTTCCTTCCTGACCTTATTTCAAGGGCCGAATTCAAGAGCAACAATTGACAATGCGACTGTTTCATTTACATAGTGGATCGAAAATTTTATTTAAAGCATGATCTCATTCGCCTGCTCGGCATTATTGCACCCCACAAGATGATAATTATAGCAGTCATCACACGTGGAACAGGAGATTCACAAGAGATATGGACGTGCACTCTGAATTCATTGAAAACTTCTGTGACTTTGAGAAGTGCCCACTGGCCACCGCAAAGTTGGACTGGCATCTACGGTGTTACGAGTGCCTTGGACTGGGAATCTGCAATGGAATGGATTTGCTGCATTTTGTCCGCTGCGACTTGGGACTCCGAAGCATCGGCAGTGGACAAGGAGACTGGGACACATCACCTACGTATGGACCTATCGACAGACGTTCCTACCGACTCGTGAGTTCTGAGCCACTTCCCATCGATGAGAATGCTTTTTATGGTAGAATTGTGGAATGAATTGATGCGCAATACAGTTGGATGGGTCGATGTTGAAGTGTACTTTCCTACTGCATAAGAGATTGTGGCAGTGTTTGTTGCGTGGTGAAGAAGAATGCTTACAATGAAAGGGCTTGAAGTGACTGAGATGGAAGAGGGAGTGTAAATGAGCAGGAAGTGTCTCAGCAATTGGTGTGTCTTGATGGCGCTGACTTTTAGTAGTGGCCAAAATAGTCAAATTGTCCGAGAAACAAATCACTTACGTATGGACCTATCGACAAACGCTCCTACCGACTCGTGAGTTCTGAGCCACTTCCCATCGATGAGAATGCTTTTTATGGTAGAATTGTGGAATAAATTGATGCGTAGCACAGTTAAATGGAGCGAGGTTGAAGTGTATTTTCCCGCTGCATAAGAGATTGTGGCAGTGTATGCTGCGTGGTGATGCAGAATGTTTAAACTAAAGGCAATTAAACCGTTAGAGATAAAAGGGGTGTAAAATGAGCAGGAAGTGTTTTAGCGATCGGAGTTGCTTAATGGCGCGGCCATCTAGTATTGGCTAAACTGATTTAATTAGCTGAGGAGCAATGCATAGCGATGGCGTTTGGCGTTTGGATGGGAGGGAAATGGGTTTGAACAACACGCGTCCTTTACCACTGCGTTACGTTTGTCGGCTTTAGTAGCGTCCAGATACCGACTTGTCTCCCCTGGATAAGCTCATAGCACTCGGGTGATGCGAAGGAGAGAACACATTTACGCATAGCACCTTATGCTGTGTGCCATTGCCTAGCTCCTACAGACTCACTGATTTCCGCTTTTTATCGACCAGAAATTTCCTACGCAGTTCTCTCAAATCAGGGTTCATTCAATCAGCAGTTGCCCACAGTCAACCAGTTTCGCTAACATGAGTTAGGTCAGGTCCTCTAGCTTTACCTCGATCTACCACTACTGCAGTACGCTGAAAAACAAATGGGCAAGTTTACCTGAATCCAGTTAGGCAGCAATGTTGCTTGCTGACCTGACGTAGCCATTGGAATGCGAACTAGAAGAAGCGAACTGAAAAGCAGTGAAGGGAGGAAGGTGGTGGGACAAAATGAATGAAATCGGAATAGTTTAACGCAATTTGGCTGCGCTTCATTCAGTCCTCCATTCAGGGACAACGACCTCATCACAATAATACAGTTTGACTGAGTTAGCGTCACCAGACAAATTTTAACAATTCATCGCATTCATTTGCCAATCACACCAGCTTAGCGCCTCATCGGTTTAAAGAATCGTCATAATTGAAGACCACATCCACCGAACTCAGTTTGGATGACGGTGACTGCCGACTAGTAGGATGGATTTGGTGGGTCCAGTAACGAGAATTGAATGATGTACCCAATGGTGAGGCGGTGTATTGTCGAATATGACATGAAGAACGTCTGCTTGAAGGGAACTGGCACAAAATTAGGCAGGACGTGCAATGTCCACTAGAGTCTAGCCAGTTAAGAATGAATGCTGCTCTTTGCGACACAAATGTCGAAGTGCATGTCACTAGCGCATGCTATTCAGCGTTTACCCTACTTAATCACCTGTGCGCGTTCGTGCAATGCGATCGACACTGGCCCAATGCGACCACATGAAGTGAGTGACCACTTGGTCATAGTAAAAAGGTTGGTGGGGCGTGCAAATGAGAGCAGCAAGTCAGGACACTGCTTCAATAAGCCAACATCTCAATCAGGAAATCTACGCGGTTTTGCCACTTTGTCACCGATATGACCGAAATCCTTCAACTCCGTAGCACTCCTTGGTTGTGCTAGAAGCAAACATCACACATCTAAGTCAAAGCACTGCTTCAATGTGTTGACAGATCTGGAGCAAGCACTCCATCATCATGTCATTCTAATGTCTTAGCTGAGAAGTGTGCTTTACTAAAATGGAGCACGTGCGGAGCTCTCGCTCCCGTTCGTGCATACAAGTCAAACATAGCTCTCTTACTGTTTTGCGTTGGTAGAAGCAGAGAGAACTCGCAAGATGAATGTGACACGCTCTCAGGATTTAAACAAGTGACAAGACGCTGCGTCTAATTAATCAACACATCGAATTGTGGGCCTGACTCAGGCTAAAATATTGTGAGGAAAGCAAGTTAACGTGCATGGAAAAAGATGCGATTCTGGCATAGGCAAACGGCAACACCTTTGACCGTAATTCGATGCGATTAGGCTTAGCATGGTACTGACCTGAACGAACGTGGAACTAGTTGCAATCACCACGACATGCAGTGACATGCGCCTATTCAGCATCATGGATACAGTTCAAGTAGCAAAAATGCCATTTGGTGATTATGTCAGGTTGAGATCTCAATGCTTTCACATAATGATGAGATTGGGAGACCTGGTAATTGACCGCGGCTTGCATGAGCGCAAGGACATACAAGTGGTGTGGTGAAATGCGTGTGTCATGCAAGAAGAAGTGGGTGCAGCACCTGATGGTGGAGGAATGAAATGTAGGTGGTGTGGTGAGGAAAGAGGGGCTGAGGAGGGCAAAAGTGTCGGATCGCAGGGCGGGCCAAGTCCACCGTAGCAGACAGTTCATGTATGCGAAGTAGCCCAACCCCTAAGCCGACGCGTGCGCGTGCCTTTACAGGCACACTTCACACTCTGTTGCTTGCGGCAGGGGAGCCGTGTGTGGGGGTGCACATTTGATGCCAAAGTAGCAGTGTGTTCGTGAAAGCGTTTGCGCACATTTCTTGCTAGGCCGCTTTATGAGAAGTGCACACGTAGAATTTTTATGTCAGATCGTGCCACTAACACCTGCAGGACATTGTTAGGTGTGTGTACTCTGCCAGCCACCTTAATGGAATTCAATGAAGTGCTTGCAGCGTCTGCGCACCTGAGAAGGGAAATCGGTGCGTTCACGGACAGGAACCTTTTCGTGTAGTCATCGTCTGCCTGCTTCGCAATGCTTACCAGCCTATTTTCTAGAAGATGGAACATCTGCCACCTTTGTCCTTGTAAAACCGAAAATGTTGCAGCCTCAGCAGTCGTTGTTTTTCATGCCTCAATGCTCCTATTACGATGAAATAACTTTCCTCCATCTACTTTTTACAGAACCTTACATTCCACACATCTACTTTCCACATTATTTTGAAGAATCTACAACCCACAGCTAGAGAAGGAGAGAACTGTCAGGAAATGGTGACAGAAATAGGGGTTGTTTTATAGAAATAGGCTGATGCCAGCGAAAGGGGGTGAATCAGTCACTATTGAAAATACAAAGATAAGATTCGTTTGCTTCTATTTGGTTGTTTGTCATAATAGCACTTACAGAAAATCAGCTGAGGTTGATGCTATGCCGTAGGAAACAAAGTGTTCCTTAAGGCTCGGGAATAGGCAGAAATCAGCTTAGGCTTTCTGAGATGGCCACACACACTCATGCCGTTGCTTCTAGCACTTGGGCGGACGAAGGAAAGTGTAACACGTGAACGTGAGAATTGCAAGTATGTGGCAAGGGTAAAGAGGCAGTAGTAGGATTTCGGTAGCGTCGAGGAGTTTTGCTTAGCAAGAAATCTATCCGCTAAGCAAATTTTGTGCAAAGTTATAGGCAAGAGCTTCATCTAACACCGATAGCAGCAAGCAGTGGTGCTAGAGTTAAAAATAACGCAAAGTGTCGTAGCAATCTGCGCTGTGGAGCTGGAAACACTTGCTTTATCTGCATACGTCCACTGTTATGCTCGGTGAGGCCAGAAACTAAGTGCATTATTGTAAGCTTTAAATGGTGCATTCGAGGGTAATCTGATATGACTTTGCTATCTCTTGGCGCATGCAGCAATTCTCGGGGCACGCGCGACCTCACCACCTCACGACACTGTCCAGCTAACTGCGTGGAAGCATGTGAGAGCGTGTCAGTGTCGAGGCGTTGGTGCAACACTGAATGAAGTTGTGCATTGTAGGACGTGAGGACACACGTAAAGATTGATGCTGATTTACTGCCATTAGCCACCTCCCGTAATTATCCTGTGCACTTGCTTGCATTCGTGTTCGCCACTCGCAATTCATTGGTCGCACTTTTGAAGCTATTTCACAGAGAGGAATGGTGTGCTTTTACTGCCGGTGCGCAATGCTGAGCACACCGCCATCTTTCTTATTTCTGTCACTGGACGTACTCTAAGATCCATGGTGAGATTTCAATGTTCGTTAGAGCAGTTGGATGAGTCTCAATTATCACCATTCTGTTGGATTGTGCAAGTGGGAATGATATCGGAAAGAGAAATAAAGTGTCATTCGCAACGCAATGTATTCTCCAATGTGGCAGATATTTTCAGCAAGGGCAATAGCAGAGTCTACTTGAAATTGGATGTCACCGTGTTTGATGCCTGAAATATCATCGCTGGCTAACCCTCTAATCGCCGAAGGCAGGCAGTTCAGCTAGTGTATTTCGTGAATGCCAAGGCGCACTACTTTCAACAGGGACACTGCAACGATTTGAAGACAGCATTGTCATCGTAGATAAGGGCAACACCGACAATGCAGTAGGAATTTCACATGGCAGCGTTGTAAATACTTCCACAAGTTGACGCAACATCGCAAGCAGGACAATCAACAAGTGAGAATCATAGGAGTGTAATGACCACAGTAAACACATCAACATTGCAATCACTCAGCCTTCCACACCAGTTCATCCGTCAGCTGGAGTGTAAAATTCGAAGCATTCTCACTTGTATGAGGAGTCTAATTATCACTAGTGCTCTTCAAAACACTAACATAGTGCCGTATCCTGCATTAAGCATTCGTAAACAAGATCGACCCACATGTCACACCGAATCCCATGGGAGTAGACCAAGTGATAGAACGCGACCCACAGCCAATTGATTCTCGACAATCGTGTATAACTAGTGCAACTGGCTAGATGGACGATGGATGTGTGAGCCTCAGCTGCACATAGCAACTCTTGCTAATGCCACCCAACAGGCGACTCAAGTAACTAAAGACCGTTTTGCAAGCGATCATGCACATTGTTATTCTGATGCTTAGCTGATGGTAAACCAAAAGTCAACATTGGTACTACCTAGACGTGCTGTGGAAATTCTGCTGGTAGTTCCCCGTGTGCCGAGTACGTCGACAGGTAGGAATTTATTTCACATATATAATCAAACTGGCTGAATATGGGGCCATAGTGCATGGTCACCGAGTTATGTGTGGTCCTTCTATCTGCTAGCAATTCACGATGCAGTCAAGTCACGAAAGTGCTGTTGGAGTTGGTCAAGCACGAACGCGGACACAGAAGGACGGTGTAAATGGACATCGAGTGGAAAATTGGGGACAACAAGATGGATGCATAAGTGGACGCACCTTAGCACACAAGTCAGCTGCGAACAGAGCAGAGACAGGTGAGGATCATGACTAGAAGTTAAGAAGGCACTGGGTTAGGTAGGTAGACGAATGGGTTCAGAGGTAATGAGAGCTGGGTGGCTAAAGGGTAGGCGTGTTGGAAGTCAAGATCTTATGTGATGAGGAGATGGAGACACTTGGAATGGAACTAAGGCAGATGAAGAGAGCAAAACTTGTGGTCTTGGATATGCGGATATGCGAAACTCGATACCTGAGAGCAGAAGAGTGAGGTGGTGGGTGGAGAAGAGCTGCATATGCGTTTGGAGGCATATGTCCCACAACAGCGGAAAGTAGAAAATGTAAAGAGTTATGCTAGGAGCAGTGGGCTCCAGAGTGATGGAGGAGCTAGGGCAGAAGCATTGATAGCGTTGATGCTAGATCCTGCAGTGATGGGAACTAAAATCCAGGCAGAATTGAGGAGGATCGAGAGAGGACTACGGTGGTGAGAATGAACTCTCGCAGCTTTTACTTGGCTCATTTTCTCGCTTACCCTTACCTCTTTCATTTAGTCGATGCTAGAGAGGCGTTGTCACTAAAGTTTCGGCAACACAAAATGGTGCAAATACTGTTTTGCCTCGCCAAAGCAACCTGCTTCAGATCATGTGACTTTACTACGCTATCGACGTTGGATTACCTGACGACGTCAAAAATGGCGAGCGCGGTGCTTGCTCCTACAAAGCCTGCTGGATGAGTGCTTAGCTACATTGAACCAGGTAGCACTTTTGTTTTGTTATTTTTACCACCGATGCTTAGGCAGGGTTTCATGTGCAACAAAGATTGATGGGGATACTTACCACATCTACCAGCTCACTTCAACATAAGTGAATGGCACGACGTGCAAGACATGGTTTTGGGGCGTGTGGTTAATGCAGAATACAGCGCCAGTTAAACCACTCCTTGCATCACTGTTTTGCAAGGTTGGCTGTCATCCGAGTGTAGATTGTTTGCAGTGGTGTAAAGAGATAGAGTCCCTGCTTCACCGAGGTCACTGCATTGCCAATAACAGTGGAGCTTTGCGTTTGCTTTGTCGTAGGGATGCATGCCGTAGCAACCGACAGGAGCAGACACTGATTGTGGCGTCAACGACGCATTGCATGGAATCGATGTTTTTGACTGTCCCAACTACGGAGGAGACCGATTTGGTGGAAAGGAATGGCTAATCGCACCCATAATCTAAGTCGAGCGTCGTCGTGAAACCCTCCTTCTACAACGAGTCATGCAAGGACGTTAAAGGGATGCGCATGATGGATAGGGACTGAGAGAAGCTCCAAAAAGCACACCGCGTTAAGAATTCATTCCTGGTGGCAACATAGGCTAGGACCGTATGATGCTTCATACTGAGAATTTCCACGGTAATGGAGTGAGCCACCAGGTACAACGCTTTTTACTACGGCTAAAGTGCAAATGGCTAAGCAATTAATAAAGTGGTCGCTGTGTGAATTAGACAAACAAGGCAACTTTTGCATTAGCGTTCGTTAGGGGCTAGGTGGACCGCGTTGGATCCGAGTCGGACCTAGACGAATGCCCTGATGCGGCTTTACCGAAGCCGACATCACAGCCACGTTTGCAGGCGCAAGTGTTACCCCCTCACACGTCTTCCCGCTCGCTGCATGCATTGTTGTTCTGACTGCTTGATGTCAACACGAGCTCAGTTGGATAGGGATTGGATAGAAAACGAGAAGATTTATGGATTTGAACTATGAGCCGTGCTAACGAGGAGCATTGATGGTAGTTGTAGTTGGACGTGGTATTTATAGCAATAAAAATGACACTCTGACTAAAACTCCTAGGTTGGTGCAACTTAGCGTAGGTAATACTGAGGCATGCCTTCTGGTTGACCGTCGTATGAGAGAGCAAGGCCTTGAAACCGTTGTCGCGACGTCCACTCACGAGCTTCTAGGAAACCACAACGCGACGTCGGCCTTCCTCACGTCCAGTCTCCCTGGCTGAGCTTCGACTTGATGCATCAGAGCGTTGGTTGCCAAAGCAAGTTACGTGCTGCTGCGAAATGCCGTTTTTACGCAAACGTTGAGAGCAGCAAACTCAAAGCCACCTAGCAGCTCTTGCAAATATTTGGTGCTGATCCTCTCATAGGTATTTATCACATTGTCGTGCCACGCAGATCGACATATGAAGTGAGGCAAGGATGAGTGGATCGGATATCTCACTCCAACAAAGAGACGTATGCTTACTCTGACCACTCGCTTATAGCCTCAAAGTAAAATAGGCACTCCCACTATTTGTCAACCTGCAACTCAAGCACAAACCCATTATTCAGCCACTGAGCAAGCATTACTCGGAGTGATTTGTGTGCTGGTCCAGTGAAACCTTGCACGGTAAGTAGCGGAGGACGTACAAAGAGGCAAAGGGGCAAGGAGGCAAAGGAAAACCTGATCACTAAATACCTGTTTTGCTGAATGGGGAGATGGAAACAAAACAAACTGTTTGAGAAACAGCTGGCATTAGCGCAGTCAACTCTCCTCTCCCACCACTGCGATTGCAAAGCTGCACGTTGTCTCTGCTGGATTGATGACGAATCATTCCAAGTGGGCAAAGCTATAGATGCTAGCTCTGCAGCATACTTCAATTTTAATAATCGCAGCAGTCCTGACAGACTGGAGCTTGCGCAGCCATTTCGTTTTAAGCAAATTTTTCTCATGGGAAATATGAGAAACAGGTTGAGCAATTCACGCAGCTGCGCAGCGAGTGACGGAAGCGGAGCAAAGTGGGATAAGTGGTGAGCGCAATTAAAGCGTTACATAAGAATGAGCTGGGTGTGATAAGTGTAGTCCATTGCAAGGTAGATACCGGTTTTGTTATTCACGCTGTCATTATCGTCACGGTCGAGGTAGAGGAAGATGTGTTATCGATGAACTTTGCTGCAACACAGCTAATGATATCGAATATGTCGTGGTCTTTGCCTTAGCCTCACTGTTGTAATTACTGCTATTTGGAGTTCATTATGAACGTGCATTAGGCATGTCGTTGACAAGTTTGGTTAAAGTGTCAAGACAATAGATGGTTAAACGTGAATAAGCGTGCTGCCAACTGTTTAATGCTATTAGAGCTACGGCTGATGCATCCAACTTTGTGATGGGTTGAAGAGTTACATTCAGTCTCGAAACACTTTCCCAAGGATTGCAATCACCACTTATCCTACTCTGTTGCGCTTTCAACACTCCTTGCGATGTGGGTTGATCTCTCAACTTGTTTCTCCTACGGCTAGTAAGAGCCTAATTCAACACGACGTGGCTACGCAGGCTTTGGTCTGCCATGACCTCTACGGTGAGTGAAACTGAAGCACGCTACTTCATCTCTTTCCTTCACTCGATTTGCAGCAGAGGTGCCATCTACAGCTTTGCGCACTTGGAGAGTTTCTCCCTCTTTGGCCAAACTGCTCATCACGCATTAGAACCCAGCCAAAACAAAGTGCAGCTCTGCAGTCGCAGCAGTGTGAGAGGACAGGTGACTGCGCCAATGTCAGTTGTCTCCTGAACAGCTTGTTTTGATTCCATGTGTCCAGTCAACAGAACAGATTTCTGGTGATTTCGTCTCCCTTTGCCCCTTGGTGTGCAACGCAGCATCGGTGAAACTGGCAGAAATAGTCCGCAGTGTGAGAAAGACTCGACTGTTGATGAAGGTTCAGTGCTTAGCCAAGCCGAGCAACCAGAGCTCGAGTGTAAGATCATTGGCGAATTCGCTCATTCGGCATCGGTCACGCAACAGATCAAAATACGGAGCTGCATCATGAAATTGGGCGACGAGCACAAGAGTTGCTACATTTGCCTTTTCACCTCCATCAAAAATCAGGAAGTGGCGTCCAAATTTTAGTCTCAATTCGCTGGATATCTGCAGTAGTTAGTCACACCGTATGCTACCGTTGGCTATTCAGGGCCGCACTTTGCCATTCAAATCTTTGGTCTACCACTGGTAGACGCTATGGCACCCACTTCTGCCTCCTCACACACCCAGTTTCGCCAATGACTTGCTCCAGGCTATTTACAATACGCTCCTTCTTGCCACACCATCTCCTTTGCTTATTGATGGCGCTCCAAAGAAAGACCACATTGGATTTATTTACTCCAGCGATAGTGATTAAAATCAGCCCACCATTGAAAAGCAGGGGCATGAGGTGGTGTCACATGTTGCTCACTCGCGGTGCGTGCAGACGATGAACCGAATTGCTGGCATGGGGTTGGCTGCATCTCTATGCATTGATCGTGGCATTGGTTGAGGTGAGCACGAGATTGCAGTCAAATGTCAGTTCTGCTTGTCACTGATGGCTACTCACACCATGCGTTTAAGTGAGTTGTTTTAAAGGCGGCGTAACCTTGCTGCATTTCCACTCAGACAATTGTCTTCATCGCAGCCGACTAACGTGCAATTTTAATAATGCCTCTGCTTCCGCCACTATGCCAGACTTATGATGATACGGATAAAATAAAGGCACTTTCGAAGCACTGTGATTAGTTGGTTTGGAGTGTGCATTTAGCTTGCTGTGGAGAGCGGAATCGCATTATGATAGTTGATAAGGTGACCAACGTTAAGCATTTGTGTTGCGATGGTTCGTTGTTGCAGACAGCTGTTGACTGAGTCAATCCTTTCGTCTGTTTAGGTTTTGCAGTCAATGTTGAGGATGCGGAACAAACAGTAAGATTGTTTAAGTGCAGCTTCGCACATGAGTGACAGAATTGGTGCCAAAGTAAAGCAGATGATAAATGTTCTTTCTGTTGCACGAAAATAGGATAGCCGCATTTTATTAATGTTGCGCAAATCTTATTCACTTTTTAGATGCGAAGTCGCTTTGACACCATGCTAGCTTTGGCAAAATTGGTTTGCCTTACAGCACGTTTAAAATGACATTCAGTGTAGTTGTTCGTCTTCGTGTGATTAGCGTCTTCAATACTTCAATTCAATGCAAATTTTGCAGAATAACCGAGTGCTTTGCCTTCACCTTGCTGTCAAGTGAAGTGGTGACTTGTGCATAACAAAGAGGAATTATGCTAACGCATGAGAGGATGGGATTTGGTGGCGCACTGTCATTAAGTTGGATTTGAGCGCCAAATATGCGGCAGCTGCCTCTTGATAGGCGGGATTGGACAAAATGTGCTGAAGTGAGTGACAGGTGCGCAAAGTAGCTGACACAAGTGCATGTAGGAATGCGGAGGAGGTATACCAGTGTGCGAGTAGATGAGCGAGTGAGAAGGTAAGTGATGGGAAAAGGAGAAAATTGCGTGGCTGTTGATCAACACCATTTGGAATGTATCAGCTAACTGGTCATTGGCAATCTCATTCTTCCACACATCAGCCAAGTCGATTTGGCATCGCTGAGAGAAGGATAAGTGAAGGGCTTGAAGCGCTGACACGTCATTTGTAGCAGACTGCAAATATACACCCTACGAATCCCTGAATATGATGGAGGGTGCTGCTAATTGGTTTCAATATGATCCAAATGGCAATCAAGTGCTCACGTGAGTGCCGTGTCTTTTAGCGCGAAACTATTGCTCGGAGCCTCATATTTGCACTGCGGCTTTTGGAAGCTTTGCCCATCTGCACAGTCTGGAATCTTTTCCTTAAATTTGTGAACTTTCTTCCGTCCCTTTTGTACACAAATGCAATAAACCCTTCGAGTACTAATCACTTCCCTTCCTGGCCTAATGAAGTAGCTCCTATCCGTTCTGACAAAACTAATTCAGTGCTTTTACTCAGCGAACACGTAGGATTCAATCGCGTTCAACCAACCACGTCTGACTAGCTTTGGATAATCCAAGCTCTGGGTGTTTTTAATTTAACAATTACACCTATCGAAATGCAGTCATCCGCTATTTCATTTCATGCATCCTGTTTGCCGCACTGCATTTCCCATAGAATTGCTCGATGCTACACACGAATCGCAGCTTGGTATTCTAGCAATACTATGCAGAAGGGTGTTTGATGCAGGTCCTGAAGCGTGCGCACAATTGGAGCCTTTCCAACAACTCACTCAATCGCATGGTGTGAGTAGTCACCAGTGACAAGCAGAACTGACATTTGACTGCAATCTCGTGCTCACCTCAACCAATGCCACGATCAATGCATAGAGATGCAGCCAACCCCATGCCAGCAATTCGGTTCATCGTCTGCACGCACCGCGAGTGAGCAACATGTGACACCACCTCATGCCCCTGCTTTTCAATGGTGGGCTGATTTTAATCACTATCGCTGGAGTAAATAAATCCAATGTGGTCTTTCTTTGGAGCGCCATCAATAAGCAAAGGAGATGGTGTGGCAAGAAGGAGCGTATTGTAAATAGCCTGGAGCAAGTCATTGGCGAAACTGGGTGTGTGAGGAGGCAGAAGTGGGTGCCATAGCGTCTACCAGTGGTAGACCAAAGATTTGAATGGCAAAGTGCGGCCCTGAATAGCCAACGGTAGCATACGGTGTGACTAACTACTGCAGATATCCAGCGAATTGAGACTAAAATTTGGACGCCACTTCCTGATTTTTGATGGAGGTGAAAAGGCAAATGTAGCAACTCTTGTGCTCGTCGCCCAATTTCATGATGCAGCTCCGTATTTTGATCTGTTGCGTGACCGATGCCGAATGAGCGAATTCGCCAATGATCTTACACTCGAGCTCTGGTTGCTCGGCTTGGCTAAGCACTGAATTTCATCCTCGGATTTCATTATACGGCTCACGAATAGATGGCAATGACTTGTGTTTGCTGACGTGCTATTAATGGCAAAGTTGGCGTCGGGTGTTATCATTTGCTTCAGTTTAGTTTCTTCCTTGCTAAAACGAGCTTTTGCATTTGCTTCAAAATTGGGATTCTAAGATATTTCACTGACAGCACTCTGTTAAGCAATTTGTTTGAGCTTTACTATCACAGATTCTGAAGTGTGTGGTTTTGTTTCGCCAATATTTTTTTATTGCGCATTAAGGTTAACCAAACAGTAAGCTCAAGGCGCATCTCCTACTCTAGGATTTGATTAAATGAGAATGTATGGGGAAATCCTTTACTTGAACTCTATGCTAACCTGATCAACTGTCTCAGGTAATGTGATTTGCTAATGCGTCAGTCTTAGTCCAACTGTTCTAAAGGCAACACTCATCTCAGGTAGTGAGTAAAACTTGTCATTCTTTCCTAAACATCAGTCTTCCTCAGAGTTGGGACAGTCAGGTGGATTGATGTCGAGCAGTAAGCCGCTGAATTCACGTTCAGCGTCTGCTTCTGTCATTTGCCAAGTAACAAGTCATTGCGGTAAAGTAAACGTAAAATCTGATGTTATTTGTAATGCAGCAATCACTATTTCGTACAATCTACTCCTGGATGACATCTAGATAAAACAAACAAAATGTTTCCACCTACAATGCCTCATATCACGTACTGTAACTAAAGACGTTGAGTAAGCTGTCCAACATCGCATGAGAGCAATTACACCCATAGGAAGCATAAAACTGCACAAATTTAGACGCTCTTTCAATAGCACACTGCATTTCTAGCAATACACCCACTTTAAAATTGTGCGGTTACGTCATCATGTACGCTGAAAGTTTGGACAAAAGGGAGTTCTATGGTGGAGAGTTCGCATTACAATGGAGGCCGTCATTTTAGGTATCCAATGGATGGTGAATGCCGGAGCAGCTGACTGTTAATTGGTGCAGGTGGGCCAGTACGAAGATGCGACGTGCGAGTGCAGCCTGTCTGAATGTCCGCATAGGAGTTATGTGGGATTCATTTACCTTGATAGGAATATCAGGTGTGCTACAAGTGTCAGTCCACTTTGCAAAATGCATAACTCCTCTTTGCACTTTTAGCAAATTTTCAGCTGTCAATGTCATCCAATGCGATGCTGCTAGCTCGAACGTTCATCGGGTCACACAATGTGGTGGCTGCTTTCCCTCAGGACTCCTATGGCAAACGTTCGACAGAAACATTCAGAGCTGGTAAATCTGCACTAGTGAAGGGTTGCCGATGTAAGCAGAATCTGAGCACGACATGCGGTAAACCACTCCTATGTATCGCTTAGCCAGTGGTGTGCGTTGCTAAAAAGCAAGGTACGCGCCTTCGAATAATTTGCTCTGGTTTTCCTCAACTTCCTAAGGTACTTTATTCCACAGAGCCCATCGTTAGAGTGCCAATTTTGATGCTTCTATCACAAATGTAGGCCACTTTTGTAGCTGCGTTCCCGCTTTTCATTAGTCGAATACAGAGCTGTTGTTTGCGTACTGACAAGAGAGCGGAAGGACAGGCGCCAATGGCCAGCACCAATGCTTGATGGCAAGAGCTGAGTGTGCACTCCAGGCTCTTACTAATGCGTCCTTTGTTTGCCAGGCCTGTCATACGCACAAATCACGTAGGTGGAGGAGAGGGACTCGTCATCGGTTTCCAGGCAGGAGGAGCGCTCTAAACGTGCAAGCCAATGGCCTCTATCCCACTCCAAGCACTAACAATAAACAGTGTGCCATTTAGAGTGTCGCACGTGATCGACAAGTTGGCGAGTGATTTTCGCCTGCATAAACCGATTAATTAGATATCCAGGTGACAAGGAAGGTAGTACCGCAATTTGTTGCTTTGATATCTACTAGTTGACGCATTAGATGGTATATGCTTATTATTGCGTTGCACATCAATAGCAAGGTGATGGTTGTTTTGTTGTAGATTCGGTACTGCAGGTGCAGCAGCCAATAATGCGGTGATGCACGGTGGTGAATGAGATGAACAAACATGGCAAGAGGAGCCAAAGTGTCAGATTGCGGAGCGGATCAAGTCCACGAGAATGGACAATACATCCAGTGCGACGTAGCACCTTCCCCACGCCGATATGCGTGTGTGGTTTCACAAGCACAGGCAGTAAATCAGCACAGCTCTTTAAGTGTGTCCTCAATTCCTACAACACACAACTTTACCATTCAATGCTGCACCACCACCTCGACACTGACACGCTCTCACATTCTTCCGCGAAGTTAGCTAGATAGTGCGGTGAGGTGATGGAGTCGTGCGTGCCTCATGAATTGTTGCATACGCTGAGTGATAGCAATGCCGCATTACGCCACCCTTGAATCCATCATAGTGCATTTAATTACTGGCCTCACCGCGCATAACAGTGGAGTTATGCAGATAGAGCAAGTGTTGCCAGCTCCACAGCGCACAACCTTAAGACGCTTTGCGACATGTTCAACTCTAGCGCCACTGCCTGCAGTAATTGGTGTTGAAAGAAGCCTTTGCCCATAACTTTGCACAAAATTGGCTTAGTGGACGGATTTCTTGCTGGACAAACCAATCGATGCAACCGAAATCTTACTACCACCTCTCTGCTCTTGTCAAATGCAGTTCTGATGTTCCTGTAATTCCACTTTATCTTCGTCCGCCTTCGTGTTAAAAACAACTGTATGAATGCTTGTGGCCATCTCAGGAAGCCTAGGCTGAATTCTGTTTATTCCTGAGACTCGAGGAACACTTTGGTTCCCACGGCATGGCATCAACCTCAGCTGACTTTCTGGGCGTGCCATTATGACAACCAGCCAAATTGAAATGGCTGAATCTTAACCTTGTTATTTCAACAGTGACTGATTTACCCCTTTCGCTTGCAGCATGCTATCCTTATAAAACAACCCCTGTTTCGGTCACCGCTCCCTGACAGTTCTCTCCCACTCTAGCTATTTAAATGATGGCCAGATGTTGCAGGTTTGTTTCTTCAATTTTCAGGATAGCAATAGCTCACAAATATTCCTCAGTTTATTTACTTCGGCAAAGTGACGACATATAGCAGGGCAGCATTAGTGGAAGCAACAGCAAAACTGACCAAACGAAATTCGATGTTTGAAAAAGCGACGAAGGTTTGCGTTATTTGAAAGAATGATTAACGCTAAAAGAGCACGACAAGAATGATAGGGGTGAGTATCGAAGTGAGTTTTTTGGACATTTTGTCATGTCACCTGCATGTCGTGCCTATTGCAGACGAATTTGCTGCATTGCTGGTAAGTCAGTGCTCAACGTGAAACTTAAAGCAAAATATTTACCTTAAAGGGAGGATGGGCCAAATGGAGTCCATTGCCCTCGCTGGCGTAGGTGATCAGGCCTAGGCATGGCAAGTGGAATAAGGCAGTGGGAAGGCTAGGCTTACGCAGATCCAAAACAAACTGTTTTGACAGCTTAAGGGGAGTTGCGCTTTCGGAAAAAAGGCCTAGCTTTGGATTTACATTGGCTAGACTCTAATAGACCTTGGCCGTCTTGCCTGACTTTGCGTCTGCCCTCATCACGATAACTTTCTCTGTCCCTTTCCACATTACACCGCTTCACCATTGGATGCTCCATCCACTTCTTGTTACTGGACCCACCAAAGCTATCCTACTAGTCGGCAGTCACCATAATTCAAAATAAGATCAGTGGACGTGGTCCTCAATCATATCGGCTTTTAAGCAGATGAGGTTCTAAACTGGTATAATTGGCAAATGAATGCAACTAATTGCTAGAATTTGTCTGATGACGCTAACTCAGTCACATTGCGCTATTATGTGGAGGTTGAAGCCACTAGATAAAGGAGTGAATGAAACGCGGCCAAATTGCGTTAAAATGTTACAATTTTTCTATTTCATTCCACCACTTTCCTCCCATCACTGCTTTTTTAGTTCGCTTCTTCAATTTCGCATTCCAATGGCTGCCTCAGGTCAGCAAGCAGCATTGCTACCTAACTGGATTTAGGCAAACTTGCCCATTTGTTTTTCATTGAACTGCAGCAGTCGCTGTTCATGATGACGCTGGAGGACCTGACACAACTAATGTTAACAAAGTTGGTTGATTGTAGGTAACCGTTGGTTGAGTGAACCCTAATATGTGAGAACTGTCGAGGAGATTTTTAGACGATGAAAAGTGGAAATTAGTGAGTCTGTAGGAGCTAGGCAATGGCACACAGCATAAGGTGCTATGCGTCAACGCGTTCTGTCCTCTTCATCACACGAGTGCTATGAGCTTGTCCAGAGGAGACAAGTCAGTATCTGGACGCTACCAAAGCCGACAAGCATAATGCAGTTGTAAAGGACGCGTGATGCTCAAATCCACTTCCTTCATATCCAAGCGTCCAATGTCATCGCTATGCATTGTTTCTCGGACAGTTCAACCATTTTAGCGACCACCAGAAGTCAGTGCCATCAAGCCACACCAATTGCTGGGACAGTTCCTGCTCATTCGTACTCCCTCTTCCATCTCTACCACTTCAACTACCTTCAGTTCAAACCTTATGCAGCACAGCCCAACATACACTGCCGCAATCTCTTATGCAGTAGGAAAATACAATTCAACATCGCCCCATCCAACTATACTGCGCATCAATTTATTTCACGATTCCGCCATAAAAAGCATTCTCATCGGTAGGAAGTGGTTTAGAATTCACGAGTCGGTAGAAACGTCTGTCGGCAGGTCCATACGTAGGTGATGTGTCCCACTCTCCTTGTCAAATGTCAATGCTCCGGAGTCCCGAGTCGTAGCAGACAAAATGCAGCAAGTCCATTCCGTTACAGATCCCCAGTCCAAGGCACTTGTAACACCGTAGACGCCAGTCTGACTTTGTGGTGGCCAGTAAGCACTTCCCACAGTGACCAAAGCTTTCAGTGAATTCAGACTGCACGCCCATATCTCTTTTCGTACCTCATGTTCCACGTGTGGTGACTGCAATAATTAATAGCTGGTGGGGTGCAATAATGCTGAGTAGGCGAATGAGATCATGCTTTAAATAAAATTTTCGATTCACTATGTAAACGAAACAGTCGCATTGCCGGATGTTGCCCTCGAATCTATCCTTTGAAATAAGAGCAGGAAGGAAACATTGTCTTCATTCAATTGAACATTGCGTCGAGAGAAGTATTTGCGGGAAAAATGCATTTAATATTATATGGATTTTCTTCCAGTAATGGGCCAGTTGCAGTCACCTCACATAAACCAACTTAGTACCTTGATGCCCAATGTCGTCTGCCATGTTCACCAAGCCCATGCTCTAGGAATCGTTGCGGTAGTGGATAGCAAAAAGTTTCGGTTTGGATGGAAATCGTTGGAACGGGTCCACTTTGTCACATGATACTCAATAGCCAGAACCACGTCTCGGTATGTGTTTGGCAAGGGTCGTGGAAATAGTATTTGGCAGCGACTATTGTCCAGTCAATGCCACGCACTGAAGTGGCGATTCATCTCTCCACGGGATTGACGGGATCTGAGGACCCACCTCCGATCCGGAATCGCCTTACACACATCAACTCGGAAGCACTTAGGAATTGGCATATTTGTGGTGCCAATTGAGGTGGACGTTGAGTGATTTACGATGAGAAGCATTCTCCTAATATATGGCTACAAAAGTTCATCGTGGTCAGCAATGTGGAAATGTCATAAATGAAACGTAATAAAAAAATGAGACAACAAGTTGATGGGGCAATAAAAGAGTGTATGTATGAATAAATAAATGGATAATGGAAGCGGAATGAGTAGTGATAGCCGACACCTAGCATCGTTGAGAAGGTGAAAGGCGTAGATTGACTGTGTGACAGGGGTGTTGAGGCTTGTATAAATCACGCCGGTGTGAGGAGGATATGAGAACAGATGGGTGGGCTGGGATTTGGCTGACCTCATTGTAGCATTTACACTTGGTTCTCACCTCGTCGTCGACTTGACAAGTCACGCCATCAACACGTTTGCTGTCTCACAATCCCTTGTTCAGTCATAAGGAATGCGGAGGTAAAGTCGAGACTTCATAGTCCAATGGAAGCGGTGATTAGTTGCAGAGACACTTGAACTTCCAACCCGAAGAAGAATGTGCAACACCTTTTTCTCTCATCTCTACGTGAAGAAAAATGCTTGTGTAGTCAATAGTAAATGGTATGTTTGATAGAATTGCTAATGTGAATGCACGCGCATATACAAACACACAGAGAGCTAGGTGAAATTGCGGCCACCATGGCAGCAAGTTTCACGTCAATGTTGTCAATCCTCCTTTGTTGTGTGCGTGTGTGAGATGTTGAGAAAAGAGAAAGGAAGAAATCATTAATCATTCGTATTTGCTGCTGCTACTGCTGCCTCTGCTGTCATTTCTAGCGCACTATTTGGAGAGTGCAAAGCGGGAGAGGGGAAGGGGAGTGGTACAAAGAGGAAAATAGGGCCGATGAGTCCCGCGCTCATCCGCTCATCCTGCCAGAAGGCGTGGTGGAGAAGCGGACGAAAGAGATAGGTAGGTAGGTGGGTAGGTGGGTAGGGGGGTAGGTAAGTGGGCGCATCGCAGAACCGAACAGCCTCAAAAATTTCCCAAGTCAAAAAGTGCATACAAATGCTTGAGAGAAGGGGCAGTTCACACACCCACGCAACGGTTGTTGAGCGACTGATAGGAAAGTCAAAGAAGAGAAGGATAAATGCCTTAAGGTTAGGAGATGGGATGGAAGTGGAGAGTAAGCAGAGGAATGCAGCAGGCTATGATGAAGACGACGGCACTGTCGTTGTAGCAGTTGTCATGGAATCGGCTGAGCTCGTGCCAGTGGAGGAGGACGCAGCAGTAGTGGCGACAGAGCTAGGAGCAGCGATGACCAGAGGCACGTTTGAGTCGTTTACTTCAAACTCTGGTATTCCAAATAGCGTTGGCTTGGACACACCAACTGATGGCCCATCAGGCAACTTTGAGAAGGCGAATGGCAATTTGGAGGTAATGTTGTCAACAGTAGCAGCTGACCGAGGAATCCGTCCGGTCTACGCGAATTGAGTGGGTTCACTCTTCCACTGCTGGTGTTAAACGCGTGCTGCTGCTGTTGGTGGTGATTTGGAGGTGTGAGCCGCATCCTCCACTGAGTGTGGAGGAGGGCAACTGATGGATAGTCGGTGTGTTGTCGACGTCAGCGTAGCAGATGGTCATTTGTTAGATCTCTTTTTTAAGGCAGGTGGCTCCCAGCAGTAGTAGGTAGCCTACTGCAAAGTGCCTTCCCGAATCATACTAATTTTCAAGAACCCGAGTAAGCCACTGAATCCTCTTTTTGTGATACCACCAATTTCGGTTGCAGTCGCGGTCAGAGATCAACCACAATCTCTCCCTACCCATTTTACTTGTATTAGACTCCGTCTCTCAAATTCATTGATTGCAAAACGGAGAAGCAAGAAGATGAATTAAATGGGCTAGACAAATTTAAGAGGTCATCACTCACGGTCCTTTAGCGGCAACCAAATGAAACTCTTCTCGACAATAGTTGTAGAGTGTCTAAAATAGGATTTCTCCGGTAAGGATTTATGCGGAGGATCAGAAGGAAGACGGCCCGCAATCTGACTGCAGATTTAATACTCTTGTAGTACGTTGCAATCCATATCCTGAGGTCGCAACATGCACTGGTCGGTCAGTGGAGGAGTAAAATGCAGTGCTGTTCTCTGGAAACGAGAAGGAGGTAATTAAATTCTTTTCATGCCACGACGCATCAGTGTAGGGTGGATAATTTATCAGCGCAGCTACCACGACCCAATAAATCGAAAAGTGAAAGAATGGACTGCGTCCTAGAATCCAATCCTCTGCCATTTACGGCTAAACACCATATGATGTAACAGAGGCCAGCACGAATAAGGACTCTCCGTGCCGTGACGACGTACAAATACCATTAGGGTTTAGTGAAAGCTGAAAGTGAAAATTCCAAATCACAAGTTTGTAGTTCTACGAATCTCATAAAGGCTTCAGGCGATCCAGTTGAGGACAGAGTTGAGTGGATGAAAACGATTTACCAGACCTCGTTAAATCGATGGCTGACCTAGTCCCTAGCTAAATCTTGAGTGGCAAGGAAACGGCACTTAGTGATAAGAGAGGGCAGCGACTTTGCTTTGGGTCCTCGAAGTAACTGTACCAAGGTTTTGCAGCACTAGTAGCACTAACTAGTTAACAGCACACTTATTGACCAAACTTGCCAACGACAGGCCTAATGAACGTTCATGATTGTCCCATGGAAGGGCATGCGTGAAGAGAGAAGGCAAAGTTGAGCTCTGAATAGCAGAAATCATAACAGTAAGGCTAAAAGGCGACTAATGTTGCGAGCTAAAGAAATGGTCACGATAACTTCGATGTCATTAGCTATATTGCAGCACGTCTTCCTTCTCTATCTCGACCGTAACGGTAATGACAGCGACAATAACAAAATTGCCACCTATCTTGCAATGAATTACATTTATCACACCTACCTCATTCGTTTGTAACGCTTTGATTGCGCTCACCAATAATCCCAATCCGCTCCGCTTTCATCACTCGTTGCGCAGCTGCGCAAATTGCTTAGCCTGTTTCTCATATGTCCAACGGGAAAAATTTGCTTAAAACGACATATCTGTACAAGTTTCAATCTGTCAGGACTTCTGTAATTATTAAAATTGAAGTATGCTGCAACGCTAGCATCTAGAGCTTTGTACATTCAAAATAATTCTTAAGCAATCTAGCCAAGACGAAGTGCAGCTTTGCAATCGTTAATGCCAGCTGCCCCTCAAACAGTTTATTTTGGTTCCACTTAACCAGTTAGCTAAACACATTTTGGGTGATCGGGTCTCCCTTTGCCTTTTTGCCTCTTTGTGCGTCCCCCGCTACTTATCACTCCGAGTAATGTTTGCTCAGTGGCTGAATGGTGGGTTTGTACTTGGGTTGCAGGTTGACAAATAGTGAGAGTACCAATTTTACTTTGAGGTTATAAGCAAGTGGTCAGAGTAAATATGCGTCTCTTTGTTAGAGTGAGGTATCCGATCCACTCGCCCTTGGCTCACTTCATATGTTGATCTGCGTGGCACGACAATGTGATGAATACTTATGAGAGGATCCGCACCAAATATTTGCAGGAGCTGCTAGGCATCCAAAAGTTTGCTGCTCTCAACATACGCTCAAAAATGATGTTTGGTAGCAGCATTTAACTTGATTTAGCAACCAACCAAAAACACGTGAATAGACATCACGACGATGGTTTCGAGGCCTTGCTATCTCATGCAACGATCAACCAAAAAGTATGCCTCGGACTTACGTAGGTGCTTTAGTCCAAGTGTCACTTGTTTATTGCACTCAATACCACGTCCAACTACAATCACTCCTCTTAACCAACACGACTCAGAGTTCAAATCCATAAGTCTTTTTATTCAGATCCAGTTACTTTCTACTAAGCTCATGTTAACGTCAAGACATGCAAGAGAACAACAGTTGCGACTGCAAGCGTGATTGCATTGTCGGCTTCGGTCCAAGCCGCATTAGGGCATTCGCTTGGGTTCGACTCGGATCCAGCCCCTAACAAACGCTAATGCAAAAGTTGCTTTGCTTATCTAATATTACATGACGACCACTCTATTAATTGCTTAGTTATTTGCACTTTGGCCGTAGTAGGAAGCACCGTACCTGGTGGTTCACTTCATTACCGCGGGAAATTCTTAGTATGATGCATCATGTGGTCCTATCCTATCTTTCCACCACGAATGAATTCTTAACGCGACGTGCTTTTAGGAGTCTCTTTCTTGGTCCCTTAACATCATGTTTATCCTTTTAACGTCCTTGCATGACTTGCTGCAGAGGGAGGGTTTCTTGACGAAGGTCAACTCAGATTATGTGCGAAATTCGCCATTTATTTCCACCAAAACGGTCTCCTCTAAAGCTAAGACGATCGAAAAGATCGATACCGTGCAATGCGTCGTTGACGTTACAATCAGCCTCTGCCCCTGTCAGTTGCGTTTGCTTTGAATCATTACGGTAAAGTAAATGCAGTGCTCCACTGTTATTTGCAAAGCAGCGGCCACGGTGAAGCAAGAGTTCCATCTCCCTACACCACTGCGAACAGTCGACTCTTGGATGACAGCTGAATAAAACGGGCAATAAACTTATAACAAACGCAAAATTAGCCATTAACAATGTTTGGATCACGTACTGTAACCAGAAAGTATAAGTAATTTGCTCAACACCACACGAGAACAATTGCCCCTGTCGTTCATCAGACGGAAAATATAGGAAGGTGGACCAACTGCCACTACGAAGATGATCTTTCATTATCTGTGGCGTAGATTCGCAAGTTTGAGCATTCTTTCAAAAACTCACTGCACTCCTAGCAATGTGTACCTTTCTACGCATCCATTCACTAGCCACCATAACAAAATGCGACCATGCAAAGTCACGCCACTAGTGGAATACAGAGGTGCTGTTTGCGTGCCGACGAAGAAAAATGGGGCTAGCGTTGATGGAACTTGCGTAATCGTTCACAAGGAACCACCAGAGGCAATGCTCAAATGCGCGAGAAGTGTGTAATTTGTGCTTGATCAAGGTGTTTCTAAAAGATTGAACAAGACAGTAGGCCTCTTGTTAGGCACTTAATTCTTCATTTACACAGGTCCAGGCACCGCTACCATCACATGTCGCTGTCTATCATGGTCGAAAGCTGCAAAGGGACGCATTTTGCAGCCTTGGTTAGCAGAAATCGCTAAAGGAATGAAAAGCTCACCTCATTGGCCGTGTTGTTTCATGGTCTGAGGTCTATTTGTTAGAGAATTGTAGGTGGAGTCCTCTAGGTCCTTTCGAATTGAATGATCTTCAGGCGATGCTTTTGCGAGACTTTGACCGCTAAAACGCAGTAGGCTAGCATTATGTTCAAGTTAATTGGCGTCCGACAATGACCTCATCTAATGTTGTAGTGATTCTTACAAAAGTGTCGAGACAATTGCGTAAAAATACTTTCAGAGATTAAGATCGGCATCCTGGAGGCCTTGAATAAGGGATGATCTAGGAGGTGGAGGCGTTCATGCAGTCAGGAGTCTAGCAAGTCGGACATTCGCATACCACACGAAAAGTAGTTTGTTCATTCTAAACGTAAATGCAAAAGTTGTGCAGGCTACCCGGTTCACATTTTCATCATTCCCTTACTCGTATAAAGTTCGCTTCTTTACCGTGAAAGAAATTTTGTACAATGTTGCCTAATCTGTGGCTCCAAGTGTTCTCGGCTTGAAACATCATGCAATTGCAATCACTGGTCTCAACAAATTTGTATTTCTGATGCAACGCTCATAGTGGAATTGCTCTCAGCTCCCAAGTGCTATGTTCGCCCTTCAACATCCACGCATGGCTTCATCCGAGGGGCAGAACAAGAAGGTCAGGGCTCTTAGCGAAGGAGGATTTGTGCAATTAATAAAGTTGTAGTGTAAAGTGGGACTTGCTCTTTCCTTAGAGATCATCAGAGTAAGCTCACCGAGCAGACAAGAAGGTGAAGAAGTGACCAACTAATGGCACTTAACTTGGGGTTATTCAAACAAGCACTCTCCTTTTCATGCAAACGAATCCTTTTGACGTTTTGCACTTTAATGCTTCATCAATCATCACCCTCAAAGTGTAGTAGTGTCTCCAGTTATCAGTGTTTGCGCAGCGCTGCAGCGGCAGGCCACCAATTGGATCAGGTCTGGTGGCAACTTGGTGAGCCACAGCTGGCAAAACACCTGACCCCTGCGAAGATAGTTGCGCTCCACCGAGTGATGAGGATCGAGCACCAGATTTTTGCACTGCATCAAGGACGCATTCATGATTTTGGGAAGTATTTCATGCACATTACGCATCATTATGAACTCTAATCAAACACATACACGCTTAAATGCAATGCCTGCCACGGAAAGGCATTCAATGAAGTAGCTTTGATTTGTCAGCCATCCTGTGGATCGGATGATATCCAACTGTACTTTCTAGTGGTCTTTGTGCGACTTCCTTCAATTGAGGTGCCATGACGTGCCTTTAACCCGAAGACTCGATAGTTGCTGTGCAGAGTCGAATGTCCACCTTTACAAGCCTTTCTCTTGAATATGCTTCCATCGTCTCCACCCATCATCTTGTGCCTGTTGTCGATGTGATATGAGATGAAAGTGTCTCATGAGCCATGGTCAAAAAGACCCAGAGTGAATTGCACAAATGGACGTAAAATAGCCAAGCATTGGAGTTATTGCATGAATATCACCTGCTAAATGCCGGGAAGGACTAATGTTGCAAACCTGCAACAGGGGGAAAGATGGTCAATAGTGGCAACTTCTTAAGGTAGACAAGTTTTGCATTCCACTTTTTTATGGATGAATTCATTTTAAAATCGATTTGACGGTGAGCGAATCTCGCCTTGCTAAAAAAGCTTAATTTAGTTTTAGGACAACAGAGAGGTCAATCTTTAATAGAAGCGCTTTAATGTCAACATATCGGCACTTTTGACTGGTTTTGCTTTTAAATGCATTATGCGTGAAGAAATGCGCTACTGCACTTGGATATTACAAACCCTTCTAAGTCATGACGGCGTTTTCATGTGCATTGGAAATTTAAATGAGATGGGGATCTTTGAGTGAGATTCAGTAAGCGAATGACGATAAAGGCGGGCTGTTTGACGCCAACAATGAAGGTGGCGCTGAAAGCACTGCAAGGTGCAGCATCCGTAGGACGTGGTAGCAAAGATTTTAGATGTTCACTTACAAACATACCGCGGTTAGTATTCAACTGTTGATTACTTGTTACCTCGCTTGGAGTTATCTAGGGTACGGCAAGTAATTACATAAAATGTAAATGCACCTGTATTACTATTAATTCGGAGGACATCAGCTACATTTGGATTAGTGAGGGTGAGAAGTGGTTATATTTGTGCCTGCTCAAAAATGGGATGGAAGAGAGTGTGGACCCTGAACAATTGCCTGCAGTAACCATATACAATCAAATAATTGACTTCAAAATACAGAAGCTAGGAGCGAAAGAATGATATTCAGCGCTTGACTTTATTGTGCTCATCGGCGAAAAAGTTCACAAACGTCTACTTATTCAGCGAAACTTAATGTTCATGCCAAGGCTACGAGCAAATAAAAGGAGATTTGAAATGTACGGACTTAAAATTCATCATTGCTTCCATGTATCCATCTATTTACCCATTCATCCAACTACCCAGTTGCCTGCGCGAATGCTGCAAGTGTGATATAAAGCAATTTTTCAACAAATGTGCCCAAAATGAAAGTAAACGCAGACTCCTCTTGACAGGTCCAATTTCAGACGCTGTCATCAAGGATGATTGTTGTGGATGCCATTTACAGACACAGAGGTGGAGAAGGACGGAGCAGAAAGGAACTTAAGAAAGCGAAAGAAGCGGTACCATGGCAACTCTTGATTAATAGGGCTTCAAATGCTCCTAGTGCCTTGACACTTGACATTTATCGGATGTAGACGAGGGAATTGGTCACGCAGAACCAAAAGGACACGAATCACAAGATCGAATTGAGGCAGGAAAGGGACGTTGAGAATAAAATGAACTCCAACATGGATAATAATGCATAACATTGCACTATCAACCAATAATTTGCGTCAATTTAACTGAACTTCTCCCCGTTGGCACGAGGTCTGTCATAATGTCGTTTTAGTGGCCTACAGAACATTACTTATTTTAGTTAAAATTTCTCAGGTGCATTTATTTGCCTCTGCAGAATGGATCTAAAGGCACCAAGTCTCAACCAAATTATTTCAAACTCGCACACCACACTAATTGGGGAGTCAGTTCACAATCAAAGCGACTTGTGATGCCCATTTTAGTGAGACACAGTATTCAGTTGAAACAGTTTAATTCGCTGAGTTTTACTGCCTTTGAACTTCTGACGGAAGAAATTAACTTAACAGCAAGTGATTTGATTAGAATTTATAGCATCGGACAATCCTTTGACTTGGAATGAAAACCAGCACTCTTATCGTTTAATTATAAAGCAATTGTCTCCTCCGTACAAGATGGATGATCCAGAGTTGCGCGGCCTCAGAAAGAATGCGCGCTACCTTGTAAGGAAGTGAAAGGAAGCAAGAGTTCATAATAAAAGAAATATGCGAACTACATGTTCTGTTTGCCATATCACAAAAAAATTATCGCGTTAATTGATTTTGGAATATAAACACCAGATTGGTGTGATGCAGCAAGAGATGTAATTTATTTTCATCAAAACTGACTATAATAATTTTGCCTCAAATCCTGACCATAATGGTGCTTCTCCACTATTCCGGAAATTGCTGCTACTAAACCTGGTAAGCATGACCAACCTTGGTTGATCTTAAAAGAAAGCAAAAGGCCATCAAGGGAGCTGCGATATGCCCCACAAAACCTCAAAGTAATAGTTCGGCATAAACCGCACTTCGTTCAGAGTGCATCCTTGCTGGTAAGTATCTAGTAGAGGATCGTGCGTGACCAAGCCAAACAGTGCGCAGGATCCAGCGTGACTCATTGCTGAGAATGGACGTTGTAACCGTCCATCTAAATGCAGCCCAAGTTTAGAGGTGAGAACATTGTGACCACGAAATTGGAAGACTCCTTTCTTTGCTATGGTATCAACAACTCCTCTGCCTACAAATAGCACTGAACGGCCAGTGCAATGTCTCCAGGCACGTAATGGATATCGTCCACTATTTCAATTTCAAGATCAGCAGCAATAACTAATTAGGCAACCATCATAGCAAAGATTTACGAATGAGGATATTGGTCAAATTTTATTGGCATTCGCTTTGTAGCCAGCTAATTAGATTAGGTGGCAACGAGCTCATTGTGTCATTTTAGCAAATCTGCAATTGGATTTGACAGCATATCCTTTCCTCAGTGCTGTAAACTTACGATACATGGGCACAAAAATGGTTTCTCACTTCTCTTTAGCAAGACGAACCCAAGCAGCTGCTAAGTGAAAGCTTAAATGCTACTCGTGGCTGGTCACTGACAAGCGTCCACTAACTTGCCTTACTTGAACCACATAGTGCAACGTGTTATGCCATTGTAGTGCGTTTTCCATCTCAACGCATCTAGTTCCATATGAGCGTCCATTTCGAGCGTCAGAGCCATAAATCGGAGAAGCATTGGCAAAAGCGAATTGTTTATTTTAAACAAATCGAGACAGAGTACACTTGGATAAAATGCAACAAGTGCTTGTCACGGCACTTTAGTCAACTCTGGGCAATCTTGAAGCCCTTTGGATGGCCAGTCGTCATCAGTTAAATTGAGATGTGACCATTGTCGACGTAGGCGTGGGATGTACGCCACCTCAGCTTTAAGGCAAGAGGAATGAGTTATCACAAGCCCTATGATATGACCTAAAGGGAGATTTAACGTGCTTTCTGTCAAGCAAAGCTACTGGTTTTGTGGGCGTCGCTACTCTGACCCCTCATAGGACTGTATGCAAACCTCGTCCGCATCCCTGAGCAGACCATGTCTAGTGCGTTGCCATAGGTAAAAGCGGCAGATACCAATGGTTAGTGGGGCCACACCAGTTCTGGGTAGCACAAAGTTATCAAGTAGACCCTTATAATTTGCACAAATTCGACAAAAAACGACCATGGCAAGCACGTGCGTGCGCACAAAAAATCTGACCTATTTTCGACCCACAAAACATATAAGAATATCCATAGCCTTATAAAAAATACGTTTTTACGCTATATATAGAGTGCGAAGATGAAGCCATGCCTCACGTACCATCTTAAGTGCCCTACAAATTCTAGCAAAAAGCATTAAAATCTTGGAGGCAGTAGAAGAAAAGCTCAAACAAACTTACATTTTAGGTGTTTTACCTAGTCTTTGTAAAACTCCAATCACAGGTTCAGCTTTGGTGTTATCATTGTCTAAAGTATGCTCAAAGCGTTTTAAAACTAAACGGAGGGTGCCAAAGACTCAATCCGCAAAAAGTGCGCAGAATATAGGCACGCAAAAAGGTCACTGACAATTGAAAAATCGTATTTTGCCTTCCAAATTCAAATTATGCATATAAATCTCTGCACTGCTTTGCAATACCGGTGTTTTGCTGGTAGGTCCTTTACCAAGTAGTTCTGCCTCCATATGCACGGTCACCTAAAGTAGACTCTTTAGCTTCCTTCAGTGAATTGCACAAAGCCATTCTCAATGTACTGCCTGTTACCCACAAAACACCCTTCCTATTAGTGGCAAACCGAAGCAGGACCAAATCCAGTTTATTTGCTCCAGTGATTGGAATCAAACCCTAGCACAAGATGGAGCATGAGATGGTATCATATGATGCACACGCGTCATACATGCAGACCATGAAACATTAACAATTCCAAATGGTATTTCGGATTTAAATCTAATGCATGCAGATGAATTTTCACATCGCTTTGCAATTTTGGTCTTCCACTGGTAGACCCCATGCCATACGGATAGTTTGTCAGTGGCAATGAAGAATGTACCGCCTCTCTGGGCAAAATGTACGCCCCATCAACGACGGCTGATCTGTGATAATTTCACCAGCATCTGACTCGTGTGGCGATAAAAACGCCGGCTTTGCCATGATAACCTGGTCCTAAAATAGGCATTCTTCATGCTTATGATCTCGCCGACCTAGCACCAATTAGGGCTTCCAAGATTACTTCCGTTCGTTTGCGACTATGCAATCATTCATGGCTACGGATGTGTGCATGCCTGCAATTTGCATAGAGTTACTTTTAAAAACAGAATGCATCCGTTCATGTTTCTTTACAACCTCTTTTACCCCATAGCTGTCTAGCGCCTTATGATCCAGTGCATTTTGAACAATACTGAAGAACACGAGGCTCGGATTTACAAGGCTAGTAAGGCAAACATTCAACTATTAGACAACGTCTACTCACGCACTCATCACGTCGAACATATGCTTGCAAACAACCCTCCGCCTACCTTTGCCTACCAGCACACCTTGGTATGACTAGACTAATGTTTGGCAGGCAGCGAAGACTGGAATAAAGAGCAAGAAGTAAGAATCGCCTTCTTTCACTTTCCCTTGGTGGTTGCTGTAGTGCATTGCATGCACAAAACAATGCCTCTCAATGCACACCTGAGTGTAGCGTCACTTAATCCAACAGGTTTAGTTAGCCGACGGTGCTCCAGATGACTGGAATGCCACTGGTCTCTGCAAGCATGAGTGTAGAACTAGGGGAGCTGATTTTGAGTAATTGGCAGGTTAAATCTTAGAACACTCATCTGTTAACTTGATGTCTGCAGCGTTCTATCCAAACATGCCTTTACGGTAAGTCTGGAAGAAGGCGTGCGACATTGCCTTGGTGCTACACGTATGTTAACATCCCCAAAGTCCCCATGGTCTTGAACTATTTGATCACAGCAAATATATTTAGCGTGCCGGTCCCACTTCGCTTAATGGATACATTCTTTATCCACTCCCCGGATACATTCAAAGGGCGTTTATTTTCTTGCGGATGCTTTCTTAAATCTGCCATTTTGAAGCCGCTAAATTTTATCAGCGCACGTATGATAATTGATAATTGATATTATTACTGAGACTTACAATCGAAACAAAAGCGCAAACGCTGGCAGTTGTGAGGGCAAAGCTGGAACAAGTTGCTTGGCCAAGTGTTATTGGAGAGTTATTTTTGAACAACGGCTCTGAACTATGTGCGTGATATCATTTTGGTGACGAAAAACAAAACTAAACCAAGAGATGACGCCCAGCCCCAACTTTGCATTTGATGGCTTGTCATGAAACACGGATTCTTCACATCTATTTGTGGTTTGCATACGAAAACAGTACTTTTTCATGTGGCATGGCTGGTTGTAGAATTACAACCCTTGATAATGGCCAACGTTCGCCTACATTGTCTGAGAAGTTGTCGAACATTAATTTGAAAACATTAGTGCTTGAATCTGCCACAGTTAATATAAAATATTGTTAAAATCACTTAAAATGCAAATCCAGTCAAACAGCCAGATCGTGAATGTAAAACCTTGTAAAGTTACCTGTTTGGCATCATTAATGCAGCGCATCAAAGTCTATAAAAGCTTCATGACATTGAGCGGCAAGTGCATTATCCGCTGCATCTCCCCGTTTGCACTGATTGAAAACAGAAGCTAAAGTTCTTATTCCAGTCGCGTTTCGCTTTAAAAGTGCGAGAAGGCGGCACAATTTATGGACTCATTGACAATTAAAAATCCCATTTTGTATTCAGATCCAACCTAACATTTAAGCCCTTAGGAATCTTTGTAATATTGGTCTTCCGCTGGTAGACCCTATGCCACACAGTTCAGCCTCCACACGCACGGTCACTTAAAGTAGACTCTGCAGCCTTCTTCACTCAAATTCACAAAGTCGTTCACAATGTTCTGCTTCTTACACACAAACCACTCTCTTTATTGGTTGCTCCCCAAGGTAGGACCAAATTCACTTTAGATGCTCCGGTGATTGAAACCTACCCCTAACACAAGATAGGGCATGTGACGGTGAGCGAGTGATGCAATTAAACCATTCAACCATTCTGCATGGTATGTCAAAGAAAATTAGCAGCGCTGCTAATTGAGAAAGGAATAAAAAATTCTTGGTGGAAGAAGACTGTCCTCGAACCTTACAAAGGGCAGAGGTAAAAAAAATAATGCTCAAATTTATTCTCAGCCATTAGGTACGAAGCTGCCAAACCGACGCCTCGGAGATTTCATTGAAGATGCCTAAGCTTTCTTTGCATCATGATAGCCCGTGTCGCTTGGAACACAACCTGTTGATAATGGAGGGCAAGGCCAGGAGGAGGAGGAGGAGGAGGTTGCAGTTAGAACTCTGAAGCACACAATCCACTGTCATTGTTTTCTTCTAAGATCGCTGAGCATTGACAGCATCAACGTTTCTGAGCATGGTACACGTGATCAATTTTTTTAGCTTGCACATCAGCTCCAGCGATTGAAATCAACCCCTAACACAAGATGGAGCATGGAGTGGTGTCATATGACGCGCAGTCGTGATGTATGCAGACCACGAAACTACTTGCTTGAATGTGGTTGGCTGCGCCCCTGTGCATTGACCGTGAATTGGATTAAGGTGAGCACAGGATTACAGCTAAGTGCTAATTCTGCTCCTCACTCGCGATCACTCACACCATACAAGTGAGTGAACTGATAGAAAAGCGGAGTCATATAATGTAGTGCCACACAATATCAGCTTCAATAGTGTGCAAATTATAGGAGCCGCAATGCTATGGAACTAGGCTGGATTCTGTGTGTGGCAACACGCATTCTTAGGTGAAGTGCAGAGGTCGATCAGAACGCATGATTTATAAAGGAGGAAGACTGCATCTTGAAAGGTATATGCAATTACTAAATCACATCTGCACGTTAGATTATCAAAAGAATATGGTAGGTGGAATGTTGATCCCGAACGAATTTATTGTGTTCGTATGGTGGTAGCACTGATTTAACTTTATCAGAACAGATAGCAGCTGCATTTGTAAGCCAAGAATTGCGGCGATTAATGGTCAAAAGGCATTTCGCATTCTTATACAAAGCAAAAATCGCCTGTAATTTTGTGGGAAAAATTCAATGCTGTGCGGATGTGTAGAGACGCCGAAAGCTGCAGCATAAAAATTAGGTTCCAAACAATATTACTAAAAACCACAGTATTTAGGTGTGGAACAGCAGAGTAGGAACAGAACTCGACAGGATGCGCTCATGTGATCATGTACCGAAGATGAGATCGGTGCCTGTTGGACTGCGCACATTTGGCGACAAAGCAAAGAGGTGAGTAGTGGTAACTTTTGATCAGTTAGGTGAACTTGGAAGTTTATTACGATTGGAATTATGTCGTAATCAATTGACAACGCTTTTAAAGTGAATAAGTCATCCCAATGTAAGGAAAGCAAATTAGAATTTGTCAACCGAAGTTTGTTAAAGCACTTTTAACTTGGCGGTCATCAGCATCAGAAAATAATCGGGTCTACTGCACACAACTCATACATGTGTCAAGAAAGTCCCTATTTATTAGGATTATGCAGTTGCAGCTCGCAGTTTTGCCTCTGCATAAGTGATGAGTCATGTTTTAGAAATAACATCAGCTTCCTGGTTCAAATCTAGGCGCACACCTATTTCGGTGGCTGAAGTAGTTGCTGCATGGTTATAGATGTTCTGCAGAGGATTGCAGCTGGCAATGGAATCGAATGAGACATAGTACAAGGGGGCTATCTCTATGATGGGCACGCTCAGTGATCTCTGGTGATACATCAAGTCATTCGTGCACCTGTCCTTCATTTAGGCCGTACTGGCTCAGCTAACATAAAAAGGACAAGGCCGCCGGTGATCGCTTAGCTGGTCCATTCCGAACGGTTTTTAGAAATTGCACCACCACAACAACTCCTCTAGCGCTTCGGCAGAAACTCTATTTTTGCTCACAAGTGCCCATCTTATTTGACAGTAAATAGAAGTCGAAGTATTGAGCACTTCTGCGAAATATCTTAGTCTCAGATGCAAAAGAACAATAATAAACGGGGACAAACAGTTTGAGTGAATGTCATGCTCAAACGCGTTGGGGAGTGGACCAATTTCGCAAAAGCTCACATAGGGTTGAAACAATTTCGCTTCTACAAATTCAATAAAAGTTACGGTACGTGGATTAAGAATGGTTGATTTATTGTCTTGTGTTAGTAAAAACATTTAATATCTGCTTTACGTTGGCTCCAACTGAGTCAACCGCAACAGAATTTGCGATTAAACAACCTTACTGTTTATTTTGGATTGTATTCATATTTTGCAGAACCTAAACGGAAAAACCGATTGAATTAGTCAGTTACCATCTGAAACAACGAACCATTGCAAGAATAATATCAAATGCTGGTCAATTTATCAACTATCGAATCGAAATCATGTTCTCATAACTAATTAAAGGTACATCTACAAGCAACTACTCACAGTGCTCTGAAATTGCGTTATTCAATCTGCATTATCATACATTTCAGTAGCGTAAGTGGAGGCACGTTAGTCAACTGTGTAAGAGGCACTCGTCTCAGGTGAGATGCAATAAGGTGACAAAAAAGCAGAAAAGGCGGGATAATGAGTTGACTTACGCCTGCACTCTGCCACTTCCGGTGATTCGCCTAAAGACAATTTTGGTTTCAATGCGCTGCAATGCGTCATATCCGTGCATGATTCTTGTATTTACGCACCGACATGCAATTTATAATTTCTTATACACTTATAAAAGTGAATCAAGCTGCGATGAGCAACAGGGACAAAGAGATTATTGCAAAGGATTAATATTTCCCAATTACCACTCTGCGTATAGTCGACAGTTACAACCACGGCTGTGCTACTTCCAGCAAATGCAAAGCGGTCACGGGGTCTGCTGGATTTCCCTGGATAAACGGCACGAAATATCCGCAAATCCCTATTCACATCCTTCACCAACCTGACTATAGTGTGTTTAAAGTAAAAAGAATGTCATCAGATGTTAATCAGTCGAGGTAAGATGTCTAGCTGGGTGGTACTAAAACGATGCGGAAGATATAAATGAGTACTTTCGCTTTTACGAGTGCATTCAACTCACCGCAGAGACGGTTTTTTTTCACAACAACTTTGGTTCCCCACCAAGCACATTGAATTTCTCCGTTGATTGAAAATAAGACCTATTTTAGAAGTACGAGCAGCAAATACAAAGGCTACCATTGTAATGCTCAATACTGGGGCATAATACATGAATAGAAAAGAGATCTGCTACTTTAACATAAAATTTTGCAAGAGTACTTGGACTCTAAGAGGATGAACACAATCAAATTTGAGTGGTGGGATTGAAATAATAATTTAGGGTTACCGACGATTCCGTGTTTGCACCTCTGACTGCAAATTTAACTTCAAACGACGGCATGTACTTGACAAAACGCGAGAGGGGAAACGATGGCTCCACGAAAACCTCACCTGTTGTGCGGCAAACAGACTGTCTCTTATTTTGGCATCAACGTTTTTGCAAAGTTTTTAACATGTTTTGAATTTTAAATGTTTCAAAGCATGTGAGCTATGTTATTAAATCAAGGGGCGGGTCTCTTGTTTTCCTCTTCATTGTAAGCCCTAATTGCCGCAAGTTTACACAGGTTATCTTTATGCTGCATCATATTTGCTCTTATATCATTGCCTCTTCTGACATATGCACCATTATTGATAATATATAAATAAGCAAAATTACCTGGAGCAGGCCACGGAAATACGCATCGAGGTGCAAAGTATATGGTTGAGGCAATTCCTGCACTGGGGTTAACATTAGTCAACACCAAGAGCTTTAGCCCTTCCACATTATTCAAGGTGATTGTAGCTTTATCTAGGGCAAATGAATTGTGTATTATTTGCGTCTCTTCCCCTCAGCAGCTTGTCCAAGAACTACATGGAGTACACATCGCTAAATGCACTAACCCAACCCGGTAGTAATTTTGTTAAAATACTTTGCTCTTTGATGTGGGGTACTTAACAAAACAATGCCTTGCGTTAATGCAGTGGGTTTAAAATTTGTATAAGGCATAGCAGTGTCCTTCTCGCAAGGCTTTTGCCGCAATTCGGGAGAACTGACACTAAATTGCCCTTTAGTGTTACTGCGCTAAATCATCAAACACTGACATTTGTGACCAGAATAACTAGTTGGATGCCAATCGTTTGGAATGTACAAGAATCAGACTGCATTAACATTAGGATTAAATTACGTACTTTCGTTGATACTGCAAGGTCTGCCCAACTCAATTCCGTTGACATAACATCTGCCTTTATCAATTGTTAGTAGATTTTCGATCGAACCCCGTGCAATAGTCACGCTCTAGGGAGAAAGGTAACAAAAGTAGAAAGGCCGCCTTTCTTGTCAATACGTAGACAAGACTGATGTACAGTTAGTGTTTCCCGTGTCTTAACGTGAATCCTTTAGCATGTTTATCAAATTTAAAGACAGCAAATAACTACTTCGTTCAAAGATCACTTCCAAATCGGTGCATGGCAGTTCGACCACCAAGGCAAACTTACGAAATCACCATCGCACTCAAAATGCATAATGTCCGACCGTCCTGAGATCCTTGAGATGACCCGTGATCCCCATACCACTGGAGTGGTTTCGCCTTTAGAACATGGAACTTGCTTTACTTTGTCCGATTAGCTGAGGTATTAAATGCTTAGCTGCAATGTGTGTGCTCCAAACGTCCATTGACATTTTCGTTAAGTTGATATCATCTACTTATGGTGGCAGAGAATTTCGATGCACAAGATCATCAATAGTTTATTAGATACACAGATTCCCTACACCTTAAAACACACCAGACAATGTAACAAGAGTTCCTCTGATTAGCAAAGGACCGAGTCCCATAATTCGTATTTATTGGACACATAGAACCATCTTACTGGGTGAAATTAAAATAAGCAGTCATAATAAAGAAATGATTACGTACCTGAGCAATAGACAATGAAAGCAAAAACTGCAATAATTTTCAACATCTGACCCGTTGATGTCTAGTAAAAGATTTTGCGGGCATTTATATGCAGACAGTCGGGTCACAGAGCGACAATTGGTGCGTGTGCTGAGAGTAGGCTAGCTTTCACTATTGACCTCATGACAGCTGTTCGCCTCATAGATGCGTGTTTAAGATGGGTAAATATGTTGAGAGGTTGTAAAACCCTTCGATTGCATTCAAGTGGACACATTCCAAGCATACTCATGAGACTTCCCTCAAGATTATAGGCCAGCAAAATGTTCTTCTTGCATATGTAATCCACCAGAATTGGGTTTTGCGGCATTCACTGTCAGTGGAAATGACTTTAACCATGTGTATCCTTGGCATTTGCACCCCTCCTGCAGACTTGGTTTTGTGAGGCCATCTAAGCCCTTTTTTCTGCCTTAGTGCATCCTAACAGGCGTCTGTATGTGTACATTGTATTGGGAAGCCAAGTGATTGCCTTGCTGTAATACGCCTGCCCAAATCTATTATTGGGCTGCAAATTGGCTTATATCTCTGCCTTAGGGACTGTGAAAAAGTGATATATCTGAAAGAAAGGTTAGGCTATGGGTTGCCAATGAAAAGCTTTTGCACTGTATAGGTCTCCTTACAAGCTATAATCTTAAACCATGGACGTAAATTCGAAAAGAGAGAATATGCGGTAAACTCGGGTGCCAGGTAGCTTCACTTCTCCTTATTCATCGAAGGCGCTTTAGAGCACACAGGAATGACAGAGTTGCGGGCATTTTTGCTAAGGTCAGCCACGGGGTGTCATCCTCGATAAGTAATGGATTCGCTTCGTTGCTTCTGGGTGTTGCTCAGACTGAGCCTCTTAAGCATGTTTGATTAATTTTACATGCGATTATCACGGATATGCAAAAATGGGTTCAATTTGCACTCTCATCATTTCGCTTAACATGATTTCTTTCTATTTAAAACAGCGTGCGATTTTGCGAATCAGCAGTCTTTTGTTTACCGAGCAATGTTTGCCAGTCTTTTATAATTCAAGATGCAGTCATGTGTTCTGATCGACCTCTGCACTTCACCTAAGAATGCGTGTTGCCACACACAGAATCCAGCCTAGTTCCATAGCATTGCGGCTCCTATAATTTGCACACTATTGAAGCTGATATTGTGTGGCACTACATTATATGACTCCGCTTTTCTATCAGTTCACTCACTTGTATGGTGTGAGTGATCGCGAGTGAGGAGCAGAATTAGCACTTAGCTGTAATCCTGTGCTCACCTTAATCCAATTCACGGTCAATGCACAGGGGCGCAGCCAACCACATTCAAGCAAGTAGTTTCGTGGTCTGCATACATCACGACTGCGCGTCATATGACACCACTCCATGCTCCATCTTGTGTTAGGGGTTGATTTCAATCGCTGGAGCTGATGTGCAAGCTAAAAAAATTGATCACGTGTACCATGCTCAGAAACGTTGATGCTGTCAATGCTCAGCGATCTTAGAAGAAAACAATGACAGTGGATTGTGTGCTTCAGAGTTCTAACTGCAACCTCCTCCTCCTCCTCCTCCTGGCCTTGCCCTCCATTATCAACAGGTTGTGTTCCAAGCGACACGGGCTATCATGATGCAAAGAAAGCTTAGGCATCTTCAATGAAATCTCCGAGGCGTCGGTTTGGCAGCTTCGTACCTAATGGCTGAGAATAAATTTGAGCATTATTTTTTTTACCTCTGCCCTTTGTAAGGTTCGAGGACAGTCTTCTTCCACCAAGAATTTTTTATTCCTTTCTCAATTAGCAGCGCTGCTAATTTTCTTTGACATACCATGCAGAATGGTTGAATGGTTTAATTGCATCACTCGCTCACCGTCACATGCCCTATCTTGTGTTAGGGGTAGGTTTCAATCACCGGAGCATCTAAAGTGAATTTGGTCCTACCTTGGGGAGCAACCAATAAAGAGAGTGGTTTGTGTGTAAGAAGCAGAACATTGTGAACGACTTTGTGAATTTGAGTGAAGAAGGCTGCAGAGTCTACTTTAAGTGACCGTGCGTGTGGAGGCTGAACTGTGTGGCATAGGGTCTACCAGCGGAAGACCAATATTACAAAGATTCCTAAGGGCTTAAATGTTAGGTTGGATCTGAATACAAAATGGGATTTTTAATTGTCAATGAGTCCATAAATTGTGCCGCCTTCTCGCACTTTTAAAGCGAAACGCGACTGGAATAAGAACTTTAGCTTCTGTTTTCAATCAGTGCAAACGGGGAGATGCAGCGGATAATGCACTTGCCGCTCAATGTCATGAAGCTTTTATAGACTTTGATGCGCTGCATTAATGATGCCAAACAGGTAACTTTACAAGGTTTTACATTCACGATCTGGCTGTTTGACTGGATTTGCATTTTAAGTGATTTTAACAATATTTTATATTAACTGTGGCAGATTCAAGCACTAATGTTTTCAAATTAATGTTCGACAACTTCTCAGACAATGTAGGCGAACGTTGGCCATTATCAAGGGTTGTAATTCTACAACCAGCCATGCCACATGAAAAAGTACTGTTTTCGTATGCAAACCACAAATAGATGTGAAGAATCCGTGTTTCATGACAAGCCATCAAATGCAAAGTTGGGGCTGGGCGTCATCTCTTGGTTTAGTTTTGTTTTTCGTCACCAAAATGATATCACGCACATAGTTCAGAGCCGTTGTTCAAAAATAACTCTCCAATAACACTTGGCCAAGCAACTTGTTCCAGCTTTGCCCTCACAACTGCCAGCGTTTGCGCTTTTGTTTCGATTGTAAGTCTCAGTAATAATATCAATTATCAATTATCATACGTGCGCTGATAAAATTTAGCGGCTTCAAAATGGCAGATTTAAGAAAGCATCCGCAAGAAAATAAACGCCCTTTGAATGTATCCGGGGAGTGGATAAAGAATGTATCCATTAAGCGAAGTGGGACCGGCACGCTAAATATATTTGCTGTGATCAAATAGTTCAAGACCATGGGGACTTTGGGGATGTTAACATACGTGTAGCACCAAGGCAATGTCGCACGCCTTCTTCCAGACTTACCGTAAAGGCATGTTTGGATAGAACGCTGCAGACATCAAGTTAACAGATGAGTGTTCTAAGATTTAACCTGCCAATTACTCAAAATCAGCTCCCCTAGTTCTACACTCATGCTTGCAGAGACCAGTGGCATTCCAGTCATCTGGAGCACCGTCGGCTAACTAAACCTGTTGGATTAAGTGACGCTACACTCAGGTGTGCATTGAGAGGCATTGTTTTGTGCATGCAATGCACTACAGCAACCACCAAGGGAAAGTGAAAGAAGGCGATTCTTACTTCTTGCTCTTTATTCCAGTCTTCGCTGCCTGCCAAACATTAGTCTAGTCATACCAAGGTGTGCTGGTAGGCAAAGGTAGGCGGAGGGTTGTTTGCAAGCATATGTTCGACGTGATGAGTGCGTGAGTAGACGTTGTCTAATAGTTGAATGTTTGCCTTACTAGCCTTGTAAATCCGAGCCTCGTGTTCTTCAGTATTGTTCAAAATGCACTGGATCATAAGGCGCTAGACAGCTATGGGGTAAAAGAGGTTGTAAAGAAACATGAACGGATGCATTCTGTTTTTAAAAGTAACTCTATGCAAATTGCAGGCATGCACACATCCGTAGCCATGAATGATTGCATAGTCGCAAACGAACGGAAGTAATCTTGGAAGCCCTAATTGGTGCTAGGTCGGCGAGATCATAAGCATGAAGAATGCCTATTTTAGGACCAGGTTATCATGGCAAAGCCGGCGTTTTTATCGCCACACGAGTCAGATGCTGGTGAAATTATCACAGATCAGCCGTCGTTGATGGGGCGTACATTTTGCCCAGAGAGGCGGTACATTCTTCATTGCCACTGACAAACTATCCGTATGGCATGGGGTCTACCAGTGGAAGACCAAAATTGCAAAGCGATGTGAAAATTCATCTGCATGCATTAGATTTAAATCCGAAATACCATTTGGAATTGTTAATGTTTCATGGTCTGCATGTATGACGCGTGTGCATCATATGATACCATCTCATGCTCCATCTTGTGCTAGGGTTTGATTCCAATCACTGGAGCAAATAAACTGGATTTGGTCCTGCTTCGGTTTGCCACTAATAGGAAGGGTGTTTTGTGGGTAACAGGCAGTACATTGAGAATGGCTTTGTGCAATTCACTGAAGGAAGCTAAAGAGTCTACTTTAGGTGACCGTGCATATGGAGGCAGAACTACTTGGTAAAGGACCTACCAGCAAAACACCGGTATTGCAAAGCAGTGCAGAGATTTATATGCATAATTTGAATTTGGAAGGCAAAATACGATTTTTCAATTGTCAGTGACCTTTTTGCGTGCCTATATTCTGCGCACTTTTTGCGGATTGAGTCTTTGGCACCCTCCGTTTAGTTTTAAAACGCTTTGAGCATACTTTAGACAATGATAACACCAAAGCTGAACCTGTGATTGGAGTTTTACAAAGACTAGGTAAAACACCTAAAATGTAAGTTTGTTTGAGCTTTTCTTCTACTGCTACCAAGATTTTAATGCTTTTTGCTAGAATTTGTAGGGCACTTAAGATGGTACGTGAGGCATGGCTTCATCTTCGCACTCTATATATAGCGTAAAAACGTATTTTTTATAAGGCTATGGATATTCTTATATGTTTTGTGGGTCGAAAATAGGTCAGATTTTTTGTGCGCACGCACGTGCTTGCCATGGTCGTTTTTTGTCGAATTTGTGCAAATTATAAGGGTCTACTTGATAACTTTGTGCTACCCAGAACTGGTGTGGCCCCACTAACCATTGGTATCTGCCGCTTTTACCTATGGCAACGCACTAGACATGGTCTGCTCAGGGATGCGGACGAGGTTTGCATACAGTCCTATGAGGGGTCAGAGTAGCGACGCCCACAAAACCAGTAGCTTTGCTTGACAGAAAGCACGTTAAATCTCCCTTTAGGTCATATCATAGGGCTTGTGATAACTCATTCCTCTTGCCTTAAAGCTGAGGTGGCGTACATCCCACGCCTACGTCGACAATGGTCACATCTCAATTTAACTGATGACGACTGGCCATCCAAAGGGCTTCAAGATTGCCCAGAGTTGACTAAAGTGCCGTGACAAGCACTTGTTGCATTTTATCCAAGTGTACTCTGTCTCGATTTGTTTAAAATAAACAATTCGCTTTTGCCAATGCTTCTCCGATTTATGGCTCTGACGCTCGAAATGGACGCTCATATGGAACTAGATGCGTTGAGATGGAAAACGCACTACAATGGCATAACACGTTGCACTATGTGGTTCAAGTAAGGCAAGTTAGTGGACGCTTGTCAGTGACCAGCCACGAGTAGCATTTAAGCTTTCACTTAGCAGCTGCTTGGGTTCGTCTTGCTAAAGAGAAGTGAGAAACCATTTTTGTGCCCATGTATCGTAAGTTTACAGCACTGAGGAAAGGATATGCTGTCAAATCCAATTGCAGATTTGCTAAAATGACACAATGAGCTCGTTGCCACCTAATCTAATTAGCTGGCTACAAAGCGAATGCCAATAAAATTTGACCAATATCCTCATTCGTAAATCTTTGCTATGATGGTTGCCTAATTAGTTATTGCTGCTGATCTTGAAATTGAAATAGTGGACGATATCCATTACGTGCCTGGAGACATTGCACTGGCCGTTCAGTGCTATTTGTAGGCAGAGGAGTTGTTGATACCATAGCAAAGAAAGGAGTCTTCCAATTTCGTGGTCACAATGTTCTCACCTCTAAACTTGGGCTGCATTTAGATGGACGGTTACAACGTCCATTCTCAGCAATGAGTCACGCTGGATCCTGCGCACTGTTTGGCTTGGTCACGCACGATCCTCTACTAGATACTTACCAGCAAGGATGCACTCTGAACGAAGTGCGGTTTATGCCGAACTATTACTTTGAGGTTTTGTGGGGCATATCGCAGCTCCCTTGATGGCCTTTTGCTTTCTTTTAAGATCAACCAAGGTTGGTCATGCTTACCAGGTTTAGTAGCAGCAATTTCCGGAATAGTGGAGAAGCACCATTATGGTCAGGATTTGAGGCAAAATTATTATAGTCAGTTTTGATGAAAATAAATTACATCTCTTGCTGCATCACACCAATCTGGTGTTTATATTCCAAAATCAATTAACGCGATAATTTTTTTGTGATATGGCAAACAGAACATGTAGTTCGCATATTTCTTTTATTATGAACTCTTGCTTCCTTTCACTTCCTTACAAGGTAGCGCGCATTCTTTCTGAGGCCGCGCAACTCTGGATCATCCATCTTGTACGGAGGAGACAATTGCTTTATAATTAAACGATAAGAGTGCTGGTTTTCATTCCAAGTCAAAGGATTGTCCGATGCTATAAATTCTAATCAAATCACTTGCTGTTAAGTTAATTTCTTCCGTCAGAAGTTCAAAGGCAGTAAAACTCAGCGAATTAAACTGTTTCAACTGAATACTGTGTCTCACTAAAATGGGCATCACAAGTCGCTTTGATTGTGAACTGACTCCCCAATTAGTGTGGTGTGCGAGTTTGAAATAATTTGGTTGAGACTTGGTGCCTTTAGATCCATTCTGCAGAGGCAAATAAATGCACCTGAGAAATTTTAACTAAAATAAGTAATGTTCTGTAGGCCACTAAAACGACATTATGACAGACCTCGTGCCAACGGGGAGAAGTTCAGTTAAATTGACGCAAATTATTGGTTGATAGTGCAATGTTATGCATTATTATCCATGTTGGAGTTCATTTTATTCTCAACGTCCCTTTCCTGCCTCAATTCGATCTTGTGATTCGTGTCCTTTTGGTTCTGCGTGACCAATTCCCTCGTCTACATCCGATAAATGTCAAGTGTCAAGGCACTAGGAGCATTTGAAGCCCTATTAATCAAGAGTTGCCATGGTACCGCTTCTTTCGCTTTCTTAAGTTCCTTTCTGCTCCGTCCTTCTCCACCTCTGTGTCTGTAAATGGCATCCACAACAATCATCCTTGATGACAGCGTCTGAAATTGGACCTGTCAAGAGGAGTCTGCGTTTACTTTCATTTTGGGCACATTTGTTGAAAAATTGCTTTATATCACACTTGCAGCATTCGCGCAGGCAACTGGGTAGTTGGATGAATGGGTAAATAGATGGATACATGGAAGCAATGATGAATTTTAAGTCCGTACATTTCAAATCTCCTTTTATTTGCTCGTAGCCTTGGCATGAACATTAAGTTTCGCTGAATAAGTAGACGTTTGTGAACTTTTTCGCCGATGAGCACAATAAAGTCAAGCGCTGAATATCATTCTTTCGCTCCTAGCTTCTGTATTTTGAAGTCAATTATTTGATTGTATATGGTTACTGCAGGCAATTGTTCAGGGTCCACACTCTCTTCCATCCCATTTTTGAGCAGGCACAAATATAACCACTTCTCACCCTCACTAATCCAAATGTAGCTGATGTCCTCCGAATTAGTAGTAATAAATTTGCGTCGGTTTGGCAGCCTCGTACCTAATGGCTGAGAATAAATTTGGACATTATTTTTTCACCTCTGGCCTTTGCAAGGTTCGAGAACAGCCTTCTTCCACAAAGTTTTTTTTATTTTTTCCTCAATTAGTTGCACTGCTAATTTTTTTGGCATACCATGCAGGAAGGTTAAATGGTTTAATTGCATCATATGCCCACCGTTAGCGCGGAAATTTGTATGAGTGGGGCCACCGCTGCTAAAATCGAGTCAACGACTTTTCGGCGAACTCGGCCTGCATCGCAATGATGGGTTGGGTTGAATTGAGTCGGCCTTTTACGCTATCTCAAAATTTTGGCATGTTGCACTTAATTGGTCCATACCACACATGTGAACTGACCAAGCGTATTTTATTGCTTGCACGTTTTGTTTATCATAACCATGCATTTGCCCATCTGAATAGTTATCACTGTTGTTCTTTTGTAGCATTCTGTCCACTTTGAATTCTCTTATCATGGCGTCCCAGTTGGACCTGATGGATGCGATCAGAGCTCGTCTGATGCAGACGCCTCTTCCGTTTGTGGTGGGCCCCTTAGAAGTGTGGTAGAGAGTAACAGAGTCCATAGCCCAACATTTATGCGTTGCTACACACAAGGATGCATTGTGTTAAAGGGGGACCTTCCATGTCCCATAAAGATAGCGAATAGTGTCACAGACTTCCAATGCTGTGTAACGCAAGCGGTGGTGTTAGTTGGTACTGCCATTACCTGATGAAGTCATGCTGACGCGTACTGGGCAAAAAGTTTTATGTATTATCCAAGTGCAAACATTTGCTGACCTTTGAGTCTTTGAAGCACCTCGCGAATGCGTGACAACCTTACTTTGATCACTGACTGACAAGTGACATTTATTTTTCGCTAGGCGAATTAATGCATTGCTAATCCTAAAACGACTTATCCGCTGTCCCACGACCCATCCTACGCTCGTAAGAATCCAAACGAATTACCTTTGCCAATCTTTGGCTTGTATGGGTGTTCGCTGCACTGCAGAAGACTTATTTTACCTTTAGAGGGCTGAAAACTTATAGCAGATTAATCCATCTGTCCACCTCTTTTCCTTGACTTTCTTTCTTGACCTCGACTGGCTTGACACTATTCAATCCACTATTCAAACAGCCAAGGTGACCAGGAAGACGACTTGAAGTGCCATTAACCACGTAGAATCACATTAAGAAGAAAGAGTAGAGCTTGGTTTAATTTTTAAAAGAAATTTAGTGTTCAAGTCCTTTCTAATGCACATATCTTGTTAAAACCTGTCGATTATAGAACATTTTGCATGACACCGTCATGTTAAGTGTTGAAGTGACTTAACAACCGAAATTGTTTTATGTGTCAATGAAGTTAATGGATTGGCCGATTCGCTATTTGGTTTGACGGGAAGGGCTTATTCACCCTTAATGCACGCAAAACTTCCATAACTTTAGGGAATTTAATGTTCTTTACGTAGTTGCTACATAGCCACCTTAAGATTTTTAAGGAGCATTGCCTTTGAGAAACTGCAGTGGGCATGTGATTTTTTGGTCGCGCCGTAGTAGAGTCGTTGTTCGGGTCGAATGCTGACCTCGGTTGGTCGATCGCTGATTAGACCTGTGACTGGTACCGGCTGCGCGAGTAGGTTAGGAAGGGATCTAACAAATCAATAAATCCTATATACAGTGGTTTTGTCAATCAAACAATGGCCATTCTATCTTTTCTCAAATTTGACGTTGGGATCTTCATTTGGGCTTTTTTAATAAGCACGGCATAAATGAGCTTTCGTGTAACAATCTGAATCCATCCCACCTGTGTGGCTATTCTCGCAATCAACCCACAGCAAAGTTTACATCAGCACATAGCGACCATGTAACACGGCGTTAGCACTGCTTGTACATTTTCTGAATTAGCCTATTTCCTAACCACCACAACCGCTTGACTGTTTTAGAACATCCTAGCATGCCTTTGAAGTGACTAGCAGTACTGTGTTTAAGATGATGCCTCCTGCAATCGGCGCAGATTGTGACTTGCAAATGCAGAGATTGCACCACGGAACGCTAAATCTAACGGACGAAGGGAGTGCCTGTCAGGACTGTTCTGGGTATGTGTGCAAGGCGTAATGCGTGTTATTTTGAATCTCTTTGAACTAACTCTGCGGACCACCATCATCAAGACTTTGTCTACCCTTTGTTCAAATGACTCGCATACTGGTCACAAATGATGTCTGGCATGCATCTCACATTAATCCCACTAAAATTGTGTGACAGGACACCTGACTGACAATGGAACAAAATGCACCTCATATGCCTTCATTTGTATTTGACAGGTGCGTGCCAGGTAACACTTCGCGATTCAGTCTATTCCTTTTATGCACGCCAGCTCTCCTGTACAATTTCTATTGACAGACCCAGTTAAGGAACTGATGACTGCTGCATGGTAATTTGGAAAGACGCAATGGAAGCTGGTAGTGTACAAAAATCATTCCACCTGCTTGGGCCCACTGGTCCATTACCGAAATCAAGAGTAATCTGGGCCAGAAGGATTGCTAAATTCATTCGTTATATGATGCTTGATAGTGGTGCACCTTGTTCTCGCTCCTACCCTTAGCAACCGATGCACGCTGCGACATCCGGGTATGGATCTCAGTGCAAAGAAAGTCTTCGATGCGCTTTGAAAAACTTTTAACGTGGTTGTTACCAATTGCTGGTGCTGATATAAAAATTCGCTGCTATCGTGCACAGAGTTTGCTGCTGTGTTTTGCGCCGCAACGTCTGTTTGTGTGATGCTAAGTGGCTGATTCGGTAAGCGTGGGATAAACACGCTTGAGTAGGGGTAGTGTTCGTGGCCCAGACTATGTAATTTAGAAGCGGATGGCAAGGAATATTGGACATTAACATCAGGATCAGCACCTGAACTACGACTACTCTTAGTCGCATTGGCAGTGGCAGGAAAACGTCTCAGTTATCTGCATGATAGAACTTAAGATAAAGATGAGACTGGAAGCGGTGCTACCGTCACTTCCACGCCAGCTATGTATTTACACGATGCGTGGTTGTCGTAAGCCATGCAGTTCACTCCACAGGCCGTATCTCCTTACATACGAGATTGGAACGACACCGCAAAGGGAAGTAAGAGGTGACTGGGATGAAGACTGCTACCTATTGCATTCCGACACATTAAAGCTGCTTTAACTTTAGAGCGCAAACGAATTCTTAGCGGAGGGATTTCGACTACCCAACTACTGCTTATGCTCTTTGACTTGCACTACTCAAATCCAATGGCATTGCAAAAGACGGTTTGCTTAATGTGGATGCAAAGACTTATTCATTCGCTGACTCCTGGCACAGCCTTTCGTTCGTAAAGAACCTAGTTGTTTTGTGCATCTACAACGACAGTGGAAATCGTTGAACCAATCAACCTTACGTCTTGTCTCGATAATCGCGATCTTTACAAGGCTTTATTGCTATGATTCTAGAAACGGACTTTTTCTGGGATCATTACTTACACCTTGCCCACTTTTCAACGTCGCAATCTTTTTTGCCTATATCTTCCAACTTTGCGATGGACGTGATCCATATTTAAGAGGTGGCTGCTAACTGCAAAATCGAAGCCAATGATTTGCTTTGGCATATGCATGTCATGAAACCTTTTACGGTCTTATAAGTGCAATTGAGCAGGCCGATACACTGACTCGCATGAGTGGGGAAATTTACTTTGATTGTGAGAGTAGATTTCCGAAACGCCTGCCCAATACAACTCCAGAAGGCTTCAAATTCTGCACTCACGCACCTGATGTCTGCTTTCACCAATGCGAAATAAAGTGACGATGACGTCCTCTATACATTAAGACGTCCGTGTACTGGTCCCAAGGCTTGCATTATACAGGCTCTTCACTTCCTAATGCGTCTGTCTCTGTGTTTGTCAGGTGTTTACCAGGCAACGCTGTACTAATCGATCATATTTGCCCTTCCGTTCATTGTTTTAAGATGGCTATCCTCAGCTTTGTGCTGGAATCTTCTTTTGAAGAATATGGTGCAAAACACACACGTTTGACTTATTCAGTTCAGTTGAGCAATTTCCTATAACCCATGATTTTGTCTACTTTTCCAGGCTACGTCCGCGTACGGTACTAGAGAACCAGAACCTGACATCGGATTCTGAATTGACCTGCTTGGCTGGTATTGGGCAAAATACGGCACGATTTTCTACTTAATAGGCCACTTTATTGCCATATGTAGGCCTTATGAAGTCAAAGCACATATTGGAGACACTTAAAGAGAGTTGGATTAAGTATGGCATGCTTGTACTTTTATGATGAAGTGTTATTATTCGTGTTGGCATAAAGTGCGCGATCATCTTTATCACTTATAGCATAGAAGCCGACCTTGCTGGTTCTCTTGCTCCAAAACTGGGCGAGACACCAGATCCTTGATGAGGTTGTTATTTAATCGTTCCAATGTTTAGCTCAGAAATGCACAGTTCATGCCCTCCAACTGATGCTGCGCCCAGTGAATAATAGGTTTGTTTCATTATTCCCGTTTCGTGTTCGTAAGCTATAAGCGCGTTTGGTGCAGCTTTTCAGCCTGGCATTTTGTGTGGCCCTTGGTAATCGTAAGTTTTCACTCATGAGTTGGAATTGGCTTCGTTCAGTTTAGATCAATGTTGTGGCCTCAACTTGTACCTCCATTAAGCAGTGCTGTTCAGCGGATCCGCCAAGCTCTATTGTCAACGAGCAGTGCCATGTAAGGAAGATTGTCGTAGAGTAGTAAAATATGTCTAACAACTCTGTCATTTCAAAGCATCAATGGCTAAGTTGATCCATTCACTGAATTAAGGTGGCAATAGTCAATTTATGCTTACGCACTTATTACGTTGGACACACACAGACAACTGCCTGTACGCCTTTGGAAAGTTGTACGATTTAAAAACGATGATAGAATGACTAACAGGCAGAGAAGATCAAGTTAAAGAGTGCTATCAAAGCTTTTACTCTCGCCCGCTTTCCCCATATAGCTGGTGCAGCACTTTGGATGCAAGAAATAATGCTGAAGGTGCCATTGCTATGAAAGAAGGTATGCAGATTTTGCTATCCTGATTCCGAAATTTGGCAGCCAAGTATTTGTGGAGTACCCACATCCACAAAGCAATTTGGCGTCAATTTCATGCTCATTCAAGTACGCGTAGGAAGAGGAACATTTCAAAGATTGCAATTAATCTACTCCATTACCATCTGTTTATAGTGCAGGCATAAGAATGCAGAGCGCCAAAATCACGAGGCCAACAGGTTGTTTAATCAGCTGGAGGTCTGATGAAATACTAAGTGTGCATTGATGATAATGACTTGACCTTATGAATAGAGTGGCTGTCAGCCTACTGAATACACACCTGAGCGTGCTGTCCCAGTCCGACAGAGTGAGATAGCGCATGCTTCTCTAGATGACTGAAACACCATTAATCTCTGCCAGTATGATCGCCAAAATATAGGAGTTGTCTTTCAATAATTAGTTAGCTCACATTTGTTAATTGATTTGTTGACTTGACACCTACAGCGTTCTATCCACACGTGCTATCATTCATTCATTCATTCATTCATTCATTCCTTCATTCATACATACATACAGACTTTGTATTGGTGGCACTCATGGGCAAATCCATCGGAGCCTGCGACAGTCTTGGCCTAGTTTGGTCGCAGCAAATATATCTGCCATCCCGGCTACACTCCGCTCAATGGGTGCATTCACTTCTCATTGTTTAACAGCTTTTAATGGATATTTTATGCGCCTGATGCGAACTCCAAGCTACTGGGTGTCATCGAACAAGTAACCTCTGCGTTTTAAACCATGATGCAAATGAATCCAATGGGGAAGTATTGTCGAAACAGGACCGCGAACGCCGCTAGCTGTGACAGCAAAGCTCGAACTAATTGCTTAATAGGGTGATGCTAGCAAATTATTTTGAGTACTGGATCTGAAGTATAGAGCATAAGATCAAATTAGTGAAATGCGAGCAGGAATGAATTGGCGGTGGCTTTGCATTTAATGGCAGGTTATGAAACACGAACTCTTCTCATTTACTTTTGAGCAGCATATAAAAACAATATTTCTCATTTTAATTACAGAATACCAACCCTAATAAATGCACACTTTGTCTGCATTTTCTGATTGGTAGGACAAACAAGTTTGGAAATATTAGCACTAAAATCAACTGTAGTTGCTGTAAAATGATTATGATTCAATTTTTGATTGCTCAAATAACAAGTACAACTTGGGTGCTAGATTTTGCGAAATCTCCTGTTTAGTATCAGTCACGCAACGGATCAAAATACATGATATTACCATGAAATTGGGCGGTGGTTAAAACATCTTTTAGATCTGATTGTACATATGGATTAAAAAGAGTGACTGAGCTCTTAATTCAGCCCCAAACAGATGTAAATCCAAGAGGTAGACATGCGCTATGAGATCGATGAACAATCATAATCCCAATTTGTAGTTAACTTTAACGTATCCATGTGAGTCTTTGTAAACTTTGCGAAATTGGTCTCCCACTGGTAGACCCTACGCCACACAGTTCTGTCTCCACCCACACGGCCAGCTAAGGCAGACGCCTTTAAGCCTTCCTCAATGACTTGCACAAAGCTATGCACAATGTGCTGTCTCGCATCCCACAAACTACTTTGCGTATTGGCGGCATTCCCAAGTAAGACTACATTGAATTTATTTGCTGCAACCGTTAAAAGCAATCCCCTAACAAGAGATGGAGCATGAGTTGGTGTCATATGATGCTCACTAGCGATGCATGCAGACAGTGAACCAAACTGATGGGATTGGGTTGGCTGCACCTCTGTACGTTGACCGTGACATTGATTTAGGTAAACGCAAGCTTGCTGCTAGCTGCCAGTTTTGCTTCTCATTCGCGGTTGATCACGCGCGGTTGATTGAGCGGGTTGTTGGAAAGTCCAAGTCACATGATGTAATGCCATACAATATTAGCTCCAAGTTATGAAACTAAGCCGGGTTTCGCGTGTGGTATTAGGTAATCTCAGGTTAAAAGCAGGGCTCAAACAGATTGCAAAAATTGTAAAGGAGAATGACTGTATTTTGAAAGGTAAAGTAATTACTGTATTACATATACAGCTTAGCCATTAAAAAGATAATGGTAGGTGAGTGGTTGAGCTTGAACGATTTTCGAGCACTCCTTTTTTACACGCGATCTCTAGTCGCGAGTATGTTCTTCCGTTTAAAGCCACATTAGAAGATACGAAATACGTCGCTGTACTGCAAGACCTTTTCTACATACATGCTTGCATTTACAGTTGCTGTGTAGCTCACGCATTGCTCATTTTCACTCAAAAGGGATTCAGCCATTACTCACCGCCACTCTTGGCTTAAAAATTTCTGATATCAATTTTGACAACGGCCGCTTCAATGCCAGCACCAAACATACACGCAAAAGACCATTCGGGCTCAACCAACTGCTTACCATAGTCGTTCGGTAATCTTACATTTACTGATGCAAGCTTAAAAATTTGCACACAAATGAAGCTGATATGGCATGATGTTGTAGTGTGCGACCCTGTGCTTCCAACAACCCGCTCAATCAACCGCGCGTGATCAACCGCGAATGAGAAGCAAAACTGGCAGCTAGCAGCAAGCTTGCGTTTACCTAAATCAATGTCACGGTCAACGTACAGAGGTGCAGCCAACCCAATCCCATCAGTTTGGTTCACTGTCTGCATGCATCGCCAGTGAGCATCATATGACACCAACTCATGCTCCATCTCTTGTTAGGGGATTGCTTTTAACGGTTGCAGCAAATAAATTCAATGTAGTCTTACTTGGGAATGCCGCCAATACGCAAAGTAGTTTGTGGGATGCGAGACAGCACATTGTGCATAGCTTTGTGCAAGTCATTGAGGAAGGCTTAAAGGCGTCTGCCTTAGCTGGCCGTGTGGGTGGAGACAGAACTGTGTGGCGTAGGGTCTACCAGTGGGAGACCAATTTCGCAAAGTTTTACAAAGACTTATATGATCACAGTTGCATCAACTCCTACTCCCTTGCGCTCATTTCGGTGTTCTCGAAACACAATTCTGGCAGGCTACACATTAGTGAAAAACATTTCCTCTGGCTCATAGCCTTGAAGGCATTCTCATTTGCGCGTGCGTTGAATGTGTCTACTTGAATTTCAGTTAAAGGCTTTCACTAAATCTCTACATTTTCGCTCATCTAAAAAACCTGCATTCTTGATACGAACAGCTGTCATGAGGTCAATATTGAAGGCTCCCTACTCTCAGCACACGCACCATTCGTCGCCCTTTAATTTGACTGTCTGCCGGATAAATGCGCTGTTCTTATTTTCATCCTCTACTGCTCATTTCTCCATTTTGACTACTTATTTCAAGATTCGCTTAATACAGTGCCTTCATGCATGCGATAGGTACGACTTGTGTAATTTGGCCCTGTACGCAGCATATAAGCTGGTGCTGCATCGGCTAGTGCGGTTCAAGGTTTGGCAAATTGGTGTACTTAATCAATTATTGATAAGCTTGGGTATTCAAGACTATTGCCACTGTAATAGAAAGAGTTCAACCCAGCAAAATATGCAAATGGGTAGCAAGATGTCCGATGTCTCAGCTGGTAGGACAAAGGATAACAAGTCCTATATTCTAAAGGCACAACCAATCCAGAATTTTAAGGATCGTGGGTCATCGCATAGAACTCGGGGTCTTCTGACAAAACGCTTTTTGAGTGTGGCGGCAATTTTGAAAATGCACCGATTTGGGAGGACATATTTGGAATGAGGTAGTTATCTGTTAGCTGTAGCCTTGTGAAGGATGTCAAGCAGTTTACGCTACCAGAAAAAACTAACAATTCATGAGACTCGTCTGCGTATCGACGATTAAGCAGGCCCTTTTGCCCACACCACTTATTTTCTTAGAGTATGACTATCATACGTGATTCAGTAGACAGACAAATGCCAGTTTGAAAAACTTTATCAACAGAGTTAAGAAATGGGCCACACCTTGCAGTTCTGGATAAAATATGTTAATTTATGTTAATCTGAATGCATTCTGATTTTTGTGCGCCTAACTCGATTGACATCCGGCTAGTTATTCTGACCACAAACGCCAGTATGTAATGACGCAACAGCACCACTGTCCGGAAATTCTGTGCTGGTTTTCTCAATTGCGGCAAAAGTTCAGCATGAAGGAGATTGCTATACTTTGTGCAAATATGCAAATCTGTTATCTTGGCACACGTAACATCATATGGCTAAGTATTTCACATCGAGGAGTAAGATAAGTTAATTGCATCACTACCGTGGTGTGCTGGTGCATTCAGCGATGTGTGCTCCCGGTAGCTATTGGAGAAGACTGCAGGAAGGAAAGGACATGCAACAAATACACGACTCATCCACCCCAGATGAAGCTGAAATCACCCTCAACGACCTGCTAGCACAACTCGACTACACCATTTATCTATCGTAACAGCATGTCGCGGCAGTAAGATTCACTCTGAGCACCAGGTTAGTCCACTACTATCAGTGCGGTCTTTTGTCTGCTGCATAAACGGATGATAGGGAATAGGTTTATTGTGATATCTTTACTTGCATTTGACTGGGCAGAAATTGACGCCAGTTTACGTTGTGGATGTGAACTGTTCGCAAACACTTGACTGCCAACATCTTGAATCAGGATAGCAAAATCTGCATACCTTCTCCAATAGCGACGATACTTTGAGCATTATTTCGTGCATGCAAGGTGCTGCAGCAGCTATAAGGGGAAAGTAGGCTAGGGCTAATTTCATTCGGTGCTTTGCGAGTCGGTCTCTCCTCTCAGTTTGTTATGCTTTATTTGTGCCACAGTTGTTTGCAGGTGTGTGTTCGACGTGGTTGGTGCGCAAATAGATGTTGACTGTTAGCTTTGCTAAGCTTGCAAACTCGATCCATGCATTCTCTTACAATGTTAAGGCTACACTAAATGGGGGTTGCTAGGTAGCAAGAGCTTAAAAGAGAGTGTAAAATGAAAATGTGGACTAATGAATATTGCTTAAAATGTAGCACATCTCATGATGTAGGCATGCACACATGCATAGACACGTAAGTTTGCATACTTTAGTTCGAAAACACGTATTTTTGGGCGCTGTCATTAGTATTATGTTGGTCAGACCATTTAAATGAATAAAACGCGTAGTCAGCGCCAATACATTATAGTCAACCTTGTCTAGTTGCAGTCAGATAAATCACTATCAGAGGTCAATCGTCATTTCGCTTAATTTGGCACCACACCGTTCAACGTCATTAACAAAACGCTTGCATTATTGCTGATATCAAACAATCGTTGACAAACAGTCCAAATAAACAGCTTGCATAAGTTATTGAGATTTGGCACTCGAAAACAGTATTTATGTAGGCGGTTGTTGAATTTTCTTGACAGTTATCGTCGGCCAAGTACAGAAGCACCTGTTGAATGTCAATAAACTCCCCGCACATCATCGTCTTTACTACCCTTCCACCCATCTGCCCATCCATTCTCCCTATAGCCAAATAATCAACAGTGTGGTCAAATTATGGCTTCTGTTTCGTGAAATTTATTCTCAACCCACATTCATTTGCCTACATGCTGACAAACTCAGCAATAAATCAGTGCTGAAAGGGAAGGTGGAAATCAGGATTGCTTCGTCTGAAAGCAAATCATGATGGAGAAAGCTATAGAATGTTGGTCTAAATGAATTCTAGTGCAGTACTTGATAAAGATGTAGAGAAAATGGGCTTCACATTTATTTATTCTTAATCCTTTTGGCCACATAGCTTGCCAGATATACGTCTAAAGCTGCGAAAAATATTGCTCTCGAGATCTTGCCCTAATAGTCAGAGATGTTCAGGCACTTGCGTGGCGCATGCATGAGATGCTAACGTACAGGCGCATTCAGTGAAGCTTAGTTCTTCACTGCGCAAGGCACCGCTTTAAATATGGTGGCGTGGCAACACACGCCAATGCCACTAGCCACCACCGTATCTGCGCACAACACCTGTTGGAAATATTTTGGTGGTTCACCGCTTCACGTGCCCAACCATTGCGCCGATTAAATGACGCACTGTTTCGCTAAATGTTTTGCGATGCAAGTGACGTTACGTAATCTTATTTCCATTTACAATAATTAGCTGTTGATGCAAGCAAGCATGTTGTAGCTTCTACTGAAATCGAGTTTACTTTGAAGTAGGCTGCGACGCTCTAACTTTGGGTTTTGTGGATGTTGACGCCACATATGAAGTTGTTTAAATAGTCGAAATGTCACGAGTGCATTTAATGCTTTTTTCCTAGATGAAAATTGCAACAACCATTTGAACAGTGTGCAGTTGTAGGAAAGATTTGAATTGCTTGCTTGCATGCATCTTTGCCATGGTGATTCACTAGTTGTACTGCTGAAGGTATTTTCTAGAAAGGAGTCATGTGCTTACTGCTGCATGATAATTGCCACTAAAAGTAGCTCACGCTTCGTTCGCTCAATGAATGTGTCATTATTCATCATATTGCCGGTAGGTAATGCCGTGCACATCGCGTTCTTACTTGGCATTGCCAGTGGACATGCTCTACAATCCGTTGTGGGATTTCAATGTTCTTTACAGTACTCGGAAAAAGCTTGGTTATGCCTATTTTGCCGCTTGCTATAAATAGATATGATGTCAAAAGATTAAGCAAAGTACCGTTCGCGAGGTAATGAAATCGCCAATTGGACAGAAATTTTTACAGAAGGTACTAGCGTTACTTATTAAAAATAGAATGTCGCCTAAAATTTCACTGCAAGCTAATCCTTTAATCGCTAAGGGCAGGCCAGTGGGCTTATGTCTCATGAGTACTGGAAGCAGACCAACTTGAAGTGGGACACTGAAAAAATTCAAAGACATCATCGCCATCGTTGGCTAAGGACAACATAGTTACTGCGGTGTGAGTTGCTCATGAGGAACTCGTAAACACCTCTGCAATTCGGTAGGACATTTAAAGAGCCGTTTGGGTGCGATTCCTGCACACAAATTTGGTGCTAAAACATTTGGCAGCCATAAAATTTCCTTGTGATACAGTGCTATGCCTTGGCGATTCTCCCAAGATTGATGATTTTATTGCAGGATAGCGAAGGCTATCAAGCGATCTACAGCCACTGTCCTAATGTAACAGTTTTATTATTATCAGCTCGCATTCACCTTACACGAATAACAAATACCCCATCAGTTCAAATCGCGTTTATTAATGGAAGGTACGAACTGCTTCAGCATCGCCTTTGATTGGCTTACATCTTTGTCGCTTTCTCATAGCTTGCTTTTACCCCATTGTCCCTGGTACTTCCTCTTCAGAACCGCATAAATTCTACTTATGGGAAGACAGAATGCAAACTTGAAACAGTTGACCCAACCAGAAGACACAAAGATCTCCCACCTGATCTCAGTCATCTCTTGATAATGTCTTCCGCCTCTTATCACCTCTTCCTCTCAATCTACACACAAGTTATGTGACCACATCAGATGTGAGTTTGAAAAGCTGAGCTTAGCTGTACTGACCTCTCAGTAGGGGTGTATGGAGATGCCACTCAAAACCAAACTTACCAATCATTAGTTGGTGGGTGATAGTTACAATTTCTGAACACATTTTAAGAAGATATTACCTTTGGCTATTATTCAGTCGTGATGAGCTGAACTAGATTATGCTCAATGAGTAAGTAAAGATAGAGGGAGTGAAAGAGTCCTAAGTACAAAGTAGATAGAAGAGTCAAAATTAAACTTGTTTGTATGGCTTTCACCAGGTAATAGGCGCTTTTATATTGCATGCATAAAGAAGGGTAGCGTTGTGTAGTGGAAACAAATGGGTAACTTTTGTCTTAATCTTATACTATTTTGAGGTCTTTATGTGTGAACAGGTTCGCCGTGGTGACTAATGATGAAATGGGAAAAGGAGATTTGGGAGAATTGTTCTAGCATCCCACTGAGGGTGATTGGGACAGGCATGTCGCTTAATTTTAATCAATGCCACCATAGTAGCATGCTGTCCATTGTGTAAACTTACAGTTTCGATTAACTAAATCATTTCTCCTATTCATCCGCTTGTCCCATTATTTGCACACCCACACAGTGGGGAAAGTGCAGAAAGCTTTAAACCATAATATGGCTATGGTAAATTAGCGAAAATCGGACGCGTTGAATAAGTGGTACATAAGACAGATCCCTCCTCCCACCCAAACATAAGCAGAATAGACTCAACCAGAACATTAGGACTCGTATTTCTGATAGGTTTGCCACTGATGATGCGGATGATTTGAGTGGCAAGGACAAACACGCATGCGCAAAACAAAAAAGGAAGGACAACAGACGTGGGTGAAATAGCGACCAGCGGTGTCCAAATCCTGGTGAGAGGAACAAATTGACGTTATCGCAAAGAAGAGAAAGGGAATTGCGCACAAGTAAAGAAATGAATCTGAAGAGGAAGGGAAAAGAGGCAATGTGACACTCTTGGATGTGGATTTGTATACTAGCTATAAGGAAGATAAAAGTCAAGGTCAGCAGCAGAACTCATGCGTCAGTGAGATGATACAAAGTGCAAGGAGATGTGGAAGAGCTAGAGGAGGAAACGTGATAGGAATAAGCATATTCAGAGCATGAGATGAGCGAGTGACACCTAGATGGAAAGCAATGCGGTGCGCAAAATCGAGGTTCTATCGCAAACCTTTTTTCTGTAGATCAAAGGAATCGTAGCTGTGTTTAGAAAAGAAGCGTTTTTAGGCCAATTCCTAAGTCTACAAGATTTTATCCTGTGGTAGGTAAGAAGGAAAATGTGAGCATATAATAGACCCATTGTTTGGAGCACACAAGTGGAAGTTTGATTGGGGTTTATCAGTAAATGAAGTCTGACATGTCGGAGGACAGAAGGGGGCAGAGACTAGCTCAACATTCCGCTTTGTCAAACTTTTGCTGCTTCTCAGTGACCCTAGCCAACAAATGCCACTCCAATCAGCCTACACGGTAAAGGGTTATGCATACCAGAGCAAAGGGGATTAACGAGCACTAAGCTGCGTGTGTAATATGTTGGGGTAAAGGAAATGCAATGCCTATAAAAACGTAATTTTTAAAGACTGAAATGGCAGAGTTAATTGCCAATGCATTGGCACTGCGCCAGCTAAGAGAACCCCTAATGAGCGAGATTTGGCAAAATTAATCAATGCAAGTAGCTCAAGGGATTTGGGTGCAACCTTTTGCGAGTAGAACTTCATGTGCTGGCATTTTGGAAATAACGCCCTTGACAGGTTGCCATAGAATACTGCAAGGATCAGAACCACATATCCCTATCCACTTGGTAAATAGAGCTTAGTCCTCTAGTTGAAGATTAGCTTAGAGCATACAATGACAATTCGTTTGCCGACTGCTTAGTGATTTAGGGAATAGTGATGCGGCTACCGCATCAGCACTTCGCGTCGATTCCAATTCCTTCTGTGATGCTCAATTTTGAAAACTTTTTCAAGAAGATGACTTTCGAATCGGAGTACCTACCCCAATCTGACTTTGTGATCAAACTGCGATTTATAAGTAAATCTACGTGTTGAGAAAAATTGTCGAGTATCTGATGCAAGCACCTCTCATTCTAGACCAATAAATAAAGTCTAGTTCCAGAAAATTTTTTACCATCCATCGAGGCTTTAGGTTTGGGCTTCACAAAGAGTCTTTGTTAATCTACCATTTTAGTGGACTGAACAGGCCCTGTGGACAAATATAGCTACCGCAAGCCCGCAATTCCATGGTTTTGTACAATCGCCCAAAAGAGCGGGCATATGCTCAAAGTCAAAAGTATTTTTTGAGCATCAAATCCTTCATGCTCATTCATTCTCTGTATGTCGTTGCGAAATGGCCCTATTTAACAGAAATTGCTAAATGTTCTTCCCCTTGGCATTAGCTCCGTCCTTGACGATGGACGCCACTTTTATACTAGATTTCAGGCCAACAGTAAGTATTCAATGTGCTAAAACCATCCATTTATACAAACATCAGTCCACTTCCCTTGCCGTTAGTTAGACGTCAAGGCAAATAAATGGATTTATTTATTTCTAGACGAATGGACAATTCACGAAATAGAAGTGACCATCCTCTGGACCTTCGAAGCGGCAAAGGCAAGAGGAAAGACACAAAATTTGCTCGCAGTCGTCAAGTATGATGCAGTTCACGCTCAAACAGCGATCAAGTCAGACTTGCGATTTTGTGTTTGCATTGTGAGGACACGAGCCTTCCATGCACTGCAATGGACCGAACCGGTGTGATAAAAAAACCCTGCGTTCGTATGAGAAGGAGCTATCAAGCAAATTCAGAACCTGTATCTACTAGTACACAACACACAAACCTTCGTTTTTTGCCATGATTTAAGAGCGTAAACAAAAGAACAGATTTGTCACTTACAACTGTACTCGTCAAAAATATCTCTCATTTGATTTGTCCTTCCATGCACCCATTTGCTGGAGATGAAGACAAAAGTTGGCCTTGGCAATGCGACGCCCAAGAAAGAAAATTTATTTGGTTTTTTGGAAGAGTGGCAGCAAACTTGGGCCACGGTGAAGTTAAAAGTAAATTACTCTCCACCATCAACGCACCCCGAATACTTCTTAGTCGTCAGATGCCGATTAGTATGCTCTCGAAATGCTGCTGATGAATTTACTGCCAAGCACTTGTCAAGAGTCGCTAGATTTTGCCTCGCTGTAATACCTTGTTAATTGCTTGGCTCAGCTGGGCAACTTCAACAAATGCAGCATTAATACAAAATAAGAGGCGAATGAAGGATCGAATGCGGAACTGTGAGGGAACGATGCTAATCAAAAACGTGCATGTAAGTGCAAAAAACTTACTTAAGCATCGCAAGCCTGCAACAGACTTATTCCGTCCCGCTAACTATAAGTTTGGATTGTCAGGGACTATGCGTAAAGGAGGGATTGTAGTCCTGAGAATTCCACAAGTGCAACACATTTTTCTCGTTCACGTTGTTGTGCTTCCGCAAAGCATAACAATTTTTGTAGTAGCAAACAGGTTGAGACAGTATTTAGGTTTGTAACAATTTTGCCATGTTTCTATGTATGTAAGATGCACAGGCGGCAGTCGTTGGCAGACGAGATAATGGATGCCAGCTGGTGGTAGTAAGCCATTCAAAGTCCAATTTCCAACTAACAGCCTAGGATGATTACCTGATTCTGCTACAGAGGTAAGGGAACACGGTGACTAAACGTCTATTTCCGCGGCAAATAAAAGTGAATTTTTTGAAGAGTGAAGAAATTTACATGCGATTGCTGCCGTAATCATAGCTGCAGTGGTGCTATTAGGTGTTACTGTGATGTAGACGTCTACACTCAAAACACAAAGGTGGCCTTGCAGTGCCATGTTATTACCTCTAATAAACTCCTAGCCTCTACTCATCTCTCAAATAGCCAATGTAATTGCCGTTCATTGGTGTCAAGTTTGGTAGACAGAACCCGCGACGACCAGAAACATGTAATCCATCTTTCCGTATGGTAAACATCGGATCGAATCTGCTGTGCGCTCACAATGAAGGGCCGGAGCAACATCGAGAGTAAAGAATGAGTATAGTTGAGTTTACCAACCATCTCATACTAATGCAGTTAAGTAAGTTTGCTCATTCTTATCACCCCTTAAGCTGACGTTTTCTGTGCCAATTGAGAGACCTAAAGTGACTCAGAAACTGATGCCGCGTGGTGCGTTTGGCTGCTTACATTCTAGCAGGCGATTATCGTGACCTAGACGCAAATCCCTTGTTCGATTCCCTGAGTCCTGACTCACCAGCACCTTCGCAGTGTGCCCGCATAATCATGTGCAGGAAAAGAAACTGTAACATCTTATCAAAACATTTTGCCCTTCGAAGCAATTGCCATTACAACACCTTTCTCTCCACATATTTTTAAACCCTTCCATCTACTTCCCATGCAACCTTTCGACCGTGCGATGCAAATGTTAGTCGTTGGCGGTCGCTAAATGCTTGCAGAATTAACCTCAAAGCGAATGGAAGGATGAGGCTTGAAATCAGGTGAGCTTCATCCTTCTGATACTAGCCTTACCGTCTTCCTATTTGCAGGTGAGTTTTATGATTACACGAAGCATGAGAGATGAGATGCTGCGTTGTGCTCTGATAACACTAATTGCCAATTCAAAGGATGTTTAAATTTGCCTCGTTGGTATCGCTTTGGAAATGCTCATAAATCTTTGGCTATACAGTCTTAGAAATTTATCAGGCGACATTTTACAAAGTAGTAATGCAGCAAAAATTATCCCGTCATGGCACACGCCGTTATGCATGCGACTCTTCAAAGGAGGCATAAAATGCTCTGGAAGAAATGAATACCTAGTAGCGACAGGATAGGGAGGTGCTAAGAAGTCTATATAGGTTTCAAGAAAGCGACTGCACTGATTGTGCTGGTAGTGTAACAAATAATAACCAGACTGGAAATATAAGTTAACACATAAAATTTAAATATGTTTCAGGTAAGCTGCTGAATAAAGAGCGGATAATAGCTCGAAAACCTTTGCGGAAACAGAAGTCGCTGCGTCGCCAAGTATGGTAACTTCCTCTAGTCAAATTAAAATACATGCTGTGCATATGGATTCACGTAAGAGATTCGTGCTAATCGTAGAGTCCACACTTTGCTGAATATGCTAGCAATGTCACTGAACAACTCTCATGATCAAATAATTTTAGTCAACTCTAAGGTTTTAGTTAATATTTGCACCTCCTTTGCATTAGCATCGAATTCTCTTCTCAAAATAGCACTTAGTAATTTCAATCAGCACAAAGAATTCAAAGTAGAATTTAAAGCTGTTTCTGGCACACAGAGGAAACAATCAAGAAAGTGTCTTTATCAATCACCTTGTAATCTAAGCACACTCTCGCCATATGGTCCTGGCAAGCACGGCTACGGGAGGAAACATTTGAGCACACCAAAACCTTTATTAGCACAAACACGCACATTCAGTAACCTCTTAGGCCAATGGGTGTAGCCTCACAGCGTGAAGTAAAAAAGGTGCCCGAGTATTTGATGTCACAAATGCTGACTTGGTACAAAATAGGAGCTAAACCAGGACACAGCTACCACCAACGCTATTGCCATAACAGAAAGTGTTGAGTATAATGGGAGAAGAAGAACAAGTGCCATGGTAAATAGCATTGTGCCTGAAAAGTAAAGCCCCACTTATTAATGTCTCAGCATACAGTTAGGCTATGATCCATGTTGGAATGTTCAAGCATCCACTTCGGATGTATCAAAACACACTTAGAACACTTTTGCACTGACCCACGGAACAAATGTTTGCTTAAGGAACGGTCAGTGTAACACTTTGTTTGTTCGAACTACCGGTTTCGGTCACTTGGGTGGCCATCTTGTTCCAGCCGGTTGGTCGGCCTCCGGGCCGTACCGACAGCCCCCAAGTCCTCTGTTCCCGGAATATATATATTCTGCTTTAGTACTGCGCCTTCTTTTACCTCAAGGGGAGCCTCGGGACGCTACAGTCAGAACTAGTGTTAATGTTCAAGTGACTTTTAACAATTAATTAGTAGTTTTTTTCTAAAATTAGCACCTCATTGGCTGTTGACTGGTGGTATTTTGGTTTCAAAAAGCTTCTTCGAATCGCACCTTCCTATCAGAGGCTTGAGCAATCCAACATGTGGAACCGGTGGCCCTGTGTTGCCGTGGTACCTTTGCTTTAATTTGCGCCCATATCACCGCATTGTGCTTTGGCCAGTTATGTTGGTGTGTGCTGGAAAGTACCCTTCTTACAAAATGAGACACAATGAAGACTCTAAATCGAACAAATTTGCAGATTGACTATCCAATCTAGAGGGTCCGAGTAGAAATGAATTGCTTCGATTCTGCAGAATGACAGAGGAGGCTACGGTCCTAAGTGAATGATAGGAGGCAAAATTAGCATACGGAGAAGGCGAGAAGATGACCTTTCATCGAGCACTGAATGTAAGCAGCATTCTTGCAGGTCCTGTAAATTAATAGGCAGTTTCACAATGAAGAATAGACTAGGGAATGTGAGGGATTTAAAATTGTCTGCAACAATTTCAGTGATGTTAGGCGGTTCGACTGGTGGCTGCTAAGGAAGCATCAGTTGCGAGTTGCCTTGGTCAACTATGTCCCATCTCCTTCTTTGACTAGTTGCCTAGCCCGTTTGCAAATAGGAAAGCACAAAACACGGGACAACCTCGCCTCAGAAGGAGATAAAGAAAATACCGAAGCACGTCACTTTCTGAATGACTTGTGCTGGTGCTAGGGTTACGAAAAGGGACTGCCAACCATTGGAAGGTAGATGGGCGAAGGGGTAGATGAAAGACATTCTGGAATAGATCAGTAGCGAAGATGATCAGCAGGCCCCTTAAATCAGATGTTATGCTTGGCCAAGTCTTTCAATACCAAAAGCTAACTAAAGAAGAGAAGTAGAGGGCAGAAATGACCAGCGTTTATTTGGTCGTCACCACGACAATTGAGAAATAATTCGTGCCGCTTTTTCATTTGCTGCTGGTTGGAAGAGCGATCAAATTCTAGCCATTTTGGATGGCAACGATGTAGAAGCCTTTCTCTTCCCACCTTACTGCTGTCAGCTGGAACTCAATGTTTATTCAGCCAATAGACACCAGCCATGTGCGTCAACAAACATCGAATATGGATGGATTGATTGTAGTTGGCTCAACAACCAACTGAATAATTACTTATCGAGGCAGTGTAAAAACCTGCGGAGAGTAGGGTGATATTTTAAAGTGAAAATTGTTGCTAGCAATTAAAATATTCATCAAAAGGGCGTCTGAGATGAGCTGATCTGAGCTGAGGTGAGTGGAATAAGGTTAACTACCACTGAGGTAGTATACTCTGGTGATTTGAATGTGAGTACTTCTGGGCGGACTAAATGCATCTCTAGATGGGTGAACTCCATTCGTGACGCAGACTTGTGGTGTATAAATTTCAGAATTGAACTGTGCCAGATGATCTTTCTGCTGGTAATTCTTACCTCTTCGGCTTCCCTTTAGCTGTAGACTCAATGGAACAGTCACAAAATCCAAGTTCAACTGGCCGCCCTTCAATCAGTGCGAAAGGTGGTAGTAAAGCTAGGACAACTCGTAAAAGTTATAGTGCTGTCGCTTCCAGTTCGATCAGCTCGACATCCAATGTTCAGTACACTTCAGGACTTTCCATGGACGAAGACTTTCCACCTCTGCCACAAGCCTCGGGCTCAACCAGCGCCGTTGTTGACAGTGCAGCTGGTCGTGGGTGGGGTCCGCGTGTTGGTCCATCAACTTCCTCTGCAACCGCCACGTTGTCTTCTACAACTACGTCAATGGAATCTCCTAACATTACATTCGAGGAATCATTGCGGAGAATATGGGCGCGTTCACCCAGAGGTCCATTTATTAGAGAATCAAGTTCTCGTGGCTCCATCAGTCAGCCTAGAGGCAACAGTCCCATCATCCTCCCCGACGACATGATTGACAACCAGTATGGAATGCTTGGTCTCCTTAGGCTTACCGAAACAGATTCCTCATCGCAAGTATACGCTCCCGGATTTAACTTGGCTTCTATAGACACGGAGCAATGGCCTCCACCTGGGTAACCAGTCGTAGATTCATCCTTTCTTGCAATACTGCTTCTTTCCGTTCCGCAATGTAATTCACCCTAGCTTGTCTCTCTACGTAGCTTCCTAGGAGTTAGATTATGATTTGAAATGATTTTGTTCTCAATTTTTGTTTCGTACGTGTCCGTACCTGTCGCACATTTAACTGTCTCTGCACGGTCTGTCGTTATGTGACTTGGTTTTGGTAGCGTTCTTCGAATTCGATGCCTAGAGCTAGCATCTACTCAAGCTGGACTCTGGAAACCTTTTCCTGATCCCACTTGTTTTTCGAGAGTCAGTTTGTAAGCGGATATTTTGATGAGAGAACCACATTGACTTCGCTATTCCGAGGGCATCGCTTCATATCACTCGCCATTTTACTATCACTCTAGGTTTAGCCAAGAATGAGACCCGTTAGCGAATTGCGGATGTCAAATGGATGCTTTCATTTGTAGCAATTCCAAGGGGGAAATAGTTTTTTAAAAGGGAGAAGGAATCCCTTTTTTATCTCAATCTGCTATTATGCTGCGTTCTCTACCAGTCTATTTAAATTTAAGGGAGAATTCCATTGGATTGACTTGTTCCTTCTCTCGTCCGGTTGCTATTCTTATTCAGCAGTCGATCTGCTATTCTATCAACATTGCCAAATTTACCGTCATTTGAATAGCAGCGCTTCTCAAAACATCCTTTTCATGCTGGCGTCTGTAATAGGACATGAAGGCGATGGGGCTATTTGAGCATAGTTATTTGCGCGCTGTTTGAATGCGGCACCTATACTAATAAGGCGATCTCTCCTGCGATGATCTGCAGTACCACAGGGGATTGGTGAATGCCTTTTCCTTGTTTGCAGAGAGCTGCACAGACGATTCTCCAGTCCTCTGGATAATCCGTTCCTGTTGGGACCTCAGGACGTGGAACACGCCGTACCTCCAGAATACCTAGTCAGTGGTCAAATCGGCAATCGTCTCCCACGTGATTCTCCACTAGAAAGACTAGGAAATCCAACTCTCTTTTGGATATTCTACAACTTCTGCAGCGAGGAGGTTCAGCTTGTCGTTGCTAAGGAGCTGTAAGTGCTGACCCCTCAATTTCTTTTAGTCATTGCACACTACCGAACTATTGTATCCCATATTGTCCTTAAGTACCCTAAGAGATGGAGATTAGCAAAGGTGAAGAGGGCAAGAAAAGTGATAGTAACGGTTTTCTGACTCCAGATACAACCGTGGTTGGCGGTATCACAAGACGATGAAGCGGTGGCTCAAACCCCTTCCTGACAATGAAGCGGTTCCTGGAGGAGAAGCGGAGCATGGCTACTATTATTGTTGGGACCCGTCAGAATGTCAAGCTGAGGTTAAACAAATGCAAATTTACGATACCGACCTGGATGACACACCGACCACCTACCAATTGTCCTCCCGAACTCTCAACGCCCGGGTGCAGTTTATGATGCCGAGACCTCAGCAACAACGACATCAGTAGCAACGGTTTTAGCAGTCTATAACACTTTAAATCACCACCACTCCTACTTTGTCGCCATTTTCAAAGTCGCTGACTTGTCGACCATCGACGACAAGGGTACGGTCGCAATTATAACAACGTCTACAACGACAGTACTGACAACGTCATCTTAACCTACTTCTGCATGCCGCATTCCTCTCCCGCTTTATACTGCATGTTTGCAAACATCCTTCCACGCCACTTTCGTTTCATCCCACATGCATACCATGACTCAATGGAGGAGAAGATTGCCATCGAAGTTTTATTGTCTAGGTTGGCTTCTTTTCGTAAAATGGAGAAAGGGAGAGGTGTCTCGTGGCTTGTTCTTATAACTTGAGCCCAATATGCTATCTTTCCAGCAAAAATGTGCTCCCTCTCAACATTTCCGTGATTCACATTCAGTGCATTTGGTTCAAATGGCCAAGTAAAATCCCGTTGTGTAACTGTTTCATAGCCAACTTCTGCTGCAGCTCAAATGCGGGGCAGTGTAAGTAGATAATTGGACAGGAATGTAAGTAAGGGGAGGGTTTAGGTCAATCTGCGCCCTTCAGTCTCATAAACTGAGGAGCGTACTGCGGTCGTGGCAGTTAAATATAACCAGAGAATAGTGATAATGCGTTGTGTGCTGAAGAGTTCCTGGTTATAAATTCAACTTAGCAGACTCTCTTGATGCAAACTTAGGTCCCTTTTCACACTGGTATGATACACTGCGATAGAAATAAATGAGTAGAGGTCTGCTTCATGATCACAAGGTGTTGAGGCCTTAAGTGAGCATAATCTATCATTCTTCTTCTCTAAATTTATTCTAAACTGGCTCGGCACAGCACGTTTTTTCTTACGTTCCCTTCTATCCAAACGCCAATCGCCATTGCTGTGGATTGTTCCTCTGCCAATTCAACCATTTTAGCGACTACTAGAAGCCCGCGCGAGTAAGCCACACCAATTACTGAGACAGTTTCTTCCCACTCACATTCTCATTCATCCCTAACGCTTCAACTCCTTCAGTTCAAGCATTCTGCATCACCACCCAACACACACCGCCACGATCTCTTGTGCAGTAGAAAAGCACATTTGAGCATCGCTCCATCCAACTGTACTGCGTATCACTGTGTTCCACCGTAGACGCCAGTCCAACTTTGTGATGGCCGGTGAGCGGTTCTCAAAGCCACCGAAACTTTCAAAGAGTCCAGAGTGCACGTCCATACCTTTTATCGTACCCCCTTTTCCACGTGTCATGACTGCAATAGTTATTACCTGGTGGGGTGCGGTAATGCCGAGGAGGCGAATGAGATAATGCTTTAAATGAAATTTTTGATCCACCATGTGAATGAAGCAGTCGTGCTGCTGGATGTTGCCCTCGAATTCGTCCTTTGAACTAAGGGCAGGAAGGAAACTTTTGCCTCATCGAATTAAACAATGATTTAAGAGAAATATTTGTAAAAAATGCATTTTATATGAAACGGGTTTCCTTCCGGTAATAAGTCAGAGGCAAACGCCTCACATAAACCAACTTGGTACATTGATGCCCAATGTCGTCTGCCATATTCATCGAGACTGTGCACTCAGTCCCGTTGCGGAAGTGGACAGCAACAAGTTTTTGGACTGATATGGAAGCGACCACGGTAGAATGGAAATCGTTGGAACGAGTCCACTTCGTCCATGCGATACTCAATAGCCTGAATCACGCCCCGGTACGTGTTTGGTGAGGGTCGTGGAAATAGTATTTGTCACAGACTAGTGTCCAGCCAATGCCATGCACTGATGTGGTAATTTACCTCTCCACGGAATTGACGGGATCTGAGAGCCCACCTCCAATCCGGAATCCCCTTACACACATTGATCAAATCGGAAGCATTCAGGAATTGGCATATTTGTGGTGCCAATTAAGGTAGAAGTTAAGTGATTTACGATGAGAAGCATTCTCTTAGCATATGATTACAAAAGTTCATCACGTATAGTCATGTAGAAATGGTACAAATGAAACCTAATGAAAAAATGCAAAATCAAGGTGATGGAGCAAAATAAGGGTAGATATATGAATATATAAATGAATAATGGAAGCATAGTGAGTAGTAATAACCGACACCTACCATCGTTGAGAAGATCAAAGCCATAGATTGACTATGCGACAGGAATGTCGAGGCTTGTACAAATCACGCCTGTGTGAGGAGGAGGTGAAGACGGAGGGATGGGTTGAGATTCGACTGACCTCATTGTGGGATTTGCAAATTGGTCCTCACCTCGTCGCCTACTTGGAAAGACACGCCATCATCACGTCCGCCGTCTCACAATCCCTTGTCCATCCATTAGAAATGCAAGGGCGAAAGTTGAGACCTCATAGTCCAGTCGACGCACTGATCACTTGCAGCGACAATGACTTCCACTCCGCTGACTAGTTGGCAGATGGTACGTATTAGACAATCACCTCATCTGATGCCAAACCGTTGCTCGCTTTCTCAATCCGAAGTGGCACTTGCACAGACTGGCTCTGCTTCAGTCACTCAGGTTGCAAATCAACGTATCGTATACGCATTTGTTGCATAATTTCATCCATGCTGGACTACTGAGTAGCCCCACTCCTCCCAATGAAAGACATAGTTTGCTGTTCTCATTTTAGCCCACGATTTCAATCTCTTGCTACAAAGTATATCTTTTCACGTGGTAGGAGGTAGTAGGTTATTTGACAGCCTGTTCACTTAAGATATCACATGTCATCCGACAGGCAAACTAACTCCCAATTGCACAAAGTTAGCTCTGTGTAGATACAGTAAGTGCCTTCTATGGGCGAAGAAGACGCTTTTTGCTAGCTCACAAATGCCTGACAGACTCATTCAAGTGATGATTAAGCCTAGAAAATGGGTCTCTATCGCTGTCGGTCAACGCACGCCGTTTCCACATGGTTTTACCAAGCAGGAAATAGTCGAATATTGTACCCTTGCCTCGGGTGGGGCGACATGGTTCGCCTCTGAGAGAACGGTTTCGTAGACCTCACCTCAACGTCGCCGTGACGTGCAATTTGCGTGGTTCTGATGCCACGCCACTCCTACCAATGCCCCAGTTGAGGACAAAACCATTCAAACTTCTGTGTAATTGATTGAATTCCATTTAGAGATAGCCTGAATCTCCAACCTACTTGTAGCGCTAAGAGCATGGAATTTTGACAGTAGCCTTCGTTTAGTGGAAACAAGTGCAGCCACATTCTCCATGGCATAAAATTACGCACTAGCCTCCTCCATCTACTTTCATCACAACTCCAAATCTCAGAGATAAAGGATCCACATCCGGTGAGGTTTTGGACTTTGGTAACCGATATGGTCTCCCAATGCAGCGAGAATCGCTGATTTCTCGGTTTATCACTCCAGTCATCATGGTTATGCACTTAAGCCTACAAAAACTATCACTTTTTTGACAACCATTAGACCATTCAATTGCAACATTTTGCACGACAATACTTACACTTCATCTCACTGACTCTGTCTTGTTTCCCCTCTCAACACTCCGCACCATCCCACAAACTCTGCACGCACCCTGACAATTGACAGTCACCTCAACAGTACCACTATCAGTAGCATGTCCGCAGCACTTACACTGAAAGGAAGAGTCGAGAAGCAGAGAAAGGCTGGAGGGGGAGGAGTGCTAGAGGCAGTATTGCTTCGGTGGTCAAGTAGTAGCCATAAATTCCATTAGCGCTCACATTGCAGGTGTGATGGAGAGATGCTCGTGGGAGCGAGGGAGATGAAGCCATTGCTCCTGCTTTTCTGGGTGGGAACCATTGCGTCTAAGCTCCACAGCTTTGGCTTCGGGGGGCCTGCACTAAAGAAACAGGAAGGTTTAACTTAGCCATTGAACACGAATCAAGTTATGCAAATGGTAGGCACATGACGTGATTATTCGGCATTGACCGAACAAGGGAATTAAAGTTGTCTGTAGGGAAATAAATTGATGGCTATATGATGAATAGAGTTGAATATGAAAAGTGGGCAGGTAGGCTCGCAGATGGTGCAGTGAACTACGCCTGAATACGATCCATCTTAAACAGATGCGCCGCAATCATCACTCTCTGTCCTTTTCGCCTAACTGCACAGAAATAGAGATGGGTGAAATAGACTTGACCGCACAATTATTCGGTGAGACAGGTAACTGATTGGTGTGAAGGATGAGCAAGACTAGAAGCCTTTGCACACATGCTCGGGAATAAGTTAAAATATGAAGCCATTCCGATAGCGTAGCTTCATTGAATGCAGTAGGTGTGCATTTTGCGCACAACCGCTTCCGCAACAGCACCACGGCAAATGCAAGAGCAACCTAACAGCTATCCAGCAGACCGAGAACGAAGGAAGATATGGAGCACTTCAACTGGGTATTGAATCAATTATAAGGGTTGCAAAATTATTTGGCGGAATATGCCAAACATTCATGCTGAGCCACGTATTTAGCCGTTATGGCGCCGAAAGAATGACTTTATCAAACATCAGTTACTTTCGATAAATGCCATTGCAAAGCACCACTTCAGACAGATGGTAAGAAACAAATTAGCGGTTACCGAGTGTTGCCTTTCACCATGCTAATCGCTAGGTGGCAATCGCTTCAAACGGAACCAATGCCAGCCTGTCGCCAAAATGTCACTCATTGGCATCATCCCACCACCTGACTCGGAGTAGTTCATTCAGAAGCTAAGGACAACGTCTTGGTTTTACCTGTTCAACTGAGTCGCACATTTGGCACTCCAATTTTCTACGTCACCGGCCGCACATCGCATTTTTTTGGGCATTCCTGCCCTAGTGCCAACGGAGGAGCGGGATCGATGACCAAGACCATCCAGCACATCACAGGACCCTGAAAATAGCCAAACAAACCCACGCTTAAGACACGGATGCCAACAGAAATGCGCATTTTAACTCGACACACGCTATTGCCATTGGTAGCGTTAAGGTCTCGCACCCACAGCATGCTGTGTTGAGCTCCCTATTTCACCTCAGTCATAACAAAATGCCAATCTTGGGGTGCGCTTTCTTGTCAAAATTTTTGGGTTCTACGCCTCCGTGTCACTTATGGACTTCTAGTCAAATGGGGTGGGAAATTGTCCTCGCCGCCTATCGTAGAGTCCCTTCTCATTTATTCATTCATGTGCAGGGAAGATTTTGCACTTATCTCCACATTCATCTGAGCTCCTGCATGTGTCAAATTCCACACATAGATTAGCGATTTGGCTTCCACTTCAAAGTAAGGACAAGACGCCATATGGCGCGAATTGCAGTGCCTTAAAAAGCACCTGAAATGACAGCCTTTTAAAACAGCTTCGTGCCAATGACATGATTGCGGAGGGTCAACAAATCAAGCAACGAATTGGATTCGGTGTGGAGTTTGTCACCGATAGTGTCCACACGCACGCAGTACCAGGTGAAATCTCGTGCTTGAAGTCAGCGCTCATTGACTCATCCCCATGCATCGGCTCATTCCTTCCATCAAGTCGGCAGCCAGCTTAAGTATCACCTGGTCTGAAAACGTCACTTTATCATGAGGCGAACCATCCGGTCTCCAAAAATAATTTTCTTTGCATTAATCTTAGAGTTTGCGTGTCACCACATCGGTGAACTGCTTGGTTTCCTTCGCACTCACTTGCCATTTCTCACCAGCGACACCTTCTTTCGCACTGCTTTTATTCTCGTATTTTGGTCCTCCTTATCGCACTTCTTCCTAGCATAGGTGAATCACCGCACACCTTCCCCTTTTTCAGTGTGTCTCAATAATGCCAAACCCGTGGCCAAATGCGAGTGGTCCTCCTGCTGATAACGAACAAAATTCTCTTCTGGACCTTCCATAACCGCTAGACAGCTGGCAGTACGTCCTCCTTCTTCCACTTCTTTAGTCGTCTCGATTATTGCCTAGATTATCCAAATGAATCCTCACATCACTCTTAGTTGCTTGGACAGCCAGAATGGAGTGGAGGACGCCTAATCTACCGAATGTTAATTACTAACCCTTCCGATTAATTGAGGCTGGCGACCACAGTCATTTGCCTGAAAGCAAGATGACATGAAGTTATGGTTCGGAGCTTGACATCAACTAATGTTGGGATCTGGTTTGCTGAAGGAAGGAGGTTAGGGAAATGGCGGTCTGTTAAGCTGATCTGGACCACCTACTAACCATTGCCTGCAGCAACATGGACAACAGCTAGCTGCTCCTACCTCCGTCCCTGCACCTGCTTCACCCTCCACTTGATCTGGTTCAACCAATACCACCACGAGAATAATATGTTTGTTCTGTTTCTCCCCTTGGCTGCATTTACATTCCATCCGCCTTTGTGACCTCTTTGTCACCAACATTCCTCTGTCTTCGCCCGCTTCCCTCGCCTCTCTAATAGACGGACATCCTATCCCCAACCCGTTCCGTCTGTATCAGTCTCCAGTCAGGTGACCGTTACCGGTGGCAACAGCGGCAGCCCCTCCATCCTTTGGCCTCATTCACATCATCTTACTGGCACGCAAGAGCAGTACACATACACAATTGCAGCAATTTGCCCTGACCCTGACTCCTCTCTGGCATTGGCTAAATAAACAGGGAGTGGTGAGTGAAGAAATGAGCAAAGAATAAGTTGCAATAGGTTTATCTACACCACCACAGTTTCTCCTCCGATCCTCTAAAATTCGGCACGTATTGTAGTGCTTATTACTCTAGAACCTAGCACTCTCCCTGTACACAATTCTGCTTGGCTCCTCTACCACTGTTGAGCATAATTCGCCTACCCTAGTTTCCTGCAGTTTACTTTTCCCTCTATTGTGAGAAATGGATTCCCAAACATCTACATAAGCTCTTCTCCACCTACCACGTTACTCAATTTCTTCGAGGTATTGAGTCCCACACATATGTTTGAGCTCGTCCAATTCATCTGTTTTCACAACTACAATTCTTGTTCTGCTTATCGGCCTCAGGTCCATTCCAAGTACCTAAACTTTAACACCACATAAGATCTTGCTTTCCAACACGCCTACCATGTGGTCACCCAGTTCTCAAGGCTCCTGAACTCAATTGTCCACCTATCTGCCTCAGCGCCTTCTAGATTTCCAATTATGCCTATTCAGAATGCTACTTTATGCATGCCATTTGTTAAAAGGAAACAAAGCTAGCACAGTCTAAAGAAACTGCAAACTTGCCTTTTGAACTCCTTTTCCACAATCACGTTGACAAGTTGGTTCGCAACTTTATTTGATGTGAACTAACACTGACATGGATTTTGCTGACAAAACAAAGCATACTCATTTTTCCCTACCTGAAGTGTTTGTCAATGAGATGAAGTCGCGTTCCAGGCAGGATGGAAATCATCGCTACGCAGCAATCACTTCTGCTTTCCACAAATTCACTCAGTCCGAAAGTCGCACGCGCAATCCTCATCATTTAGTTGAACACACCCATTCTTATGAAAATTAGGTGTTTAGTCAGCTGTAGCCCACCAAATTGCCTTTAGAATCAAGTTCAATTGCCGCTTTCCCACTTCAGCCCAGTGCAAACATTGATAAATTGGGACGATTTGCCTCCTTGAAAGAGAGCTCCAAAACAACACTGGACGCTAAAGCAAATATTTTCTGCAGAGGAGAGCCTTATTTTACGTTGTCAATCACTTAGCGTTCTGCTGTTGCAAGCGCGCTCATCCATGATCTTGACAAGTTTGGGCGGCAAATATTCACCCGCAAAGCATTAGTGCAAATCGGCATGAGGAATGCCACAAACTTCGCAGATGGAGTTGGTGTGCGCCACACCATGACCGGAGTTGAGTACTACTGAAATGGTTCGATCTGAAGTGTACAACGAGCACAATACCTACGATGTCTGGCAGCTGATGATGCAAACCATGCTCTGAATCATCTCTTAGTTGGTCTAGCGTATAAGCAGGGTTCCAGTAGATGCGATGACATAGCCTTCTGCAAGGACAACACATCTGTAGACCTAACACTGATTCCATTCATATTCGACAAGCACTTTATGCAGTGATGCACGACGCACCTTCACACATGCTTCTTGTGGTCGAAAACGCATGACTTTCACTTTGCTTAGATTTGCTTCAGCATAGAATTCTTTTACTAATCTGCTGATAGCACTGTTATCAACGTATCCTATAGTGGGTATCGCCATGGTCAAAACATTTTCTTGAATGCAGAACATTCTAGGTGAGTTTACTTATTGCGATAGTGTATGATTAACTCGGTGCATTTGGCTTAAAACGGAATCACGGGATGGCCTCCGTGGGTCAGAAAACAATAACAGAGTTTGGAGCAGTCGCGACCATCAGGTACCCACCACACGTGCCCATGGGGCTACACATTAGTCTGCATAGCAGTTAGGTGGATGTATCTCCAACCCTCATCCCTTCCTCATCCGTGCGTGCAATATGTACATTAAGTTCTCCAACGGAATGTCAGTAGCACTTCAGCAACGTCTTTGGTAAAAGAACAGTCAATTGTACGATTATAGCGTTGCACTGAAGTCATCAATCTGGTCATTTTATACATTGTTTTCGCTCTTTTTTATGCTATGCCATCATCGCCAAACGTGTGATACAGATTAATACATACATCTATAATCCTATAATCCTGGGAATGCAAACCATGCATTGCAAGAAAGATGCTCGGCTCACTTGGGGACTCTGTGTTGCTGGTGTCGTCAGGAGCAGGTTAATGCAACTTGCCATCACCCACGTTCCCTCCCCATTGCCCCTACGCTGAATGCTTCTGCCTCAGCCTTTAGAGTGCACAACAGCGTGTAACTAAAAAAAATTATGCGAAATAGGAAACTATTATGTTGGTTGCTGGGGTGTAGTGAAATTCGGAGTAGGTGCGCAGGCAGCGAGTCAATAATTTGATGGCACTAGAAATTCCCACAAGCATTTGCCTCCATTTACAACATAGGCAATGTCGATTTCCATAAAATGAGCTCTTACAAACACGTAGTTGACATAGCAGTGTTAGCACCAATGCTTCTGATCGCATCCTTCTATTAAAGCTTACCACGCATACAACTCAAATATTCAAATACGGATCGGCCCACATTTCCAATAGTGTTGGGATCAGTAAAGATCCGCCACCCGCAGCTTGCTTAAACCTAATCAAACAAGCTTAGCCAGGTGGTAGTCCAAGTTTGTCTTCACAAAATAAATGGCAGTGGAGGTCCTACTTCCCCACTTCCGCAAATCGCATGATCCTTCATCAACAGTCGAATCTTTCTCACACCACGGGCGATTTCTGCCGGTTCTGCCGATGCTGTGATGCACACCAAGGGGCAAAGGGAGACGCAATCACCAGAAATCTGTTCTGCTGACTAAACACATGGAACCAAAACAAGCTGTTCAGGAGACAACTGGCATTGGCGCAGTCACCTGTCCTCTCACACTGCTGCAACTCCAGTGCTGCACTTCGTTTTGGCTGGGTTGTAATGCTCGATGAGCAGTTTGGCCAGGGAGGGAGAAATATTCCAAGTGTGCAAAGCTGTTGATAGCACCTCTGCTACGAACCGGGTGGGGGGAAGAGATACAGTAGCGTGCTTCAGTTTCGCTCATCGAAGGGGCCATGGCAGACCGTGTTGATTTAGGCCCTCACAAGACACACGAGAAACAAGTTGAGTAATCAACACGCATCGCAACGAGTAGTGAAAGCGCAACAGAGTAGAACAAGTGGTGATTGCAGTCTTTGGGAAGTGTTCTGAGACGGAACGTAACTCCCCAACCCACCTTGAAGTTGGATGCATCAGCCGTCGAACTGATAGCATTAAGCAGTTGGCAGCACAATTATTCATTGTCTTGGACACTTTGACCAAACTTGTCAACGACAGGCCTAATGGACGTTCGTGATTGTCAGATAGATGGACATGCGTGACAAGAGAAGGCCAAGTTGAACTCTAAATAGCAGTAATTACAGCAGTGAGGCTAAAAGGGAACTAACGATGCAGGCTAAGGAGAAGACCACGACAAATTCGACATCATTAGCTACGTTGCAGCTACGTTCATCGATAACGCATCTTCCTCTACCTCGACCGTGACGATAATGACAGCGTGAATAACAAAACCGGTATCTACCTTGCAATGGACTACACTTATCACACCCAGCTCATTCTTATGTAACGCTTTAATTGCGCTCACCACTTATCCCACTTTGCTCCGCTTCCGTCACTCGCTGCGCAGCTGCGTGAATTGCTCAACCTGTTTCTTATATTGTCAATGAGAAAAATTTGCTTAAAATGACATGGCTGCGCAGACTTCAGTCTGTCAGGACTTCTGCGATTATTAAAAGTGGGGTGTGCTGCGGAGCTAGCATCTATAGCTTTGCCCACTTGGAATGATTCGTCATCAATCCAGCAGAGACAACGTGCAGCTTTGCAATCGCAGTGGTGAGAGAGGAGAGGTGACTGCGCTAATGACAGCTGTTCCTCAAACAGTTTGTTTTGCTTTCGCCTGCCCATTTAGCAAAACAGGTATTTAGTGATCAGGTCTTCCTTCGCCTCTTTGCCTCTTTGTGCGTCCTCCGCCACTTGCCGTGCAAGGTTTCACCGGACCAGCACACAAGCCACTCTGGGTAATGTTTGCTCAGTGACTGAATGGTGGGTTTGTGCTTGGGTTGCAGGTTGACAAATAGTGAGAGTGCCAATTTTACTGTGAGGTTATAAGCAAGTGGTCAGTGTAAGCATACGGCTCTTTGTTGGAGTAAGGTATCCGATCCACTCATCCTTGCCTCACTTCATATTTTGATCCGCGTGGCACGACAATGTGATGAATACCTATGAGAGGATCAGCATCAAACATTTGTTGGAGCTGCTAGGTAGCTAAAACTTTGCTGCTCCCAACGGTTGCGTAAAAACGGCATTTTGTAGCAGTGCGTAACTTGATTTGGCATCAAGTGGAAGCTCAGCCAGGGAAACTGGACGTGAAGGAAGGCTGACGCAGCGTTGTGGTTTTCTACAAGCACGTAAGTAGACATCGCGACGATAGTTTCGAGGCCTTGCTATCTCATACGACGATCAACTAGGAGGCATGCCTCAGTATTACCTACGCTAAGTTGCATCAACATAGGAGTTTTAGTCAGAGTGTCATTTCTTCATTGCATTCAATACCACGTCCAACTACAACTACCATCAATGCTCCTCGTTAGCACGACTCATAGTTCAAATCCATAAATCTTCTCGTTTTCGATCCAATCCCTTTCCAACTGAGCTCGTGTTGACATCAAGCAGTCAGAGCAACAATGCATGCAGCGAGCGGGAAGACGTGTGAGGGGGTAACACTTGCGCCTGCAAACGTGGCTGTGATGTCGGCTTCGGTAAAGCCGCATCAGGGCATTCGTCTAGGTCCGACTCGGATCCAACGCGGTCCACCTAGCCCCTAACGAACGCTAATGCAAAAGTTGCCTTGTTTGTCTAATTCACACAGCGACCACTTTATTAATTGCTTAGCTATTTGCACTTTCGCCGTAGTAGGAAGCGTTGTACCTGGTGGCTCACTTCATTACCGTGGGAAATTCTCAGTATGAGGCATCACATGGTCCTAGCCTATGTTTCCACCACGAATGAATTCTTATCGCGGCGTGCTTTTTGGAGTTTCTCTCAGTCCCTCATCATCGCGCTTATACTTTGGGCGTCTTGCTTGACTTGTTGTAGAAGGAGGGTTTCACGACAACGCTCGACTTCGATTACGGGCAAAGTTAGCCATTTATTTCCAGCAAATCGGTCTCCCACAAGTTGGGGCGGTCAAGAACATCGATGCCGTGCAATGCGTCGTTGACGCCACAATCAGTGTCTGCTCCTGTCGGTTGCTACGGCATGCATCCCTACGACAAAGCAAACGCAAAGCTCCACTGTTATTGGCAATGCAGTGACCACGGTGAAGCAGGGGCTCTATCTCCCTACACCACTGCAAACAATCTACAATTGGATGACAGCCAAACTTGCAAAACAGTGACGCAAGGAGTGGTTTACCTGGCGCTGTATTCTGCATTAACCACACGCTCCAAAACCATGTCTTGCACGTCGTGCCATTCACTTATGTCGAAGTGAGCTGGTATTTGCGGTAAGCATCCCCATCACCGCAATCCAGGAGATGCTTTTAATTAGATCTACATGCATTCTACACGTTGCCAACAGCCCAAGCGGATCAGACTTACAGGATTGAATTGCCCAACCATCTCACTCTTTGTTGCACATGAAATCCTGCTTAAGCATCGGTGGTAAAAATAACAGAACAAAAGTGCTACCTGGTTCAATGTAGCTAAGCACTCATCCAGCAGGCTTTGCAGGAGCAAGCACCGCGCTCGCCATTTTCCACGTAGTCAGGCATTCCAAAGTTTGTAGCACTTGGACGGATGAAGGGAGAGTGGAATTATACGAACGTCAGAATTGCAAGCATGTGTCAAGGGTAGAGAGGTAGCATCGATAGGTTCGTCCAGCAAGCAATCCGTCCATAGAGCAAATTTTGTGCAAAGTTATGGGCAAAGGTCCTTCCAACACTATTAACAGCAAGCAGCGGCGTTAGCGTTAGCCTTAGTTCCGTTCCAAGTGTCTCAATCTCCTCATCACATAAGATCTTGACTTCCAACACACCTGCCCTTTACTCACCCACTTCTCAACACCTCTGAACCTAATCGTCTACCTACCTGCCCCAGTGCCCTCCTGAATTCTAGTTATGATCCCCCACTTGTCTCTGCTCTGTTCGCAACTGACTTGTGTGCTAAAGTACGTGCGCTTATGCATCCATCTTGTTTACTACAGCAATCCACGTGATGTCCATTCACACTGTCCTTATGTTTCCGCGTTCGTGCTTGACCAACTCCACCGGCACTCTCGTGACTTGACTGCATCGTGAATTGCCAGCAGACAGAAGGGACACACATGACTCAATGACCATGCACTATGGCCCCATATTCAGCCAGTTCGATGATATATGTGAAATAAATTCTCACCTGTCGGCGTACTCGGCACACGGGGAACTACCGGCAGAATTTCCACAGCACGTCTAGGTAGTACCAATGTTGACTTTTGGTTTACCATCCGCTAAGCATCAGAGCAACAATGTGCATAATCGCTTGCAAAATGGCCTTTAGTTATTCGATTCGCCTGTTGGGTGGCATTAGCAAGAGTTGCTATGTGCAGCTGAGGCTCACACCTCCACCGTCCATCCAGCCAGTTGCACTAGTAATACACGATTGTCGAGAATCAATTGGCTGTGTGTCGGGTTCCATCACTTGGTCCACTCTCACGGATTCGGTGTGACAAGTGGACCAATCTTGTTTACGAATGCTTAATGCGCAATACGGCACCATGTTTGAGTTGTGAAGAGCACCAGTGATAATCGAACTCCTCATACAAGTGAGAATGCTTCGAATTTTACACTCCAGCTGACGGATGAACCGGTGTGGAAGGCTGAGTGATTGCAATGTTGATGTGTTTGCTGCGGTCATTACACTCCTATGATTCTCACTTGTTGATTGTCCTGCTTGCGATGTTGCGTCAACTTGTGGAAGTATTTACAATGCTGCCATGTGAAATTCCTACTGCATTGTCGATGCTGTCCTTGTCTACGATGACAATGCTGCCTTCAAATCGTTGCAGTGTCCCTGTTGAAAGTAGTGCGTCTCCGCATTCACGAAACCCACTAGGTGAACTGCCCGCCTTCGGCGATTGGAGGGTTAGCCAGCAAAGTTGTTTTAGGCGTCAAACACGGTGAATGAATGTCAAATATCTTTGGCAAACGCTTCGAAGCAAAATGTTTGCTTGGCTCCTAAATGTCAGCATGCAGTGCCCTACAACAGAGCATTTCGGAACGGATACATTTGCGCACCGAAAGAAGACATTAGACGCTGATGATGAGGAGAAGCCAGTGCACTCCCTCCTCCCCTTCTCCAAAGGGACTGATTTGAACAGCTGGTTTTCGGAATGCAGGATGCGATATGCTGTCCGGCCTTGTCTAACGACAAAGGAAAGTTAAATATGGCATTGCTTATCGTTAGGTATTTGTTGTCGTGCTCGTCGCCTGTTCATCCTGCCTCTTGAGTCCTATTTGCTCTGGGTGTGAGCGGTTAACTAGCAATTTTACCATCGCCTCCAGAAGCACCTTGCATGCCACATACAGTCGTTCTTTCAGCTACTTATTTGCCAGTATTGGCAAACATTGCCTCATTATTAGAAACGTGGAGTGGTGCGAGACGTGGCGATGATAGTGTAACGTGCGCAATCAACGCCACTTCATCTAGAAAGAGTGGGATATTAGGCAGGAGGTTATTATGTATGGAGGGGCTGAAATGCTGGCGTCGAAAAATGCAAAACGAAAATGTCAACACCCTTGTGGGATGCTGTGTGACATCGCACTCCTTCAGTCTCGGCCTCCACTATTGCCTTCTTAGAGGCCGTCAGGTGACGAAGCGTGATCTTCTCCACTTATTTTGCGGACAGTACTCACCTACATCGCTGCTTTCATTTGCGCCAACTTCCACACATGCATAGTCTTTTAATGATATTCACAATATCCTGACGAATTCGTGTAAGTTATGACACGAAGCGCAGGGCATGACTATTAGATGACTTAAATTGATAGGTATGAAATGCAATTGAAGTTGTTTTAGGTAGGTAAAGTGAGGGCTTTTAGAGAATCGCAATGGAAACTTAGTTTAAAGCACTCAGCATCCTAACAAAAGAGTAGAGGTGCTTTGTGTTCACTCCATTGCAAAATGTTAACCCAATCACCACACTGTCCATTCTGTTCTGCATGTTTCAGCATAATCGTCCAAATGTGACATATCGCAAAGCGTCGTAAAGGTGTGCGCTATAGAGCTGGTGACACTTAATCTATCCACATACATCCACTGTGTTCCACCAATTTGGGGGGATGACGTTCAACCCTGCGGAGTTCATTTGGCCCTCACGGCTAAAGTGCGGTCAGCATGTGCCTCAGCATACTGCAGATTATGCGCGGTGAGGCCAGCAATTAAACGCATCATTGTGGGCTTTAAATAGTGTATTCGAGGGCAATCTGATAGGGCTTTGCTATCACTTAGCGCATGCAGCAATTCACGGGGAATGCATTGCTTCATTACCTCACGACGCCGTATAGCTAACTGCATGGAAGCATGTGAGAGCGTGTCAGCGTCGAGGCGTTGACGCAACACTGAATGGTGAAGCTGTGCATTTTAGGACGTGAAGACACACGTAAAGAGTGGCACGGATTTACTGCACTTAGCCAACCTTCGTAACCATGCCCTGCACACACGCGCGTCCACCTGCTGTAAGCACAGAGCAACACGTGGCAGCGTCGTACGCGTCCACAGAGTTGCATCGCAGAGAGCATTGGAGGTTGGAGCATTCTTGTGAAACCACACATATGTCGACTTGGGAAAGGCGCTACTTCGCGTCGGAAGCATTGTCTATTCTCGTAAGCTTGCTCCGCTCCGCTATTCGACACTTTTGGCTTCCCATGCCATGCTTATTTATTAAATTTACAGCCATGCATCACCGCACCGTTGGCTGCTGCACCAACTTCGCTTCGATGCCACTCCATCAGTCGGTCATTTTCATAATCCTAGCCATGACTGCTAATTGCGGCCCCTAATCACTCTAATTTGCTAAGCAATTGCATATGAGGCCAGTAAGGTTACTAGGGGAAATTAGTGCATTTCCTAACCATCGTAGGTGGTTCGATACCGAACAACTTTCACTCTACGTGGGAGTCAGTGTGTCTGCTATGTGAACTGGTGCATGACGAATGAACTGCAGCATAACGCTGTCCAATCACGGCCACTAACTGACACAGATGGGCGCCAATCAAGGCTGATATGCAATCTTATTCGCAGGCGAATTGTGTCTCGTCTCGTACATTGCATCTGCATTGAGAGGTGCTTGTTACTGAAAAGAAACAAGTAGTATTGTAAAATAAATGGAAGTATTTGTCGTTTAGCGTGGGTAGTGAGAAGTGAATGAGTGGCAAAAGAATAAGTTGAATGTGCTTTTACTTCCAAGTGTAAACTCACTTCACTTGTTACCAAAAGGGTAGGCGTTGTATAAGTGAATGAATTGGTATTAGTAGTATTAGTGAATAAATTGGAATAGTTGTCGTTTAGCGTGGATGAGTGCGAAGTGAATGAGTAGCAAAAGAATAAAACCAATGAGCTTTAACTTCACAAAGTTGTTGCTATCAACATTGCCTCTGCTCTTAATGCTGTGGCGGGCTGTAATGGGACTGCTGGAATTGAAACAGTTTACCGATCTATTCAAATGGGCCCACTCAATGTCTTTCAAACCTGCGTTGAGGTCAAAGCTGATGTGTACATTATTGCGACGCCATTACATTAAACCACTTTGCAGTGGTGTAGCAGGAGGTATGGCATGTCTGCGATCGCCACCACGAATCCACTTCGACTGCCGCATGATAATGGCACTGACGGCAATTCGACGCGAATAGACTTAACCTGGTGCAGAGCCAAACGAAATTGGTACCAGTTGCAATGACCACAACATGCAGTGACATGCGCCTAACCAGCATCATTGATACGGTTCAAGAAGCAAAAATGTCATTTAATGATTATGTCGGCTTGAGATCTCAATGCCTTCACATAATGATGAGATTGGGAGACCTGTTAACTGACCGCGGCTTTCATGAGCGCAAGGACAAAGGAGTGATGGGCTGAAATGCGTGTGTCATGCAAGAAGAAGTCGGCGCAGCACCCGATGGTGGAGGGATGATATGTGGGTGGTGTGATGAGGGAAGAGGGGCTGAGGAGGACAAAAGTGTCGGATCGCAGGGCGGGCCAAGTCCACCCTAGTAGACAGTTCATGTATGCGAAGTAGCCCAACCCCTAAGCCGACGCGTGCGCCTGCCTCTACAGGCACACTTCACACTTCACACTCTATTTCTTGCGGCAAGGCAGCCGTGTGTGCGGGTGCACATTTGACGCCAAAGCAGCAGTGTGCCCGTGAAAGCGTTTAAGCACATCACTTGTTAGGCTACTTTATGAGAAGTGCACACGTAGGATTTTCATGTCAAATTGTGCCACTCACTTTTGTGCGCAGATCCATGTTCACACACCTGCAGGACATTGTTAGGTGTGTGTACTAACCCAGCCACCTTGATGGAATTCAATGAAGTGCATGCGGGGTCTGCGCACCTGAGATCGGAAATCGGTGCGTTCACAGAGATGGCTTCTATCGAACGGTCGCTGTCTGCCTGCTTCGGCAGTGCTTACCAGGCTATTCTCTAGGGGATGGAACAACTGTCAGCCTTTTCCTTGTGAAACCGAATATGTTGCAGCCTCAGCAGTCGTTGCCTTTTTTATGCCTCGGTGCTCTTATTGCATTGAATCAACTTTCCTCCATCGACTTTTGACAGAACCATACATTCCACGCATCTGCTTTCCATATATCCTCGAAGAATCTACAACCTACAATATTTGGTCACCATTCAAACAGCTAGAGAAGGAGAGAGCTGTCAGGAAATGGTGACTGAAGGAGGGGTTGTTTTATAAGAATGGCATGATGCGAGCGAAAAAGAGTGGATAAGGCACTGATGAAAACACGAAGATAAGATTCGTTTGCTTCTATTTGGTTGTTTGTCATAATAGCACGTACACAATTACAAGCAGTCTCACCTATTATGTTGATGGTTAATTCCGCCTAATAAACACACACTTCACTAATTAGCACTTTGGCAAAGTGCTCCGTTTCCCCACAGTGAAGCTTTTGAGCATTTGGATGCCAGATTTGCTGTACCCATTACATTGGCGATCCACATTTCTTTATGCTTGATGAGCATTTCACTGATGCTCACCTTTGTCCAGAGCACCCATTTGTGAACACAAACGGGAACTCGTTTACACAATCAAAATGCTATTGGGCATAACTGAATGCCCAAGCCACCGGTTTGGTTTATTTGGACAGAAAAGCGCAAAGCGCATCTCACTGGGTGTGATGAAGGAAGTTGGGTTGAGGAGGCGAGGCAAAGGCATCGGATCGCAGGGTGGGCCTAGTCAACTGGAGCAGACACTTCTTCTATGCAAATCATGCGAAGCAGCCCAACCCCTAAGCTGACGCCTACACTTGTCTTTACATGCACACTTCACCTTCTATCGCCCCCGGCAGTGCAGCTGTGTGTGTGGTCACGGCACTAGTCATTGGCTTGCGTAAGGAAATGGATACAGGTGACGTTAGAACAAATTGTTTGCGTGAAAGCACGTGAGCAATTGAGCATTGACGTTGGGTTACTTTGTGCAAGTCGCACAAGCGTTTTTCAAGTCAAATTATGTCGCGTCGAGAACAAGGTTGGAAAGAAGAGAGAGGCTGTGCAATATTGCGTTTGTTCAGAATGCCGGTTTCTGTCACTTGGTCGGCTGTTGTTTTAGCTGAGCTGGCTGGACTCCAGGCTGTGTCAGCAGCCCTAATCGCTCTGTTTACTGAACATAAGTATTCCGCCCTTGTATTATGTCTTCTTTCGCTTTCGAGGGAGTCCCGGGACACTGCCCTACTAGCTGTGACCCTTGTCGACGTAGGCATGGGATGTGCAGCTCCACTGCTGTCGACGAGAGCAAGTCACACTTTATGTCCCGAAGAAGGTGGAGAATATCCTTACATGGTACAAACAACTGTGTTGTCGTCACCACCGCACTGAAATGGTGGGGCGAAATTCGCCCAATTGCGTTCAATGATTATTTCTAAAAACCAACCAAACAACCATTCCCTCACTGATTACTGCAAACATCAATGTGATAGACATCCGATTTGTTGCCACCCACCACGAAGAGCTGCAAAGAGAGCATCCTAAGTTGGTTTTCTTTTGAGATACCCAAATGAAGGATAAAACGATGTTACGATTGCATGAAATATGAATGAACGCTGCATGCTGACCCTTTCAGCGAAGAGCGAATCAGCTGCTAAGACACAGGAACCACTTTACAAACATTTGAAAATAAGCCCTGCTTTATGCCAAGTACACTGCATTGTATAATCTTAGCGCAGCCAATGCGGATTGACAATATCATGCGTTTAAGATGAATGAATTCGTAGTTAGATAATAGTGCAAAGGTATCCTCTTTACCGTGTTATTTTACATGATTGCAAAAAATATGCAGGTCTTTTGTCAAACGATACTTCTTTTCCTACATAACGGTCTGTATGCTGCCCAAGTGAAAATGTGCAAAGGTGTGAAATGCGGTAAGCAACATAATGCGACATCGGATGTGCACACTTTCTATGCTTGCAATCTCTCACGGATGACACCTGCACTTAGCCTCAGTTTATGGCCTCCGTTGGAGTCCACTTCAGCTGAAGTCGTCAGAGCAGTTCAAATCTTACCTCAGCAGCAAAGCCAGTTTGCGTCCTGAAGTCTATTTCTCTATTACAATCGTAGAGGTTCTCCAGCCTGCTCCGGGTTCGATGGCCCAAAATTTGTCGGCTCCGACGGACGAGACGTGATTCTGCTCCCTTTTCATAGACCAGTTATGCAATCACCCACGTGCATTTACATTGCATGACATAATTGCCGTGTTCGCGACTGCAAAGGCGCGGTAGGCTGGAATTTTCAGAAGGCTGATAATCCACCTTTGCTGACTTCAACCTACGCTGCAGTGGCCCTCACTACTCCTGCAAAAGAGGAGCGCGAATAGCAGCTAGAATGCAGACCCGGGCACAAGAGCCACATGCCGTTTGGGTTGTAGGCTGGGTTCTCGTAAGTGCTGCTTATCACTCTTGATGCTGTGCTTTCGCATAGCTTGTCTCAGTCGTTGTCATCAGAAGCTCTGTTCTGTTTCCCTTGACTATCAAAGGGAAGGGATTAAAACACCTTTGGGAAGTCCGTAGGCTCCCCTTGCACCATTGGCTCGAGTGCCTTTCTACCCATCCACCCAGACAGCCTTACTGTGGTCAAATAATCAACGCCATGGTCAACGTATGGTCCCACTTTCATAGGCCTCACTCTAGCTTCGCATTCGCTCGCCTGCATGCTGACCAACTCAGCAATAACATACTGCAGGATGGGAAGGTAAAAGTCAACATATTCAATTTAGGAATTCATTGTTTTGGGTGTGTTTAGCACTCTTGTCTAAACAAATTTAAATACAGCACTTACCAGCGATGTTGGAGGTAACGGACACCACATTTTTGTGTATATTCAGGAGGACCTCATTAGTTGAGCAGCGAAGTTTGATTGATGTACGCCCAGAAAAACACGAAAACTGCTACGCTACTAGATATTGCTCTAGTGATCGGGGATGGTCATTCATTTGAATACACGTACATGAGCTGCAATTGTTAAAGTGCAATATCATAAACGTTTGGCTTTTGCCATCTAACAGACAGCCCAACTATTTGCGGTCGCAGGAGAGGTTTCTAGCACTTGCTTGCATTCATGTTCGCCACGCGCAATTCATTGGTCGCACCTCTGAAGCTATTTCACAGAGAGAAGTCATATGCTTTCCACTGCCGGTGCGCAATGCTGAGCACACCGCTTTCTTTCTTATCCCTGTCACTGGACGTACTCTAAGATCCATGGTGAGATTTCAATGTTCGCTAAAGCAGTTGGATGAATCTCAATGATCACCATTCTGCTGGATTGCACAAGTGGGGATGGTATAGGAAGATATCACAAATGGGACAGATATTTTCAGCAAGGCAAATAGCAGAGCCTATTTGAAATTGGATGTCACCGTGTTTGACGCCTAAAACAACTTCGCTGGTTAACCCTCCAATCGCCGAAGGCGGGCAGTTCACCTAGTGGGTTTCGTGAATGCGGAGACGCACTACTTTCAACAGGGACACTGCAACGATTTGAAGGCAGCATTGTCATCGTAGACAAGGACAGCATCGACAATGCAGTAGGAATTTCACATGGCAGCATTGTAAATACTTCCACAAGTTGACGCAACATCGCAAGCAGGACAATCAACAAGTGAGAATCATAGGAGTGTAATGACCGCAGCAAACACATCAACATTGCAATCACTCAGCCTTCCACACCGGTTCATCCGTCAGCTGGAGTGTAAAATTCGAAGCATTCTCACTTGTATGAGGAGTTCGATTATCACTGGTGCTCTTCACAACTCAAACATGGTGCCGTATTGCGCATTAAGCATTCGTAAACAAGATTGGTCCACTTGTCACACCGAATCCGTGAGAGTGGACCAAGTGATGGAACCCGACACACAGCCAATTGATTCTCGACAATCGTGTATTACTAGTGCAACTGGCTGGATGGACGGTGGAGGTGTGAGCCTCAGCTGCACATAGCAACTCTTGCTAATGCCACCCAACAGGCGAATCGAATAACTAAAGGCCATTTTGCAAGCGATTATGCACATTGTTGCTCTGATGCTTAGCGGATGGTAAACCAAAAGTCAACATTGGTACTACCTAGACGTGCTGTGGAAATTCTGCCGGTAGTTCCCCGTGTGCCGAGTACGCCGACAGGTGAGAATTTATTTCACATATATCATCGAACTGGCTGAATATGGGGCCATAGTGCATGGTCATTGAGTCATGTGTGTCCCTTCTGTCTGCTGGCAATTCACGATGCAGTCAAGTCACGAGAGTGCCGGTGGAGTTGGTCAAGCACGAACGCGGAAACATAAGGACAGTGTGAATGGACATCACGTGGATTGCTGTAGTAAACAAGATGGATGCATAAGCGCACGTACTTTAGCACACAAGTCAGTTGCGAACAGAGCAGAGACAAGTGGGGGATCATAACTAGAATTCAGGAGGGCACTGGGGCAGGTAGGTAGACGATTAGGTTCAGAGGTGTTGAGAAGTGGGTGAGTAAAGGGCAGGTGTGTTGGAAGTCAAGATCTTATGTGATGAGGAGATTGAGACACTTGGAACGGAACTAAGGCTAACGCTAACGCCGCTGCTTGCTGTTAATAGTGTTGGAAGGACCTTTGCCCATAACTTTGCACAAAATTTGCTCTATGGACGGATTGCTTGCTGGACGAACCTATCGATGCTACCTCTCTACCCTTGACACATGCTTGCAATTCTGACGTTCGTATAATTCCACTCTCCCTTCATCCGTCCAAGTGCTACAAACTTTGGAATGCCTGACTACGTGGAAAATGGCGAGCGCGGTGCTTGCTCCTGCAAAGCCTGCTGGATGAGTGCTTAGCTACATTGAACCAGGTAGCACTTTTGTTCTGTTATTTTTACCACCGATGCTTAAGCAGGATTTCATGTGCAACAAAGAGTGAGATGGTTGGGCAATTCAATCCTGTAAGTCTGATCCGCTTGGGCTGTTGGCAACGTGTAGAATGCATGTAGATCTAATTAAAAGCATCTCCTGGATTGCGGTGATGGGGATGCTTACCGCAAATACCAGCTCACTTCGACATAAGTGAATGGCACGACGTGCAAGACATGGTTTTGGAGCGTGTGGTTAATGCAGAATACAGCGCCAGGTAAACCACTCCTTGCGTCACTGTTTTGCAAGTTTGGCTGTCATCCAATTGTAGATTGTTTGCAGTGGTGTAGGGAGATAGAGCCCCTGCTTCACCGTGGTCACTGCATTGCCAATAACAGTGGAGCTTTGCGTTTGCTTTGTCGTAGGGATGCATGCCGTAGCAACCGACAGGAGCAGACACTGATTGTGGCGTCAACGACGCATTGCACGGCATCGATGTTCTTGACCGCCCCAACTTGTGGGAGACCGATTTGCTGGAAATAAATGGCTAACTTTGCCCGTAATCGAAGTCGAGCGTTGTCGTGAAACCCTCCTTCTACAACAAGTCAAGCAAGACGCCCAAAGTATAAGCGCGATGATGAGGGACTGAGAGAAACTCCAAAAAGCACGCCGCGATAAGAATTCATTCGTGGTGGAAACATAGGCTAGGACCATGTGATGCCTCATACTGAGAATTTCCCACGGTAATGAAGTGAGCCACCAGGTACAACGCTTCCTACTACGGCGAAAGTGCAAATAGCTAAGCAATTAATAAAGTGGTCGCTGTGTGAATTAGACAAACAAGGCAACTTTTGCATTAGCGTTCGTTAGGGGCTAGGTGGACCGCGTTGGATCCGAGTCGGACCTAGACGAATGCCCTGATGCGGCTTTACCGAAGCCGACATCACAGCCACGTTTGCAGGCGCAAGTGTTACCCCCTCACACGTCTTCCCGCTCGCTGCATGCATTGTTGCTCTGACTGCTTGATGTCAACACGAGCTCAGTTGGAAAGGGATTGGATCGAAAACGAGAAGATTTATGGATTTGAACTATGAGTCGTGCTAACGAGGAGCATTGATGGTAGTTGTAGTTGGACGTGGTATTGAATGCAATGAAGAAATGACACTCTGACTAAAACTCCTATGTTGATGCAACTTAGCGTAGGTAATACTGAGGCATGCCTCCTAGTTGATCGTCGTATGAGATAGCAAGGCCTCGAAACTATCGTCGCGATGTCTACTTACGTGCTTGTAGAAAACCACAACGCTGCGTCAGCCTTCCTTCACGTCCAGTTTCCCTGGCTGAGCTTCCACTTGATGCCAAATCAAGTTACGCACTGCTACAAAATGCCGTTTTTACGCAACCGTTGGGAGCAGCAAAGTTTTAGCTACCTAGCAGCTCCAACAAATGTTTGATGCTGATCCTCTCATAGGTATTCATCACATTGTCGTGCCACGCGGATCAAAATATGAAGTGAGGCAAGGATGAGTGGATCGGATACCTTACTCCAACAAAGAGCCGTATGCTTACACTGACCACTTGCTTATAACCTCACAGTAAAATTGGCACTCTCACTATTTGTCAACCTGCAACCCAAGCACAAACCCACCATTCAGTCACTGAGCAAACATTACCCAGAGTGGCTTGTGTGCTGGTCCGGTGAAACCTTGCACGGCAAGTGGCGGAGGACGCACAAAGAGGCAAAGAGGCGAAGGAAGACCTGATCACTAAATACCTGTTTTGCTAAATGGGCAGGCGAAAGCAAAACAAACTGTTTGAGGAACAGCTGTCATTAGCGCAGTCACCTCTCCTCTCTCACCACTGCGATTGCAAAGCTGCACGTTGTCTCTGCTGGATTGATGACGAATCATTCCAAGTGGGCAAAGCTATAGATGCTAGCTCCGCAGCACACCCCACTTTTAATAATCGCAGAAGTCCTGACAGACTGAAGTCTGCGCAGCCATGTCATTTTAAGCAAATTTTTCTCATTGACAATATAAGAAACAGGTTGAGCAATTCACGCAGCTGCGCAGCGAGTGACGGAAGCGGAGCAAAGTGGGATAAGTGGTGAGCGCAATTAAAGCGTTACATAAGAATGAGCTGGGTGTGATAAGTGTAGTCCATTGCAAGGTAGATACCGGTTTTGTTATTCACGCTGTCATTATCGTCACGGTCGAGGTAGAGGAAGATGCGTTATCGATGAACGTAGCTGCAACGTAGCTAATGATGTCGAATTTGTCGTGGTCTTCTCCTTAGCCTGCATCGTTAGTTCCCTTTTAGCCTCACTGCTGTAATTACTGCTATTTAGAGTTCAACTTGGCCTTCTCTTGTCACGCATGTCCATCTATCTGACAATCACGAACGTCCATTAGGCCTGTCGTTGACAAGTTTGGTCAAAGTGTCCAAGACAATGAATAATTGTGCTGCCAACTGCTTAATGCTATCAGTTCGACGGCTGATGCATCCAACTTCAAGGTGGGTTGGGGAGTTACGTTCCGTCTCAGAACACTTCCCAAAGACTGCAATCACCACTTGTTCTACTCTGTTGCGCTTTCACTACTCGTTGCGATGCGTGTTGATTACTCAACTTGTTTCTCGTGTGTCTTGTGAGGGCCTAAATCAACACGGTCTGCCATGGCCCCTTCGATGAGCGAAACTGAAGCACGCTACTGTATCTCTTCCCCCCACCCGGTTCGTAGCAGAGGTGCTATCAACAGCTTTGCACACTTGGAATATTTCTCCCTCCCTGGCCAAACTGCTCATCGAGCATTACAACCCAGCCAAAACGAAGTGCAGCACTGGAGTTGCAGCAGTGTGAGAGGACAGGTGACTGCGCCAATGCCAGTTGTCTCCTGAACAGCTTGTTTTGGTTCCATGTGTTTAGTCAGCAGAACAGATTTCTGGTGATTGCGTCTCCCTTTGCCCCTTGGTGTGCATCACAGCATCGGCAGAACCGGCAGAAATCGCCCGTGGTGTGAGAAAGATTCGACTGTTGATGAAGGATCATGCGATTTGCGGAAGTGGGGAAGTAGGACCTCCACTGCCATTTATTTTGTGAAGACAAACTTGGACTACCACCTGGCTAAGCTTGTTTGATTAGGTTTAAGCAAGCTGCGGGTGGCGGATCTTTACTGATCCCAACACTATTGGAAATGTGGGCCGATCCGTATTTGAATATTTGAGTTGTATGCGTGGTAAGCTTTAATAGAAGGATGCGATCAGAAGCATTGGTGCTAACACTGCTATGTCAACTACGTGTTTGTAAGAGCTCATTTTATGGAAATCGACATTGCCTATGTTGTAAATGGAGGCAAATGCTTGTGGGAATTTCTAGTGCCATCAAATTATTGACTCGCTGCCTGCGCACCTACTCCGAATTTCACTACACCCCAGCAACCAACATAATAGTTTCCTATTTCGCATAATTTTTTTTAGTTACACGCTGTTGTGCACTCTAAAGGCTGAGGCAGAAGCATTCAGCGTAGGGGCAATGGGGAGGGAACGTGGGTGATGGCAAGTTGCATTAACCTGCTCCTGACGACACCAGCAACACAGAGTCCCCAAGTGAGCCGAGCATCTTTCTTGCAATGCATGGTTTGCATTCCCAGGATTATAGGATTATAGATGTATGTATTAATCTGTATCACACGTTTGGCGATGATGGCATAGCATAAAAAAGAGCGAAAACAATGTATAAAATGACCAGATTGATGACTTCAGTGCAACGCTATAATCGTACAATTGACTGTTCTTTTACCAAAGACGTTGCTGAAGTGCTACTGACATTCCGTTGGAGAACTTAATGTACATATTGCACGCACGGATGAGGAAGGGATGAGGGTTGGAGATACATCCACCTAACTGCTATGCAGACTAATGTGTAGCCCCATGGGCACGTGTGGTGGGTACCTGATGGTCGCGACTGCTCCAAACTCTGTTATTGTTTTCTGACCCACGGAGGCCATCCCGTGATTCCGTTTTAAGCCAAATGCACCGAGTTAATCATACACTATCGCAATAAGTAAACTCACCTAGAATGTTCTGCATTCAAGAAAATGTTTTGACCATGGCGATACCCACTATAGGATACGTTGATAACAGTGCTATCAGCAGATTAGTAAAAGAATTCTATGCTGAAGCAAATCTAAGCAAAGTGAAAGTCATGCGTTTTCGACCACAAGAAGCATGTGTGAAGGTGCGTCGTGCATCACTGCATAAAGTGCTTGTCGAATATGAATGGAATCAGTGTTAGGTCTACAGATGTGTTGTCCTTGCAGAAGGCTATGTCATCGCATCTACTGGAACCCTGCTTATACGCTAGACCAACTAAGAGATGATTCAGAGCATGGTTTGCATCATCAGCTGCCAGACATCGTAGGTATTGTGCTCGTTGTACACTTCAGATCGAACCATTTCAGTAGTACTCAACTCCGGTCATGGTGTGGCGCACACCAACTCCATCTGCGAAGTTTGTGGCATTCCTCATGCCGATTTGCACTAATGCTTTGCGGGTGAATATTTGCCGCCCAAACTTGTCAAGATCATGGATGAGCGCGCTTGCAACAGCAGAACGCTAAGTGATTGACAACGTAAAATAAGGCTCTCCTCTGCAGAAAATATTTGCTTTAGCGTCCAGTGTTGTTTTGGAGCTCTCTTTCAAGGAGGCAAATCGTCCCAATTTATCAATGTTTGCACTGGGCTGAAGTGGGAAAGCGGCAATTGAACTTGATTCTAAAGGCAATTTGGTGGGCTACAGCTGACTAAACACCTAATTTTCATAAGAATGGGTGTGTTCAACTAAATGATGAGGATTGCGCGTGCGACTTTCGGACTGAGTGAATTTGTGGAAAGCAGAAGTGATTGCTGCGTAGCGATGATTTCCATCCTGCCTGGAACGCGACTTCATCTCATTGACAAACACCTCAGGTAGGGAAAAATGAGTATGCTTTGTTTTGTCAGCAAAATCCATGTCAGTGTTAGTTCACATCAAATAAAGTTGCGAACCAACTTGTCAACGTGATTGTGGAAAAGGAGTTCAAAAGGCAAGTTTGCAGTTTCTTTAGACTGTGCTAGCTTTGTTTCCTTTTAACAAATGGCATGCATAAAGTAGCATTCTGAATGGGCATAATTGGAAATCTAGAAGGCGCTGAGGCAGATAGGTGGACAATTGAGTTCAGGAGCCTTGAGAACTGGGTGACCACATGGTAGGCGTGTTGGAAAGCAAGATCTTATGTGGTGTTAAAGTTTAGGTACTTGGAATGGACCTGAGGCCGATAAGCAGAACAAGAATTGTAGTTGTGAAAACAGATGAATTGGACGAGCTCAAACATATGTGTGGGACTCAATACCTCGAAGAAATTGAGTAACGTGGTAGGTGGAGAAGAGCTTATGTAGATGTTTGGGAATCCATTTCTCACAATAGAGGGAAAAGTAAACTGCAGGAAACTAGGGTAGGCGAATTATGCTCAACAGTGGTAGAGGAGCCAAGCAGAATTGTGTACAGGGAGAGTGCTAGGTTCTAGAGTAATAAGCACTACAATACGTGCCGAATTTTAGAGGATCGGAGGAGAAACTGTGGTGGTGTAGATAAACCTATTGCAACTTATTCTTTGCTCATTTCTTCACTCACCACTCCCTGTTTATTTAGCCAATGCCAGAGAGGAGTCAGGGTCAGGGCAAATTGCTGCAATTGTGTATGTGTACTGCTCTTGCGTGCCAGTAAGATGATGTGAATGAGGCCAAAGGATGGAGGGGCTGCCGCTGTTGCCACCGGTAACGGTCACCTGACTGGAGACTGATACAGACGGAACGGGTTGGGGATAGGATGTCCGTCTATTAGAGAGGCGAGGGAAGCGGGCGAAGACAGAGGAATGTTGGTGACAAAGAGGTCACAAAGGCGGATGGAATGTAAATGCAGCCAAGGGGAGAAACAGAACAAACATATTATTCTCGTGGTGGTATTGGTTGAACCAGATCAAGTGGAGGGTGAAGCAGGTGCAGGGACGGAGGTAGGAGCAGCTAGCTGTTGTCCATGTTGCTGCAGGCAATGGTTAGTAGGTGGTCCAGATCAGCTTAACAGACCGCCATTTCCCTAACCTCCTTCCTTCAGCAAACCAGATCCCAACATTAGTTGATGTCAAGCTCCGAACCATAACTTCATGTCATCTTGCTTTCAGGCAAATGACTGTGGTCGCCAGCCTCAATTAATCGGAAGGGTTAGTAATTAACATTCGGTAGATTAGGCGTCCTCCACTCCATTCTGGCTGTCCAAGCAACTAAGAGTGATGTGAGGATTCATTTGGATAATCTAGGCAATAATCGAGACGACTAAAGAAGTGGAAGAAGGAGGACGTACTGCCAGCTGTCTAGCGGTTATGGAAGGTCCAGAAGAGAATTTTGTTCGTTATCAGCAGGAGGACCACTCGCATTTGGCCACGGGTTTGGCATTATTGAGACACACTGAAAAAGGGGAAGGTGTGCGGTGATTCACCTATGCTAGGAAGAAGTGCGATAAGGAGGACCAAAATACGAGAATAAAAGCAGTGCGAAAGAAGGTGTCGCTGGTGAGAAATGGCAAGTGAGTGCGAAGGAAACCAAGCAGTTCACCGATGTGGTGACACGCAAACTCTAAGATTAATGCAAAGAAAATTATTTTTGGAGACCGGATGGTTCGCCTCATGATAAAGTGACGTTTTCAGACCAGGTGATACTTAAGCTGGCTGCCGACTTGATGGAAGGAATGAGCCGATGCATGGGGATGAGTCAATGAGCGCTGACTTCAAGCACGAGATTTCACCTGGTACTGCGTGCGTGTGGACACTATCGGTGACAAACTCCACACCGAATCCAATTCGTTGCTTGATTTGTTGACCCTCCGCAATCATGTCATTGGCACGAAGCTGTTTTAAAAGGCTGTCATTTCAGGTGCTTTTTAAGGCACTGCAATTCGCGCCATATGGCGTCTTGTCCTTACTTTGAAGTGGAAGCCAAATCGCTAATCTATGTGTGGAATTTGACACATGCAGGAGCTCAGATGAATGTGGAGATAAGTGCAAAATCTTCCCTGCACATGAATGAATAAATGAGAAGGGACTCTACGATAGGCGGCGAGGACAATTTCCCACCCCATTTGACTAGAAGTCCATAAGTGACACGGAGGCGTAGAACCCAAAAATTTTGACAAGAAAGCGCACCCCAAGATTGGCATTTTGTTATGACTGAGGTGAAATAGGGAGCTCAACACAGCATGCTGTGGGTGCGAGACCTTAACGCTACCAATGGCAATAGCGTGTGTCGAGTTAAAATGCGCATTTCTGTTGGCATCCGTGTCTTAAGCGTGGGTTTGTTTGGCTATTTTCAGGGTCCTGTGATGTGCTGGATGGTCTTGGTCATCGATCCCGCTCCTCCGTTGGCACTAGGGCAGGAATGCCCAAAAAAATGCGATGTGCGGCCGGTGACGTAGAAAATTGGAGTGCCAAATGTGCGACTCAGTTGAACAGGTAAAACCAAGACGTTGTCCTTAGCTTCTGAATGAACTACTCCGAGTCAGGTGGTGGGATGATGCCAATGAGTGACATTTTGGCGACAGGCTGGCATTGGTTCCGTTTGAAGCGATTGCCACCTAGCGATTAGCATGGTGAAAGGCAACACTCGGTAACCGCTAATTTGTTTCTTACCATCTGTCTGAAGTGGTGCTTTGCAATGGCATTTATCGAAAGTAACTGATGTTTGATAAAGTCATTCTTTCGGCGCCATAACGGCTAAATACGTGGCTCAGCATGAATGTTTGGCATATTCCGCCAAATAATTTTGCAACCCTTATAATTGATTCAATACCCAGTTGAAGTGCTCCATATCTTCCTTCGTTCTCGGTCTGCTGGATAGCTGTTAGGTTGCTCTTGCATTTGCCGTGGTGCTGTTGCGGAAGCGGTTGTGCGCAAAATGCACACCTACTGCATTCAATGAAGCTACGCTATCGGAATGGCTTCATATTTTAACTTATTCCCGAGCATGTGTGCAAAGGCTTCTAGTCTTGCTCATCCTTCACACCAATCAGTTACCTGTCTCACCGAATAATTGTGCGGTCAAGTCTATTTCACCCATCTCTATTTCTGTGCAGTTAGGCGAAAAGGACAGAGAGTGATGATTGCGGCGCATCTGTTTAAGATGGATCGTATTCAGGCGTAGTTCACTGCACCATCTGCGAGCCTACCTGCCCACTTTTCATATTCAACTCTATTCATCATATAGCCATCAATTTATTTCCCTACAGACAACTTTAATTCCCTTGTTCGGTCAATGCCGAATAATCACGTCATGTGCCTACCATTTGCATAACTTGATTCGTGTTCAATGGCTAAGTTAAACCTTCCTGTTTCTTTAGTGCAGGCCCCCGAAGCCAAAGCTGTGGAGCTTAGACGCAATGGTTCCCACCCAGAAAAGCAGGAGCAATGGCTTCATCTCCCTCGCTCCCACGAGCATCTCTCCATCACACCTGCAATGTGAGCGCTAATGGAATTTATGGCTACTACTTGACCACCGAAGCAATACTGCCTCTAGCACTCCTCCCCCTCCAGCCTTTCTCTGCTTCTCGACTCTTCCTTTCAGTGTAAGTGCTGCGGACATGCTACTGATAGTGGTACTGTTGAGGTGACTGTCAATTGTCAGGGTGCGTGCAGAGTTTGTGGGATGGTGCGGAGTGTTGAGAGGGGAAACAAGACAGAGTCAGTGAGATGAAGTGTAAGTATTGTCGTGCAAAATGTTGCAATTGAATGGTCTAATGGTTGTCAAAAAAGTGATAGTTTTTGTAGGCTTAAGTGCATAACCATGATGACTGGAGTGATAAACCGAGAAATCAGCGATTCTCGCTGCATTGGGAGACCATATCGGTTACCAAAGTCCAAAACCTCACCGGATGTGGATCCTTTATCTCTGAGATTTGGAGTTGTGATGAAAGTAGATGGAGGAGGCTAGTGCGTAATTTTATGCCATGGAGAATGTGGCTGCACTTGTTTCCACTAAACGAAGGCTACTGTCAAAATTCCATGCTCTTAGCGCTACAAGTAGGTTGGAGATTCAGGCTATCTCTAAATGGAATTCAATCAATTACACAGAAGTTTGAATGGTTTTGTCCTCAACTGGGGCATTGGTAGGAGTGGCGTGGCATCAGAACCACGCAAATTGCACGTCACGGCGACGTTGAGGTGAGGTCTACGAAACCGTTCTCTCAGAGGCGAACCATGTCGCCCCACCCGAGGCAAGGGTACAATATTCGACTATTTCCTGCTTGGTAAAACCATGTGGAAACGGCGTGCGTTGACCGACAGCGATAGAGACCCATTTTCTAGGCTTAATCATCACTTGAATGAGTCTGTCAGGCATTTGTGAGCTAGCAAAAAGCGTCTTCTTCGCCCATAGAAGGCACTTACTGTATCTACACAGAGCTAACTTTGTGCAATTGGGAGTTAGTTTGCCTGTCGGATGACATGTGATATCTTAAGTGAACAGGCTGTCAAATAACCTACTACCTCCTACCACGTGAAAAGATATACTTTGTAGCAAGAGATTGAAATCGTGGGCTAAAATGAGAACAGCAAACTATGTCTTTCATTGGGAGGAGTGGGGCTACTCAGTAGTCCAGCATGGATGAAATTATGCAACAAATGCGTATACGATACGTTGATTTGCAACCTGAGTGACTGAAGCAGAGCCAGTCTGTGCAAGTGCCACTTCGGATTGAGAAAGCGAGCAACGGTTTGGCATCAGATGAGGTGATTGTCTAATACGTACCATCTGCCAACTAGTCAGCGGAGTGGAAGTCATTGTCGCTGCAAGTGATCAGTGCGTCGACTGGACTATGAGGTCTCAACTTTCGCCCTTGCATTTCTAATGGATGGACAAGGGATTGTGAGACGGCGGACGTGATGATGGCGTGTCTTTCCAAGTAGGCGACGAGGTGAGGACCAATTTGCAAATCCCACAATGAGGTCAGTCGAATCTCAACCCATCCCTCCGTCTTCACCTCCTCCTCACACAGGCGTGATTTGTACAAGCCTCGACATTCCTGTCGCATAGTCAATCTATGGCTTTGATCTTCTCAACGATGGTAGGTGTCGGTTATTACTACTCACTATGCTTCCATTATTCATTTATATATTCATATATCTACCCTTATTTTGCTCCATCACCTTGATTTTGCATTTTTTCATTAGGTTTCATTTGTACCATTTCTACATGACTATACGTGATGAACTTTTGTAATCATATGCTAAGAGAATGCTTCTCATCGTAAATCACTTAACTTCTACCTTAATTGGCACCACAAATATGCCAATTCCTGAATGCTTCCGATTTGATCAATGTGTGTAAGGGGATTCCGGATTGGAGGTGGGCTCTCAGATCCCGTCAATTCCGTGGAGAGGTAAATTACCACATCAGTGCATGGCATTGGCTGGACACTAGTCTGTGACAAATACTATTTCCACGACCCTCACCAAACACGTACCGGGGCGTGATTCAGGCTATTGAGTATCGCATGGACGAAGTGGACTCGTTCCAACGATTTCCATTCTACCGTGGTCGCTTCCATATCAGTCCAAAAACTTGTTGCTGTCCACTTCCGCAACGGGACTGAGTGCACAGTCTCGATGAATATGGCAGACGACATTGGGCATCAATGTACCAAGTTGGTTTATGTGAGGCGTTTGCCTCTGACTTATTACCGGAAGGAAACCCGTTTCATATAAAATGCATTTTTTACAAATATTTCTCTTAAATCATTGTTTAATTCGATGAGGCAAAAGTTTCCTTCCTGCCCTTAGTTCAAAGGACGAATTCGAGGGCAACATCCAGCAGCACGACTGCTTCATTCACATGGTGGATCAAAAATTTCATTTAAAGCATTATCTCATTCGCCTCCTCGGCATTACCGCACCCCACCAGGTAATAACTATTGCAGTCATGACACGTGGAAAAGGGGGTACGATAAAAGGTATGGACGTGCACTCTGGACTCTTTGAAAGTTTCGGTGGCTTTGAGAACCGCTCACCGGCCATCACAAAGTTGGACTGGCGTCTACGGTGGAACACAGTGATACGCAGTACAGTTGGATGGAGCGATGCTCAAATGTGCTTTTCTACTGCACAAGAGATCGTGGCGGTGTGTGTTGGGTGGTGATGCAGAATGCTTGAACTGAAGGAGTTGAAGCGTTAGGGATGAATGAGAATGTGAGTGGGAAGAAACTGTCTCAGTAATTGGTGTGGCTTACTCGCGCGGGCTTCTAGTAGTCGCTAAAATGGTTGAATTGGCAGAGGAACAATCCACAGCAATGGCGATTGGCGTTTGGATAGAAGGGAACGTAAGAAAAAACGTGCTGTGCCGAGCCAGTTTAGAATAAATTTAGAGAAGAAGAATGATAGATTATGCTCACTTAAGGCCTCAACACCTTGTGATCATGAAGCAGACCTCTACTCATTTATTTCTATCGCAGTGTATCATACCAGTGTGAAAAGGGACCTAAGTTTGCATCAAGAGAGTCTGCTAAGTTGAATTTATAACCAGGAACTCTTCAGCACACAACGCATTATCACTATTCTCTGGTTATATTTAACTGCCACGACCGCAGTACGCTCCTCAGTTTATGAGACTGAAGGGCGCAGATTGACCTAAACCCTCCCCTTACTTACATTCCTGTCCAATTATCTACTTACACTGCCCCGCATTTGAGCTGCAGCAGAAGTTGGCTATGAAACAGTTACACAACGGGATTTTACTTGGCCATTTGAACCAAATGCACTGAATGTGAATCACGGAAATGTTGAGAGGGAGCACATTTTTGCTGGAAAGATAGCATATTGGGCTCAAGTTATAAGAACAAGCCACGAGACACCTCTCCCTTTCTCCATTTTACGAAAAGAAGCCAACCTAGACAATAAAACTTCGATGGCAATCTTCTCCTCCATTGAGTCATGGTATGCATGTGGGATGAAACGAAAGTGGCGTGGAAGGATGTTTGCAAACATGCAGTATAAAGCGGGAGAGGAATGCGGCATGCAGAAGTAGGTTAAGATGACGTTGTCAGTACTGTCGTTGTAGACGTTGTTATAATTGCGACCGTACCCTTGTCGTCGATGGTCGACAAGTCAGCGACTTTGAAAATGGCGACAAAGTAGGAGTGGTGGTGATTTAAAGTGTTATAGACTGCTAAAACCGTTGCTACTGATGTCGTTGTTGCTGAGGTCTCGGCATCATAAACTGCACCCGGGCGTTGAGAGTTCGGGAGGACAATTGGTAGGTGGTCGGTGTGTCATCCAGGTCGGTATCGTAAATTTGCATTTGTTTAACCTCAGCTTGACATTCTGACGGGTCCCAACAATAATAGTAGCCATGCTCCGCTTCTCCTCCAGGAACCGCTTCATTGTCAGGAAGGGGTTTGAGCCACCGCTTCATCGTCTTGTGATACCGCCAACCACGGTTGTATCTGGAGTCAGAAAACCGTTACTATCACTTTTCTTGCCCTCTTCACCTTTGCTAATCTCCATCTCTTAGGGTACTTAAGGACAATATGGGATACAATAGTTCGGTAGTGTGCAATGACTAAAAGAAATTGAGGGGTCAGCACTTACAGCTCCTTAGCAACGACAAGCTGAACCTCCTCGCTGCAGAAGTTGTAGAATATCCAAAAGAGAGTTGGATTTCCTAGTCTTTCTAGTGGAGAATCACGTGGGAGACGATTGCCGATTTGACCACTGACTAGGTATTCTGGAGGTACGGCGTGTTCCACGTCCTGAGGTCCCAACAGGAACGGATTATCCAGAGGACTGGAGAATCGTCTGTGCAGCTCTCTGCAAACAAGGAAAAGGCATTCACCAATCCCCTGTGGTACTGCAGATCATCGCAGGAGAGATCGCCTTATTAGTATAGGTGCCGCATTCAAACAGCGCGCAAATAACTATGCTCAAATAGCCCCATCGCCTTCATGTCCTATTACAGACGCCAGCATGAAAAGGATGTTTTGAGAAGCGCTGCTATTCAAATGACGGTAAATTTGGCAATGTTGATAGAATAGCAGATCGACTGCTGAATAAGAATAGCAACCGGACGAGAGAAGGAACAAGTCAATCCAATGGAATTCTCCCTTAAATTTAAATAGACTGGTAGAGAACGCAGCATAATAGCAGATTGAGATAAAAAAGGGATTCCTTCTCCCTTTTAAAAAACTATTTCCCCCTTGGAATTGCTACAAATGAAAGCATCCATTTGACATCCGCAATTCGCTAACGGGTCTCATTCTTGGCTAAACCTAGAGTGATAGTAAAATGGCGAGTGATATGAAGCGATGCCCTCGGAATAGCGAAGTCAATGTGGTTCTCTCATCAAAATATCCGCTTACAAACTGACTCTCGAAAAACAAGTGGGATCAGGAAAAGGTTTCCAGAGTCCAGCTTGAGTAGATGCTAGCTCTAGGCATCGAATTCGAAGAACGCTACCAAAACCAAGTCACATAACGACAGACCGTGCAGAGACAGTTAAATGTGCGACAGGTACGGACACGTACGAAACAAAAATTGAGAACAAAATCATTTCAAATCATAATCTAACTCCTAGGAAGCTACGTAGAGAGACAAGCTAGGGTGAATTACATTGCGGAACGGAAAGAAGCAGTATTGCAAGAAAGGATGAATCTACGACTGGTTACCCAGGTGGAGGCCATTGCTCCGTGTCTATAGAAGCCAAGTTAAATCCGGGAGCGTATACTTGCGATGAGGAATCTGTTTCGGTAAGCCTAAGGAGACCAAGCATTCCATACTGGTTGTCAATCATGTCGTCGGGGAGGATGATGGGACTGTTGCCTCTAGGCTGACTGATGGAGCCACGAGAACTTGATTCTCTAATAAATGGACCTCTGGGTGAACGCGCCCATATTCTCCGCAATGATTCCTCGAATGTAATGTTAGGAGATTCCATTGACGTAGTTGTAGAAGACAACGTGGCGGTTGCAGAGGAAGTTGATGGACCAACACGCGGACCCCACCCACGACCAGCTGCACTGTCAACAACGGCGCTGGTTGAGCCCGAGGCTTGTGGCAGAGGTGGAAAGTCTTCGTCCATGGAAAGTCCTGAAGTGTACTGAACATTGGATGTCGAGCTGATCGAACTGGAAGCGACAGCACTATAACTTTTACGAGTTGTCCTAGCTTTACTACCACCTTTCGCACTGATTGAAGGGCGGCCAGTTGAACTTGGATTTTGTGACTGTTCCATTGAGTCTACAGCTAAAGGGAAGCCGAAGAGGTAAGAATTACCAGCAGAAAGATCATCTGGCACAGTTCAATTCTGAAATTTATACACCACAAGTCTGCGTCACGAATGGAGTTCACCCATCTAGAGATGCATTTAGTCCGCCCAGAAGTACTCACATTCAAATCACCAGAGTATACTACCTCAGTGGTAGTTAACCTTATTCCACTCAACCTCAGCTCAGATCAGCTCATCTCAGACGCCCTTTTGATGAATATTTTAATTGCTAGCAACAATTTTCACTTTAAAATATCACCCTACTCTCCGCAGGTTTTTACACTGCCTCGATAAGTAATTATTCAGTTGGTTGTTGAGCCAACTACAATCAATCCATCCATATTCGATGTTTGTTGACGCACATGGCTGGTGTCTATTGGCTGAATAAACATTGAGTTCCAGCTGACAGCAGTAAGGTGGGAAGAGAAAGGCTTCTACATCGTTGCCATCCAAAATGGCTAGAATTTGATCGCTCTTCCAACCAGCAGCAAATGAAAAAGCGGCACGAATTATTTCTCAATTGTCGTGGTGACGACCAAATAAACGCTGGTCATTTCTGCCCTCTACTTCTCTTCTTTAGTTAGCTTTTGGTATTGAAAGACTTGGCCAAGCATAACATCTGATTTAAGGGGCCTGCTGATCATCTTCGCTACTGATCTATTCCAGAATGTCTTTCATCTACCCCTTCGCCCATCTACCTTCCAATGGTTGGCAGTCCCTTTTCGTAACCCTAGCACCAGCACAAGTCATTCAGAAAGTGACGTGCTTCGGTATTTTCTTTATCTCCTTCTGAGGCGAGGTTGTCCCGTGTTTTGTGCTTTCCTATTTGCAAACGGGCTAGGCAACTAGTCAAAGAAGGAGATGGGACATAGTTGACCAAGGCAACTCGCAACTGATGCTTCCTTAGCAGCCACCAGTCGAACCGCCTAACATCACTGAAATTGTTGCAGACAATTTTAAATCCCTCACATTCCCTAGTCTATTCTTCATTGTGAAACTGCCTATTAATTTACAGGACCTGCAAGAATGCTGCTTACATTCAGTGCTCGATGAAAGGTCATCTTCTCGCCTTCTCCGTATGCTAATTTTGCCTCCTATCATTCACTTAGGACCGTAGCCTCCTCTGTCATTCTGCAGAATCGAAGCAATTCATTTCTACTCGGACCCTCTAGATTGGATAGTCAATCTGCAAATTTGTTCGATTTAGAGTCTTCATTGTGTCTCATTTTGTAAGAAGGGTACTTTCCAGCACACACCAACATAACTGGCCAAAGCACAATGCGGTGATATGGGCGCAAATTAAAGCAAAGGTACCACGGCAACACAGGGCCACCGGTTCCACATGTTGGATTGCTCAAGCCTCTGATAGGAAGGTGCGATTCGAAGAAGCTTTTTGAAACCAAAATACCACCAGTCAACAGCCAATGAGGTGCTAATTTTAGAAAAAAACTACTAATTAATTGTTAAAAGTCACTTGAACATTAACACTAGTTCTGACTGTAGCGTCCCGAGGCTCCCCTTGAGGTAAAAGAAGGCGCAGTACTAAAGCAGAATATATATATTCCGGGAACAGAGGACTTGGGGGCTGTCGGTACGGCCCGGAGGCCGACCAACCGGCTGGAACAAGATGGCCACCCAAGTGACCGAAACCGGTAGTTCGAACAAACAAAGTGTTACACTGACCGTTCCTTAAGCAAACATTTGTTCCGTGGGTCAGTGCAAAAGTGTTCTAAGTGTGTTTTGATACATCCGAAGTGGATGCTTGAACATTCCAACATGGATCATAGCCTAACTGTATGCTGAGACATTAATAAGTGGGGCTTTACTTTTCAGGCACAATGCTATTTACCATGGCACTTGTTCTTCTTCTCCCATTATACTCAACACTTTCTGTTATGGCAATAGCGTTGGTGGTAGCTGTGTCCTGGTTTAGCTCCTATTTTGTACCAAGTCAGCATTTGTGACATCAAATACTCGGGCACCTTTTTTACTTCACGCTGTGAGGCTACACCCATTGGCCTAAGAGGTTACTGAATGTGCGTGTTTGTGCTAATAAAGGTTTTGGTGTGCTCAAATGTTTCCTCCCGTAGCCGTGCTTGCCAGGACCATATGGCGAGAGTGTGCTTAGATTACAAGGTGATTGATAAAGACACTTTCTTGATTGTTTCCTCTGTGTGCCAGAAACAGCTTTAAATTCTACTTTGAATTCTTTGTGCTGATTGAAATTACTAAGTGCTATTTTGAGAAGAGAATTCGATGCTAATGCAAAGGAGGTGCAAATATTAACTAAAACCTTAGAGTTGACTAAAATTATTTGATCATGAGAGTTGTTCAGTGACATTGCTAGCATATTCAGCAAAGTGTGGACTCTACGATTAGCACGAATCTCTTACGTGAATCCATATGCACAGCATGTATTTTAATTTGACTAGAGGAAGTTACCATACTTGGCGACGCAGCGACTTCTGTTTCCGCAAAGGTTTTCGAGCTATTATCCGCTCTTTATTCAGCAGCTTACCTGAAACATATTTAAATTTTATGTGTTAACTTATATTTCCAGTCTGGTTATTATTTGTTACACTACCAGCACAATCAGTGCAGTCGCTTTCTTGAAACCTATATAGACTTCTTAGCACCTCCCTATCCTGTCGCTACTAGGTATTCATTTCTTCCAGAGCATTTTATGCCTCCTTTGAAGAGTCGCATGCATAACGGCGTGTGCCATGACGGGATAATTTTTGCTGCATTACTACTTTGTAAAATGTCGCCTGATAAATTTCTAAGACTGTATAGCCAAAGATTTATGAGCATTTCCAAAGCGATACCAACGAGGCAAATTTAAACATCCTTTGAATTGGCAATTAGTGTTATCAGAGCACAACGCAGCATCTCATCTCTCATGCTTCGTGTAATCATAAAACTCACCTGCAAATAGGAAGACGGTAAGGCTAGTATCAGAAGGATGAAGCTCACCTGATTTCAAGCCTCATCCTTCCATTCGCTTTGAGGTTAATTCTGCAAGCATTTAGCGACCGCCAACGACTAACATTTGCATCGCACGGTCGAAAGGTTGCATGGGAAGTAGATGGAAGGGTTTAAAAATATGTGGAGAGAAAGGTGTTGTAATGGCAATTGCTTCGAAGGGCAAAATGTTTTGATAAGATGTTACAGTTTCTTTTCCTGCACATGATTATGCGGGCACACTGCGAAGGTGCTGGTGAGTCAGGACTCAGGGAATCGAACAAGGGATTTGCGTCTAGGTCACGATAATCGCCTGCTAGAATGTAAGCAGCCAAACGCACCACGCGGCATCAGTTTCTGAGTCACTTTAGGTCTCTCAATTGGCACAGAAAACGTCAGCTTAAGGGGTGATAAGAATGAGCAAACTTACTTAACTGCATTAGTATGAGATGGTTGGTAAACTCAACTATACTCATTCTTTACTCTCGATGTTGCTCCGGCCCTTCATTGTGAGCGCACAGCAGATTCGATCCGATGTTTACCATACGGAAAGATGGATTACATGTTTCTGGTCGTCGCGGGTTCTGTCTACCAAACTTGACACCAATGAACGGCAATTACATTGGCTATTTGAGAGATGAGTAGAGGCTAGGAGTTTATTAGAGGTAATAACATGGCACTGCAAGGCCACCTTTGTGTTTTGAGTGTAGACGTCTACATCACAGTAACACCTAATAGCACCACTGCAGCTATGATTACGGCAGCAATCGCATGTAAATTTCTTCACTCTTCAAAAAATTCACTTTTATTTGCCGCGGAAATAGACGTTTAGTCACCGTGTTCCCTTACCTCTGTAGCAGAATCAGGTAATCATCCTAGGCTGTTAGTTGGAAATTGGACTTTGAATGGCTTACTACCACCAGCTGGCATCCATTATCTCGTCTGCCAACGACTGCCGCCTGTGCATCTTACATACATAGAAACATGGCAAAATTGTTACAAACCTAAATACTGTCTCAACCTGTTTGCTACTACAAAAATTGTTATGCTTTGCGGAAGCACAACAACGTGAACGAGAAAAATGTGTTGCACTTGTGGAATTCTCAGGACTACAATCCCTCCTTTACGCATAGTCCCTGACAATCCAAACTTATAGTTAGCGGGACGGAATAAGTCTGTTGCAGGCTTGCGATGCTTAAGTAAGTTTTTTGCACTTACATGCACGTTTTTGATTAGCATCGTTCCCTCACAGTTCCGCATTCGATCCTTCATTCGCCTCTTATTTTGTATTAATGCTGCATTTGTTGAAGTTGCCCAGCTGAGCCAAGCAATTAACAAGGTATTACAGCGAGGCAAAATCTAGCGACTCTTGACAAGTGCTTGGCAGTAAATTCATCAGCAGCATTTCGAGAGCATACTAATCGGCATCTGACGACTAAGAAGTATTCGGGGTGCGTTGATGGTGGAGAGTAATTTACTTTTAACTTCACCGTGGCCCAAGTTTGCTGCCACTCTTCCAAAAAACCAAATAAATTTTCTTTCTTGGGCGTCGCATTGCCAAGGCCAACTTTTGTCTTCATCTCCAGCAAATGGGTGCATGGAAGGACAAATCAAATGAGAGATATTTTTGACGAGTACAGTTGTAAGTGACAAATCTGTTCTTTTGTTTACGCTCTTAAATCATGGCAAAAAACGAAGGTTTGTGTGTTGTGTACTAGTAGATACAGGTTCTGAATTTGCTTGATAGCTCCTTCTCATACGAACGCAGGGTTTTTTTATCACACCGGTTCGGTCCATTGCAGTGCATGGAAGGCTCGTGTCCTCACAATGCAAACACAAAATCGCAAGTCTGACTTGATCGCTGTTTGAGCGTGAACTGCATCATACTTGACGACTGCGAGCAAATTTTGTGTCTTTCCTCTTGCCTTTGCCGCTTCGAAGGTCCAGAGGATGGTCACTTCTATTTCGTGAATTGTCCATTCGTCTAGAAATAAATAAATCCATTTATTTGCCTTGACGTCTAACTAACGGCAAGGGAAGTGGACTGATGTTTGTATAAATGGATGGTTTTAGCACATTGAATACTTACTGTTGGCCTGAAATCTAGTATAAAAGTGGCGTCCATCGTCAAGGACGGAGCTAATGCCAAGGGGAAGAACATTTAGCAATTTCTGTTAAATAGGGCCATTTCGCAACGACATACAGAGAATGAATGAGCATGAAGGATTTGATGCTCAAAAAATACTTTTGACTTTGAGCATATGCCCGCTCTTTTGGGCGATTGTACAAAACCATGGAATTGCGGGCTTGCGGTAGCTATATTTGTCCACAGGGCCTGTTCAGTCCACTAAAATGGTAGATTAACAAAGACTCTTTGTGAAGCCCAAACCTAAAGCCTCGATGGATGGTAAAAAATTTTCTGGAACTAGACTTTATTTATTGATCTAGAATGAGAGGTGCTTGCATCAGATACTCGACAATTTTTCTCAACACGTAGATTTACTTATAAATCGCAGTTTGATCGCAAAGTCAGATTGGGGTAGGTACTTTGATTCGAAAGTCATCTTCTTGAAAAAGTTTTCAAAATTGAGCATCACAGAGGGAATTGGAATCGACGCGAAATGCTGATGCGGTAGCCGCATCACTATTCCCTAAATCACTAAGCAGTCGGCAAACGAATTGTCATTGTATGCTCTAAGCTAATCTTCAACTAGAGGACTAAGCTCTATTTACCAAGTGGATAGGGATATGTGGTTCTGATCCTTGCAGTATTCTATGGCAGCCTGTCAAGGCGTTATTTCCAAAATGCCAGCACATGAAGTTCTACTCGCAAAAGGTTGCACCCAAATCCCTTGAGCTACTTGCATTGATTAATTTCGCCAAATCTCGCTCATTAGGGGTTCTCTTAGTTGGCGCAGTGCCAATGCATTGGCAATTAACTCTGCCATTTTAGTCTTTAAAAATTACGTTTTTTTAGGCATTGCATTTCCTTTACCCCAACATATTACACACGCAGCTTAGTGTTCGTTAATCCCCTTTGCTCTGGTATGCATAACCCTTTACCGTGTAGGCTGATTGGAGTGGCATTTGTTGGCTAGGGTCACTGAGAAGCAGCAAAAGTTTGACAAAGCGGAATGTTGAGCTAGTCTCTGCCCCCTTCTGTCCTCCGACATGTCAGACTTCATTTACTGATAAACCCCAATCAAACTTTTACTTGTGTGCTCCAAACAATGGGTCTATTATATGCTCACATTTTCCTTCTTACCTACCACAGGATAAAATCTTGTAGACTTAGGAATTGGCCTAAAAACGCTTCTTTTCTAAACACAGCTACGATTCCTTTGATCTAGAGAAATAAAAGTTTGCGATAGAACCTCGATTTTGCGTACCTCACTGCTTTCCATCTAGGTGTCACTCGCTCATCTCATGCTATGAATGTGTTTATTCCTATCACGTTTCCTCCTCTAGCTCTTCCACATCTCCTTGCACTTTGTATCATCTCACTGACGCATGAGTTCTGCTGCTGACCTTGACTTTTATCTTCCTTATAGCTAGTATACAAATCCACATCCAAGAGTGTCACATTGCCTCTTTCCCCTTCCTCTTCAGATTCATTTCTTTACTTGTGCGCAATTCCCTTTCTCTTCTTTGCGATAACGTCAATTTGTTCCTCTCACCAGGATTTGGACACCACTAGTCGCTATTTCACCCACGTCTGTTGTCCTTCCTTTTTTGTTTTGCGCATGCGCATTTGTCCTTGCCACTCAAATCATCCGCATCATCAGTGGCAAACCTATCAGAAATACGAGTCCTAATGTTCTGGTTGGGTCTATTCTGCTTATGTTTGGGTGGGAGGAAAGATCTGTCTTATGTGCCACTTATTCAATGCGTCCGATTTTCGCTAATTTACCATGGCCACATTCTGGTTTAAAGCTTTTTGCACTTTTTCCACTGTGTGGGTGTGCAAATAATGGAACAAGCAGATGAATATGAGAAATGATTTAGTTAATCGAAACTGTGAGTTTACACAATGGACAGCATACTGCTATGGTGGCATTGCTTGAATTAAGCGACATGCCTGTCCTAATCACACTCAATGGGATGCTAGAACAATTCTCCCAAATCTTCTTCCCCCATTACAGCATTAGTCACCACAGTGAACCTGTTCACACATAAAAAGCTTAAAAAAGTATAGGAGTGAAACAAAAGCAACCCGTTTGTTTCCACTACACAACGCTTCCCTTCTTCATGCATGCAATTTAATAGCGCCTATTAACTGGTGAAAGCCATACAAACACGTTTAAGTTTGACTCTTCTATCTACTTTGTACTTAGGACTCTTTCACTCCCTCTATCTTTACCCATTCATTGAGCATAATCTAGTTCAGTTCATCACAACTGAATAATAGCCAAAGGTTATTTCTTCTTAAAATATGTTCAGAACTTGTAAATATCACCCACCAACTGATGATTGGTAAGTTTGGTTTTGAGTGGCATCTCCATACACCCCTACTGAGAGGTCGGTACAGCTAAGCTCAGATCTGATGTGGTCACATAACTTGTGTGTAGATTGAGAGGAAGAGGTGATAAGAGGCGGAAGACATTATCAAGAGATGACTGAGATCAGGTGGGGGATCTTTGTGTCTTCTGGTTGGGTCAATTGTTTTAAGTTGGCATTCTGTCTTCGCATAAGTAGAATTTATCCGGTTCTGAAGAGGAGGTGCCAGGGACAATGGGGTAAAAGCAAGCTATGAAAAAGCGACAAAGATGAAAGCCAATCAAAGGCGATGCTAAAGCAGTTCGCACCTTCCATTAATAAACACGATTTGAACTGATGGGGTGTTTGTTATTCGTGTAAGGTGAGTGCGAGCTAATTACAATAAAACTGTTACATTAGGACAGTGGTTGTAGACCGCTTGATGGCCTTCGCTATCCTGCAATAAAATCATCAATCTTGGGAGAACCGCCAAGGCATAGCACTGTCTCACAAGGAAATTTTATGGCTGCCAAATGTTTTAGTACTAAATTTGTGTGCGAAAATCGCACCCAAACGTCTCTTTAAATGTCCTACCGAATTGCAGAGGTGTTTAATAGTTCCTCATGAGTAACTCACACTGCAGTAACGATGTTGTCCTCAGCCAACCATAGCAATGGTGTCTTCGAATTGTTTTAGTGTCCCACTTCAAGTTGGTCTGATTCCAGTACCCACGAGACCCACAAGCCCACTGGCCTGCCCTTAGCGATTGAAGGATTAGCTTGCAGTGAAATTTTAGACGTCAAACAAGGCGACATTTGATTCCTAATAAGTAACGCTAGCAAATTCTGTGAAAATTTCTGTCCAATTGGCGATTTCATCACCTTGCGTACGGTACTTTGCTTAATCTTTTGACATCATATCTATTTATAGCAAGCGGCAAAATAGGGATAGCCAAGCTTTATCCGAGTACTATAAAGAACATTGAAATCCCAGAACGGATTGTAGAGCATGTCCACTGGCAATGCCAAGTAAGAACGCGATGTGCACGGCATTACCTACCGGCAGTGTGATGAATAATGACACATTCATTGCGCGAAAGAGGAGTGAGCAACTTTTAGTGGCAATTATCAAGCAGCAGTAAGCACATGACTCCTTTCTAGAAAATACCTTCGGCAGTGCAACTAGCGAATCATCATTACAAAAATTCATGCAAGCGAGCAATTCAAATCTTTCCTACGACTGCACACTGTCAAAATGGTTGTTGCAATTTTCATTTAGGAAAAAGCATTAAATGCATTCGTGACATTTCGACAACTTAAACAACTTCATATGTGGTGTCAAAATCCACAAAACCCAAAGTTAGAGCGTCGCAGCCTAATTCAAAGTAAATCCGATTTCAGTAAAAGTTGCATCATGTTTGCTTGAATAAGCAGCTGGTTACGGCAAATGGAAGTGAGATTTCGCAAAGTCACTTGCATCGCAAGACATTTAGCGAAACATTGCGTCATTTAATCGGCACAATGGTTGGGCACGTGAAGCGGTGAACCACCAAAATATTTCCAACAGGCGTTGTGCGCAGATACGGTGGTGGCTAGTGGCATTGGCGTGTGTTGCCACGCCACCATATTTAAAGCGGTGCCCTGCGCAGTAAAGAACTAAGCTTCACTGAATGCGCCTGTACGTTAACATCTCATGCATGCGCCACGCAAGCGCCTGAACATCTCTGACTATTCGGGCAAGATCTCAAGTGCAACATTTTTCACAGCTTTAGACGTACATCTGGCAAGCTATGTCGCCAAAAGTATTGAGAATAAATAAATGTGAAGCCCATTTCCTCTACATCTTTATCAAGCGCTGCACTAAAATTCACTTAGACTAACATTCTATAGCTTTCTCTATCATAATTTGCTTTCAGGCGAAGCAATCCCGAGTTCCACCTTCCTTTTCAGCACTGATTTATTGCTGAGTTTGTCAGCATGTAGGCAAATGAATGTGGGTTGAGAATAAATTTCACTAAACAGAAGTCATAATTTGACCAAACTGTTGATTATATGGCTATAGAGTAAAGGGACGGGCAGATGGGTGGAAGGGCACTAAAGACGATAGTGTGCGGGGAGTTTATTGACACCTCCGTCCGTCGATTAGGCTCGTGCAATTTGGTTCTTGAAGAGGATGGTGTTGGCTCTGACACCGAGGCGCACGCGGAGGTTGCAGACGATCTTGTTGATACGCAGTCATCACCGACTATTGCCGTCAATTCAGGCTGTGGCTGGTCCGCTTTGAGAAAAAGAAGGAGCAATGAAGGCTGGAAGTGCGGAAGTCATGCACATGCATAAATGCAGCACAGATGCCATGTGTGGCACAGATATTCAAGCTGTGAGGAGATCATTCATTGCAACTTGCACCAAGATTAGCAACGCGCAACTGATGGAGAGCAGTTCGAGTACAGAGCACAGAAGTGCAAATCTTGGCTACGTTTGATCCTACCTAGCCTCTACGAACTAGTCTTGGGAATATAGGACGTGACAAAGCGAGCATGAAGACAGAAGATCATAAGAGATAAGATTAATTTACACTTCTTGTGGTGTTGTTTGCCCACCACCTTTGCAGACCTTAATTTGCCATTCTTCACCATTCGTATAGACCTGACTGCCACATGCAGCTAAGGAGGCGTGAGAGTGGGTTGAGGAGGTTGGGGTGGTATGTGCTTGATCAAAGGTCCGTTTCATGTCCCTCTTCTGCATTTGTCCAACTAACATCACTACAGATATGGAACCCCGAACGGCTGACTATATATATAAGAGGGTTGATCGCATGTCAAAGGGCATTGGGCCGTGCTGAACACCGCTCATGCAATGCGTCTGATTGGCCGATTGACAAGTGTGAACGGAAATCGAATCGCGTCGCGTTGACAGCTCGTTGCCCAAATGACTACTCAGGCCTGTCAGACTGGCCTATTTCCGCTTAGTGGTCGCAGTCATACTCCAGCTCATTACAGACTGCGTTGAGTAGACTGATGAGGCCTCCACTCAACCACTCCACTTGTTATTTGAGTCCACTTATTTCGTTTGCAATCAGCAAGGCAGACAGAGGCCTCTACCATCTTCAGTGGAAAGACTTCAACCATTCTCTGCTGTCACTTTACTCAGGTATTGCATCAATTGATGTCTGTCGAAAGCTAGGCTGCACTTAAGCTGAAATGCAAGTAAAGATATTGATGGCTGACGGCAGGCAAGAAGTGGCAGGTTTAAGTAGACTGGCTATATCCAACTAACCGACCTACTAATTGTAATAAGGCTTTGGGAAATATAGCACCATCAAATGCTAGTAGAGTGAAATGGCAGCTTCTGTGTGTGTACTGTTTGAAAAAATCGCTTGCAGAAAAGAGGGTTTTTGAATTTAGGTCTGCGTACAATGTGGTGACTGGCATTTCCTTAATGGTGCGCAGGAAGGCGGAGGACGTGTGGTAGATGAGATAGATGATGGTTACAAAACGGTAGTGAGTGCATTGATCACTGAGCCTAGTTGCAGGTAATTGCAAAAGCCGACTTATTTTTGACTTGATGTAGCAGCGTATTTCTTGCAAAAATTACTATTTTCAGTCCATCGACCAGCTTTAGTCGGATTTCTTTTGGATAAAATGTCATTTTTCGGAAAAATAGAGCTCTTTCGTGGTCTGCTTCGTTACGTCTGTGAGTGCTTGTTCTAAAGTATTTGGAATTTCTACGGTGTCACCAAATTGCCCATTTAAGTGAGACTGAAGCAGGGAACACACAAAACGCAAGTTTCGCCACCACTGCGAGCATCAGCTTAAAGCAATGGGGGTCGCACTGTTATTATCTTGGGAACTGACTTTGGACTGGTTGGTAGCGAATTTGCGCGAGGAAACCGGATCCATCCGTTTAGGGTGGCCTTCCTCGAGAACAACTCTACTGCCTGGAACAGTGTTCTATGTCACGTAGGAAAAAAGTGTATTTTGTCAAGCCAAATTTGCCCTATTAACAGCTACTTTCTTTTTCAGAAGTCCATTTTTGTGCCCCGAACAGTGTGCAGAACATATGATCTCATAGTTTCTCTTAGTGTACAAGCAGGCAAAGCTTTGTGGACTACGAAATATGTTATGAATAGAATCCTTTAATGCGCAGAAATGGGACATAGAGGAGAGTGCAAAGAGAGAAGAAGGAAAAGTGTGCCTTCACGGAAAGTATGGTTGAGGGTATAAGAAGTAATTAGACAGAAGTTACAGGCGCCGTCCTTTGCCGTTTCGGCGTCATCATCTGTTTGGTTGCTGGGATGGAACTTGAGGGCGTCAAAGGTTGTCAGCAATGCCTACTATGTGCATAGAAGTAGACGCTTTGACCAGTTTTCGCCAGTGCTAAATTAGCCTTTGCTCGAAGCATTAAAGAAGCAGAAGTGGAGTGGGTCAGGTGCGAGTTCAAAGCTAGCCATTGAGCACGATGAAGTGCATGGTCTAGAGTAGGTCATTTGAGACTAGCACTTCTGAGTGTGCAGTGCTAAGTTCGGCGCATTTCCTTGCATCCAAATCGACCACTTTGTTGAGAAAAGATTCGTTGTTCACTAAAGAAGGGTTTGCTATGGGTTAAAGTCCGAAGTGCAAGCCATACATAACCGGTGCGAATGCGGTTTGTAACAGCGCCATCCGAGGGTTCTAGAGAAAGGATTCTTGGCATTTGGTTTCTAAAGAGGCAACAGCATTCACAGTGGCGCACATTCCAAGTGAGCAATAAAATGCTTTCATTCTATGCTTACTCTGGTTAGTTAATGCCAACGGGTAATGGCGCTCAATTCATTGACAGTGATTGATTTGCATCCATCGAGGGCAAGTGTTTTGTGACTGAAGATAAATGCGCAATCCATCCCAGCGTCGGATGCATGGCCTGTGGTTCTAATAACATTAACCTGATGGCAGCACACTACTCCGTGTTCATCCATCTGTTGACCTGCACAGTTCAACCAAACTCTCGAACGGTAGACCTAATGGACGTTCATGATTGTCCCGCGGATGAACGTGCTTGACGAGAGAAGGCGACGTTGGACTGCGAATACTAGCAACAATGGTAGGAATGTGAGGGCAGATAGAGGAAATTAGGTAAAACTCAGAGGCTGAAAGGGGACTAGTGCGGTATGCTAAGAAGTGGATTACGATAATTTCGACCCCTCAGGCTATGTTGATGCTAAGTTCACCGGCAACACATCCTTCCCTCACATCCCACATGTCAAGATATTGGCAGAAACAGGAAAAAATCGTCATCTATCTTGTATTCAATTACATTTACACACGTGCTTTCAGTGGTTTGGAATTCTTTCATTGCAATCACCACTTATCCTGCCCTGATCCGCTTTGACAACCCGTTGCGAGGTGTGTGGATTTATCAACTTGTTTCTCGTATGTCTAGTAAGGCGTTAATTCAATACGACGAGGCTACGCACACTTCTGTCTGTCATGACATTTTCAATGAATAAAATTGCAGCACGCTACTTTGTCCCTTCCCTTCACCCGATTCGCAGCACAGCTACTGTCTGCAGCTTTGCCCGTCTGTAATGTTTCTCCCGCCCTGATCAAACTGTTTATTGTGCACACAATCCAGCCAAACGAAGTACAGCTCTGCAATCGCAGCGGTGAGGGAGGAGAGGTGACTGTCTCCCAAACAGTTTGGATGGTTGGTTGGTTCCGCCTGCCTGGTCAGCAGAACCGGTTCTCAGCAATTAGGTCTTCCTCTGCCCCTTTGTGCCCATTTTTGTGATTCAAACAGTATACAGAACACATGATCCCAAGCAGAAAAAGCTTTGTGGACTAAGAAATATGCTAAGAATCGAATCCTCTTATGCCCAGGAATAGTGTTTACCAGCCAAACCACGCACTACTCGACACCAGCACTGGTCAGATAAAATGCTCTAGCTAGACTTCATTCTCCATGGTGACTTTTGTTCATTTGCACTCACGAGGACTTTTGACATGCTCTTACCCCTCTCGCATGCTCCCTCGTCTGGCGCACTTCAACCAACATCGCTACCGCCATCGCTGACGCAGCGATTGGCATTGGCTACTCATCCCTTGCAATCAGTCCACAACAACATGCGTATCAGTACCTAGTGGCAATGCAATACGTTCCCAGCAGTGCTAGTTCATCTTCTGAATTCGCCGCTACTCGCGATCATGAAGCTTCAGCAGGATGCGCTCGCCTACTACCGCAACTACACGATTGGCAAAGGCAAGTGTCGTTTGACATCGTCGACCGCATCACCCCCTTGTTGTGCATTTTTGTAATTATGAGTTGATAGCAGTAAGAGAGATCCGAAGGAGAAGTTCACAGACAGGAGTAAAAACAACTCATCAGTTGAACGGAGAGGAGAGTACTAAAAGAGAAGAAGGGAAAGTGCGCATTTATGGAAAGTATGGTTGAGGGTATAAGAAGTATTTAGACCGAAGTTATAGGCGCCGTCCTTTGCCGTTGTGGCGTCACCATCTGTTTAGTTGCTGGGATGGAACTTGAGGGCGTCAAAGGTAGTCAGCAATGCCTACTGTGTGCATAGAAGTAGACGATTTAACCAGTTTTCGCCAGTGCCAATTTATTCTTGCATTTGTTTGTGAGGCTCGCATCCCATTTCGCATGTTATCAGCTATTCGCTTCACCTTGGTTGCAAGAAATTGAGGTGCATGGAGATAGGGGAGCACACCGAAGGTATTATGAAGGACACGATGTGGTAGAATCCTCCTTGAACTATAGGCTTGCATTGATTCTCATAAGCTATGTTTCCATTCTGTATCGGTGTTCACAAACTGTGTCAGTAGTGCCTTTTTAACTGTCCTATACTTGTCTACTTTGTTTGATACGGGCTTGGCATAGTGAGACTTGCTGACGACCGTGGATATGTTTAATTATTCTGATTCACTGAGCATGCAATCAGAAGCGAAGCAGAGCGCCGGAAGCTAAACGGATTGATGATCAGGTATTTTGGGCAATTATCACCGCCAAACCTGCATAATTTTCGCCAAATTTACGTCGCGAAAATTACGTGCTCTTGACAACCCTCGAGAACACGCAATCGCTGACCCACTTCATCGCATTGTACCCATCTACAATTCGCTTCACTTCATCTGCTTCCTCATTTCGTCTGCCTCCTTCACCACCCTCTTATGCCATTCCTCAATGTCAGGAGGCTTCGCGTCACCACCCTTTCCACTCTACTCCTTTGAGTAGAATGGTATTCGTGTATCACTGCATTGCATTAAGTGATGCTAGTCCAAGTTTCAGTTACCGTAGTCGCGTTGACCGCCCACGGCCACCGGTGCCTCTAGGCAGTCCGGCACTCAGTCTGTACTGCACTCTCAACACCTGGACATTCGAGCAATTCAGCAACTAAGAAATTAGACATGAGAGTGGTGAAGGCAATTTGGAGGCGGTTGAGTGCACACCTGCGTGCCGGTGACGATTTCGATCATGGGATTTTCGTTCCCACCAAGTGTCCACTACTGCCGATGATTTTAGGCTCAACGCGATGTCGAGATTAAGTGACCGTAGATGTGCGCATGACTGGAGGCTTCGTCAGCATCCGGGCTTTACTAAGTCATTACACAAGTGTACACACAACATCCAAACATGCGGAAGGCGTTCGTTGGTATGAAGCACTAAAGGAACGATGTGGACCACGTCTTGTAGGGCTGCCTATGAGACAGAGCAGTTCATAACTATTTTTCGGGTGATGTAGAGCATTACAGCAATTACAAATTGTCGCAAGCATTCGCTTTGGTTCGCTAGAAGGGTCAATGGTGCCAGGGTGGAGGGTAACTTCCATGTCGATGGATAACTGGCATTTTAACCGACTGCGCTATGTAGATATTTTGGGCTTACTGGCTAACGCTGTTCGAATATCCGCATGTTATGCTGAAATCGCTGCAGTGTGCAAAGCTTGATTTTAAGATATGAATTCGGTTGCAAAAGTAGGCGTTGTCAGGACAATGGGATGAAGGGAGCTTATAGTGGTCTCGGCATTGGCGCATCCTTGGTGTTGTCTTTGGTCGATAGGTCTTACAGACAGCAAGTGACGACTATCCTTTGACCCAGGAAAAGCTTCAATCTATTCACTGCAAAAGGTTATATGTAGTCCAGTGGGAAGACCAGCTCAAACATCGGTCTGCGACGTTTATTCGCCTCGTTTGGTAGGACCGTAAATCCGACTCTGATCTGTAGCTATCACTGTGACACTTTGACAAGTTGTTTGGCTTTGCTTTAGGTTTTACGCCTACTGAAGGCTCCTCGGTTGTTTGTTAGGTGAGCGGCGTGGCTTATTATGCATATGTGTAGACTCTATGAGGCAATATGATCCCAGTGTCATACTTAGCCGAAGGCATGTGTGAGACCAGCACACCTCTCCTGGACTAAGAAGCGGAAAATGCGTTGCTCAATAAAACTTGTACCACCAACTACTGTAAGGAGCGTAAAATGTTTGCGAAGACCTTAGATCCAGCACTTATATCAGACCATTAGGCACGCATTGCTTTGCCACTCAGTGAAAGTGATAGGGTTGCGAGGGTAGATGCAGATAATTAGGCGGAGCTTAGGTGCTTAAAGGGGCTAAATCGGTATGCTAAGAAGAGGACAACGATATTGTGGACTCTTTAGGCTCTGCTGCAGCTGCGTTTACCAACGTTTAATATGTTGGTAGTAACAAGGACAAAATCGTAATTCACCTAGCAAACAATCACATTCCCGCGCATCTGCTCCCATTCCTTTAGAATTCTTTGATTGCAGTTACCACCTATCATACTCTGCTGCGCTCTCAGCACTGGCTGCGATGCATGTATATATATTAGCTTGTCTCGTGTATGTCTAGCAAGGGAATAATTCAACACGACGCGGCTACGCACACTTCGGTCTGTCATGACTTTATTGATGGATAGAATTGCAGCGTGCTACTTTGTCCCTTTCCTTCACCCGATTTGCAGCACAGCTACTGTCGGCAGCTATGCACATCTGAGATGTCTCTACCTCCCTGACCAAACAGTTTATTGCGCACACAATCCGACCAAAACGAAGTACGGCTCTGCAGTCGCAGCGGGGAGAGAGGAGAGGTGACTGTATCAATGTCAGCTGTCTCCCAAACAGCTCGGTTAGTTGATTCTGCCTACCCGGTTGGCAGAACCGATTTTTTAGCGATTGTGTCTGCCCTTGCCCCTTTGTGTGCACCACAGCATCGACAAAACAGGCAGAAATCGTCTGCGGTGTCTGAAAGACTTGACTGGCGCTAAAGATTCAAGTGATTTGCGGAAGTGAGGGGACAGCACTTCTGCTATCACCTATTTTTTGTTTGAATGAATTAAAAGTACCGTCTTGGGAAGCTTGTTTGGATTGGTTTAAGCAGGCTGCAGGCGGTAGATATTTGGCTGATCTCAATCACACCCCACAGCTGCTGTCAGTTGATTCAGAGAATCCGAGGAAAAATCAGAGACAATGTAGTTTATTAAAAAGCTCATACCCTTAGCAGAATTAAGAAAACTTGTGTCCCCAGGATGGTTAACAATGCAGCTGGTGCACCAACCACCGCTGAGGAACTAATCGACCCTCACGTGAATAGACGAGAAAACCGGAATTGCAGTGCGAGTAAAGAAGTAGTTCTGATTGGCCGCAAGTAAAACATCGCCACAGTGGGAGGTTTCAGCGACCACTGGACCAATTTGGGTGTGCGAACTTAGCCCGCATAGCTCGACTCGTACTGGACAAGACAAATGCCATTCACAGATTGGGCGAGCACATTTAAATCAAGACTGGATCGGTGGTGGCTGTAGAAAGAGGGCGTAGTACCTGCACTAAAATCACCTCCACCAGTAGTCACTACAGCGGGATTGCTGAGGCTTGTGCAGTTGGCTCTGTATGGATAGCAGTCGCTAGATGAGGGGAAAACAGTTTCATTGGAAGCAGAATCACTGCTGCGAAGACGAGGTGAGTAGCTTTACTATCACCTCCGTTTACAAGGCATTCCAACACTTCAAACCCAAAAACGGATCTATGGACTGCGGGAATGAAGGAGAACTGGATGATTGGAACGTGAGGACAAAGACAACATGCGTTTAGCTTGATGGGAATAAAAAGCATTTGTGTTGCCGCAAGAGCGTAAGATGCAAGTGGGTGGAATTGCAAATGGGAAAAGAAATTCACCTTGCCCAGATTATTTTATCACACAAAGGCGTATTTGCAATGCTGTGCTTTCGCCTTCACACCAACTGTTCTTGTGAAATACGGTAGAAATGATGCGTCCAGCTCACTTGTCTCTGCCATCGTAGTCACGTGTGGAGGCCCAGCATGATACCATGCAGAACAGAAAACGAAGACAAAACTAACCACACGCTAGAATGGAGCTTTGGAGCCCAACTTTATGAAGGTGTCCCATCCAACCACCCCAGCTTCATTTCTCACCACTTTATACGTCTACCCATTTGATCCGCCTTTACAGCCCTGTGCATCAATCATCTAACTATTCTCATATTTGGTCCCTTCCTATCACACAAAGCAATACATTCACCTGCCCGTCTTACTGTCTGCTTGGACACCTTCAAGGTCAGCTTCTGTATGCATTCTCTTTCCCACGCTCCGGTACTCACAACCGATTCTGTCGTCACATTCTCAGTGAGCAGAGTTGGGGAAGTGACTTCATTCCCAACGCTTGATGTTGACACACAAGTCATGAACGGCATGTCTGAGTGGCTACCAGGTACCGTAATGTCAGCTCTGGTACGCACTCATGCCGCATTACCTTCCGCAACATTGTGGTGACAGTCAGGTAGGCTTATATGCTATGTGAAGGGCGAGTGATTTTTTAGAAGGCCTGCTTGACACGATTGTTCAAACAACTATCAGAGGTTTGAGTTCCCACACACAAACCGGCTTTGTACCACTTTATGCCTTCGCACCAAAACATCCCCACACTGAAAGCAATTTGATGAGACTAAAGTGGAAATGCAGAAAGGCAATGATTCTAATAAAGCAAGTGAATCTCTGCACTGCTTGGACTTATTCCAGCATGAAATTCATTTGAGAGTGGATCCCTGGGAGATGCTGAATTATGCAGGCACGAAGTGTGCTTTGATGAATGCACAGGATGCTTCCGGTACTTCTTTCTCGTTAAACGGACCTCAAAGATGAAGGGCGGATTTTGAAACTAGAGACGGCTTTGAAGGCTAAATGCGTGTCCAATTTCATATGCTGCAACTCAGCGTCTCTCTAGAAGTGCCCGTTCCATAGCTTCTCCAGGAACACTAACCACTAATAGCGATAATCAGTGGGATGAATGCATTCCCAGTCACCTGCCAAATTGTCAGAAGGAGGAGGGTATCATCTTTATCAAGTAAGCATTCACAGCTGGGCATTTATTTGAAAGGGAATCAATCAGTCCGCCACGCCTTCCTTGGTACTGCCCATCATTCACGTCACTTGCAAACAGACCTCCTGCGAACTAAACAACGCTTGGTACAATGTGTCTCAGTACTGCCGTACCTGTGACCAAATCACGAGTGGTTCCCCTGCTGGAAAACAGTCAAGTTTCTCTTCTGGATCTTCAATGATCGCAAAGGATCTGGCAGTATGCCCTTATTCTTTCACCTTAGTCGTTCCGATTGCTGCCTTAATTGTTCAAATGAATGCTCACATCACTCTCTGGTACCTGGACAGATAGAACGGAGTGGAGGATGCCTAATCCCCTGTGTGTTGACTGCTGTTTCTTCGAGTTAAATTTGGGTTGACGATTGCAATTATGTGCCTAATAGGCAGATGAGGCAAAGACGTGATTTGTTGCTTGGCGCCAACCGCCGTTGGGATCTGTTTTGCTGAGGGTAGGAAATTAGGACAATGGCTGATTCAGGCCACACATTGACTACCTACGAGCCAGCGTTTGCAGCAACATGGACAACAGCCAGCTGCTTCGAGCTCCATACCCGCACCTGCTTCACCCTCTGCTTGAACTGGTTCTGCCAATATTACTACGATGACAGAATGGTCGCTCTTTCCTTAGCTCACTACATCGTTCCATTCCTGTCACTCGCCAGCATTTACACTCCATCCTCCTTGTTGACAGCTGTCTCACAAGCACTTTTTCCCCTTTTGCCTGCTTTTCTCTCTTCTCTATTAGGCAGACTTCTTATTCTCTTCCCTGTTCCGCCTGCATTAGTCTTCAATCAGATGACTGGTACCGGTGGCAACAGCGGCAGTCCTTCCATACTTCATCCTTATTCGCACCAACTTACTAGCACACAAGCTCACTGCAAACAGAGAAACACAACACTGGGCCTTGACTGCTCTCTCTTTGTATCTGTTAGCTGGTATCAGATCAGGTAAATGCGTACTAAACTAACTGCTTATCGTGCTGCTTAAAAGGCGACGGTGTTCCATTCCTATTATTTTCCACCTCCCAGCGACATCATCCAATTGTAACTGATTGGTGCGAAAGTGTTCCAATGATCTCATTGCTGGTATGGCTGCAGTGGTGGCTCTTTTGGCGATGACGCAGCAAACACTCAAATCATGGCTTAACCAAAGTAGTAGCCAGTCAATAATAATGAGTAGCTCGCGCCTATTGTTCTTCTACCACCCAGTCAACCACAAATATCCCCGCTACTACAAGAGAGGGTAAAGAGAAACTGCAGTGGCAAGAACCATGTCAACCACCGCTTTACACACTATGCGATGGCCATTGGCCGAGAAGTTCGCTCACGGGTTCCGCGCCTACCAGCTTTGCAAAATCATCATGGTTTCGAAAAAGACAAAGAAGGGCTGAATTCCAATGAATTCGATCGTTCATTTCAAAGGCTTCAAGAAATACGAGATCAAACCATTTTGCCTCACAGGTGGATGGTTTTATGACCCGACTATTAATGCTACTAATACATCGTACTGCCCTAATCTGCTGATGTTCTAACAGGCGCTCCGCGTGATTGAGATGCGAAGGCTTCATTCCTCTCGCTGACGTGTGACATCCCGTGAAGTTCGTAGGAGCAGGCAAGAATAGTTGGTGAGACTCGAGTTCCTGAGGCCTGAGGTTCTGGTTTCCATTTCGCTGAACCGCTTCAACTAGCCAAAATGAAAGTAAACTTAGGATCTTTTCTCTTGCAGACTCAGCAGTCATCAATCACTTAATTCAGTCTCTGGCTTCGAACATTATGAAGAACAAATTAGCACTGACTACTTCACAGTTGCATTGAGATTGTTTGGACAGTATCAGACCACTCGAGATTGAGAAAGAGAAAGAGAGAGAGGAAGAGAGTTAGGCAGGCGAATTGGTCCACGATGTGTTTGCTTGGTTCTCTAAAAGTAAATGATTCTTCTATAGTGCAGCAAAAATACGCGCATTCGATTTGGCGAGAACGAGGTATTAGAAGCCTTCGTCTTGGAGGGTTGTTGGTGGGACAGTGTGCAGGTTATTCCAGGATAAGCAGTGTGTTTACTCGCTCTAGCGAAACATGAATGTCATTTGTCAGTCAGTGATCAGAGTTAAATTTTCGTGCATTCGTAAGGTGTTCCAAGGAAGTGAAGATGAACAAATACTTGGACTTCGAAGCACCCGTCAGCTGCTTATGGATGACACATGGAACTTGTATGAGCAGAATGCTTCAGCATGACTCCTCCAAGCAGTGACAGTGCTAGCTAACACCCACCACCTATGTGATGCAGCAATAGATGCCTGTGACACATTCCTTTTAACATTAATGGTAATAAAGTGTCATCCTCAACGTGCTACGTCCTCGTGTGCATCCTCACATAATTAGTGGGTGGTGCGCTCCGTTACTCTCTACCACATCTTCTCCAAAGAGCTCGACACAAACGGAGGCAGGCTTCTGTATCAGACGAGCTTCGATCGCATCCACCAGGTCCAACTGACACGCCATGCTAAAAGAGTTAACGGGAATGGGGGGAATGCTACGAAGGAGCAGCAAATTTCGCTGTTTTAATAGGTAAAGACATGGTTATTAGGCATAAAAATATGTAAGTGATTAAATGCGCTTAGTTAATTCACACACGCTGCACGTATCAGTTCAGTAGGCCATGGCGAAATTTTGAGGCAGCGTTGAAGGTCAACGCAGGCTCTACGCGTCATTGCGATGGAGGCCGAGATGGTTGAGCGGTTCTTGCTCCGTTATTAGCGCCGCTCCTGGCAGCGATGGCCTCACCCATACTAAATTTGGCGCCAATGGTATGTAGCTTCTTCACCAAAACCACCATAAACCATCCCTTCGTGGGATATCAACGAAAATCAGCAGTACTACTTATTGTGTAAAGAGTAGGCAAATGCCAGGTGGAGAAAGACATTCTTCGTACCCTCCAAACGGCAGAGGCAGGGAATTAAGACTCAAAATCATTCACAGTCATCAAGCACAATGCCGTCCACAGTGAAGAAGCAGTAGGGTCAGACTGACGCCTCTGAGACTCCAGTGTAGTGACCTGGGCCTTCCCCTGCATCGTGATGGACCGTACTGCGTGAGAAGTGAAGTTCGAATTAAGAATTCTGAAGCAAGCATTTCACTTCTAATGTGCTCCTCCAGCTTCGCTGAGGAGAGTGATCACTGCAGCACGCGTGCCTGGGTGTGCGACCTAAGCACTGTCCACACCTTCCTGCCCTTCCATTTGTATATCTGCACACTCATAGTGGGGATGGAGGCAGAAGTTGGTTAAAATAATGCCACAGTGGGGTAAGGGAATTCAGCTGGTCATTTGTGCTAAGAAAAGTACCAAGAAGATTGCCCACGCTGACAACGCGCACTTAAATCTCCAATCCAAAATAAAATGCAAAACACCTTCTGCTCCCCTTTTCGCGAAAAGAACAAGTGTTGGTTTCGTCAATCCAGTTATGTATTTTTGAAAGATTTGCTAATGCGGGTGCACGCGCACATACAAGCACAGACAGAGCTAGGGGAAATTGCGGTTGCAATGTTACCATCCCCTCGTTTGTTGTTTGTGTGTGAGATGATGGGGAAAAGGAAAGAAAGGAAATTTCAACCGTTCAAATTTGCTGCTACTGCTGCTGCTGCCACTGCTATTGCATTAGTTAGAGAGTGCAAGTAGGTGGTATTGGAAAGAGGAGTGATACGAATAGAAAAGAAGGGACGATGAGTCCTGCGCCTATCCACTCACCCTCCTTTGAGGCTCAGTAGAGAAGCGGGTGAAAGAGTGATGTAGATAGATGGCTGAAATGCAGAAAAGAATAGCTTCAACAATTTCTTAAATCAATAAGTACTCGCACATGCTCGGGTGAAGGAGCAATTTCACACCCTCACAACGGTCGTTGATGGCTGTTAAGAGGGCCGAAGACGAGAAGGATAAACGCACTCGGGTGAAGGGATAAGCGACAAGAGGAAAGCAAAGAGAGGAGCATAACAGGCCAGGATGAAGACAACAGCACTGTCATTGTAGCGGTCGTCAGGGCATCGGCTGAGCTCGTGACAGTGAGGGAGGACACAGTAGCAGTGGCGACAGAGCTGGGAGCAGCGATGACCAGAGGTACGGTGGAGTCGTTCACTTTGGACTCCGGTTTTCCCAGCTAACATTGGCTGGGACTCACCCACTGATAATCCACTCGGCAGCATTGAGGAGGCGACTGGCTTTAGGATTCATCGGAAATGAGTTGTTCTCTGTTCCTTTGCTCAATTTTGCTCCAGTCAAAACCGTGAAGCACACTCGAACGCCGCCTTCCTCAACTGAGATAGACCGTCCTCGATTCGAGTGCCACACCCAAATATTTCATATGGAATCATGTTTTGTTCCCACAAGCCTCTGCCGAAATCGGGCAGGTTAGTTTAGAAGAAGTGAAATGGGAACCCACACAATAAGTGCTTTTTCCACAAAAATGCTTTGACCACAGCAAAGCACACTGAAGGCTAGAACTGCTATAATGCAGTCAGGGGTTCCATGAAAGAATTCCCTACCGAAGCAAATCTAAGCAGAGTAGAATTCATGCGTTTCCGGTGACGTGAAGCACAGGTGGGTTTGCGTCGTGATGAGAAACTAGATAAACAAACCAACTGGCCCATCACTGAATCAGTCACAAGCGTGCTTTTCTGCAAGACAAAACAGTATTACACACAACTGCAATGAAAGCTTAGTTGATGACAGAAGCTTACTGCATATCTTTGGTCCCAGCTCTAAGAATGCTAGTCTTTGGATCACCATCGAGTTAGTTCGCATTGCTCTGCTTTCATCTCCTTGTCTCGAGCCTTTTTTATATGTAAGTGCATTAAAGAGTCGCAAACTACGTTTTCCTTCTGAGTGTGGTACTTCTAGACATATTTTTGCTTTGCCAGATGCTGAGATGTGGAAGAACACTTATATTGCTACAGTATATTTCCAGTTTACCAACAGCAAGTTCCTTGGAGCGGGCTCTCACTGAATACAAGTACTAAATAAAAGTAACTCCGTAGACAATCGTTTCTGAACAATTCGTTAAACACTCGTGGAACCGCATTCTTACTGCGTCTTTTCCAAATGCGATAGTTGCGCTATTAATCACTCAGAGTCAATAGCCAAACAGCCACCAAAGTCATGTTAGACAGTGTCTCAAACTTGGGACCAGTCCACTCCGACCTCCACTATTCTTCGTACAAGCAAGTTTCACCAATGTACCAACTCACATCTGTCCAACAATAAAAACCAATGGTGTGATTAGCTGGTGGGGCACTTGCTCACAATCGGGACACAAGAACAAACATATATCTTCAACCAGTAACGCGTTGCAGCTTAATTATATAGCAAATGCCGCGACATCTTCCAGCGTTGTCCTTGCTCTCATTGGGAATTGAGCGTGCATCTTTAGGGCATGATATGCGCAAAACCGAGAGTACAGTCCTAATTTCAAATACTGGACGAGATTCGGTCGCGAAGGAAAGAATAAGTAAAAAATTTTGGTCATTTACTCCTGCCAAATGACGGGGGAACATTCGGTCACCAAGAAGCACTCGATCTTGATGCAAAACGCCCCCGCACGACCCTGTTATTGGCATGCTGTTGCTGAAGGATACAAATTGCCATCCAGCCTTTCTCTGACTGCGTCTATTAGTGCACGTTGACGGTCTTACTGGCGCCGGACCACCCGAGTCAGGTGCCTGCAAGAGTGCTGGCGGGCTGCTCGCCGCAAGGCGATCGATGCAACAGAGGCGCTACTTCTTCACCACGAGGCGCAAACTTATGACAATCGGGTCGCTGCGGCTTGAAACGCCGTTCAAATCACATCGTCTTTGATACATTTTCTTATCGAATAGGCGAAGACAGCTGACGCGAACTTTAAGAAGAGTAGAAACTATTGCAAAGTCATGCAAAGTGGTGCTGTAATTGATAGCACGTCATCGAAGTACGATGAAAGCACAAGCATCGTTGGCACGCAGCACTTGCAGCACATTAGTGATGATCCCATAACATGTTTTAGGAACTCAATGTGAACGATTGTGAAGGAAGTGTTGAGGTGAGCTGCCGCAAGCATGTCGTAATTGTTGCAATTCCACTTCCACGTGCACTCCACCATCCTCACTCTCCATCAGCCTGCGGCGAATGCGTAGCCACACTCACTAACCACTAGGCCATCATAACCTGCGACAGCTTTCTGCACTGATAAGGTGGAAAACGATTTGACGCCTTGCTAGCCCGGCTGTGCTTGCTTCTGTAGCAGGATGCATTGGAATGCCATCTTCAGCTCTCATTCATCAAGCAACCATGTCCCACGGAGAGCAATCCCAGTGAATCTGGAGGATTGTGTACAAGCACGCAAGCTATGTGAGTGATTGAATGGTGCGAATGGGATCATCTCACTTTCCTCCTCGAAAATACGCAGCAGCAAGTTTAGGGTAGAAATGCAGTGAATGGGTGTTCTCACTACTTCTTGCGTGTTTCCAAAGCCGTTAACTGTATTTGCGTGGGTTGTAATTAGTACATGAAGTAAACGGCCTCGATGTTTGACGCTCAGTTTACCGCATTGCTCCTCTATGGTGCTCAAGTATAAGTCACATTCGATACCTTGGCTGCGGCTGTGCGGAAGTCTTGATATGTATAATATATAATTGCAAAGGGTTCGTCGCAATGGTCGAGTGGTTGAGGGGATGGACTAGAATTCCATTGGGCACTCCCTGTGTAGGTTCCACTCCTACTCCCTACACTTGTTTGCTTTGCGTTCTCGACAATGCGCACTCTCTAGCACGCGGTCGTCTGTCGCCATAATTACGACGGTCAGATGTGATAAACTACTCCTCGAGTTCGTCTATGTGGTAGCGAAGGTTGTCTAGTTGACCAAAGTGAGCGCATCAGCACTTGAAGCCGAAAGAATCTGGCTTCCAGCCTGCGCATTAAACCCTTGACTGCCATGCAGTCCGTCCCACTAACTTCTCGACTAATGCGACGCACTGCTGCATTAGGCTGCTGGTACAATGCAGGCCTGCCCTGCATCAACACAATAACATGGGCAACATCTGAGACATCAAGCATTGGATGTTGGTGTGTGGTGATGCACAGCATCGATGCCAATTAAGCAGCAGGTTGTCAAACTCACGGCTGGTAAATGTGTTCTTCGTTCGCATTGCCTGTCACCACATTTTGTGCTTAATACTGCTCAATTAAAGGCTAAAATCACTGCACTTTTGTTTGAGATCTGGATGGTGATGCACCACAGGTCTGCTACGTTCCACATTGCGCTGTGGTCAAGTTAGGTTCCTCTGCATGCTGCAATTGTAACATTTGGGCACGCACTTCGCATCGGTCTCACGTACAAATTTTGGAACTAGGAAGGGATTGCAAACACGTGGTCACATTTCTGAAATGCCGTTTCTGCCGACTGCTTGGTCTGTTGCCAAGAGGCAAAGACAGTCTTCGCCTATTCCTCTATCAAATCAACAACAACTGGTTCCATTCTACTCAAGCCTTGGCCAAACCGTTCACAATCACCTGCAGTCTCATCTTTTCTGTGGACAATTTATTTACCTTAAGAGGAACACACGATACCAGTCAACACTTTGGCACAGTACTCATTTTCCCCTCAATGAAGCCCTTGAACATTCGGACGCCGACTACGCTGCACTCATTAGATAAGCGATTTACACTCCCTTATGTTTGATGAACATTTTACTGCTACTCACCTTTGTCCAGAGCGCCCATTTGTAAAGGCCAACGGGCATTCGTTTGTAAAATCAAAAGCCCTTGGCTATAACTATATGTCCAAACTTCCGTTTTGTGTATTTGGACGGGAAGGCACAAAACGCATTTCACCGGGTTGTGAAGGGACGAAGGTTGAGTGGTGTGATGAAGGAAGTTAGGTTGAAGAGGCAAAGGCATCGGATCGTAGGGTGGGCCAAGTCCACCAGAGCAGAACATTCTTCCATGCAAATCGTGCATGTGGCCTCACATACACACTTCACCGTCTTTCGCTCTCGACAATGCAGCCATGTGTGCGGCCACAGCACTTGTCGTTGGCTTGTGGAGGGAGGTAGACACATAGAGTTAGAATGAAAGCGTTCCCTTGCCCGACACCATATTTATTCACTCGAAGCACATTGCTAGCTTTTAGCGTCAACTCGGCTACTTTGACGGGATGTGATAAGGTGCCTACAGAGGCTGCGTAACTGAGATCGAAAATCGGTGCTTTCACTAGCATGTTCCCTCTCTTATGGTCACCGTCTACCTGCATCAGCGACGCTTAGTGAGTTGTTCTCTGCATCATGAAACGCCTATCAGCTGCGTCCCTGCTTTCTCTTCATCAAATTTCGTTTCGTGCTTTTTTATCCACTCGCATCTGCATTCTCTATCCCCTAGACAATTCTCAGTGGTCAGGCAATCAGCGAGTGATATTTGTAAGTGAGTACCTACCGCTATTTTACTATTTTATTGAAAACTTGATGCCTCTGCGCTATGGCAAATGTCGAAAACCTGCTTCTATCTGCATTTATTAACCGATGCTGTCCGCGTTAGGCACATCTCGCCAATTTCGTCAAACATAAACTTGAAGCTCTACTGCGCGCCCAATGCTTGAACCATCGATGAACATACTTCGTGACGTTACATCTGGCACTTTGCGACTGGGATGGTACAAATATTGCTTCCTACTCTCCTCCTATTTCTTGATGTGCTTCTTCCTTGTTTCTGGATGACTCCGACGAGTAAGTATTAAAAGGAAGGCATTTTTGATTCTGATGCTTAGTGTTGTGGAAAAATACGTGCAGTCAAACGACGTCAACCCTGATGCTGTTGCATCCGTCGTCGTCGCTGCCATCGTTTGCTTGTAGCACATATGCGCGGTGCAATCGTGTGACTTGATCTGATTGGTCGGTGCTTATGACTTTGTGGGTGATTTGCAATCACCGCTCCATAGTTATGCGACGATCAACTATACACCAACATTCTGAATAAGTTGCGCTGCTCCCACTTCAAATAAACTATCACCTGCAAGCTTTGGCAAAGGAATTGCTGGCAATGATGGCAGAAAAACAAAAGTCAGGAGGAAATATTGCCAACGGGTGCGTAAATAAGCGCCATGAGAATAAATGCGTGAAAAGAAGTACTCGAATTTTGGGGGCGTGCGTTCGGTATTATAGTTGGATGCAACAACTGGCTGGAGCGATAGGAGTATCTTCTCCCCTACCGCAGGCTGTGTAGAGCTAATTGACCACGCCTCTTCTCCTTCAGCTTGCCCCACACACTTCTGATTCCACTGGCCCTGTTCATAGACCAGACAACGCGATTGGTCTTCTGCTTCCCTATATGCATATTTTCACGCCTAATTGTGGTATGAGTAACATCAACTTCCATGGCAGGTGTACATTCCTCTGCATCTGATGACAATGCGCCCAGGGAATGACAGATTTCGTGCAAGCTTCTGCTTCTCATCAAGAATGCTAAGCCTTAATCGTCAGCACGTCAAGAATGCCTCCGCTTATGTAGACACACAATGGTTAGGGTGGCATCACTCTGTTCCATATTTAGTGCGACTCCTTACAATCCGTGCACTTAGTGCTCAATGGGTCCCGTGGGACCAGTAGGAACAGTCCATGCCAGGGAGGTTTGCTGCCTGCGCTTCGCACACAACTGCAACTTGCAACAGACGAACGTTATGATTGTTGGGATGATGCCTCGTTTCTACATGGAGGCAGTGCAAGTGAAGAAAGGGGGAGATGCGATGGCGGATACGAGGCATTGTGCTGTTCCCGACAGCATGCGCTCTCCAAAGAGGTGGAACAAGCTGCCAAGTTTATTATTAAAGCAAAGGCGGAGTGGCTCAATTACATGTCATGGCATATGGAACAACATATGCTCTAAGTCTTGACCATGAACAGAAGGTAGTCTATGTGACTGTAGTTGACGATCAGAAATGGGCTTACCTCCACGTCCGTAGTGCAGGAGTGGTGCCATGTTGCCGAGACCAGCATGGAACGGGAAATATCTCTAAGTGAGAGATATTGTAGTCATGGCATCCAGTTTTAGCTAGGTCGGAGGCAGTCTGCTTGTTTGCTACTGCAGAGGCAAATCAAAATGCAACCAATTTTTCTTTCGGCAGTTGTATTATGCACAAGAGCAAACAGGATGAATGCAAGCGGAGTTCTCCCCACGCTTTTATGCCTACAACCATCGACTACCTCACCACCTTCTACTCACCTCTTTCTATGCTTTGCTTTTGGCCTGAGGTGCGATTAAAGCCTGCGACTATGCGCACCAAACCAATTTTAACACATCAATACACACATTTACGCTACTAAGCCCTATTCGTTATCCAGAACGTCCCCTTTTCTCTCACCACATTAGTCAGTCTGTCAAATTACGAGTCGATTCGGATGCAGGTGATATGTGGTTTCGACTGCCGTAGTTGAACGCAGAACTTGAATGAGAGGCGTTTCATTTTAGCTGTAGGGACGATATGTGCTCCTTCCACGCTACATGTATTGCTCATTATACAGCGAAAGCCCATTGGCGTCGAATTGCGCATTATTCCACTGCAGACGGAGTTAAATTGCAAAATAAAACAAGTTTTGCGCACTTTCATCCAAATAGGCCGGATCGGTTGTGTGAGCACGGAGGCGATGATTGTACCAGTGCATTGAGTATGGCTTACACTCGATATCACAGCGAACCTTTACAATTTATGTAGCTCTGAATCAAGTTGGACGCAAGTGACTATTGTTAATCCCCGCAAAATCAAGAATCCACAACCAGATACGTTGACTATTTTGAAGGCAGAATGTTTGGGTTCTAAATTGCAGGAATGAAATTATTTGGTTATTGGTGACAAACGTGTAGACAAAGTTCTTTGAAGAGTAAATTTCAACCATTATCAATGCCATATCAATGCTGCCTTAGCAGCAAATCATGTCACATCATAGTTCTGGCTTTCTTCAGTGGAGAATAAGCTTATGCACGTCGGGTCCAGTCGGTCCAGTGCAAGTGACCGAGGCAATGCAAAAGCACACAGTTGTGTGCCGTAATAGGTTGAACACACTACTGCACAAGATAGTAGAAGATGCAGTTTTGTAAATGAAGCAAGACGGATTGGGTGGAATTCAACTGACGTACATAGAGTCGAAAGGAATGGATTTTAGCAAAACGTGTACCTATCCGCCATCCCACACTGACGCTTTCGACAAATCGTCTCCACGCATTGGCACAAGAAAGGTGAGAATTGAATTGGTTCATTGCTTCAATTATACATTATTTGGTTAACGACCATGCGCATTAGTGCTTATTTGCTGAGGTGGAAATAAATAATGCGGTTTTAAAATTGATGCGATATTGAAATCACCAGGTCAGTGCAAACACCATGACCATTCAATTAGCTGCATCAATTCGCAATCCTCTGCTAGCGTCCTTACAATGCCCGAGGCTTATCTGACCAAAGCTGTGGTAAAATCACCATCACTGCTGCGTGTTACATATAAATGCAGTCGATGAAGAACAGTTTTACCGGTAGTTACATAAACTACCAAGTCGAACCGCACATCCGTGACCACTGAAACATGTCACATTTCAACAAAGCATGATCAGATCTGGTCAGTCGACGTCATGACGTGGCGGAATGAGACAGTTGGGCAGGGACATAGTAATCATCGTGTAAGCGATAGCATGCAGAGGAAATGGATGTGCTGATTAAAGCTGTACCAACTTTTCCGAGAACACAATTCTGCTTTGACCTGAGCAAGTGGAAGCAATGATAGATATTGCCATCTCAATTGCACAATGATATGGTAAGGGCTTAAACGCAAAAGGACAATTCGTAGGTCGAGATTCCCTCTTCTTACGAACACACTGCTTGTGTGGCTGAATTTAGGCAAGTCGACATAAGAAAACATTCGAAAATAATAGTGAAGTTAGAGAAGACTCCCTGGAAAACAGTAGACCATGCACTACTATGCCATAGCAACCACTGCAAACGAAAGTAAAATAATTGCTCTTCGGTTAAACCCAGACCGATAGATTGCCTGCTTACGTTATATTTCCCTTTCTCTTTGTGATTTAAGCCCCAAAATATCCATGCTTATTCGCTCTCACCACATTCTCACTTTCGTTCATGCACACACTGACCCCGAGTCTAGTGGTCACACCAATTCATAGTCTCCCTCCCCCAGCTCCATCCGCCATTTTTCGAAAGAGTGTAATTGCACAAGGGCATGATTTGAGTGGTAGACCTGTGTTTTGCTCTCAAAACCAAAGCCTGTTATTCGTGTTTGAAAAGATTCAAATCGTGTCCCTTATGTGATCAGGGCTTGGAGGTCAATTCGCAGTGAGCGCAAAGGATTTTGCATTTTAATCATGCTCATATGCAAACCGCTGACAGCGGCAGTAGGCTCAGCAGTCAAGTGGATGGATATCAGCTGCTGTTAAATCGCTAGGAAGTGAGCAATGTGTGTGCGTAACCATGACAATTCGCAAAGCAGTTGTATATAATGACGTTGAAATAATGCACAGACCCACATCAGACCTCATCTCAAGCTTAAGAGACCTTGACCAGGCTCAATATAATTGATCTATACAACGTCTGATTCAATCAGTTTCATTACAGCTCGTCACAGTGTTGGGAACAGAGGCAATGCAAATTGCATGCGAAAATGTTACAGTTGCAGCATGGTCGCTATTGTTCACCTAAGATTACGTGGATGCAAAACCAAACTGTTAATGCTAACAGCACCAGCTACGAGAACAGCAAGTTCATCTGGCTTACTCTCATTCACCCACTTACTTGCCCATTTACCCTCGTCAAATTGGAATGCTGAATTTGAAAGTGTATCTTGAACAATCGGTGCGAATCGTTCACTTATACAACACCTGTCTTCTATTAACAAGCAAAGCGAGTTTACACTAAGAAGTAGAAGCTTATTTGTCTTATTCTTTTGCCACGCATCCACTTTACAATCTTCCACGCTAAACGACACTTCCTAGAGCCCCCCATCAACAACCAGTTCGATTTACTCACTTATAGTACTCCTCTCTTTTCAGTAACAAGTGCCCGTGAATGGGGACGCGACGTGAAACTTGTGACAGCCCGCCTGCAAGTGCGACTACAAATCAGCCTTGATTAACGCATACCCGTTAGTTTAGCGTAATCGGTGTACTGAGGCATGACAAAGGTAACGACTGCTGACACTGACTCTGTTGACAGATGCTCCATCCTCCAGAGAATATCTTGTTAAGCATTGCCGAAACAGGCAGACGACGACTGTACGAATAGAAGCTTGTTTAGTGAGCGCGCTGATTTCTATTCTCGGGTGAGATGACTTTGCAAGAATTTATTGCATTTCGTCAAGGTGGCTGAGTTGGTGCATACACCTAACAAAGTGCTGTTGGTGTGTGAATGTGGTTCTTAGCATGAAAGTAAAATAGCATAATTTGTCATGCAAATCCTAGGTTGCAATTCTGATCAAGCAGCCTAACAACCAATGCGCTCAAACGCTTTTGCAGGTACACTGCTATTTCGACGTCAATTATCTGCCTCTTTCGGCAAGCCAATGCCAACTGCTGTGCACACTCACACACGGCTGCCTCGCCGCAGGCAATAGGATGTGAAGTATGTCTGCAAAGACACACACACGCGTCGACTTAGAGGTTGGGCTACTTCGCATAAATGGATTGTCTACTCTTGTAAAATTGGCCCGCCTTGCGGCTCGACACTTTTGCCTTTGTCAGTCCAACTTTCCCCATCACACCACCCACATTTCATCCCTCCACCATTAGGTGCTGCGCCGATTTCTTCTCGCATAACACACGCATTTTACCCCATCACCCGTTTGCCCTTGCGGTCATGCAAGCCATGGTCAGTTTACAGGTCTCTCAATCTCATCGTTATGTGAAAGCATTGGGATCTCAATCTGACATAATCACCAAATGATAGTTTTGGTATTTGAACCGCCTCAATGACGCTAATTAGGCGCATGTCACTGCATGTGGTGGTCATTGCAACTGGTTCCACGATCGTTCAGGCCTGCATCAAGCTAAGCCTAATCACGTCGAATTGCAGTCGATGCCATTTTCATGAGGCAGTTAAAGCAGATTCGTGGAAGCGATCCCCGACATACTATACCTCCTTCTACACCACTGCGTAGCATGAATTACTTCTCCCTGGAAAGTATGAATTACCATGAGTCAAAACGCTGATTCAATTTAGGTAGCAATTGTGCGACATGAAATTCGCTCACGTTGAAGCAAATTATGTCTGTGAATCTAGATATGGCCACAAAAATGAAGCTTGAATTAATCGTGGCTCAATTGCGTTGAATGCCACATGTGGGTGCCGACCGATGATGATTCGTTGAATGGATGGTTGTGGCTGAATATTTGACTAAATGAATAATGGAATGAATTGAATAAGTGGAAGTGTTCGTTGAAAGGGACCATTCAACTTGTTGTTTTACATGTATGAGGGCGAGGACAGCGGGTGAGTGAAGACGGAGCAAGCCAGATAAACTTGCCATTTTCTAAGAAGGTGGCATTTGCCATTGCTAAACCTGCAGCACTTCCCACGCACGTTATCTGGCTTTCCTCGCAGTACTTCCGCCTGAGACGGACCCACAAATAAATGCGCCGAATAATTAGACGCCACGACTTGTGACTAGTTTGGCTCCTGAGAGCGTGTCACATTCATCTCGCATATTCCTCCAGCCTCTACCAACGCAAAATGGTAAGAGAGCTATGTTTGATTTGTCTGCGTGAACGGGAGCGACAGCTCCGCATTTGCCCGTTTTAGTGAAGCAAACTTCTAGACGAAGGCATTCGATTCACATAATGATGGAATGCTTGATCCGCATCAATCAAAATAATGAAGCAGTGCTTTGACTTAGATGTGCGATGTTTGCTTCTAGCATAACCAAGGAGTCAACAGAGTTGGAGAATTTCGGTCACATCGGTGACAAAGTGGCACAACTGCTTGGAGTGCCTAATTGAGAAGTTAGTTTGTTAAAGCAGTGTTCTGACACGCTGCTCTCATTTGGACACCCCACTTCTCATTTTACCAGGAAAGGTGGTCACTCAGTCATTCATTCAATTGCAACAATTAGGCCGGAGTTCACCTGAGCTTCTACAGCTTCACTTTTCACTGGCTAGACTCTAATGGACCTTGCTCGTCTTGCCCGACTTTGCGGCTGGCTCCATCACGCTAACCTTCTCCATGTCACTTCCCGCAATACACCGCTTCACCATTGGGTGCTTCATCCACTTCTCGTTAATGGACCTACCAAAGTCATCCCACCAGTCGGCAGTCATCATCATTCAAAATAGAAACTGTGCACGTGGTCCTCAATCATGTCGACTTTTAAACAGATGAGGTTCAAAACTGGTATAATTGGCAAATGAATGTAACAAAATGTCGGAATTTGTCTGTTGACACTAACTCAGTCACGTTGCACTATTAGGTGGGGCATCATTGCCCCTGCTCGGAGAACTGAATGAAGCACAGCCAAGTTGCGTTAAGATGCGTCAATCAGTGAACATTCGTAGTTGCATTAGGAGTCGTAGTTTTCTAGGTCGCAAGTCACACCTCCTGCCGCATAACTTCGCGGCAAATTTGACTGTTACTGGGACGAAACATTGGGAAGCCTTTGGACTGCCGTTGGACGTAGATGGATGTGAATGAGTGGGTGAGTGGGTAGGTGGGAGATTGGGTACTGGAAGGGGAGGCGGACTGAGACCTGCTCGCCGCAGGGCTGAAGCCGTTCGTGCTTGCCTTCAACAGCTCAGGGAGTGAACAGAAGCAAGCACTCATAAACTGCTAGATTTTTGCATACGCGTTAAGATGATCTGCCTCGCGCCCACTCAGCATGTCAACTTCAACTTTTAACAATGCGGTTCACATTCACTAGCTGGCTCATCTGTTCAACGCCACACCTTCAATTTAAGCTTAAACCAATTGATTACCTCCACTAACGTCGACTTCTGTCTCACAAGCACTCCTCCCTTGTTTCTCCACTTTTCCCACCTCTCTAATAGACAGAATTTCTATTCTCTACTTCGTTCCGTCTGCACCAGCCTTCAACCAGGCAACTGGTAACGGTGGCAACAGCGGCCGTCCTTCCATCCTTCATCCTTATTCGCCCCAGGCTACTTACACGCAGGCTCAATGGAAACAGAAAAATATAACACCAGACCTTGAATTCCCTTAATCTTTTCTTCTGCCCTCAGTTCACATGTCTCATTCGTACCTGCTGGCTGGCATCAGATCAGGTAAATGCGTACTGAACAAACTGCCTATTGTACTGCTGCAAAGCCGAGGGTGTTCCATTCCTATTGTGTTCCACCTCCCAGCGGCGCAGCAAACGTTCAAATCATGGCTCAACCAAAGTAGTAACCAGTCAATAATAATGAATAGCTCGCACCTATTGTCCTTCTACCAACCAATCAACCACAAATACCCCACTACTACAAGAGAGGATAAAGAGGAACCGCAGTGACAAGAACCGTGTCAACCACCTGCTTGCGCACTGTGTGATGGCCAATGGTCCAGAAGTTCGCCCACGGGTTTCGCGCCTACGGCTTTGCAATATCGTCATGGTTTTGAAAGGAAAGAAGGGTTGACTACAAACACCTTAGCATGTACCAGTAGATTCGATCATTCAGTCCAAAGGCTTCCGTAGGTACGAGATCGTCCTTTTTGTCTCACAGGCAGACGGCTTATGACCCGACTATTAATGTTGCTAATAGCGCCTCCAAAAATCCTACGATGAACACATAAGAATGATAATCTGGAAGCTGGTGCCTCTTGCTGCCCCAATCTCCTGACGTTCCAACACGCAGCATGTGTGATTGTCATGCGTAGGCTTCATCCCTCTCACTGACGTGTGACAGTTCACGGAACTCGTAAGAGCAGGCAAGAATAGCTGGTGAGACTCGAATTCCTGAGACTTGAGGTCGTGGGTTCCATTGCGTTGAACTGCTTCAACTAGCTGAAATGAAAGCAAAATTACAGCATTTTTCTCTTGCAGACTCAGCAGTCACTAATCACTTAGTTCCGTCTCTAAATTCGGCCATTTTAAAGAATAAATAAGCCTTAACTACCTCTTAGTTGCATTGAGACGTGTTAGATAGTGTCAAGCCACTCGGGGTCAGGAGAGAGGAAGAGAGGCAGACAGGTAGTAGGGTAGGTAGGTAGGTGGATGGGTTAATCCTCGATGTGTTTGCTTGGCCCTCAGTGTAGCCAACATCCAGGCAGGCAACGTGGCGAGAACGAGGTGTTGAAAGTCTTCGTCTTGGAGGATTGGTGGTGGGACAGAATGCAGGTCGCCTCAGGATGAACAGTGCTTTGATTTGCTACGGCAAACCATGGATGCCATTTGTCAGTCAGCGATCAAGGAAAAATTGTCACACACTCGTGAGGTGCTCCAAAGAGGTGAAGACAAACAAGTGCTTGAACTTCGGAACTCTCTATCGTCCGCTGATAAATAACACATGGAACTTGTGTGCCCAGAATGCTTCGAATTGATAACTTTGGGTAATGGTAGCGCCAGCTAACACCCTTACCGCCTATGTGATGCAGTGATAGATGCTTGCGACACATTTCTTCATCACTGCTGGCCGTTAGGCGCTATCCTCAACGTGGTGCATCCTCGTGTGAACCATCACAAAATTGGTGGGCGGTGCGCTCCGTTGCTCTCCACCCACACTCGTGCGCACATACAAACGCAACCAGAGCTAGGTAACACTGCGACCACCATGGCAACAAGTTTCACGTCGAAGTTGTCAACTCCTCGTTTGCATTGCACGTGTGCAAGATGATAAGAAAATGGAAAGGAAGGGATTTTCACTTGTTCAAATTTGCTGCTGTAGGACATTTTGGCGAATCGAGATGAAATTTTTGGGCACACTTATAATCGTCAATGCGCCACTGCCGTGTATGAGGAAGAAGCAGGTGAGTAGCCACTAACAGAGACAGAGCTGAAAGTGCAGGAGATAAAAGAGCCTGTAGGCTAAGGAAAGACTGCCATTGAACCCGAAAGATAAGTATGAATGTGGGCATACAAAACATGCATGCACACAAATCGGGATTCGATATAGCCATCAAGTTAGCAGATGTGACTTAGGCTGAATGATTTGGACACATGGGAGGCAGTGGATTAGCATCAATTTAAATTGCTTTCACCAAACAATATGCGAGATGAGTGTGACAACTCGGTTGGAGGTAAATCAGTCACAAGTCACGGCGTCTCTACAATCTACACATCCAGCCAGGATTTAGTCACAGCCTGCAGAGTTGCGAGAGAGTCCAATGAACCTGCGTGAAAAAGTGCAACGAGTTGAGCACTAGCAACGCTTTTGAGAAGGGTAAGTACATCTGGCTTGCTCACACTTTACTCACTATCCTCGCCTTCCTCTAAGTAAATCGGCAAGACGAAAGGTTCCTTGTTGACGATTGTTATAACTCTTTCAATAAGACCACTGCTTTCTATCAGCAGCAATCATCCGCTCAGCGAATCAGCATCGGCTGGCGTTTAGATGTGGCATTCACCGCAATTCGATGCAATAAAGCTGCAGTTCACTCAAACCTCAATTTTGCAGCAAGCCTGGCATTCATGGACAAATTTCGTTCTTGACATCAACGCACCCAATACTGCAAGAGAATCGTTGCTCAAATTGGTTCGGTGCATTGAAATAAGGAAAGTCATGCTTTTAGCAGCAAGTTGTTCGCACAATGCAGTGGTGTAGCAGGCGATATGGTGTGTCGGCGATCGCAGCATGAATCCGCTTTGACGACTGCATGAAAATAGCACTGACAGTAATTCAACGCGATTAAGCTCAGCCTGGTGCAGTGACATGCGCCAAATCAGCACCATTGAGACGGTTTCAAAAGCAAAACTATCATTTGGTGATTATGTCAGATTGAGGTCTCAATGGTTCCACATAGCGATGAGATTGAGAGACCTGATAATGACCATGGCTTGCATGAACGCAAGGACGAACGAGTGATGCGGCAAAGTGCGTGTGTTATGCGGGAAGAAATCGGCGTAGCGCCTAATGGCGAAGGGATGAAATGTGAGCGGTGTGATGGGGAAGTTGGGTTGAGAAAGGCGAAAGTGCCGGATCGCAGGACAGACAAAGTCCATCAAAGCAGACAAACCATTTATGCGAAGTAGCCTATTCCCTAAGCCGACGCGTGCGTGTGCCTTTACAGGCACACTTCACCTTCCATTGCTTGCGGCAGTGCAGCCGTGTGTAAGTGTGCAGAGCAGTTGCAACTGGCTTGCCGGAAGAGGGAGATAGTTGACGCCAATTTAGCTGTGTGTCCGTAAAAGCGTTTGAGTCCATTAGCTGTATTCACACACCACCACCTACACCACCAATATCAGACCTTTGCCCACCCTTTGTCTAAGTGGTTCACGCACTGGTTACAAATAGCGTTTGGCATGCACCTCACATCCATCGGACTGAATGTTGTAACGGAAGCCCTAGCTGAAGTGCATTGATACACGATGCGCCCTCCATGACTTCCATTTCTCAAACTGCCTCCACGCTGTTGTGTATTTTTAATGCTGCAGTGGATGCATTTAACGTTGAGGTGATGGAGAGGAAAAGTAGTTGAGGGCGAATTCCATTAACCTGCTCCAGACGACTCCAACTTCAGTGCTTGATTGACGGCGTCACCGAAGAGAGAGTGGCGAGGCATCGTAGGTCTTACGGCACCAGCACCACAGAGGCCTGTTAGTGAGCCAAGCATCTTGCCCTCAATGCCATGCAACAAATCGCATTATTTTGCAGTCCTAAGTAAAGTGAAGGCTAAGCTACTTGAGTTCAAATGCACACATGCAGTACTGTAGATACATGCATTAGTCTGTATCACCCAATTGTGGGGATGGTGGAATGGCATGACAACAGCGCCAGCAATGTGTAAATGGGTCAGCTCGATAACTGCAACGATAGGTTACTAAAGACGTTGGGGCGTGCTGCTGGCATTCGATTGGACAACTTGGTGTGCATCTTGCAGGGATGGATGAGGAAGGGAAGAAGGTCGGAGGTACATCCAACTAACCGCTATGCAGACCATTGTGTAGCCCCACGGGCACGTGCTGTGGGTGCCTGATGGTCTTGACTGCTCCAAACTTAGTTTCTGTTCCCCAACCATACCAGACGTCCCGCATTTCCGTTTCGAGGCCAAATGCACCGAGTTGATCATATACCATCGCAATAAGTAAACCCACACAAAATGTGTAGCACCCACGAATAATGGTTTGACCACGGCAAAACACACTGGAGGCTAGAACTACAATGATGCAATCAACAGTTTCTTGAAAGAATCTTCTACCGAAGCGAATCTAAACGGAGTGAAATCCATGCGTTTCCGGTGACGTGAAGCATAGTTGAGGCTGTGTCGTGAGATGAGGAACTGCATCTGCACTCAAAGCCGTAAGAATCTGGATTCCAGCCTGTGCCTTACACCCTTGTCTGCCATGCAGTTCGTCCCACTGACTTCTCGACTAATGCGATGCGCTGCTGCATTAGGCTGCTGGTACAATGCAGGCCTGCTCTCCACCAACACAGCAACATGGGCAACATCTCAGTCATCAAGCATTGGATATTGGTGTGTGGTGATGCACAGCAGCGATGCCAATTTTAGCAGCAGGTTGTCAAACCCATGGCTAGTAAATGTGCCTTCCATTCGCATCACCTAATACCACGTTTTATGCTTGAAGCCATCTAATTTATGGCTAAAATTACTGCACCTTTGTTCCAGATCTGGATGATGATGCGCCACAAGTCTGCTACGTTCCACCCTGCGCTGTGGTCTAATTAGGTTCCTCCGCATGCTGCAATTGTAACATTTTTGCGCGCACTTCGCATTGGTCTGACGTACAAGTTTTGGAATCGCGAAGGGATTGCAGTCACGTGGTCGCCTTTCTGAGATGCTGTTTCCGCCGACTGCTCGGTCTGTTGCCAAGAGGAGAGGACGGTCTTTCCCTATTCCCCCATCAAATCAACAACAACTGGTTTTATTCCACTCAAGCCTTAGCCAAACCGTTTACAGACACTAGCAATCTCATCTTTTCTGTGGACGGTTAATTTTTCCTAAGTAGAGCACACTTTACCAGTCACCACTTGGGCACAGTGCTCATTTTCCCCACAATGAAGCCCTCCAACATTCGGACGTCGACTAGGTTGCACTCATTCGACTAGCGATTAACGCAATCCCATGTTTGATGAACGTTTTGCTGCTACTCACCTTTGTCCAATGCGCCCATTTTTAAGGACAAAAAGGAATTCGTCGGCAGAATCGGAAAACCCTTGGACACAACTATATGCCTAGACTCTTGATTTCGTGTGTTTGGACAGGAAGGCACAAAACGCATTTCACCGGGTTGTGAAGGGACGGAAGGTGAGTATTGCGATGAAGAAAGCTGGGTTGAAGAGCCAAAGGCATCGGATTGCAGGGCTAACGAGCCCACCAGAGCAGAAGATTCTTCTGTGCGAATCATACAAAACGGTTCGACCTTTGGGCCGATTTCGACACGGCTTTACATACACGCTTCACCGTCTATCGCTCTCGGCAATGCAGCCGTGTGTGTGGCCACAGCACTTGTCATTGGCTTGCGGAAGGAGGTGGACAAGTGAGGATAGAATAAAAGTGTTTTCTTTCTCAACACCACATTTGTTCACCCAAAGCAAATTGCTAGCTTTTGGTGTCAAATTAGACACTTTGACGGGAGGTGATTAAGTGCATGCAGAGGTTGCGTAACTGAGAATGGAAATTGGTGCTTTCACTAGCATGGTCCCTCTTTTGTAGTCACCGTCTACCTGCATCAGATATGCTTAGTGAATTGTTTTCTGCATTATGAAAAGCCTATTAACTGTGTCTCTACTTTCTCTCCATCAAATTTCGTTACGTGCTCTTCCATCCCCTCGCATCTCCCTTGCGTATCCATTAGACTACTCTCCATAGTCGCGCAGTCAGCGATTGAAGCTTGGAAGTGCGGATCTACCGTTTTATGTGAATTTGATGCAAATGCGCTACGGCGAATATCAAAATCTCTGCGTCAATCTGCATTTATTTAAATCGGTGCTGTCTGCATTGGCCACATCTCGCCAATTTCGTCAAAAATAAACTTGAAGCTCTACTGTGCACTCAATGCTTGAACCGTTGATGGACATACTTCGTGGCATTACATCTGGTATTTTGGGGCTGGGCTGGACACAAATAGCGCTTCCTACTCTCCTCCTATTTGTTGATGAAATTCTTCCTTGTTTTTGCTCTACCGCATTATTTTTGGCGCACACCAACTAGTAAGTCTTAGAAGGAAGGCAGTTTTGCTTCAAATGCCTAGTGTTGTGGAAAAATATGTGCAGTTGAGCGACGTCAATCCTGATGCTGCTGCATCTGTCGTCGTCGCTGCCATCGTTTTCTTGCAGCATATATGTGCGATGCAATTGTGTGACTTGATCTGATCTGTTGGTGTCTATGACGTTGTGGATGATTTGCGATCACTGTTCCATAGTTATGCGACGACCAGCCATGCACCAACACTCCGAATAAGTTACGCTGCTCTCACTTCAGATAGACTGCCATCACCTGCAAGCTTTGGCAAAGGAGTCCTTGGCAAGGATTGCAGTAAACAAAATGCCAGGACGGAATATTGCCGACGGGTGCGTAAATAAGCACTAGGAGAATAAGTGTGTGGAAAGAAGAACTCGAATTTAGGGAACGTGCGTTCGATATCACATTTGGATGTGATTATTAGGTGGAGCGACGGGAGTCTCTTCTCCCATGCTGCGGGCTGTGCGTACCAGAAATAACAATGGGACTAATTGTCCACGCCTCTTCTCCTCCAGCTTCCCCTCACAATTCTGATGACAATGGCCTTGTTCACAGAACGGACGACGCGATTGGTATTCTGCTTCCCTATATGAGCATTTTCCACACCCACTTGTGGTGTGAGTATCATCAACTTCCATGGCAGATGCACACTTCCCTGCATCTGATGACAATGCGCCCAAGGAATGACAGAATTTGTGCAAGCTCCTGCTTCTCACCAAGAATGCTAAGTCTTAATTGTCAGCACGCCAAGAATACCTCCGCTCATGTAGACACGCAGTGGTTAAAATGGCATCACTCTGTTCCATATTTAGTGCGATTTCTTACAATCCGTGCACTTAGTGCTCAATGAGTCCTGTGGGACCAGCAGGAACAGACCATGCCGGGGAGATTTGCTGCCTGCACTTCGCACACAACTGCGACTTGCAATCGACGAACGATATGATTGTTGGAACGATGCCTTGTTTCTACACGGAAGCGGTGCAAGTGAAGAAAAAAGAGAGGCGTGATGGTGGAGACGAGGTATTGTGCTGTTCCCGACAGCATGCACCCTCCAAAGAGGTGGGACAAGCTGCCAAGTTTATTATTAGAGCAAGGCGCGAGCAAAGGCGGAGTGGCTTAATTGCATGCGAATGCAGCAAAGTGTCGCTTCTGTTAAGGCAATTTGGTGTTTGCCATGGCTTATTAAACATCATATGGTCTTAGTCCTGCCCATGAACAGAAGGTAGTCTAGGTGACTGTAGTTGACCATCAGAATTGGGCTTACCTCCACGTTCGGAGTGCGGGAGTGGTGCCATGTTGCCCAGACAAGCATGGAACGGGAAATGGCTTTAAGTGAGAGATAGCCTAGTCACGGCATTCAGTTTCAGCTAGGTCGGAGGCGGCCTGCTTGTTTGCTGCTGCCATGCATCTCCATCTACCATTATGCATGTGCCATTCTCAAACACGATGCAGCCAAGTTCTCTTCAAGCATATGCATCATGCACAAGAGCAAGCAGGATGGAGCAGGAAGCATGAGTTTCCCCATTTCTTCCTTTACCGTGCTTTTGGCCTAAAATGCGATTAAAGCATGAGAATATGCGCACCAAACCAATTTTAACGTATCCATACCCACATATACGCTTCATAGCCCTGTCCATTATCCAAAACATACTTTCCTCACACAACATTGGTTAATCTGCCAAATTACGAGTCAATTTGGACGCAGACGTTATGCGGTTTCGAAACTGCGACTTGCAATCGACGAACGATATGATTGTTGGAACGATGCCTTGTTTCTACACGAAGCGGTGCAAGTGAAGAAAAAAGAGAGGCGTGATGGTGGAGACGAGGTATTGTGCTTTCCCGACAGCATGCACCCTCCAAAGAGGTGGGACAAGCTGCCAAGTTTATTATTTAGAGCAAGGCGCCGAGCAAAGGCGGAGTGGCTTAATTGCATGCGAATGCAGCAAAGTGTCGCTTCTGTTAAGCAATTTGGTGTTTGCCATGGCTTATTAAACATCAATGGTCTTAGTCCTGCCCATGAACAGAAGGTAGTCTAGGTGACTGTAGTTGACCATCAGAATTGGGCTTACCCTCACTTCGGAGTGCGGGAGTGGTGCCATGTGCCTAGACAAGCATGGAAGGGAAATGGCTTTAAGTGAGAGATAGCCTAGTCACGGCATTCAGTTTCAGCTAGGTCGGAGGCGGCTGCTTGTTTGCTGCTGCCATGCATCTCCATCTACCATTATGCATGTGCCATTCTCAAACACGATGCAGCCAAGTTCTCTTCAGCATATGCATCATGCACAAGAGCAAGCAGGATGGATGCAAGCAGAGTTTCCTCCACGCGCTTATGCCCACAACCATAGGCTACCTCATTGCCCTCTACCCATTTCTTCCTTTACCGTGCTTTTGGCCTAAAATGCGATTAAAGCATGAGAATATGCGCACCAAACCAATTTTAACGTATCCATACCCACATATACGCTTCATAGCCCTGTCCATTATCAAAACATACTTTCCTCACACAACATTGGTTAATCTGCCAAATTACGAGTCAATTTGGACGCAGACGTTATGGTTTCGACCGCCGTAGTTGAACGCAGAACCTGGATGAGAGGCGTTTCATTTAGCTGTAGAGACGATATGTTTGCATTCCACAAAACATGCGCTGCATATTATGAAGCAGAAGCCCGTTGATTCCTAGTTACACATTTTCCCACTGCAGACGGAGTTGAAATGCAAAATAAAACAGGTTTCGCGCACTTCCATCCAAATAAGCCGGATCGGTTGTGTGAGTACGGAGACGGGGATTCTACGGATGCATCGAATAAGGCTTGCCCTCGATATCACAGCAAACCTCCGCAATTTAGGTAGCTCTGAATCAAGTTGGACGCAAGTGAATATTGTTAATCCCCGCAAAATCAAGAACTTACAACCAGATGAGTTTGCGACTCGGAAGGCACGATGTTTGGGTTCTAAATTACAGGAATGAAATTATTTTGGTTATTGGTGACATGTAGACAAAGTTCTATGAAGAGTAAATTTCAACCATTTACTAAACTGATGACGTTGATGGTGCAGTTTCGTCCGTCTAAATGGGGCAGGAGGCTTTGCATCCAATTACACTGACGTAAGTCGGCGTTGATTTGAAGAAGGAGCACACAAGGTGGCTGTGACACTGAAGGTACAATTAGAGAATCAGGCAATGCTCAAGGGCACAACACATGGAATAGTGGTAAGGACTGAGGTGTGTCGGCCACATTGTACTGTGCGATGAGAGGAAACAGTAAGAAATGAAGGGAGAATGCTTGTTAGCTCCAGCGGAGCAAGCGTGATCTTCAGCTGTGGCTAGGGATGTTTAAGCCTAACATTTAACTGCACAGTATGGTCTTTCTGTTAGTGAGTTGTAAGTTGACGGGCGTGAGAGAATTGTAACCCGACCAAGCCTCGATGAAGGGAGTTCCTTAATGAAGGCAGGAAAGGAACCACGAGACATGGAGGCTTATTTGTTATTCCACACATCGACCTCAATCGCAATGTCCCGTTTGGGTCAGTATGCTCAGCAGTCGAGTGGATCGGTATCAGTTGCTGTTAATTCGCCAGAGAGTGAGCAAGGCGAATGCGTAACTATGACGATTCGCAAAGCAGTTGATTATATGACGCCGCAATAATGCACAGACGCACATTTGACCTCACCTCAGACTCAAAAGACCTTGACTAGGCTCGATAAAAATGATCCATACAATGTCTGAATTCAATCAGTCGCATTACAGCTCGCACAGCGTTGGGAGCAAAGGCAATGTAATTGCATGCGAAAATGTTGTAATTCCAGCATGGTTGCTATTATTCATCTAAGATTACGTGGATGCAAAAGAAACGGTTAATGCTAACAGCGCCAACTATGGGAATAGTAAGTCCACTTACCCATTTACCCTCGTCAACGTGGAATGCTGATTTCCAAAGTGTTCCCTGAAAAATCGATGCGAGCGATTCAAATATGCAACACCTTAGCTCTTAGCGGCAAGTAAAGCGAGTTTACACTAGGAAGTAAAAGCCTATCTGTCTCACCCTTTTGCCACTCATGCAATTCACACTAACCCACGCTAAACGATATTTTCGAGGGCCCTCATCAACAACCAGTTCGATTAACTCACTTATAGTACTCCTTTCTTTTCAGTAACAAGTGCCCGTCAATGGAGATGCGACGTGAGACTTGTGACAATCCGCCTGCGAATGCGACTACAAATCAGCCTCGATTTACACCCAACTGTTACTTAGTGTAATCGGAGCACTGAGGCATGACAAAGGCAACGATGGCTGACACAGACACAGTTGACAGATGTTCCATCCTCCAGAGAATAGCTTGTTAAGCATTGCCGAAGCAGGTAGACGGTGCCTATTCAAACAGAACCTTGTTAGTAAACACACCGATTTCTGTTCTCAGGTGAGCAGATTTTGCAAGCATCTTATTGCATTCCGTCAAGATGGCTGAGTTGGTGCACACACCTAACAAAATGCTGTAGGTGTATGAATGTGGTTCTGAGCATAAAAGTGAATAGCATGATTTGCCATGCAATCCTAGGTTGCAATTTTAATAAGTAGCCCAACAATTAATGCGCTTAATTGCTTTTACAGGTACACTGGTATTTTGACGTCAATCATCTGCCTCTTGCAGCAAGCCAATGCCAACTGCCGTGCACACTTACACACGGTTGCCTCGCTGCAGGCAACAGAATGTGAGTGTGCCTGTAGTGGCATACGCACGCGTCGGCTTAGAGGTAGGGCTACCTCGCGCTCGTATCGGAACGTTCCACGGTGGTGGACTTGGCCCCCTTGCGATCTGACACTTTTGTCTGTCTCAGTCCAACTTCCTCCATCACACCACCGTCACCGTCATTCAAAATAAGATCAGTGGATGCGGTCCTCAATCATGTCAACTTGTTAAAAAGATGAGGTTCTAGACTGGTACAATTGGCAAATGAATGCAACAAATTGTTAGGATTTGTCTAATGATGCTAGATCAGCAGGATGTGCTCCCCTATTACCACAACCACATGGGCGAGGCAAGTGTCGTTTGACATCGTCGACCGCATCACCCCCTTGTTATGCGTTTTTGTAATCGTGAGGTGAAAACAGTAAGAGGGATCTGAGGTAGAGGTTCATAGGCAGGAGTAAAAACGACTCATCAATTGAACAGAGGGGGTGCTAAGAGAGAGGAATGGAAAGTGGGTATTCACGAAAAGTATAGTTGAGGGTATAAAAAGTATTTAGACCGAAGTTATAGGCGCTGATCTTTGCCGATGTGGTGTCACCATCTGTTTTATTGCTAAGATGGAACTTGGGGGCGTCAAAGGTAGTCAGCAATGCCTACTGTGTACATAGACGTAGACGGTTTGACCAGTTTCCGCCAGTGCTAAATTAGCTTTTGCTCGAAATGTTGAGGAAATAAAAGTGGAGTGAGTCAGGTGCGAAGTCAAAGCTAACAATCGAGCACGATGAAGTGCACGTTCTAGAGTAGGTAATTTAAAACAAGCACTCTGAATGTGCAGTGCTAAGTTCGGCGCAATTCCTTGCATCCAAATCGAACACTTTGTTGAGAAAGGATTCGCTGTTCACTTGAGAAGGGTTCGCTATGGGTTAAAGTCCGAAGTGCAAGCCATACATAACCGGCGCGAATGCGGTTTGTAACAACGCCAACCGGAGACGCTAGAGAAAGGGGTTATGGCGTTTGGAATCCAAAGAAGCAACAGCTTTTGCAATGGAGCGCACTCCAAGTGGGCAATAAAAATACTCTCATTCTACGCTTCATCAGGTTGGTTAATACCAATGCGTAATGCTGCATAAATCATTGACAATGAGTGATGCGCCACCATCGAGGGCAAGTGTTTTGTGACCAAAGATAAATCCCTAATCCATTTTGCGTCGAATTCATGGCTGTACTGCTAATGGCACTAGCTAGTTGGCAGCACACTAATCCATGCCCAGCCATCTGTTGTCCTAAACACTTAATCCAAACGCTCGAGCGGTAGACCTAATGGACGTTCATGATTGTCTCGCAGATGGACGTGCTTGACGAGAGCAGGCGACGTTGGACTCTGAATGCCAGCAATAATGGTAGGAATGTGAGGGCAGATAGCAGAAAGGAAGCGAAACTTAGGGGCTGAAAGGGGACTAATGCAGTAGGCTGAGAAGAGGACTACGATAATTTCGACCCCTCTGTTTCTTCCTCCCTGACCAAACTGTTTATTGTGCACACAATCCAGCCAAAGCGAGGTACAGCACTGCAGTCGCAGCTGTGAGAGAGGAGAGGTGACTGCGTCAATGCCAGGTGTCTCCTGAACAGTTCGGTTGGTTGGTTCCGCCTGCCCGGTTAGCAGAACCGATTCTTCGCGATTGTGTCTCCCCTTGCCCCTTTGTGTGCATCACAGCATCGACAAACCAGACAGAAATCGTCCGCGGTGTCTGAAAGACTTGACTGGCGCTAAAAAATCTAGTGGTTTGCAGAAGTGAGAAGATAGTGCCTCTGCCATCACTTACTTGTTGTTGTTTAACCGAAGTTTAAGCAGACTGTAGGTGGTGGATATTTGGCTGATCTCAGTCGCACCCTCCAACTACTCTCATTTGATTCAGATAATCCGAGGAATATTAGGGGCCATGTGGTTTTTTAAGCTTATACCTTTGCAGAGGTAAGAAACTTGTGTCCTTAGGACGATTAGCAATGCAGGCTGCTGTGCCACCCATTACCATGCACTGCCCCAATAATCCTTACTTCTCAGACAAGTCGTATCTGTTGAGGAACTAATTGATCATTCACGTGAATAGACTAGAAAACCGGAAGTGCAAAATCTGAGCTACCTGCGTGGCTAATTGTGCGAGTAAAGAAGTAGCTCTGATTAGCCAAAAGTGAAAACATCGCACCAGTGACAGGTTTCAGTGACCGCTGAACCAACTTGAGTGTGCTAACTTACCCGTATAGCTCGACTCGTACTAGATAGCAGTCGCTGGATGAGGGAAACGGTTTTATTGGAAGCAGAATCACTGCTGCGAAGACGAAGTAATGCAGCTTCACTATCACCTCCGTTTATAAGGCATTCTAACACTTCAAACCCAAAACAGAACTATGGACTGTGGGAATGATGGAGAACTGGATGATTGGAACGTGAGGACAAAGACAACATGCGTTTGGCTTGATGGGAATAAAAAGCATTTGTGTTGCCGCAAGAGCGTAAGATGCAAGTGAGTGGAATTGCAAATGGGAAAAGAAATTCACCTTGCCCAGATTATTTTATCACACAAAGGCGTACTTGCAATGCTGTGCTTTCGCCTTCACACCAACTGTTCTTGTGAAATACGGTAGAAATGATGCGTCCAGCTCACTTGTCTCTGCCATCGTAGTCACGTGTGGAGGCCCAGCATGATACCATGCAGAACAGAAAACGAAGACAAAACTAACCACACTCTAGAATGGAGCTTTGGAGCCCAACTTTATGAAGGTGTCTCATCCAACCACCCCAGCTTCATTTCTCACCACTTTATACGCCTGCCCATTTGATCCGCCTTTACAGTCCTGTGCCTCAATCATCTAACCACTCTCATATTTGGTCCCTTCCCACCACAAAGCAATGCATTCACCTGCCTGTCCAACCGTCTGCTTGGACACCTCCAATGTCAGCTTCTGTATGCATTCTCTTTTGCACGCTCCAGCACTCACAACCGACTCTGTCGTCACATTCTCAGTGAGCAGAGATGGGTAAGTGACTTCATTCCCAACGCTTGATGCTGACACACAAATCATGAACGGCATGTTTGAGTGGCTACCAGGTGCCGTAATGCCAGCTCTGGTACGCGCCCATGCCGTACTACCCTCCACGACCTTGCGATGACAGCCAGGTAGGCTAAAATGGTATGCGGAGGGAGCGCTAAGTCAAATTTGAGAGTGCATTTTTAGAAGGTCTGCTTGACACCATTGTTCAAACAACTATCAGGGTCTAAACACCCACACGCAAACCGGTTTTGAACTATTTCTTGCTTCGCACCAAACCTTCCCCACTAAAGCCATTTGATGAGGCCAAAGTGGAAATGCAGAACGGTGGTGAATCCAAATAAGCAAGTGAATCCTTCCACTGCTTGGATGCATTGCAGCAGTAAATTCGTTTGAGAGTGGATCCCTGGGAGATGCTGAATTATGCAGACATAAAGTGTGCTTTGATGAATGCACAGGATGCTCTTGGTGCTTCTCTCTCGTTAGACGGACCTCGAAGATGAAGGGCAGAATGTGGAACTAGAGACGGCTATGAAGGCCAAATGCATGTCCAGTTTCACATGCTGCAACTCAGCGTCTCTCTAGAAGTGCCCGTTCCATAGCTTCTCCAGAAACACTAACCACTAACAGCGATGATCAGTGGGATGAATGCAATCTAGCCACCTGTCAAACTGTCAGAAGGAGGAGGGTATCATCTTTATCAAACAAGCATTCGCAGCTGGCCATTTATTTGATAGGGAATCGATCAGTCCACCACGCCTTCCTTGGTACTGCCCACCCATTCACGTCATTTACAGACTGACCTCCTGCATCCTACGCTACCTTCTCTCCCACTACTCGCCACTCTCTTCTCTTAGTCCTCCTCATTGTACTTCTTTGTATCATGGATTATATCTTGCACGCCCTCTTCGTTTCAGTGAACTAAACATCGCTTGATACAACGTGCCTCAGTAACGCCGAACCAGTGGCCAAATCACGAGTAGTGCCCCTGCTTATAACCGACACATTTCTCTTCCGGACATCCAATAATCGCAGAGGAGTTGGTAATACCTCCTTCTCCTCTCACCTCAGTCGTTCCGATTGCTACCCTGATTGTCCAAATGAATGCTCACATCACTCTCTGTTACTTGGACAGCTAGAACGGAGTGGAGGATGCCTAATCTCCCGTGTGTTGATTGCTAACTCTTCAAGCTAAGTTTGGATTGACGATTGCAATCATGTGCCTGAAAGGGAGCTGAGGCAAAAAGTGATTCGATGCATGACACCAACCACCGTTGGGATCTGCTTTGCTGAAGGTAGGGGATTAAGGCAATGGCGGCCTGCCAAGCTGATCAGAAACCACACAATGACTACTTACTACCTACTTAATACTCACCTACACAGTTTCATCCGAGATGTCCGGAGACAGATTAATCCCACCCTATAGCATAGCCCACGCATAGTTCTGGGTTCGCGAGCTCCTGGAACGTCCATGCTGCCCGATCAAAGCTGCTAGGAGCTTTGGACACAGACTTCTTGCTCCGCAATTCCCACATCATTGACTACCTTAGCTTTGGTTGTAACAGCAGCTTTTAACCAAGCTGACCTCTGGTTCCCTTAGGCTATCCACGGAGCCAAATTTGAGGCATAGACTTGGGTGCACGCGCAAATCAAATGCGGTGGGACTGACCCCTTTTAAGTGCATACTCTCAACACCTGAAGTATTGACGCATCCACTATCACATGTGGATATGCACGAGCGGAAGTCCACTTGTTTGTCGCTACTGCCGCCACGCCTTTGCCAATGCATGACTATGTCTAGTATCTAGGTTTAGGGGGTAATGATAGGCACCACCTTCGCACGACCTAAAATGATGTTCGCATTAAATGTCCAACTGGGAGAAGCAAAGGCGTGCGAAGTTGACGTTGTTTGTAGCTGATATTTTGCTTTGATTAAGGATTTATTTAATTCCAATTCCATGCTGACGAAGCGTCTCGCCGCTGACATCTTCATCACCGAATCAAGTGTCGTGAGCAGCGTTGGTTGCACTGGGTAGACAGCTTTAAATTTCATCCGTTCGCATTATCGCACTTCCAGATGGCAGTAAAATTTAGGACACAGATTAGATCATAATGACTATCAAGATCCATTTTAGTAATTCTTGCAGGAGCAATCGCCGTAGCTAGTTTCGTGACACAATTTCTTACAAAGTTATGTTCAACAAATATCGCACCAGAAATGGTCAAGTTAATTTAGAATAAATTAAGGAGGCATCAACGCATTTGAATTAAGCTACTTCAAAACACTTCAAATTTTAAAATCTGCCTTAATGCTTATCAATCTGCTTAAACAGGATTAGAGATAAACACAAAGCTATAAAGCAGACAGAGTAAAATTGCACGTTGTTTGCACTTTGTTTGGACGCTTGCCTGGCCGTGTGGGGTCTTCCAATTAACAGCATAGCCACGAATACGGATTCCATATACATTGCTCGATAAACTCAACTTCGAGGGTGTTTCGATTAGCTGGGTAAACCGCGATCCACATAAGTCTACCGATTTGCACCCATGAGCCTTTCAAAAATCATAATGTAGGAGTTATCGCTTCCCTGGTTACCTACGTGGCAGAGCGTTCAAGTAGTTTGACAGCTCCGAAATGCTGAGAGCTAGGATGCCGTTTTAGGGAACTGAAGAGAGCAAGTCAATTGGCAGTGGGCAGTGAGGTGCAGGGAAGGCGTACAACATTGCCCCAGTTGAATAGCTTGGCAGTCATGCATGCAATTAGTGGGTAAGTTCGCATGAGCTTCATCCACAAACTTATTCTACAGAATGCATTGTAATCTAGAAATGCGCCCATTAAGTTGTGATTCTGTTGCAATCCCTAGGCACAGTAATTATTTACCAGGTGTAAAAGAAAGACTTTCTTCGGGCAAAGTGGGCCACCTCGACCACCACGTGACCCTGGCTTGCAGTAGGCTGCTGATGGCTCCTTCCGCTCGAAGTTGAAGGCTCCTCGCATACTCCTCGCTACTGGCTTCTTAAAAGCAGTGAAGGTACAGTCGGTCTTAGTGTTAGTGTAGAGCACTACTGAATACTCGGTTGTAGAATTAACGCATGGGTGCTGGTAACTGAGAAGACAACAAAGCATGGAATTCTATGGACTCCTCTAGCCAATCTGCTCGTCTCGGTGTTTTAGAGGTACAAGCGGAGAGAGATGCACCAAACGCACCGCATGTGTCTGACTTCATGAACCAAAAGTAGGTAGACCCTATTTCTCTAGCTGCCATTAGACTTCTCTCAATGGCATCAATTCCGCTTGGTGTTAGTTCAAAGAGAAGTTGGCTTTTGGGTCACCAGCGGTCGGTCGGTTGGTGGGTCGGTCAGCACGCACTGACTTTGTACTGAGCAGACGTTTGCGACCCTCGAGAAGGAGGTGAAATCCGATGTTTCGCAAGCCTTCACCATGCTGCGCAATGCAAGAAGTCTTTCACTCCTCACTCTTTGCTTTCCCAAGAATAAAACTAATACATTTAGGCATGAGGTAATGGAGGGAATTCTTTGATTTTTGGAGGTCGTTATTCCCACACTCGCAACACGTCACCCGTATCCTCTTTTCGGATGCGTATTGCTGAGATGCTGACTAAAATGAAACGGTAGATGACCATACTTTGCATGAAGTGCTTCGCCATTAAGGGTTCAGTTTAGTTCAAGCGCCAACTTAGGTGGAAATGGATGCAACATAGGGACGGACTTTATTTGGTTGGGCTTCCATTGCGCCATGGCCAGGCATTTGTATTTGCTAGCCTTGAAGGCGATCTTCCAAACTTTTTGCGTTCTGCGTTCAGACAGACGTCTTGATCATGGCACTTTTATTCAGTAGTGCGTGCTGGGTGCGGGGTGCGTGCTGTGCGCGCGGTGCGGGGTGTGGGTGTAGGGGTGTGGGGCGGCCAGCATGGCCGACCTAAAGAAAATCTAAGAATACTAAGAAACTATTTCCTTAGAATCCTTAGTCTCCTTAGTCCTGGCCTAGGTCGGCCATGCTGGAAATAGTTTCTTAGTATTCTTAGATTTTCTTTAGGTCGGCCATGCTGGCCTCCCCACACCCCTACAACCACACCCCGCACCGCGCGCGCAGTACGCACCCCCGCACCTAGCACGCACTACTGAATAAAAGAAGAAGAAGAAGAAGAAGAAGGAAACAGCTAAAAGATATGAGGAAGCGTGCGTCTCTTTTTGCGTGGCCCCAGAGGTTTTCCCGGAAGAAGAAGAATAAGAAGACGAGGGGTAGTAGTTTTTGGAGAAGAATTTATTTACGTAAGGTAGTCATTGTTTCAATGGTATGGTTAGAACTGTACACCAAGTCTTCCAAATCAATAAAATGTTCGGCTCCTCGAACAGCAAATGGCAGGTCAGTGTAAAAGTGTACTTTGAATTCAGTCTCCATCATAATTGATCCATAAATGTTGACCTTGTTTGTACTCTCAGCCAAAGCGCCTACTTCAGGCATGGTGAGCACTAGCCAAGGCTGATCGCTAGTCGGAGGCTGCCAACCCGGCATGTAGTCACGCATGAATGAAGTCTTGTGACTGTCCATTGGCAATCTTTTCCATTTGAAAGCATCTTCCTTCTTTTCCTTTACGTAATTCCCAAAATAGTAACGCATAGGCGGATTACTAATTTTTCTGTAGTAGTTGTATTCTCCTTGCATTCCCAGCAATTGTATGTCATTTATTTCATGAAAATGATTAAATGGACTGTATGCACTCCCATGCACCAAATAATGCGAATTGCGCGTGCTTCTTTCGAATTGAGTGAACTTGTGGGAAGCAGAAATGATTGCTACGCGGCGACGATTTCCAACCAGCCTCTGACACGACTTCATCTCATTGGTAAGGCACTTTAGATAAGGAAAAGGAGCATGCTTTGCTTGGTGTCAGCAAATTTTATGTTGCATTTAATCCACATCGAATAGAGTTGGATTGCTTATCGACGTGATTGTGAGAGAGGAGTTCGAAAGGCAAGTTTGCAGTCTCTTTAGACTGCAGTGACTTTGTTTCTTTCAAATAAATAGCATGTATGGTGTAGGTTTCTGATTGATCGTAACGAGAAGCCAAGAAGGCGATGAGGCAGACGGGCAGACAATTGGGCTTATGAGCGTTGAAATCTGGGTGGCTACATGGTAGGTGCGATGGAAATCAAGATCGTATGTGATGATACACATGGGATGCGTGGAATGGAACTGAGGCCGATACTCAGAACAAGACTCGTAGTTGTGGAAATAAATGAGTTGAACGAACTTGGGCATATATGTGGGACTCGCTACCTTGAGGAAAATGAGTAAGGTGGTGAGTGGAGAAGAGCTTATGCAGATGTTTGGAGATGCATGTCCTACGATAGTGGGGAAAGTGAACTGCAAGAACCTAGGGTGGGAGAATTAGGCTCTACAGTGGTAGAGGAACTAAGCGGAATTGTTACTGAGGAGAACAGTAGGTTTGGCAATAGTGGGGAGTACAATCAACGCTGAATTGTAAGGAGTGGGAGGGGGAACTATGGTGGTGAAGATGAACCTATTGCAACTTTGCTTTGCTCATTCCTTCACTCACCTTGCCCTGCTTTACTCAGCCTGTAACAAAGAGGTAGCTTCGCCTAAACTTGGGTGGCCATGAAAGGGTGTAATCACGACTTCCCATCCTCCACTCCGTTCCGTCTGCACCAGCCTTCATTCAGGTGACTGGTACCGGTGGCAATAGCGGCAGTCCTTTTATTCTTCAGTGCAATCAGAAGTGCGAGGATGAAGCTGGGGGAGATGAGGCGTGGACAAGTAGTCCCATTGCCATTTCTGGTACGCACAGCCTGCAGTATGGGAGAAGAGATTCTCGTCGCTCCACCCGATGGTCACATCCGTATATCACATCGAACGCCCGCTCACTAAATTCGAGTTCTTCCTCTTGCATATTTGTTCTCTTGGCGCTTATTTACGCACCCGTTGGCGTGCGCCAAAAATAATGCGATGAAGAAACAAACAAGGGAAAAATTCCTCAAGAAATAGGAGAAGAGCAGGAAGCAGTATTTGCGTCCAACTTAGCCCCATAATACCAGGTTTAATGTCACGAAGTATGCTCATCAACGGTTCAAGCCAACGCGGACAGCAACGATTTGAATAAATGTAGATAGAAGCGGAGATTTTGACATTTACTGCAGCGTGCTAGCATCAGGTTCTCGTAAAATAGTAAAATAATGGTGGATCCTTACTTGCGAATACCAATAGCTGATTGCGTGTCCACTGAGAATTGTCTGATGGATACCGAAGGGAGATGAGTGGGATTGGAAGAACACGAAACGAAATTCGGTGAAGAGAAAGTAAGGGCAGAGCTGATAGACGTTTCATCATGTAGAGAATAACACGCTAAGCATGGCTGATGCAGATAGACGGTGACTATTGGAGAGGGACCATGCTAGTGAAAGCACCAATTTCCATTCGCAGTTGCACAGCCTCTGCAAGCACTTTATCACCTCCTGTCAATGTGGCTGCGTTGACGCTACAAGCTTACAATGTACTTCTAGTGAATGAATATGATGTTGTGCAACTTGAAAACCGCGTATGCAACTTGCATAAAGCGGTTCAACGCCACGGCTGAAATGCTCGTGTGCTCCTACGAGGACACTTGCATTCTAACGTCACATGTCCACCTCCTTCCGCAAGCCAATGACAAGTGCTGTGGCCACACACGGCTGCATTGCCGGGAGCGATAGACGGTGAAGTGTGCACGTAATGCCACATGCACGATTCACAGAGAAAAATTTTCAGCTCTGGTGGACTTAACCCACCCCACGATCCAATGCCTTTGCCTCTTCAACCTAACTTCCTTCATCGCACCACTCAACCTTCGCCCCTTCACAACCCGGTGAAACGCGTTTTGTGCCTTCCCGTCCAAATACACAAAACGGAAGTTTGGACATATAGTTATAGCCAAGGGCTTTTGATTTTACAAACGAATGCCCGTTGGCCTTTACAAATGGGCGCTCTGGACAAAGGTGAGTAGCAGCAAAATGTTCATCAAACATAAGGGAGTGTAAATCGCTTATCTAATGAGTGCAGCGTAGTCGGCGTCCGAATGTTCAAGGGCTTCATTGAGGGGAAAATGAGTACTGTGCCAAAGTGTTGACTGGTATCGTGTGTTCCTCTTAAGGTAAATAAATTGTCCACAGAAAGATGAGACTGCAGGTGATTGTGAACGGTTTGGCCAAGGCTTGAGTAGAATGGAACCAGTTGTTGTTGATTTGATAGAGGAATAGGCGAAGACTGTCTTTGCCTCTTGGCAACAGACCAAGCAGTCGGCAGAAACGGCATTTCAGAAATGCGACCACGTGTTTGCAATCCCTTCGTAGTTCAAAAATTTGTACGTGAGACTAATGCTAACTGCTTTTTAGCTGAAAATAGAGCTGAAACAATATTGTATTGGCTGGCAGTGTTTCAAGACGCACTTCCCTCCTTCTTCATTTACGGCACTTGTAGCAAGGAGGCAGTTGCGGCAGCAGAATGACGCATCAGCCAAAACGGAACTCTTGTGGAAAAGTTGTTGTCTGAATAGTGTACAGCTGGCTTGCAATCCACTGTGGCAGTAAACAGATCTGCAGAAAGTAATGTTGCATTTTGAGTAGGGGAGGGGATGTGCTTTTTAGCAAGCAAGATGCGTGTGTCAAGGAGGTGCGGAATGAGCTGATCTTGGGCGCAGCCATGTGCGATGGGGTTAACTATAACCGCGGTGAAGAACAATAATGGCTTAAAATGCACGTTGTGTAGTGACAAAGAGAACGGGGCCAAATGTTTGGAAGTGGATTTAACTGCAATAAATGTATTCTGCACTGACGAAGCTGTCTGCTCTCTTATTAAGAGCAATGGATGCACTGATGAAAACGGGATTATGTTCGCTAAGCTAGGATGCTAATCCTCTTGCAGCACTTGGTTTTGGTGTTCGGGATTGAGAATGGCCTCAAGCCTGCAATAGATCCCGGCAAATCTGGGATTCGTCATCGTTGGAGCAGTAACGCCTTGGCATGCAATAGGTGGCTCTCCTCCTCGCTCACCCTTAGTAGCCCTCATGGCTTTCACCCGGTCCGAAGCCAGTTCCCAAGATAATAATAGTGCAACCCTCATTGCGTCTAGGTACTGCTCGCAGTGGTGGCGGTACTCGCGTTTTATGTGTTCCCCGCTTCATTCTCAACTAAACTGAGCAATTTGGTGACGCTATTGTCAATCCAAATTCTTTAACACAATCTCTTGCAGACGCAACAGAACAAATCACGCAGGGCTCTATTTTTCCGAATGGCCAATATTTCCTTTAAAAGAAAGCCGATTAAGGCTGGTCGGTGGACTGATAATAGTAATTTATGCAAGAAATACGCTGCTACACCAAGTCAAAAATAAGTCACTACCGTTTCGCAACCACCATCTTACTAATCTAGCAGAAGCCTTTCGCCTTCCTGCCTACCATTATGGGAAATGCCAGTCGCCACATTGTACGCAGATCAAAATTCAAAAACCCTCTTTTCTGCAAGCGATTTATTCAAACAGTACACACACAGAAGCTGCCACTTCACTCTACTAGCATTCGGTGGTGTTGCATTTTCCAAAGCCTTATTAACATTAGTAAGTCGGTTAGTTGGATAATGCCAGTCTACTTAAACCTGCCACTTCTTGCCTGCGGTCAGCCATCAATATCTTTACTTGCATTTCAGCTTAAGTGTAGCATAGCTTTCGACAGACATCAATTAATGCAATACCTTAGTAAAGTGACAGTAGAGAATGGTTGAAGTCTTTCCACTGAAGATGGTAGAGGTCTCTGTCTGCCTTGCTGATTGCAAACGAAATAAGTGGACTCAAATAACAAGTGGAGTGGTTGAGTGGAGGCCTCATCAGTCTACTCAACGCAGTCTGTAATGAGCTGGAGTATGACTGAGACCACTAAGCGAAAATAGGCCAGTCTGACAGGCCTGAGCACTCATTATGGCAACGAGCTGTCAACGCGACGCGATTCGATTTCCGTTCACACTTGTCAATCGGCCAATCAGACGCATTGCCTGAGCGGTGTTCAGCACGGACCAATGCCCTTTGACATGAGGTCAACCCTCTTGTACATATAGTCAGCCGTTCGGGGTTCCATATCTGCAGTGGTGATAGTTGGACAAATGCAGAAAAGGAACATGAAACGGACTCTTGATCAAGTATTTACCACCCCAGCCTCCACAAGCCCCTCTCACGCCTCCTCGGCCGCATGTAGCAGTCAGGTCCATACGAATAATGAAGAATGGCAAACGGTTGCCACTGACAATCCACTAAAATTAAGGCTGGCAAAGGTGGTGAGCAAACAACACCACAAAAAGTGTAAGTTAATTTTCTCTCTTTTGATCTTCTGTCTTCATGCGCGCTTTGTCACGTCCTATATTCCCAAGACTAGTTCGTAGAGGTTAGGTAGGATCAAACGTAGCCAAGATTTGCATTTATGTACTCTGTACTCGAGCTGTTCCTCGTCAGTTGCGCGTTGCCAACCTTGGTGCAACTTGCAATGACTGAGCTCCTCACGGCTTGAATATCTGTGCCACACATGGCACCTGTGCTGCATTTATGCATGTGCATGATGGCTGCGTATCAACAAAATCGTCCGCAACCTCCGCGTGCACCTCGGTGTCAGAGCCATCACCGTCCTCTTCAAGAACCAAATTGCACGAGCCTAAGCGACGGACGGAGGTGCTGGATGATATCGACAGGATGAATCGACGAAAGCTGGCCAAGAATGGCGTGTTCAGAATGTGTGAGTGAAGTTCTTACCCTCTTTGTCACCTTCGATAGCGAATTCGCGTGCTTGCAGCGAGTCGCGTCGGCATCGATCATTCAGAGTAGCTTGGTTCTCATTTCAGTCACCAAGGCAACTCTCGTAGCACTTAAGTGCAAGCGCCTCACATGTAGGTTTAACGCTAAGTTGGACGCGATTTCCCATTTCCAATTCGACGCTTGCAGAATAGCATTATTACCTAGTGAGTTAGCAGCTTATGTGAAGCATGATGAAGTTGAAGTCGAACCCGTTTAATCATTAGCGGGAATAACAAGGGCTGTATTTAAGCTCCAATTTCCAGTTGCTTCGATGCCGCCCTTCACGCCAATACCTTTAGTGTAGTTGTAATCGTCTTTCGTTTTGCTGATCAATCAGTTTCTCAACAGATACGACTTGTCAGAGGCGTAAGGATGACTTGTGGCACAACATGGTAGTGGTTGGCGCAGCAGCCGCATTGTTAACCACCCTGGGTACACAAGTCTTTCTTACTTATCCCAAAGGCATAGGCTTTTGCAAAATCACATTGCCTCTGATTTATCCTCGCATTCTCTGAATCAATTGACAGTAGTTGGAGGGTGTGACTGAGATCAGCCAAACATCTACCAGTGGTCTAACTCTGCTCGCTTCCAGAGCCTACTCTTCAAACTGGCAACTTCTGCTTTGGTGCGAATTCGATACCGCATTTTTGCATTCAAATGCACCAGATAAGTAGTGACAAAATAACATCCCACAGCCCAAATTCACCCTGTCATTATGACTTACCTAACTGAAAGGCCTTTAGCAGAGACCAATTCCAATTTAAAAAACTTATTTTGACTCCGTTCGCCACTCGCATTAAATTGTCAAACAACATTGCGCACATTCACCACAGACTACTTCAACGCGTAACGCCTTCAACCAGGTGGCGTTGGAAGGAAATGATAATTTGAATATTTTTATTTTTAATAGACCTGCTTCGCTGTCATCTATCACACGGTCATGGTAGTGTCCTCAAAGCCTTTACAAGGGAATTGTACATGCCATCCCATTCATGTATGTCTTCTTGTAAAATCGCCCCCCTCGCCTGCCCTAGCTACCGAGATGAGGTCAACTCAAATCCAGGTGTGAGGCAGCGGTGCGCACGCGCCCAAATGGCAAACACGACAGATGTTGGCAGGCACGCTAACAGTTTCTCAGGTCAAAATACGTGTAGACATGCCATCACTCGCGATGACTGTGATTACTATTTAGCAATCCAAACCAGCTGACGCATTCCTTTCTTGTACTAATATCTGTAGAATCGAGCGCCTATATCGGCTGGTATTGTAGCGAAATGCGACATTGTGAGCCCACAGATGAGGCCATTAGCATAGTAGTTGATCGACAAATTAATGGATTTTGCACAATCTACCCCGATGAAACAGACCATTTCTGACTCAAGCACTGTGTGTAGCATTGTTAATAAGCAAAGACACGATAAGAATTGTGATGAAATGCAATCATCGGGAATTGCTAGGCGCAGCCTTCGGTTACGGACAAACGTGCGTTTAAAACCATCGGTGCGATTTTACTCAATCTGTGGGGTGGATGGTAGTTCGACAGGACCAATGCTATCACGCCATATTCAAGCATGATCCGTCATCAACCGCTGTTCCAAAATCAAAGGCACCAGCCTTGTTGTTTGTGCCTCATCCACGACAAACCCTTCCTCTGGAAGTCAATTCCTTCATAATGTTGCAAGCGCGTTGAAGGTAATGCAGAGGAGTGATGAAGGTTGGGAAAGACAGCGTTTAGATCTGTGATCTGTCGCCTACAGATTTAAAAAATACGCCCCTCCGTTGTGAGAAAAGCTACTTCAAGGGATCGTGGAAGTTTCCATCGACATGAATGAGGAACTCGCCAACTACGCCTGAGTGCATTCGAAAGCATTCATGCCCTAAAAGACGACATTTTGGAAGGAGTCATTGGATTTGTTTAGTCCTTCCCTGTCCCCGTGACACTGGGCATGAAGCATCATAACAAGCTTGTTAGGGTGTGTTTCCACCGTAGTGGGATTCAAGATGTCAACAACATAAACAGACCCTAGAAGTAATCAGCATAAAATGCGTTAATTCCCGTACCTCACTAAATAAATCTGCTTTGACCGACGACTCGACGTCCAGGCATTGACACGCATTCCAAATAAAAGATGTTTTTATTCCTCAACTCAGTCCTCTTCACGGAAGAAACTTCGAATCCAGCCATAATTGCTGGGAGGGTTTGGTGGTGTCGCTGTCAAGCATCTCCTCTGTCGCATGGAATTTCCACTTCTCAGCCACTTTGGTAAAGTAATCTAGCACAATCAGAATGCATGCAGTTTCTGTGCAGGGACCACTGCTGACACTGATTGGGATGGTGGTGATGCATTCTCAACGTGGGTAGTCTTGACCCCCATGTAAGTGTTGTTGCTGCAAGGGAAGCGTGAGTATTCCTTCACTCTACTCTTAAAAGGGGAACGCTATTCCGAACTACGGAATCGTACATTGTCTTTCAATCGACTGCATCAAGTCTCCTCAGAATTTGGAACACATAATACTATGTTCCAATGTTTGAAGCACTAGTTTGATGTCAGGCTCTTGGGAAGCCCATATTTGGAGGCTTCTGCTTGCACATCTTCGCTCCAGAGGCCTTTCGGCACTCACTGGCTGGCAACCCAACATACAGCATTTGTCATACAGGTGGCGGTTCCGCACTCGCATGCCACACCTGACTTCTGTTGCAATGGAAACTTTTGTCACAACAAACCAACACTTAATGAGGACGCTGCATTGAGCCGCCATTGGGGGCTGCGCATGTACTTGCGTCTGTTCAACTTCGAATTTCCGTTGATTATTACCTCCCAAAAATTCTGTATTGCCGCTGTTCATCATCAAAAGTGAGTGTCCAACTGTCCAAGTCGCAACTGTGATGGAGGATGTTCTGCTTGAGAGTATCGAGCTGTAAAACATAGATGGTTGGCTTGATGGAAATGTCCAGGCATCCTGACCGAGTCCAAAGTAGATCAACTGTCACGTCATTCGCAGGTTGATTGGCTCGGTTAAAATAGCAAACGCTAGATGGTCGGCAGTTTTGTAAAGTCATCTCAGGCCAACGTCTGCAGGAGTAACCTAGGAATAGTGCTTTCTTATACCTTCACTGGATGTAACTCGGCCTCATTAAGTTAATAGTGGAGTGCGCCCATCAAGTAGTGATGGTGTTACAAGCGCGCAACCATAATAATTTCTGTCAGTTGCATAGACAAAGGATTCCTTCATAAAATGTGAGTCTTCGACAGCGCCTAAAACTTCCAAATTATTGTGGAGCTTTTGACCATCCAGTGACCCTGACTTACTGTCGGTGGCTGATGATGAAACTGGCAGACATACTTCATTTCGCCGAGCCTTTATTGCACCATGGTCCAGCGTCCGTAATTGCTGACCGCGATGGGAATATGCTTAACTTCTTGGAATTTGCGCTCAGACAGACCTCTCGATTGTGTCAAGGTACATCACACAGGAATTCGCATTAGTACGAAACGGAATTCAATCGTGTTCCTTACCCAAACCACAGGACCCTATGAAGTTTCTGTAAGTCGTTATCTCAGTCGCGCCTAAGACCAAAGCGAAGCAAAGGGGTGGGTAAATGGAAAATGTGAAGCCTTTGCATCTGAGACAAAGGCACGAGAAGAGTAAGGAAACATGGTGTCAAACTTGATGACCAAACGCCAAAGATGGAGTCAATGTCAGTCTGCTTTGAAAGGTACAAATCAGTGCAAAATGAGGCACATTAAGTTGATTGGATTTGTCTACTAAAATGGGGTCAAGATCGCGAGCTCTGTCTTTTAAGGAAGAACGGCTCAAAACCGCAATTAAAGGCAGCTTCTACTTTCAAATATTGTGTAGACCGCAAACACTGAGGCGCAGGCACCGATGTGCTGAATTCCATAACTCGGGTTCAGAAGCGAAAATTCAAAGATCATGTTTCACTGATGCAGTCTTTGCAGCTTCAAGATGACTCATTGGAATTTGGAATTTGTGTAATATCGAGTCTAAACTACTACTCGTATCCGCTTTCTGGGTAGAAGGCACTGCAAATGATGCCATCAAGTCCGTCTCGTTCCAGGTGGAGATCTGTACTGCTTTCGGGGTGGTCCTGATATGAAGATCGCTGTCCGAGTTTATTCCTCGTGGAAGTCACAGGGCAAGCAACCATCGCCTCGACTGGAGCAAGTTGAGATTTGGACATACGGTGGGTTGACCGGTCACTCTGACAGCCCCACTTGTCTTACGCCAGGTCATCCAAATCATGCAACTCGTCCAACTCTCCAAAAGGCGATGCAGAGCTATGCTGCGTTAAATCTGTTAGTGGACACAGGGTCTAGTGCTGCTCTGTCCCTGGGTGGTCTCCTCTTCCACCTCAGACAGAGCCGATGTAAGTATTCCTGATGTGGAGTAAGTGCATGCAGAGTTCATTGGGACTTCGATAGGTACGTGGTGAGGGAGAGAAGGAGGACGAGAGAGAAGGGGGTAGGACTGGAGCGACAGAGAATTCCTAAGTAAGAATGACTACCTGTCCGTGTGTCCCATAATTTGGCTATTTACACCCTTGTGACTTGGCGCGATGGGTGTGGCTATCTTGCTATCCATGCATCGAGCTGTCCCCAAAGACTTCAAGTTGGGCAAAGTGAGGGGAGATCTGTCGTTATTTGTGGGCTGATTTCGCTCATTGAAATGCCGACCGGTGAGTTGGGCAAATAAATTTTGCAATTCATACCTTTATTTTGCTCATATTTCTTTGGATTTGGCCAAATTATTAGAGAAATGCTGTTATTCATAAACAGATGTTGCTAATGAGAACGCAGATGTTGCAAATGGGGAGCATAACTGTTGTAACTCATAAATGATGAAGCAAAGCTGTTGTTGTTGGCGTATACCTTGCTATTCATGCATCGGTTTTGAGTAATTCTAATCCAATTTAGTGTGTTTGGCAGAGAAACATTGCTATCCACGCAGCGACTTCGCTCGCTTGAAGGTGATGGTGTAATTGGCGGTTATACCTTGCATCGTACTTGATAGTGCAAAGGCCAAGCTGGTGTGATTGTCGGAGAAAATTTGCTATTCCTCCCTCGGACTCGCTCATGTGACAGCAGAGGCAGCGTAACTGTTGGAAGAAACCTCTTTACTTGTGCATCGGTTTAACTCGCGTGAAGGCAGAAATGGTGAATTGGAAGAGAAAGCCTGCAATCAATGCATATGTTTTGCACATGCTAAGGCAGATGCGGCATAATGGACGAAGAAGACTTGCATTCATGCAACACTCTTCCCAACGTGGAGGACTCTTTGGCAAAGTTGGAAAAGAAGTGGCACTATCCACCATCCACTTTGCATGTATGAAAGCAGAGGTGGTGTAAATGGCTGAGAAAGCCTGCTATTTGCGCCTCGGTTCTACTCACGTGAGAGCAGAGTTTGTGTGAGTGGTGGAGAAACCTCGCTATTCATGCATCAGTGTTGTTTTGCATAGGCGGAAGTGGTGCAACAGACGGCTAAATCTTGCCACACTTGCATCCGTTTGGCTCATGTGAAGCTGACGTAGGGTAATTGGGTGGAAAAATCTTAGTATTCATGTACTTGATTTGCACATGCAGAGGTAGATTAGGTGTCAGTGGCTGAGATGCCTCGCTGTTCATGCCTCGGTGTTGCTCATGTGAAAGCAGAGGCGGTGTAAATGGCGGAGTAGCCTTGCCATTCATGCCTCTGCCTTGCTAATGTAGATGCAGACGTGTCGAATTGGGCGGAGGTGTTTTGACATGCACGCATCTCTTTTGTTCCTGCTGGAAACAGTAAGGGTTAGTGAACCATTGCTTAATTGCATGCCTCTTGAACAAGCGGCCGTCATGCCGTGGGCGAATGATGCACCTACTCTCCGCATTATTCCTATTGACTTGGTAATTGTTATTCCAGCTATTTGTGGTTAGCGCAGCTATTAGCGTAGAACATTGGCTACAATGGTATAGGGGATGCATCGACTAGGCAAGATTCGTGCAAAGCTTATGCACCATTGAGGGAAGACTGGGTTATGAGTTGAATTGTTGCAGTGGCGATAGTGGGATATACGATTTAGTAACACCTTCTTGGCCATTAAGATGGAGTTAGCAACAATGGAGTGAAGTCTCAATTTGGGAGGCTTGTCAACTCCGCGGTGTAGGAGACAAGGCTGATTCCCCTACAGGTACAGAGTGTTGTCCTTTGACAGTTTAGTTCCCTATCGACCCACGCATTCGGTGTTCTAGCAATTATTCATCCATTTGCTTTTTAGCCTATTATTTATCCATTTGATTCTTTGAGCATTGAATACAGTGTCAAGAGTCAACTCAACTGTTCACTGATCACCTCGTGGGTGTGAGGCACTCAACACTGCCCGTCTGAGAGACAGGGGTTTGTGATGTGCATTGGTGTGTGTGTGGGTGTGTGTGTGTGTGATGATATGTGGATGGAGTTATTTAGGGTGATTCGGTGAGTGGCAGGAGACTAGCGAAGCTGATGGCTGGGATCTGTCTGCTCGCTGGAAGTAGACGTAGCAGGCAGGTGTTTGGGAAAGAGGGTCCTTTTGGTGAATCACACCTGCCTCTGCCCCTAAATGTAGGAGACCAGCGTTAGAAAATGTAAAACACACGTAACGAGGTAGTATCTAACACATACATATGGGTGCAATGTTGGTGCTACTGAATGAGGGCTCAGTAGGATTATCATCGAGAGGCGAAGGGAAAGCAGCAATAGTAGTGGAAGGGTAGGAGGATTAGGTTTTCAGGTTAAATATCTCAGGAAGCAAAAAAGCTAGTGTATGTGAAGTTGTAAATGATGGTGCGCAGCCTCTAGTGCAAGGGTGGATCTAGTCAAAAAGGGTACAGAGACGTGTCAAGAGTGCAACGAAGAGGAGGAAGGTAAGGTGGGTGAATGGAAAGGTAAGGAAAGGTGCATCGCGAGAATTGGGCACTAAGCGTAGAAATGCATTTGTGAAACGACTTCGTCCAACTCGTCGGTAAAGCAACTGGAACACATGCCGCTGGCTTACTCGGTAGAGGACGAGGCGAGTCGAGGCGAGGCTCAGGGCTGTTATCTCCACACTCTCCCTCATCCACATTATCTGCTACGTGGAATCAAGCCATCCCTATTGGTGTGGGTTTCTGATGGCGGCGTGAGCGACAATGGAATATGCAGGCATCTTCTTGTTATTCGCATGAGGAAAGTGGTTTTCTGCTACTTCTCTTGTAGCTTGAATGCCCTACGTCTCTTTTTGGGTATTTCCGTTTGTTGATTTTTCGTCCCTTTTGTTCGTGTGTCTTCGTAATTCTTTCGTGCCCTTTTACATTTTCAGCCTTGGTTTTTGTGTTGTTTTTGTTCCCTTTTGCGTGGTCTATGGGCACAAATTTTATCGTGCAGATATTTTCGGTCACATTTGTTTTCTGCTTCAATGGCTATAAATTAACGATGGCATCATTTTGGCAGTGTATTCGATGCCTTTGACTCCTTCAGAATTCTTTGTAGTCCTACTTTTTGATGGCTATTTTTGTTTATGGCGGAGGTAATATTGTCAGCCTATTGTTCCCTTGTACTTCTCTCTTGTGATTTCTTTGGGCTTCCGCCACCCACACACCCACCTTCTCTACTTTCCTTCGATGTGCATTTGTCAGTGCATCTCACTAGTCGTAATCTCCCCTTCCATCCCCTCCATTCCATTGCTTGCCTTTGCCAAAGGTAATGTGTCTGGCTGTATAGGTTTTTGATAATCTTTCTTGTGGGTGCATTTCCCTCCGGCTTCCTGTGATGTTATTCCAAAGTGGTCGGGCTACCGATAACTCACACATGGCATTTAAGGCGTTCAGTGGGGTAGCACGACTGGTCGGGTGATTGGACATCCTCTCGTCTGGCACGTTACCCTTCCCCATTACCCTCTTCAACGGTCTCGCATATCTCGTGTGCATGATGAGAGATGATCGTGAATGACTTGTGCCCATTCCTAGAATGTCACGTTTGGCTTGTTTAGTGATTTCTTGTGTAGAATGCTCAAGGCTCCTTGACTGCGAAACCACAGATTTTGGTTCCATTGTCAGGTTAATCGACGAAAAGGGATTTCTCCGCTGCAGCCTTAAACAGAATAGACATTTGACTTTGAATGGAGGTGGAGGGCTCCTACGTAGAATGCGTAATGCTTGTCAGGTGCAAAGCACTGGTATGTGCTTAGGACAGATTGGCATTAGACATTGGCAGGTGGTCTTTTATGCATAGTTTTGAAAGCTTTTGTGGTGCGAATTAATCGTATTTCTTCCTTTTACGTAAACTTTTTATTAAGGTAGGTAGGTTGATAGATAGGTAGATAGGTAGATGGGTAGGTAGGCAGGTAGGTAGTGGGTGGAAACTAACACGTGATTCACCGAAAACTGCATTGCTAACATTCAGATGACGGTAGGTGTCATTAAGAGGGACCGACTGTCTCTCGTAATGTCTTTGAAGAGGGCGAGGTGATCCGGCTGATAAGGCAGGCCATGGCCATTGGTTGGGATGGACGGCAAGACGGGTGCGCTAACGCGGACCAGGTAGGCATTCTTTCTGCGACAGCGGCAACGATGCGCACAGGACCGTAAGCACTTTGGCACTCCAGAGGAGAGGTGGCATTTTTTAAGCACTTTCCATGCTCATTCCATCTCCTGTCCATACCATTTGCATGTGTGAGTGGGCAAGCGCTAGACGGACTCGAAGAACAAAAGGCAAAAACGTTACACGCAGAAATGTGCGTTCCGAAACATGCATGTACATGAGCGTGACTACCGATTGGTACGTTTCATGTCTTACAAATCGATGACCCGTGAAGCAACACAAAAATGCATCTCCATGTACAGTGGAAAAGAAGTGGTACACTAACTAACACACAGCTAGGGATGCAAAGGTAAGCAAACGCCTATTCACCAAAAGGAACTAAGCCAGATTTGCTCAAAAATTGCACTAAGTCTCCTCGATATCGCTGTTTCAGCAGTGACACAATCGCCACCAAAATGCACCATCCTTTCCGAACAGAACAGTAAGCCTTCCTGTCACGTCAAATCCAATCCCACACCCGTCCCGACACTTTAGCTTCCGTCCATGCAATTATTTTATGTTTGTACCAAACGAGGCAAAACCCATCGCAATGCCACCAAATACACCAATATTATCCACGGCATGACCCACATCGCAGGGCCAAGGCGACGCCTCCGCAGGTGACTCGATACGCCTACACTGTCTACCATTCCACTGATTTTTCAAATGCCGGTGCGTCACCACCGCGAGTTCGTAGTGCTTAAAAGAGGAAAAAAGGAATGTCGACGAGTGAATTTCAACGTACCGTTGGGTGAGATCTCGTCCACGCCTTCCAGTGAAGTGGTAGAACATCCCCGCTCGAGGGCCACAGAAACATGAGCGACAGCAGCGTAGCCAGTGCGGGCAGGGTTCATCCCACCCCTCATGACCGGTGAGCAGGAATAGACACGCCAGCAGAGTGCTTCAGCGCAAACCGGCACCTCATGTACCGACCCCGCATCGCATCACAAACGCAATGACATCAAAAGCGGCTACGCATCACCCACACTCGCATCCCCTCCTCCCGAGGCATCTCCGACTCCAATGCTGGCTGCCTGCAAAATATTCCAACTTTAGTCAAATAGCAGTCGCATGACCACCCTCAACCCAACAACCAACCCCCAAAATGACTACTTGATAAAATTCTGCTGCCCCACCCAGTCATTGTCTGCGTCACATGCATGCAGCAAAGCTAACGTCCCGCCCTAGACCGAGCATACACACCCTGTCAATGACTTCCGGATGGTAAATATCAAACACTGACTGCTTCGCTTCCGTGCAGTCACGTCAGTGCACACCAATACGTTCAATATCTACTCCTCCTCCTCCTCCTCCCCCTCCAATAGGTCTTCGGTACCAAAATGCCATCCACATAAACCACTGAGGTATTTGGGCTGTGGAGGTGGCGATTTACTCTTCCTTCAAACAAGCAGATACCAACAGGTAGTCACTAGGACAAATTTCCGTGCCTGCTGGAAACCATGGTGAGTGTATTCTAACAGCGACCTCCCTCAACTCATTACATCGAAAATTATAGCCACACTGTCCTATTTCAGTGGCTTTAAATCACAAGTGCACTGCCATCAGACTGCGAAAAGTCAAATTTCAGTCAACCAACCACCTCTGAACCACACCTCCGATCGAAAGGTCAGAAGTCTAAGTCGCGGACATATGGCAGCCTAAATTCGTACGCCTCCTCGGTACTGTGCTCCTCACCACCAGCCTATAAACGACCGCTGCATAACAAACGAACAAATGAATCAAATAAGCACAAAACTAAATGCTGAGTAAATCAGTATGATTAAACAGATTCATGGTCGTCAACTAGTCTCACTAGGCCAAGTCTGTATCAAACAAAGTAGACAAGTATATGACAGTTAAAGGGGCACTACTGACAATTTTTGAACAATAAAACAGAGTGGAAATGTAGCTTATGAAAATTAATGCAAACCCACAGTTCAAGGGGGATTTTGCTACATCGTATCCTTCATAATACATTCGCAGTGCTCCCCTATCGCCATGCACCTTGATATCTTGCAATCAAGGCTAAGCGAATAGCTGATAACAAGCGGAATGGTATGCGAGCTTCGCAAACAAATGCAAGATAGAACTGAGGCTGATAAGCGCGGCTAATTCGTGGCTCAAGTAATCCGCACCCACTCATATGCTTCCCCTTTAAGCAGCTCGTATTTTCGACAATTTCCACAAGGGCCCTTCCAAAATCGACTTTACATACGATAAGGGAGCCAATAATTTGAAAGGATATTAGGAGGCAAGTCTCTGCGCAAACTAGGAAATCTATTTTGGTAGATGAAACTCAGTCGATGACGCGCCGCGTTATTAACCCTACGCAAAGCAGCCACGACGCTGGCGATCCTACGGTTGAAATGGTAGTGCAGGCAACTATACAACGTTTGGAAACGTTTACAAATAATAAGGCACATGGAGACGGATTTGTATTCCTGGCAGGATGCGGGGAGTATCTGGGGTTGAGAGCACCTAGCAAACTCCCAATTCGTTTGCATCACCTGTACCAATCATAGCTAGTAGCAACTGCAAGGGGCATAGGAATCTCCACACTACTGTAGGCGGTTAGACGCACATAAACTAGCAAATGATGTCGCAGCTGCCTACTGTTCGTCTTGGTGTTAGTGACACCAACGTGGTAGCTTCTGACTGGCCAAAAATGCGTTTGGCCACCACGATGAAGACATGTTTGACATATACCTGATAACTGTCCAAATCCAGCACTTTCAACCTCCCACCATTTCCTTCCTACCTGAGACAATTCATTTACATTCGACCTCTCACCTATGCTCAATGCACATTTACAAATTCGTGCCATTTGCTGCACCAATTTTATCAACAATCAAAACATTCTTCGTCGCGCTCAGATGAGCGTAGCTCATTTCTTCGTTTGATATTGACCTCAGATCATGACATGACATGGTGGACTTCGAGACCATCTGTCGACTGCGGCGTCATCAGCGATGACTACTCACACTCCTCCTTGTAAGCTTTCATCACTCAGCCTCGATGATCACACGTGCTGAGGTGACGTAACCAAATTTTTTAATGCGTAATCCCCTCAATTCAACTGTCGGTGTGCATTGATGTCTTCACTTAGAGGCAACAACAGCGCGTAGTGCTGTGGATGTGCCCCTACAATGAATCAGCGTTTTACGGATCAGCAATAGTAAAGAAGATTACGCTTACACTTCAGATATTGGCGTGAAGGCCGGCATCGAAGCAACTGGAAATTGGAGCTTAAATACAGCCCTTGTTATTCCCGCTAATGATTAAGCGGGTTCGACTTCAACTTCATCATGCTTCACATAAGTTGCTAAATCACTAGATCTCTTGTAAATGGAAATTCATAAGCATGCCGCTTTTGTAGCCTCTGTGCAGCAGTCCTGTTACTCGAACTATGTTTGGGAATATGCTAATCCAAAAGAGAAATGGGTGTTGCTAGTACCCTGGTAGAGCAAGTTAATTGCATAATCTTCTTCTACTCCTTCCACTCTCAATTGTTCAACTGTGCGATTCAATGCAGTCAAGCGTTGCGGGGGCATGCTTAGTAGGAACATTTGACCTGCGGTCAATTCGGTGACCTCCCAGCATTCCTCCGTATGTGCTTATGACAACGTGAAATGCTCGTTTCACGGTGACGTACGAACCAATGTCATCGACTATATGGTAGGTAGCCCATTTAAATATGATGCTGTTAGTTTGGCACAGAGGAATGAGCGATTAGACCCCAGACACCAGCCCGTATGCCCTCGATGAAGAGAAAAGCAGCATGATTACTCTCATAATTAATATACAATATTTTATACAAAAGGGTAAGAGAGATTGTTACCACGATGGGAGCCGTCATCGGTTTGCTATAGCTATCCGCCAACTTTCGGCCGCTATGTATTACGTCGTCGAGAAGGAGCGGCTGCAGCCCTTCGTTGTTGAACTACAAAATGCAACAAGATTCTCACACTAACCACAATTGAAGGCTATACGGCACCCTCATCACAGCAAAAACTCGACTGGCAACTAGTCTCTGAGTGGTGTAGGTGCATATCTCTACTTTTGAGCTGTTTATGGAGCGCTGTGAAATTATACATGATTTTGACGTGGTTACGAAGAGGTAATAATGCTATTCTGCAAGCGTCGAATTGGAAATGGGAAATCGCGTCCAACTTAGCGTTAAACCTACATGTGAGGCGCTTGCACTTAAGTGCTACGAGAGTTGCCTTGGTGACTGAAATGAGAACCAAGCTACTCTGAATGATCGATGCCGACGCGACTCGCTGCAAGCACGCGAATTCGCTATCGAAGGTGACAAAGAGGGTAAGAACTTCACTCACACATTCTGAACACGCCATTCTTGGCCAGCTTTCGTCGATTCATCCTGTCGATATCATCCAGCACCTCCGTCCGTCGCTTAGGCTCGTGCAATTTGGTTCTTGAAGAGGACGGTGATGGCTCTGACACCGAGGTGCACGCGGAGGTTGCGGACGATTTTGTTGATACGCAGCCATCATGCACATGCATAAATGCAGCACAGATACCATGTGTGGCGCAGATATTCAAGCTGTGAGGAGCTCAGTCATTGCAAGTTGCACCAAGGTTGGCAACGCGCAACTGACGAGGAACAGCTCGAGTACAGAGTACATAAATGCAAATCTTGGCTACGTTTGATCCTACCTAACCTCTACGAACTAGTCTTGGGAATATAGGACGTGACAAAGCGCGCATGAAGACAGAAGATCAAAAGAGAGAAAATTAACTTACACTTTTTGTGGTGTTGTTTGCTCACCACCTTTGCCAGCCTTAATTTTAGTGGATTGTCAGTGGCAACCGTTTGCCATTCTTCATTATTCGTATGGACCTGACTGCTACATGCGGCCGAGGAGGCGTGAGAGGGGCTTGTGGAGGCTAGGGTGGTAAATACTTGATCAAGAGTCCGTTTCATGTTCCTTTTCTGCATTTGTCCAACTATCACCACTGCAGATATGGAACCCCGAACGGCTGACTATATGTACAAGAGGGTTGACCTCATGTCAAAGGGCATTGGTCCGTGCTGAACACCGCTCAGGCAATGCGTCTGATTGGCCGATTGACAAGTGTGAACGGAAATCGAATCGCGTCGCGTTGACAGCTCGTTGCCATAATGAGTGCTCAGGCCTGTCAGACTGCCCTATTTTCGCTTAGTGGTCTCAGTCATACTCCAGCTCATTACAGACTGCGTTGAGTAGACTGATGAGGCCTCCACTCAACCACTCCACTTGTTATTTGAGTCCACTTATTTCGTTTGCAATCAGCAAGGCAGACAGAGACCTCTACCATCTTCAGTGGAAAGACTTCAACCATTCTCTACTGTCACTTTACTAAGGTATTGCATTAATTGATGTCTGTCGAAAGCTATGCTACACTTAAGCTGAAATGCAAGTAAAGATATTGATGGCTGACCGCAGGCAAGAAGTGGCAGGTTTAAGTAGACTGGCAGTATCCAACTAACCGACCTACTAATATGTGTGTGTGTACTGTTTGAATAAATCGCTTGCGAAATGAGGGTTTTTGAATTTTGATCTGCGTACAATGTGGCGACTGGCATTTCCCATAATGGTACGCAGGAAGGCGAAAGACTTGTGCTAGATTAGTAAGATGATGGTTGCGAAACGGTAATGACTTATTTTTGACTTGGTGTAGCAGCGTATTTGTTGCATAAATTACTATTATCAGTCCACCGACCAGCCTTAATCGGCTTTCTTTTAAAGGAAATATTGGCCATTTGGAAAAATAGAGCCCTGCGTGATTTGTTCTGTTGCGTGTGCAAGAGATTGTGTTAAAGAATTTAGATTGACAATAGCGTCACCAAATTGCTCAGTTAAGTTGAGAATGAAGCAGGGAACACACAAAACGCGAGTACCGCCACCACTGCGAGCAGTACCTAGACGCAATGAGGGTTGCACTGTTATTATCTTGGGAACTGGCTTCGGACCGGGTGAAAGCCATGAGGGCTACTAAGGGTGAGCGAGGAGGAGAGCCACCTATTGCATGCCAGGGCGCTACTGCTCCAACGATGACGAATCCCAGATTTGCCGGGATCTATTGCAGGCTTGAGGCCATTCTCAATCCCGAACACCAAAACCAAGTGCTGCAAGAGGATTAGCATCCTAGCTTAGCGAACATAATCCCGTTTTCATCAGTGCATCCATTGCTCTTAATAAGAGGGCATAAGAGAGCAGACAGCTTCGTCAGTGCAGAATACATTTATTGCAGTTAAATCCACTTCCAAACATTTAGCCCGTTCTCTTTGTCACTACACAACGTGCATTTTAAGCCATTATTGTTCTTCACCGCGGTTATAGTTAACCCCATCGCACATGGCTGCGCCCAAGATCAGCTCATTCCGCACCTCCTTGACACACGCATCTTGCTTGCTAAAAAGCACATCCCCTCCCCTACTCAAAATGCAACATTACTTTCTGCAGATCTGTTTACTGCCACAGTGGATTGCAAGCCAGCTGTACACTATTCAGACAACAACTTTTCCACAAGAGTTCCGTTTTGGCTGATGCGTCATTCTGCTGCCGCAACTGCCTCCTTGCTAGAAGTGCCGTAAATGAAGAAGGAGGGAAGTGCGTCTTGAAACACTGCCAGCCAATACAATATTGTTTCAGCTCTATTTTCAGCTAAAAAGCAGTTAGCATTAGTCTCACGTACAAATTTTTGAACTACGAAGGGATTGCAAACACGTGGTCGCATTTCTGAAATGCCGTTTCTGCCGACTGCTTGGTCTGTTGCCAAGAGGCAAAGACAGTCTTCGCCTATTCCTCTATCAAATCAACAACAACTGGTTCCATTCTACTCAAGCCTTGGCCAAACCGTTCACAATCACCTGCAGTCTCATCTTTTCTGTGGACAATTTATTTACCTTAAGAGGAACACACGATACCAGTCAACACTTTGGCACAGTACTCATTTTCCCCTCAATGAAGCCCTTGAACATTCGGACGCCGACTACGCTGCACTCATTAGATAAGCGATTTACACTCCCTTATGTTTGATGAACATTTTGCTGCTACTCACCTTTGTCCAGAGCGCCCATTTGTAAAGGCCAACGGGCATTCGTTTGTAAAATCAAAAGCCCTTGGCTATAACTATATGTCCAAACTTCCGTTTTGTGTATTTGGACGGGAAGGCACAAAACGCGTTTCACCGGGTTGTGAAGGGGCGAAGGTTGAGTGGTGCGATGAAGGAAGTTAGGTTGAAGAGGCAAAGGCATTGGATCGTGGGGTGGGTTAAGTCCACCAGAGCTGAAAATTTTTCTCTGTGAATCGTGCATGTGGCATTACGTGCACACTTCACCGTCTATCGCTCCCGGCAATGCAGCCGTGTGTGGCCACAGCACTTGTCATTGGCTTGCGGAAGGAGGTGGACATGTGACGTTAGAATGCAAGTGTCCTCGTAGGAGCACACGAGCATTTCAGCCGTGGCGTTGAACCGCTTTATGCAAGTTGCATACGCGGTTTTCAAGTTGCACAACATCATATTCATTCACTAGAAGTACATTGTAAGCTTGTAGCGTCAACGCAGCCACATTGACAGGAGGTGATAAAGTGCTTGCAGAGGCTGTGCAACTGCGAATGGAAATTGGTGCTTTCACTAGCATGGTCCCTCTCCAATAGTCACCGTCTATCTGCATCAGCCATGCTTAGCGTGTTATTCTCTACATGATGAAACGTCTATCAGCTCTGCCCTTACTTTCTCTTCACCGAATTTCGTTTCGTGTTCTTCCAATCCCACTCATCTCCCTTCGGTATCCATCAGACAATTCTCAGTGGACACGCAATCAGCTATTGGTATTCGCAAGTAAGGATCCACCATTATTTTACTATTTTACGAGAACCTGATGCTAGCACGCTGCAGTAAATGTCAAAATCTCCGCTTCTATCTACATTTATTCAAATCGTTGCTGTCCGCGTTGGCTTGAACCGTTGATGAGCATACTTCGTGACATTAAACCTGGTATTATGGGGCTAAGTTGGACGCAAATACTGCTTCCTGCTCTTCTCCTATTTCTTGAGGAATTTTTCCCTTGTTTGTTTCTTCATCGCATTATTTTTGGCGCACGCCAACGGGTGCGTAAATAAGCGCCAAGAGAACAAATATGCAAGAGGAAGAACTCGAATTTAGTGAGCGGGCGTTCGATATGATATACGGATGTGACCATCGGGTGGAGCGACGAGAATCTCTTCTCCCATACTGCAGGCTGTGCGTACCAGAAATGGCAATGGGACTACTTGTCCACGCCTCATCTCCCCCAGCTTCATCCTCGCACTTCTGATTGCACTGAAGAATAAAAGGACTGCCGCTATTGCCACCGGTACCAGTCACCTGAATGAAGGCTGGTGCAGACGGAACGGAGTGGAGGATGGGAAGTCGTGATTACACCCTTTCATGGCCACCCAAGTTTAGGCGAAGCTACCTCTTTGTTACAGGCTGAGTAAAGCAGGGCAAGGTGAGTGAAGGAATGAGCAAAGCAAAGTTGCAATAGGTTCATCTTCACCACCATAGTTCCCCCTCCCACTCCCTACAATTCAGCGTTGATTGTACTCCCCACTATTGCCAAACCTACTGTTCTCCTCAGTAACAATTCCGCTTAGTTCCTCTACCACTGTAGAGCCTAATTCTCCCACCCTAGGTTCTTGCAGTTCACTTTCCCCACTATCGTAGGACATGCATCTCCAAACATCTGCATAAGCTCTTCTCCACTCACCACCTTACTCATTTTCCTCAAGGTAGCGAGTCCCACATATATGCCCAAGTTCGTTCAACTCATTTATTTCCACAACTACGAGTCTTGTTCTGAGTATCGGCCTCAGTTCCATTCCACGCATCCAATGTGTATCATCACATACGATCTTGATTTCCATCGCACCTACCATGTAGCCACCCAGATTTCAACGCTCATAAGCCCAATTGTCTGCCCGTCTGCCTCATCGCCTTCTTGGCTTCTCGTTACGATCAATCAGAAACCTACACCATACATGCTATTTATTTGAAAGAAACAAAGTCACTGCAGTCTAAAGAGACTGCAAACTTGCCTTTCGAACTCCTCTCTCACAATCACGTCGATAAGCAATCCAACTCTATTCGATGTGGATTAAATGCAACATAAAATTTGCTGACACCAAGCAAAGCATGCTCCTTTTCCTTATCTAAAGTGCCTTACCAATGAGATGAAGTCGTGTCAGAGGCTGGTTGGAAATCGTCGCCGCGTAGCAATCATTTCTGCTTCCCACAAGTTCACTCAATTCGAAAGAAGCACGCGCAATTCGCATTATTTGGTGCATGGGAGTGCATACAGTCCATTTAATCATTTTCATGAAATAAATGACATACAATTGCTGGGAATGCAAGGAGAATACAACTACTACAGAAAAATTAGTAATCCGCCTATGCGTTACTATTTTGGGAATTACGTAAAGGAAAAGAAGGAAGATGCTTTCAAATGGAAAAGATTGCCAATGGACAGTCACAAGACTTCATTCATGCGTGACTACATGCCGGGTTGGCAGCCTCCGACTAGCGATCAGCCTTGGCTAGTGCTCACCATGCCTGAAGTAGGCGCTTTGGCTGAGAGTACAAACAAGGTCAACATTTATGGATCAATTATGATGGAGACTGAATTCAAAGTACACTTTTACACTGACCTGCCATTTGCTGTTCGAGGAGCCGAACATTTTATTGATTTGGAAGACTTGGTGTACAGTTCTAACCATACCATTGAAACAATGACTACCTTACGTAAATAAATTCTTCTCCAAAAACTACTACCCCTCGTCTTCTTATTCTTCTTCTTCCGGGAAAACCTCTGGGGCCACGCAAAAAGAGACGCACGCTTCCTCATATCTTTTAGCTGTTTCCTTCTTCTTCTTCTTCTTCTTTTATTCAGTAGTGCGTGCTGGGTGCGGGGGTGCGTACTGCGCGCGCGGTGCGGGGTGTGGTTGTAGGGGTGTGGGGAGGCCAGCATGGCCGACCTAAAGAAAATCTAAGAATACTAAGAAACTATTTCCAGCATGGCCGACCTAGGCCAGGACTAAGGAGACTAAGGATTCTAAGGAAATAGTTTCTTAGTATTCTTAGATTTTCTTTAGGTCGGCCATGCTGGCCGCCCCACACCCCTACACCCACACCCCGCACCGCGCACGCAGCACGCACCCCCGCACCCAGCACGCACTACTGAATAAAAGTGCCACGATCAAGACGTCTGTCTGAACGCAGAACGCAAAAAGTTTGGAAGATCGCCTTCAAGGCTAGCAAATACAAATGCCTGGCCATGGCGCAATGGAAGCCCGACCAAATAAAGTCCGTCCCTATGTTGCATCCATTTCCACCTAAGTTGGCGCTTGAACTAAACTGAACCCTTAATGGCGAAGCACTTCATGCAAAGTAATGGTCATCTACCGTTTCATTTTAGTCAGCATCTCAGCAATACGCATCCGAAAAGAGGATACGGGTGACGTGTTGCGAGTGTGGGAATAACGACCTCCAAAAATCAAAGAATTCCCTCCATTGCCTCATGCCTAAATGTATTAGTTTTATTCTTGGGAAAGCAAAGAGTGAGGAGTGAAAGACTTCTTGCATTGCGCAGCATGGTGAAGGCTTGCGAAACATCGGATTTCACCTCCTTCTCGAGGGTCGCAAACGTCTGCTCAGTCACAAAGTCAGTGCGTGCTGACCGACCCACCAACCGACCGACCGCTGGTGACCCAAAAGCCAACTTCTCTTTGAACTAACACCAAGCGGAATTGATGCCATTGAGAGAAGTCTAATGGCAGCTAGAGAAATAGGGTCTACCTACTTTTGGTTCATGAAGTCAGACACATGCGGTGCGTTTGGTGCATCTCTCTCCGCTTGTACCTCTAAAACACCGAGACGAGCAGATTGGCTAGAGGAGTCCATAGAATTCCATGCTTTGTTGTCTTCTCAGTTACCAGCACCCATGCGTTAATTCTACAACCGAGTATTCAGTAGTGCTCTACACTAACACTAAGACCGACTGTACCTTCACTGCTTTTAAGAAGCCAGTAGCGAGGAGTATGCGAGGAGCCTTCAACTTCGAGCGGAAGGAGCCATCAGCAGCCTACTGCAAGCCAGGGTCACGTGGTGGTCGAGGTGGCCCACTTTGCCCGAAGAAAGTCTTTCTTTTACACCTGGTAAATAATTACTGTGCTAGGATTGCAACAGAATCACAACTTAATGGGCGCATTTCTAGATTACAATGCATTCTGTAGAATAAGTTTGTGGATGAAGCTCATGCGAACTTACCCACTATTGCATGCATGACTGCCAAGCTATTCAACTGGGGCAATGTTGTACGCCTTCCCTGCACCTCACTGCCCACTGCCAATTGACTTGCTCTCTTCAGTTCCCTAAAACGGCATCCTAGCTCTCAGCATTTCGGAGCTGTCAAACTACTTGAACGCTCTGCCACGTAGGTAACCAGGGAAGCGATAACTCCTACATTATGATTTTTGAAAGGCTCATGGGTGCAAATCGGTAGACTTATGTGGATCGCGGTTTACCCAGCTAATCGAAACACCCTCGAAGTTGAGTTTATCGAGCAATGTATATGGAATCCGTATTCATGGCTATGCTGTTAATTGGAAGACCCCACACGGCCAGGCAAGCGTCCAAACAAAGTGCAAACAACGTGCAATTTTACTCTGTCTGCTTTATAGCTTTGTGTTTATCTCTAATCCTGTTTAAGCAGATTGATAAGCATTAAGGCAGATTTTAAAATTTGAAGTGTTTTGAAGTAGCTTAATTCAAATGCGTTGATGCCTCCTTAATTTATTCTAAATTAACTTGCCATTTCTGGTGCGATATTTGTTGAACATAACTTTGTAAGAAATTGTGTCACGAAACTAGCTACGGCGATTGCTCCTGCAAGAATTACTAAAATGGATCTTGATAGTCATTATGATCTAATCTGTGTCCTAAATTTTACTGCCATCTGGAAGTGCGATAATGCGAATGGATGAAATTTAAAGCTGTCTACCCAGTGCAACCAACGCTGCTCACGACACTTGATTCGGTGATGAAGATGTCAGCGGCGAGACGCTTCGTCAGCATGGAATTGGAATTAAATAAATCCTTAATCAAAGCAAAATATCAGCTACAAACAACGTCAACTTCGCACGCCTTTGCTTCTCCCAGTTGGACATTTAATGCGAACATCATTTTAGGTCGTGCGAAGGTGGTGCCTATCATTACCCCCTAAACCTAGATACTAGACATAGTCATGCATTGGCAAAGGCGTGGCGGCAGTAGCGACAAACAAGTGGACTTCCGCTCGTGCATATCCACATGTGATAGTGGATGCGTCAATACTTCAGGTGTTGAGAGTATGCACTTAAAGGGGTCAGTCCCACCGCATTGATTTGCGCGTGCACCCAAGTCTATGCCTCAAATTTGGCTCCGTGGCTAGCCTAAGGGAACCAGAGGTCAGCTTGGTTAAAAGCTGCTGTTACAACCAAAGCTAAGGTAGTCAATGATGTGGGAATTGCGGAGCAAGAAGTCTGTGTCCAAAGCTCCTAGCAGCTTTGATCGGGCAGCATGGACGTTCCAGGAGCTCGCGAACCCAGAACTATGCGTGGGCTATGCTATAGGGTGGGATTAATCTGTCTCCGGACATCTCGGATGAAACTATGTAGGTGAGTAAGCAAGTAGTAAGTAGTCATTGTGTGGTTTCTGATCAGCTTGGCAGGCCGCCATTGCCTTAATCCCCTACCTTCAGCAAAGCAGATCCCAACGGTGGTTGGTGTCATGCATCGAATCACTTTTTGCCTCAGCTCCCTTTCAGGCACATGATTGCAATCGTCAATCCAAACTTAGCTTGAAGAGTTAGCAATCAACACACGGGAGATTAGGCATCCTCCACTCCGTTCTAGCTGTCCAAGTAACAGAGAGTGATGTGAGCATTCATTTGGACAATCAGGGTAGCAATCGGAACGACTGAGGTGAGAGGAGAAGGAGGTATTCCAACTCCTCTGCGATTATTGGATGTCCGGAAGAGAAATGTGTCGGTTATAAGCAGGGGCACTACTCGTGATTTGGCCACTGGTTCGGCGTTACTGAGGCACGTTGTATCAAGCGATGTTTAGTTCACTGAAACGAAGAGGGCGTGCAAGATATAATCCATGATACAAAGAAGTACAATGAGGAGGACTAAGAGAAGAGAGTGGCGAGTAGTGGGAGAGAAGGTAGCGTAGGATGCAGGAGGTCAGTCTGTAAATGACGTGAATGGGTGGGCAGTACCAAGGAAGGCGTGGTGGACTGATCGATTCCCTATCAAATAAATGGCCAGCTGTGAATGCTTGTTTGATAAAGATGATACCCTCCTCCTTCTGACAGTTTGACAGGTGGCTAGATTGCATTCATCCCACTGATCATCGCTGTTAGTGGTTAGTGTTTCTGGAGAAGCTATGGAACGGGCACTTCTAGAGAGACGCTGAGTTGCAGCATGTGAAACTGGACATGCATTTGGCCTTCATAGCCGTCTCTAGTTCCACATTCTGCCCTTCATCTTCGAGGTCCGTCTAACGAGAGAGAAGCACCAAGAGCATCCTGTGCATTCATCAAAGCACACTTTATGTCTGCATAATTCAGCATCTCCCAGGGATCCACTCTCAAACGAATTTACTGCTGCAATGCATCCAAGCAGTGGAAGGATTCACTTGCTTATTTGGATTCACCACCGTTCTGCATTTCCACTTTGGCCTCATCAAATGGCTTTAGTGGGGGAAGGTTTGGTGCGAAGGCAAGAAATGGTTCAAAACCAGTTTGTGTGTGGGTACTCTAACCTCTGATAGTTGTTTGAACAATGGTGTCAAGCAGACCTTCTAAAAATGCACTCTCAAATTTGACTTAGCGCTCCCTCCGCATACCATTTTAGCCTACCTGGCTGTCATCGCAAGGTCGTGGAGGGTAGTACGGCATGGGCGCGTACCAGAGCTGGCATTACGGCACCTGGTAGCCACTCAAACATGCCGTTCATGATTTGTGTGTCAGCATCAAGCGTTGGGAATGAAGTCACTTACCCATCTCTGCTCACTGAGAATGTGACGACAGAGTCGGTTGTGAGTGCTGGAGCGTGCAAAAGAGAATGCATACAGAAGCTGACATTGGAGGTGTCCAAGCAGACAGTTGGACAGGCAGGTGAATGTATTGCTTGTGTGGTGGGAAGGGACCAAATATGAGAATAGTTAGATGATTGATGCACAGGGCTGTAAAGGCGGATCAAATGGGTAGACGTATAAAGTGGTGAGAAATGAAGCTGGGGTGGTTGGATGGACACCTTCATAAAGTTGGGCTCCAAAGTTCCATTCTAGAGTGTGGTTAGTTTTGTCTTCGTTTTCTGTTCTGCATGGTATCATGCTGGGCCTCCACACGTGACTACGATGGCAGAGACAAGTGAGCTGGACGCATCATTTCTACCGTATTTCACAAGAACAGTTGGTGTGAAGGCGAAAGCACAGCATTGCAATACGCCTTTGTGTGATAAAATAATCTGGGCAAGGTGAATTTCTTTTCCCATTTGCAATTCCACCCACTTGCATCTTACGCTCTTGCGGCAACACAAATGCTTTTTATTCCCATCAAGCCAAACGCATGTTGTCTTTGTCCTCACGTTCCAATCATCCAGTTCTCCATCATTCCCACAGTCCATAGTTCTGTTTTGGGTTTGAAGTGTTAGAATGCTTTGTACACGGAGGTGATAGTGAAGCTGCATTACTTCGTCTTCGCAGCAGTGATTCTGCTTCCAATGAAACCGTTTCCCCTCATCCAGCGACTGCTATCCATACAGAGCCAAGTATTTAGGCCTCAGCAATGCCGCTGTAGTGGCTACTGGTGGGGTGATTGTATTGCAGGTACTACGCCCTCTTTCTACGGCGGCCACCGATCCAGTCTTATTTTAAATGTGTTCACCCAAACTGTGAACGGCACTTCTCTTGTCTAGTACGAGTCGAGCTATACGGGGTAAGTCAGCACACTCAAGTTGGTTCAGTGGTCACTGAAACCTGTCACTGGTGCGATGTTTTACTTTTGGCTAATCAGAGCTACTTCCTTACTCGCACAATTGGCCACGCAGGCAGTTCAGATTCTGCACTCCCGGTTTTTTAGTCTATTTACGTAAATGATCAATTAGTTGCTCAACGGATTCGACATGTCAGAGAAGTAAGTATGACTTGGGGCAGTGCATGGTAATGGGTGGCACAGCAGCTGCATTGTTAATCGTCCTAAGGACGCAAGTTTTCTTACTTCTGCCGAAGGTATAAGCTTTTAATAAACCACATGGCCTCTAATTTTTCCTCCGATTCTCTGAATCAACTGACAGTAGTTGGAGGGTGTGGCTGAGATCAGCCAAATATCCTCCGCCTGCAGTCTGCTTAAACTTCGGTCAAACAAAAAAATAAGTGGAAGCAGAGCCACTATCTTCTCACTTCTGCAAATCACTAGATTATTTAGCGCCAGTCAAGTCTTTTAGACATCGCGGACGAGTTCTGTCTGTTTTGTCGATGCTGTGATGCACACAAAGGGGCAAGGGGAGACCCAATCGCGAAGAATCGGTTCTGCTAACCGGCCAGGCAGAACCATCCAGCCAGACTGTTCAGGCGACACCTGGCATTGACGCAGTCACCTCTCCTTTCCCACAGCTGCGAATGCAGTGCTGTACCTCGCTTTGGCTGGATTGTGTGCACAATAAGCAGTTTAGTGAGGAAGGGAGAAGCAAACCAGATGTGCAAAGCTGCAGACAGTAGCTGTGCTGCGAATCGGGTGAAGGGAAGGGACAAAGTAGCATGCTACAATTCTATCCATCGATAAAGTCATGACAGATCGAAGTGTGCGTAGCCTTGTCGCGTCAAATTATTCCCTTTCTAGACATACGAGAAACAAGTTGATAAGTCCACATGCATCGCATTGAGTGCTGAGAGCGGGGCAGAATGTGATAGGTGGTGATTGCAATCGAGGAATTCCAAACGACTGGAAGCAGACGCGCGCAAATGTAATTGTCTGCGAAATAGATGACGGCTTTGTCCCTGTTGCTGCCAATATCGTGACAGGTGGGATGGGAAGGAAGGATGTGTTGTCGGTGAACGTAGCTTCAGCATAGCCTGAGGGGTCGAAATTATCGTAGTTCTCTGCTTAGCCTACCGCATTAGTCCCCTTCCAGTCCCTAAGTTTCACCTCCTTTCCTCTATCTGCCCTCACATTCCTACTATTATTGCTGGCATTCAGAGTCCAACGTCGCCCGCTCTCGTCAAGCACGTCCATCTGCGAGACAATCATGAACGTCCATTAGGTCTACCGCTCGAGGGTTTGGATTAAGTGTTTAGGACAACAGATGGCTGGGCATGGATTAGTGTGCTGCCAACTAGCTAGTGCCATTAGCAGTACAGCCATGCATTCGACGCCAAAATGGATTACGGATTTATCTTTGGTCACAAAACACTTGCCCTCGATGGTGGCGTATCACTCATTGTCAATGAATTATGCCGCACTACACATTGGCATTAACCGACCTGATGAAGCATAGAATGAGAGCATTTTTATTGCATAGTTGGAGTGTGCTCCACTGCAAAAGCTGTTGCCTCTTTGGAAATCGAACGCTAAAACCCCTTTCTCTAGCGCCTCCGGTTGGCGCTGTTACAAACCGCATTCGCGCCGGTTATGTATGGCCTGCACTTTGGACTTTAGCTCATAGCGAACCCTTCTTGAGTGAACAGCGAATCCTTTCTCAACAAAGTGTTCGATTTTGATGCAAGGAATTGCGCCGAACTTAGCACTGCCCATTCTGAAGTGCCAGTCTCAAATTACCTACTCTAGAACGTGCACTTCATCGTGCTCGATGGCTAGCTTTGAATTCGCACCTGGCTCATTCCACTTTTATTTCCTCAACACATTCATACACCTACAGGAATTTGTTAGGTGTGCGTACCAACTCAGCCATCTTGACGGAATGCAATAAAGTGCTTGCAAAATCTGCTCACCTGAGAACAGAAATAGGTGTGCTTACTAACAAGGTTCTGTTTGAATAGGCACCGTCTACCTGCTTCGGCAATGCTTAACAAGATATTCTCTGGAGGATGGAACATCTGTCAACAGAGTCTGTGTCAGCGATCGTTGCCTTTGTCATGCCTCAGTGCTCCGATTACACTAAACTAACAGTTGGGTGTAAATCGAGGCTGATTTAGTCGCATTCGCAGGCGGATTGTCTCAAGTCTCACGTCGCATCTCCATTCACGGGCACTTGTTACTGAAAAGAAAGGAGTACTATAAGTGAGTAAATTGAACTGGTTGTTGATGAGGGCTCTCGAAAATATCGTTTAGCGTGGGTTAGTGTGAATTGCATGAGTGGCAAAAGAATGAGACGAATAAGCTTTTAATTTTCTAGTGTAAACTCGCTTTACTTGCCTCCAAGAGCTAAGGTGTTGCATAAGTGAATCACTCGCACCAATTTTTCAAGGAACACTTTGGAAACCAGCATTCCACGTTGACGAGAGTAAATGGGTAAGTGGACTTACTGTTCCCATAGTTGGCGCTGTTAGCATTAACCGTTTCCTTTTGCATCCACGTAATCTTAGATGAATAATAGCAACCATGCTGGAATTACAACATTTTCGCATGCAATTTACATTGCCTTTGCTCCCAACGCTGTGGCGAGCTGTAATGCGACTGCTTGAATTCAGACATTGTATGGATCAATTTTATCGAGCCTAGTCAAGGTCTTTTGAGTCTGAGGTGAGGTCAAATGTGCGTCTGTGCATTATTGCGGCGTCATTATAATCAACTGCTTTGCGAATCGTCATAGTTACGCATTCGCCTTGCTCACTCTCTGGCGAATTAACAGCAACTGATACCGATCCACTCGACTGCTGAGCATACTGACCCAAACGGGACATTGCGATTGAGGTCGATGTGTGGAATCTACAAATAAGCCTCCATGTCTCGTGGGTTCCTTTCCTGCCTTCATTAAGGAACTCCCTTCATCGAGGCTTGGTCGGGGTTACAATTCTCTCACGCCGTCAACTTACAACTCACTAACAGAAAGACCATACTGTGCAGTTAAATGTTAGGCTTAAACATCCCTAGCCACAGCTGAAGATCACGCTTGCTCCGCTGGAGCTAACAAGCATTCTCCCTTCATTTCTTACTGTTTCCTCTCATCGCACAGTACAATGTGGCCGACACACCTCAGTCCTTACCACTATTCCATGTGTTGTGCCCTTTGAGCATTGCCTGATTCTCTAATTGTACCTTCAGTGTCACAGCCACCTTGTGTGCTCCTTCTTCAATCAACGCCGACTTACGTCAGTGTAATTGGATGCAAAGCCTCCTGCACCCCATTTAGACGGACGAAACTGCACCATCAACGTCATCAGTTTAGTAAATGGTTAAAATTTACTCTTCATAGAACTTTGTCTACATGTTGGTCACCAATAACCAAATAATTTCATTCCTGTAATTTAGAACCCAAACATCGTGCCTTCCGAGTAGCAAACTCATCTGGTTGTAAGTTCTTGATTTTGCGGGGATTAACAATATTCACTTGCGTCCAACTTGATTCAGAGCTACCTAAATTGCGGAGGTTTGCTGTGATATCGAGGGCAAGCCATATTCGATGCATCCGTAGAATCCCCGTCTCCGTACTCACACAACCGATCCGGCTTATTTGGATGAAAGTGCGCGAAACCTGTTTTGTTTTGCATTTCAACTCCGTCTGCAGTGGGAAAATGTGTAACTAGAAATTCAACGGGCTTCTGCTTCATAATATGCAGCGCATGTTTTGTGGAATGCAAACATATCGTCTCTACAGCTAAAATGAAACGCCTCTCATCCAGGTTCTGCGTTCAACTACGGCGGTCGAAACCGCATAACGTCTGCGTCCAAATTGACTCGTAATTTGGCAGATTAACCAATGTTGTGTGAGGAAAGTATGTTTTGGATAATGGACAGGGCTATGAAGCGTATATGTGGGTATGGATACGTTAAAATTGGTTTGGTGCGCATATTCTCATGCTTTAATCGCATTTTAGGCCAAAAGCACGGTAAAGGAAGAAATGGGTAGAGGGCAATGAGGTAGTCTATGGTTGTGGGCATAAGCGCGTGGAGGAAACTCTGCTTGCATCCATCCTGCTTGCTCTTGTGCATGATGCATATGCTTGAAGAGAACTTGGCTGCATCGTGTTTGAGAATGGCACAGGCATAATGGTAGATGGAGATGCATGGCAGCAGCAAACAAGCAGGCCGCCTCCGACCTAGCTGAAACTGAATGCCGTGACTAGGCTATCTCTCACTTAAAGCCATTTCCCGTTCCATGCTTGTCTAGGCAGCATGGCACCACTCCCGCACTACGAACGTGGAGGTAAGCCCAATTCTGATCGTCAACTACAGTCACCTAGACTACCTTCTGTTCATGGGCAGGACTAAGACCATATGATGTTTAATAAGCCATGGCAAACACCAAATTGCCTTAACAGAAGCGACACTTTGCTGCATACGCATGCAATTAAGTCACCCAGCCTTTGCTCGCGCCTTGCTCTAATAATAAACTTGGCAGCTTGTCCCACCTCTTTGGAGGGTGCATGCTGTCGGGAACAGCACAATACCTCGTCTCCACCATCACGCCTCTCTTTTTTCTTCACTTGCACCGCTTCCGTGTAGAAACAAGGCATCGTTCCAACAATCATATCGTTCGTCGATTGCAAGTCGCAGTTGTGTGCGAAGTGCAGGCAGCAAATCTCCCTGGCATGGTCTGTTCCTGCTGGTCCCACAGGACTCACTAAGCACTAGGTACACGAATCGTAAGAAATCGCATTAAATATGAAACAGAGTGATGCCATTCCACCCATTATGTGTCTACATGAGCGGAGGTATTCTTGGCGTGCTGACAATTAAGACTTAGCATTCTTGATGAGAAGCAGGAGCTTGCACAAATTCTGTCATTCCCTGGGCGCATTGTCATCAGATGCAGAGAAGTGTGCATTTGCCATGGAAGTTGATGATACTCACACCACAAGTGGGTGTGGAAAATGCTCATATAGGGAAGCAGAAGACCAATCGCGTCGTCCGTTCTGTGAACAAGGCCATTGTCATCAGAATTGTAAGGGGAAGCTGGAGGAGAAGAGGCGTGGATAATTAGTCCCATTGTTATTTCTGGTACGCACAGCCCGCAGCATGGGAGAAGAGACTCCCGTCGCTCCACCTAAAGGTGTCCAACCCAGCCCCAAAATACCAGATGTAATGCCACGAAGTATGTTCGTCAATGGTTCAAGCATTGAGTGCACAGTAGAGCTTCAAGTTTATTTTTGACGAAATTGGCGAGATGTGGCCAATGTAGACAGCACTGATTTGAATATATGTAGATAGAAGCAGAAATTTTGACATTTACCATATCGCAGAAACATCTAGTTCTCGTAAAGTAGTATAATAACTGTTGATCCTCACCTACAAATATTAATTGCTGATTGCGTGACCACTGAGTATTGTCAAATGGATACGCAAGGGAGATGCGAGGGGATGGAAGAACACGTAACGAAGTTTGATGAGGCGAAAGTAGGGGCCGAGCTGATAGACTTTGCATAATGCAGAGAATAGCTCACTAAGCATGGCTGATGCAGGTAGACGGTGACTACAAGAGAGGGACCATGCTAGTGAGAGCACCAATTTCCATTCTCAGTTACGCAGCCTCTGCAAGCACTCTAACACCTCCTGTCAAGGTGGCTAAGTTGACGCCAAAAGCTAGCAATGTGCTTCGAATGAATAAATATGGTGTTGAGAAGGAAAACACTTTTATTCTATCGTCACATGTCCACCTCCTTCCGCAAGCCAATGACAAGTGCTGCGGCCACACACACACGGCTGCATTGCCGAGAGAGATAGATGGTGAAGTGTGTATGTAAAGCCGTGTCGAAGTCGGCCTAAAGGTTGAACTGTTTTGTATGATTCGCGCAGAAGAATCTTCTGCTCTGGTGGGCTCGTTAGCCCTGCGATCCGATGCCTTTGCCTCTTCAACCTAGCTTTCTTCGTCGCACCACTCACCTTTCGTCCTTTTACAACCCGATGAAATGCGTTTTGTGCCTTCCTGTCCAAATACACAAAATCGGTAGTTTAGGCAAACGAATTCCTGTTTTTCCCTAGAAATATGCGTTTTGGACAAGGTGAGTAGCAGTAAAACGTTCATCAAACATGAGAAGGCGCAAATCGCAAGCCTAATATGTGCAACCAATTCGACGTTGGAACTCAGAGACGAACTCGAGGAGTAGCTTATCATACCTGACCGTCGTGATTATGATGACAGACGACAGCGTGCCGGAGAATGCGCATTGTCGGGAACGACAAACGAACAAGCGTAGGGAGTAGGAGTTGAACCTACGCGCGGAGTCCTCAATGCATTTCTAGTCCATCGCCTCAACCACTCGGCCTTTGCTACGAACCTTTTGGAATTAAATATTATACATGTCTAGACTTCCACACAGTTGCAACCAAGTTATTAAATGTGGCACATACTTGAGCACTGTAGAGGAGCGATGCGGTAAACTGAATGCCAAACATCATTTACAAATTACAACCCACGCAAATACAGTTAACGGCTTTGGAAACACTGCTTATAATTGCAATTTCAATCACGCAAGAAGTAGTGAGATTCACTCATTCAACGCGCTTTACCTTAAACCTGCTGATGCGAAGTTCCGAGGAGGAAAGTGAGAAGATCCCATTCCCATCACTCAATCAATCACACAGCGTGCGTGCGTGCCTGTACACAATCCTCCAGGTTCACTGGGATTGCTCTCCATGGGACATGGTTGCTTGATGGATGAGAGCTGAAGATGGCGTTCCAATGCATCCTACTACTGAAGCAAACACAGCCGGGCTAGTGAGGCGCCAAATCGTTTTCCACCTTATCAGTGCAGAAAGCAGTCGCAGGTTATGATGGCCTAGTGGTTAGTGGTGGTGGCTACGCATTCGCCGCAGGCTGACGGAAAGTGAGGATGGTGGAGTGCATGTGGAAGTGGAATTGCAACAACTACGACATGCTTGCGGCAGCTCACCTCAACTCTTCCTTCACAATTTTTTACGTTGAGATTTTGAAAACATTTTGTAGGATCATTACTAATGTGCTGCAAGTGCTGCGTTTCAATGACGCTTGCACTCTCATCGTACTTCGATAACGTGCTGCCAGTTTACGGCACCACTTTGCGTGACTTGGCAACAGTTCCTACTCTTCTTAAAGTTCGCGTCAGCTGTCTTCGCCTATTAGATAAGAAAATGTCTCAAGTACGATGTGATTTGAACAGCGTTTCAAGCCGCAGCGACCCGACTGTCATAAGTTTGCGCTTTGTGATGAAGAACTATTGCTTCTGTTGCATTGAACGCCTTGCGGCGAGCAGTCTGCCAGCACTCTTGCAGGCACCAGACTCGGGTGGTCCAACTCCAGTAGACGCAGTCAGAGACATGCTGGGTGGTGATTCGTATCCTCCAACAACAGCATGCCAATGACGGTGTCGTGCGGGAATTTCGTGCATCAAGATTGAATGCTTTTGGTGACCGAATGTTCTACTGTCATTTGGCGAGAGCAAATGGCCAAAATTTTGCATTTATTCTTTTCCTTGCGACCAAACCGCAACCAGTATTTAAAATTAGGGCTGTACTCTCGGTTTTGCGCATTTCACGCCTCCTGTGTATGATGTTCGCCTGAAAGATGCACGCTCAATTCACAATGAGACCGTGAGTAACTCTAGAAACTGTCGCTGCATTTGCTATGAATTAAGCTACAATGTGTTATTGGCCGAGAATGTGTGTTCGTGTGCCCTGGTTGTGGATAAGTGTCCCACCCGTCAGTCACAGCATCAGTTTCTATTTTTCGACAGATGTGAGCTGGCACAGTGGTGAAACTTGCGTGTGTGAAGCATAGATGGGGCCGGAGGAGATTGGACACTGTCTAATACAACTGTGGTGACTGTTTGGCCATGCACTTTGACTGACTGATAGCGCAGCTATCGCATTTGTAAAGGACTCAGTAAGAACGCAATTCATCGAGTGTTTAACCAATTGTTCAGAAACAAATGCCTACGGAGTCACTTCTATTTAGTACTCGGATTCAGTAAGAGCCCGCTTCAAGGAACTTGCTGCTGGTAAACTGGAAAGATACTGTAGCAAGGCAAATATGCCTAGAAGTTCTACGATTGGAAGGAAAATGTAGTTTGCGACCCTTTTCATGCACCTTCTTAGGAAAGCGGCTTGAGATAAGGAGGTGAGATCAGAACAACGCGAAATAACTCGATGGCTGGCCAAAGACTAGCATTCTTAGAACTGGGACCAAAGATGTGTAGTAAGCTTCTGTCATCAACAAAGCTTCCCTTGCAGTTGTGTCAACTTCTGTACTGCCCTGCAGAAAAGCACGAATGTGGCTGATTAGGCGGTCCTTCAGTTGGTTTGTTTAACTAGTTTCTCATCACACGACACAGCCTCAACTATGCTTCACGTCACCGGAAACGCATAAATTACAATCTGCTTAGATTCGCTTCGGTAGGGAATTCTTTCAAGGAACTGTTGATTGCATCATTGTGGTTCTAGCCTTGAGTGTGTTTTGCCGTGGTCAAACCATTATTCGTGGGTGCTACACATTTTGTGTGGGTTTACTTATTGCGATGGTATATGATCAACTCGGTGCATTTGGCCTCGAAACGGAAATGCGGGACGTCTGGTATGGTTGGGGAACAGTAACTAAGTTTGGAGCAGTCACGACCATCAGGCACCCACTGCACGTGCCCATGGGGCTATACATTGGTCTGCATAGCGGTTAGTTGGATGTACCTCCAACCTTCTTCCCTTCCTCATCCATCTCTGCAAGATGCACACCAAGTTGTCCAATTGGATGTCAGCCGCACGCCCCAACGTCTTTAGTAACCTATCGTTGCAGTGATCAAGCTGATCCATTTACACATTGCTGGCGATGTTGCCATGCCATTCCACCATCCCCACAATTGGGTGATACAGACTAATGTATGTATCTACAGTACTGCATGTGTGCATTTGAACTCAAGTAGCTTAGCCTTCACTTTACTTAAGACTGCAAAATAATGCGATTTGTTGCATGGCATTGAGGGCAAGATGCTTGGCCCACTAACAGGCCTCTGTGGTGCTGGTGCCGTAAGACCTACGATGCCTCGCCACTCTCTCTTCGGTGACGCCGTCAATCAAGCACTGAAGTTGGAGTCGTCTGGAGCGGGTTAATGGAATTCGCCCTCAACTACTTTTCCCCTCCCGGCAAGCCAGTTGCAACTGCTCTGCACACTTACACACGGCTGCACTGCCGCAAGCAATGGAAGGTGAAGTGTGTCTGTAAAGGCACACGCACGCGTCGGCTTAGGGAATGGGCTACTTCGCATAAATGGTTTGTCTGCTTTGATGGACTTTGCCTGTCCTGCGATCCGGCACTTTCGCCTTTCTCAACCCAACTTCCCCATCACACCGCTCACATTTCATCCCTTCGCCATTAGGCGCTACGCCGATTTCTTTCCGCATAACACACGCATTTCACCGCATCACTCGTTCGTCCTTGCGTTCATGCAATCCATGGTCAGTTAACAGGTTTCTCAATCTCATCGTTATGTGGAACCATTGAGACCTCAATCTGACATAATCACCAAATGATAGTTTTGCTTTTGAAACCGTCTCAATGGTGCTGATTTGGCGCATGTCACTGCACCAGGCTGAGCTTAATCGCGTTGAATTACTGTCAGTGCTATTTTCATGCAGCCGTCAAAGCGGATTCATGCTGCGATCGCCGACACACCATATCGCCTGCTACACCACTGCATTGTGCGAACAACTTGCTGCTAAAAGCATGACTTTCCTTATTTCAATGCACCGAACCAATTTGAGCAACGATTCTCTTGCAGTATTGGGTGCGTTGATGTCAAGATCGAAAATTGTTCATGGATGCCAGGCTTGCTGCGAAATTGAAGTTTGAGTGAACTGCAGTTTTATTGCATCGAATTGCGGTGAATGCCACATCTAAACGCCAGCCAATGCTGATTCGCTGAGCGGATGATTGCTGCTGATAGAAGGCAGTGGTCTTATTGAAAGAGTTATAACAATCGTCAACAAGGAACCTTTCGTCTTGTCGATTTACTTAGAGGAAGGCGAGGATAGTGAGTAAAGTGTGATTAGGCCAGATGTACTTACCCTTCTCAAAAGCGTTGCTAGTGCTCAACTCGTTGCACTTCTTCACGCAGGTTAATTGGCCTCTCTTGCAACTCTGCAGGCTGTGACTGGATCCTGGCTGGATGTGTAGATTGTAGAGACGCCATGAATTGTGACTGATTTGCCTCCAACCAAGTTGTCACACTCATCTCGCATATTGTTTGGTGAAATCAATTTAAATTGATGCTAATCCACTACCTCCCATGTGTCCAAATCATTCAGCACAATCACATTTGCTAACTTGATGTCTATATCGAATCCCGATTTGTGTCCATGCATGTTCTGTATGCCCACATTCATACTTATCTTTCGGGTTCAATGGCAGTCTTTCCTTAGCCTACAGGCTCTTTTTTCTCCTGCACTTTCAGCTCTGTCTCTGTTAGTGGCTACTCACCTGCTTCTTCCTCATACACAGCAGTGGCGTATTGATGATTATAAGTGTGCCCAAAAATTTCATCCCGATTTGCCAAAATGTCCTACAGCAGCAAATTTGAACAAGTGAAAATCCTTCCTTCCATTTTCTTATCATCTTGCACACGTGCAATGCAAACGAGGAGTTGACAACTTCGACGTGAAACTTGTTGCCATGGTGGTCGCAGTGTTACCTAGCTCTGGTTGCGTTTGTATGTGCGCACGAGTGTGGGTGCACGCGCTCTCATTAGGACAACTCTCGAAAATATGATTCTCTCTCTTTTGTCTTGTATTTTCCGGGTTGAGTTTAAGTATTCTGTTGTCAGCGTGGGCAATTGTCTTGGTGCTTCTCTTCCACTCTCCCATTATTCCAACCGACTGCTGTCTCCGTCTCTACTGGATGAGTGTGCAGATGGACAAATGGAAGGGTAGAGAGATGTGGGCGGTGCTTCGGTCCACAACCAGGAGTGCGAGCTGCAGTGATCACACCGCTCAGTAATAAGTGGCGAGATCGTCCCCTGCCAATGCTCAGTGAAATCGGAGTAGCACAGGGATATTGGGCTGGGTGCTTCAGGGTTTCTGATTCCGAACTCACCTCCCACGTGGTACGGTACATCGCAGTGCAGGAGAAGGTCCACAGCAACACAGTGGAAGCTCAGAGGCGTCGGTCCGACCCCGCTACCTCATAACTGTGGACGGCATCGTGCTTAATGATTGGAAATGATTTTGGGTCTCATTCCTCTCGTATCTGTGTTCGAATGGTCCGAAGAAAGCCTTGGCAATAATAACAATAATAGCAGCTGTATTGACTTATTAAAACAGCGAATATTGCTGTTCCTTCATAGCATTTCGTCCGTTCCGATAAACACTTCTAGCATGGCGAATGCGATTAGAGATCGTCTGACACATAGGCCTCCCTTCGTTTGTGGCGAGCCATTTGAAGAATATATGGTGGAGAGTAACGGAACGCACCACCCACCAATTTTGTGATGGTTCACACGAGGATGCACCACGTTGAATATAACGCCTAATCGCCAGCAGTGATGAAGAAATGTGTCGCGAGCATCTATTACTGCATCACATAAGCGGTAAGGGTGTTAGCTGGCGCTATCATTACCCAAAGTTATCAATTCGAAGCATTCTGGGCACACAAGTTCCATGTGTTATCCATTAGCAGACGATGGAGAGTTCCGAAGTTCAAGCACTTGTTTGTCTTCACCTCTTTGGAGCACCTCACGAGTGTGTGACAATTTTTCCTTGATCGCTGACTGACAAATGACATCCATGGTTTGCCGTAGCAAATCAAAGCACTGTTCATCCTGAGGCGACCTGCATTCTGTCCCACCACCAATCCTCCAAGACGAAGACTTTCAACACCTCGTTCTCGCCACGTTGCCTGCCTGGATGTTGGCTACACTGAGGGCCAAGCAAACACATCGAGGATTAACCCATCCACCTACCTACCTACCCTACTACCTGTCTGCCTCTCTTCCTCTCTCCTGACCCCGAGTGGCTTGACACTATCTAACACGTCTCAGTGCAACCAAGAGGTAGTTAAGGCTTATTTATTCTTTAGAATGGCCGAATTTAGAGACGGAACTAAGTGATTAGTGACTGCTGAGTCTGCAAGAGAAAAATGCTGTAATTTTGCTTTCATTTCAGCTAGTTGAAGCAGTTCAGCGCAATGGAACCCACGACCTCAAGCCTCAGGAATTCGAGTCTCACCAGCTATTCTTGCCTGCTCTTACGAGCTCCGTGAACTGTCACACGTCAGTGAGAGGGATGAAGCCTACGCATGACAATCACACATGCTGCGTGTTGAAACGTCAGGAGATTGGGGCAGTAAGAGGCACCAGCTTCTAGATTACCATTCTTATGGGTTCATCGTAGGATTTATGGAGGCACTATTAGCAGCATTAGTAGTCGGGTCATAAGCCGTCCGCCTGTGAGGCAAAAGGGACGATCTCGTACCTACGGAAGCCTTTGGACTGAACGATCAAATCTACTGGTACATGCTAAGGTGTTTGTAGTCAACCCTTCTTTCCTTTCAAAACCATGACGATATTGCAAAGCCGGTAGGCGCGAAACCCGTGGGCGAACTTCTGGACCATTGGCCATCACACAGTGCGCAAGCAGGTGGTTGACACGGTTCTTGTCACTGCGGTTCCTCTTTATCCTCTCTTGTAGTAGTGGGGTATTTGTGGTTGATTGGTTGGTAGAAGGACAATAGGTGCGAGCTATTCATTATTATTGACTGGTTACTACTTTGGTTGAGCCACGATTTGAACGCTTGCTGCGCCGCTGGGAGATGGGACACAACAGGAATGGAACACCCTCGGCTTCGCAGCAGTACGATAGGCAGTTAGTTCAGCACGTATTTACCTGATCTGATGCCAGCCAGCAGGTACGAATGAGACATGTGAACTGAGGGCAGAAGAAAAGATTAAGGGAATTCAAGGTCTGGTGTTATATTTTTCTGTTTCCATTGAGCCTGCGTGTAAGTAGCCTGGGGCGAATAAGGATGAAGGATGGAAGGATGGCCGCTGTTGCCACCGTTACCAGTTGCCTGGTTGAAGGCTGGTGCAGATGGAACGAAGTAGAGAATAGAAATTCTGTCTATTAGAGAGGTGGGAAAAGTGGAGAAACAAGGGAGGAGTGCTTGTGAGACAGAAGTCGACGTTAGTGGAGGTAATCAATTGGTTTAAGCTTAAATTGAAGGTGTGGCGTTGAACAGATGAGCCAGCTAGTGAATGTGAACCGCATTGTTAAAAGTTGAAGTTGACATGCTGAGTGGGCGCGAGGCAGATCATCTTAACGCGTATGCAAAGATCTAGCAGTTTATGAGTGCTTGCTTCTGTTCACTCCCTGAGCTGTTGAAGGCAAGCACGAACGGCTTCAGCCCTGCGGAGAGTAGGTCTCATTTCGCCTCCACTTCCAGCACCCAATCTCCTACTTACCCACTCACCCACTCATTCACATCCATCTACGTCCAACGGCAGTCCAAAGGCTTCCCAATGTTTCGTCCCAGTAACAGTCAAATTTGCCGCGAAGTTGTGCGGCAGGAGGTGTGACTTGCGACCTAGAAAACTACGACTCCTAATGCGACTACGAATGTTCACTGATTGGCGCATCTTAACGCAACTTGGCTGTGCTTCATTCAGTTCTCCGAGCAGGGGCAATGATGCCCCACATAATAGTGCAACGTGACTGAGTTAGCGTCACCAGACAAATCCCGACAATTTGTTGCATTCATTTGCCAATTATACCAGTTTTGAACCTCATCTGTTTAAAAGTCGACATGATTGAGGACCACGTGCACAGATCTATTTTGAATGATGATGACTGCCGACTGGTGGGATGACTTTTGTAGGTCCATTAACGAGAAGTGGATGAAACACCCAATGGTGAAGCGGTGTATTGTGGGAAGTGACATGGAGAAGGTTAGCGTGATGGAGCCATACGCAAAGTCGGGCAAGACGAGCAAGGTCCATTAGAGTCTAGCCAGTGAAAAGTGAAGCTGTAGAAGCTCAGGTGAACTCCGACCTAATTGTTGCAATTGAATGAATGACTGAGTGACCACTTTCCTGGTAAAATGAGAAGTGGGGTGTCCAAATGAGAGCAGCGTGTCAGAACACTGCTTTAACAAACTAACTTCTCAATCAGGCAATCCAAGCAGTTGTGCCACTTTGTCACCGATGTGACCGAAATCCTCCCACTCTGTAGCACTCCTCGGTTGTGCTAGAAGCAAATATTGCACATCTAAGTCAAAGCACTGCTTCATTATTTTGATAGATGTGGATCAAGCTTTCCATCACCATGTCAATCGAATGCCTTCGTTTAGAAGTTTGCTTCACTAAAACTGTAGCTCCCGTTCATGCAGACAAATCAGACATAGCTCTCTTACCATTTTGCGTTGGTAGAGGCTGGAAGAATATGCGAGATGAATGTGACACGCTCTCAGGAGCCAAACTAGTCACAAGTCGTGGCGTCTAATTATTCGGCGCATTTATTTGTGGGTCCGTCTCAGGCGGAAGTACTGCGAGGAAAGCCAGATAACGTGCGTGGGAAGTGCTGCAAGTTTAGCAATGGCAAATGCTACCATCTTAGAAAATGGCAAGTTCATTTTGCGTTTAAACCTTTACCATATCATTGTGCAATTGAGATGGCAATATCTATCATTGCTTTCACTTGCTCAGGTCAAAGCGGAATTGAGTTGTTAACCTAAGTAGGTGCAGTTTGAATTAGCATACCCATTTCCTCTGCATCCTATCGCTTACACAATGGTTGACCATGTCCCTGCCAAATAGTCTCATTCCATCACGTCATGATGTCGACTGACCAGATCTAATCATGCTTTGTTGAAATGTGACATGTTTCAGTGATCACGGATGTGCGGTACAGCTTGGTGGTTTGGCGTAACTACCGGCAAACTCTTCTTCATCGACTGTATATAGATGCAGCACGCAGCATTGAAGGTGTATCCACCACAGATTTGGTCAGATAAGCCTCAGACGGACCAGTGAGAGTGGCCACCCGAGAGAACCCTCGCGCACTGTAGCGCACTCGACTTCGCTGTTAGTTGCAATGCTCTGCAGAGTATCTTTATCCATGTGGCAACTTCTTCAGTCACCGAGCTAGTGTACGCACTGATCTACACCAGAGTGCCTGCACTGCTCCGAAAACACCACTCGTCACTCATGAAGAGGCAGTACTGCAGACTTTTGGTGCTTGATCCTATTAGACGGGCACTATATTGACATAAAGCATGGGTTGTAGGCAGAGGCTTCTATTGTATTCAATGTTACCCACCACCCAGTTAAAAGTGCCCTAATTAATGTCGAAAGTTAAATGCTGATTTGCTTTTCCCACATTGGGGCATCTTATTCACTACCAGAAAGTGCTTTTAAATGATTTTGACATAGTTCAATTGGTAATAATCTGCTCAGATCGCCTCATTGTTCGAGAACCACCACCACCCACCTCCATCCCTTCTCTCCACGTATCTGCAGTCACCCTTTCGTCTGTACACCTCTCTTTAATGCGTGCTTCTCAAGGTGTGATTTCGACTTGCAGCATAGATTGGTAGCTCTTGCCAGATGCTACAGATCCTGCTTGCATCACTGGAGGACAACTGCGACTGACTGTGGGAGGCACCATTTCCTCACAAGTGTTAGGCGGCTCTAGCCTTCGGTCCCAGTTCCGAAACATGCTCACATGGGCGTATGTGCACACGCTGCTGCTCCATACCCAAGCGTCGTGCCTTTTAGTACATAATTATTGCTCGGAACCTCACATTCGCACTGCAGCCTTTGAAGGCGCTGTGCATTAGCAGAGCATTGAATCTTTCCTGCAATTTATTGGACCCTCTTATATTGTCGTTTGTATGAAAGTTCAGAATGCCCTTCGAGAACTATTTACTGGCATTTCTGGCTTAGTAAAACAGCTACTATTTGTTCTGATGAAACCGATTCCATGCCACTACTCTAGGGACACGTGGAATTCAATCGAGCTCAACCATCCACCCATTATTGGCTCCCGATAATCTTATGTGTAGATGCTATTAAATAATTAATTCCACCCAACGAAATGGTGTCATCCTCCTTTTCAGCTCATGCATCCTGCTCAACCTTCTGCGTTTCCTATATGATCGCATAATGCTGCACCCACAAATCTCGGCTTAGTTTTATAATATTATTATCCAGAAGGATGTCCGATGCAGACCTTCAAATGTGCGCACAACTGAAGCTGACGTTGCAGGGTGCTCCACCATGTGACTCTGCCCTCCCAACAGCTCACTCAATCGTACAGCGTAAGTAACAGCGACTGACAGACAGAACTGACATTTTGCTGCAATCTTGTGCTCACCTTAATCCATGTCACGGTCAATGAGCAGAGATGCAGCCATTCCTATCCTAGCAGTTCGGTTCATCGCCTGTATACATCACGAGTGAGCATCACATGACACCATCGCCTGCTCTAACTTGTGCTGCGGGTTAATTTCATTCACTGGAGCAAACAAATTCCACGTAGTCCTACGTTAAAACGTCAACAAAAGGCCAAGTGGATGGTGGGGTAAGAAGCAGCACACCGTGAATAACTTCGAGTTATTCCTAAAGGTAGCTAAAAAGAGTATGCTTTAATTGAGCATGTGTGAGGAGACAGAAATGAGCGTCATAAGATCCACCATTGGAAGACCGAGTTTTCGGATGGCAAATTATGATTCCGGATAGCTAATTATCCCATGCGTTGTGACCGATTTCTGCAGATTTCCAGCGAACTGAGGCTGAGATTAGAACGTAATAGCTGTTGCGATTGTCGCCCAATTTCGTAATGCTGCTGCGTATTTAGATCCGCTGCGTGGCTTGTGAGAAATAGGCAAATTTGCAAAGCCTTACACTCAAGGTCTGGTCGTTTGACGTAATTTAGCACTGGGTGTCATCCCTGGGTTTCATTACACGGCTCACAAATAAATGAGAATACGTCGTGTTCGCTGACATTCCACTGGGCATGAAGGTGGCGTTGGGTTTCATCCTTTGGCTCACTTCCTTTTTTACTAAGTGAGCCTATGCACTCTACTTCAGAACTGGCATTCGAAAATATTTCACTGGCAGCACTCCGCCAAGCACTGCGTTCGAGCTTTGCTATCGCAGATTAGGGGGTTTGCAGTTTTGTTTAGACAACGATTTTCTGTCAGATTCATTCTCTTCATGGCTTAGAAATACGAACGTCACTCGCACATGCACCGATGCACTCATCAGCTTACAGTAGGCAGAACTCGGAAAGCATCTGCAAGTGGATGCAGCACCCATTCAGTGCTATTGAATGGTGAGGAGGGAGAGCACCTATTTAGCTGAGTGTGATCGGCGCACAAGGTGTAGTTGATGCGGTCGAAATGCCTAAGTGCGTCAGAGATTCAGTTAGTGTTGATATACCAGCACCACCAGGGCCAGGTCTGACGCCGCCATGCAGTCTTATAACAAGTGTAAGCGTAGAATGAATGCTGTAGATGCAAAGTCAACAAATCAATGTGCTGGAGTGAACCCACTGATTACTGAAAGGCAGTACCTGTATTTTGGCAGGCCTGCATGCGGAGACCAACGGGATTCCAGTCATCAAGAGTAGCGTGGACTAGCTCACTACATCGAATCTGGTGACACCACGCTCAGGTGTGCATCCTGTAGGCTTACAGTCACTCCAATCACAAGATCGACCCACCACCATCAAAGCGCATTTGTTATTCAATCAAGCTTCCAGCTGCTTAGCCAAGCTGCTAGCCTCGTGGTTTTGTCACTCTGTAGTCTTTTGTCAGCCGTCTACCCGGAAGGCAATGGAGTAGGTTTACTGCTGTCACCGCTAGGACACTAGTCGAAAATCGCAAAGGAGGGGAAGGAAAAGAGGTGTAGTGCAAAGAAAAAAATGGGGACGATCAGTCCTGCGCCTATCTACTCATCCTCCTATGAGGTGTAAAGGAGAAGCCGACGAAAGAGTTAGATAGGTGGATGGGTGAATTGCAGAAACGAGTAACCCCAAAATGTCCCAAGTCAATAAGTACAGGCCTATGCTTAGTTGAAGGGGCAATTTCCACACCCTCACAACGGTTGTTGAATGGCTGTTAAAAGGGCTAAAGACGAGGAGGATAAACGCACTCAGGTGGAGGGATAGGCAAGAAGAGGAAAGAAAAGAGAGGAACACAACAGGCCAGGATGAAGACAACGGCACTGTCGCTTTAGCGGTCGTCATGGCATCGACTAAGCTCGTGGCAGTAAAGAAGGACACTGTAGCAGTAATGACAGAGCAAGGAGTAGCGATAATCAGCGGCACGGTATAGTCGTTCACTTTGGACTCCGGTTTTCCCAACTGGCATTGGCTAGGACTCACCAACCGATGACCAATTGAACAGCACTGAGGAGGCGACCGGCAGTGTGGAGGTGGTTTTAACAACAATCTCAGGTGACCGAGGAATGCGTCTGGTCCGCACAATTAGGTGGCCTAGCACTCGGTGCAATGATACACGACACACATCCACCTATGCTTCTAGTGGTCAGAAATGCATGAATTTCAATCTGCCTAGAGTTGCCTCGGTGGAGAATTCTTTCCAGAAACTGATGATTGTTCAATTATAGTTATAGTCTTCAGTGTGTTTCCCGTGGTCAAATCATTGTTCGTGGGTACTACACTTTCTGTGTGGGTTTACTCGTTGCGACGGCATATGATTAAATTAGTGCATTTTGTAATGGAACAAAAAAGGCGGGATGGTTGGGCATGGTAGAAAATGGCAATTATGTTTGAAGCAGCCACGACTATCAAGTATTCACTGCACGTGCCCATGAGTCTACGCATTGGTCTGCATGGCTGTTAGTTGGATGTACCTCCGGACAAACGTTCAGTTGCTATTCCTACGATCATCCAGATTCTTGTTGGAGATTCAGGAAGTAGACGTTTGAGATGTACGGTGCAGATCGACACCTCCATGCGGTGACATTAGGCCAGTGTCAGTCGCATCCCACGAACGCACACAGATAATCACCTACGGTAAGCGCAGAATGCCATGCACTAGTGACATGCACTTCGACATTTGCATCGCAGAGAGCAACAGATGAGTGAATGTATTTGTAAGTGCATGTTCACACGTCCATTTAAGAAGGAAGGCTACCTAGCTTTGGTTTTGCTGACTAGACTCTAATGGACCTTGCACGTCTCGCCCTACTTTGCACTTGCCCCCTCACGCTAACTTTATCCATGTCACTTCCCACCATAAACCGCTTCACTATTGGGTGCTTCATCCACTTCTCGTCACTGGACCCACCAAAGCCATCCTACCAGTTGACAGTCACCGTCATTCAAAATGAGACCACTGGAAGTGGTCCTCAATCATGTCGACTTTTAAACAGATGAGGTTCTCAACTGGAATAGTTGGCAAATGAATGCAACAAATTGTTGGAATTTGTCTGATGACACTAACTCAGTCACATTGCACCACTATGAGGAAGTCATCGCCCTGCTTGGAGGACTGAATGAGGCACAGCCAAGTTACACTGAAATGCTCCAATCGGAGAATATTCGTAGTCGCATTAGCAGTCGTAGTTTACCAAGTCGCAAATCACACCTGCCGCATAAATTCACGGCGAAATTGATGGCTACTGAGACGAAACAATGGGGAGCCTTCGGATTGCCGCTGGAAGTGGGCTGAGACCTACTCTCCACAGGACTGAAGCCGTTCGCGCTTGCCTTCAACAGCTCAGGCACTGAGCAGAAGCAAGCATGTATAAACTGCCATCTCTTCACATACACATTAAGATGATCTGTCTCGCGCCCAATTAGCATGTCGACTTCGACTTTTAACCACACCGTTCACATTCACGAGTCATCTCATCTGTACAACGGCACACTTTCTATTTAAGCTCAAACGAATTAATTATTATCGCTAACGCTGTCGCATCAAGCATTGCGCCTTCGGATTGGTGCAATCACCAGAGTATCGCTTCGCAAATCCTTAAATTTGATCCGCCTCCTGTCACCACTCGGTCTCATCCTAGAGAACCTTCATTTGCAAGTGCAAACAGTAATGTAGGAAATGAGATGGATTCAATCAATTGATGGAATTCCCAGCCATTTTCGGTATATTAAAACACATGCTTGATTAATTTGGATTTTATGCGCAAAAGGGTACCAAACACATTCCGTATTGAGCTTTGTGATTCATCGGAAATATGTTGCTCACTTTTAATTTGCCTAATTTTCTCAAGTCCAAACTGTGGGGGCCAACCCAAAGCCGCCTTCCTCAACTGTGATAGACCATCCTCGGTTCGAGTGCCACGCCCAAATAAATCATTCATCATTCCTGTTTTGTTCCCACAAGCCTCTTCCTAAATCGGGCAGATGAATTTAGGAGAAGGGGAATGGTAACTTGTTTGATCAATGAATACGAGGTGCGTAAGGGTGGGTAGGAAGGCATTGTGATCGCTCGATTGCGCATACCCTCAGGCTTAAATCATGCCTCGGGCTGATGGTGGAGAAAAGGAAGTAATGGGTGATAGGTGGTTAAGTGATTCGTGGGCATGAGTGCAGGTGTATGACGCGAGCTTGATGTATGGTCAGCCTAGTTTTCATGACATGCAACACAACTGCTTCAAGAGGATGTCCAAACACAATGTCACATTGCAAATAGTTCCTTGGCAGCTAATGATGAGGAAATAATCACGTATTTCACGTGTAGCCAAGTTAGTTGGCCTCACAAAAACGGGCGAGTGCAGTGCCCTCGTTGTCTTTCCTCCATACACATCAAAAGCAAGACGCATAGCGTTTCGCGTTGGTGGAAGCTGGAGGTGTATCCTTCGCACCCACTGCCTCGAGATACCATAGGAAAGACTGTGATCGAACCTGAAAGCTAAGTATGAACGTGAGCATACAGAACATGCATGGACACAAATGGGGATTCGATATAGCCATCAAGTCAGCAGATGTGACTTGTGCTGAATGATTTTGACACATGGGAGGCAGTGGATTGGCATCAATTTAAATTGGTTTCACCAAACAATATGCGAGATGAGTGTGACAACTTGGTTGGAGGCAAATCAGACAAAAGTCATGGCGTCTCTAAAATCTGCACACCCAGCCAGGATTTAGTCACAGCCTGTGGAGTTGCGAGAGAGGCCAATGGCATGGCAACATCGCCAGCAATGTGTAAATGGGTCAGCTTGATCACTGCAACGATACGTTACTAAAGAAGTTGGGGCGTGCTGCTGACATCCAATTGGACAACTTGGTGTGCATCTTGCAGAGATGGATGAGGAAGGGAAGAAGGTCGGAGGTACATCCAACTAACCGCCATGCAGACCAATGTATAGCCCCATGGGCACGTGCAGTGGGTGCCTGATGGTCGTGACTGCTCCAAACTTAGTTACTGTTCCCCAACCATACCAGACGTCCCGCATTTCCGTTTCGAGGCCAAATGCACCGAGTTGATCATATACCATCGCAATAAGTAAACCCACACAAAATGTGTAGCACCCACGAATAATGGTTTGACCACGGCAAAACACACTCAAGGCTAGAACCACAATGATGCAATCAACAGTTCCTTGAAAGAATTCCCTACCGAAGCGAATCTAAGCAGATTGTAATTTATGCGTTTCCGGTGACGTGAAGCATAGTTGAGGCTGTGTCGTGTGATGAGAAACTAGTTAAACAAACCAACTGAAGGACCGCCTAATCAGCCACATTCGTGCTTTTCTGCAGGGCAGTACAGAAGTTGACACAACTGCAAGGGAAGCTTTGTTGATGACAGAAGCTTACTACACATCTTTGGTCCCAGTTCTAAGAATGCTAGTCTTTGGCCAGCCATCGAGTTATTTCGCGTTGTTCTGATCTCACCTCCTTATCTCAAGCCGCTTTCCTAAGAAGGTGCATGAAAAGGGTCGCAAACTACATTTTCCTTCCAATCGTAGAACTTCTAGGCATATTTGCCTTGCTACAGTATCTTTCCAGTTTACCAGCAGCAAGTTCCTTGAAGCGGGCTCTTACTGAATCCGAGTACTAAATAGAAGTGACTCCGTAGGCATTTGTTTCTGAACAATTGGTTAAACACTCGATGAATTGCGTTCTTACTGAGTCCTTTACAAATGCGATAGCTGCGCTATCAGTCATCAAAGTGCATGGCCAACAGTCACCACAGTTGTATTAGACAGTGTCCAATCTCCTCCGGCCCCATCTATGCTTCACACACGCAAGTTTCACCACTGTGCCAGCTCACATCTGTCGAAAAATAGAAACTGATGCTGTGACTGACGGGTGGGACACTTATCCACAACCAGGGCACACGAACACACATTCTCGGCCAATAACACATTGTAGCTTGATTCATAGCAAATGCAGCGACGGTTTCTAGAGTTGCTCACGGTCTCATTGTGAATTGAGCGTGCATCTTTCAGGCGAACATCATACACAGGAGGCGTGAAATGCGCAAAACCGAGAGTACAGCCCTAATTTTAAATACTGGTTGCGGTTTGGTCGCAAGGAAAAGAATAAATGCAAAATTTTGGCCATTTGCTCTCGCCAAATGACAGTAGAACATTCGGTCACCAAAAGCATTCAATCTTGATGCACGAAATTCCCGCACGACACCGTCATTGGCATGCTGTTGTTGGAGGATACGAATCACCACCCAGCCTGTCTCTGACTGCGTCTACTGGAGTTGGACCACCCGAGTCTGGTGCCTGCAAGAGTGCTGGCAGACTGCTCGCCGCAAGGCGTTCAATGCAACAGAAGCAATAGTTCTTCATCACAAAGCGCAAACTTATGACAGTCGGGTCGCTGCGGCTTGAAACCGTTCAAATCACATCGTACTTGAGACATTTTCTTATCTAATAGGCGAAGACAGCTGACGCGAACTTTAAGAAGAGTAGGAACTGTTGCCAAGTCACGCAAAGTGGTGCTGTAAACTGGCAGCACGTTATCGAAGTACGATGGGAACGCAAGCGTCGTTGGCACGCAGTGCATGCAGCGCATTGGTGATGATCCCATAACATGTTATAAGAACTCAATGTGAACAATTGTGAAGGAAGAGTTGAGGTGAGCTGCCGCAAGTATGTCATAATTGTTTTACTTCCACTTCCACATGCACTCCACCATCCTCACTTTCCGTCAGCCTGCGGCGAATGCGTAGCCACCACCACTAACCACTAGGCCATCATAACCTGCGACTGCTTTCTGCACTGATAAGGTGGAAAACGATTTGGCGCCTCACTAGCCCGGCTGTGTTTGCTTCAGTAGTAGGATGCATTGGAATGCCATCTTCAGCTCTCATCCATCAAGCAACCATGTCCCATGGAGAGCAATCCCAGTGAACCTGGAGGATTGTGTACAGGCACGCACGCACGCTGTGTGATTGATTGAGTGATGGGAATGGGATCTTCTCACTTTCCTCCTCGGAACTTCGCATCAGCAGGTTTAAGGTAAAGCGCGTTGAATGAGTGAATCTCACTACTTCTTGCGTGATTGAAATTGCAATTATAAGCAGTGTTTCCAAAGCCGTTAACTGTATTTGCGTGGGTTGTAATTTGTAAATGATGTTTGGCATTCAGTTTACCGCATTTCTCCTCTACAGTGCTCAAGTATGTGCCACATTTAATAACTTGGTTGCAACTGTGTGGAAGTCTAGACATGTATAATATTTAGTTCCAAAAGGTTCGTAGCAAAGGCCGAGTGGTTGAGGCGATGGACTAGAAATGCATTGAGGACTCCGCGCGTAGGTTCAACTCCTGCTCCCTACGCTTGTTCGCTTTGCGTTCGTCAATGCGCATTCTCTGGCACGCTGTCGTCTGTCATATTCACGACGGTCAGGTATAATAAGCTACTCCTCGAGTTCGTCTGTGTGGTAGCGAAGGTTGTCCAGTTGGCCAGTGTGCGCGCATCTGCGCTCGAAGCCGTAAGAATCTGGCTTCCAGCCTGCGCCTTACACCCTTGTCTGCCATGCAGTTCGTCCCACTGACTTCTCGACTAATGCGATGCGCTGCTGCATTAGGCTGCTGGTACAATGCAGGCCTGCTCTCCACCAACACAACAACATGGGCAACATCTCAGTCACCCAGCATTGGATGTTGGTGTGTGGTGATGCTCAGCAGCGATGCCAATTTAGCAGCAGGTTGTCGAACTCATGGCTAGTAAATGTGCCTTCCATTCGCATCACCTGATGCCACGTTTTATGCTTGAAGCTGTCTAATTTATGACTAAAATTACTGCATCTTTGTTCCAGATCTGGATGGTGATGCGCCACAAGTCTGCTACGTTCCACCCTGCGCTGTGGTCTAATTAGGTTCCTCCGCATGCTGCAATTGTAACATTTTTGCGCGCACTTCGCATTGGTCTCACATACAAATTTTGGAACTACGAAGGGATTGCAGTCACGTGGTCGCATTTCTGAGATGCCGTTTCCGCCGACTGCTCGGTCTGTTGCCAAGAGGCGAGGACGGTCTTTCCCTATTCCCCCATCAAATCAACAACAACTGGTTTTATTCTACTCGAGCCTTAGCCAAACCGTTTACAGACACTAGCAATCTCATCTTTTCTGTGGATGGTTAATTTTTCCTAAGTAGAGCACACTTTACCAGTCACCACTTGGGCACAGTGCTCATTTTCCCCACAATGAAGCCCTCCAACATTCGGACGTCGACTAGGTTGCACTCATTCGACTAGCGATTAACGCAATCCCATGTTTGATGAACGTTTTGCTGCTACTCACCTTTGTCCAATGCGCCTATTTTTAAGGACAAAAAGGAATTCGTCGGCAGAATCGGAAAACCCTTGGACACAACTATATGCCTAGACTCTCGATTTCGTGTGTTTGGACAGGAAGGCACAAAACGCATTTCACGGGTTGTGAAGGGACGGAAGGTGAGTATTGCGATGAAGAAAGCTGGGTTGAAGAGCCAAAGGCATCGGATTGCAGGGCTAACGAGCCCACCAGAGCAGAAGATTCTTCTGTGCGAATCATACAAAACGGTTCGACCTTTGGGCCGATTTCGACACGGCTTTACATACACGCTTCACCGTCTATCGCTCTCGGCAATGCAGCCGTGTGTGTGGCCACAGCACTTGTCATTGGCTTGCGGAAGGAGGTGGACATGTGACGATAAAATAAAAGTGTTTTCTTTCTCAACACCATATTTATTCACTCAAAGCACATTGCTAGCTTTTGGTGTCAAATTAGACACTTTGACGGGAGGTGATTAAGTGCATGCAGAGGTTGCGTAACTGAGAATGGAAATTTGTACTTTCACTAGCATGGTCCCTGTCTTGTAGTCACCGTCTACCTGCATCAGATATGCTTAGTGATTGTTTTCTGCATTATGAAAAGCCTATTAACTGTGTCTCTACTTTCTCTCATCAAATTTCGTTACGTGTTCTTCCATCCCCTCGCATCTCCTTGCGTATCCATTTGACTACTCTCCATAGTCGCGCAGTCAGCGATTGATGTTTGGAAGTGCGGATCTACCGCTATTTTACTGAGTTCTGTGAATTTGATGCTTCTACGCTATGGTGAATATCAAAATCTCTGCGTCAATCTGCATTTATTTAAATCGGTGCTGTCTGCATTGGCCACATCTCGCCAATTTCGTCAAAAATAAACTTGAACCTCTACTGTGCACTTAATGCTTGAACCGTTGATGGACATACTTCGTGGCATTACATCTGGTATTTTAAGGCTGGATTGGACACAAATAGCGCTTCCTACTCTCCTCCTATTTGTTGATGAAATTCTTCCTTGTATTTTGCTCTACCGTATTATTTTTGGCGCACACCAACTAGTAAGTCTTAGAAAGAAGGCAGTTTTGCTTCAAATGCCTAGTGTTGTGGAAAAATACGTGCAGTTGAGCGACGTCAATCCTGATACTGTTGCATCCGTCGTCGTCGCTGCCATCGTTTGCCCGCAGAACATACGTGCGGTGCAATTGTGTGACTCGATCTAATCTGTTGGGGCCTACGACTTTGTGGATGATTTGCAATCACTGCTCCATAGTTATGCGACGATTAACCATGCACCAACACTCTGAATAAGTTACGCTGCTCTCACTTCAGACAGACTGCCATCACCTGCGAGCTTTGGCAAAGGAGTCTTTGGCAAAGTTTGCAGAAAACGAAATGCCAGGACGGAATATTGCCGACGGGTGCGTAAATAAGCACTAGGAGAATAAGTGTGTGGAAAGAAGAACTCGAATTTAGGGAACGTGCGTTCGATATCACATTTGGATGTGATTATTAGGTGGAGCGACGGGAGTCTCTTCTCCCATGCTGCGGGCTGTGCGTACCAGAAATAACAATGGGACTAATTGTCCACGCCTCTTCTCCTCCAGCTTCCCCTTACAATTCTGATGACAATGGCCTTGTTCACAGAACGGACGACGCGATTGGTCTTCTGCTTCCCTATATGAGCATTTTCCACACCCACTTGTGGTGTGAGTATCATCAACTTCCATGGCAATGCACACTTCCCTGCATCTGATGACAATGCGCCCAGGGAATGACAGAATTTGTGCAAGCTCCTGCTTCTCATCAAGAATGCTAAGTCTTAATTGTCAGCACGCCAAGAATACCTCCGCTCATGTAGACACATAATGGGTGGAATGGCATCACTCTGTTTCATATTTAATGCGATTTCTTACGATTCGTGTACCTAGTGCTTAGTGAGTCCTGTGGGACCAGCAGGAACAGACCATGCCAGGGAGATTTGCTGCCTGCACTTCGCACACAACTGCGACTTGCAATCGACGAACGATATGATTGTTGGAACGATGCCTTGTTTCTACACGGAAGCGGTGCAAGTGAAGAAAAAAGAGAGGCGTGATGGTGGAGACGAGGTATTGTGCTGTTCCCGACAGCATGCACCCTCCAAAGAGGTGGGACAAGCTGCCAAGTTTATTATTAGAGCAAGGCGCGAGCAAAGGCGGGTGCTTAATTGCATGCGAATGCAGCAAAGTGTCGCTTCTGTTAAGGCAATTTGGTGTTTGCCATGGCTTATTAAACATCATATGGTCTTAGTCCTGCCCATGAACAGAAGGTAGTCTAGGTGACTGTAGTTGACGATCAGAATTGGGCTTACCTCCACGTTCGTAGTGCGGGAGTGGTGCCATGCTGCCTAGACAAGCATGGAACGGGAAATGGCTTTAAGTGAGAGATAGCCTAGTCACGGCATTCAGTTTCAGCTAGGTCGGAGGCGGCCTGCTTGTTTGCTGCTGCCATGCATCTCCATCTACCATTATGCATGTGCCATTCTCAAACACGATGCAGCCAAGTTCTCTTCAAGCATATGCATCATGCACAAGAGCAAGCAGGATGGATGCAAGCAGAGTTTCCTCCACGCGCTTATGCCCACAACCATAGGCTACCTCATTGCCCTCTACCCATTTCTTCCTTTACCGTGCTTTTGGCCTAAAATGCGATTAAAGCATGAGAATATGCGCACCAAACCAATTTTAACGTATCCATACCCACATATACGCTTCATAGCCCTGTCCATTATCCAAAACATACTTTCCTCACACAACATTGGTTAATCTGCCAAATTACGAGTCAATTTGGACGCAGACGTTATGCGGTTTCGACCGCCGTAGTTGAACGCAGAACCTGGATGAGAGGCGTTTCATTTTAGCTGTAGAGACGATATGTTTGCATTCCACAAAACATGCGCTGCATATTATGAAGCAGAAGCCCGTTGATTTCTAGTTACACATTTTCCCACTGCAGACGGAGTTGAAATGCAAAACAAAACAGGTTTCGCGCACTTTCATCCAAATAAGCCGGATCGGTTGTGTGAGTACGGAGACGGGGATTCTACGGATGCATTGAATATGGCTTGCCCTCGATATCACAGCAAACCTCCGCAATTTAGGTAGCTCTGAATCAAGTTGGACGCAAGTGAATATTGTTAATCCCCGCAAAATCAAGAACTTACAACCAGATGAGTTTGCGACTCGGAAGGCACGATGTTTGGGTTCTAAATTACAGGAATGAAATTATTTGGTTATTGGTGACCAACATGTAGACAAAGTTCTATGAAGAGTAAATTTTAACCATTTACTAAACTGATGACGTTGATGGTGCAGTTTCGTCCGTCTAAATGGGGTGCAGGAGGCTTTGCATCCAATTACACTGACGTAAGTCGGCGTTGATTGAAGAAGGAGCACACAAGGTGGCTGTGACACTGAAGGTACAATTAGAGAATCAGGCAATGCTCAAAGGGCACAACACATGGAATAGTGGTAAGGACTGAGGTGTGTCGGCCACATTGTACTGTGCGATGAGAGGAAACAGTAAGAAATGAAGGGAGAATGCTTGTTAGCTCCAGCGGAGCAAGCGTGATCTTCAGCTGTGGCTAGGGATGTTTAAGCCTAACATTTAACTGCACAGTATGGTCTTTCTGTTAGTGAGTTGTAAGTTGACGGGCGTGAGAGAATTGTAACCCCGACCAAGCCTCGATGAAGGGAGTTCCTTAATGAAGGCAGGAAAGGAATCCACAAGACATGGAGGCTTATTTGTTGATTCCACACATCGACCTCAATCGCAATGTCCCGATTGGGTCAGTATGCTCAGCAGTCGAGTGGATCGGTATCAGTTGCTGTTAATTCGCCAGAGAGTAAGCAAGGCGAATGCGTAACTATGACGATTTGCAAAGCAGTTGATTATAATGACGCCGCAATAATGCACAGACGCGCATTTGACCTCACCTCAGACTCAAAAGACCTTGACTAGGCTCGATAAAATTGATCCATACAATGTTTGAATTCAATCAGTCGCATTACAGCTCGCCACAGCGTTGGGAGCAAAGGCAATGTAAATTGCATGCGAAAATGTTGTAATTCCAGCATGGTCGCTATTATTCATCTAAGATTACGTGGATGCAAAAGGAAACGGTTAATGCTAACAGCGCCAACTATGGGAACAGTAAGTCCACTTACCCATTTACCCTCGTCAACGTGGAATGCTGATTTCCAAAGTGTTCCCTGAAAAATCGATGCGAGCGATTCAAATATGCAACACCTTAGCTCTTAGCGGCAAGTAAAGCGAGTTTACACTAGGAAGTAAAAGCCTATCTGTCTCACCCTTTTGCCACTCATGCAATTCACACTAACCCACGCTAAACGATATTTTCGAGGGCCCTCATCAACAACCAGTTCGATTAACTCACTTATAGTACTCCTTTCTTTTCAGTAACAAGTGCCCGTCAATGGAGATGCGACGTGAGACTTGTGACAATCCGCCTGCGAATGCGACTACAAATCAGCCTCGATTTACACCCAACTGTTACTTTAGTGTAATCGGAGCACTGAGGCATGACAAAGGCAACGATGGCTGACACATACACAGTTGACAGATGTTCCATCCTCCAGAGAATAGCTTGTTAAGCATTGCCGAAGCAGGTAGACGGTGCCTATTCAAACAGAACCTTGTTGGTAAACACACCGATTTCTGTTCTCAGGTGAGCAGATTTTGTAAGCACTTTATTGCATTCCGTCAAGATGGCTGAGTTGGTACGCACACCTAACAAAATGCTGTAGGTGTATGAATGTGGTTCTGAGCATAAAAGTGAATAGCATGATTTGCCATGCAAATCCTAGGTTGCAATTTTAATAAAGTAGCCCAACAATTAATGCGCTTAATTGCTTTTACAGGTACACTGGTATTTTGACGTCAATCATCTGCCTCTTGCAGCAAGCCAATGCCAACTGCCGTGCACACTTACACACGGTTGCCTCGCCGCAGGCAACAGAATGTGTAGTGTGCCTGTAGTGGCATACGCACGCGTCGGCTTAGAGGTAGGGCTACCTCGCGCTCGTATCGGAACGTTCCACGGTGGTGGACTTGGCCCGCCTTGCGATCTGACACTTTTGTCTGTCTCAGTCCAACTTCCTCCATCACACCACCGTCACCGTCATTCAAAATAAGATCAGTGGATGCGGTCCTCAATCATGTCAACTTGTTAAAAAGATGAGGTTCTAGACTGGTACAATTGGCAAATGAATGCAACAATTTGTTAGGATTTGTCATATGATGCTAGATCAGCAGGATGCGCTCCCCTATTACCACAACCACAAGATGGGCAGAGGCAAGTGTCGTTTGACATCGTCGACCGCATCACCCCCTTGTTGTGCGTTTTTGTAATCGTGAGGTGAAAACAGTAAGAGGGATCTGAGGTAGAGGTTCATAGGCAGGAGTAAAAACGACTCATCAATTGAACAGAGGGGGAGTGCTAAGAGAGAGGAATGGAAAGTGGGTATTCACGAAAAGTATAGTTGAGGGTATAAAAAGTATTTAGACCGAAGTTATAGGCGCTGATCTTTGCCGATGTGGTGTCACCATCTGTTTTATTGCTAAGATGGAACTTGGGGGCGTCAAAGGTAGTCAGCAATGCCTACTGTGTACATAGACGTAGACGGTTTGACCAGTTTCCGCCAGTGCTAAATTAGCTTTTGCTCGAAATGTTGAGGAAATAAAAGTGGAGTGAGTCAGGTGCGAAGTCAAAGCTAACAATCGAGCACGATGAAGTGCACGTTCTAGAGTAGGTAATTTAAAACAAGCACTTCTGAATGTGCAGTGCTAAGTTCGGCGCAATTCCTTGCATCCAAATCGAACACTTTGTTGAGAAAGGATTCGCTGTTCACTTGAGAAGGGTTCGCTATGGGTTAAAGTCCGAAGTGCAAGCCATACATAACCGGCGCGAATGCGGTTTGTAACAACGCCAACCGGAGACGCTAGAGAAAGGGGTTATGGCGTTTGGAATCCAAAGAAGCAACAGCTTTTGCAATGGAGCGCACTCCAAGTGGGCAATAAAAATACTCTCATTCTACGCTTCATCAGGTTGGTTAATACCAATGCGTAATGCTGCATAAATCATTGACAATGAGTGATGCGCCACCATCGAGGGCAAGTGTTTTGTGACCAAAGATAAATCCCTAATCCATTTTAGCGTCGAATTCATGGCTGTACTGCTAATGGCACTAGCTAGTTGGCAGCACACTAATCCACGCCCAGCCATCTGTTGTCCTAAACACTTAATCCAAACGCTCGAGCGGTAGACCTAATGGACGTTCATGATTGTCTCGCAGATGGACGTGCTTGACGAGAGCAGGCGACGTTGGACTCTGAATGCCAGCAATAATGGTAGGAATGTGAGGGCAGATAGCAGAAAGGAAGCGAAACTTAGGGGCTGAAAGGGGACTAATGCAGTAGGCTGAGAAGAGGACTACGATAATTTCGACCCCTCTGTTTCTTCCTCCCTGACCAAACTGTTTATTGTGCACACAATCCAGCCAAAGCGAGGTACAGCACTGCAGTCGCAGCTGTGAGAGTGGAGAGGTGACTGCGTCAATGCCAGGTGTCTCCTGAACAGTTCGGTTGGTTGGTTCCGCCTGCCCGGTTAGCAGAACCGATTCTTCGCGATTGTGTCTCCCCTTGCCCCTTTGTGTGCATCACAGCATCGACAAACCAGACAGAAATCGTCCGCGGTGTCTGAAAGACTTGACTGGCGCTAAAAAATCTAGTGGTTTGCAGAAGTGAGAAGATAGTGCCTCTGCCATCACTTACTTTGTTGTTTAACCGAAGTTTAAGCAGACTGTAGGTGGTGGATATTTGGCTGATCTCAGTCGCACCCTCCAACTACTCTCATTTGATTCAGATAATCCGAGGAAATATTAGGGGCCATGTGGTTTTTTAAAGCTTATACCTTTGGCAGAGGTAAGAAAACTTGTGTCCTTAGGACGATTAGCAATGCAGCTGCTGTGCCACCCATTACCATGCACTGCCCCAAGTAATCCTTACTTCTCAGACAAGTCGTATCTGTTGAGGAACTAATTGATCATTCACGTGAATAGACTAGAAAACCGGAAGTGCAAAATCTGAGCTACCTGCGTGGCTAATTGTGCGAGTAAAGAAGTAGCTCTGATTAGCCAAAAGTAAAACATCGCACCAGTGACAGGTTTCAGTGACCGCTGAACCAACTTGAGTGTGCTAACTTACCCGTATAGCTCGACTCGTACTAGATAGCAGTCGCTGGATGAGGGAAACGGTTTCATTGGAAGCAGAATCACTGCTGCGAAGACGAAGTAATGCAGCTTCACTATCACCTCCGTGTACAAAGCATTCTAACACTTCAAACCCAAAACAGAACTATGGACTGTGGGAATGATGGAGAACTGGATGATTGGAACGTGAGGACAAAGACAACATGCGTTTGGCTTGATGGGAATAAAAAGCATTTGTGTTGCCGCAAGAGCGTAAGATGCAAGTGGGTGGAATTGCAAATGGGAAAAGAAATTCACCTTGCCCAGATTATTTTATCACACAAAGGCGTATTTGCAATGCTGTGCTTTCGCCTTCACACCAACTGTTCTTGTGAAATACGGTAGAAATGATGCGTCCAGCTCACTTGTCTCTGCCATCGTAGTCACGTGTGGAGGCCCAGCATGATACCATGCAGAACAGAAAACGAAGACAAAACTAACCACACGCTAGAATGGAGCTTTGGAGCCCAACTTTATGAAGGTGTCTCATCCAACCACCCCAGCTTCATTTCTCACCACTTTATACGTCTGCCCATTTGATCCGCCTTTACAGTCCTGTGCCTCAATCATCTAACCACTCTCATATTTGGTCCCTTCCTACCACACAAAGCAATGCATTCACCTGCCTGTCCAACCGTCTGCTTGGACACCTCCAATGTCAGCTTCTGTATGCATTCTCTTTTGCACGCTCCAGCACTCACAACCGACTCTGTCGTCACATTCTCAGTGAGCAGAGATGGGTAAGTGACTTCATTCCCAACGCTTGATGCTGACACACAAATCATGAACGGCATGTTTGAGTGGCTACCAGGTGCCGTAATGCCAGCTCTGGTACGCGCCCATGCCGTACTACCCTCCACGACCTTGCGATGACAGCCAGGTAGGCTAAAATGGTATGCGGAGGGAGCGCTAAGTCAAATTTGAGAGTGCATTTTTAGAAGGTCTGCTTGACACCATTGTTCAAACAACTATCAGAGGTCTAAACACCCACACGCAAACCGGTTTTGAACTATTTCTTGCCTTCGCACCAAACCTTCCCCACTAAAGCCATTTGATGAGGCCAAAGTGGAAATGCAGAACGGTGGTGAATCCAAATAAGCAAGTGAATCCCTCCACTGCTTGGATGTATTGCAGCAGTAAATTCGTTTGAGAGTGGATCCCTGGGAGATGCTGAATTATGCAGACATAAAGTGTGCTTTGATAAATGCACAGGATGCTCTTGGTGCTTCTCTCTCGTTAGACGGACCTCGAAGATGAAGGGCAGAATGTGGAACTAGAGACGGCTATGAAGGCCAAATGCATGTCCAGTTTCACATGCTGCAACTCAGCGTCTCTCTAGAAGTGCCCGTTCCATAGCTTCTCCAGAAACACTAACCACTAACAGCGATGATCAGTGGGATGAATGCAATCTAGCCACCTGTCAAACTGTCAGAAGGAGGAGGGTATCATCTTTATCAAGCAAGCATTCACAGCTGGGCATTTATTTGATAGGGAATCGATCAGTCCGCCACGCCTTCCTTGGTACTGCCCACCCATTCACGTCATTTACAGACTGACCTCCTGCATCCTACGGCACCTTCTCTCCCACCACTCACCACTCTCTTCTCTTAGTCCTCCTCATTGTACTTCTTTGTATCATGGATTATATCTTGCACGCCCTCTTCGTTTCAGTGAACTAAACATCTCTTGATACAACGTGCCTCAGTAACGCCGAACCAGTGGCCAAATCACGAGTAGTGCCCCTGCTTATAACCGACAAATTTCTCTTCTGGACACTCAATAATCGCAGAGGAGTTGGCAATACCTCCTTCTCCTCTCACCTCAGTCGTTCCGATTGCTACCTTGATTGTCCAAATGAATGCTCACATCACTCTCTGTTACGTGGACAGCTAGAACGGAGTGGAGGATGCCTAATCTCCCGTGTGTTGATTGCTAACTCTTCAAGCTAAGTTTGGATTGACGATTGCAATCATGTGCCTGAAAGGGAGCTGATGCAAAGACGTGATTCGATGCATGACACCAACCACCGTTGGGATCTGCTTTGCTGAAGGTAAGGGATTAAGGCAATGGCGGTCTGCCAAGCTGATCAGAAACCACACAATGACTACTTACTACTTACAACATGCTACCTACTTAATACTCACCTACACGGTTTCATCCGAGATGTCCGGAGACAGATTAATCCCACCCTATAGCATAGCCCACGCATAGTTCTGGGTTCGCGAGCTCCTGGAACGTCCATGCTGCCCGATCAAAGCTGCTAGGAGCTTTGGACACAGACTTCTTGCTCCGCAATTCCCACATCATTGACTACCTTAGCTTTGGTTGTAACAGCAGCTTTTAACCAAGCTGACCTCTGGTTCCCTTAGGCTAGCCACGGAGCCAAATTTGAGGCATAGACTTGGGTGCACGCGCAAATCAATTGCGGTGGGACTGACCCCTTTTAAGTGCATACTCTCAACACCTGAAGTATTGACGCATCCACTATCACATGTGGATATGCACGAGCGGAAGTCCACTTGTTTGTCGCTACTGCCGCCACGCCTTTGCCAATGCATGACTATGTCTAGTATCTAGGTTTAGGGGGTAATGATAGGCACCACCTTCGCACGACCTAAAATGATGTTCGCATTAAATGTCCAACTGGGAGAAGCAAAGGCGTGCGAAGTTGACGTTGTTTGTAGCTGATATTTTGCTTTGATTAAGGATTTATTTAATTCCAATTCCATGCTGACGAAGCGTCTCGCCGCTGACATCTTCATCACCGAATCAAGTGTCGTGAGCAGCGTTGGTTGCACTGGGTAGACAGCTTTAAATTTCATCCATTCGCATTATCGCACTTCCAGATGGCAGTAAAATTTAGGACACAGATTAGATCATAATGACTATCAAGATCCATTTTAGTAATTCTTGCAGGAGCAATCGCCGTAGCTAGTTTCGTGACACAATTTCTTACAAAGTTATGTTCAACAAATATCGCACCAGAAATGGTCAAGTTAATTTAGAATAAATTAAGGAGGCATCAACGCATTTGAATTAAGCTACTTCAAAACACTTCAAATTTTAAAATCTGCCTTAATGCTTATCAATCTGCTTAAACAGGATTAGAGATAAACACAAAGCTATAAAGCAGACAGAGTAAAATTGCACGTTGTTTGCACTTTGTTTGGACGCTTGCCTGGCCGTGTGGGGTCTTCCAATTAACAGCATAGCCACGAATACGGATTCCATATACATTGCTCGATAAACTCAACTTCGAGGGTGTTTCGATTAGCTGGGTAAACCGCGATCCACATAAGTCTACCGATTTGCACCCATGAGCCTTTCAAAAATCATAATGTAGGAGTTATCGCTTCCCTGGTTACCTACGTGGCAGAGCGTTCAAGTAGTTTGACAGCTCCGAAATGCTGAGAGCTAGGATGCCGTTTTAGGGAACTGAAGAGAGCAAGTCAATTGGCAGTGGGCAGTGAGGTGCAGGGAAGGCGTACAACATTGCCCCAGTTGAATAGCTTGGCAGTCATGCATGCAATTAGTGGGTAAGTTCGCATGAGCTTCATCCACAAACTTATTCTACAGAATGCATTGTAATCTAGAAATGCGCCCATTAAGTTGTGATTCTGTTGCAATCCCTAGGCACAGTAATTATTTACCAGGTGTAAAAGAAAGACTTTCTTCGGGCAAAGTGGGCCACCTCGACCACCACGTGACCCTGGCTTGCAGTAGGCTGCTGATGGCTCCTTCCGCTCGAAGTTGAAGGCTCCTCGCATACTCCTCGCTACTGGCTTCTTAAAAGCAGTGAAGGTACAGTCGGTCTTAGTGTTAGTGTAGAGCACTACTGAATACTCGGTTGTAGAATTAACGCATGGGTGCTGGTAACTGAGAAGACAACAAAGCATGGAATTCTATGGACTCCTCTAGCCAATCTGCTCGTCTCGGTGTTTTAGAGGTACAAGCGGAGAGAGATGCACCAAACGCACCGCATGTGTCTGACTTCATGAACCAAAAGTAGGTAGACCCTATTTCTCTAGCTGCCATTAGACTTCTCTCAATGGCATCAATTCCGCTTGGTGTTAGTTCAAAGAGAAGTTGGCTTTTGGGTCACCAGCGGTCGGTCGGTTGGTGGGTCGGTCAGCACGCACTGACTTTGTGACTGAGCAGACGTTTGCGACCCTCGAGAAGGAGGTGAAATCCGATGTTTCGCAAGCCTTCACCATGCTGCGCAATGCAAGAAGTCTTTCACTCCTCACTCTTTGCTTTCCCAAGAATAAAACTAATACATTTAGGCATGAGGTAATGGAGGGAATTCTTTGATTTTTGGAGGTCGTTATTCCCACACTCGCAACACGTCACCCGTATCCTCTTTTCGGATGCGTATTGCTGAGATGCTGACTAAAATGAAACGGTAGATGACCATTACTTTGCATGAAGTGCTTCGCCATTAAGGGTTCAGTTTAGTTCAAGCGCCAACTTAGGTGGAAATGGATGCAACATAGGGACGGACTTTATTTGGTCGGGCTTCCATTGCGCCATGGCCAGGCATTTGTATTTGCTAGCCTTGAAGGCGATCTTCCAAACTTTTTGCGTTCTGCGTTCAGACAGACGTCTTGATCGTGGCACTTTTATTCAGTAGTGCGTGCTGGGTGCGGGGGTGCGTGCTGTGCGCGCGGTGCGGGGTGTGGGTGTAGGGGTGTGGGGCGGCCAGCATGGCCGACCTAAAGAAAATCTAAGAATACTAAGAAACTATTTCCTTAGAATCCTTAGTCTCCTTAGTCCTGGCCTAGGTCGGCCATGCTGGAAATAGTTTCTTAGTATTCTTAGATTTTCTTTAGGTCGGCCATGCTGGCCTCCCCACACCCCTACAACCACACCCCGCACCGCGCGCGCAGTACGCACCCCCGCACCTAGCACGCACTACTGAATAAAAGAAGAAGAAGAAGAAGAAGAAGGAAACAGCTAAAAGATATGAGGAAGCGTGCGTCTCTTTTTGCGTGGCCCCAGAGGTTTTCCCGGAAGAAGAAGAATAAGAAGACGAGGGGTAGTAGTTTTTGGAGAAGAATTTATTTACGTAAGGTAGTCATTGTTTCAATGGTATGGTTAGAACTGTACACCAAGTCTTCCAAATCAATAAAATGTTCGGCTCCTCGAACAGCAAATGGCAGGTCAGTGTAAAAGTGTACTTTGAATTCAGTCTCCATCATAATTGATCCATAAATGTTGACCTTGTTTGTACTCTCAGCCAAAGCGCCTACTTCAGGCATGGTGAGCACTAGCCAAGGCTGATCGCTAGTCGGAGGCTGCCAACCCGGCATGTAGTCACGCATGAATGAAGTCTTGTGACTGTCCATTGGCAATCTTTTCCATTTGAAAGCATCTTCCTTCTTTTCCTTTACGTAATTCCCAAAATAGTAACGCATAGGCGGATTACTAATTTTTCTGTAGTAGTTGTATTCTCCTTGCATTCCCAGCAATTGTATGTCATTTATTTCATGAAAATGATTAAATGGACTGTATGCACTCCCATGCACCAAATAATGCGAATTGCGCGTGCTTCTTTCGAATTGAGTGAACTTGTGGGAAGCAGAAATGATTGCTACGCGGCGACGATTTCCAACCAGCCTCTGACACGACTTCATCTCATTGGTAAGGCACTTTAGATAAGGAAAAGGAGCATGCTTTGCTTGTTGTCAGCAAATTTTATGTTGCTGTTAATCCACATCGAATAAAGTTGGACTGCTTATCGACGCGATTGTGAGAGAGGAGTTCGAAAGGCAAGCTTGCAGTCTCTTTAGACTGCAGTGACTTTGTTACTTTCAAATAAATAGCATGTATGGTGTAGGTTTCTGATTGATCGTAACGAGAAGCCAAGAAGGCGATGAGGCAGACGGGCAGACAATTGGGCTTATGAGCGTTGAAATCTGGGTGGCTACATGGTAGGTGCGATGGAAATCAAGATCGTATGTGATGATACACATGGGATGCGTGGAATGGAACTGAGGCCGATACTCAGAACAAGACTCGTAGTTGTGGAAATAAATGAGTTGAACGAACTTGGGCATATATGTGGGACTCGCTACCTTGAGGAAAATGAGTAAGGTGGTGAGTGGAGAAGAGCTTATGCAGATGTTTGGAGATGCATGTCCTACGATAGTGGGGAAAGTGAACTGCAAGAACCTAGGGTGGGTGAATTAGGCTCTACAGTGGTAGAGGAGCTAAGCAGAATTGTTAATGAGGAGAATAGTAGGTTTGGCAATAGTGGGGAGTACAATCAACGCTGAATTGTAAGGAGTGGGAGGGGGAACTATGGTGGTGAAGATGAACCTATTGCAACTTTGCTTTGCTCATTCCTTCACTCACCTTGCCCTGCTTTACTCAGCCTGTAACAAAGAGGTAGCTTCGCCTAAACTTGGGTGGCCATGAAAGGGTGTAATCACGACTTCCCATCCTCCACTCCGTTCCGTCTGCACCAGCCTTCATTCAGGTGACTGGTACCGGTGGCAATAGCGGCAGTCCTTTTATTCTTCAGTGCAATCAGAAGTGCGAGGATGAAGCTGGGGGAGATGAGGCGTGGACAAGTAGTCCCATTGCCATTTCTGGTACGCACAGCCTGCAGTATGGGAGAAGAGATTCTCGTCGCTCCACCCGATGGTCACATCCGTATATCACATCGAACGCCCGCTCACTAAATTCGAGTTCTTCCTCTTGCATATTTGTTCTCTTGGCGCTTATTTACGCACCCGTTGGCGTGCGCCAAAAATAATGCGATGAAGAAACAAACAAGGGAAAAATTCCTCAAGAAATAGGAGAAGAGCAGGAAGCAGTATTTGCGTCCAACTTAGCCCCATAATACCAGGTTTAATGTCACGAAGTATGCTCATCAACGGTTCAAGCCAACGCGGACAGCAACGATTTGAATAAATGTAGATAGAAGCGGAGATTTTGACATTTACTGCAGCGTGCTAGCATCAGGTTCTCGTAAAATAGTAAAATAATGGTGGATCCTTACTTGCGAATACCAATAGCTGATTGCGTGTCCACTGAGAATTGTCTGATGGATACCGAAGGGAGATGAGTGGGATTGGAAGAACACGAAACGAAATTCGGTGAAGAGAAAGTAAGGGCAGAGCTGATAGACGTTTCATCATGTAGAGAATAACACGCTAAGCATGGCTGATGCAGATAGACGGTGACTATTGGAGAGGGACCATGCTAGTGAAAGCACCAATTTCCATTCGCAGTTGCACAGCCTCTGCAAGCACTTTATCACCTCCTGTCAATGTGGCTGCGTTGACGCTACAAGCTTACAATGTACTTCTAGTGAATGAATATGATGTTGTGCAACTTGAAAACCGCGTATGCAACTTGCATAAAGCGGTTCAACGCCACGGCTGAAATGCTCGTGTGCTCCTACGAGGACACTTGCATTCTAACGTCACATGTCCACCTCCTTCCGCAAGCCAATGACAAGTGCTGTGGCCACACACGGCTGCATTGCCGGGAGCGATAGACGGTGAAGTGTGCACGTAATGCCACATGCACGATTCACAGAGAAAAATTTTCAGCTCTGGTGGACTTAACCCACCCCACGATCCAATGCCTTTGCCTCTTCAACCTAACTTCCTTCATCGCACCACTCAACCTTCGCCCCTTCACAACCCGGTGAAACGCGTTTTGTGCCTTCCCGTCCAAATACACAAAACGGAAGTTTGGACATATAGTTATAGCCAAGGGCTTTTGATTTTACAAACGAATGCCCGTTGGCCTTTACAAATGGGCGCTCTGGACAAAGGTGAGTAGCAGCAAAATGTTCATCAAACATAAGGGAGTGTAAATCGCTTATCTAATGAGTGCAGCGTAGTCGGCGTCCGAATGTTCAAGGGCTTCATTGAGGGGAAAATGAGTACTGTGCCAAAGTGTTGACTGGTATCGTGTGTTCCTCTTAAGGTAAATAAATTGTCCACAGAAAAGATGAGACTGCAGGTGATTGTGAACGGTTTGGCCAAGGCTTGAGTAGAATGGAACCAGTTGTTGTTGATTTGATAGAGGAATAGGCGAAGACTGTCTTTGCCTCTTGGCAACAGACCAAGCAGTCGGCAGAAACGGCATTTCAGAAATGCGACCACGTGTTTGCAATCCCTTCGTAGTTCAAAAATTTGTACGTGAGACTAATGCTAACTGCTTTTTAGCTGAAAATAGAGCTGAAACAATATTGTATTGGCTGGCAGTGTTTCAAGACGCACTTCCCTCCTTCTTCATTTACGGCACTTGTAGCAAGGAGGCAGTTGCGGCAGCAGAATGACGCATCAGCCAAAACGGAACTCTTGTGGAAAAGTTGTTGTCTGAATAGTGTACAGCTGGCTTGCAATCCACTGTGGCAGTAAACAGATCTGCAGAAAGTAATGTTGCATTTTGAGTAGGGGAGGGGATGTGCTTTTTAGCAAGCAAGATGCGTGTGTCAAGGAGGTGCGGAATGAGCTGATCTTGGGCGCAGCCATGTGCGATGGGGTTAACTATAACCGCGGTGAAGAACAATAATGGCTTAAAATGCACGTTGTGTAGTGACAAAGAGAACGGGGCAAATGTTTGGAAGTGGATTTAACTGCAATAAATGTATTCTGCACTGACGAAGCTGTCTGCTCTCTTATTAAGAGCAATGGATGCACTGATGAAAACGGGATTATGTTCGCTAAGCTAGGATGCTAATCCTCTTGCAGCACTTGGTTTTGGTGTTCGGGATTGAGAATGGCCTCAACCTGCAATAGATCCCGGCAAATCTGGGATTCGTCATCGTTGGAGCAGTAACGCCTTGGCATGCAATAGGTGCTCTGCTCTCGCTCACCCTTAGTAGCCCTCATGGCTTTCACCCGGTCCGAAGCCAGTTCCCAAGATAATAATAGTGCAACCCTCATTGCGTCTAGGTACTGCTCGCAGTGGTGGCGGTACTCGCGTTTTGTGTGTTCCCTGCTTCATTCTCACTTAACTGAGCAATTTGGTGACGCTATTGTCAATCCAAATTCTTTAACACAATCTCTTGCAGACGCAACAAAACAGATCACGCAGGGCTCTATTTTTCCAAATGGCCAATATTTCCTTTAAAAGAAAGCCGATTAAGGCTGGTCGGTGGACTGATAATAGTAATTTATGCAAGAAATACGCTGCTACACCAAGTCAAAAATAAGTCACTACCGTTTTGCAACCATCATCTTACTAATCTAGCACAGGTCTTTTGCCTTCCTGCGCGCCATTAAGGAAATGCCAGTCGCCACATTGTACGCAGATCAAAATTCAAGAAACCCTCTTTTCGCAAGCGATTTATTCAAACAGTACACACACAGAAGCTGCCACTTCACTCGACTAGCATTCGGTGGTGTTGCATTTTCCAAAGCCTTATTAACATTAGTAAGTCGGTTAGTTGGATACTGCCAGTCTACTTAAACCTGCCACTTCTTGCCTGCGGTCAGCCATCAATATCTTTACTTGCATTTCAGCTTAAGTGTAGCATAGCTTTTGACAGACATCAATTGATGCAATACCTTAGTAAAGTGACAGTAGAGAATGGTTGAAGTCTTTCCACTGAAGATGGTAGAGGTCTCTGTCTGCCTTGCTGATTGCGAACGAAATAAGTGGACTCAAATAACAAGTGGAGTGGTTGAGTGGAGGCCTCATCAGTCTACTCAACGCAGTCTGTAATGAGCTGGAGTATGACTGAGACCACTAAGCGAAAATAGACCAGTCTGACAGGCCTGAGCACTCATTATGGCAACGAGCTGTCAACGCGACGCGATTCGATTTCCGTTCACACTTGTCAATCGGCCAATCAGACGCATTGCCTGAGCGGTGTTCAGCACGGACCAATGCCCTTTGACATGAGGTCAACCCTCTTGTACATATAGTCAGCCGTTCGGGTTCCATATCTGCAGTGGTGACAGTTGGACAAATGCAGAAGGAATATGAAACGACTCTTGATCAAGCATTTACCACCCCAACCTCCTCAACCCCTCTCACGCCTCCTCGGCCGCATGTAGCAGTCAGGTCCATACGAATAATGAAGAATGGCAAACGGTTGCCACTGACAATCCACTAAAATTAAGGCTGGCAAAGGTGGTGGCAAACAACACCAAAAAGTGTAAGTTAATCTTCTCTCTTTTGATTTCTGTCTTCATGCGCGCTTTGTCACGTCCTATATTCCCAAGACTAGTTCGTAGAGGTTAGGTAGGATCAAACGTAGCCAAGATTTGCATTTATGTACTCTGTACTCGAGCTGTTCCTCGTCAGTTGCGCGTTGCCAACCTTGGTGCAACTTGCAATGACTGAGCTCCTCACGGCTTGAATATCTGTGCCACACATGGTATCTGTGCTGCATTTATGCATGTGCATGACTTCCGCCATTGCAACCTCCACCACTCCCTCTTTTTCTTCAAAGTGGACCAGCCACAGCCTGAATTGACGGCAACAGTCGGTGATGGCTGCGTATCAACAAAATCGTCCGCAACCTCCGCGTGCACCTCGGTGTCAGAGCCATCACCGTCCTCTTCAAGAACCAAATTGCACGAGCCTAAGCGACGGACGGAGGTGCTGGATGATATCGACAGGATGAATCGACGAAAGCTGGCCAAGAATGGCGTGTTCAGAATGTGTGAGTGAAGTTCTTACCCTCTTTGTCACCTTCGATAGCGAATTCGCGTGCTTGCAGCGAGTCGCGTCGGCGTCGATCATTCAGAGTAGCTTGGTTCTCATTTCAGTCACCAAGGCAACTCTCGTAGCATTTAAGTGCAAGCGCCTCACCCATAGGTTTATTGCTAAGCTGAACGCAATTTTCCATCTCCAATTCGACGCTTGCAGAATAGCATTATTACCTCTTCGTAACCACGTCGAAATCATGTATAATTTCACAGCGCTCCATAAACAGCTCAAAAGTAGAGATATGCACCTACACCACTCAGAGACTAGTTGCCAGTCGAGTTTTTGCTGTGATGAGGGTGCCATATAGCCTTCAATTGTGGTTAGCGTGAGAATCTTGTTGCATTTTGTAGTTCAACAACGAAGGGCTGCAGCCGCTCCCTCCCGACGACGTAATACATAGCGGCCGAAATTTGGCGGATAGCTATAGCAAACCGATGACGGCTCCCATCGTGGTAACAATCTCTCTTACCCTTTTGTATAAAATATTGTATATTAATTATGAGAGTAATCATGCTGCTTTTCTCTTCATCGAGGGCATACGGGCTGGTGTCTGGGGTCTAATCGCTCATTCCTCTGTGCCAAACTAACAGCATCATATTTAAATGGGCTACCTACCATATAGTCGATGACATTGGTTCGTACGTCACCGTGAAACGAGCATTTCACGTTGTCATCAGCACATGCGGAGGAATGCTGGGAGGTCACCGAATTGACCGCAGGTCAAATGTTCCTACTAGGCATGCCTCCGCAACGCTTGACTGCATTGAATCGCACAGTTGAACAATTGAGAGTGGAAGAAGTAGAAGATTATGCAATTAACTTGCTCTACCAGGGTACTAGCAACACCCATTTCTCTTTTGGATTAGCATATTCCCAAACATAGTTCGAGTAACAGGACTGCTGCACAGAGGCTACAAAAGCGGCATGCTTATGAATTTCCATTTACAAGAGATCTAGTGAGTTAGCAGCTTATGTGAAGCATGATGAAGTTGAAGTCGAACCCGTTTAATCATTAGCGGGAATAACAAGGGGCTGTATTTAAGCTCCAATTTCCAGTTGCTTCGATGCCGCCCTTCACGCCAATACCTTTAGTGTAGTTGTAATCGTCTTTCGTTTTGCTGATCAATCAGTTTCTCAACAGATACGACTTGTCAGAGGCGTAAGGATGACTTGTGGCACAACATGGTAGTGGTTGGCGCAGCAGCCGCATTGTTAACCACCCTGGGTACACAAGTCTTTCTTACTTATCCCAAAGGCATAGGCTTTTGCAAAATCACATTGCCTCTGATTTATCCTCGCATTCTCTGAATCAATTGACAGTAGTTGGAGGGTGTGACTGAGATCAGCCAAACATCTACCAGTGGTCTAACTCTGCTCGCTTCCAGAGCCTACTCTTCAAACTGGCAACTTCTGCTTTGGTGCGAATTCGATACCGCATTTTTGCATTCAAATGCACCAGATAAGTAGTGACAAAATAACATCCCACAGCCCAAATTCACCCTGTCATTATGACTTACCTAACTGAAAGGCCTTTAGCAGAGACCAATTCCAATTTAAAAAACTTATTTTGACTCCGTTCGCCACTCGCATTAAATTGTCAAACAACATTGCGCACATTCACCACAGACTACTTCAACGCGTAACGCCTTCAACCAGGTGGCGTTGGAAGGAAATGATAATTTGAATATTTTTATTTTTAATAGACCTGCTTCGCTGTCATCTATCACACGGTCATGGTAGTGTCCTCAAAGCCTTTACAAGGGAATTGTACATGCCATCCCATTCATGTATGTCTTCTTGTAAAATCGCCCCCCTCGCCTGCCCTAGCTACCGAGATGAGGTCAACTCAAATCCAGGTGTGAGGCAGCGGTGCGCACGCGCCCAAATGGCAAACACGACAGATGTTGGCAGGCACGCTAACAGTTTCTCAGGTCAAAATACGTGTAGACATGCCATCACTCGCGATGACTGTGATTACTATTTAGCAATCCAAACCAGCTGACGCATTCCTTTCTTGTACTAATATCTGTAGAATCGAGCGCCTATATCGGCTGGTATTGTAGCGAAATGCGACATTGTGAGCCCACAGATGAGGCCATTAGCATAGTAGTTGATCGACAAATTAATGGATTTTGCACAATCTACCCCGATGAAACAGACCATTTCTGACTCAAGCACTGTGTGTAGCATTGTTAATAAGCAAAGACACGATAAGAATTGTGATGAAATGCAATCATCGGAATTGCTAGGCGCAGCCTTCGGTTACGGACAAACGTGCGTTTAAAACCATCGGTGCGATTTTACTCAATCTGTGGGGTGGATGGTAGTTCGACAGGACCAATGCTATCACGCCATATTCAAGCATGATCCGTCATCAACCGCTGTTCCAAAATCAAAGGCACCAGCCTTGTTGTTTGTGCCTCATCCACGACAAACCCTTCCTCTGGAAGTCAATTCCTTCATAATGTTGCAAGCGCGTTGAAGGTAATGCAGAGGAGTGATGAAGGTTGGGAAAGACAGCGTTTAGATCTGTGATCTGTCGCCTACAGATTTAAAAAATACGCCCCTCCGTTGTGAGAAAAGCTACTTCAAGGGATCGTGGAAGTTTCCATCGACATGAATGAGGAACTCGCCAACTACGCCTGAGTGCATTCGAAAGCATTCATGCCCTAAAAGACGACATTTTGGAAGGAGTCATTGGATTTGTTTAGTCCTTCCCTGTCCCCGTGACACTGGGCATGAAGCATCATAACAAGCTTGTTAGGGTGTGTTTCCACCGTAGTGGGATTCAAGATGTCAACAACATAAACAGACCCTAGAAGTAATCAGCATAAAATGCGTTAATTCCCGTACCTCACTAAATAAATCTGCTTTGACCGACGACTCGACGTCCAGGCATTGACACGCATTCCAAATAAAAGATGTTTTTATTCCTCAACTCAGTCCTCTTCACGGAAGAAACTTCGAATCCAGCCATAATTGCTGGGAGGGTTTGGTGGTGTCGCTGTCAAGCATCTCCTCTGTCGCATGGAATTTCCACTTCTCAGCCACTTTGGTAAAGTAATCTAGCACAATCAGAATGCATGCAGTTTCTGTGCAGGGACCACTGCTGACACTGATTGGGATGGTGGTGATGCATTCTCAACGTGGGTAGTCTTGACCCCCATGTAAGTGTTGTTGCTGCAAGGGAAGCGTGAGTATTCCTTCACTCTACTCTTAAAAGGGGAACGCTATTCCGAACTACGGAATCGTACATTGTCTTTCAATCGACTGCATCAAGTCTCCTCAGAATTTGGAACACATAATACTATGTTCCAATGTTTGAAGCACTAGTTTGATGTCAGGCTCTTGGGAAGCCCATATTTGGAGGCTTCTGCTTGCACATCTTCGCTCCAGAGGCCTTTCGGCACTCACTGGCTGGCAACCCAACATACAGCATTTGTCATACAGGTGGCGGTTCCGCACTCGCATGCCACACCTGACTTCTGTTGCAATGGAAACTTTTGTCACAACAAACCAACACTTAATGAGGACGCTGCATTGAGCCGCCATTGGGGGCTGCGCATGTACTTGCGTCTGTTCAACTTCGAATTTCCGTTGATTATTACCTCCCAAAAATTCTGTATTGCCGCTGTTCATCATCAAAAGTGAGTGTCCAACTGTCCAAGTCGCAACTGTGATGGAGGATGTTCTGCTTGAGAGTATCGAGCTGTAAAACATAGATGGTTGGCTTGATGGAAATGTCCAGGCATCCTGACCGAGTCCAAAGTAGATCAACTGTCACGTCATTCGCAGGTTGATTGGCTCGGTTAAAATAGCAAACGCTAGATGGTCGGCAGTTTTGTAAAGTCATCTCAGGCCAACGTCTGCAGGAGTAACCTAGGAATAGTGCTTTCTTATACCTTCACTGGATGTAACTCGGCCTCATTAAGTTAATAGTGGAGTGCGCCCATCAAGTAGTGATGGTGTTACAAGCGCGCAACCATAATAATTTCTGTCAGTTGCATAGACAAAGGATTCCTTCATAAAATGTGAGTCTTCGACAGCGCCTAAAACTTCCAAATTATTGTGGAGCTTTTGACCATCCAGTGACCCTGACTTACTGTCGGTGGCTGATGATGAAACTGGCAGACATACTTCATTTCGCCGAGCCTTTATTGCACCATGGTCCAGCGTCCGTAATTGCTGACCGCGATGGGAATATGCTTAACTTCTTGGAATTTGCGCTCAGACAGACCTCTCGATTGTGTCAAGGTACATCACACAGGAATTCGCATTAGTACGAAACGGAATTCAATCGTGTTCCTTACCCAAACCACAGGACCCTATGAAGTTTCTGATAAGTCGTTATACCTCAGTCGCGCCTAAGACCAAAGCGAAGCAAAGGGGTGGGTAAATGGAAAATGTGAAGCCTTTGCATCTGAGACAAAGGCACGAGAGGAGTAAGGAAACATGGTGTCAAACTTGATGACCAAACGCCAAAGATGGAGTCAATGTCAGTCTGCTTTGAAAGGTACAAATCAGTGCAAAATGAGGCACATTAAGTTGATTGGATTTGTCTACTAAAATGGGGTCAAGATCGCGAGCTCTGTCTTTTAAGGAAGAACGGCTCAAAACCGCAATTAAAGGCAGCTTCTACTTTCAAATATTGTGTAGACCGCAAACACTGAGGCGCAGGCACCGATGTGCTGAATTCCATAACTCGGGTTCAGAAGCGAAAATTCAAAGATCATGTTTCACTGATGCAGTCTTTGCAGCTTCAAGATGACTCATTGGAATTTGGAATTTGTGTAATATCGAGTCTAAACTACTACTCGTATCCGCTTTCTGGGTAGAAGGCACTGCAAATGATGCCATCAAGTCCGTCTCGTTCCAGGTGGAGATCTGTACTGCTTTCGGGGTGGTCCTGATATGAAGATCGCTGTCCGAGTTTATTCCTCGTGGAAGTCACAGGGCAAGCAACCATCGCCTCGACTGGAGCAAGTTGAGATTTGGACATACGGTGGGTTGACCGGTCACTCTGACAGCCCCACTTGTCTTACGCCAGGTCATCCAAATCATGCAACTCGTCCAACTCTCCAAAAGGCGATGCAGAGCTATGCTGCGTTAAATCTGTTAGTGGACACAGGGTCTAGTGCTGCTCTGTCCCTGGGTGGTCTCCTCTTCCACCTCAGACAGAGCCGATGTAAGTATTCCTGATGTGGAGTAAGTGCATGCAGAGTTCATTGGGACTTCGATAGGTACGTGGTGAGGGAGAGAAGGAGGACGAGAGAGAAGGGGGTAGGACTGGAGCGACAGAGAATTCCTAAGTAAGAATGACTACCTGTCCGTGTGTCCCATAATTTGGCTATTTACACCCTTGTGACTTGGCGCGATGGGTGTGGCTATCTTGCTATCCATGCATCGAGCTGTCCCCAAAGACTTCAAGTTGGGCAAAGTGAGGGGAGATCTGTCGTTATTTGTGGGCTGATTTCGCTCATTGAAATGCCGACCGGTGAGTTGGGCAAATAAATTTTGCAATTCATACCTTTATTTTGCTCATATTTCTTTGGATTTGGCCAAATTATTAGAGAAATGCTGTTATTCATAAACAGATGTTGCTAATGAGAACGCAGATGTTGCAAATGGGGAGCATAACTGTTGTAACTCATAAATGATGAAGCAAAGCTGTTGTTGTTGGCGTATACCTTGCTATTCATGCATCGGTTTTGAGTAATTCTAATCCAATTTAGTGTGTTTGGCAGAGAAACATTGCTATCCACGCAGCGACTTCGCTCGCTTGAAGGTGATGGTGTAATTGGCGGTTATACCTTGCATCGTACTTGATAGTGCAAAGGCCAAGCTGGTGTGATTGTCGGAGAAAATTTGCTATTCCTCCCTCGGACTCGCTCATGTGACAGCAGAGGCAGCGTAACTGTTGGAAGAAACCTCTTTACTTGTGCATCGGTTTAACTCGCGTGAAGGCAGAAATGGTGAATTGGAAGAGAAAGCCTGCAATCAATGCATATGTTTTGCACATGCTAAGGCAGATGCGGCATAATGGACGAAGAAGACTTGCATTCATGCAACACTCTTCCCAACGTGGAGGACTCTTTGGCAAAGTTGGAAAAGAAGTGGCACTATCCACCATCCACTTTGCATGTATGAAAGCAGAGGTGGTGTAAATGGCTGAGAAAGCCTGCTATTTGCGCCTCGGTTCTACTCACGTGAGAGCAGAGTTTGTGTGAGTGGTGGAGAAACCTCGCTATTCATGCATCAGTGTTGTTTTGCATAGGCGGAAGTGGTGCAACAGACGGCTAAATCTTGCCACACTTGCATCCGTTTGGCTCATGTGAAGCTGACGTAGGGTAATTGGGTGGAAAAATCTTAGTATTCATGTACTTGATTTGCACATGCAGAGGTAGATTAGGTGTCAGTGGCTGAGATGCCTCGCTGTTCATGCCTCGGTGTTGCTCATGTGAAAGCAGAGGCGGTGTAAATGGCGGAGTAGCCTTGCCATTCATGCCTCTGCCTTGCTAATGTAGATGCAGACGTGTCGAATTGGGCGGAGGTGTTTTGACATGCACGCATCTCTTTTGTTCCTGCTGGAAACAGTAAGGGTTAGTGAACCATTGCTTAATTGCATGCCTCTTGAACAAGCGGCCGTCATGCCGTGGGCGAATGATGCACCTACTCTCCGCATTATTCCTATTGACTTGGTAATTGTTATTCCAGCTATTTGTGGTTAGCGCAGCTATTAGCGTAGAACATTGGCTACAATGGTATAGGGGATGCATCGACTAGGCAAGATTCGTGCAAAGCTTATGCACCATTGAGGGAAGACTGGGTTATGAGTTGAATTGTTGCAGTGGCGATAGTGGGATATACGATTTAGTAACACCTTCTTGGCCATTAAGATGGAGTTAGCAACAATGGAGTGAAGTCTCAATTTGGGAGGCTTGTCAACTCCGCGGTGTAGGAGACAAGGCTGATTCCCCTACAGGTACAGAGTGTTGTCCTTTGACAGTTTAGTTCCCTATCGACCCACGCATTCGGTGTTCTAGCAATTATTCATCCATTTGCTTTTTAGCCTATTATTTATCCATTTGATTCTTTGAGCATTGAATACAGTGTCAAGAGTCAACTCAACTGTTCACTGATCACCTCGTGGGTGTGAGGCACTCAACACTGCCCGTCTGAGAGACAGGGGTTTGTGATGTGCATTGGTGTGTGTGTGGTGTGTGTGTGTGTGATGATATGTGGATGGAGTTATTTAGGGTGATTCGGTGAGTGGCAGGAGACTAGCGAAGCTGATGGCTGGGATCTGTCTGCTCGCTGGAAGTAGACGTAGCAGGCAGGTGTTTGGGAAAGAGGGTCCTTTTGGTGAATCACACCTGCCTCTGCCCCTAAATGTAGGAGACCAGCGTTAGAAAATGTAAAACACACGTAACGAGGTAGTATCTAACACATACATATGGGTGCAATGTTGGTGCTACTGAATGAGGGCTCAGTAGGATTATCATCGAGAGGCGAAGGGAAAGTAGCAATAGTAGTGGAAGGGTAGGAGGATTAGGTTTTCAGGTTAAATATCTCAGGAAGCAAAAAAGCTAGTGTATGTGAAGTTGTAAATGATGGTGCGCAGCCTCTAGTGCAAGGGTGGATCTAGTCAAAAAGGGTACAAAGACGTGTCAAGAGTGCAACGAAGAGGAGGAAGGTAAGGTGGGTGAATGGAAAGGTAAGGAAAGGTGCATCGCGAGAATTGGGCACTAAGCGTAGAAATGCATTTGTGAAACGACTTCGTCCAACTCGTCGGTAAAGCAACTGGAACACATGCCGCTGGCTTATTCGGTAGAGGACGAGGCGAGTCGAGGCGAGGCTCAGGGCTGTTATCTCCACACTCTCCCTCATCCACATTATCTGCTACGTGGAATCAAGCCATCCCTATTGGTGTGGGTTTCTGATGGCGGCGTGAGCGACAATGGAATATGCAGGCATCTTCTTGTTATTCGCATGAGGAAAGTGGTTTTCTGCTACTTCTCTTGTAGCTTGAATGCCCTACGTCTCTTTTTGGGTATTTCCGTTTGTTGATTTTTCGTCCCTTTTGTTCGTGTGTCTTCGTAATTCTTTCGTGCCCTTTTACATTTTCAGCCTTGGTTTTTGTGTTGTTTTTGTTCCCTTTTGCGTGGTCCATGGGCACAAATTTTATCGTGCAGATATTTTCGGTCACATTTGTTTTCTGCTTCAATGGCTTAAATTAACGATGGCATCATTTTGGCAGTGTATTCGATGCCTTTGACTCCTTCAGAATTCTTTGTAGTCCTACTTTTTGATGGCTATTTTTGTTTATGGCGGAGGTAATATTGTCAGCCTATTGTTCCCTTGTACTTCTCTCTTGTGATTTCTTTGGGCTTCCGCCACCCACACACCCACCTTCTCTACTTTCCTTCGATGTGCATTTGTCAGTGCATCTCACTAGTCGTAATCTCCCCTTCCATCCCCTCCATTCCATTGCTTGCCTTTGCCAAAGGTAATGTGTCTGGCTGTATAGGTTTTTGATAATCTTTCTTGTGGGTGCATTTCCCTCCGGCTTCCTGTGATGTTATTCCAAAGTGGTCGGGCTACCGATAACTCACACATGGCATTTAAGGCGTTCAGTGGGGTAGCACGACTGGTCGGGTGATTGGACATCCTCTCGTCTGGCACGTTACCCTTCCCCATTACCCTCTTCAACGGTCTCGCATATCTCGTGTGCATGATGAGAGATGATCGTGAATGACTTGTGCCCATTCCTAGAATGTCACGTTTGGCTTGTTTAGTGATTTCTTGTGTAGAATGCTCAAGGCTCCTTGACTGCGAAACCACAGATTTTGGTTCCATTGTCAGGTTAATCGACGAAAAGGGATTTCTCCGCTGCAGCCTTAAACAGAATAGACATTTGACTTTGAATGGAGGTGGAGGGCTCCTACGTAGAATGCGTAATGCTTGTCAGGTGCAAAGCACTGGTATGTGCTTAGGACAGATTGGCATTAGACATTGGCAGGTGGTCTTTTATGCATAGTTTTGAAAGCTTTTGTGGTGCGAATTAATCGTATTTCTTCCTTTTACGTAAACTTTTTATTAAGGTAGGTAGGTTGATAGATAGGTAGATAGGTAGATGGGTAGGTAGGCAGGTAGGTAGTGGGTGGAAACTAACACGTGATTCACCGAAAACTGCATTGCTAACATTCAGATGACGGTAGGTGTCATTAAGAGGGACCGACTGTCTCTCGTAATGTCTTTGAAGAGGGCGAGGTGATCCGGCTGATAAGGCAGGCCATGGCCATTGGTTGGGATGGACGGCAAGACGGGTGCGCTAACGCGGACCAGGTAGGCATTCTTTCTGCGACAGCGGCAACGATGCGCACAGGACCGTAAGCACTTTGGCACTCCAGAGGAGAGGTGGCATTTTTTAAGCACTTTCCATGCTCATTCCATCTCCTGTCCATACCATTTGCATGTGTGAGTGGGCAAGCGCTAGACGGACTCGAAGAACAAAAGGCAAAAACGTTACACGCAGAAATGTGCGTTCCGAAACATGCATGTACATGAGCGTGACTACCGATTGGTACGTTTCATGTCTTACAAATCGATGACCCGTGAAGCAACACAAAAATGCATCTCCATGTACAGTGGAAAAGAAGTGGTACAATAACTAACACACAGCTAGGGACGCAAAGGTAAGCAAACGCCTATTCACCAAAAGGAACTAAGCCAGATTTGCCCAAAAATTGCATTAAGTCTCCTCGATATCGCTGTTTCAGCAGTGACACAATCGCCACCAAAACGCACCATCCTTTCCGAACAGAACAGTAAGCCTTCCTGTCACGTCAAATCCAATCCCACACCCGTCCCGACACTTTAGCTTCCGTCCATGCAATTATTTTATGTTTGTACCAAACGAGGCAAAACCCATCGCAATGCCACCAAATACACCAATATTATCCACGGCATGACCCACATCGCAGGGCCAAGGCGACGCCTCCGCAGGTGACTCGATACGCCTACACTGTCTACCATTCCACTGATTTTTCAAATGCCGGTGCGTCACCACCGCGAGTTCGTAGTGCTTAAAAGAGGAAAAAAGGAATGTCGACGAGTGAATTTCAACGTACCGTTGGGTGAGATCTCGTCCACGCCTTCCAGTGAAGTGGTAGAACATCCCCGCTCGAGGGCCACAGAAACATGAGCGACAGCAGCGTAGCCAGTGCGGGCAGGGTTCATCCCACCCCTCATGACCGGTGAGCAGGAATAGACACGCCAGCAGAGTGCTTCAGCGCAAACCGGCACCTCATGTACCGACCCCGCATCGCATCACAAACGCAATGACATCAAAAGCGGCTACGCATCACCCACACTCGCATCCCCTCCTCCCGAGGCATCTCCGACTCCAATGCTGGCTGCCTGCAAAATATTCCAACTTTAGTCAAATAGCAGTCGCATGACCACCCTCAACCCAACAACCAACCCCCAAAATGACTACTTGATAAAATTCTGCTGCCCCACCCAGTCATTGTCTGCGTCACATGCATGCAGCAAAGCTAACGTCCCGCCCTAGACCGAGCATACACACCCTGTCAATGACTTCCGGATGGTAAATATCAAACACTGACTGCTTCGCTTCCGTGCAGTCACGTCAGTGCACACCAATACGTTCAATATCTACTCCTCCTCCTCCTCCTCCCCCTCCAATAGGTCTTCGGTACCAAAATGCCATCCACATAAACCACTGAGGTATTTGGGCTGTGGAGGTGGCGATTTACTCTTCCTTCAAACAAGCAGATACCAACAGGTAGTCACTAGGACAAATTTCCGTGCCTGCTGGAAACCATGGTGAGTGTATTCTAACAGCGACCTCCCTCAACTCATTACATCGAAAATTATAGCCACACTGTCCTATTTCAGTGGCTTTAAATCACAAGTGCACTGCCATCAGACTGCGAAAAGTCAAATTTCAGTCAACCAACCACCTCTGAACCACACCTCCGATCGAAAGGTCAGAAGTCTAAGTCGCGGACATATGGCAGCCTAAATTCGTACGCCTCCTCGGTACTGTGCTCCTCACCACCAGCCTATAAACGACCGCTGCATAACAAACGAACAAATGAATCAAATAAGCACAAAACTAAATGCTGAGTAAATCAGTATGATTAAACAGATTCATGGTCGTCAACTAGTCTCACTAGGCCAAGTCTGTATCAAACAAAGTAGACAAGTATATGACAGTTAAAGGGGCACTACTGACAATTTTTGAACAATAAAACAGAGTGGAAATGTAGCTTATGAAAATTAATGCAAACCCACAGTTCAAGGGGGATTTTGCTACATCGTATCCTTCATAATACATTCGCAGTGCTCCCCTATCGCCATGCACCTTGATATCTTGCAATCAAGGCTAAGCGAATAGCTGATAACAAGCGGAATGGTATGCGAGCTTCGCAAACAAATGCAAGATAGAACTGAGGCTGATAAGCGCGGCTAATTCGTGGCTCAAGTAATCCGCACCCACTCATATGCTTCCCCTTTAAGCAGCTCGTATTTTCGACAATTTCCACAAGGGCCCTTCCAAAATCGACTTTACATACGATAAGGGAGCCAATAATTTGAAAGGATATTAGGAGGCAAGTCTCTGCGCAAACTAGGAAATCTATTTTGGTAGATGAAACTCAGTCGATGACGCGCCGCGTTATTAACCCTACGCAAAGCAGCCACGACGCTGGCGATCCTACGGTTGAAATGGTAGTGCAGGCAACTATACAACGTTTGGAAACGTTTACAAATAATAGGCACATGGAGACGGATTTGTATTCCTGGCAGGATGCGGGGAGTATCTGGGGTTGAGAGCACCTAGCAAACTCCCAATTCGTTTGCATCACCTGTACCAATCATAGCTAGTAGCAACTGCAAGGGGCATAGGAATCTCCACACTACTGTAGGCGGTTAGACGCACATAAACTAGCAAATGATGTCGCAGCTGCCTACTGTTCGTCTTGGTGTTAGTGACACCAACGCGGTAGCTTCTGACTGGCCAAAAATGCGTTTGGCCACCACGATGAAGACATGTTTGACATATACCTGATAACTGTCCAAATCCAGCACTTTCAACCTCCCACCATTTCCTTCCTACCTGAGACAATTCATTTACATTCGACCTCTCACCTATGCTCAATGCACATTTACAAATTCGTGCCATTTGCTGCACCAATTTTATCAACAATCAAAACATTCTTCGTCGCGCTCAGATGAGCGTAGCTCATTTCTTCGTTTGATATTGACCTCAGATCATGACATGACATGGTGGACTTCGAGACCATCTGTCGACTGCGGCGTCATCAGCGATGACTACTCACACTCCTCCTTGTAAGCTTTCATCACTCAGCCCCGATGATCACACGTGCTGAGTTGACGTAACCAAATTTTTTAATGCGTAATCCCCTCAATTCAACTGTCGGTGTGCATTGATGTCTTCACTTAGAGGCAACAACAGCGCGTAGTGCTGTGGATGTGCCCCGACAATGAATCAGCGTTTTACGGATCAGCAATAGTAAAGAAGATTACGCTTACACTTCAGATATTGGCGATAAAGGCGAAATCGAAGCAACTGGAAATTGGAGCTTAAATACAGCCCCTTGTTATTCCCGCTAATGATTAAACGGGTTCGACTTCAACTTCATCATGCTTCACATAAGCTGCTAACTCACTAGATCTCTTGTAAATGGAAATTCATAAGCATGCCGCTTTTGTAGCCTCTGTGCAGCAGTCCTGTTACTCGAACTATGTTTGGGAATATGCTAATCCAAAAGAGAAATGGGTGTTGCTAGTACCCTGGTAGAGCAAGTTAATTGCATAATCTTCTACTTCTTCCACTCTCAATTGTTCAACTGTGCGATTCAATGCAGTCAAGCGTTGCGGAGGCATGCCTAGTAGGAACATTTGACCTGCGGTCAATTCGGTGACCTCCCAGCATTCCTCCGCATGTGCTGATGACAACGTGAAATGCTCGTTTCACGGTGACGTACGAACCAATGTCATCGACTATATGGTAGGTAGCCCATTTAAATATGATGCTGTTAGTTTGGCACAGAGGAATGAGCGATTAGACCCCAGACACCAGCCCGTATGCCCTCGATGAAGAGAAAAGCAGCATGATTACTCTCATAATTAATATACAATATTTTATACAAAAGGGTAAGAGAGATTGTTACCACGATGGGAGCCGTCATCGGTTTGCTATAGCTATCCGCCAAATTTCGGCCGCTATGTATTACGTCGTCGGGAAGGAGCGGCTGCAGCCCTTCGTTGTTGAACTACAAAATGCAACAAGATTCTCACGCTAACCACAATTGAAGGCTATATGGCACCCTCATCACAGCAAAAACTCGACTGGCAACTAGTCTCTGAGTGGTGTAGGTGCATATCTCTACTTTTGAGCTGTTTATGGAGCGCTGTGAAATTATACATGATTTTGACGTGGTTACGAAGAGGTAATAATGCTATTCTGCAAGCGTCGAATTGGAATGGAAATCGCGTCACTTAGCGTTAAACCTATGTGAGGCGCTTGCACTTAATGCTACGAGAGTTGCCTTGGTGACTGAAATGAGAACCAAGCTACTCTGAATGATCGACGCCGACGCGACTCGCTGCAAGCACGCGAATTCGCTATCGAAGGTGACAAAGAGGGTAAGAACTTCACTCACACATTCTGAACACGCCATTCTTGGCCAGCTTTCGTCGATTCATCCTGTCGATATCATCCAGCACCTCCGTCCGTCGCTTAGGCTCGTGCAATTTGGTTCTTGAAGAGGACGGTGATGGCTCTGACACCGAGGTGCACGCGGAGGTTGCGGACGATTTTGTTGATACGCAGCCATCACCGACTGTTGCCGTCAATTCAGGCTGTGGCTGGTCCACTTTGAAGAAAAAGAGGGAGTGGTGGAGGTTGCAATGGCGGAAGTCATGCACATGCATAAATGCAGCACAGATACCATGTGTGGCACAGATATTCAAGCCGTGAGGAGCTCAGTCATTGCAAGTTGCACCAAGGTTGGCAACGCGCAACTGACGAGGAACAGCTCGAGTACAGAGTACACAAATGCAAACCCTGGCCACGTTTGATCCTACCTAACCTCTACGAACTAGTCTTGGGAATATAGGACGTGACAAAGTGAGCATGAAGACAGAAAATCAAAAGAGAGAAGATTAACTTACACATTTTATGGTGTTGTTTGCCCACCACCTTTGCCAGCCTTAATTTTAGTGGATTGTCAGTGGCAACCGTTTGCCATTCTTCATTATTCGTATGGACCTGACTGCTACATGCGGCCGAGGAGGCGTGAGAGTGGGTTGAGGAGGTTGGGGTGGTAAATGCTTGATCAAGGTCGTTTCATATTCCTCTCTGCATTTGTCCAACTGTCACCACTGCAGAATGGAACTCCGAGCGGCTGACTATATATACAAGAGGGTTGACCTCATGTCAAAGGGCATTGGTCCGTGCTGACACCGCTCAGGCAATGCGTCTGATTGGCCGATTGACAAGTGTGAACGGAAATCGAATCGCGTCGCGTTGACAGCTCGTTGCCATAATGAGTGCTCAGGCCTGTCAGACTGGCCTATTTTCGCTTAGTGGTCTCAGTCATACTCCAGCTCATTACAGACTGCGTTGAGTAGACTGATGAGGCCTCCACTCAACCACTCCACTTGTTATTTGAGTCCACTTATTTCGTTCGCAATCAGCAAGGCAGACAGAGACCTCTACCATCTTCAGTGGAAAGACTTCAACCATTCTCTACTGTCACTTTACTAAGGTATTGCATTAATTGATGTCTGTCGAAAGCTAGGCTACACTTAAGCTGAAATGCAAGTAAAGATATTGATGGCTGACCGCAGGCAAGAAGTGGCAGGTTTAAGTAGACTGGCAGTATCCAACTAACCGACTTACTAATGTTAATAAGGCTTTGGAAAATGCAACACCACCGAATGCTAGTCGAGTGAAGTGGCAGCTTCTGTGTGTGTACTGTTTGAATAAATCGCTTGCGAAAAGAGGGTTTCTTGAATTTTGATCTGCGTACAATGTGGCGACTGGCATTTCCTTAATGGCGCGCAGGAAGGCAAAAGACCTGTGCTAGATTAGTAAGATGATGGTTGCGAAACGGTAGTGACTTATTTTTGACTTGGTGTAGCAGCGTATTTCTTGCATAAATTACTATTATCAGTCCACCGACCAGCCTTAATCGGCTTTCTTTTAAAGGAAATATTGGCCATTTGGAAAAATAGAGCCCTGCGTGATCTGTTTTGTTGCGTCTGCAAGAGATTGTGTTAAAGAATTTGGATTGACAATAGCGTCACCAAATTGCTCAGTTAAAATGAGAATGAAGCAGGGAACACACAAAACGCGAGTACCGCCACCACTGCGAGCAGTACCTAGACGCAATGAGGGTTGCACTATTATTATCTTGGGAACTGGCTTCGGACCGGGTGAAAGCCATGAGGGCTACTAAGGGTGAGCGAGAAGCAGAAGCACCTATTGCATGCCAAGGCGTTACTGCTCCAACGATGACGAATCCCAGATTTGCTGGGATCTATTGCAGGTTTGAGGCCATTCTCAATCCCGAACACCAAAACCAAGTGCTGCAAGAGGATTAGCATCCTAGCTTAGCGAACATAATCCCGTTTTCATCAGTGCATCCATTGCTCTTAATAAGAGAGCAGACAGCTTCGTCAGTGCAGAATACATTTATTGCAGTTAAATCCACTTCCAAACATTTGGCCCCGTTCTCTTTGTCACTACACAACGTGCATTTTAAGCCATTATTGTTCTTCACCGCGGTTATAGTTAACCCCATCGCACATGGCTGCGCCCAAGATCAGCTCATTCCGCACCTCCTTGACACACGCATCTTGCTTGCTAAAAAGCACATCCCCTCCCCTACTCAAAATGCAACATTACTTTCTGCAGATCTGTTTACTGCCACAGTGGATTGCAAGCCAGCTGTACACTATTCAGACAACAACTTTTCCACAAGAGTTCCGTTTTGGCTGATGCGTCATTCTGCTGCCGCAACTGCCTCCTTGCTACAAGTGCCGTAAATGAAGAAGGAGGGAAGTGCGTCTTGAAACACTGCCAGCCAATACAATATTGTTTCAGCTCTATTTTCAGCTAAAAAGCAGTTAGCATTAGTCTCACGTACAAATTTTGGAACTAGGAAGGGATTGCAAACACGTGGTCACATTTCTGAAATGCCGTTTCTGCCGACTGCTTGGTCTGTTGCCAAGAGGCAAAGACAGTCTTCGCCTATTCCTCTATCAAATCAACAACAACTGGTTCCATTCTACTCAAGCCTTGGCCAAACCGTTCACAATCACCTGCAGTCTCATCTTTTCTGTGGACAATTTATTTACCTTAAGAGGAACACACGATACCAGTCAACACTTTGGCACAGTACTCATTTTCCCCTCAATGAAGCCCTTGAACATTCGGACGCCGACTACGCTGCACTCATTAGATAAGCGATTTACACTCCCTTATGTTTGATGAACATTTTACTGCTACTCACCTTTGTCCAGAGCGCCCATTTGTAAAGGCCAACGGGCATTCGTTTGTAAAATCAAAAGCCCTTGGCTATAACTATATGTCCAAACTTCCGTTTTGTGTATTTGGACGGGAAGGCACAAAACGCGTTTCACCGGGTTGTGAAGGGGCGAAGGTTGAGTGGTGCGATGAAGGAAGTTAGGTTGAAGAGGCAAAGGCATTGGATCGTGGGGTGGGTTAAGTCCACCAGAGCTGAAAATTTTTCTCTGTGAATCGTGCATGTGGCATTACGTGCACACTTCACCGTCTATCGCTCCCGGCAATGCAGCCGTGTGTGGCCACAGCACTTGTCATTGGCTTGCGGAAGGAGGTGGACATGTGACGTTAGAATGCAAGTGTCCTCGTAGGAGCACACGAGCATTTCAGCCGTGGCGTTGAACCGCTTTATGCAAGTTGCATACGCGGTTTTCAAGTTGCACAACATCATATTCATTCACTAGAAGTACATTGTAAGCTTGTAGCGTCAACGCAGCCACATTGACAGGAGGTGATAAAGTGCTTGCAGAGGCTGTGCAACTGCGAATGGAAATTGGTGCTTTCACTAGCATGGTCCCTCTCCAATAGTCACCGTCTATCTGCATCAGCCATGCTTAGCGTGTTATTCTCTACATGATGAAACGTCTATCAGCTCTGCCCTTACTTTCTCTTCACCGAATTTCGTTTCGTGTTCTTCCAATCCCACTCATCTCCCTTCGGTATCCATCAGACAATTCTCAGTGGACACGCAATCAGCTATTGGTATTCGCAAGTAAGGATCCACCATTATTTTACTATTTTACGAGAACCTGATGCTAGCACGCTGCAGTAAATGTCAAAATCTCCGCTTCTATCTACATTTATTCAAATCGTTGCTGTCCGCGTTGGCTTGAACCGTTGATGAGCATACTTCGTGACATTAAACCTGGTATTATGGGGCTAAGTTGGACGCAAATACTGCTTCCTGCTCTTCTCCTATTTCTTGAGGAATTTTTCCCTTGTTTGTTTCTTCATCGCATTATTTTTGGCGCACGCCAACGGGTGCGTAAATAAGCGCCAAGAGAACAAATATGCAAGAGGAAGAACTCGAATTTAGTGAGCGGGCGTTCGATATGATATACGGATGTGACCATCGGGTGGAGCGACGAGAATCTCTTCTCCCATACTGCAGGCTGTGCGTACCAGAAATGGCAATGGGACTACTTGTCCACGCCTCATCTCCCCCAGCTTCATCCTCGCACTTCTGATTGCACTGAAGAATAAAAGGACTGCCGCTATTGCCACCGGTACCAGTCACCTGAATGAAGGCTGGTGCAGACGGAACGGAGTGGAGGATGGGAAGTCGTGATTACACCCTTTCATGGCCACCCAAGTTTAGGCGAAGCTACCTCTTTGTTACAGGCTGAGTAAAGCAGGGCAAGGTGAGTGAAGGAATGAGCAAAGCAAAGTTGCAATAGGTTCATCTTCACCACCATAGTTCCCCCTCCCACTCCTTACAATTCAGCGTTGATTGTACTCCCCACTATTGCCAAACCTACTGTTCTCCTCAGTAACAATTCCGCTTAGTTCCTCTACCACTGTAGAGCCTAATTCTCCCACCCTAGGTTCTTGCAGTTCACTTTCCCCACTATCGTAGGACATGCATCTCCAAACATCTGCATAAGCTCTTCTCCACTCACCACCTTACTCATTTTCCTCAAGGTATCGAGTCCCACATATATGCCCAAGTTCGTTCAACTCATTTATTTCCACAACTACGAGTCTTGTTCTGAGTATCGGCCTCAGTTCCATTCCACGCATCCAAAGTGTATCATCACATACGATCTTGATTTCCATCGCACCTACCATGTAGCCACCCAGATTATAACGCTCATAAGCCCAATTGTCTGCCCGTCTGCCTCATCGCCTTCTTGGCTTCTCGTTACGATCAATCAGAAACCTACACCATACATGCTATTTATTTGAAAGAAACAAAGTCACTGCAGTCTAAAGAGACTGCAAACTTGCCTTTCGAACTCCTCTCTCACAATCACGTCGATAAGCAATCCAACTCTATTCGGTGTGGATTAACAGCAACATAAAATTTGCTGACAACAAGCAAAGCATGCTTCTTTTCCTTATCTAAAGTGCCTTACCAATGAGATGAAGTCGTGTCAGAGGCTGGTTGGAAATCGTCGCCGCGTAGCAATCATTTCTGCTTCCCACAAGTTCACTCAATTCGAAAGAAGCACGCGCAATTCGCATTATTTGGTGCATGGGAGTGCATACAGTCCATTTAATCATTTTCATGAAATAAATGACATACAATTGCTGGGAATGCAAGGAGAATACAACTACTACAGAAAAATTAGTAATCCGCCTATGCGTTACTATTTTGGGAATTACGTAAAGGAAAAGAAGGAAGATGCTTTCAAATGGAAAAGATTGCCAATGGACAGTCACAAGACTTCATTCATGCGTGACTACATGCCGGGTTGGCAGCCTCCGACTAGCGATCAGCCTTGGCTAGTGCTCACCATGCCTGAAGTAGGCGCTTTGGCTGAGAGTACAAACAAGGTCAACATTTATGGATCAATTATGATGGAGACTGAATTCAAAGTACACTTTTACACTGACCTGCCATTTGCTGTTCGAGGAGCCGAACATTTTATTGATTTGGAAGACTTGGTGTACAGTTCTAACCATACCATTGAAACAATGACTACCTTACGTAAATAAATTCTTCTCCAAAAACTACTACCCCTCGTCTTCTTATTCTTCTTCTTCCGGGAAAACCTCTGGGGCCACGCAAAAAGAGACGCACGCTTCCTCATATCTTTTAGCTGTTTCCTTCTTCTTCTTCTTCTTCTTCTTTTATTCAGTAGTGCGTGCTAGGTGCGGGGGTGCGTACTGCGCGCGCGGTGCGGGGTGTGGTTGTAGGGGTGTGGGGAGGCCAGCATGGCCGACCTAAAGAAAATCTAAGAATACTAAGAAACTATTTCCAGCATGGCCGACCTAGGCCAGGACTAAGGAGACTAAGGATTCTAAGGAAATAGTTTCTTAGTATTCTTAGATTTTCTTTAGGTCGGCCATGCTGGCCGCCCCACACCCCTACACCCACACCCCGCACCGCGCGCACAGCACGCACCCCCGCACCCAGCACGCACTACTGAATAAAAGTGCCACGATCAAGACGTCTGTCTGAACGCAGAACGCAAAAAGTTTGGAAGATCGCCTTCAAGGCTAGCAAATACAAATGCCTGGCCATGGCGCAATGGAAGCCCAACCAAATAAAGTCCGTCCCTATGTTGCATCCATTTCCACCTAAGTTGGCGCTTGAACTAAACTGAACCCTTAATGGCGAAGCACTTCATGCAAAGTAATGGTCATCTACCGTTTCATTTTAGTCAGCATCTCAGCAATACGCATCCGAAAAGAGGATACGGGTGACGTGTTGCGAGTGTGGGAATAACGACCTCCAAAAATCAAAGAATTCCCTCCATTGCCTCATGCCTAAATGTATTAGTTTTATTCTTGGGAAAGCAAAGAGTGAGGAGTGAAAGACTTCTTGCATTGCGCAGCATGGTGAAGGCTTGCGAAACATCGGATTTCACCTCCTTCTCGAGGGTCGCAAACGTCTGCTCAGTACAAAGTCAGTGCGTGCTGACCGACCCACCAACCGACCGACCGCTGGTGACCCAAAAGCCAACTTCTCTTTGAACTAACACCAAGCGGAATTGATGCCATTGAGAGAAGTCTAATGGCAGCTAGAGAAATAGGGTCTACCTACTTTTGGTTCATGAAGTCAGACACATGCGGTGCGTTTGGTGCATCTCTCTCCGCTTGTACCTCTAAAACACCGAGACGAGCAGATTGGCTAGAGGAGTCCATAGAATTCCATGCTTTGTTGTCTTCTCAGTTACCAGCACCCATGCGTTAATTCTACAACCGAGTATTCAGTAGTGCTCTACACTAACACTAGACCGACTGTACCTTCACTGCTTTTAAGAAGCCAGTAGCGAGGAGTATGCGAGGAGCCTTCAACTTCGAGCGGAAGGAGCCATCAGCAGCCTACTGCAAGCCAGGGTCACGTGGTGGTCGAGGTGGCCCACTTTGCCCGAAGAAAGTCTTTCTTTTACACCTGGTAAATAATTACTGTGCTTAAGCGATTGCAACAGAATCACAACTTAATGGGCGCATTTCTAGATTACAATGCATTCTGTAGAATAAGTTTGTGGATGAAGCTCATGCCAACTTACCCACTAGTTGCATGCATGACTGCCAAGCTATTCAACTGGAGCAATGTTGTACGCCTTCCCTGCACCTCACTGCCCACTGCCAATTGACCTTCTCTCTTCAGTTCCCTAAAACGGCATCCTAGCTCTCAGCATTTAGGAGCTGTCAAACTACTTGAACGCTCTGCCACGTAGGTAACCAGGGAAGCGATAACTCCTACATTATGATTTTTGAAAGGCTCATGGGTGCAAATCGGTAGACTTATGTGGATCGCGGTTTACCCAGCTAATCGAAACACCCTCGAAGTTGAGTTTATCGAGCAATGTATATGGAATCCGTATTCATGGCTATGCTGTTAATTGGAAGACCCCACACGGCCAGGCAAGTGTCCAAACAAAGTGCAAACAACGTGCAATTTTACTCTGTCTGCTTTATAGCTTTGTGTTTATCTCTAATCCTGTTTAAGCAGATTGATAAGCATTAAGGCAGATTTTAAAATTTGAAGTGTTTTGAAGTAGCTTAATTCAAATGCGTTGATGCCTCCTTAATTTATTCTAAATTAACTTGGCCATTTCTGGTGCGATATTTGTTGAACATAACTTTGTAAGAAATTGTGTCACGAAACTAGCTACGGCGATTGCTCCTGCAAGAATTACTAAAATGGATCTTGATAGTCATTATGATCTAATCTGTGTCCTAAATTTTACTGCCATCTGGAAGTGCGATAATGCGAATGGATGAAATTTAAAGCTGTCTACCCAGTGCAACCAACGCTGCTCACGACACTTGATTCGGTGATGAAGATGTCAGCGGCGAGACGCTTCGTCAGCATGGAATTGGAATTAAATAAATCCTTAATCAAAGCAAAATATCAGCTACAAACAACGTCAACTTCGCACGCCTTTGCTTCTCCCAGTTGGACATTTAATGCGAACATCATTTTAGGTCGTGCGAAGGTGGTGCCTATCATTACCCCCTAAACCTAGATACTAGACATAGTCATGCATTGGCAAAGGCGTGGCGGCAGTAGCGACAAACAAGTGGACTTCCGCTCGTGCATATCCACATGTGATAGTGGATGCGTCAATACTTCAGGTGTTGAGAGTATGCACTTAAAAGGGGTCAGTCCCACCGCATTTGATTTGCGCGTGCACCCAAGTCTATGCCTCAAATTTGGCTCCGTGGCTAGCCTAAGGGAACCAGAGGTCAGCTTGGTTAAAAGCTGCTGTTACAACCAAAGCTAAGGTAGTCAATGATGTGGGAATTGCGGAGCAAGAAGTCTGTGTCCAAAGCTCCTAGCAGCTTTGATCGGGCAGCATGGACGTTCAGGAGCTCGCGAACCCAGAACTATGCGTGGGCTATGCTATAGGGTGGGATTAATCTGTCTCCGGACATCTCGGATGAAACGTGTAGGTGAGTATTAAGTAGGTAGTAAGTAGTCATTGTGTGGTTTCTGATCAGCTTGGCAGGCCGCCATTGCCTTAATCCCCTACCTTCAGCAAAGCAGATCCCAACGGTGGTTGGTGTCATGCATCGAATCACTTCTTTGCCTCAGCTCCCTTTCAGGCACATGATTGCAATCGTCAATCCAAACTTAGCTTGAAGAGTTAGCAATCAACACACGGGAGATTAGGCATCCTCCACTCCGTTCTAGCTGTCCAAGTAACAGAGAGTGATGTGAGCATTCATTTGGACAATCAGGGTAGCAATCGGAACGACTGAGGTGAGAGGAGAAGGAGGTATTACCAACTCCTCTGCGATTATTGGATGTCCGGAAGAGAAATGTGTCGGTTATAAGCAGGGGCACTACTCGTGATTTGGCCACTGGTTCGGCGTTACTGAGGCACGTTGTATCAAGCGATGTTTAGTTCACTGAAACGAAGAGGGCGTGCAAGATATAATCCATGATACAAAGAAGTACAATGAGGAGGACTAAGAGAAGAGAGTGGCGAGTAGTGGGAGAGAAGGTAGCGTAGGATGCAGGAGGTCAGTCTGTAAATGACGTGAATGGGTGGGCAGTACCAAGGAAGGCGTGGTGGACTGATCGATTCCCTATCAAATAAATGGCCAGCTGCGAATGCTTGTTTGATAAAGATGATACCCTCCTCCTTCTGACAGTTTGACAGGTGGCTAGATTGCATTCATCCCACTGATCATCGCTGTTAGTGGTTAGTGTTTCTGGAGAAGCTATGGAACGGGCACTTCTAGAGAGACGCTGAGTTGCAGCATGTGAAACTGGACATGCATTTGGCCTTCATAGCCGTCTCTAGTTCCACATTCTGCCCTTCATCTTCGAGGTCCGTCTAACGAGAGAGAAGCACCAAGAGCATCCTGTGCATTCATCAAAGCACACTTTATGTCTGCATAATTCAGCATCTCCCAGGGATCCACTCTCAAACGAATTTACTGCTGCAATGCATCCAAGCAGTGGAAGGATTCACTTGCTTATTTGGATTCACCACCGTTCTGCATTTCCACTTTGGCCTCATCAAATGGCTTTAGTGGGGAAGGTTTGGTGCGAAGGCAAGAAATAGTTCAAAACCGGTTTGCGTGTGGGTGTTTAGACCCCTGATAGTTGTTTGAACAATGGTGTCAAGCAGACCTTCTAAAAATGCACTCTCAAATTTGACTTAGCGCTCCCTCCGCATACCATTTTAGCCTACCTGGCTGTCATCGCAAGGTCGTGGAGGGTAGTACGGCATGGGCGCGTACCAGAGCTGGCATTACGGCACCTGGTAGCCACTCAAACATGCCGTTCATGATTTGTGTGTCAGCATCAAGCGTTGGGAATGAAGTCACTTACCCATCTCTGCTCACTGAGAATGTGACGACAGAGTCGGTTGTGAGTGCTGGAGCGTGCAAAAGAGAATGCATACAGAAGCTGACATTGGAGGTGTCCAAGCAGACAGTTGGACAGGCAGGTGAATGTATTGCTTGTGTGGTGGGAAGGGACCAAATATGAGAATAGTTAGATGATTGATGCACAGGGCTGTAAAGGCGGATCAAATGGGTAGACGTATAAAGTGGTGAGAAATGAAGCTGGGGTGGTTGGATGAGACACCTTCATAAAGTTGGGCTCCAAAGTTCCATTCTAGAGTGTGGTTAGTTTTGTCTTCGTTTTCTGTTCTGCATGGTATCATGCTGGGCCTCCACACGTGACTACGATGGCAGAGACAAGTGAGCTGGACGCATCATTTCTACCGTATTTCACAAGAACAGTTGGTGTGAAGGCGAAAGCACAGCATTGCAAGTACGCCTTTGTGTGATAAAATAATCTGGGCAAGGTGAATTTCTTTTCCCATTTGCAATTCCACCCACTTGCATCTTACGCTCTTGCGGCAACACAAATGCTTTTTATTCCCATCAAGCCAAACGCATGTTGTCTTTGTCCTCACGTTCCAATCATCCAGTTCTCCATCATTCCCACAGTCCATAGTTCTGTTTTGGGTTTGAAGTGTTAGAATGCCTTGTAACGGAGGTGATAGTGAAGCTGCATTACTTCGTCTTCGCAGCAGTGATTCTGCTTCCAATGAAACCGTTTCCCCTCATCCAGCGACTGCTATCCATACAGAGCCAAGTATTTAGGCCTCAGCAATGCCGCTGTAGTGGCTACTGGTGGAGGTGATTGTATTGCAGGTACTACGCCCTCTTTCTACGGCGGCCACCGATCCAGTCTTATTTTAAATGTGTTCACCCAAACTGTGAACGGCACTTCTCTTGTCTAGTACGAGTCGAGCTATACGGGGTAAGTCAGCACACTCAAGTTGGTTCAGTGGTCACTGAAACCTGTCACTGGTGCGATGTTTTACTTTTGGCTAATCAGAGCTACTTCCTTACTCGCACAATTGGCCACGCAGGCAGTTCAGATTCTGCACTCCCGGTTTTTTAGTCTATTTACGTAAATGATCAATTAGTTGCTCAACGGATTCGACATGTCAGAGAAGTAAGTATGACTTGGGGCAGTGCATGGTATGGGTGGCACAGCAGCTGCATTGCTAATCGTCCTAAGGACGCAAGTTTTCTTACTTCTGCCGAAGGTATAAGCTTTTAATAAACCACATGGCCTCTAATTTTTCCTCCGATTCTCTGAATCAACTGACAGTAGTTGGAGGGTGTGACTGAGATCAGCCAAATATCCTCCGCCTGCAGTCTGCTTAAACTTCGGTCAAACAAAAAAATAAGTGGAAGCAGAGCCACTATCTTCTCACTTCTGCAAATCACTAGATTATTTAGCGCCAGTCAAGTCTTTTAGACATCGCGGACGAGTTCTGTCTGTTTTGTCGATGCTGTGATGCACACAAAGGGGCAAGGGGAGACCCAATCGCGAAGAATCGGTTCTGCTAACCGGCCAGGCAGAACCATCCAGCCAGACTGTTCAGGCGACACCTGGCATTGACGCAGTCACCTCTCCTTTCCCACAGCTGCGAATGCAGTGCTGTACCTCGCTTTGGCTGGATTGTGTGCACAATAAGCAGTTTAGTGAGGAAGGGAGAAGCAAACCAGATGTGCAAAGCTGCAGACAGTAGCTGTGCTGCGAATCGGGTGAAGGGAAGGGACAAAGTAGCATGCTACAATTCTATCCATCGATAAAGTCATGACAGATCGAAGTGTGCGTAGCCTTGTCGCGTCAAATTATTCCCTTTCTAGACATACGAGAAACAAGTTGATAAGTCCACATGCATCGCATTGAGTGCTGAGAGCGGGGCAGAATGTGATAGGTGGTGATTGCAATCGAGGAATTCCAAACGACTGGAAGCAGACGCGCGCAAATGTAATTGTCTGCGAAATAGATGACGGCTTTGTCCCTGTTGCTGCCAATATCGTGACAGGTGGGATGGGAAGGAAGGATGTGTTGTCGGTGAACGTAGCTTCAGCATAGCCTGAGGGGTCGAAATTATCGTAGTTCTCTGCTTAGCCTACCGCATTAGTCCCCTTCCAGTCCCTAAGTTTCACCTCCTTTCCTCTATCTGCCCTCACATTCCTACTATTATTGCTGGCATTCAGAGTCCAACGTCGCCCGCTCTCGTCAAGCACGTCCATCTGCGAGACAATCATGAACGTCCATTAGGTCTACCGCTCGAGGGTTTGGATTCAGTGTTTAGGACAACAGATGGCTGGGCATGGATTAGTGTGCTGCCAACTAGCTAGTGCCATTAGCAGTACAGCCATGCATTCGACGCCAAAATGGATTACGGATTTATTTTGGTCACAAAACACTTGCCCTCGATGGTGGCGTATCACTCATTGTCAATGAATTATGCCGCACTACACATTGGCATTAACCGACCTGATGAAGCATAGAATGAGAGCATTTTTATTGCATAGTTGGAGTGTGCTCCACTGCAAAAGCTGTTGCCTCTTTGGAAATCGAACGCTAAAACCCCTTTCTCTAGCGCCTCCGGTTGGCGCTGTTACAAACCGCATTCGCGCCGGTTATGTATGGCCTGCACTTTGGACTTTAGCTCATAGCGAACCCTTCTTGAGTGAACAGCGAATCCTTTCTCAACAAAGTGTTCGATTTTGATGCAAGGAATTGCGCCGAACTTAGCACTGCCCATTCTGAAGTGCCAGTCTCAAATTACCTACTCTAGAACGTGCACTTCATCGTGCTCGATGGCTAGCTTTGAATTCGCACCTGGCTCATTCCACTTTTATTTCCTCAACACATTCATACACCTACAGGAATTTGTTAGGTGTGCGTACCAACTCAGCCATCTTGACGGAATGCAATAAAGTGCTTGCAAAATCTGCTCACCTGAGAACAGAAATAGGTGTGCTTACTAACAAGGTTCTGTTTGAATAGGCACCGTCTACCTGCTTCGGCAATGCTTAACAAGATATTCTCTGGAGGATGGAACATCTGTCAACTGTATGTGTCAGCATCGTTGCCTTTGTCATGCCTCAGTGCTCCGATTACACTAAACTAACAGTTGGGTGTAAATCGAGGCTGATTTAGTCGCATTCGCAGGCGGATTGTCACAAGTCTCACGTCGCATCTCCATTGACGGGCACTTGTTACTGAAAAGAAAGGAGTACTATAAGTGAGTAAATTGAACTGGTTGTTGATGAGGGCTCTCGAAAATATCGTTTAGCGTGGGTTAGTGTGAATTGAATGAGTGGCAAAAGAATGAGACGAATAAGCTTTTAATTTTCTAGTGTAAACTCGCTTTACTTGCCTCCAAGAGCTAAGGTGTTGCATAAGTGAATCACTCGCACCAATTTTTCAAGGAACACTTTGGAAATCAGCATTCCACGTTGACGAGGGTAAATGGGTAAGTGGACTTACTGTTCCCATAGTTGGCGCTGTTAGCATTAACCGTTTCCTTTTGCATCCACGTAATCTTAGATGAATAATAGCAACCATGCTGGAATTACAACATTTTCGCATGCAATTAACATTGCCTTTGCTCCCAACGCTGTGGCGAGCTGTAATGCGACTGATTGAATTCAGACATTGTATGGATCAATTTTATCGAGCCTAGTCAAGGTCTTTTGAGTCTGAGGTGAGGTCAAATGTGCGTCTGTGCATTATTGCGGCGTCATTATAATCAACTGCTTTGCGAATCGTCATAGTTACGCATTCGCCTTGCTCACTCTCTGGCGAATTAACAGCAACTGATACCGATCCACTCGACTGCTGAGCATACTGACCCAAACGGGACATTGCGATTGAGGTCGATGTGTGGAATCTACAAATAAGCCTCCATGTCTCGTGGGTTCCTTTCCTGCCTTCATTAAGGAACTCCCTTCATCGAGGCTTGGTCGGGGTTACAATTCTCTCACGCCGTCAACTTACAACTCACTAACAGAAAGACCATACTGTGCAGTTAAATGTTAGGCTTAAACATCCCTAGCCACAGCTGAAGATCACGCTTGCTCCGCTGGAGCTAACAAGCATTCTCCCTTCATTTCTTACTGTTTCCTCTCATCGCACAGTACAATGTGGCCGACACACCTCAGTCCTTACCACTATTCCATGTGTTGTGCCCTTTGAGCATTGCCTGATTCTCTAATTGTACCTTCAGTGTCACAGCCACCTTGTGTGCTCCTTCTTCAATCAACGCCGACTTACGTCAGTGTAATTGGATGCAAAGCCTCCTGCACCCCATTTAGACGGACGAAACTGCACCATCAACGTCATCAGTTTAGTAAATGGTTGAAATTTACTCTTCATAGAACTTTGTCTACATGTTGGTCACCAATAACCAAATAATTTCATTCCTGTAATTTAGAACCCAAACATCGTGCCTTCCGAGTAGCAAACTCATCTGGTTGTAAGTTCTTGATTTTGCGGGGATTAACAATATTCACTTGCGTCCAACTTGATTCAGAGCTACCTAAATTGCGGAGGTTTGCTGTGATATCGAGGGCAAGCCTTATTCGATGCATCCGTAGAATCCCCGTCTCCGTACTCACACAACCGATCCGGCTTATTTGGATGGAAGTGCGCGAAACCTGTTTTATTTTGCATTTCAACTCCGTCTGCAGTGGGAAAATGTGTAACTAGGAATCAACGGGCTTCTGCTTCATAATATGCAGCGCATGTTTTGTGGAATGCAAACATATCGTCTCTACAGCTAAAATGAAACGCCTCTCATCCAGGTTCTGCGTTCAACTACGGCGGTCGAAACCGCATAACGTCTGCGTCCAAATTGACTCGTAATTTGGCAGATTAACCAATGTTGTGTGAGGAAAGTATGTTTTGGATAATGGACAGGGCTATGAAGCGTATATGTGGGTATGGATACGTTAAAATTGGTTTGGTGCGCATATTCTCATGCTTTAATCGCATTTTAGGCCAAAAGCACGGTAAAGGAAGAAATGGGTAGAGGGCAATGAGGTAGTCTATGGTTGTGGGCATAAGCGCGTGGAGGAAACTCTGCTTGCATCCATCCTGCTTGCTCTTGTGCATGATGCATATGCTTGAAGAGAACTTGGCTGCATCGTGTTTGAGAATGGCACATGCATAATGGTAGATGGAGATGCATGGCAGCAGCAAACAAGCAGGCCGCCTCCGACCTAGCTGAAACTGAATGCCGTGACTAGGCTATCTCTCACTTAAAGCCATTTCCCGTTCCATGCTTGTCTAGGCAGCATGGCACCACTCCCGCACTACGAACGTGGAGGTAAGCCCATTTCTGATGGTCAACTACAGTCACCTAGACTACCTTCTATTCATGGGCAGGACTTAGACCATATGATGTTTAATAAGCCATGGCAAACACCAAATTGCCTTAACAGAAGCGACACTTTGCTGCATTCGCATGCAATTAAGCCACTCCGCCTTTGCTCGCGCCTTGCTCTAATAATAAACTTGGCAGCTTGTCCCACCTCTTTGGAGGGTGCATGCTGTCGGGAACAGCACAATACCTCGTCTCCACCATCACGCCTCTCTTTTTTCTTCACTTGCACCGCTTCCGTGTAGAAACAAGGCATCGTTCCAACAATCATATCGTTCGTCGATTGCAAGTCGCAGTTGTGTGCGAAGTGCAGGCAGCAAATCTCCCTGGCATGGTCTGTTCCTGCTGGTCCCACAGGACTCACTAAGCACTAGGTACACGAATCGTAAGAAATCGCATTAAATATGAAACAGAGTGATGCCATTCCACCCATTATGTGTCTACATGAGCGGAGGTATTCTTGGCGTGCTGACAATTAAGACTTAGCATTCTTGATGAGAAGCAGGAGCTTGCACAAATTCTGTCATTCCCTGGGCGCATTGTCATCAGATGCAGGGAAGTGTGCATTTGCCATGGAAGTTGATGATACTCACACCACAAGTGGGTGTGGAAAATGCTCATATAGGGAAGCAGAAGACCAATCGCGTCGTCCGTTCTGTGAACAAGGCCATTGTCATCAGAATTGTGAGGGGAAGCTGGAGGAGAAGAGGCGTGGACAATTAGTCCCATTGTTATTTCTGGTACGCACAGCCCGCAGCATGGGAGAAGAGACTCCCGTCGCTCCACCTAATAATCACATCCAAATGTGATATCGAACGCACGTTCCCTAAATTTGAGTTCTTCTTTCCACACACTTATTCTCCTAGTGCTTATTTACGCACCCGTCGGCAATATTCCGTCCTGGCATTTTGTTTACTGCAATCCTTGCCAAGGACTCCTTTGCCAAAGCTTGCAGGTGATGGCAGTCTATCTGAAGTGAGAGCAGCGTAACTTATTCGGAGTGTTGGTGCATGGCTGGTCGCCTCATAACTATGAGCAGTGATTGCAAATCATCCACAAAGTCGTAGGCACCAACAGATCAGATCAAGTCACACAATTGCATCGCACATATGTGCTGCAAGCAAACGATGGCAGCGACGACGACGGATGCAGCAGCATCAGGATTGACGTCGCTCAACTGCACGTATTTTTCACAACACTAGGCATTTGAAGCAAAACTGCCTTCCTTCTAAGACTTACTAGTTGGTGTGCGCCAAAAATAATACGGTAGAGCAAAAACAAGGAAGAATTTCATCAACAAATAGGAGGAGAGTAGGAAGCGCTATTTGTGTCCAACCCAGCCCCAAAATACCAGATGTAATGCCACGAAGTATGTCCATCAACGGTTCAAGCATTGAGTGCACAGTAGAGTTCAAGTTTATTTTTGACGAAATTGGCGAGATGTGGCCAATGCAGACAGCACCGATTTAAATAAATGCAGATTGACGCAGAGATTTTGATATTCACCATAGCGTAGAAGCATCAAATTCACAGAAATCAGTAAAATAGCGGTAGATCCGCACTTCCAAACATCAATCGCTGACTGCGCGACTATGGAGAGTAGTCAAATGGATACGCAAGAGAGATGCGAGGGGATGGAAGAACACGTAACGAAATTTGATGGAGAGAAAGTAGAGACACAGTTAATAGGCTTTTCATAATGCAGAAAACAATCACTAAGCATATCTGATGCAGGTAGACGGTGACTACAAGACAGGGACCATGCTAGTGAAAGTACAAATTTCCATTCTCAGTTACGCAACCTCTGCATGCACTTAATCACCTCCCGTCAAAGTGTCTAATTTGACACCAAAAGCTAGCAATGTGCTTTGAGTGAATAAATATGGTGTTGAGAAAGAAAAACACTTTTATTTTATCGTCACATGTCCACCTCCTTCCGCAAGCCAATGACAAGTGCTGTGGCCACACACACGGCTGCATTGCCGAGAGCGATAGACGGTGAAGCGTGTATGTAAAGCCGTGTCGAAATCGGCCCAAAGGTCGAACCGTTTTGTATGATTCGCACAGAAGAATCTTCTGCTCTGGTGGGCTCGTTAGCCCTGCAATCCGATGCCTTTGGCTCTTCAACCCAGCTTTCTTCATCGCAATACTCACCTTCCGTCCCTTCACAACCCAGTGAAATGCGTTTTGTGCCTTCCTGTCCAAACACACGAAATCGAGAGTCTAGGCATATAGTTGTGTCCAAGGGTTTTCCGATTCTGCCGACGAATTCCTTTTTGTCCTTAAAAATAGGCGCATTGGACAAAGGTGAGTAGCAGCAAAACGTTCATCAAACATGGGATTGCGTTAATCGCTAGTCGAATGAGTGCAACCTAGTCGACGTCCGAATGTTGGAGGGCTTCATTGTGGGGAAAATGAGCACTGTGCCCAAGTGGTGACTGGTAAAGTGTGCTCTACTTAGGAAAAATTAACCGTCCACAGAAAAGATGAGATTGCTAGTGTCTGTAAACGGTTTGGCTAAGGCTTGAGTGGAATAAAACCAGTTGTTGTTGATTTGATGGGGGAATAGGGAAAGACCGTCCTCTCCTCTTGGCAACAGACCGAGCAGTCGGCGGAAACAGCATCTCAGAAATGCGACCACGTGACTGCAATCCCTTCGTAGTTCCAAAATTTGTATGTGAGACCAATGCGAAGTGCGCGCAAAAATGTTACAATTGCAGCATGCGGAGGAACCTAATTGGACCACAGCGCAGGGTGGAACGTAGCAGACTTGTGGCGCATCACCATCCAGATCTGGAACAAAGATGCAGTAATTTTAGTCATAAATTAGACAGCTTCAAGCATAAAACGTGACATCAGGTGATGCGAATGGAAGGCACATTTACTAGCCATGAGTTCGACAACCTGCTGCTAAATTGGCATCGCTGCTGAGCATCACCACACACCAACATCCAATGCTGGGTGACTGAGATGTTGCCCATGTTGTTGTGTTGGTGGAGAGCAGGCCTGCATTGTACCAGCAGCCTAATGCAGCAGCGCATCGCATTAGTCGAGAAGTCAGTGGGACGAACTGCATGGCAGACAAGGGTGTAAGGCGCAGGCTGGAAGCCAGATTCTTACGGCTTCGAGCGCAGATGCGCGCACTGGCCAACTGGACAACCTTCGCTACCACACAGACGAACTCGAGGAGTAGCTTATTATACCTGACCGTCGTGAATATGGCGACAGACGACAGCGTGCCAGAGAATGCGCATTGACAAGAACGCAAAGCGAACAAGCGTAGGGAGCAGGAGTTGAACCTACGCGCGGAGTCCTCAATGCATTTCTAGTCCATCGCCTCAACCACTCGGCCTTTGCTACGAACCTTTTGGAATTAAATATTATACATGTCTAGACTTCCACACAGTTGCAACCAAGTTATTAAATGTGGCACATACTTGAGCACTGTAGAGGAGAAATGCGGTAAACTGAATGCCAAACATCATTTACAAATTGCAACCCACGCAAATACAGTTAACGGCTTTGGAAACACTGCTTATAATTGCAATTTCAATCACGCAAGAAGTAGTGAGATTCACTCATTCAACGCGCTTTACCTTAAACCTGCTGATGCGAAGTTCCGAGGAGGAAAGTGAGAAGATCCCATTCCCATCACTCAATCAATCACACAGCGTGCGTGCGTGCCTGTACACAATCCTCCAGGTTCACTGGGATTGCTCTCCATGGGACATGGTTGCTTGATGGATGAGAGCTGAAGATGGCATTCCAATGCATCCTCCTACTGAAGCAAACACAGCCAGGCTAGTGAGGCGCCAAATCGTTTTCCACCTTATCAGTGCGGAAAGCTGTCGCAGGTTATGATGGCCTAGTGGTTAGTGGTGGTGGCTACGCATTCGCCGCAGGCTGACGGAAAGTGAGGATGGTGGAGTGCATGTGGAAGTGGAATTGCAACAACTACGATATGCTTGCGGCAGCTCACCTCAACTCTTCCTTCACAATTTTTACGTTTAGATTTTGAAAACATTTTGTAGGATCATACTAATGTGCTGCAAGTGCTGCGTCAATGACGCTTGCGTTCCCATCGTACTTCGATAACGTGCTGCCAGTTTACAGCACCACTTTGCGTGACTTGGCAACAGTTCCTACTCTTCTTAAAGTTCGCGTCAGCTGTCTTCGCCTATTAGATAAGAAAATGTCTCAAGTACGATGTGATTTGAACAGCGTTTCAAGCCGCAGCGACCCGCTGTCATAAGTTTGCGCTTTGTGATGAAGAACTATTGCTTCTGTTGCATTGAAAGCCTTGCGGCGAGCAGTCTGCCAGCACTCTTGCAGGCACCAGACTCGGGTGGTCCAACTCCAGTAGACGCAGTCAGAGACATGCTGGGTGGTGATTCGTATCCTCCAACAACAGCATGCCAATGACGGTGTCGTGCGGGAATTTCGTACATCAAGATTGAATGCTTTTGGTGACCGAATGTTCTACTGTCATTTGGCGAGAGCAAATGGCCAAAATTTTGCATTTATTCTTTTCCTTGCGACCAAACCGCAACCAGTATTTAAAATTAGGGCTGTACTCTCGGTTTTGCGCATTTCACGCCTCCTATGTATGATGTTCGCCTGAAAGATGCACGCTAAATTCACAATGAGACCGTGAGCAACTCTAGAAACTGTCGCTGCATTTGCTATGAATTAAGCTACAATGTGTTATTGGCCGAGAATGTGTGTTCGTGTGCCCTGGTTGTGGATAAGTGTCCCACCCGTCAGTCACAGCATCAGTTTCTATTTTTCGACAGATGTGAGCTGGCACAGTGGTGAAACTTGCGTGTGTGAAGCATAGATGGGGCCGGAGGAGATTGGACACTGTCTAATACAACTGTGGTGACTGTTTGGCCATGCACTTTGAGTGACTGATAGCGCAGCTATCGCATTTGGAAAGGACTCAGTAAAACGCAATTCATCGAGTGTTTAACGAATTGTTCAGAAACAAATGCCTACGGAGTCACTTCTATTTAGTACTCGGATTCAGTAAGGCCCGCTTCAAGGAACTTGCTGCTGGTAAACTGGAAAGATACTGTAGCAAGGCAAATATGCCTAGAAGTTCTACGATTGGAAGGAAAATGTAGTTTGCGACCCTTTTCATGCACCTTCTTAGGAAAGCGGCTTGAGATAAGGAGGTGAGATCAGAACAACGCGAAATAACTCGATGGCTGGCCAAAGACTAGCATTCTTAGAACTGGGACCAAAGATGTGTAGTAAGCTTCTGTCATCAACAAAGTTTCCCTTGCAGTTGTGTCAACTTCTGTACTGCCCTGCAGAAAAGCACGAATGTGGCTGATTAGGCGGTCCTTCAGTTGGTTTGTTTAACTAGTTTCTCATCACACGACACAGCCTCAACTATGCTTCACGTCACCGGAAACGCATAAATTACAATCTGCTTAGATTCGCTTCGGTAGGGAATTCTTTCAAGGAACTGTTGATTGCATCATTGTGGTTCTAGCCTTGAGCGTGTTTTGCCGTGGTCAAACCATTATTCTTGGGTGCTACACATTTTGTGTGGGTTTACTTATTGCGATGGTATATGATCAACTCGGTGCATTTGGCCTCGAAACGGAAATGCGGGACGTCTGGTATGGTTGGGGAACAGTAACTAAGTTTGGAGCAGTCACGACCATCAGGCACCCACTGCACGTGTCCATGGGGCTATACATTGGTCTGCATAGCGGTTAGTTGGATGTACCTCCAACCTTCTTCCCTTCCTCATCCATCCCTGCAAGATGCACACCAAGTTGTCCAATTGGATGTCAGCAGCACGCCCCAACTTCTTTAGTAACGTATCGTTGCAGCGATCAAGCTGACCCATTTACACATTGCTGGCGCTGTTGTCATGCCATTCCACCATCCCCACAATTGGGTGATACAGACTAATGTATGTATCTACAGTACTGCATGTGTGCATTTGAACTCAAGTAGCTTAGCCTTCACTTTACTTAAGACTGCAAAATAATGCGATTTGTTGCATGGCATTGAGGGCAAGATGCTTGGCCCACTAACAGGCCTCTGTGGTGCTGGTGCCGTAAGACCTACGATGCCTCGCCACTCTCTCTTCGGTGACGCCGTCAATCAAGCACTGAAGTTGGAGTCGTCTGGAGCAGGTTAACGGAATTCGTTCTCAACTACTTTCCCTCTCCATCACCTCAACGCTAAATGCATCCACCGCAGCATTAAAAATACACAATAGCGTGGAGGCAGTTTGAGAAATGGAAGTCATGGAGGGCGCATCGTGTAACAATGCACCTCAGCTAGGGCTTCCGTTACAACATTCAGTCAGATGGATGTGAGGTGCATGCCAAGCACTATTTGTAACCAGTATGTGAACCACTTAGACAAAGAGTGAGCAAAGGTCTGATGTTGGTGGTGTGGTGGTGATGTGTGAATACGGCTAATGGGCTCAAACGCTTTTAGAGACACACTGCTAAACTGGCATCAACTATGTCCCTCTTCCGACAAGTCAGTTGTAATTGCTCTGCACACTTACAGACGGCTGCATTGCCGCAAGCAATGGAAGGTGAAGTGTGCCTGTAAAGGCACACGCACGCGTTGGCTTGGGAATGGGCTACTTCTCATAAATGGTTTGTCTGCTTTGATGGACTTTGCCTGTCCTGCAATCCGGCACTTTCGCCTTTCTCAACCCAACTTCCCCATCACACCACTCACATTTCATCCCTTCACTATTAGGCGCTACGCCGATTTCTTCCCGCATAACACACGCATTTCACCGCATCACTTGTTCGTCCTTGCGTTTATGCAATCCATGGTCATTATCAGGTCTCTCAATCTCATCGTTATGTGGAACCATTGAGACCTCAATCTGACATAATCACCAAATGATAGTTTTGCTTTTGAAACCGTCTCAATGGTGCTGATTTGGCGCATGTCACTGCACCAGGCTGAGCTTAATCGCGTTGAATTACTGTCAGTGCTATTTTCATGCAGTCGTCAAAGGATTCATGCTGCGATCGCCGACACACCATATCGCCTGCTACACCACTGCATTGTGCGAACAACTTGCTGCTAAAAGCATGACTTTCCTTATTTCAATGCACCGAACCAATTTGAGCAACGATTCTCTTGCAGTATTGGGTGCGTTGATGTCAAGAACGAAATTTGTCCATGAACGCCAGGCTTGCTGCAAAATTGAAGTTTGAGTAAACTGCAGCTTTATTGCATCGAATTGTGGTGAATGCACATCTAAACGCCAGCCGATGCTGATTGCTGAGCGGATGATTGCTGCTGATAGAAGGCAGTGGTCTTATTGAAAGACTTATACCAATCGTCAATAAGGGACCTTTCATCTTGTCGATTTACTTAGAGGAAGGTGAGGATAGTGAGTAAAGTGTGGGTAAGCCAGATGTACTTACCCTTCTCAAAAGCGTTGCTAGTGCTCAACTCGTTGCACTTTTTCACGCAGGCTCATTGGATTCTCTCGCAACTCTGCAGGCTGTGACTAAATCCTGGCTGGATGTGTAGATTGTAGAGACGCCGTGACTTGTGACTGATTTACCTCCAACCGAGTTGTCACACTCATCTCGCATATTGTTTGGTGAAAGCAATTTAAATTGATGCTAATCCACTGCCTCCCATGTGTCCAAATCATTCAGCACAATCACATTTGCTAACTTGATGTCTATATCGAATCCCGATTTGTGTCCATGCATGTTCTGTATGCCCACATTCATACTTATCTTTCGGGTTCAATGGCAGTCTTTCCTTAGCCTACAGGCTCTTTTTTCTCCTGCACTTTCAGCTCTGTCTCTGTTAGTGGCTACTCACCTGCTTCTTCCTCATACACGGCAGTGGCGCATTGACGATTATAAGTGTGCCCAAAAATTTCATCTCGATTCGCCAAAATGTCCTACAGCAGCAAATTTGAACAAGTGAAAATTCCTTCCTTTCCATTTTCTTATCATCTTACACACGTGCAATGCAAACGAGGAGTTGACAACTTCCACGCGAAACTTGTTGCCATGGTGGTCGCAGTTTCACCTAGCTCTGGTTGCGTTTGTATGTGCGCACGAGTGTGGGTGCACGCGCTCTCATTAGGACAACTCTCGAAAATATGATTCTCTCTCTTTTGTCTTGTATTTTCCGGGTTGAGTTTAAGTATTCTGTTGTCAGCGTGGGCAATTGTCTTGGTGCTTCTCTTCCACTCTCCCATTATTCCAACCGACTGCTGTCTCCGTCTCTACTGGATGAGTGTGCAGATGGACAAATGGAAGGGTAGAGAGATGTGGGCGGTGCTTCGGTCCACAACCAGGAGTGCGAGCTGCAGTGATCACACCACTCAGTAATAAGTGGCGAGATCGTCCCCTGCCAATGCTCAGTGAAATCGGAGTAGCACAGGGATATTGGGCTGTGTACTTCAGGGTTTCTGATTCCGAACTCACCTCCCACGTGGTACGGTACATCACAGTGCAGGAGAAGGTCCACAGCAACACAGTGGAAGCTCAGAGGCGTCGGCCCGACCCCGCTACCTCACAACTGTGGACGGCATCGTGCTTGATAATTGGAAATGATTTTGGGTCTCATTCCTCTCGTATCTGTGTTCGAATGGTCCGAAGAAAGCCTTGGCAATAATAACAATAATAGCAGCTGTATTGACTTATTAAAACAGCGAGCATTGCTGTTCCTTCGTAGCAGTTCGTCCGTTCCAATAAACACTTCTAGCATGGCGAATGCGATTAGAGATCGTCTGACACATAGGCCTCCCTTCGTTTGTGGCGAGCCATTTGAAGAATATATGGTGGAGAGTAACGGAACGCACCACCCACCAATTTTGTGATGGTTCACACGAGGATGCACCACGTTGAATATAATACCTAATGGCCAGCGGTGATGAAGAAATGTGTCGCGAGCATCTATCACTGCATCACATAGGCGGTAAGGGTGTTAGCTGGCGCTACCATTACCCAAAGTTATCAATTCGAAGCATTCTGAGCACACAAGTTCCATGTGTTATCCATTAGCAGACGATGGAGAGTTCCGAAGTTCAAGCACTTGTTTGTCTTCACTTCTTTGGAGCACCTCGCGAGTGTGTGACAATTTTTCCTTGATCGCTGACTGACAAATGACATCCATGGTTTGCCGTAGCAAATCAAAGCACTGTTCATCCTGAGGCGACCTGCATTCTGTCCCACCACCAATCCTCCAAGACGAAGACTTTCAACACCTCGTTCTCGCCACGTTGCCTGCCTGGATGTTGGCTACACTGAGGGCCAAGCAAACACATCGAGGATTAACCATCCACCTACCTACCTACCCTACTACCTGTCTGCCTCTCTTCCTCTCTCCTGACCCCGAGTGGCTTGACACTATCTAACACGTCTCAATGCAACTAAGAGGTAGTTAAGGCTTATTTATTCTTTAGAATGGCCGAATTTAGAGACGGAACTAAGTGATTAGTGACTGCTGAGTCTGCAAGAGAAAAATGCTCTAATTTTGCTTTCATTTCAGCTAGTTGAAGCAGTTCAACGCAATGGAACCCACGACCTCAAGCCTCAGGAATTCGAGTCTCACCAGCTATTCTTGCCTGCTCTTACGAGCTCCGTGAACTGTCACACGTCAGTGAGAGGGATGAAGCCTACGCATGACAATCACACATGCTGCGTGTTGGAACGTCAGGAGATTGGGGCAGCAAGAGGCACCAGCCTCCAGATTATTATTCTTATGTGTTCATCGTAGGATTTATGGAGGCACTATTAGCAGCATTAGTAGTCGGGTCATAAGCCGTCCGCCTGTGAGGCAAAAGGGACGATCTCGTACCTTCGGAAGCCTTTGGACTGAACGATCAAATCTACTGGTACATGCTAAGGTGTTTGCAGTCAACCCTTCTTTCCTTTCAAAACCATGACGATATTGCAAAGCCGGTAGGCGCGAAACCCGTGGGCGAACTTCTGGACCATTGGCCATCACACAGTGCGCAAGCAGGTGGTTGACACGGTTCTTGTCACTGCGGTTCCACTTTATCCTCTCTTGTAGTAGTGGGGTATTTGTGGTTGACTGGTTGGTAGAAGGAAAACTGGTGCGAGCTATTCATTATTATTGACTGGTTACTACTTTGGTTGAGCCACGATTTGAACGTTTGCTGCGCCGCTGGGAGATGAAACACAATGGAATGAACACTCTCGGCTTCGCAGCAGTACGATAGGCAGTTAGTTCAGCACGTATTTACCTGATCTGATGCCAGCCAGCAGGTACGAATGAGACATGTGAACTGAGGGCAGAAGAAAAGATTAAGGGAATTCAAGGTCTGGTGTTATATTTTTCTGTTTCCATTGAGCCTGCGTGTAAGTAGCCTGGGGCGAATAAGGATGAAGGATGGAAGGATGGCCGCTGTTGCCACCGTTACCAGTTGCCTGGTTGAAGGCTGGTGCAGATGGAACGAAGTAGAGAATAGAAATTCTGTCTATTAGAGAGGTGGGAAAAGTGGAGAAACAAGGGAGGAGTGCTTGTGAGACAGAAGTCGATGTTAGTGGAGGTAATCAATTGGTTTAAGCTTAAATTGAAGGTGTGGCGTTGAACAGATGAGACAGCTAGTGAATGTGAACCGCATTGTTAAAAGTTGAAGTTGACATGCTGAGTGGGCGCGAGGCAGATCATCTTAACGCATATGCAAAGATCTAGCAGTTTATGAGTGCTTGCTTCTGTTCACTCCCTGAGCTGTTGAAGGCAAGCACGAACGGCTTCAGCCCTGCGGAGAGTAGGTCTCATTTCGCCTCCACTTCCAGCACCCAATCTCCTACTTACCCACTCACCCACTCATTCACATCCATCTACGTCCAACGGCAGTCCAAAGGCTTCCCAATGTTTCGTCCCAGTAACAGTCAAATTTGCCGCGAAGTTGTGCGGCAGGAGGTGTGACTTGCGACCTAGAAAACTACGACTCCTAATGCGACTACGAATGTTCACTGATTGGCGCATCTTAACGCAACTTGGCTGTGCTTCATTCAGTTCTCCGAGCAGGGGCAATGATGCCCCACATAATAGTGCAACGTGACTGAGTTAGCGTCACCAGACAAATCCCGACAATTTGTTGCATTCATTTGCCAATTATACCAGTTTTGAACCTCATCTGTTTAAAAGTCGACATGATTGAGGACCACGTGCACAGATCCTATTTTGAATGATGATGACTGCCGACTGGTGGGATGACTTTTGTAGGTCCATTAACGAGAAGTGGATGAAACACCCAATGGTGAAGCGGTGTATTGTGGGAAGTGACATGGAGAAGGTTAGCGTGATGGAGCCATACGCAAAGTCGGGCAAGACGAGCAAGGTCCATTAGAGTCTAGCCAGTGAAAAGTGAAGCTGTAGAAGCTCAGGTGAACTCCGACCTAATTGTTGCAATTGAATGAATGACTGAGTGACCACCTTTCCTGGTAAAATGAGAAGTGGGGTGTCCAAATGAGAGCAGCGTGTCAGAACACTGCTTTAACAAACTAACTTCTCAATCAGGCAATCCAAGCAGTTGTGCCACTTTGTCACCGATGTGACCGAAATCCTCCAACTCTGTAGCACTCCTCGGTTGTGCTAGAAGCAAATATTACACATCTAAGTCAAAGCACTGCTTCATTATTTTGATAGATGTGGATCAAGCATTCCATCACCATGTCAATCGAATGCCTTCGTTTAGAAGTTTGCTTCACTAAAACTGTAGCTCCCGTTCATGCAGACAAATCAGACATAGCTCTCTTACCATTTTGCGTTGGTAGAGGCTGGAAGAATATGCGAGATGAATGTGACACGCTCTCAGGAGCCAAACTAGTCACAAGTCGTGGCGTCTAATTATTCGGCGCATTTATTTGTGGGTCCGTCTCAGGCGGAAGTACTGCGAGGAAAGCCAGATAACGTGCGTGGGAAGTGCTGCAAGTTTAGCAATGGCAAATGCTACCATCTTAGAAAATGGCAAGTTCATTTTGCGTTTAAACCTTTACCATATCATTGTGCAATTGAGATGGCAATATCTATCATTGCTTTCACTTGCTCAGGTCAAAGCGGAATTGAGTTGTTAACCTAAGTAGGTGCAGTTTGAATTAGCATACCCATTTCCTCTGCATCCTATCGCTTACACAATGGTTGACCATGTCCCTGCCAAATAGTCTCATTCCATCACGTCATGATGTCGACTGACCAGATCTAATCATGCTTTGTTGAAATGTGACATGTTTCAGTGATCACGGATGTGCGGTTCAGCTTGGTGGTTTGGTGTAACTACCGGCAAACTCTTCTTCATCGACTGTATATAGATGCAGCACGCAGCATTGAAGGTGTATCCACCACAGATTTGGTCAGATAAGCCTCAGACGGACCAGTGAGAGTGGCCACCCGAGAGAACCCTCGCGCACTGTAGCGCACTCGACTTCGCTGTTAGTTGCAATGCTCTGCAGAGTATCTTTATCCATGTGGCAACTTCTTCAGTCACCGAGCTAGTGTACGCACTGATCTACACCAGAGTGCCTGCACTGCTCCGAAAACACCACTTGTCACTCATGAAGAGGCACAGTTGCAGACATTTGGTGCTTGATCCTATTAGACGGGCACTATATTAACATAAAGCATGGGTTGTAGGCAGAGGCTTCTATTGTATTCAATGTTACCCACCACCCAGTTAAAAGTGCCCTAATTAATGTCGAAAGTTAAATGCTGATTTGCTTTTCCCACATTGGGGCATCTTATTCACTACCAGAAAGTGCTTTTAAATGATTTTGACATAGTTCAATTGGTAATAATCTGCTCAGATCGCCTCATTGTTCGAGAACCACCACCACCCACCTCCATCCCTTCTCTCCACGTATCTGCAGTCACCCTTTCGTCTGTACACCTCTCTTTAATGCGTGCTTCTCAAGGTGTGATTTCGACTTGCAGCATAGATTGGTAGCTCTTGCCAGATGCTACAGATCCTGCTTGCATCACTGGAGAACAACTGCGACTGACTGTGGGAGGCACCATTTCCTCACAAGTGTTAGGCGGCTCTAGCCTTCGGTCCCAGTTCCGAAACATGCTCACATGGGCGTATGTGCACACGCTGCTGCTCCATACCCAAGCGTCGTGCCTTTTAGTACATAATTATTGCTCGGAACCTCACATTCGCACTGCAGCCTTTGAAGGCGCTGTGCATTAGCAGAGCATTGAATCTTTCCTGCAATTTATTGGGCCCTCTTATATTGTCGTTTGTATGAAAGTTCAGAATGCCCTTCGGGAACTATTTACTTACATTTCTGGCTTAGTGAAACAGCTACTATTTGTTCTGATGAAACCGATTCCATGCCACTACTCTAGGGACACGTGGAATTCAATCGAGCTCAACCATCCACCCATTATTGGCTCCCGATAATCTTATGTGTAGATGCTATTAAATAATTAATTCCACCCAACGAAATGGTGTCATCCTCCTTTTCAGCTCATGCATCCTGCTCAACCTTCTGCGTTTCCTATATGATCGCATAATGCTGCACCCACAAATCTCGGCTTAGTTTTATAATATTATTATCCAGAAGGATGTCCGATGCAGACCTTCAAATGTGCGCACAACTGAAGCTGACGTTGCAGGGTGCTCCACCATGTGACTCTGCCCTCCCAACAGCTCACTCAATCGTACAGCGTAAGTAACAGCGACTGACAGACAGAACTGACATTTTGCTGCAATCTTGTGCTCACCTTAATCCATGTCACGGTCAATGAGCAGAGATGCAGCCATTCCTATCCTAGCAGTTCGGTTCATCGCCTGTATGCATCACGAGTGAGCATCACATGACACCATCGCCTGCTCTAACTTGTGCTGCGGGTTAATTTCATTCACTGGAGCAAACAAATTCCACGTAGTCCTACGTTAAAACGTCAACAAAAGGCCAAGTGGATGGTGGGGTAAGAAGCAGCACACCGTGAACAACTTCGAGTTATTCCTAAAGGTAGCTAAAAAGAGCATGCTTTAATTGAGCATGTGTGAGGAGACAGAAATGAGCGTCATAAGATCCACCATTGGAAGACCGAGTTTTCGGATGGCAAATTATGATTCCGGATAGCTAATTATCCCATGCGTTGTGACCGATTTCTGCAGATTTCCAGCGAACTGAGGCTGAGATTAGAACGTAATAGCTGTTGCGATTGTCGCCCAATTTCGTGATGCTGCTGCGTATTTAGATCCGCTGCGTGGCTTGTGAGAAATAGGCAAATTTGCAAAGCCTTACACTCAAGGTCTGGTCGTTTGACGTAATTTAGCACTGGGTGTCATCCCTGGGTTTCATTACACGGCTCACAAATAAATGAGAATACGTTGTGTTCGCTGACATTCCACTGGGCATGAAGGTGGCGTTGGGTTTCATCCTTTGGCTCACTTCCTTTTTTACTAAGTGAGCCTATGCACTCTACTTCAGAACTGGCATTCGAAAATATTTCACTGGCAGCACTCCGCCAAGCACTGCGTTCGAGCTTTGCTATCGCAGATCCGGGGGTTTGCAGTTTTGTTTAGACAACGATTTTCTGTCAGATTCATTCTCTTCATGGCTTAGAAATACGAACTTCACTCGCACATGCACCGATGCACTCATCAGCTTACAGTAGGCAGAACTCGGAAAGCATCTGCAAGTGGATGCAGCACCTATTCAGTGCTATTGAATGGTGAGGAGGGAGAGCACCTATTTAGCTGAGTGTGATCGGCGCACAAGGTGTAGTTGATGCGGTCGAAATGCCTAAGTGCGTCAGAGATTCAGTTAGTGTTGATATACCAGCACCACCAGGGCCAGGTCTGACGCCGCCATGCAGTCTTATAACAAGTGTAAACGTAGAATGAATGCTGTAGATGCAAAGTCAACAAATCAATGTGCTGGAGTGAACCCACTGATTACTGAAAGGCAGTACCTGTATTTTGGCAGGCCTGCATGCGGAGACCAACGGGATTCCAGTCATCAAGAGTAGCGTGGACTAGCTCACTACATCGAATCTGGTGACACCACGCTCAGGTGTGCATCCTGTAGGCTTACAGTCACTCCAATCACAAGATCGACCCACCACCATCAAAGCGCATTTGTTATTCAATCAAGCTTCCAGCTGCTTAGCCAAGCTGCTAGCCTCGTGGTTTTGTCACTCTGTAGTCTTTTGTCAGCCGTCTATCCGGAAGGCAATGGAGTAGGTTTACTGCTGTCACCGCTAGGATACTAGTCGAAAATCGCAAAGGAGGGGAAGGAAAAGAGGTGTAGTGCAAAGAAAAAAATGGGGACGATCAGTCCTGCGCCTATCTACTCATCCTCCTATGAGGTGTAAAGGAGAAGCCGACGAAAGAGTTAGATAGGTGGATGGGTGAATTGCAGAAACGAGTAACCCCAAAATGTCCCAAGTCAATAAGTACAGGCCTATGCTTAGTTGAAGGAGCAATTTCCACACCCTCACAACGGTTGTTGAGTGGCTGTTAAAAGGGCTAAAGACGAGAAGGATAAACGCACTCAGGTGAAGGGATGGGCAAGAAGAGGAAATAAAAGAGAGGAACACAACAGGCCAGGATGAAGACAACGGCACTGTCGCTTTAGCGGTCGTCATGGCATCGACTAAGCTCGTGGCAGTAAAGAAGGACACTGGAGCAGTAATGACAGAGCAAGGAGTAGCGATAATCAGCGGCACGGTATAGTCGTTCACTTTGGACTCCGGTTTTCCCAACTGGCATTGGCTAGGACTCACCAACCGATGACCAATTGAACAGCACTGAGGAGGCGACCGGCAGTGTGGAGGTGGTTTTGACAACAATCTCAGGTGACCGAGGAATGCGTCTGGTCCGCACAATTAGGTGGATCCACCTGATATACTGCTGATGCTGCTGAACATGTGTTGCTGCCGCTGATGCTGTTGTAGCTAGTGATGAATCGGAAGTATGGGCTGCACTCTGACACTGCGAGTGGAGGAGGACAACTGGTAGGCAGTCGTTGTATCGTCCGAGACCGCGAAGGAGATGGTCATTTGCTGGTTCGCCTTTTCTGAGGCAAGTGGCAGCCAGCAGTAGTAGGTGGCCTGCTCCGATGTACCTTCGTGAATCACGTCACCTCCAGGGACACAAGAGAGCCAACAATTCTTCACTTTGTGGTGCCGCCATTCTCGGTCGTATCTGCACTCAGAGATCAACTACAATCGATTCCGCCCTTACCAGACTCCGTATTTTAGAGTTATTAAGGTGGTTAGATTAAACATCATAGCTACCATGGCAGCTTAGAAATCAATGCTGCAACATTAACGTCAAAGCAACATATGATGCAACAGACGCCGGCACGAGTAGGGACGCCATACGCATACCAGCACAATTTGGTGAAAGCCGGAAGTGTTCAACGAGCGCAATACCTAGATAGGTATACAAAGTTTTAGACAGTTGATAATTCAAATCATGTTCTGAATCAGCTCAAGTTTGGCCTAGCGTTTAAGCAGAGTCTCGGAAGAAGCGTCGCAACAGTCTTTTGCGAGGACTACACGTCTGTAGCCCTAACACTAATTCCATTCATGCACGCCAAGCACTTGGTGCAATGATACACGACACACATCCACCTATGCTTCTAGTGGTCAGAAATGCATGAATTTCAATCTGCCTAGAGTTGCCTCGGTGGAGAATTCTTTCCAGAAACTGATTGTTCAATTATAGTTATAGTCTTCAGTGTGTTTCCCGTGGTCAAATCATTGTTCGTGGGTACTACACTTTCTGTGTGGGTTTACTCGTTGCGACGGCATATGATTAAATTAGTGCATTTTGTAATGGAACAAAAAAGGCGGGATGGTTGGGCATGGTAGAAAATGGCAATTATGTTTGAAGCAGCCACGACTATCAAGTATTCACTGCACGTGCCCATGAGTCTACGCATTGGTCTGCATGGCTGTTAGTTGGATGTACCTCCGGACAAACGTTCAGTTGCTATTCCTACGATCATCCAGATTCTTGTTGGAGATTCAGGAAGTAGACGTTTGAGATGTACGGTGCAGATCGACACCTCCATGCGGTGACATTAGGCCAGTGTCAGTCGCATCCCACGAACGCACACAGATAATCACCTACGGTAAGCGCAGAATGCCATGCACTAGTGACATGCACTTCGACATTTGCATCGCAGAGAGCAACAGATGAGTGAATGTATTTGTAAGTGCATGTTCACACGTCCATTTAAGAAGGAAGGCTACCTAGCTTTGGTTTTGCTGGCTAGACTCTAATGGACCTTGCCCGTCTTGCCCTACTTTGCACTTGCCCCCTTACGCTAACTTTATCCATGTCACTTCCCACCATAAACCGCTTCACTATTGGGTGCTTCATCCACTTCTCGTCACTGGACTCACCAAAGCCATCCTACCAGTTGACGGTCACCGTCATTCAAAATGAGACCACTGGAAGTGGTCCTCAATCATGTCGACTTTTAAACAGGCGAGGTTCTCAACTGGAATAGTTGGCAAATGAATGCAACATATTGTTGGAATTTGTCTGATGACACTAACTCAGTCACATTGCACCACTATGAGGAAGTCATCGCCCTGCTTGGAGGACTGAATGAGGCACAGCCAAGTTACACTGAAATGCTCCAATCGGAGAATATTCGTAGTCGCATTAGCAGTCGTAGTTTACCAAGTCGCAAATCACACCTGCCGCATAAATTCACGGCGAAATTGATGGCTACTGAGACGAAACAATGGGGAGCCTTCGGATTGCCGTTGGAAGTGGGCTGAGACCTACTCTCCACAGGACTGAAGCCGTTCGCGCTTGCCTTCAACAGCTCAGGCACTGAGCAGAAGCAAGCATGTATAAACTGCCATCTCTTCACATACACATTAAGATGATCTGTCTCGCGCCCAATTAGCATGTCGACTTCGACTTTTAACCACACCGTTCACATTCACGAGTCATCTCATCTGTACAACGGCACACTTTCAATTTAAGCTCAAACGAATTGATTATTATCGCTAACGCTGTCGCATCAAGCATTGCGCCTTCGGATTGGTGCAATCATCAGAGTGTCGCTTCGCAAATCCTTAAATTTGATCCGCCTCCTGTCACCACTCGGTCTCATCCTAGAGAACCTACATTTGCAAGTGCAAACCCCAAAGTAGGAAATGAGATGGATTCAATCAATTGATGGAATTCCCAGCCATTTTCAGCATATTAAAACATATGCTTGATTAATTTGGATTTTATGCGCAAAAGGGTACCAAACACATTCCGTATTGAGCTTTGTGATTCATCGGAAATAAGTTGCTCACTTTTAATTTGCCTAATTTTCTCAAGTCCAAACTGTGAGGGCCAACCCAAAGCCGCCTTCCTCAACTGTGATAGACCATCCTCGGTTCGAGTGCCACGCCCAAATAAATCATTCATCATTCCTGTTTTGTTCCCACAAGCCTCTTCCTAAATCGGGCAGATGAATTTAGGAGAAGGGGAATGGTAACTTGTTTGATCAATGAATACGAGGTGCGTAAGTGTGGGTAGGAAGGCATTGTGATCGCTCGATTGCGCATACCCTCAGGCTTAAATCATGCCTCGGGCTGACAGTGCAGAAAAGGAAGTAGTGGATGATAGGTGGTTAAGTGATTCGTGGGCATGAGTGCAGGTGTATGACGCGAGCTTGATGTATGGTCAGCCTAGTTTTCATGACATGCAACACAACTGCTTCAAGAGGATGTCCAAACACAATGTCACATTGGCAAGTCATCTTAATCCGTTGATAGTCCGATGAATGGAAGTTCCACTGCCTTTTCACCAACTAATATCGCGTGTAGCGCACTTCCGTCCTGGGCATAGTGTGGCTGCTCATTCCAGCGGTTACTCTGTTTGCACATTTGTATTTAAATGGACAAGAGAGTCAGACAGGAAAGAAGGGGATAACCGTGGTCTTGCAAATAGATCCTTGGCAGCTAATGATGAGGAAATAGTCACGTATTTCACGTGTAGCCAAATGAGTTTGCCTCACAGAAACGAGCGAGTGCAGTGCCTCGCTTTCTTTCCTCCACGCACATCAAATGTAAGACGCATAGCATTTCGCGTTGGTAGAAGCTGGAGGTGTATCCTTCGCACCCACTGCCTCGAGATACCATAGGAAAGTCTGTGATCGAACCTGAAAGCTAAGTATGAACGTGAGCATACAGAACATGCATGGACACAAATCGGGATTCGATATAGCCATCTAGATATGACTTGTGCTGAATGATTTGAACACATGGGAGGCAGTGGATTGGCATCAATTAAAATTGATTTCACCAAACAATATGCGAGATGAGTGTGACAACTCGGTTGGAGGCAAATCAGTCACAAGTCATGGCGTCTTTACAATCTACACACCCAGCCAGGATCCAGTCACAGCCTGCAGAGTTGCGAGAGAGGCCAATTAACCTGCGTGAAAAAGTGCAGCTAGTTGAGCACTAGCAAAACTTTTGAGAAGGGTAAGTACATCTGGCTTACTCACACTTTACTCACTATCCTTGCCTTCCTCTAAGTAAATCGACAAGATGAAAGGTCCCTTATTGACGATTGGTATAAGTCTTTCAATAAGACCACTGCCTTCTATCAGCAGCAATCATCCGCTCAGCAAATCAGCATCGGCTGGCGTTTAGATGTAGCATTCACCACAATTCGATGCAATAAAGCTGCAGTTTACTCAAACTTCAATTTTGCAGCAAGCCTGGCGTTCATGGACAAATTTCGTTCTTGACATCAACGCACCCAATACTGCAAGAGAATCGTTGCTCAAATTGGTTCGGTGCATTGAAATAAGGAAAGTCATGCTTTTAGCAGCAAGTTGTTCGCACAATGCAGTGGTGTAGCAGGCGATATGGTGTGTCGGCGATCGCAGCATGAATCAGCTTTGACGACTGCATGAAAATAGCACTGACAGTAATTCAACGCGATTAAGCTCAGCCTGGTGCAGTGACATGCGCCAAATCAGCACCATTGAGACGGTTTCAAAAGCAAAACTATCATTTGGTGATTATGTCAGATTGAGGTCTCAATGGTTCCACATAACGATGAGATTGAGAGACCTGATAATGACCATGGATTGCATAAACGCAAGGACGAACAAGTGATGCGGTGAAATGCGTGTGTTATGCGGGAAGAAATCGGCGTAGCGCCTAATAGTGAAGGGATGAAATGTGAGTGGTGTGATGGGGGAAGTTGGGTTGAGAAAGGCGAAAGTGCCGGATTGCAGGACAGGCAAAGTCCATCAAAGCAGACAAACCATTTATGAGAAGTAGCCCATTCCCCAAGCCAACGCGTGCGTGTGCCTTTACAGGCACACTTCACCTTCCATTGCTTGCGGCAATGCAGCCGTCTGTAAGTGTGCAGAGCAATTACAACTGACTTGTCGGAAGAGGGACATAGTTGATGCCAGTTTAGCAGTGTGTCTCTAAAAGCGTTTGAGCCCATTAGCCGTATTCACACATCACCACCAACACCACCAACATCAGACCTTTGCTCACTCTTTGTCTAAGTGGTTCACATACTGGTTACAAATAGTGCTTGGCATGCACCTCACATCCATCTGACTGAATGTTGTAACGGAAGCCCTAGCTGAGGTGCATTGTTACACGATGCGCCCTCCATGACTTCCATTTCTCAAACTGCCTCCACGCTATTGTGTATTTTTAATGCTGCGGTGGATGCATTTAGCGTTGAGGTGATGGAGAGGGAAAGTAGTTGAGAACGAATTCCGTTAACCTGCTCCAGACGACTCCAACTTCAGTGCTTGATTGACGGCGTCACCGAAGAGAGAGTGGCGAGGCATCGTAGGTCTTACGGCACCAGCACCACAGAGGCCTGTTAGTAAGCCAAGCATCTTGCCCTCAATGCCATGCAACAAATCGCATTATTTTGCAGTTCTAAGTAAAGTGAAGGCTAAGCTGCTTGAGTTCAAATGCCCACATGCAGTACTCTAGATATATGCATTAGTCTGTATCACCCAATTGTGGGGATGGTGGAATGGCATGACAACAGCGCTAGCAATGTGTAAATGCATCAGCTTGATCACTGAAACGAGACGTTACCAAAGACGTTGGGGTGTGCTGCTGACATTCAATTGGACAACTTGGTGTGCATCTTGCAGGGATGGATGAGGAAGGAAAGAAGGTTGGAGGTACATCCAACTAACCGCTATGCAGACCAATGTATAGCCCCATGGGCACGTGCAGTGGGTGCCTGATGGTCGTGACTGCTCCAAACTTAGTTACTGTTCCCCAATCATATCAGGCTGTCCCGCGTTTCCGTTTCGAGGCCAAATGCACCGAGTTGATCATATACCATCGCAATAAGTAAACCCACACAAAATGTGTAGCACCCAAGAATAATGGTTTGACCACGGCAAAACACACTCAAGGCTAGAACCACAATGATGCAATCAACAGTTCCTTGAAAGAATTCCCTACCGAAGCGAATCTAAGCAGATTGTAATTTATGCGTTTCCGGTGACGTGAAGCATAGTTGAGGCTGTGTCGTGTGATGAGAAACTAGTTAAACAAACCAACTGAAGGACCGCCTAATCAGCCACATTCGTGCTTTTCTGCAGGACAGAACAGAAGTTGACACAGCTGCAAGGGAAACTTTGTTGATGACAGAAGCTTACTACACATCTTTGGTCCCAGTTCTGAAAATGAAGTCTTTGGCTAGCCATCGAGTTATTTCGCGCTGCTTTGATCTCACCTCCTTGTCTAAAGCAGCTTTGATAAGTAAGTGCATGAAAGGAGTCGCAAACTACATTTTCCTTCCAATCGTAGAACTTCTAGGCATATTTTGCCTTGCTACAGTATCTTTTTAGCTTACCAGCAGCAAGTTCCTTGGAGCGGGCTCTTACTGAATCCAAGTAGTAAATGGAAGTGACTCCGTAGACATTCGTTTCTGAACAATTGGTTAAACACTCGATGAATTGCGTTCTTACTGAGTCCTTTTCAAATGCGATAGTTGCGCTATCAGTCACTCAAAGTCCATGGCCAAACAGTCACCACAGCTGTTAGACAGTGTCTCGGACTTGGGATCACTCTTCTCCGGCCTCCACTATGATTCGTACACGCAAGTTTTACCACTGTGCCAACTCACATCTGGCCAACAATAGAAAATAATGCTCCGACTGACTGGTGGGGCACTTATCCACAATCAGGACACACGAACACACGTCCTAGGCCAATAATGCGTTGCAGCTTAATTCATAGCAAATGCCGCGACAGTTTATAGCGCTGTCCTTGGTCTCATTGTGAATTGAGCGTGCATCTTTAAGGCGGATATTAGACATGGGAGGCGTGGAATGCGCAAAACCGAGAGTACAGTCCTAATTTCAATTACTGGACAAGATTCGTTTGCGAAGGAAAAAATAAATGCAAAACTTTGGCCATTTACTCGTGCTAAATGAAGGTGGAACATTCGGCCACCAAACAGCATTCCATTTTGGTACGAAAAGCTCCTGTCTTTCCCTGACTGCGTCTATCCATGTGCGTTGACGGTCTTGTTGGTGCCGGACCACTTAAGTCAGGTGCCTGCAAGAGTGCTGGCAGACTGCTCGCCGCAAGGCAATCAATGCAGCAGAAGCACTAGATCTTCACTACGAAGCGCAACCATATGACAGTCGGTTTACTGAGGCTTGAAACGCCGTGCAAATCACATCGTCTTTGAGATATTTTCTAGTCTAATAGGCGAATCCAGCTGACGCGAATTTTAGGGACAGCAGAAACTATTTCCGGGTGTCGTAAAGCGGTGTTGTAACTTGGCAGCACGTTGTCGAAGTACGATGAGAGTGCAAGCGTCGTTGGCACGCAGCGCCTGCAGCGCATTGGCGATGATCCCACAACATGTTTTAAGAACTCAATGTGAACAATTGTGAAGGAAGTGATGCGGTGAGCTGCCGCAAGCACGTCATAATTGTTTCACTTCCACTTCCACGTGCACTCCACCATCCTCACCATCCGTCAGCTTGCGGCGAATGCGTAGCCACCACCACTAACCACTAGGCCATCATTACCTGCCACAGCTTTCTGCACTGATAAGGTGGAAAACGATTTGACGCCTCGCTAGCCCGGCTGTGTTTGCTTCAGTAGTAGGATGCATTGGATTGCCATCTTCAGCTCTCATCCATCAAGCAACCATGTCCCATGGAGAGCAATCCCAATGAACCTGGAGGATTGTGTACAAGCACGCACGCACGCTATGTGAGTGATTGAGTGATGAGAATGGGATCTTCTCACTTTCCTCCTCGGAACTTCGCATCAGCAGGTTTAAGGTAAAGCGCGTTGAATGAGTGAATCTCACTACTTCTTGCGTGATTAAAATTGCAATTAAGAGCAGTGTTTCCAAAGCCGTTAGCTGTATTTGCTTGGGTTGTAATTAGCAAATGAAGTTAACGGCCTTGATGCTTGGCATTCAGTTTACCGCATTTCTCCTCTACAGTGCTCAGATATGTGCCACATTTAATAACTTGGTTGCAACTGTGTGGAAGTCTAGACATGTATAATATTTAATTCCAAAAGGTTCGTAGCAAAGGCCGAGTGGTTGAGGCGATGGACTAGAAATGCATTGAGGACTCCGCGCGTAGGTTCAACTCCTGCTCCCTACGCTTGTTCGCTTTGCGTTCTTGTCAATGCGCATTCTCTGGCACGCTGTCGTCTGTCGCCATATTCACGACGGTCAGGTATAATAAGCTACTCCTCGAGTTCGTCTGTGTGGTAGCGAAGGTTGTCTAGTTGACCAAAGTGCGCGCATCAAAACTCGAAGCCGTAAGAATCTGGCTTCCAGCCTGCACCTTACACCCTTGACTGCCATGCAGTTCGTCCCACTGACTTCTCGACTAATGCGATGCGCTGCTGCATTAGGCTGCTGGTACAATGCAGGCCTGCTCTCCATCAACACAACAACACGGGCAACCTCTCAGTCATCAAGCATTGGATGTTGGTTTGTGGTGATGCTCAGCATCGATGCCACTTCAGCAGCAGGTTGTCAAACCCACGGCTAGTAAATGTGCCTTCTATTCGCATCACCTTATGCCACGTTTTGTGCTTGAAGCCGTCTAATTTATGGCTAAAATTACTGCACCTTTGTTCGAGATCTGGATGGTGATGCGCCACAAGTCTGCTACATTCCACCATGCGCTGTGGTCAAATTAGGTTCCTCCGCATACTGCAATTGTAACATTTTCGCACGCACTTCGTGTTGGTCTAACGTACAAGTTTTGGAATCGCGAAGGGATTGCAGTCACGTGGTCGCATTTCTGAGATGCCGTTTCTGCCGACTGCTCGGTCTGTCGTCGAGAGACAAGGATAGCCTTTGCCTATTCTCCCATCAAATCAACAACAACTAAAATCGTTCTGCTCAGGCCTTAGCCAAATCATTCACTGTCACTAGCAGTCCAATCTTTCCTGTGAAAGGTTAATTTTCCCTAAGTAACACTTGAGCACAGTGCTCATTTTCCCACAATGAAGCCCTTAAACATTCGACCGTCGAATAGGTTGCACTCATTAGACTAGCGATTCGCTCTTTCTCATGTTTGATGAACGTTTTGCTGCTACTCACCTTTGTCCAAAGTGCCCATTTCTAAGGACAAACGGGAATTCGTTTGTAGAATCGAAAAGTCCTTGGCCATAAGTATATGCCTAGATTCTCGATTTTGTGTGTTTGGACAGGAAGGCACAAAACGCATTTCACCGGGTTGTGTAGGGACGAAAGGTGAGTGGTGCGACGAAGAAAGCTAGGTTGAAGAGGCAAAGGTATCGTCTCGCAGGGCCAACGAGCCCACCAGAGCAAAAGATTCTTCTGTGCGAATCATACAAAACAGTTCAGCCTTTAGACCGACGTTGACACGGCTTTACGTACACACTTCACCGTCTATCGCTCCCGGCAATGCAGCCGTGTGTGGCCAGAGCACTTGTCATTGGCTTGCGGAAGGAGGTGGACATGTGACGATAGAACAAAGGTGTTTTCTTTCTCAACACCATATTTATTCACGCAAAGCACATTGCTAGCTTTTGGCGTCAACTTAGACACTTTGACGGGAGGTGATTAAGTGCATGCAGAGGCTGCGTAACTGAGAATGGAAATTGGTGCTTTCACTAGCATGGTCCCTCTCTTGTAGTCACCGTCTACCTGCATCAGATATGCTTAGGGAATTGATTTCTGCATCATGAAAAGACTATCAGCTGTGTCCCTACTTTCTCTTCATCAAATTTCGTTACGTGTTCTTCCATCCCCTCGCATCTCCCTTGCGTATCCATTAAACAATACTCAGTGGTCGCGCAATCAGCGATTAATATTTGTAGGTGAGGATCTACAGCTATTTTACATACTTCGTGGCGTTACGTCTGGTATTTTGGGGCTGGATTGGACACAAATAGCGCTTCCCACTCTCCTCCTATTTGCTGATGAAATTCTTCCTTGTTTTTTGCTCTACCGTATTATTTTTGGCGCACACCAACTAGTAAGTCTTGGAAGGAAGGCAGTTTTGCTTCAAATACCTAGTGTTGTGGAAAAATACGTGCAGTTGAGCGACGTCAATCCTGATGCTGTTGCATTCGTCGTCGTCGCTGCCATCGTTTGCTTGCAGCACATATGTGCGATGCAATTGTGTGACTTGATCTGGTCTGTTGGTGCCTACGACTTTGTGGATGATTTGCAATCACTGCTCCACAGTTATGCGACGATCAGCTATGCACCAACACTCCGAATAAGTTACGCTGCTCTCACTTCAGATAGACTGCCATCACCTGAAAGCTTTGGCAAAGGAGTCTTTGGCAATGATTGCAGTAAACGAAATGCCAGGACGGAATATTGCTAACGAGTGCGTAAATAAGCGCCAAGAGAATAAATGTGTGAAAAGAAGAACCCGAATTTAGGGAACGTGTGTTCGATGTCACATTTGAATGTGATCATTAGGTGGAGCGACGGGAGTCTCTTCTCCCATGCTGCGGGCTGTGCTTACCAGAAATAACAATGGGGCTAATTGTCCACGCCTCTTCTCCTCCAGCTTCCCCTCACAATTCCGATGACAATGGCCTTGTTCACAGAACGGACGACGCGATTGGTCTTCTGCTTCCCTATATGAGCATTTTCCACACCCACTTGTGGTGTGAGTATCATCAACTTCCATGGCAAATGCACACTTCCCTGCATCTGATGACAATGCGCCCAGGGAATGACAGATTTTGTGCAAGCTCTTGCTTCTCATCAAGAATGCTAAGCCTTAGTTGTCAGCACGTTTAGAATACCTTCGTTCATGTAGACACATAATGGGTGGAATGGCATCACTCTGTTCCATATTTAGTGCAATTTCTTACAATCCGTGCACTTCGTGCTCAGTGGGCCCTATGGGACCGGAAAGAACAGACCATGTCAGGGACATTTGCTGCCTGCACTTTGCACACGACTGCGACTTGCAATCGACAAACGTTATGATTGTTGGGATGATGCCTCGTTTCTACATGGAATCAGTGCAGGTGAAGAAAAAGGAGAGACGTGATGGTGGAGACGAGGCATTGTGTTGTTCCCGACAGCATGCGCCCTTTAAAGAGGTGGGACAAGATGTCAAGTTTTATTAGAGCAAGGCGCGAGCGGAGGCGGAGTGGCTTAATTGCATGCGAATGCAGCAAAGTGCCGCTTTTGTTAGGCCAATTTGGAGTTTGCCATGGCATATTAAACATCATATGGTCTTAGTCCTGCCCATGAACAGAAGGCAGTCTAGGTGACTGTAGTTGACGATCAGAAATGGGCTTACCTCTAAGTTCGTAGTGCGGGAGTGGTGCCATGCTGCCCAGACAAGCATGGAACGGGAAATATCTTGAAGTGAGAGATAGCTTAGTCACGGCATCCAGTTTCAGCTAGGTCGGGGGCGGCCTGCTTGTTTGCTGCTGCCATGCATCTCCGTCCACCGTTATGCCTGTGCTAGTCCTAAACGCGATGCACAGGAGCAAGCAGGATGGATGCAAGCAGAGTTTCCTCCACGCGCTTATGCCCACAATCATAGACTACCTCAATGCCCTCTACCCACTTCTTCCTTTGCTGTGCTTTTGGCCCAAAATGCGATTAAAGCATGAGAATGTGCGCCTCAAACCAATTTTAGCGTATCCATACCCACATATACGCCTCTTAGCCCTGTCCATTATTCAACACTTCTCCTTTTCTCTCACAACATTGGTCAATCTGCCAAATCACGAGTCGATTCGGATGCAGATGATATGTGGTTTCGACCGCCGTAGTTGAACGCAGAACCTGGATGAGAGGCGTTTCATTTTAGCTGTAGAGACGACATGTGTGCATTCCACACTACATGCATTGGTTATTATGAAGCAGAAGCCCGTTGATTTCTAGTTACACGTTTTCTCACTGCAGATGGAGTTGAAATGCAAAATAAAACAGGTTTCGCGCACTTTCATCCAAATAAGCCGGATCGGTTGTGTGAGTGCGAAGGCGGTGATTCTACGGATGCATCGAATATGGCTTGCCCTCGATATCACAGCGATCCTCTGTAATTTTGGTAGCTCTGAATCAAGTTGGACGCAAGCGAATATTGTTAATCCTCGCAAAATCAAGAACCCACAATCAAACGAGGTTGCTACTCAGAAGGCACAATGTTTGGGTCCCCAAATTTCAGGAATGAAATTATTATTTTGTTATTGTTGGCCAACATGTAGACAAAAGTCTATGAATACTTAATTTTAACCATTTACTAAACTGATGACGTTGATGGTGCAGTTTGGTCCCGCTAAGTGGGAGGCAGGAGGCTTTGTATCCCATTAGACTGACGTCGGTCGGCGTTGATTTGAAGAAGGAGCACACAAGGTGGCTGTGACACTGAAGGTACAATTAGGGAATCAGGCGATGCTCAAAGGGCACAACACATGGAATAGTGGTAAGGACTGAGTTGAGTCGGGCACTATGTATTTTGCGATGAGAAGAAACCGTGAGAAGTGAAGGGAGAATGCTCGCTAAATCCAGCGGAGCAAGCGTGATCTTCAGCTGTGGCTAGGGATGTATAAGCCTAACATTTAATTGCACAGTATGGTCTTTCTGTTAGTGAGTTGTAAGTTGACGGGCGTGAGAGAATTGTAACCCCGACCAAGCCTCGATGAAGGGAGTTCCTTAATGAAGGCAGGAAAGGAATCCACGAGACATGGAGGCTTATTTGCTGATTCCACACATCGACCTCAATCGCAATGTCCCGTTTGGGTCAGTATGCTCAGCAGTCGAGTGGATCGGCATCAGTTGCTGTTAATTCGCCAGAGAGTGAACAAGGCGAATGCGTAACTATGACGATTTGCAAAGCAGTTGATTATAATGACGTCGCAATAATGCACAGACGCACATTTGACCTCACCTCAGACTCAAAAGACCTTGACTAGGCTCAATAAAATTGATCCATACAATGTCTGAATTCAATCAGTCGCATTACAGCTCGCCACAGCGTTGGGAGCAAAGGCAATGTAAATTGCATGCGAAAATGTTGTAATTCCAGCATGGTCGCTATTATTCATCTAAGATTACGTGGATGCAAAAGCAGACGGTTAATGCTAACAGCGCCAACTATGGGAACAGTAAGTCCTCTTACCCATTTACCCTCGTCGTCTTGAAATGCTGATTTCAAAAGTGTTCCTTAAAAAAATCGGTGCGAGCGATTCACTTATGCAACACCTTAGCTCCTAGCGGCAAGTAGAGCGAGTTTACACTAGAAAATTAAAAGCTTATTCGTCTCATTCTTTTGCCACTCATTCATTTCACACTCACCCACGCTAAACGATATCTTCGAGAGTCCCTCATCAACATCCAGTTCGATTTACTCACTTATAGTACTCCTTTCTTTGCAGTAACAAGTACCCGTGAATGGGGATGCGACGTGAGACTTGTGACGGCCCGCATGCGAGTGCGACTACAAATCAGCCTTGATTTGCACCTACCCGTTAGTTCAGCGTAATCGGTGCACTGAGGCATGACAAAGACAACGACTACTGACACTGACTCTGTTGACAGATGCTCCATCCTCCAGAGAAGAGCTTGTTAAGCATTGCCGAAGCAGGCAGACGGTACCTATTCAAAAAGAACCTTGTTAGTAAGCACACCGATTTCTGTTCTCAGGTGAGCAGATTTTGCAAGCACCTTATTGCATTCCGTCAAGATGGCTGAGTTGGTACACACACCTAACAAAGTCCTGTAGGTGTATGAATGTGGTTCTGAGCATAAAAGTGAATAGCATGATTCGCCATGCAAATCCCAGGTTGCAATTTTAATAAAGTAGCCCAACAATTAATGCGGTCAAGTGCTTTTACAGGTCAAGTGCTTTTACAGGTGCCTCTTGCAGCAAGCCAATGCCAACTGCCGTGCACACTTACACACGGTTGCCTCGCCGCAGGCAACAGAATGTGAAGTGTGCCTGTAGTGGCATACGTACGCGTCGGCTTAGAGGTAGGGCTACCTCGCGCTCGTATCGGAACGTTCCGCGGTGGTGGACTTGGCCCGCCTTGCGATCCGACACTTTTGTCTGTCTCAGTCCAACTTCCTCCATCACACCACCGTCACCGTCATTCAAAATAAGATCAGTGGATGCGGTCCTCAATCATGTCAATTTGTTAAAAAGATGAGGTTCTAGACTGGTACAATTAGCAAATGAATGCAAAAAATTGCTAGAATTTGTCTGATGACGCTAACTCAGCAGGATGCGCTCGCCTACTACCACAACCACACAATGGCCAGAGGCAAGTGTCTTTTGATATCGTCGCCCGCATTAGCCCCTTGATGTGCGTTTTTGCAATCGTGAGGTGACAACAGTAAGAGCGATCTGAAGAAGTTCGAAGATAGGAATGAAAACGACTCATCAATTGAACAGAGAGGAGAGTGCCAAGAGAGAAGAAGGGAAAGTGTGCATTTACGGAAGTTATGTTTGATGGTAATAAGTATTTAGACCGAAGTTATAGGCGCTGTTCTTTGCCGTTGTGGCGTCACCATCTGTTTTATTGCTAAGATGGAACTCGGGGGCGTCAAAGGTAGTCTGCAATGTCTACTGTGTGCATAGATTTAGACGGTTTGACCAGTTTTCGCCAGTGCTAAATTGGCCTTTGCTCGAATTGTTGAGGAAATTAAAGTGGAATGAGTCAGGTGTGAATTCAAAGCTAGCCATTGAGCACGATGAAGTGCACATTGCAGAGTAGTTAATTTAAAGCTGGCACTTCTGAATATGCAGGGCTAAGTTCGGCGCATTTCCTTGCATCCAAATCGAAAACTTTGTTGAGAAAGGATTCGCTGTTCACTAAAAAAGGGTTCGCTATGTGCTAAAGTCCGAAGTGCAAGCCATACATAACCAGTGCGAATTTGGTTTGTAACAGCGCCAACCGGAGACGCTAGAGAAAGGGATCTTAGCGTTTGGAATCCAAAGAGGCAACAGCTTTTGCAGTGGAGCACACTTCAACTAGACAGTAAAAATGCTCCCATTCTATGCTTAATCAGGTCGGTTAATGCCAATGTGTAGTGCTGCATAAATCATTGACAATGAGTGATGCGCCACCATCGAGGGCAAGTGTTTTGTGACCAAAGATTAATCCGTAACCCATTTCAGCATCGAATGCATGGCTGTACTGCTAACGACACTAGCTAGTTGGCAGCACACTAATCCATGTCCAGCCATCTGTTGTCCTAACCACTTAAACCAAACGCTCGAGCGCTAGACCTAATGGACGTTCATGATTGTCTCGCAGATGGACGTGATTGACGAGAGCAGGCGGCGTTGGACTCTGAATGCCAGCAATAATGGTAGGAATGTGAGGGCAGATAGAGGAAATGAAGTGAAACTTAGGGGCTGAAAAGGGACTAATGCGGTAGGCTAAGAAGAGGACTATGATAATTTCGACCCCTTTGTTTCTCCCTCCCTGAATGAACTGTTTATTGTGCACACAATCCAGCCAAAACGAGGTACAGCACTGCAATCGCAGCTGTGAGAGAGGAGAGGTGACTGCGTCAATGCCAGGTGTCGCCTGAACAGTCTGGCTGGATGGTTCTGCCTGGCCGGTTAGCAGAACCGATTCTTCGCGATTGGGTCTCCCCTTGCCCCTTTGTGTGCATCACAGCATCGACAAAACAGACAGAACTCGTCCGCGATGTCTAAAAGACTTGACTGGCGCTAAATAATCTAGTGATTTGCAGAAGTGAGAAGATAGTGGCTCTGCTTCCACTTATTTTTTTGTTTGACCGAAGTTTAAGCAGACTGCAGGCGGAGGATATTTGGCTGATCTCAGCCACACCCTCCAACTACTGTCAGTTGATTCAGAGAATCGGAGGAAAAATTAGAGGCCATGTGGTTTATTAAAAGCTTATACCTTCGGCAGAAGTAAGAAAACTTGCGTCCTTAGGACGATTAACAATGCAGCTGCTGTGCCACCCATTACCATGCACTGCCCCAAGTCATACTTACTTCTCTGACATGTCGAATCCGTTGAGCAACTAATTGATCATTTACGTAAATAGACTAAAAAACCGGGAGTGCAGAATCTGAACTACCTGCGTGGCTAATTGTGCGAGTAAAGAAGTAGCTCTGATTAGCCAAAAGTAAAACATTGCACCAGTGACAGGTTTCAGTGACCGCTGAACAAACTTGAGTGTGCTAACTTACCCCGTATAGCTCGACTCGTACTGGACAAGATAAGTGCCGTTCACAGTATAAATGAGCACAATGAAAATAAGACTGGGTCAGTGACGACTGTAGAGAGAGGGCGTGGTACCTGCAATACAATCACCAGTAGCCAATACAGCGGCATTGCCGAGGCCTGAGCGCCTGTCTCTGTATGGAAAGCAGTCGCAGGATGAGGGAAAACGGTTTCATTGGAAGCAGAATCACTGCTGTGAAGACGAAGTAATGCAGCTTCACTATCACCTCCGTTTACAAGGCATTCTGACACTTCAAACCCAAAACTGATCCATGGACTGCGGGAATGAAGGGGAATTGGATTGTTGGAATGTGAGGACAAAGGCAACATGCGTTTGGCTTGATGGGAACAAAAAGCATTTGTGTTGCCACAAGAGCGTAAGATGCAAGTGGGTGGAATTCCAAATGGGGAAAGAAATTCACCTTGCCCAGATTATTTTATTATACCAAGGCGTATTTGCAATGCTGAGGTTTTGCCTTCACACCAACTCACTTGTCTCTGCCATCGTAGTCACGTGTGGAGGCCCAGCATGATACCATGCAAAACAGAAAACGAATGCAAAACAAACCACATTCTAGAACGGACCTTTGCAGCCCAACTTTATGAAGGTGTCCCATCAAACTACCCCAGCTTCGCTTGTCACCGCTTTATATGCCTACTCATTCGATCCGCCTTTACAGCCCTGTGCATCAATCATCCAATCGTTCTCATATTTAGTCCCCTCCTACCACACAAAGCAATACGTTCACCTGCCTGTCCAACTGTCTGCTTGGACACCTCCGAGGTCTGCTTCTGTATGCATTCTCTTTTGCACGCTCCAGCACTCGCAACCGACTCTGTCGTCACATTCTCAGTGAGCAGAGATTTCCACGGCTTGATGTTGACACACAAATCATGAACGGCATGTTTGAGTGGCTACCAGGTGCCGTAATGCCAGCCCTGGTACGCGCCCATGCCGCACTACCCTCCACGACCTTGCGATGACAGCCAGATAGGCTAAGATGTTATGTGGAGGGAGCGCTAAGTCAAATTTGAGAGTGCATTTTTAGAAGGTCTGCTTGACACGATTGTTCAAACAACTATCAGAGGTTTGAGTACCCACACGCAAACTGGTTTTGAACCATTTCTTGCCTTCGCACCAAACCTTCCCCCACTAAAGCAATTTGATGAGGCCAAGGTGGAAATGCAGAACGGTGGTGACACCAAATGAGCAAGTGAATCTCTCCACTGCTTGGATGTATTCCAGCAGTAAATTCGTTTGAGAGTGGATCCCTGGGAGATGCTGAACTACGCAGATATAAAGTACGCTTTGATGAATGAACAGGATGCCCCTGGTGCTTCTCTCTCGTAAGACGGACCTCGAAGATGAAGGGCAGAATGTGGAACTAGAGACGGCTTTGAAGGCTAAATGTGTGTCTAACTTCACGTGCTGCAACTCAGCGTCTCTCTAGAAGTGCCAATTTTATAGCTTCTCCAGGAACACAACCACTAACAGCGATGATCAGTGGAATGAATGCAATCCCAGCCACCTCTTAAATTGTCAGAAGGAGGAGGGTGTCATCTTTATCAAGCAATCATTCACAGCTAGGCACTTATTTGATAGGGAATCGATCAGTCCGCCACCCACCCACCCATTCACGTCATTTACAGACTGACCTCCTGCATCCTACGGCACCTTCTCTCCCATCACTCGCCACTCTCTTCTGTTAGTCCTACTCATTGCACTTCTTTGTATCATGGATTATATCTTGCACGCCCTCTTTGTTTCAGTGAACTAAACAACGCTTGATACAATGTGTCTCAGTAACGCCGAACCAGTGGCCAAATCACGAGTAGTGCCCCTGCTTATAACCGACAAATTTCTCTTCTGGACCCTCAATAATCGCAGAGGAGTTGGCAATGCCTCCTTCTCCTCTCACCTTAGTCGTACCGATTGCTACCTTGCTTGTCCAAATGAATGCTCACATCACTCTCTGTTACTTGGACAGCTAGAATGGGGTGAAGGATACTTAATCTCCCGTGTGTTGATTGCTGACTCTTCAAGCTAAGTTTGGATTGACGATTGCAGTCATTTGCCTGAAAGGAAGATGAGGCAAAGACGTGATTTGTTGCTTGACACCAACCACTGTTGGGATCTGCATTGCCTAAGGTAGGGGATTAAGGCAATGGCGGCCTGCCAAGCTGATCAGAAACCACACAATGACTACTTACTACTTGCTTGCTACTCACCTGCATAGTTTCATCCGAGATGTCCGGAGACAGATTAATCCTACCCTATAGCATAGCCCACGCATAGTTCTGAGTTCGCAAGCTCCTGGAACGTCCATGTTGCCTGATCTAAGTTGCTAGGAGCTTTGGACACAGACTTCTTGCTCCGCAATTCCCACATCATTGACTACCTTAGCTTTGGTTGTAACAGCAGCTTTTAACCAAGCTGACCTCTGGTTCCCTTAGGCTAGCCACGGAGCCAAATTTGAGGCATAGACTTGGGTGCATGCGCAAATCAAATGCGGTGGGACTGACCCCTTTTAAGTGCATACTCTCAACACCTGAAGTATTGACGCATCCACTATCACATGTGGATATGCACGAGCGGAAGTCCACTTGTTTGTCGCTACTGCCGTCACGCCTTTGCCAATGCATGACTATGTCTAGTATCTAGGTTTAGGGGGTAATGATAGACACCACCTTCGCACGACCTAAAATGATGCTCGCATTAAATGTCCAACTGGGAGTCGCAAAGGCGTGCGAAGTTGACGTTGGCTGTGAAGCACTATTGATACTCTTGCTCTAAACAGAAGCTTTGAATTGAGTGATTTCTGTCGCACCTCTGCTGCCACGCTGCACAAGCACTTAACACTTAATCACTCTTGAGACACTAAGTTGAACACCTTGTTACTGGCTGCAACACTGACTAACTCGTGCACCTCCAAGCACACAGTCATGGCGAATTGTTAGACGAGACCGTTAGCACGTCTGCACAATCGACTCCGATGGCGACGTCGCGCATCGCACTGCCTTCCCTTCCACCATGGACAATATCCAAAGAAGGTCCGCTGCGACAACTTCTGCAAAACTCTGGTTGTAACACATGGGGAACACTTTGGCCTCCGCGATGAGACCCTGCTCAAACGCGAAGCCGTGCACGAGTTGATTTGGAACATGATTTGATTCATCAACTGTCTGGTAGCGTATATAGCTCTGCAGGTATCGCGCTCGTTGAACCATTCCGATCGAACTGTTTCAGCTGTACTATGCACCCGTTATGGTGAGAAGCACACCAATCCCATCTGCAAAGTGTATGGCATTCCTCATGCTGGATTGCACCAATGCTTTGTGGGTGAATATTTGCCGCACCCACTCGTCAAGATCGTGACTGAGCGCATCCACAACTGCAGAACGCTAAGTGGCGGTAACGTGGAACAAGGCTTTTCTCTGCAGAACATAGTTGCTTTAGCGTCCAGTGTCATTTCAGAGCTCTCTTTTAAAGTGCTAAACCATCTCAAACCAGCAGTGTTTGCACAGCGCCAAAGTGGCAGAGCCGAAATTAAATTTAATTCCATGGGCAATTTGGTGAGCTACAACTGACCAAACACCCAACTGTATAAAAAGAGGTGCGTTCGACTAAATAATGCTCGTGCTTCTTTCGAATTGAGTGAACTTGTGGGAAGCAGAAATGATTGCTACGCGGCGACAATTTCAACCAGCCTCAAACACGACTTCATCTCATTGGTAAGGCACTTCAGATAAGGAAAAGGAGCATGCTATGTCATTTTTTGACAAAATTCATGTTGCTGTTAATCCACATCGAATAAAGTTGGATTGCGTATCGACGTGATTGTGAGAGAGGAGTTCAAAAGGCTAGTTTGCAGTTTCTTTAGACTGCAGTGACTTTGTTTCTTTTAAATAAATAGCATGTGTAGTGTAGGTTTCTGAGTGACCGTAATAGGAAGCTAAGAAGGCGATGAGGCAGATGGGCAGACAATTGGGCTTATGAGCGTTGAGAACTGGGTGGCTACATGGTAGGCGCGATGGGAATCAAGATCGCATGTGATGATAAAATTTGGGTGCTTGGAATGGAACTGAGGCCGATACTCATAGCAAGATTTGTAGTTGTGAAAATAGATGAGTTGAACGAACTTGGGCATATATGTGGGACTCGATACCTTGAGAAAAATGAGTAAGGTGGTGAGTGGAGAAAAACTTATGCAGATGTTTGGAGATGCATGTCCTACAATAGTGGGGAAAGTGAACTGCAAGAACCTAGGGTGGGAGAATTAGGTTCTACAGTGGTAGAGGAGCTAAGCGGAATTATTAATGAGGAGAATAGTAGGTTTTGGAATAATGGGGAGCACAATCAACGCTGAATTGTAAGGAGTGGGAGGGGGAACTATGGTGGTGAAGATGAACTGCTTGCAACTTATGCTTTGCTCATTCCTTCGCTCACCTTTCCCTGTTTTATTCAGTCTATACTAGAGAGGTAGCTTCACCTAAACTTGGGTGGCCATAAAAGGGTGTAATCACAACTTCCCATCCTTCGCCTTGTTCTGCCTTCACCAGCCTTCAATCAGGTGACTGGTATCGGTCGTAATTGCGGCAGTCCTTTTATTCTTCAGTGCCATCAGAAGTGCGAGGGTGAAGCTGAAGGAGATGAGGCGTGGACAAGTAGTCCCATTGCCATTTCTGGTACACACAGCCTGCAGTATGGGAGAAGAGATTCTTGTCGCTCCACCCAATGGTCACATCCGTATATCATATCGAACGCCCGTTCACCAAATTCGAGTTCTTCCTCTTGCATGTTTGTTCTCTTAGCGCTTATTTGCGCACCCGCTGGCGTACGCAAAAATAATGCGATGAAGAAACAAACAAGGGATAAATTGATCAAGAAAAAGGAGGAGAGCAGGAAGCAATATTTGCGTCCAACTTAGCACCAAAATACCAGGTGTAATGTCACGAAGCATGTTCATCAATGGTTCAAGCCAACGCGGACAGCAACGATTTGAATAAATGTGGATAGAAGCAGAGACTTTTACATTCATCACAGCGCACAAGCATCAGGTTCTTGTAAAATAGTAAAATAATGGTGGATCCTTACTTGCGAATACCAATAGCTGATTGCGTGTCCACTGAGAATTGTCCAATGGATGCCGAAGTGAGATGCGTAGAAATGGAAGAACACGAAACGAAATTCGATGAAGAGAAAGTAAGGGCAGAGCTGGTAGACGTTTCATCATGTAGAGAATAACACGCTAAGCATGGCTGATGCAGGTAGACGGTGACTATTGGAGAGGGACCATGCTAGTGAAAGCACCAATTTCCATTCTCAGTTGCACAGCCTTTGCAAGCACTTCATCACCTCCCGTCAAAGTGGCTGAGTTGACGCTACAAGCTTACAATGTACTTCTAGTGAATGACTATGATGTGCAAGAAGGTTTGTGAAATAATTTAACTTGAAAAACGCGTGTGCAACTTGCATAAAGCAGTTCACCGCCACGGCTGAAATGCTTGCGTGCTCCTACGAGGACACTTTCATTCTAACGTCACATGTCCACCTCCTTCCGCAAGCCAATGACAAGTGCTCTGGCCACACACGACTGCATTGCCGGGAGCGATAGACGGTGAGATGTGTACGTAAGGCCACATGCACGATTCACAGAGAAAAGTTTTCAGCTCTGGTGGACTTAACTCACCCCACGATCCAATGCCTTTGCCTCTTCAACCTAACTTCCTACATCGCACCACTCACCTTTCGTCCCTTCATAACCCGGTGATTTGCGTTTTGCGCCTTCCCGTCCAAATGCACAAAATCGGTAGTTTGGACATATACTTATAGCCAAGTGCTTTTCGATTCTACAAACGAATGCCCGTTGGCCTTTACAAATGGGCGCTCTGGACAAAGGTGAGTAGCAACAAAATGTTCATCAAACATAAGGGAGTGTAAATCGCTAATCCAATGAGTGCAGCGTACTCGACGTCCGAATGTTCAGGGGCTTCATTGAGGGGAAAATGAGTACTGTGCCAAAGTGTTGACTGGTATCGTGTGTTAATCTTAAGGTAAATCAATTGTCCACAGAAAAGATGAGACTGCTAGTGATTGTGAACGGTTTGGCCAAGGCCTGAGTAGAATGAAACCAGTTGCTGTTGATTTGATAGAGGAATAGGCGAAGACTGTCCTTGCCTCTTGGCAACAGACCAAGCAGTCAGCAGAAACGGCATCTCAGAAATGCGACCACGTGTTTGCAATCCCTTCGTAGTTCAAAAATTTGTACGTGAGACTAATGCAAATTGCTTTCTAGATGTAAATAGAGCTGAAGCAATTCTGCATTGGCTGGCAGTGTTTCAAGACGCACTTCCCTCCTTCTTCATTTACGGCAGTTGTAGCAAGGAGGCAGTTGGGGCAGCTGAATGACGCATCAGCCAAAACGGAACTCTTCTAGAAAAGTTGTTGTCTGAACAGTGTACAGCTGGCTTGCAATCCACTGTGGCAGTAAACAGATCCGCAGAAAGTAATGTTACATTTTGAGTAGGGGATGTGCTTTTTAGCAAGCAAGATGCGTGTGTCAGGGAGGTGCGAAATGAGCTGATCTTGGGCACAGCCATGTGCGATGGGGTTAACTATAACCGTGGTGAAGAACAATAATGGCTTAAAATGCACGTTGTGTAGTGACAAGGAGAACGGGGCCGAATGTTTGGAAGTGGATATAACTGCAATAGATGCATTCTGCACTGACGAAAATTCCTGCTCTCTTATAGCCTCTTATTGAGAGCAATGGATGCACTCATGAAAACGGGATTATGTTCGCTGAGCTAAGGTGCTAATTCTCTTGCAGCACTTGGTTTTGGTGTTCGGGATTGAGAATGGCCTCAAACCTGCAATAGATCCCGGCAAATCTGGGATTCGTCATCGTTGGAGCAGTAACGCCTTGGCATGCAATAGGTGCTTCTGCTTCTCGCTCACCCTTAGTAGCCCTCATGGCTTTCACCCGGTCCAAAGCCAGTCCCCAAGATAATAACAGTGCAACCCTCATTGCGTCTAGGTACTGCTCGCAGTGGTGGCGGTACTCGCGTTTTGTGTGTTCCCTGCTTCATTCTCAACTTAACTGAGCAATTCGGTGACGCCATTGTCATTCCAAATTCTTTAAAACATTTTTTTGCAGACGCAACAGAACAAACCACGCAGGGGCTCTATTTATCCAAATAGCCAATATTTCATTAGAAGAAAGCCGATTAAGGCTGGTAGATGGACTGATAATAGTAAATTCTGCAATAAATACGCTACCAAATCATGTCAAAAATAAGACACTACGGTTTTGCAAACATCATCTCACTAATCTAGCAGAAGTCTTTCGCCTTCCTGCGTACCATTATGGGAAATGCCAGTCGCCACATTGTACGCAGATCAAAATCCAAAAACCCTCTTTTCGCAAGCGATTTATTCAAACAGTACACACAGCTGCCACTACTAGCACTATATTCCAAAGCCTTATTACTATTAGTAGGTCGGTTAGTTGGATACTGCCAGTCTACTTAAACCTGCCACTTCTTGCCTGCGGTCAGCCATCAATATCTTTACTTGCATTTCAGCTTAAGTGTAGCATAGCTTTCGACAGACATCAATTAATGCAATACCTTAGTAAAGTGACAGTAGAGAATGGTTGAAGTCTTTCCACTGAAGATGGTAGAGGTCTCTGTCTGCCTTGCTGACTGCAAACGAAATAAGTGGACTCAAATAACAAGTGGAGTGGTTGAGTGGAGGCCTCAGCAGTCTACTCAACGCAGTCTGTAATGAGCTGGAGTATGACTGAGACCACTAAGCGAAAATAGACCAGTCTGACAGGCCTGAGTAGTCATTTAGGCAACGAGCTGTCAACGCGACGCGATTCAATTTCCGTTCACACTTGTCAATCGGCCAATCAGACGCATTGCTGAGCGGTGTTCAGCACGGACCAATGCCCTTTGACATGAGGTCAACCCTCTTGTATATATAGTCAGCCGTCGGGTTCCATATCTGCAGTGGTGATAGTTGGACAAATGCAGAAAAGGAACATGAAACGGACTCTTGATCAAGCATTTACCGCCCCAGCCTCCTCAAGCCCCTCTCACGCCTCCTCGGTCGCATGTAGCAGTCAGGTCTATACGAATGGCGAAGAATGGCAAACGGTTGCCACTGACAATCCACTAAAATTAAGGCTGGCAAAGGTGGTGAGCAAACAACACCACAAAAAGTGTAAGCTAATTTTCTCTCTTTTGATCTTCTGTCTTCATGCGCGCTTTGTCACGTCCTATATTCCCAAGACTAGTTCGTAGAGGTTAGGTAGGATCAAACGTAGCCAAGATTTGCATTTATGTACTCTGTACTCGAGCTGTTCCTCGTCAGTTGCGCGTTGCCAACTTGGTGCAACTTGCAATGACTGAGCTCCTCACAGCTTGAATATCTGTGCCACACATGGCACCTGTGCTGCATTTATGCATGTGCATGACTTCCGCCATTCCAACCTCCACCACTCCCTCTTTTTCTTCAAAGTGGACCAGCCACAGCCTGAATTGACGGCAACAGTCGGTGATGACTGCGTTCAACGAATCGTCCGCAACCTCCGCGTGCACCTCGGTGTCAGAGCCATCACCGTCCTCTTCAAGAACCAAATTGCACGAGCCTAAGCGACGGACGGAGGTGCTGGATGATATCGACAGGATGAATCGACGAAAGCTGGCCAAGAATGGCGTGTTCAGAATGTGTGAGTGAAGTTCTTACCCTCTTTGTCACCTTCGATAGCGAATTCGCGTGCTTGCAGCGAGTCGCGTCGGCGTCGATCATTCAGAGTAGCTTGGTTCTCATTTCAGTCACCAAGGCAACTCTCGTAGCATTTAAGTGCAAGCGCCTCACCCATAGGTTTATTGCTAAGCTGAACGCAATTTTCCATCTCCAATTCGACGCTTGCAGAATAGCATTATTACCTCTTCGTAACCACGTCGAAATCATGTATAATTTCACAGCGCTCCATATACAGCTCAACAGTAGAGATATGCACCGAGACCACTCAGAGTGTTGTTGCCAGTCTAGTTTTTTGCTGTGATGAGGGTGCCGTATAGCCTTCAATTGTGGTTAGCGTGAGAATCTTGTTGCATTTTGTAGTTCAACAACGAAGGGCTGCAGCCGCTCCTTCTCGACGACGTAATACATAGCGGCCGAAAGTTGGCGGATAGCTATAGCAAACCGATGACGGCTCCCATCTTGGTAACAATCTCTCTTACCCTTTTGTATAACTATTGTATATTAATTATGAGAGTAATCATGCTGCTTTTCTCTTCATCGAGGGCATACGGGTGGTGTCTGGGTCTAATCGCTCATTCTGTGTGCCAAACTAACAGCATCATATGTAAATGGGCTACCTACCATATAGTCGATGACATTGGTTCGTACGTCACCGTGGAACGAGCATTTCACGTTGTCATAAGCACATGCGGAGGAATGCTGGGAGGTCACCGAATTGACCGCAGGTCAAATGTTCCTACTAAGCATGCCTCCGCAACGCTTGACTGCATTGAATCGCACAGTTGAACAATTGAGAGTGGAAGAAGTAGAAGATTATGCAATTAACTTGCTCTACCAGGGTACTAGCAACACCCATTTCTCTTTTGGATTAGCATATTCCCAAACATAGCCCGAGTAGTAGGACTGCTGCACAGAGGCTACAGAAGCAGCGTGCTTGTGAATGTTCCATTTACAAGAGACCTAGTGAGTTAGCAGCTTATGCGAAGTAAGATGAAGTTGAAGTCGAACCCGTATAATCATTAGCGAGAATAACAAGGGGCTGTATTTAAGCTCCAATTTCCAGTTGCTTCGATGCCGCCCTTCACGCCAATACCTTTAGTGTAGTTATAATCGTCTTTCGTTTTGCTGATCAATCAGTTTCTCAACAGATACGACTTGTCAGAGGCGTAAGGATGACTTGTGGCACAACATGGTAGTGGTTGGCGCAGCAGCTGCATTGTTAACCACCCTGGGTACGCAAGTCTTTCTTACTTATCTCAAAGGCATAGGCTTTTGCAAACTCACATTGCCTCTGATTTATTCGCATTCTCTGAATCAATTGACAGTAGTTGGAGGGTGTGACTGAGATCAGCCAAACATCTACCAGTGGTCTAACTCTGCTCGCTTCCAGAGCCTACTCTTCAAACTGGCAACTTCTGCTTTGGTGCGAATTCGATACCGCATTTTGCATTCAAATGCACCAGGTAAGTAGTGACAAAATAACATCCCACAGCCCAAATTCACCCTGTCATTATGACTTACCTAACTGAAAGGCATTTAGCAGAGACCAATTCCGATTTCAAAAACTTATTTTGACTCCGTTCGCCACCGCATTAAATTGTCAAACAACATTGCGCACATTCACCACAGACTACTTCAACGCGTAACGCCTTCAACCAGGTGGCGTTGGAAGGAAATGATAATTTGAATATTTTTATTTTTAATAGACCTGCTTCGCTGTCATCTATCACACGGTCATGGTAGTGTCCTCAAAGCCTTTACAAGGGAATTGTACATGCCATCCCATTCATGTATGTCTTCTTGTAAAATCGCCCCCCTCGCCTGCCTTAGCTACCGAGATGAAGTCAACTCAAATCCAGGTGTGAGGCAGCGGTGCGCACGCGCCCAAATGGCAAACACGACAGATGTTGGCAGGCACGCTAACAGTTTCTCAAGTCAAAATACGTGTAAACATGCCATCACTTGCGATGACTGTGATTTCTATTGAGCAATCCAAACCAGCTGACGCATTCCTTACTTGTACTAATATCTGTAGAATCGAGCGCCTATATCGGCTGGTATTGTAGCGAAATGCGACATGGTGAGCCCACAGATGAGGCCATTAGCATAGTAGTTGATCGACAAATTAATGGATTGTGCACAATCTACCCCGATGAGACAGACCATTTCTGACTCAAGCACTGTGTGTAGCATTTTAATAAGCGAAGACACGATAAGAATTGTGATGAAATGCAATCATCGAGTATTACTAGGCGCAGTCTTCGGTTACGGGTAAACGCGCGTTTAAAACCATCGGTGCGATTTTACTCAATCTGTGGGGTTGGTGGTAGTTCCACAGGACCAATGCTATCACGCCATATTCAAGCATGATCCGTCATCAACCGCTGTTCCGAAATCAAAGGCACCAGCCTTGTTGTTTGTGCCTCATCCTCGACAAACCTCTCTTCTGGAAGTCAATTCGTTCCCACTGTTGCGAGCGCGTTGTCGAAAATTGTGGAAAGCCTACCCATACCACCGCTAGTGATCAGTAACTTCGTTAGCAACAGTGCACAACTTCATGACAGACACAAAAAAGAGCAAGTGCTCAGTTGCAAATACAGCCAACAGCAGTGTTGATAGGAAAGTGTGGCAATGATTAGCGATGCCATGGCCGATCGTTCATCAACGTGGCGGGATTGGAGGTGGAGTAGGTCGCTGAGAGAATAACAGTGGGGCGAAACCGAAATAAATCAAAGAGTGATAATGGGAGGAGGAAGAATAGAGTCGAGGATCAAATTGGTGAGTGTGAGCTCAACTAGCCCTCTCATTCCTCTCTTCACGGGTACAAATCACTATGCTAATGCGTGCAATTGATGAAGGAATGGATAAGAGAGGGGTAAAACGTACGAAAGTTGGTGGCAAATGCAATAGGATATGACTCGTCTCCATCCCCTCAATTTTCTTAGTCTTCTCGACTCCAGCATCAGTCTGCATTTAGAAATCTGTTTGGATCTCAGTTTGAGAGCCTGATAGCCACCACTCTGTTGAGCTATGGCTGTAGCCAATTCCCCAACCACAGCCAAACCTTCACAGTCCCCCAAGCGCAATGCGTCTAAATTTGTGTTCTGTTTCACAAATGGTAGCACTTTGCTTAAAATCAACACATGAAAGGAATGCGGGCGATTGGGATTAGCTGGTGCCTCCCTTCCACTCACAAACAAAGCGAAATTCCTCTCATGAAAGGTGCTGCAGATGTAACGAAACCTGGCTTCCCTTACAAGAGCAGCAGTAGCCTACCGGTGCAAGAGGTGGCAGTGATCGCGACAATGTCCGAGGCTGCAGACACTCCCATCCGAATCAAAGCGTATCAGTAAATGCTGACGAAGGAAAGCGCATCGACGAATGGACACAATAGTTGCATATTTAAGAGTTCGGTATGTACATTTGTCAACACCGAAGTGCCAGTTGAACCAGCACGCTCTCTCACACCTCCGATTGGCCTTCACTCTATGCGCCAGTACAAGTTGCACGAAGTGAGCCCTGATGTGACAGACTCTAAGTTGGTGTTTAGGTAAGGCAAAAGGACTAATTTAGCACTGGCGAAACTGGTCTAATCGTCTATTTCTATGCACATAGTAGGCATTGCAGACTACCTTTGACGCCCTCAAGTTCCATCCTAGCAACCAAACAGATGGTGATGCCACAACGGCAAAGAACAGCGCCTGTAACTTTGGTCCAAATACTTCTTTTTACCATTAAACATACCTTCCATGAATGCACACTTACCCTTCTTCTCTCTTGGCACTCTCCTCTCTGTTTCACTTCTGCGCATAAAAGGATTTCATATATAACATATTTCGTAGTCCACAAAGCTTTGCCTGCTTGGACACTAAGAGGAACTATGAGATCATGTATTCTGCACACTGCTTGAGGCACAAAAATGGGCTTCTAACTAAGAAAGTAGCTGTTAATAGAGCGAATTTGGCTTGACAAATACACTTTCTTCTGACGTGACAGAGGACACTGTTCCTGGCAGTAAAATTGGTCGCTAGAAAGTCCACCCTATACGGTGGATCCGGTTTCCTTGCGCAAATTCGCTACCACTCAGTCCAAAGCCAGTTTCCATGATAATAACAGTGCGACCCCCATCGCTTTAAGATAATGCTCGCAGTGGTGGCGATACTTGCGTTTTGTGTTCCCTGCTTCAGTCTCAACTTAGATGGGCGATTTGGTGACACCGTCGAAATTCCAAATACTTTAGAACAAGCATTCGCAGACGTGACGGAGCAGATCACGCAAGGGCTCTACTTTCCCCAAAAAATAATTTTTCATCCAAAAGAAATCTGACTAAAGCTGGTCGATGGAAAAAAATAGTAATTTTGCAAGAAATACGTTGCTACATCAAGTCAAACATAGGTCAGCTTTTAGGATTACCTGCAACTAGGCTCAGTGATCAATGCAGTCACTACCGTTTTGCAACCATCATCCTACTAATCTAGCAGAAGTCTTTCGCCTTCCTGCGTACCATTATGGGAAATGCCAGTCGCCACATTGTACGCAGATCAAAATCCAAAAACCCTCTTTTCTGCAAGCGATTTATTCAAACAGTACACACACAGAAGCTGCCATTTCGCTCTACTAGCATTCGGTGGTGCTATATTTTCCAAAGCCTTATTACTATTAGTAGGTCGGTTAGTTGGATACTGCCAGTCTACTTAAACCTGCCACTTCTTGCCTGCGGTCAGCCATCAATATCTTTACTTGCATTTCAGCTTAAGTGTAGCATAGCTTTCGACAGACATCAATTGATGCAATACCTTAGTAAAGTGACAGTAGAGAATGGTTGAAGTCTTTCCACTGAAGATGGTAGAGGTCTCTGTCTGCCTTGCTGACTGCAAACGAAATAAGTGGACTCAAATAACAAGTGGAGTGGTTGAGTGGAGGCCTCAGCAGTCTACTCAACGCAGTCTGTAATGAGCTGGAGTATGACTGAGACCACTAAGCGAAAATAGGCCAGTCTGACAGGCCTGAGCACTCATTATGGCAACGAGCTGTCAACGCGACGCGATTCGATTTCCGTTCACACTTGTCAATCGGCCAATCAGACGCATTGCCTGAGCGGTGTTCAGCACGGACCAATGCCCTTTGACATGAGGCCAACCCTCTTGTATATATAGTCAGCCGTTCGGGGTTCCATATCTGCAGTGGTGATAGTTGGACAAATGCAGAAAAGGAACATGAAACGGACTCTTGATCAAGTATTTACCACCTCAGCCTCCTCAAGCCCCTCTCACGCCTCCTCGGCCGCATGTAGCCGTCAGGTCCATGCGAATGGCGAAGAATGGCAAACGGTTGCCACTGACAATCCACTAAAATTAAGGCTGGCAAAGGTGGTGAGCAAACAACACCACAAAAAGTGTAAGCTAATTTTCTCTCTTTTGATCTTCTGTCTTCATGCGCGCTTTGTCACGTCCTATATTCCCAAGACTAGTTCGTAGAGGTTAGGTAGGATCAAACGTAGCCAAGATTTGCATTTATGTACTCTGTACTCGAGCTGTTCCTCGTCAGTTGCGCGTTGCCAATCTTGGTGCAAGTTGCACTGACTGAGCTCCTCACAGCTTGAATATCTGTGCCACACATGGCACCTGTGCTGCATTTATGCATGTGCATGACTTCCGCCATTCCAACCTCCACCACTCCCTCTTTTTCTTCAAAGTGGACCAGCCACAGCCTGAATTGACGGCAACAGTCGGTGATGACTGCGTTCAACAATCGTCCGCAACCTCCGCGTGCACCTCGGTGTCAGAGCCATCACCGTCCTCTTCAAGAACCAAATTGCACGAGCCTAAGCGACGGACGGAGGTGCTGGATGATATCGACAGGATGAATCGACGAAAGCTGGCCAAGAATGGCGTGTTCAGAATGTGTGAGTGAAGTTCTTACCCTCTTTGTCACCTTCGATAGCGAATTCGCGTGCTTGCAGCGAGTCGCGTCGGCGTCGATCATTCAGAGTAGCTTGGTTCTCATTTCAGTCACCAAGGCAACTCTCGTAGCACTTAAGTGCAAGCGCCTCACATGTAGGTTTAACGCTAAGTTGGACGCGATTTCCCATTTCCAATTCGACGCTTGCAGAATAGCATTATTACCTCTTCGTAACCACGTCAAAATCATGTATAATTTCACAGCGCTCCATAAACAGCTCAAAAGTAGAGATATGCACCTACACCACTCAGAGACTAGTTGCCAGTCGAGTTTTTGCTGTGATGAGGGTGCCATATAGCCTTCAATTGTGGTTAGCGTGAGAATCTTGTTGCATTTTGTAGTTCAACAACGAAGGGCTGCAGCCGCTCCTTCCCGACGACGTAATACATAGCGGCCGAAATTTGGCGGATAGCTATAGCAAACCGATGACGGCTCCCATCGTGGTAACAATCTCTCTTACCCTTTTGTATAAACTATTGTATATTAATTATGAGAGTAATCATGCTGCTTTTCTCTTCATCGAGGGCATACGGGGTGGTGTCTGGGGTCTAATCGCTCATTCCTGTGTGCCAAACTAACAGCATCATATGTAAATGGGCTACCTACCATATAGTCGATGACATTGGTTCGTACGTCACCGTGGAACGAGCATTTCACGTTGTCATAAGCACATGCGGAGGAATGCTGGGAGGTCACCGAATTGACCGCAGGTCAAATGTTCCTACTAAGCATGCCTCCGCAACGCTTGACTGCATTGAATCGCACAGTTGAACAATTGAGAGTGGAAGGAGTAGAAGAAGATTATGCAATTAACTTGCTCTACCAGGGTACTAGCAACACCCATTTCTCTTTTGGATTAGCATATTCCCAAACATAGTTCGAGTAACAGGACTGCTGCACAGAGGCTACAAAAGCGGCATGCTTATGAATTTCCATTTACAAGAGATCTAGTGAGTTAGCAGCTTATGTGAAGCATGATGAAGTTGAAGTCGAACCCGTATAATCATTAGCGGGAATAACAAGGGGCTGTATTTAAGCTCCAATTTCCAGTTGCTTCGATTTCGCCTTTATCGCCAATATCTGAAGTGTAAGCGTAATCTTCTTTACTATTGCTGATCCGTAAAACGCTGATTCATTGTAGGGGCACATCCACAGCACTACGCGCTGTTGTTGCCTCTAAGTGAAGACATCAATGCACACCGACAGTTGAATTGAGGGGATTACGCATTAAAAAATTTGGTTACGTCACCTCAGCACGTGTGATCATCGAGGCTGAGTGATGAAAGCTTACAAGGAGGAGTGTGAGTAGTCATCGCTGATGACGCCGCAGTCGACAGATGGTCTCGAAGTCCACCATGTCATGTCATGATCTGAGGTCAATATCAAACGAAGAAATGAGCTACGCTCATCTGAGCGCGACGAAGAATGTTTTGATTGTTGATAAAATTGGTGCAGCAAATGGCACGAATTTGTAAATGTGCATTGAGCATAGGTGAGAGGTCGAATGTAAATGAATTGTCTCAGGTAGGAAGGAAATGGTGGGAGGTTGAAAGTGCTGGATTTGGACAGTTATCAGGTATATGTCAAACATGTCTTCATCGTGGTGGCCAAACGCATTTTTGGCCAGTCAGAAGCTACCGCGTTGGTGTCACTAACACCAAGACGAACAGTAGGCAGCTGCGACATCATTTGCTAGTTTATGTGCGTCTAACCGCCTACAGTAGTGTGGAGATTCCTATGCCCCTTGCAGTTGCTACTAGCTATGATTGGTACAGGTGATGCAAACGAATTGGGAGTTTGCTAGGTGCTCTCAACCCCAGATACTCCCCGCATCCTGCCAGGAATACAAATCCGTCTCCATGTGCCTTATTATTTGTAAACGTTTCCAAACGTTGTATAGTTGCCTGCACTACCATTTCAACCGTAGGATCGCCAGCGTCGTGGCTGCTTTGCGTAGGGTTAATAACGCGGCGCGTCATCGACTGAGTTTCATCTACCAAAATAGATTTCCTAGTTTGCGCAGAGACTTGCCTCCTAATATCCTTTCAAATTATTGGCTCCCTTATCGTATGTAAAGTCGATTTTGGAAGGGCCCTTGTGGAAATTGTCGAAAATACGAGCTGCTTAAAGGGGAAGCATATGAGTGGGTGCGGATTACTTGAGCCACGAATTAGCCGCGCTTATCAGCCTCAGTTCTATCTTGCATTTGTTTGCGAAGCTCGCATACCATTCCGCTTGTTATCAGCTATTCGCTTAGCCTTGATTGCAAGATATCAAGGTGCATGGCGATAGGGGAGCACTGCGAATGTATTATGAAGGATACGATGTAGCAAAATCCCCCTTGAACTGTGGGTTTGCATTAATTTTCATAAGCTACATTTCCACTCTGTTTTATTGTTCAAAAATTGTCAGTAGTGCCCCTTTAACTGTCATATACTTGTCTACTTTGTTTGATACAGACTTGGCCTAGTGAGACTAGTTGACGACCATGAATCTGTTTAATCATACTGATTTACTCAGCATTTAGTTTTGTGCTTATTTGATTCATTTGTTCGTTTGTTATGCAGCGGTCGTTTATAGGCTGGTGGTGAGGAGCACAGTACCGAGGAGGCGTACGAATTTAGGCTGCCATATGTCCGCGACTTAGACTTCTGACCTTTCGATCGGAGGTGTGGTTCAGAGGTGGTTGGTTGACTGAAATTTGACTTTTCGCAGTCTGATGGCAGTGCACTTGTGATTTAAAGCCACTGAAATTGGACAGTGTGGCTATAATTTTCGATGTAATGAGTTGAGGGAGGTCGCTGTTAGAATGCACTCACCATGGTTTCCAGCAGGCACGGAAATTTGTCCTAGTGACTAGCTGTTGGTATCTGCTTGTTTGAAGGAAGAGTAAATCGCCACCTCCACAGCCCAAATGCCTCAGTGGTTTATGTGGATGGCATTTTGGTACCAAAGACCTATTGGAGGGGGAGGAGGAGGAGGAGTAGATATTGAACGTATTGGTGTGCACTGACGTGACTGCACGGAAGCGAAGCAGTCAGTGTTTGATATTTACCATCCGGAAGTCATTGACAGGGTGTGTATGCTCGGTCTAGGGCGGGACGTTAGCTTTGCTGCATGCATGTGACGCAGACAATGACTGGGTGGGGCAGCAGAATTTTATCAAGTAGTCATTTTGGGGGTTGGTTGTTGGGTTGAGGGTGGTCATGCGACTGCTATTTGACTAAAGTTGGAATATTTTGCAGGCAGCCAGCATTGGAGTCGGAGATGCCTCGGGAGGAGGGGATGCGAGTGTGGGTGATGCGTAGCCGCTTTTGATGTCATTGCGTTTGTAATGCGATGCAGGGTCGGTACATGAGGTGCCGGTTTGCGCTGAAGCACTCTGCGGGCGTGTCTATTCCTACTTACCGGTCATGAGGGGTGGGATGAACCCTGCCCGCACTGGCTACGCTGCTGTCGCTCATGTTTCTGTGGCCCTCGAGCGGGGATGTTCTACCACTTCACTGGAAGGCGTGGACGAGATCTCACCCAACGGTACGTTGAAATTCACTCGTCGACATTCCTTTTTTCCTCTTTTAAGCACTACGAACTCGCGGTGGTGACGCACCGGCATTTGAAAAATCAGTGGAATGGTAGACAGTGTAGGCGTATCGAGTCACCTGCGGAGGCGTCGCCTTGGCCCTGCGATGTGGGTCATGCCGTGGATAATATTGGTGTATTTGGTGGCATTGCGATGGGTTTTGCCTCGTTTGGTACAAACATAAAATAATTGCAAGGACGGAAGCTAAAGTGTCGGGACGGGTGTGGGATTGGATTTGACGTGACAGGAAGGCTTACTGTTCTGTTCGGAAAGGATGGTGCGTTTTGGTGGCGATTGTGTCACTGCTGAAACAGCGATATCGAGGAGACTTAATGCAATTTTTGGGCAAATCTGGCTTAGTTCCTTTTGGTGAATAGGTGTTTGCTTACCTTTGCGTCCCTAGCTGTGTGTTAGTTATTGTACCACTTCTTTTTCACTGTACATGGAGATGCATTTTTGTGTTGCTTCACGGGTCATCGATTTGTAAGACATGAAACGTACCAATCGGTAGTCACGCTCATGTACATGCATGTTTCGGAACGCACATTTCTGCGTGTAACGTTTTTGCCTTTTGTTCTTCGAGTCCGTCTAGCGCTTGCCCACTCACACATGCAAATGGTATGGACAGGAGATGGAATGAGCATGGAAAGTGCTTAAAAAATGCCACCTCTCCTCTGGAGTGCCAAAGTGCTTACGGTCCTGTGCGCATCGTTGCCGCTGTCGCAGAAAGAATGCCTACCTGGTCCGCGTTAGCGCACCCGTCTTGCCGTCCATCCCAACCAATGGCCATGGCCTGCCTTATCAGCCGGATCACCTCGCCCTCTTCAAAGACATTACGAGAGACAGTCGGTCCCTCTTAATGACACCTACCGTCATCTGAATGTTAGCAATGCAGTTTTCGGTGAATCACGTGTTAGTTTCCACCCACTACCTACCTGCCTACCTACCCATCTACCTATCTACCTATCTATCAACCTACCTACCTTAATAAAAAGTTTACGTAAAAGGAAGAAATACGATTAATTCGCACCACAAAAGCTTTCAAAACTATGCATAAAAGACCACCTGCCAATGTCTAATGCCAATCTGTCCTAAGCACATACCAGTGCTTTGCACCTGACAAGCATTACGCATTCTACGTAGGAGCCCTCCACCTCCATTCAAAGTCAAATGTCTATTCTGTTTAAGGCTGCAGCGGAGAAATCCCTTTTCGTCGATTAACCTGACAATGGAACCAAAATCTGTGGTTTCGCAGTCAAGGAGCCTTGAGCATTCTACACAAGAAATCACTAAACAAGCCAAACGTGACATTCTAGGAATGGGCACAAGTCATTCACGATCATCTCTCATCATGCACACGAGATATGCGAGACCGTTGAAGAGGGTAATGGGGAAGGGTAACGTGCCAGACGAGAGGATGTCCAATCACCCGACCAGTCGTGCTACCCCACTGAACGCCTTAAATGCCATGTGTGAGTTATCGGTAGCCCGACCACTTTGGAATAACATCACAGGAAGCCGGAGGGAAATGCACCCACAAGAAAGATTGTCAAAAACCTATACAGCCAGACACATTACCTTTGGCAAAGGCAAGCAATGGAATGGAGGGGATGGAAGGGGAGATTACGACTAGTGAGATGCACTGACAAATGCACATCGAAGGAAAGTAGAGAAGGTGGGTGTGTGGGTGGCGGAAGCCCAAAGAAATCACAAGAGAGAAGTACAAAGGAACAATAGGCTGACAATATTACCTCCGCCATAAACAAAAATAGCCATCAAAAAGTAGGACTACAAAGAATTCTGAAGGAGTCAAAGGCATCGAATACACTGCCAAAATGATGCCATCGTCAATTTAAAGCCATTGAAGCAGAAAACAAATGTGACCGAAAATATCTGCACGATAAAATTTGTGCCCATAGACCACGCAAAAGGGAACAAAAACAACACAAAAATTAAGGCTGAAAATGTAAAAGGGCACGAAAGAATTACGAAGACACACGAACAAAAGGGACGAAAAATCAACAAACGGAAATACCCAAAAAGAGACGTAGGGCATTCAAGCTACAAGAGAAGTAGCAGAAAACCACTTTCCTCATGCGAATAACAAGAAGATGCCTGCATATTCCATTGTCGCTCACGCCGCCATCAGAAACCCACACCAATAGGGATGGCTTGATTCCACGTAGCAGATAATGTGGATGAGGGAGAGTGTGGAGAGAAACACCCTGAGCCTCGCCTCGACTCGCCTCGTTCTCTACCAGGTAAGCCGGCGGCATGTGTTCCAGTTGCTTTACCGACGAGTTGGACGAAGTCGTTTCACAAATGCATTTCTACGCTTAGTGCCCAATTCTCGCGATGCACCTTTCCTTACCTTTCCATTCACCCACCTTACCTTCCTCCTCTTCGTTGCACTCTTGACACGTCTTTGTACCCTTTTTGACTAGATCCACCCTTGCACTAGAGGCTGCGCACCATCATTTACAACTTCACATACACTAGCTTTTTTGCTTCCTGAGATATTTAACCTGAAAACCTAATCCTCCTACCCTTCCACTACTATTGCTACTTTCCCTTCGCCTCTCGATGATAATCCTACTGAGCCCTCATTCAGTAGCACCAACATTGCACCCATATGTATGTGTTAGATACTACCTCGTTACGCGTGTTTTACATTTTCTAACGCTGGTCTCCTACATTTAGGGGCAGAGGCAGGTGTGATTCACTAAAAGGACCCTCTTTCCCAAACACCTGCCTGCTACGTCTACTTCCAGCGAGCAGACAGATCCCAGCCATCAGCTTCGCTAGTCTCCTGCCACTCACCGAATCACCCTAAATAACTCCATCCACATATCATCACACACACACACACGCACACACACACCAATGCACATCACAAACCCCTGTCTCTCAGACGGGCAGTGTTGAGTGCCTCACACCCACGAGGTGATCAGTGAACAGTTGAGTTGACTCTTGACACTGTATTCAATGCTCAAAGAATCAAATGGATAAATAATAGGCTAAAAAGCAAATGGATGAATAATTGCTAGAACACCGAATGCGTGGGTCGATAGGGAACTAAACTGTCAAAGGACAACACTCTGTACCTGTAGGGGAATCAGCCTTGTCTCCTACACCGCGGAGTTGACATGCCTCCCAAATTGAGACTTCACTCCATTGTTGCCAACTCCATCTTAATGGCCAAGAAGGTGTTACTAAATCGTATATCCCACTATCGCCACTGCAACAATTCAACTCATAACCCAGTCTTCCCTCAATGGTGCATAAGCTTTGCACGAATCTTGCCTAGTCGATGCATCCCCTATACCATTGTAGCCAATGTTCTGCGCTAATAGCTGCGCTAACCACAAATAGCTGGAATAACAATTACCAAGTCAATAGGAATAATGCGGAGAGTAGGTGCATCATTCGCTCACGTCATGACGGCCGCTTGTTTAAGAGGCATGCAATTAAGCAATGGTTCACTAACCCTTACTGTGTTGCATGAATGCAAGTCTTCTTCGTCCATTATGCCGCATCTGCCTTAGCATGTGCAAAACATATGCATTGATTGCAGGCTTTCTCTTCCAATTCACCATTTCTGCCTTCACGCGAGTTAAACCGATGCACAAGTAAAGAGGTTTCTTCCAACAGTTACGCTGCCTCTGCTGTCACATGAGCGAGTCCGAGGGAGGAATAGCAAATTTTCTCCGACAATCACACCAGCTTGGCCTTTGCACTATCAAGTACGATGCAAGGTATAACCGCCAATTACACCATCACCTTCAAGCGAGCGAAGTCGCTGCGTGGATAGCAATGTTTCTCTGCCAAACACACTAAATTGGATTAGAATTACTCAAAACCGATGCATGAATAGCAAGGTATACGCCAACAACAACAGCTTTGCTTCATCATTTATGAGTTACAACAGTTATGCTCCCCATTTGCAACATCTGCGTTCTCATTAGCAACATCTGTTTATGAATAACAGCATTTCTCTAATAATTTGGCCAAATCCAAAGAAATATGAGCAAAATAAAGGTATGAATTGCAAAATTTATTTGCCCAACTCACCGGTCGGCATTTCAATGAGCGAAATCAGCCCACAAATAACGACAGATCTCCCCTCACTTTGCCCAACTTGAAGTCTTTGGGGACAGCTCGATGCATGGATAGCAAGATAGCCACACCCATCGCGCCAAGTCACAAGGGTGTAAATAGCCAAATTATGGGACACACGGACAGGTAGTCATTCTTGCTTAGGAATTCTCTGTCGCTCCAGTCCTCCCCCCTTCTCTCTCGTCCTCCTTCTCTCCCTCACCACGTACCTATCGAAGTCCCAATGAACTCTGCATGCACTTACTCCACATCAGGAATACTTACATCGGCTCTGTCTGAGGTGGAAGAGGAGATCACCCAGGGACAGAGCAGCACTAGACCCTGTGTCCACTAACAGATTTAACGCAGCATAGCTCTGCACCGCCTTTTGGAGAGTTGGACGAGTTGCATGATTTAGATGACCTGGCGTAAGACAAGTGGGGCTGTCAGAGTGACCGGTCAACCCACCGTATGTCCAAATCTCAACTTGCTCCAGTCGAGGCGATGGCTGCTTGCTCTGTGACTTCCACGAGGAATAAACTCGAACAGCGATCTTCATATCAGGACCACCCCGAAAGCAGTACAGATCTCCACCTGGAACGAGACGGACTTGATGGCATCATTTGCAGTGCCTTCTACCCAGAAAGCGGATACGAGTAGTAGTTTAGACTCGATATTACACAAATTCCAAATTCCAATGAGTCATCTTGAAGCTGCAAAGACTGCATCAGTGAAACATGATCTTTGAATTTTCGCTTCTGGACCCGAGTTATGGAATTCAGCACATCAGTGCCTGCGCCTCGGTGTTTGCGGTCTACGCAATATTTGAAAGTAGAAGCTGCCTTTAATTGCGGTTTTGAGCCGTTCTTCCTTAAAAGACAGAGCTCGCGATCTTGACCCCATTTTAGTAGACAAATCCAATCAACTTATTGTGCCTCATTTTGCACTGATTTGTACCTTTCAAAGCAGACTGACATTGACTCCATCTTTGGCGTTTGGTCATCAAGTTTGACACCATGTTTCCTTACTCCTCTCGTGCCTTTGTCTCAGATGCAAAGGCTTCACATTTTCCATTTACCCACCCCTTTGCTTCGCTTTGGTCTTAGGCGCGACTGAGACATAACGACTTACCAGAAACTTCATAGGGTCCTGTGGTTTGGGTAAGGAACACGATTGAATTCCGTTTCGTACTAATGCGAATTCCTGTGTGATGTACCTTGACACAATCGAGAGGTCTGTCTGAGCGCAAATTCCAAGAAGTTAAGCATATTCCCATCGCGGTCAGCAATTACGGACGCTGGACCATGGTGCAATAAAGGCTCGGCGAAATGAAGTATGTCTGCTAGTTTCATCATCAGCCACCGACAGTAAGTCAGGGTCACTGGATGGTCAAAAGCTCCACAATAATTTGGAAGTTTTAGGCGCTGTCGAAGACTCACATTTTATGAAGGAATCCTTTGTCTATGCAACTGACAGAAATTATTATGGTTGCGCGCTTGTAACACCATCACTACTTGATGGGCGCACTCCACTATTAACTTAATGAGGCCGAGTTACATCCAGTGAAGGTATAAGAAAGCACTATTCCTAGGTTACTCCTGCAGACGTTGGCCTGAGATGACTTTACAAAACTGCCGACCATCTAGCGTTTGCTATTTTAACCGAGCCAATCAACCTGCGAATGACGTGACAGTTGATCTACTTTGGACTCGGTCAGGATGCCTGGACATTTCCATCAAGCCAACCATCTATGTTTTACAGCTCGATACTCTCAAGCAGAACATTCCTCCATCACAGTTGCGACTTGGACAGTTGGACACTCACTTTTGATGATGAACAGCGGCAATACAGAATTTTTGGGAGGTAATAATCAACGGAAATTCGAAGTTGAACAGACGCAAGTACATGCGCAGCCCCCAATGGCGGCTCAATGCAGCGTCCTCATTAAGTGTTGGTTTGTTGTGACAAAAGTTTCCATTGCAACAGAAGTCAGGTGTGGCATGCGAGTGCGGAACCGCCACCTGTATGACAAATGCTGTATGTTGGGGTTGCCAGCCAGTGAGTGCCGAAAGGCCTCTGGAGCGAAGATGTGCAAGCAGAAGCCTCCAAATATGGGCTTCCCAAGAGCCTGACATCAAACTAGTGCTTCAAACATTGGAACATAGTATTATGTGTTCCAAATTCTGAGGAGACTTGATGCGGTCGATTGAAAGACAATGTACGATTCCGTAAGTCGGAATAGCGTTCCCCTTTTAAGAGTAGAGTGAAGGAATACTCACGCTTCCCTTGCAGCAACAACACTTACATGGGGGTCAAGACTACCCACGTTGAGAATGCATCACCACCATCCCAATCAGTGTCAGCAGTGGTCCCTGCACAGAAACTGCATGCATTCTGATTGTGCTAGATTACTTTACCAAAGTGGCTGAGAAGTGGAAATTCCATGCGACAGAGGAGATGCTTGACAGCGATACCACCAAACCCTCCCAGCAATTATGGCTGGATTCGAAGTTTCTTCCGTGAAGAGGACTGAGTTGAGGAATAAAAACATCTTTTATTTGGAATGCGTGTCAATGCCTGGACGTCGAGTCGTCGGTCAAAGCAGATTTATTTAGTGAGGTACGGGAATTAACGCATTTTATGCTGATTACTTCTAGGGTCTGTTTATGTTGTTGACATCTTGAATCCCACTATGGTGGAAACACACCCTAACAAGCTTGTTATGATGCTTCATGCCCAGTGTCACGGGGACAGGGAAGGACTAAACAAATCCAATGACTCCTTCCAAAATATCGTCTTTTAGGGCATGAATGCTTTCGAATGCACTCACGCGTAGTGGGCGAGTTCCTCATTCATGTCGATGGAAACTTCCACGATCCCTTGAAGTAGCTTTTCTCACAACGGAGGGGCGTATTTTTTAAATCTGTAGGCGACAGATCACAGATCTAAACGCTGTCTTTCCCAACCTTCATCACTCCTCTGCATTACCTTCAACGCGCTTGCAACATTATGAAGGAATTGACTTCCAGAGGAAGGGTTTGTCGTGGATGAGGCACAAACAACAAGGCTGGTGCCTTTGATTTCGGAACAGCGGTTGATGACCGATCATGCTTGAATATGGCGTGATAGCATTGGTCCTGTCGAACTACCATCCACCCCACAGATTGAGTAAAATCGCACCGATGGTTTTAAACGCGCGTTTACCCGTAACCGAAGACTGCGCCTAGTAATACTCGATGATTGCATTTCATCACAATTCTTATCGTGTCTTTGCTTATTAACAATGCTACACACAGTGCTTGAATCAGAAATGGTCTGTTTCATCGGGGTAGATTGTGCAAAATCCATTAATTTGTCGATCAACTACTATGCTAATGGCCTCATCTGTGGGCTCACCATGTCGCATTTCGCTACAATACCAGCCGATATAGGCGCTCAATTCTACAGATATTAGTACAAGAAAGGAATGCGTCAGCTGGTTTGGATTGCTCAATAGTAATCACAGTCATCGTGAGTGATGGCATGTTTACACGTATTTTGACCTGAGAAACTGTTACCGTGCCTGCCAACATCTGTCGTGTTTGCCATTTGGGCGCGTGCGCACCGCTGCCTCACACCTGGATTTGAGTTGACCTCATCTCGGTAGCTAGGGCAGGCGAGGGGAGGGGGGGGGGAGGAGAGGGGGCGATTTCACAAAAAGACATACATGAATGGGATGACATGCTCAATTCCGTTGTAAAGGATTTGAGGACACTACCATGACCCTGTGATTGATGACAGCGAAACAGGTCTATTAAAAATAAAAATATTCAAATTATCATTTCCTTCCAACGCCACCTGGTTGAAGGCGTTACGCGTTGAAGTAGTCTGTGGTGAATGTGCGCAATGTTGTTTGACAATTTAATGCGGGTGGTGAACGGAGTCAAAATAAGTTTTTGAAATCGGAATTGGTCTCTGCTAAATGCCTTTCAGTTAGGCAAGTCATGATGACAGGGTGAATTTGGGCTGTGGGATGTTATTTTGTCACTACTTACCTGGTGCATTTGAATGCAAAATGCGGTATCGAATTCGCACCAAAGCAGAAGTTGCCAGTTTGAAGAGTAGGCTCTGGAAGCGAGCAGAGTTAGACCACTAGTAGATGTTTGGCTGATCTCAGTCACACCGTGCAACTACTGTCAATTGATTCAGAGAATGCGAGGATAAATCAGAGGCAATGTGAGTTTGCAAAAGCCTATGCCTTTGGGATAAGTAAGAAAGACTTGTGTATCCAGGGTGGTTAACAATGCGGCTGCTGCACCAACCACTACCATGTTGTGCCACAAGTCATCCTTACGCCTCTGACAAGTCGTATCTGTTGAGAAACTGATTGATCAGCAGAACGAAAGACGATTACAACTACACTTCAGATATTAACGATAAAGGCGAAATCGAAGCAACTGGAAATTGGAGCTTAAATACAGCCCCTTGTTATTCTCGCTAATGATTATACGGGTTCGATTTCAACTTCATCATGCTTCACATAAGCTGCTAACTCACTAGGTCTCTTGTAAATGGAAATTCATAAGCATGCCGCATTTGTAGCCTCTGTGCAGCAGTCCTGTTACTCGAACTATGTTTGGGAATATGCTAATCCAAAAGAGAAATGGGTGTTGCTAGTACCCTGGTAGAGCAAGTTAATTGCATAATCTTCTACTTCTTCCACTCTCAATTGTTCAACTGTGCGATTCAATGCAGTCAAGCGTTGCGGAGGCATGCTTAGTAGGAACATTTGACCTGCGGTCAATTCGGTGACCTCCCAGCATTCCTCCGCATGTGCTTATGACAACGTGAAATGCTCGTTCCACGGTGACGTACGAACCAATGTCATCGACTATATGGTAGGTAGCCCATTTACATATGATGCTGTTAGTTTGGCACACAGGAATGAGCGATTAGACCCCAGACACCACCCCGTATGCCCTCGATGAAGAGAAAAGCAGCATGATTACTCTCATAATTAATATACAATAGTTTATACAAAAGGGTAAGAGAGATTGTTACCAAGATGGGAGCCGTCATCGGTTTGCTATAGCTATCCGCCAACTTTCGGCCGCTATGTATTACGTCGTCGAGAAGGAGCGGCTGCAGCCCTTCGTTGTTGAACTACAAAATGCAACAAGATTCTCACGCTAACCACAATTGAAGGCTATACGGCACCCTCATCACAGCAAAAAACTCGACTGGCAACTAGTCTCTGAGTGGTGTAGGTGCATATCTCTACTTTTGAGCTGTTTATGGAGCGCTGTGAAATTATACATGATTTCGACGTGGTTACGAAGAGGTAATAATGCTATTCTGCAAGCGTCGAATTGGAAATGGGAAATCGCGTCCAACTTAGCGTTAAACCTACATGTGAGGCGCTTGCACTTAAGTGCTACGAGAGTTGCCTTGGTGACTGAAATGAGAACCAAGCCACTCTGAATGATCGACGCCGACGCGACTCGCTGCAAGCACGCGAATTCGCTATCGAAGGTGACAAAGAGGGTAAGAACTTCACTCACACATTCTGAACACGCCATTCTTGGCCAGCTTTCGTCGATTCATCCTGTCGATATCATCCAGCACCTCCGTCCGTCGCTTAGGCTCGTGCAATTTGGTTCTTGAAGAGGACGGTGTTGGCTCTGACACCGAGGTGCACGCGGAGGTTGCAGACGATCTCGTTGAAACGCAGTCATCACCGACTGTTGCCGTCAATTCAGGCTGTGGCTGGTCCACTTTGAAGAAAAAGAGGGAGTGGTGGAGGTTGGAATGGCGGAAGTCATGCACATGCATAAATGCAGCACAGGTGCCATGTGTGGCACAGATATTCAAGCTGTGAGGAGCTCAGTCATTGCAAGTTGCACCAAGGTTGGCAACGCGCAACTGACGAGGAACAGCTCGAGTACAGAGTACATAAATGCAAATCTTGGCTACGTTTGATCCTACCTAACCTCTACGAACTAGTCTTGGGAATATAGGACGTGACAAAGCGCGCATGAAGACAGAAGATCAAAAGAGAGAAAATTAGCTTACACTTTTTGTGGTGTTGTTTGCTCACCACCTTTGCCAGCCTTAATTTTAGTGGATTGTCAGTGGCAACCGTTTGCCATTCTTCGCCATTCGTATAGACCTGACTGCTACATGCGACCGAGGAGGCGTGAGAGGGGCTTGAGGAGGCTGGGGCGGTAAATGCTTGATCAAGAGTCCGTTTCATGTTCCTTTTCTGCATTTGTCCAACTATCACCACTGCAGATATGGAACCCCGAACGGCTGACTATATATACAAGAGGGTTGACCTCATGTCAAAGGGCATTGGTCCGTGCTGAACACCGCTCATGCAATGCGTCTGATTGGCCGATTGACAAGTGTGAACGGAAATCGAATCGCGTCGCGTTGACAGCTCGTTGCCTAAATGACTACTCAGGCCTGTCAGACTGGCCTATTTTCGCTTAGTGGTCTCAGTCATACTCCAGCTCATTACAGACTGCGTTGAGTAGACTGCTGAGGCCTCCACTCAACCACTCCACTTGTTATTTGAGTCCACTTATTTCGTTTGCAGTCAGCAAGGCAGACAGAGACCTCTACCATCTTCAGTGGAAAGACTTCAACCATTCTCTACTGTCACTTTACTAAGGTATTGCATCAATTGATATCTGTCGAAAGCTATGCTACACTTAAGCTGAAATGCAAGTAAAGATATCGATGGCTGACCGCAGGCAAGAAGTGGCAGGTTTAAGTAGACTGGCAGTATCCAACTAACCGACCTACTAATAGTAATAAGGCTTTGGAAAATATAGCACCACCGAATGCCTGTCAGACTGGCCTATTTTCGCTTAGTGGTCTCAGTCATACTCCAGCTCATTACAGACTGCGTTGAGTAGACTGCTGAGGCCTCCACTCAACCACTCCACTTGTTATTTGAGTCCACTTAAAATTTGCTGACAACAAGCAAAGCATGCTCCTTTTCCTTATCTAAAGTGCATTACCAATGAGATGAAGTCGTGTCAGAGGCTGGTTGGAAATCGTCGCCGCGTAGCAATCATTTCTGCTTCCCACAAGTTCACTCAATTCGAAAGAAGCACGCGCAATTCGCATTATTTGGTGCATGGGAGTGCATACAGTCCGTTTAATCATTTTCATGAAATAAATGACACACAATTGCTGGGAATGCAAGGAGAATACAACTACTACAGAAAAATTAGGAATCCGCCTATGCGTTACTATTTTGGGAATTACGTAAAGGAAAAGAAGGAAGATGCTTTCAAATGGAAAAGATTGCCAATGGACAGTCACAAGACTTCATTCATGCGTGACTACATGCCGGGTTGGCAGCCTCCGACTAGCGATCAGCCTTGGCTAGTGCTCACCATGCCTGAAGTAGGCGCTTTGGCTGAGAGTACAAACAAGGTCAACATTTATGGATCAATTATGACGGAGACTGAATTCAAAGTACACTTTTACACTGACCTGCCATTTGCTGTTCGAGGAGCCGAACATTTTATTGATTTGGAAGACTTGGTGTACAGTTCTAACCATACCATTGAAACAATGACTACCTTACGTAAATAAATTCTTCTCCAAAAACTACTACCCCTCGTCTTCTTATTCTTCTTCTTCCGGGAAAACCTCTGGGGCCACGCAAAAAGAGACGCACGCTTCCTCATATCTTTTAGCTGTTTCCTTCTTCTTCTTCTTCTTCTTCTTTTATTCAGTAGTGCGTGCTAGGTGCGGGGGTGCGTGCTGCGCGCGCGGTGCGGGGTGTGGTTGTAGGGGTGTGGGGAGGCCAGCATGGCCGACCTAAAGAAAATCTAAGAATACTAAGAAACTATTTCCAGCGTGGCCGACCTAGGCCAGGACTAAGGAGACTAAGGATTCTAAGGAAATAGTTTCTTAGTATTCTTAGATTTTCTTTAGGTCGGCCATGCTGGCCGCCCCACACCCCTACACCCACACCCCGCACCGCGCACGCAGCACGCACCCCGCACCCAGCACGCACTACTGAATAAAAGTGCCATGATCAAGACGTCTGTCTGAACGCAGAACGCAAAAATTTTGGAAGATCGCCTTCAAGGCTAGCAAATACAAATGCCTGGCCATGGCGCAATGGAAGCCCGACCAAATAAAGTCCATCCCTATGTTGCATCCATTTCCACCTAAGTTGGCGCTTGAACTAAACTGAACCCTTAATGGAGAAGTACTTAATGCAAAGTGATGGTCATCTACCGTTTCATTTTAGTCAGCATCTCAGCAATACGCATCCGAAAAGAGGATACGGGTGACGTGTTGCGAGTGTGGGAATAACGACCTCCAAAAATCAAAGAATTCCCTCCATTGCCTCATGCCTAAATGTATTAGTTTTATTCTTGGAAAAGCAAAGAGTGAGGAGTGAAAGACTTCTTGCATTGCGCAGCATGGTGAAGGCTTGCGAAACATCGAATTTCACCTCCTTCTCGAGGGTCGCAAACGTCTGCTCAGTCACAAAGTCAGTGCGTGCTGACCGACCCACCAACCGACCGACCGCTGGTGACCCAAAAGCCAACTTCTCTTTGAACTAACACCAAGCGGAATTGATGCCATTGAGAGAAGTCTAATGGCAGCTAGAGAAATAGGGTCTACCTACTTTTGGTTCATGAAGTCAGACACATGCGGTGGGTTTGGTGCATCTCTCTCCGCTTGTACCTCTAAAACACCGAGACGAGCAGATTGGCTAGAGGAGTCCATAGAATTCCATGCTTTGTTGTCTTCTCAGCTACCAACACCCATGCGTTAATTCTACAACCGAGTATTCAGTAGTGCTCTACACTAACACTAAGACCGACTGTACCTTTACTGCTTTTAAGAAGCCAGTAGCGAGGAGTATGCGAGGAGCCTTCAACTTCGAGCGGAAGGAGCCATCAGCAGCCTACTGCAAGCCAGGGTCACGTGGTGGTCGAGGTGGCCCACTTTGCCCGAAGAAAGTCTTTCTTTTACACCTGGTAAATAATTACTGTGCTTAAGCGATTGCAACAGAATCACAACTTAATGGGCGCATTTCTAGATTACAATGCATTCTGTAGAATAAGTTTGTGGATGAAGCTCATGCGAACTTACCCACTAGTTGCATGCATGAATGCCAAGCCATTCAACTGGGGCAATGTTGTACGCCTTCCCTGCACCTCACTGCCCACTGCCAATTGACTTTCTCTCTTCAGTTCCCTAAAACGGCATCCTAGCTCTCAGCATTTCGGAGCTGTCAAACAACTTGAACGCTCTGCCACGTAGGTAACCAGGGAAGCGATAACTCCTACATTATGATTTTTGAAAGGCTCATGGGTGCAAATCGGTAGACTTATGTGGATCGCGGTTTACCCAGCTAATCGAAACACCCTCGAAGTTGAGTTTATCGAGCAATGTATATGGAATCCGTATTCATGGCTATGCTGTTAATTGGAAGACCCCACACGGCCAGGCAAGTGTCCAAACAAAGTGCAAACAACGTGCAATTTTACTCTGTCTGCTTTATAGCTTTGTGTTTATCTCTAATCCTGTTTAAGCAGATTGATAAGCATTAAGGCAGATTTTAAAATTTGAAGTGTTTTGAAGTAGCTTAATTCAAATGCGTTGATGCCTCCTTAATTTATTCTAAATTAACTTGACCATTTCTGGTGCGATATTTGTTGAACATAACTTTGTAAGAAATTGTGTCACGAAACTAGCTACGGCGATTGCTCCTGCAAGAATTACTAAAATGGATCTTGATAGTCATTATGATCTAATCTGTGTCCTAAATTTTACTGGCATCTGGAAGTGCGATAATGCGAATGGATGAAATTTAAAGCTGTCTACCCAGTGCAACCAACGCTGCTCACGACACTTGATTCGGTGATGAAGATGTCAGCGGCGAGACGCTTCGTCAGCATGGAATTGGAATTAAATAAATCCTTAATCAAAGCAAAATATCAGCTACAAACAACGTCAACTTCGCACGCCTTTGCTTCTCCCAGTTGGACATTTAATGCGAACATCATTTTAGGTCGTGCGAAGGTGGTGCCTATCATTACCCCCTAAACCTAGATACTAGACATAGTCATGCATTGGCAAAGGCGTGGCGGCAGTAGCGACAAACAAGTGGACTTCCGCTCGTGCATATCCACATGTGATAGTGGATGCGTCAATACTTCAGGTGTTGAGAGTATGCACTTAAAAGGGGTCAGTCCCACCGCAATTGATTTGCGCGTGCACCCAAGTCTATGCCTCAAATTTGGCTCCGTGGCTAGCCTAAGGGAACCAGAGGTCAGCTTGGTTAAAAGCTGCTGTTACAACCAAAGCTAAGGTAGTCAATGATGTGGGAATTGCGGAGCAAGAAGTCTGTGTCCAAAGCTCCTAGCAGCTTTGATCGGGCAGCATGGACGTTCCAGGAGCTCGCGAACTCAGAACTATGCGTGGGCTATGCTATAGGGTAGGATTAATCTGTCTCCGGACATCTCGGATGAAACTATGCAGGTGAGTAGCAAGCAAGTAGTAAGTAGTCATTGTGTGGTTTCTGATCAGCTTGGCAGGCCGCCATTGCCTTAATCCCCTACCTTCAGCAAAGCAGATCCCAACGGTGGTTGTGTCATGCATCGAATCACTTTTTTGCCTCAGCTCCCTTTCAGGCACATGATTGCAATCGTCAATCCAAACTTAGCTTGAAGAGTTAGCAATCAACACACGGGAGATTAGGCATCCTTCACTCCGTTCTAGCTGTCCAAGTAACAGAGAGTGATGTGAGCATTCATTTGGACAATCAGGGTAGCAATTGGAACGACTGAGGTGAGAGGAGAAGGAGGTATTTCCAACTCCTCTGCGATTATTGGATGTCCGGAAGAGAAATGTGTCGGTTATAAGCAGGGGCACTACTCGTGATTTGGCCACTGGTTCGGCGTTACTGAGGCACGTTGTATCAAGCGATGTTTAGTTCACTGAAACGAAGAGGGCGTGCAAGACATAATCCATGATACAAAGAAGTACAGTGAGGAGGACTAAGAGAAGAGAGTGGCGAGTAGTGGGAAAGAAGGTGCCGTGGGATGCAGGAGGTCTGCCTGTAAATGAGGAGAATGGGTTGGCAGTACCAAGGAAGGCGTGGTGGACTGATCGATTCCCTATCAAATAAATGGCCAGCTGTGAATGCTTGTTTGATAAAGATGATACCCTCCTCCTTCTGACAGTTTGACAGGTGGCTAGATTGCATTCATCCCACTGATCATCGCTGTTAGTAGTTAGTGTTCCTGGAGAAGCTATGAAACGGGCACTTCTAGAGAGACGCTGAGTTGCAGCATGTGAAACTGGACATGCATTTGGCCTTCATAGCCGTCTCTAGTTCCACATTCTGCCCTTCATCTTCGAGGTCCGTCTAACGAGAGAGAAGCACCAAGAGCATCCTGTGCATTCATCAAAGCACACTTTATGTCTGCATAATTCAGCATCTCCCAGGGATCCACTCTCAAACGAATTTACTGCTGCAATACATCCAAGCAGTGGAGGGATTCACTTGCTTATTTGGATTCACCACCGTTCTGCATTTCCACTTTGGCCTCATCAAATTGCTTTAGTGGGGAAGGTTTGGTGCGAAGGCAAGAAATAGTTCAAAACCGGTTTGCGCATACCATTTTAGCCTACCTGGCTGTCATCGCAAGGTCGTGGAGGGTAGTACGGCATGGGCGCGTACCAGAGCTGGCATTACGGCACCTGGTAGCCACTCAAACATGCCGTTCATGATTTGTGTGTCAGCATCAAGCGTTGGGAATGAAGTCACTTACCCATCTCTGCTCACTGAGAATGTGACGACAGAGTCGGTTGTGAGTGCTGGAGCGTGCAAAAGAGAATGCATACAGAAGCTGACATTGGAGGTGTCCAAGCAGACGGTTGGACAGGCAGGTGAATGCATTGCTTTGTGTGGTAGGAAGGGACCAAATATGAGAGTGGTTAGATGATTGAGGCACAGGACTGTAAAGGCGGATCAAATGGGCAGGCGTATAAAGTGGTGAGAAATGAAGCTGGGGTGGTTGGATGAGACACCTTCATAAAGTTGGGCTCCAAAGTTCCATTCTAGAGTGTGGTTAGTTTTGTCTTCGTTTTCTGTTCTGCATGGTATCATGCTGGGCCTCCACACGTGACTACGATGGCAGAGACAAGTGAGCTGGACGCATCATTTCTACCGTATTTCACAAGAACAGTTGGTGTGAAGGCGAAAGCACAGCATTGCAAATACGCCTTTGTGTGATAAAATAATCTGGGCACGGTGAATTTCTTTTCCCATTTGCAATTCCACCCACTTGCATCTTACGCTCTTGCGGCAACACAAATGCTTTTTATTCCCATCAAGCCAAACGCATGTTGTCTTTGTCCTCACGTTCCAATCACCCAGTTCTCCATCATTCCCACATTCCATAGTTCTGTTTTGGGTTTGAAGTGTTAGAATGCCTTGTAAACGGAGGTGATAGTGAGGCTGCATTACTTCGTCTTCACAGCAGTGATTCTGCTTCCAATGAAACCGTTTCCCCTCATCCAGCGACTGCTATCCATACAAAGCCAAGTATTTAGGCCTCAGCAATGCCGCTGTAGTGGCTACTGGTGGGGGTGATTGTATTGCAGGTACTACGCCCTCTTTCTACGGCGGCCACCGATCCAGTCTTATTTTAAATGTGTTCACCCAAACTGTGAACGGCACTTCTCTTGTCTAGTACGAGTCGAGCTATACGGGGTAAGTCAGCACACTCAAGTTGGTTCAGTGGTCACTGAAACCTGTCACTGGTGCGATGTTTTACTTTTGGCTAATCAGAGCTACTTCCTTACTCGCACAATTGGCCACGCAGGCAGTTCAGATTCTGCACTCCCAGTTTTTTAGTCTATTTACGTAAATGATCAATTAGTTGCTCAACGGATTCGACATGTCAGAGAAGTAAGTATGACTTGGGGCAGTGCATGGTAGTGGGTGGCACAGCAGCTGCATTGCTAATCGTCCTAAGGACGCAAGTTTTCTTACTTCTGCCGAAGGTATAAGCTTTTAATAAACCACATGGCCTCTAATTTTTCCTCCGATTCTCTGAATCAACTGACAGTAGTTGGAGGGTGTGGCTGAGATCAGCCAAATATCCTCCGCCTGCAGTCTGCTTAAACTTCGGTCAAACAAAAAAATAAGTGGAAGCAGAGCCACTATCTTCTCACTTCTGCAAATCACTAGATTATTTAGCGCCAGTCAAGTCTTTTAGACATCGCGGACGAGTTCTGTCTGTTTTGTCGATGCTGTGATGCACACAAAGGGGCAAGGGGAGACCCAATCGCGAAGAATCGGTTCTGCTAACCGGCCAGGCAGAACCATCCAGCCAGACTGTTCAGGCGACACCTGGCATTGACGCAGTCACCTCTCCTTTCCCACAGCTGCGAATGCAGTGCTGTACCTCGCTTTGGCTGGATTGTGTGCACAATAAGCAGTTTAGTGAGGAAGGGAGAAGCAAACCAGATGTGCAAAGCTGCAGACAGTAGCTGTGCTGCGAATCGGGTGAAGGGAAGGGACAAAGTAGCATGCTACAATTCTATCCATCGATAAAGTCATGACAGATCGAAGTGTGCGTAGCCTTGTCGCGTCAAATTATTCCCTTTCTAGACATACGAGAAACAAGTTGATAAGTCCACATGCATCGCATTGAGTGCTGAGAGCGGGGCAGAATGTGATAGGTGGTGATTGCAATCGAGGAATTCCAAACGACTGGAAGCAGACGCGCGCAAATGTAATTGTCTGCGAAATAGATGACGGCTTTGTCCCTGTTGCTGCCAATATCGTGACAGGTGGGATGGGAAGGAAGGATGTGTTGTCGGTGAACGTAGCTTCAGCATAGCCTGAGGGGTCGAAATTATCGTAGTTCTCTGCTTAGCCTACCGCATTAGTCCCCTTTCAGTCCCTAAGTTTCACCTCCTTTCCTCTAGCTGCCCTCACATTCCTACTATTATTGCTGGCATTCAGAGTCCAACGTCGCCCGCTCTCGTCAAGCACGTCCATCTGCGAGACAATCATGAACGTCCATTAGGTCTACCGCTCGAGGGTTTGGATTCAGTGTTTAGGACAACAGATGGCTGGGCATGGATTAGTGTGCTGCCAACTAGCTAGTGCCATTAGCAGTACAGCCATGCATTCGACGCCAAAATGGATTACGGATTTATTTTTGGTCACAAAACACTTGCCCTCGATGGTGGCGTATCACTCATTGTCAATGAATTATGCCGCACTACACATTGGCATTAACCGACCTGATGAAGCATAGAATGAGAGCATTTTTATTGCATAGTTGGAGTGTGCTCCACTGCAAAAGCTGTTGCCTCTTTGGAAATCGAACGCTAAAACCCCTTTCTCTAGCGCCTCCGGTTGGCGCTGTTACAAACCGCATTCGCGCCGGTTATGTATGGCCTGCACTTTGGACTTTAGCTCATAGCGAACCCTTCTTGAGTGAACAGCGAATCCTTTCTCAACAAAGTGTTCGATTTTGATGCAAGGAATTGCGCCGAACTTAGCACTGCCCATTCTGAAGTGCCAGTCTCAAATTACCTACTCTAGAACGTGCACTTCATCGTGCTCGATGGCTAGCTTTGAATTCGCACCTGGCTCATTCCACTTTTATTTCCTCAACACATTCATACACCTACAGGAATTTGTTAGGTGTGCGTACCAACTCAGCCATCTTGACGGAATGCAATAAAGTGCTTGCAAAATCTGCTCACCTGAGAACAGAAATAGGTGTGCTTACTAACAAGGTTCTGTTTGAATAGGCACCGTCTACCTGCTTCGGCAATGCTTAACAAGATATTCTCTGGAGGATGGAACATCTGTCAACAGAGTCTGTGTCAGCGATCGTTGCCTTTGTCATGCCTCAGTGCTCCGATTACACTAAACTAACAGTTGGGTGTAAATCGAGGCTGATTTAGTCGCATTCGCAGGCGGATTGTCTCAAGTCTCACGTCGCATCTCCATTCACGGGCACTTGTTACTGAAAAGAAAGGAGTACTATAAGTGAGTAAATTGAACTGGTTGTTGATGAGGGCTCTCGAAAATATCGTTTAGCGTGGGTTAGTGTGAATTGCATGAGTGGCAAAAGAATGAGACGAATAAGCTTTTAATTTTCTAGTGTAAACTCGCTTTACTTGCCTCCAAGAGCTAAGGTGTTGCATAAGTGAATCACTCGCACCAATTTTTCAAGGAACACTTTGGAAACCAGCATTCCACGTTGACGAGAGTAAATGGGTAAGTGGACTTACTGTTCCCATAGTTGGCGCTGTTAGCATTAACCGTTTCCTTTTGCATCCACGTAATCTTAGATGAATAATAGCAACCATGCTGGAATTACAACATTTTCGCATGCAATTTACATTGCCTTTGCTCCCAACGCTGTGGCGAGCTGTAATGCGACTGCTTGAATTCAGACATTGTATGGATCAATTTTATCGGGCTTAGTCAAGGTCTTTTGAGTCTGAGGTGAGGTCAAATGTGCGTCTGTGCATTATTGCGGCGTCATTATAATCAACTGCTTTGCGAATCGTCATAGTTACGCATTCGCCTTGCTCACTCTCTGGCGAATTAACAGCAACTGATACCGATCCACTCGACTGCTGAGCATACTGACCCAAACGGGACATTGCGATTGAGGTCGATGTGTGGAATCAACAAATAAGCCTCCATGTCTCGTGGGTTCCTTTCCTGCCTTCATTAAGGAACTCCCTTCATCGAGGCTTGGTCGGGGTTACAATTCTCTCACGCTCGTCAACTTACAACTCACTAACAGAAAGACCATACTGTGCAGTTAAATGTTAGGCTTAAACATCCCTAGCCACAGCTGAAGATCACGCTTGCTCCGCTGGAGCTAACAAGCATTCTCCCTTCATTTCTTACTGTTTCCTCTCATCGCACAGTACAATGTGGCCGACACACCTCAGTCCTTACCACTATTCCATGTGTTGTGCCCTTTGAGCATTGCCTGATTCTCTAATTGTACCTTCAGTGTCACAGCCACCTTGTGTGCTCCTTCTTCAGATCAACGCCGACTTACGTCAGTGTAATTGGATGCAAAGCCTCCTGCTCCCCATTTAGACGGACGAAACTGCACCATCAACGTCATCAGTTTAGTAAACGGTTGAAATTTACTCTTCATAGAACTTTGTCTACATGTTGGTCACCAATAACCAAATAATTTCATTCCTGTAATTTAGAACCCAAACATCGTGCCTTCCGAGTAGCAAACTCATCTGGTTTTAAGTTCTTGATTTTGCGGGGATTAACAATATTCACTTGCGTCCAACTTGATTCAGAGCTACCTAAATTGCGGAGGTTTGCTGTGATATCGAGGGCAAGCCATATTCAATGCATCCGTAGAATCCCCGTCTCCGTACTCACACAACCGATCCGGCTTATTTGGATGAAAGTGCGCGAAACCTGTTTTATTTTGCATTTCAACTCCGTCTGCAGTGGGAAAATGTGTAACTAGGAATCAACGGGCTTCTGCTTCATAATATGCAACGCATGTTTTGTGGAATGCAAACATATCGTCTCTACAGCTAAAATGAAACGCCTCTCATCCAGGTTCTGCGTTCAACTACGGCGGTCGAAACCGCATAACGTCTGCGTCCAAATTGACTCGTAATTTGGCAGATTAACCAATGTTGTGTGAGGAAAGTATGTTTTGGATAATGGACAGGGCTATGAAGCGTATATGTGGGTATGGATACGTTAAAATTGGTTTGGTGCGCATATTCTCATGCTTTAATCGCATTTTAGGCCAAAAGCACGGTAAAGGAAGAAGTGGGTAGAGGGCAATGAGGTAGTCTATGGTTGTGGGCATAAGCGCGTGGAGGAAACTCTGCTTGCATCCATCCTGCTTGCTCTTGTGCATGATGCATATGCTTGAAGAGAACTTGGCTGCATCGTGTTTGAGAATGGCACATGCATAATGGTAGATGGAGATGCATGGCAGCAGCAAACAAGCAGGCCGCCTCCGACCTAGCTGAAACTGAATGCCGTGACTAGGCTATCTCTCACTTAAAGCCATTTCCCGTTCCATGCTTGTCTAGGCAGCATGGCACCACTCCCGCACTCCGAACGTGGAGGTAAGCCCAATTCTGATCGTCAACTACAGTCACCTAGACTACCTTCTGTTCATGGGCAGGACTAAGACCATATGATGTTTAATAAGCCATGGCAAACACCAAATTGCCTTAACAGAAGCGACACTTTGCTGCATTCGCATGCAATTAAGCCACTCCGCCTTTGCTCGCGCCTTGCTCTAATAATAAACTTGGCAGCTTGTCCCACCTCTTTGGAGGGTGCATGCTGTCGGGAACAGCACAATACCTCGTCTCCACCATCACGCCTCTCTTTTTTCTTCACTTGCACCGCTTCCGTGTAGAAACAAGGCATCGTTCCAACAATCATATCGTTCGTCGATTGCAAGTCGCAGTTGTGTGCGAAGTGCAGGCAGCAAATCTCCCTGGCATGGTCTGTTCCTGCTGGTCCCACAGGACTCACTAAGCACTAGGTACACGAATCGTAAGAAATCGCATTAAATATGAAACAGAGTGATGCCATTCCACCCATTATGTGTCTACATGAGCGGAGGTATTCTTGGCGTGCTGACAATTAAGACTTAGCATTCTTGATGAGAAGCAGGAGCTTGCACAAATTCTGTCATTCCCTGGGCGCATTGTCATCAGATGCAGGGAAGTGTGCATTTGCCATGGAAGTTGATGATACTCACACCACAAGTGGGTGTGGAAAATGCTCATATAGGGAAGCAGAAGACCAATCGCGTCGTCCGTTCTGTGAACAAGGCCATTGTCATCGGAATTGTGAGGGGAAGCTGGAGGAGAAGAGGCGTGGATAATTAGTCCCATTGTTATTTCTGGTACGCACAGCCCGCAGCATGGGAGAAGAGACTCCCGTCGCTCCACCTAATAATCACATCCAAATGTGATATCGAACGCACGTTCCCTAAATTCGAGTTCTTCTTTCCACACACTTATTCTCCTAGTGCTTATTTACGCACCCGTCGGCAATATTCCGTCCTGGCATTTTGTTTACTGCAATCCTTGCCAAGGACTCCTTTGCCAAAGCTTGCAGGTGATGGCAGTCTGTCTGAAGTGAGAGCAGCGTAACTTATTCGGAGTGTTGGTGCATGGCTGGTCACCGCATAACTATGGAGCAGTGATTGCAAATCATCCACAAAGTCGTAGGCACCAACAGATCAGATCAAGTCACACAATTGCATCGCACATATGTGCTGCAAGCAAACGATGGCAGCGACGACGACGGATGCAGCAGCATCAGGATTGACGTCGCTCAACTGCACATATTTTTCCACAACACTAGGCATTTGAAGCAAAACTGCCTTCCTTCTAAGACTTACTAGTTGGTGTGCGCCAAAAATAATACGGTAGAGCAAAAAACAAGGAAGAATTTCATCAACAAATAGGAGGAGAGTAGGAAGCGCTACTTGTGTCCAATCCAGCCCCAAAATACCAGATGTAATGCCACGAAGTATGTCCATCAACGGTTCAAGCATTGAGTGCACAGTAGAGCTTCAAGTTTATTTTTGACGAAATTGGCGAGATGTGGCCAATGCAGACAGCACCGATTTAAATAAATGCAGATTGACGCAGAGATTTTGATATTCACCATAGCGTAGAAGCATCAAATTCACAGAAATCAGTAAAATAGCGGTAGATCCGCACTTCCAAACATCAATCGCTGACTGCGCGACTATGGAGAGTAGTCAAATGGATACGCAAGAGAGATGCGAGGGGATGGAAGAACACGTAACGAAATTTGATGGAGAGAAAGTAGAGACACAGTTAATAGGCTTTTCATAATGCAGAAAACAATTCACTAAGCATATCTGATGCAGGTAGACGGTGACTACAAGACAGGGACCATGCTAGTGAAAGTACAAATTTCCATTCTCAGTTACGCAACCTCTGCATGCACTTAATCACCTCCCGTCAAAGTGTCTAATTTGACACCAAAAGCTAGCAATGTGCTTTGAGTGAATAAATATGGTGTTGAGAAAGAAAACACTTTTATTTTATCGTCACATGTCCACCTCCTTCCGCAAGCCAATGACAAGTGCTGTGGCCACACACACGGCTGCATTGCCGAGAGCGATAGACGGTGAAGCGTGTATGTAAAGCCGTGTCGAAATCGGCCCAAAGGTCGAACCGTTTTGTATGATTCGCACAGAAGAATCTTCTGCTCTGGTGGGCTCGTTAGCCCTGCAATCCGATGCCTTTGGCTCTTCAACCCAGCTTTCTTCATCGCAATACTCACCTTCCGTCCCTTCACAACCCAGTGAAATGCGTTTTGTGCCTTCCTGTCCAAACACACGAAATCGAGAGTCTAGGCATATAGTTGTGTCCAAGGGTTTTCCGATTCTGCCGACGAATTCCTTTTTGTCCTTAAAAATAGGCGCATTGGACAAAGGTGAGTAGCAGCAAAACGTTCATCAAACATGGGATTGCGTTAATCGCTAGTCGAATGAGTGCAACCTAGTCGACGTCCGAATGTTGGAGGGCTTCATTGTGGGGAAAATGAGCACTGTGCCCAAGTGGTGACTGGCAAAGTGTGCTCTACTTAGGAAAAATTAACCGCCCACAGAAAAGATGAGATTGCTAGTGTCTGTAAACGGTTTGGCTAAGGCTCGAGTGGAATAAAACCAGTTGTTGTTGATTTGATGGGGGAATAGGGAAAGACCGTCCTCGCCTCTTGGCAACAGACCAAGCAGTCGGCGGAAACAGCATCTCAGAAATGCGACCACGTGACTGCAATCCCTTCGTAGTTCCAAAATTTGTATGTGAGACCAATGCGAAGTGCGCGCAAAAATGTTACAAATGCAGCATGCGGAGGAACCTAATTGGACCACAGCGCAGGGTGGAACGTAGCAGACTTGTGGCGCATCACCATCCAGATCTGGAACAAAGATGCAGTAATTTTAGTCATAAATTAGACAGCTTCAAGCATAAAACGTGGCATCAGGTGATGCGAATGGAAGGCACATTTACTAGCCATGAGTTCGACAACCTGCTGCTAAATTGGCATCGCTGCTGAGCATCACCACACACCAACATCCAATGCTGGGTGACTGAGATGTTGCCCATGTTGTTGTGTTGGTGGAGAGCAGGCCTGCATTGTACCAGCAGCCTAATGCAGCAGCGCATCGCATTAGTCGAGAAGTCAGTGGGACGAACTGCATGGCAGTCAAGGGTGTAAGGCGCAGGCTGGAAGCCAGATTCTTACGGCTTCGAGCGCAGATGCGCGCACTTTGGTCAACTAGACAACCTTCGCTACCACACAGACGAACTCGAGGAGTAGCTTATTATACCTGACCGTCGTGAATATGGCGACAGACGAGAGCGTGCCAGAGAATGCGCATTGACAAGAACGCAAAGCGAACAAGCGTAGGGAGCAGGAGTTGAACCTACGCGCGGAGTCCTCAATGCATTTCTAGTCCATCGCCTCAACCACTCGGCCTTTGCTACGAACCTTTTGGAATTAAATATTATACATGTCTAGACTTCCACACAGTTGCAACCAAGTTATTAAATGTGGCACATACTTAAGTACTCTAGAGGAGAAATGCGGTAAACTGAATGCCAAACATCAAGGCCGTTTACTTCACTCACTAATTGCAACCCACGCAAATACAGTTAACGGCCTTGGAAACACTGCTCATAATTGCAATTTCAATCACGCAAGAAGTAGTGAGATTTACTCCTTCAATGCACTTCTACCCTAAACTTGCTGATGCGAAGTTCCGAGGAGGAAAGTGAGAAGATCCCATTCTCATCACTCAATCAATCACACAGCGTGCGTGCGTGCCTGTACACAATCCTCCAGGTTCACTGGGATTGCTCTCCATGGGACATGGTTGCTTGATGGATGAGAGCTGAAGATGACATTCCAATGCATCCTACTACTGAAGCAAACACAGCCGGGCTAGCGAGGCGTGTGGAAGTGGAATTGCAACAACTACGATATGCTTGCGGCAGCTCACCTCAACTCTTCCTTCACAATTTTTTACGTTGAGATTTTGAAAACATTTTGTAGGATCATTACTAATGTGCTGCAAGTGCTGCGTTTCAATGACGCTTGCGTTCCCATCGTACTTCGATAACGTGCTGCCAGTTTACAGCACCACTTTGCGTGACTTGGCAACAGTTCCTACTCTTCTTAAAGTTCGCGTCAGCTGTCTTCGCCTATTAGATAAGAAAATGTCTCAAATACGATGTGATTTGAACAGCGTTTCAAGCCGCAGCGACCCGACTGTCATAAGTTTGCGCTTTGTGATGAAGAACTATTGCTTCTGTTGCATTGAACGCCTTGCGGCGAGCAGTCTGCCAGCACTCTTGCAGGCACCAGACTCGGGTGGTCCAACTCCAGTAGACGCAGTCAGAGACATGCTGGGTGGTGATTCGTATCCTCCAACAACAGCATGCCAATGACGGTGTCGTGCGGGAATTTCGTGCATCAAGATTGAATGCTTTTGGTGACCGAATGTTCTACTGTCATTTGGCGAGAGCAAATGGCCAAAATTTTGCATTTATTCTTTTCCTTGCGACCAAACCGCAACCAGTATTTAAAATTAGGGCTGTACTCTCGGTTTTGCGCATTTCACGCCTCCTATGTATGATGTTCGCCTGAAAGATGCACGCTAAATTCACAATGAGACCGTGAGCAACTCTAGAAACTGTCGCTGCATTTGCTATGAATTAAGCTACAATGTGTTATTGGCCGAGAATGTGTGTTCGTGTGCCCTGGTTGTGGATAAGTGTCCCACCCGTCAGTCACAGCATCAGTTTCTATTTTTCGACAGATGTGAGCTGGCACAGTGGTGAAACTTGCGTGTGTGAAGCATAGATGGGGCCGGAGGAGATTGGACACTGTCTAATACAACTGTGGTGACTGTTTGGCCATGCACTTTGAGTGACTGATAGCGCAGCTATCGCATTTGGAAAGGACTCAGTAAAAACGCAATTCATCGAGTGTTTAACGAATTGTTCAGAAACAAATGCCTACGGAGTCACTTCTATTTAGTACTCGGATTCAGTAAGGGCCCGCTTCAAGGAACTTGCTGCTGGTAAACTGGAAAGATACTGTAGCAAGGCAAATATGCCTAGAAGTTCTACGATTGGAAGGAAAATGTAGTTTGCGACCCTTTTCATGCACCTTCTTAGGAAAGCGGCTTGAGATAAGGAGGTGAGATCAGAACAACGCGAAATAACTCGATGGCTGGCCAAAGACTAGCATTCTTAGAACTGGGACCAAAGATGTGTAGTAAGCTTCTGTCATCAACAAAGCTTCCCTTGCAGTTGTGTCAACTTCTGTACTGCCCCGCAGAAAAGCACGAATGTGGCTGATTAGGCGGTCCTTCAGTTGGTTTGTTTAACTAGTTTCTCATCACACGACACAGCCTCAACTATGCTTCACGTCACCGGAAACGCATAAATTACAATCTGCTTAGATTCGCTTCGGTAGGGAATTCTTTCAAGGAACTGTTGATTGCATCATTGTGGTTCTAGCCTTGAGTGTGTTTTGCCGTGGTCAAACCATTATTCGTGGGTGCTACACATTTTGTGTGGGTTTACTTATTGCGATGGTATATGATCAACTCGGTGCATTTGGCCTCGAAACGGAAATGCGGGACGTCTGGTATGGTTGGGGAACAGTAACTAAGTTTGGAGCAGTCACGACCATCAGGCACCCACTGCACGTGCCCATGGGGCTATACATTGGTCTGCATAGCGGTTAGTTGGATGTACCTCCAACCTTCTTCCCTTCCTCATCCATCTCTGCAAGATGCACACCAAGTTGTCCAATTGGATGTCAGCCGCACGCCCCAACGTCTTTAGTAACCTATCGTTGCAGTTATCGAGCTGACCCATTTACACATTGCTGGCGCTGTTGTCATGCCATTGGCCTCTCTCGCAACTCCACAGGCTGTGACTAAATCCTGGCTGGGTGTGTGGATTTTAGAGACGCCATGACTTTTGTCTGATTTGCCTCCAACCAAGTTGTCACACTCATCTCGCATATTGTTTTGTGAAACCAATTTAAATTGATGCCAATCCACTGCCTCCCATGTGTCAAAATCATTCAGCACAAGTCGCATCTGCTAACTTGATGGCTATATCGAATCCCCATTTGTGTCCATGCATGTTCTGTATGCTCACGTTCATACTTAGCTTTCAGGTTCGATCACAGACTTTCCTATGGTATCTCGAGGCAGTGGGTGCGAAGGATACACCTCCAGCTTCTACCAACGCGAAATGCTATGCGTCTTACATTTGATGTGCGTGGAGGAAAGAAAGCGAGGCACTGCACTCGCTCGTTTCTGTGAGGCAAACTCATTTGGCTACACGTGAAATACGTGACTATTTCCTCATCATTAGCTGCCAAGGATCTATTTGCAAGACCACGGTTATCCCCTTCTTTCCTGTCTGACTCTCTTGTCCATTTAAATACAAATGTGCAAACAGAGTAACCGCTGGAATGAGCAGCCACACTATGCCCAGGACGGAAGTGCGCTACACGCGATATTAGTTGGTGAAAAGGCAGTGGAACTTCCATTCATCGGACTATCAACGGATTAAGATGACTTGCCAATGTGACATTGTGTTTGGACATCCTCTTGAAGCAGTTGTGTTGCATGTCATGAAAACTAGGCTGACCATACATCAAGCTCGCGTCATATACCTGCACTCATGCCCACGAATCACTTAACCACCTATCATCCACTACTTCCTTTTCTGCACTGTCAGCCCGAGGCATGATTTAAGCCTGAGGGTATGCGCAATCGAGCGATCACAATGCCTTCCTACCCACACTTACGCACCTCGTATTCATTGATCAAACAAGTTACCATTCCCCTTCTCCTAAATTCATCTGCCCGATTTAGGAAGAGGCTTGTGGGAACAAAACAGGAATGATGAATGATTTATTTGGGCGTGGCACTCGAACCGAGGATGGTCTATCACAGTTGAGGAAGGCGGCTTTGGGTTGGCCCTCACAGTTTGGACTTGAGAAAATTAGGCAAATTAAAAGTGAGCAACTTATTTCCGATGAATCACAAAGCTCAATACGGAATGTGTTTGGTACCCTTTTGCGCATAAAATCCAAATTAATCAAGCATGTGTTTTAATATACCGAAAATGGCTGCGAATTCCATCAATTGATTGAATCCATCTCATTTCCTACATTACTGTTTGCACTTGCAAATGTAGGTTCTCTAGGATGAGACCAAGTGGTGACAGGAGATGGATCAAAGTTAAGGGTTTGCAAAGCGACACTTTGGTGATTGCACCAATCCGAAGGCGCAATGCTTGATGCGACAGCGTTAGCGATAATAATCAATTCGTTTGAGCTTAAATAGAAATTGTGCCTTTGAACAGATGAGATGACTCGTGAATGTGAACGGTGTGGTTAAAAGTCGAAGTCGACATGCTGAATGGACGCGAGGAAGATCATCTCAATGTGTATATGAACAGATGGCAGTTTATACATGCTTGCTTCTGCTCACTGTCTGAGCTGTTGAAGGCAAGCGCGAATGGCCTCAGCTCTGCGGAGAGTAGGTCTCAGTCTGCCTTCTCTTCCAGCGCCCAATCTCTACTTACCCACTCACCCACTCATTCACATTCATCCACGTCCAACGGCAATCCGAAGGCTCCCCCTTGTTTCGTCTTAGTAGCCATCAATTTCGCCGTGAAGTTATGCGGCAGGTGTGATTTGCAACCTGGTAAACTACGACTGCTAATGCGACTACGAATATCCTCCGATTGGAGCATTTCAGCGCAACTTGGCTGTGCCTCATTCAGTCCCCCAAGCAGGGCGATGACTTCCTCATAGTGGTGCAATGTGACTGAGTTAGTGTCATCAGACAAATTCCAACAATATGTTGCATTCATTTGCCAACTATTCCAGTTGAGAACCTCGCCTGTTTAAAAGTCGACATGATTGAGGACCACTTCCAGTGGTCTCATTTTGAATGACGGTGACTGTCAACTGGTAGGATGGCTTTGGTGGGTCCAGTGACGAGAAGTGGATGGTGGGAAGTGACATGGATAAAGTTAGCGTGAGGGGGCAAGTGCAAAGTAGGGCAAGACGGGCATGGTCCATTAGAGTCTAGCCAGCAAAACCAAAGCTAGGTAGCCTTCTTTCTTAAATGGACGTGTGAACATGCACTTACAAATACATTCACTCATCTGTTGTTTTCTGTGATGCAACTGTCGAAATGTATGTCACTAGTGCATGGCATTCTGCACTTACCGTGGTTGGTTATCTGTATGCGTTCGTGCGATGCGAATGACACTGGCCTAATGTCACCACGTGGAGCTGTCGACATGCACCGTACATCTCACAGGTCTACTTCCTGAATCTCCTATAAGAATCTTGACGATCGCACGTACAGCAGCTAGGCTTTTGTCCATAGGTGCATTCAACTAACCGCTATGCAGACCAATGCGTAGCCTTATGGGCACGTGTGGTGGGTACCTCATGGTCGTGGCTGTTCTAAACGCAATTGCTGTTCCCTAACCATGCCTGGCCATCCCGCGTTTCCGTTCAGATACCAATTGCACTGAGTTAATTATGTACCATCGCAATGAATAAACCCACACAGAAAGCGTAGTACCCACAAACAATAGTTTGTCTACTGCAAAACACACTGAAATGTATAACTATAGTAATGTAATTAACAGTTTTTTGAAAGAGTTCTCCACTGAGGTAAATCTAAGCAGATTGAAATTCATGCATTTTTGACCATGAGAAACATGGGTGGATGCGCGTCGCGTACTATTGCGCAAAGAGCTTGTCGCACATGAGTGGAATCAGTGTTAGGGCTACAGACGTGCAGTCCTCGCAGAAGGCTGTTGCAACGCTTCTTCCAAGACCCTGTTAAAAGCTAGGTCAAACGTGAGATGAATCAGAACACGATTTGAATTATCAACTGTCTGGTATTTTGTACACCTATTTAGGCATCGCGCTCGTTGAACGCTTCCGGCTAACACTAAACTATGCTGGTATATGCATGTCGTCCTTACGCGTGCCGGCGTCTGTTGCATCATATGTTGCTTTGACGTAAATGGTGGAGCACTGATTTCTGAGCTGTGGTGATTAATCTATCCACCTCATGCTGATTCCGCATGGTATAAGTGAGTTTCAAATAACTCTACCTCGTTTCCATAATGCTACACAGCGTTTTGCCTCTCCTCTGACCGAGCAGCGCATGCTGCGACCTCAGGATATGGATCACAACATACCTGTAGAGTACCAACCACGCAGCCGGATCGCAAGTCGTCTTACTGCCGATTCTCTACTGGAAAACCTCACAAGTATAACCTTCTTCTGGACATTCTACAACTACTGTCGAGAAAGGGTTCAACTGGTTGCCACCAAGGGGCTATGAGCGCTGATCTCCCAACTCTAAATAGCTCATATGCGTTATTTTATTACTTCTCTTATTTCGCTCTTAATATCTCTGAAAGGCGGCGTCTGGTAGAGGTAGGAAGGTCAAGGAAAACGATCGTGATTGATATCTGACTGCGGATATGACTGAGAATGGCCGCACCATAAAAGGAAGAAGCGGTTGCTCACTCGTGTCGCTGAGAGTGATGTGACTTGGGAAGGTACTTCGGGGCAGACCACCTACTACTGCTGGCAGTCGCTCCCATCAGCAAAGGCGAATCGATAAATGACTATTTCCTTCATGGACTCGGACCACACACTGACTACCTACTAGTTGTGTTCCTCCACTCGCAGTGTCTGAGTGCAGCCCATACCTCCGATTTATAACTAGCTACAGCAGCAACACATGTTCAGCAGCAGCAGCAGCAGATCAGGTGGACCCACCTAATTGCGCAGACTGAACACATCCCTCGGCCACCTGCCACCGTTGCCAGCACCACCTCTGAACTGCAAGTCGCCTCTTCAATGCTGCTGAACGGGTCATCAGTTGGTAAGCCCCAGCCAATGCCAGTTTGGAAAACCGGAGTCCAAAGTGAACGACTCCACCATACCTCTGGTCATCGCTGCTCCTACCTCTGTCGCCACTGCTGCTGTGTCCTCCTCCACTGCCACGAGCTCAGCCGATGCCCTGACGACCGCTACAACGACAGTGCCGTTGTCTTCATCCTGGCCTGTTATGTTCCTCCATTTGCTTCCCTCTTCTCGCCCTTCCCTTCATCCGAGTGCGTTTATCCTTCTCTTTATTGGCCCTCTTAACAGCCACTCAACGACCGTTGTGAGGGTGTGAAAATTGCTCCTTCCCCCAAGCATGTGCAAGCACTTATTGAATTGAGAAATTTTTGAGGCTATTCGTTTCCGCAATTCATACATCTACCTACATAATTCCTTTGTCCGCTTCTCTACTATGCCTCAAAGGAGGATGAGTGGATAGGCGCAGGACTCATCGTCCCTTCTTTTCTGTTTGTACCACTCCTCTTTTCGTTACCTCCTAGTTGCACTCTCTAACTAATGCAATAGCGGTGGCAGCAGCAGCAGCGGCGAATTTGAACGGGTGAAATTTTCTTTCTTTCCCTTTCCATATCATCTCACATGCACACAACAAAGGAGGGGATGACAACATCGACGTGAAAATTGTTGCCATGGTGGCCGCAATTTCACCTAGCTCTGTCCATGCTTGTATTTGCGCGCGCACTCGCATTAGCAAATCTCTCAAAAATACAGCTCTGTACTGGCTAAACCAGCATTTGTTCTTGTCGTGAAAAGGAGAGCAGGAGGTGTTTCACATTTTATTTCGGGTTGGAAGTTCAAGTGCGCATTGTCAGCGTAGGCAAATGTCTTGGTGCTTCTCTTGGCATGAATGACTAGCTGAATCCCCTTACTCCACTGCGGCATTATTCTAACCAACTTCTGCCTCCATCTCCACTACGAGTGTGCAGATGTACAAATGGAAGGGCAGAGAAGTGTGGACAGTGCTTGGGTCCCACACCCATGGACTCGTGCTGCAGTGATCACTCTGCTCAGCGAAGCTGGAGGAGCACATTGGCAGTGAACTGCGTACTTTAGGATTCCTAATTCGGACTTCGCTTCTCACGCGGTACGGTCCATCACGATGCAAGAGAAGGCCCAGGTCACTACACTGGAATCTCAGAGGCGTCAGTCTGACCCTATTGCTTCTTCACTGTGAACTGCATTGTGCCTGATGACTGAGAATAATTTTGAGTCTTATTCCTCCTGCCTCTGCCGTTCGGAGGGTACGAAGAATGTCTTTCTCCATCTGGCAATTGCCTACTCTTTTCACAATAAGTGGTACTGCTGATTTTCGTTGGTATTCCACGAAGGGATGGTTTATGGTGGTTTCGGTGCAGAAGCTACATACTGTTGGCGCCACAATTGGTATGGGTGAGGCCATCGCTGCCAATAGCGGTGCTAATAACGGAGCAAGAACCGCTCAACCATCTCGGCCTCCATCGCAATGACGTGTGGAGCCTGCGTTGACCTTCAACGCTGCCTCACAATTTCGCCATGGCCTACTGAACTGATCCGTGCAGCGTGTGTTAATTAACCAAGCACATTTAATCACTCACACACTTTTGTGCCCATTAACTATGTCTGTGCTTATTAGAACAGCGAAATTTGCTGCTCCTTCGTAGCATTCCCTCTATTCTTCTTAACTCTTTTAGCATGGCGTGTCAGTTGGACCTGGTGGATGCGACCGGAGCTTGTCTGATACAGAAGCCTGCCTCCGTTTTTTCTAGCTCTTTGGCGAAGATGTGGTAAAGAGTAACGGAGCGCACCACCCACTAATTATGTGAGGATGCACACGAGGATGTAGCACGTTGAGGATGACATTTAAATACCAATAATGCTGAAGAAATGTGTCACGGGCATCTATTGCTGCATCACATAGGTTGTGGAGGTGTTAGCTGGCACTGTCACCACTTGGAGGAGTCATTCTGAAGCATTCTGTTCATACAATTTCCATGTGTCATCCACTAGCAGACGATGGAGAGTTTCGAAGTTCGAACATTTGTTCATCTTCACTTTCTTGGAACACCTAAAGAATGCGCGACAATTTCACTCTAATCACTGACTGACAAATAACATTCATGTTTTGCCATAATGAGTTAACGCATTGTTTATCCTGAAACGACCTACCTACTGCTCCACCACCAATCTTCCGAGACGAAGACTTCCAATATCTCGTTCTCTCCACGTTGCCTGCGTGGGTGTTTGCTGCACTGTAGAAGAATTATTTTAATTTCTGAGGGCCAAGCAAACACATCGAGGACTAACCCATCTGCCTACCTCCCTTCCTCTCTCTCTCTCACACAATCTCGAGTGGTCTGACACTATCCAAACCAACTCAATGCAAATGGGAGGCAGTCAAAGCTAATTTATTCTTTAGAATGTTCAAAATTAGAGACTGAAAAAAGTGTTTGATGACTGCTGAGTTTGCAAGAGAAAAGACCCTAAGTTTACTTTCATTTTAGCTAGTTGAAGCGGTTCAGCGAAATGGAAACCAGAACTTCAAGCCTCAGGAACTCGAGTCTCACCAGCTATTCTTGCCTGCTCAGTAAGAGGAATGAAGCCTTTGCATCTCAATAGCGCATAATGCTTGCTGGAACATCAGTGGATTAGGGCAGAACGAGGTATTAGTAGCATCAATAGTTGGGTCATAAAACCGTTCACCTGTGAGGCAGAAAGCAAGATCTCGTACTTCGGGAAGCCTTTGGACTGAACGATCGAGTCCACTGGTACATGCTGGTTTGTGTTTGCAGTCAGCCCTTCTTTCCTTTTTCGAAACCATGACAATGTTTCAAAGCTGGTAGGCATGATTCCCGTGGGCGAACTTCTCGGCCAATGGCCATCACACAGTGTGCAAACCGGTGGTTGACATGGTTCTTGTCACTGCGGTTCCTCTTTACCCTCTCTTGTAGTAGTGGGGATATTTGTGATTGACTGGTTGGTAGAAGAATAATAGGTGCGAGCTATTCATAATTAGTGACTAGCTACTACTTTGGTTGAACCATGTCTTGAACGCTTGCTACGTCATTGCCAAAAGAACCACCACTACTGCCATACCAGCAACGAGCGTATTAGAACACCTTCGTACCCATCAATTATAATTGGACGGTGTCGCTGGGAGATGGACCACAATAGGTGTGGATCACCCTCGCCTTTGGAGCAGCACGATAAGCAGTTTGTTCAGCATGCATTTACCTGATATGATGTCAGCTAGCAGATACAAATAGAGAGAGATCAAGGCTCAGCGTTGTGGTTCTCTGTTTGCATTGAGCTCGCGTGTAAGTAAAGTGGTGCGAATAAGGATGAAGGATGGATGGATTGCTGGTGTTGCCACCGGTACCAGTCACCTGATTGAAGACCAATGCAGGCGGAACAGGAAAGAGGATAGAAAGTCTGCCTATTAGAGAGGAGAGAAAGGCGGGAAAAAGGGGAAGAAGTGCCTGTGAGACAGAGGTCAAAAAGGTGTATGGAGTGTAAATGCTACCAAGTGACAGGAAGGGGATGATGCAGTGAGCTAAGGAAAGGGTGACCATTCTATCATCGTGGTGATATTGGCAGAGCCAGTTCAAGCAGAGGGCAAAGCAGGTGCGGCGACGGAGGTAGGAACTGCTAACTGTTGTCCATGTGGCTGTAGGCGTTGGCCAGTATGTAGTCACTATGTGGTCCAGATCAGCTTGGCAGACCGCCATTGACCTAATCTCTCACCTTCAGCAAAGCAGATCCCAACGGTGGTTGGTGTCAAGCACCAAATCACGTCTTCGCCCCATCTCTCTATTAGGCATATGATTGCAACTGTCAATCCAAACTTAGCTCGGAGAGTCAGCAATCAACACACAGGGGATTAGGCATCCTCCACTCCGTTCTAGCTCTCCAAGTAACAGAGAGTGGTGTGAGCATTCATTTGGACAGTCAAGGTGGTATTCGCGACGACTAAGGTGGAAGAATATGGACATACTGTCTAATCCTTTGCGATTATTGAAGGTCCAGAAGAGAAACTTGACTATTTTCAGCAGGGGAACCACTCGTGATTTGGCCATGGGTACGGCAGTACTGAGACGCATTGTATCAAGCGTTGTTTAGTTCACTGAAAACGAAGAAGGCGTGCGAGATATAATTCATGATACAAGGAAGTATAATGAAGTGGACTAACAGAAGAGAGTGGCGAGTAGTGGGAAAGAAGGTGCCGTGGGATGCAGGAGGTCTGCCTGTAAATGAGGAGAATGGGTTGGCAGTACCAAGGAAGACGTGGCGGTCTGATCGATTCTCTTTCAAATAAATGCTTAGCTATGAATGCTTGGTTGAGAAAGATGGCACCCTCCTTCTTCTGACAATTTGACAGGTGGCTGTGATTGCATTCATCCCACTGATCATCGCTGTTAGTAGTTAGTGTTCCTGGAGAAGCTATGAAACGGGCATTTCTATAGAGACGCTGCGTTACAGCATGTGAAACTGGACATGCATTTGGCCTTCATAGCCGTCTCTAGTTCCACATTCTGCCCTTCATCTTCGAGGTCCGTCTAACGAGAGAGAAGTACCAGAAGCATCCTGTGCATTTATCAAAGCACACTTTATGTCTGCATAATTCAGCATCTCCCAGGGATCCACTCTCAAATGAATTTAAAGCTGAAATATATCCACGCAGTGGAGAGATTTACTTGCTTTTTGGAACCACCGCCTTTCTGCTTTTCCACTTTAGCTTCATCAGGTTGCATTCAGTGGGGAGAAGGTTTGGAGCAAACGCAAGAAATCGTTCAAAACCGGTTTGTGTGTGGGTACTCAAACCTCTGATAGTTGTTTGAACAATCGTGTCAAGCAGGTCTTCTATAAATTCACTCTCACATTTGACTTAGCGTTCCCTCCACATAGCATATCAGCCTGCCTGACTGTCTTAAATGACCTACACTAGGACATGCACTTCATCGTGCTCAATGCCTAGCTTTGAATTCGCATCTGACCCACTCCACTTCTGTTTTCTCAACGCTTCGAGCAGAGATTAATTCAGCACTGGCAAAAACTGGTCAAATCTTCTACTTCTATGCACACAGTAGGCATTGTTGACTACCTTTGACGCCCTCAAGTTCCACCCCAGCAACCAAACAGATGGTGACGCCACAACGGCAAAGGTCGGTTAAAATACTTCTTATACCCTCAACCATACTTTCCGTAAATGCACACGTTCCCTTCTTCTCCCTTAGCACTCTCCTCTCTGTTCCATTGATGAGTCGTTTTTACTCCTGCCTGTGAACTTCTCCTTCGGATCCTCTTACTGCTATCACCTCACTATTACAGAAATGTATAACAAGGAGGTGATGCGGACGACGATGTCAAACGACACTTGCCTCTGCCTATCGTGTAGTTGTGACAGTAGGAGAGCGCATCCTGCTAAAGCTTCATGATGGTGAGTGGCGGCGAATTCAGAAAATGAACTAGCACTGCTGGGAACGTGTTGCATTGCCACGAGGTGCTGATACGCATGCCGTTGTGGACTGGTTGCAAGGGATGGGTAGCCAGTGTAAATTGCTGCGTCAGCAATGGTGGTAGCGATGTTGGTTGAAGTGCGCCAGACGAGGGAGCATGCGGGAGGGGTAAGAGCATGTCAAAAGTCCTCGTGAGTGCAAATGAACAACAGTCACCATGGGGAATGAAGCCTAGCTAGAGCATGTTATTTGACCAGTGCTGGTGTCGAGTAATGCGTGACTTGGCTGGTAATCACTATTTCTGCACATAAGAGGATTCGATTCTCAGCATATTTTGTAGTCCACAAAGCTTTGCCTGCTTGTACACTAAAAGGAACTATGAGATCATGTGTTCTGCATAGAGTTTGGGGCACAAAAATGTAATTCTGAATGAGGAATTTGCTGTTAGTGGGGCAAGTTTGGCTTAACGAAATACTATTTCTTCCCACGTGACAGGAGACACTGTTCCTGGCAGTAAAATTGTCCTCGAGAAAGGCCAACCTAAACGGATGGATCCGGTTTCCTCGCACAAATGTGCTTACTCTTAGTAGCTCTCATGGCTTTCACTCAGTCCGAAGCCAGTCCCTAAGATAATAACAGTGCAACCCACACTACTTCAAGTTAATGCTCGGAGTGGTGGCAATGCCTGCGTTTTGTGTGTTCCCTGCTTCAGTCTTAGCTTAAATGGACAGCTTAGTGACGCCATCGAAATTCCAAATACTTTAAATCAACCACTTGCACACTCAACAGATTAGATCACGCAAGGCCTCCATTTTTCCGGAAAACAATATTTCGTCCGAAAGAAAGCAGATTAAGGCTGGTCGATGGACTAAAAATAGTAATTTCTGCAGGAAATGCGCTACTATATCAAGTCAAAAATAAGTCGGCTTTTAGATTTACCTGCAACCAGGCTTAGTGATCATTGCAGTCACTACCGTTTTGCAACCATCATCTTACTAATCTAGCACATGTCTTCTGCCTTCCTGCGTACCACTAAGAGAATTGCCAGTCTCCACACTGTACGCAGATCAAAATTCATAAACCCTCTTTTCTGCAAGAGATTTATCCAATCAGTACACACACAGAAGCTGTCATTTCACTCTACTAGCATTTGATGGTGTTATATTTTCCAAAGCATTATTATTATTAGTAGGTCGGTTAGTTGGATACAGCCAGTCTACTTAAACCTACCACTTCTTGCCTGCGGTCAGCCATCAATATCTTTACTTGCATTTCAGCTTAAGTATAGCCTAGCTTTCGACAGACATCAATTGATGCAATACCTTAGTAAAGTGACAGTAGAGAATGGTTGAAGTCTTTCCACTGAAGATGGTAGAGGTCTCTGTCTACCTTGCTGATCGCATACGAAATGAAGGGACTCAAATAACAAGTAAAGTGGTTGAGTGGAGGCCTCAGCAGTCTACGCAACGCAGTCTGTAATGAGGTGGAGTATGACTGAGACCACTAAGCGAAAATAGACCAGTCTGACAGGCCTGAGCACTCATTATGGCAACGAGCTGTCAACGCGACGCGACTCGATTTCTATTCACACTTGTCAATCATCTAATCAGACGCATTGCATGAGCACTGTTCAGCACAGCCCAATGCCCTTTGACATGAGGTTAACTCTCTTGTATATATAGTCAGCCGTTCGGGGTTCCATATCTGCAGTGGTGATAGTTGGACAAATGCAGAAAAGGAACATGAAACGGACTCTTGATCAAGCATTTACCACCCCAACCTCCTCAACCCACTCTCACGCCTCCTCGGCCGCATGTAGCAGTCAGGTCTATACGAATAATGAAGAATGGCAAACGGTTGTCACTGACAATCCGCTAAAATTAAGGCTAGCAAAGGTGGTGAGCAAACAACACCACAAAAAGTGTAAGCCAATCTTCTCTCTTTTGATCTTCTGTCTTCATGCGCGCTTTGTCACGTCCTATATTCCCAAGACTAGTTCGTAGAGGTTAGGTAGGATCAAACGTAGCCAAGATTTGCATTTATGTACTCTGTACTCGAACTGTTCCCCGTCAGTTGCGCGTTGCCAACCTTGGTGCAAGTTGCACTGACTAAGCTCCTCACGGCTTGAATATCTGTGCCACACATGGCACCTGTGCTGCATTTATGCATGTGCATGACTTCCGCACTTCCAACCCCCACCGCCTTCTCCTTTTCTTTAAAGTGGACCAGCCACAGCCTGAATTAACGGCACGAGTTGGTGATGACTGCGTATCAACAAAATCGTTCGCAACCTCCGCGTGCACCTCGGTGTCAGAGCCAACACCGTCCTCTTCAAGAACCAAATTGCGCGAGCCTAATCGACGAACAGAGGTGCTGGATGATATCGATAGGATGAATCGACGAAAGCTAGCCAAGAATGGCGTGTTCAGAATGTGTAAGTGAAGTTCCCACCCTCTTTTTCACCCTCGATAGCGAATTCGCGTGCTTGCAGCGAGTGGCGTCGGCGTCGATAATTTAGAGAATCTTGATTCTCATTTCAGTCAACAAGGAAACTCTTGTAGCATTTAAATGCAGGTGCCTCACCTATAGGTTTATCGCTAAGCTGAACGCAATTTTTCATTTCCAATTCGTCGACTGGAGAATAGCATTATTACCTCTTCGTAACCACGTCGAAATCATGTATAATTTCACAGCGCTCCATATACAGCTCAACAGTAGAGATATGCACCGAGACCACTCGGAGAGTTGTTGCCAGTTGAGTTTTTGCTGTGATGAGGGTGCTATATAGCCTTCAATTGTGGTTAGTGTGAGAACCTTGTTGCGTTTTGTAGTTCAACAACGAAGGGCTGCAGCCGCTCCTTCCCGACGACGCAATACATAGCGGTCGAAAGTTGGCGGACAGCTATGGCAAACTGATGATGCCTCCCATCACGATAACAATCACCCTATCTTTTTGTATAAAGCATTGTATTTTTAATAACAAGAGTAATCATGCTGCTTTTCTTTTCATCGAGGACACGCGGGTTAGTGTCTGGGGTCTGATTGCTCATTCCTGTGTGCCAAACTAACAGCATCATATGTAAATGGGCTACCTACCATATAGTCGATGACATTGGTTCATACATCACCGTGAAACGAACATTTCACATTGTCATAAGTACATGCCGAGGAATGCTGGGAGGTGACCGGATTGACTGCAGGTTAACTGTTCCCACTAAGCATGCTTTGGCAATGCTCGGTTGTACTGAATCGCACAGTTGAACAATTAAGAGTGGAAGAGATAGATGAAGGTTATGCGTTCCATTTGCCCTTATAGGGTACTAGCAACATCCACTTCTCTTGTGGATTAGCATATTTCAAGCATCCTCTGAGTAATAGGACTGCTGCACAGAGGCTACAAAAGCAGCATGCTTATGAAAGTTCCATTTACAAAGGTTCTAGCAAGTTAGTAGCTTATACGAAGTAAGATAATGTTGAAGTCGAACCCATTAAATTACTAGCATGAATATTAAAGGGCTGTATTTAAGCCCCAATTTCCAATTGCTTTGATTCAGACTTCAATGCCAATACCTTAAGTGTAAGTGAAATCAATGCTGCATTGTACAATGAGCCACGCTCCACATAAGTTGGTGCTTTGCAACTAACGTGTGAGCCTATTAAATATATTGTGATCAGCATGGCGCATAAACCAATTGTACATTGTTTCAGATACTACAAATATCTGTAGTGGTTATCTGCAGTCAACTATCCGTGCTAGAAAATTGTGCGTCTACCTACATTCGCAGAATCCCGTGCTTGCATTAGAAAGAGAATAGCTTTGGATTTGTGCATTTTAAGGATGTGTAGATGAGTATAAGATAAAACTATTTATACTGTGCAAAGCACTGGAGGTCAATAGTAAGTTAATCCAGCTGTCAGTGTTGGCACAAGCTGCCTTATCATTAGGACTGTGGTGTGTTGCAAGATGTAGAGATGATGGATTGGTCTTCACAATTGACGACAAATTATCTAGTAATTGCAGGACATTAGGCACGATAAATTCATGTACGGAGAGACTACAATGCTGGCATTGATTGTGCGATTCACAATGCTTCACGCGATCGCAGCCGAGTTTTATCATAAGTTGAAAGGAATGGTGTCAAATAATTTTGCATTTTCTTAGACTCTGTGATCTCAGAAGATACGTTGCAACAGCTTGAAGCGCAACTTTGCTTGGCTTTTGCTCTAGAGCGTTCAAGTCAGTCGAGCACCTTGCAGGACTGCGAGAAATGCGACACGGAAATGTTAACGCCTTCGCGGGATGCTGTGCGACATCGCACTCCTCCAGTCTCACCTTTCAATACGGCTTTCGGGGAAGCCTTCAGGTGATAAAGCGTGGCGTTCTCCATTTATTTTGCTGAAAGTACCCACCTACATTAATGCTTACACTTGCCGCAGTTTCCATAATTGCGTACCACTTTCTACTGACATGAACAGTATCCTGACGAATTTGCTTATGTTATGACACAATGCGCAGGGACATGACAATTGGCTGACTTGAAATGATGGGCATGAAGTGCGGGTAAAGTCGTTCTAGGTAGATGAAAAGGCAGCTACTAGAGAATAGCAGCTGAAAATTGTTTTAAATTCTTAACACACTCACAGAAGAGCAGAGGTGCTTTGTGTCCTCCTCCTTTGCAAAGCGTTGGCCCAGTCACTACGCTTTCCATTCTATTACGCATGTTCCAATATGATCGTCCAAATGTGATAGCCCCACCAATCAAAGCAATGTCGCCACAGTTATAGGTAAAGAGACTGTGGAGAGGAACACCTTTTGCAAGAACTACACGTCTGTGGCCCTAACACTGATCCCATTCTTCTGCTACAAGCACTTTATGTGATGATACTTGACACACCTTCACATATGCTTCGCATGACTGGAAACGCATGCAGTTCAATCTGCTTAGATTTGCTCCGCTAGGTAAGTCTTTTAAATAACAGTTAACATCATTGTTATTATTACGGTCATCAGTGGGTTTTGCCGTAGCTGCTACACTTTCTAAGTTGGTTTGCTTAGTGTGATTGTGTATGATTAACTCGGCGCATTTGGCATCGAAACGAAAACGCAGGATGTCCTGGGTGGGTTAGGAAGCGTTAAAGGATTTGGAGCAGCCTTAACCTCAAGATACTTACCACACGTGACCATGAAACTGCGCACACCTGACACCTGGCCTTCCTCATTTCCTCATTTGTGTGTGTAAGATGCATTCTAAGTCCTCCATTTGAATGTCAGTAGCAATTGTGCAATGCCTTTGTTAATAGAACAGTCAACGGTATGATTATAACGTCATGCTTAAGTCATCAATCTGATCCTCTTACGCATTGTTGGCGCTGTTGTCCACCATCGTCACACACGTGTGATACAGACTAAGCTATTTTTAGTATTGTGGCCTTGCATTTAAACCCAAGTAAGTTAGCCTTTTTTCTTTTCGATTGGAGACAACAAATCATGCAATTTGTTGAATGGCATTAAGAAAAAGATGCTTTGCTCGCTTGCAGGACTCTGTGCCGCTCATGTCGTAGGGCTTCCGATGCCTCGTTACTGTCTCCTTAGTGACATCGTCAATAAAGCACAGAAAATGGAGTCGTCTGGAGGAGGTTAGTGATTACGTTCTTCACTTGCCCCTCTCACCTAAACTTTAACGCAAAATGCACCTGTCTCAACCTCTAGGATACATATAAGTGAAGAGATAAAGAGAACATTAGATAAAATTGGAGACTACCGTATCGGCTATTTCGGAACAACATAATTTGGAGTAGGTGTGCAGACCATAAATGATTGGCTTACCGACAGTGGAAATTTCCACAAGACTTCACCTTCATTAACAATGCAAGCATCATCGCCTTTCATGCAATGAGTTCTTAAAAACACTAGTTGACGTGGCAGTGTCGCATCAATGCTCTTGATCACACCCTTTCTCCAAATCCTACCATGTAGACATCTCAATCATTCCCCATATATGACAACTGTCCTGCATTACCAACTGCTTCGAAGTCCACAGCACCTGTTGTCTCCTATGAGACTAAGGGTGGTGGTAATTTAGGTGCTGATGGTGATAGTGATTGGTTTGCGTGCAGAGTGGGAGGGCATTCAATGTTGACCTTAGTTGATTGCATCACAAAGCGTGTGTTTGAGCTGGGTGAAAATGGTGAAATATTATAGAAACCTTCAAATGCCTTCAAGCCCGCATGTATGTGTGGAACTATCTTCAAGATTGTGTTTGTCAGCACATACTCTCAGTGAAATTAGCTTGAATGATTTGTCCCAGTTGTTGACACACTGTCTGTGCTGCCATCACCAGTTCGAGAATTTATTTCTATCTATCTTGATGTAGCAATTTACAGATCCCATATTGTAAAGACATCTGAGTCCCTTGCTTCGCACCTCAGTGTATCTCGAGAGGCGTTTGTGTGTGCATTTAGTGGAGAAGCCTGGTGATTGTCCTACCGCGATATGTTTGTCGCATTCTGCTACTGGACTACAAGTTGGCGGATATCTCCGACCGAGAGACTGAGGAGGAGTGATAGATCACCTAGGAGAGGATTAGGTATGGGCTGCTAGCGTAAGGCTGCCTCACTTTATACAGTCTTTTTATGAGCGGAGAAAGCGCTTGGTATGCTGTGGTGTTAGGTCATTTTTGTTCCGTCTCATTCGATGGAAACACACTTGCGCACATAACGGAGACAGAGAGGAGGACTTTCTTGTTGCGATTGGCTGTGGGTTGCCATCCACGATAAGCAATGTCTTGGGGTATTGCTGTCTGTGTGTGTGGATGCACATTTGTGGAACGAATCAGACCTAGCCAATTGGAAGAAATAGCTTATGCACGTAATCTAAACAGTTTTGCCTAAGGTCCACCAAATCTGCATGTCATTCAACTACTAAGGCTCAAACCTTCGAAAAGATGCGCCGATTTTAAGTAAGTTGGCAAAATGGGCAATAAGGGGCGAAAGGGAAGTGGAGATGGACACGGCCACCTTCTGCACACTGATCAAGTCTTACGTTAGATAAATGTGATAAAACGCAGGGGTAAAGACCAATATTAATTAAAAAACCGGCTTTTAAAAAACCTTGTTTGGATATTTAATCCTTCCACAACCAATGAAGACATAACTATTACATAGCAATATATTTTAACCGTAGTTCAAAGTTCTGCATCATCCATGGGCCTGTGTATATGTCTAGATTTGCTTGACCCACTCCCGTTCCCCTCAATTTAGTTGCTAAGGTTTTTACTAAATTAACCCGTCAAGGTAAGCAAAAGATGAGAGCTGACAAAACATACTTACCTTAGCCTATTCATTGTATTGTGTGAGCAACAACGATTCTGATTAAATGGCATGCTTGGTGTTTTTATCAAACTAACTAGTTGACAGTTTGAACCTACGCATAGTTTACGTGGTTCAAAACAGTTCTTGTTACTGCTGTTTGAGCGAAGGCTACTGCTACCAAGGGCAAAATTTGGTTTGCTCACACTTACTGCATCCGTTGGATCATCAAAGAAAACATTTCTTGTGTCAAATTATTTATTAGAGTTGTGATTTGGACTGGAATTATTGTGTACCTGTGGGACGATTACTGGAATGCCAGAAGAAATGCCTATGCGGCCAATGGTGGTGCTTACGTTAGCTTGTTCAGCCGTCTCTTCCAATGTCCACGCGTGGTTTAATAGCTGCAACGCATTTTTGCCTTATTGTAGAGGAGATGGTGAACTCGACTCCTTTAGCTATACTTTTGGCACTTGAGTCCTTTAATACCCAAATATACTTTGACGCCAATACAAGAGGAATATACTACAGGCGACAAATTACGAACATGTCGCCTCGGTCACTAAGACACGTGGATGCTAAGTAGGAGATATTACAATCTCACTTTTGCCTCGGGATAGGAAACATCCTGGTTCATCTGGGATCGTGTGCCTTGAAGATGAGGCTGTGCCCACGTGTCGTATCGCTTCTACGAAATGAATTGCACGGGTGTACCTGTTTTTCTTTGCTTGTGTCTGCACGATGTTTCAAATGTCTACCAACTCGAGCAAACAAGGATGAACAAGAAAACTCGTCACTCTCGCATTCCACAGCAGCTACTTACTAAGGTAATGACATGCTATGATGACGGAACCGCTGCTTATGTCGCATCAATCTCACTTTGTCTTATAACCTGTATGTATTGGGGAATTTCTTTAAGAACTTCAGGCAAGTCTTCATTAACGACGTGCCGAGGCAAATATGTCTGAGTACACGCCTTTGATGAAATTTTTTAAAACTTGTTTGTCAAAGCAGACTTTTATGGTTGTATCTTGTTGGTAAAGGATGACGAATGGCAAGGCGTATAAATAGTTGGTTCAACGAATTATGCAGTCTTTGAATCTGCGCATAACAATGTTAACTTTAGGGGTGATCGAGTTAGCCACAAGTCAGCGAAATGATTGAAGCTTTTGCAATTTAACCAAGTGATAAATCTATCACAATGTCAGTAGAAAACAGCTCTGTGAACCGCCATTTCGCAGTACGTAATCTCATAACCAACGTCATGTTTATTACCTCGAATGAGTGTATAAGCATCTGAAGGATGCATGAGTAGTGCCACCGGTATGTGGATGAAACATAGGATAAATGTGAAATGAGGGCGCAGTGGCATGGATTGCCTCTTTATGACGTATTGATACCTAATCGTATCTGGTGCCTCTGGGCAGAGTAGTGACAATAATGAGCTAACAGCCAGCAGCTAATGCGGATCCATCCTGAGACGAATGCGCTCTCCATGCACGCAAGTCATCGTAAGTTAGCATATCTTGGGGAACCGCATAAATAAGTGCCAGTCTACTCCATCTCAGCATTAAGAATTCACCGCTATTGCTTTTCTTCCCCTACCTCTTATATCCCTTCTCGTCTTTAGCATCATCTCAATAACACATAAGTTCTATGGCTAGCCTTGACTTTTTACTTCCTATTGTTAGTTCTCCCATCCTCATCAAAGTGTGTTGCATTGCTTATTTTACCTTCCTCTTTTCATCCATCCCATTTCTTGCACGCATTTCCTATTCAGTTCCGTGCAAGGACGCCAATTTTTCCCTCGTGTCAGGATTAGGATGGCAATGATTGCAATTTTGTCCACATCTGACCTCCTTCTCTATGTTTTCCGTATGAGTGTTTGCCTATGCCAGTCAAAGAGACCACACTCTCAATACTGACTCCTTTCTTGATGATTTTCCATGCCTCTTTCCCAGTTTGAAGCATTTGGATGAGGACATGTTTTATAACGAGTAGTTTACTTTGGGGCATTCTGATGGAAATGGTATTTAAAACAACAGTCGTGTTTCGTGTAACAGGCATTTTTCCAGCAAAATAATAGGCAGAATTCCCTCACCATATCCAAAAATGCCTATTAATCTACCGTCAGTTTTTACCTTGCTTTAGTAGTAATCCAACCTGAGCGAATAAAATAGTTGCTGTTTAATAACCGAGATTGAGCTAGCATTCAACACGCAAAGTTGGTTTGCCTCTACTTTACTCAAGCACAAGCTGCTTCCTTCGTTGTGAAGGCAGCAGATCCGATTGTCAAGAGGAAATAAATCACTGACTTAAGCTTACTGTCACTGAGGTAAGTGCGGACAGGGAAAGGACAAACTTTTAGCTTTGCTTACCTCTTCAGAAAGTGTGATGGTCGTAGGTAGGCTAAGGTAGAGAGGCAACGTTTTGCACAACCAACTGTTCACTTAATTCTTTGGCTTCTTTAGGACCCACGAAGAACTTGTGACGGAATGAAAACAGTGCATACATCTTCCTAAAATTAATAGCTTACTAACCAGTGCTTGCATGACTTCTCTCGTGCCGAAACCAATGCTGGTAATGGCATCAATTTATCGTTTCTTTCAAAATTACTTCCCAGCAAAAAAACGAAAGCTTCAGCTTAAATACTTAGACAATTCATCATTCTTGTAGGGATTGCTCGAAGTGCAGAAATTCAAGAGGATTATGAAAAATATCGAACGTCCCTCATCTTTACCGCGATATCAGGCTAAAGCTGATTGAACACGAAAAATTACATGCGCTGATTTCCTAGAATCATAAGCTGAACATATTTTGCATATGTGGTTGTGTGCACTGATGTATAAAAGGACTCCCAGGGTCTGTTGAATGACTGTCAGCTCTGCTTTCCTTTTGGCTGCAAAGGATGATAGTAGGTTCCACAAAGACTTCCGACCCAATCGTATTTTGCGACAATGATGCACATAACCTTTCCATTACAGTAGCACTTGCAATCGAAAATGTTTAAATGCGCTGACTGCACAAGAGAATGATAAATCTCAAGGCAATCAAGCAATACCGATGATGGTCTTACCGGAATGGACATACATTGCATTTTAAGTTGGTGACCGGATCAGCTGTCCACATTTAGGGTGCTGAATTGGGTATGCACAAATCAAACGTAATCGCCCATTAATTACCTCAGAAGTAGAATTCAAGGTACAATATAGGCGACTTCAAGTTCCCTCTATTAGCATGAATTTTTTAATGCAAGCATTTTGACATATTTTATGGATGGCTGCTAAACACCACGGTACAGAAAAAAACAGTTACCACCGAGTTACTGTTTACAGCTGACGGAGTTGTTACATGCCTCCTTCTTCGCATGTCGAAGTTCGCAATGTATCTAAATATTGCACTAAATATTGTGCTTGTGCAATTAGAGGAAACACTCGACATGTAATGTGGCAGAAGAAGAATGATGTTCCAAGTGCTATAACAAGACTTGTCAGTTTCTCTTCACCACATCTAAATGGATTCAAGGCTGAGGAGGAGGACAACTGCCACTTGCCTCATAAAACACCGCCTACTTGGCACAATCAGCAGGTAAGATTTGGCATCTTTCCGCAATGAGAACAAATACTGTTTGCCACTTACATAGCATCTGATGATGACTTATATCTCATGTTTCGTTGAAGAGTTTACTCTAACAACTGCAGAGTCTCGGCGATCAAAAGTGGCTTGGAAGTAAATATGATAAAAAATTAATTAATAAATTGTGTGAAATAGGACACAAAATTGTGTGTTCGAGAGTTTAAGTCCATTCGCGCATCCAAATTAAAAGAAATGCGAGATTTGGAGCAAGGGTGCTACAATGACTACCAAGAGGCCAAGTTAGCTCAAATGTTGTGGGCCGCTCGACGGTCTTCAATATTATGCGATAGAAATTACCAATCTTGGGATTATCGCCAATGTGTAGTAACGTCACGCAATAAATTGTCTAGAAAACAAAACTGTAGCAATGATTTAGCCTGTGGTAATTTCAGTTTTGATGTCATCAACGATTCAACCAAAGCGTGTCTTGGAATAACCATATACATTTGGAGGTATTTGCGAGGTTGTTATGAGTAATTCACGCTGTAGTGATGATGTTCTTGGATAAAAGCGACAGTGTTGTCTTCGATTTACCTCAACTTCCCCGTTCAAATTAGTGTACATCAGCATTTACGAAGCCCACTAGCCGACCTGACTGCGCTTGGCGGTCAAAGGACAAATACGGCAACATTCGACTTCAAAAAGGCATCTCTACTACCTTCTTGAAAATACCTGTTCCATTAGCGATTCCATTACTTTGCGAACGACACTTCATCTTTTCTCTCAACATCGTCCTGTTAACGGCAATCGGCAGAATGGTGATAATTAAGCTTTACCGAACTAAAGAAAAACCGATGAAATCTCACAACGAAATCTTAGTGTGCTTGCACTGATAATAGTAAGAAAGAACGCGATGTGCACAGCATTACACACCGACAGTGAGCTGACTGACGGCGCACTTTATTGTGCGAATGAGGCGTAAGCAAATTTTAAGTGACAATTACGGTCAGTGGCGGTAAGCATATCACTCCCCTCTATGAACCACCTCTGATAGTGCAATTGGTGAATTCCCCACTGCAAACATAAAGACAAACGAGTGCCTAAAACCTCTCCTGCAACCACACACTGTCAAAATGGCTGTTAAATAATAGGTGCTTCACATTTTATTTTGCATTTGTGCATTTATATTTCGTACACGTGCAAAGCATACTCATGACCCTCTTCTACCGATCATTATAGCAAAATCTCCTGATGCCATATTTTGTGTACATTTAGGCACACAACTAGCGAATTTCGCTATCAAAGGGAAGGAGCTTCTTCTAAATACAAACAAGTAAATGTGAAATCTACTTCCCTTTACATCGTCAGCAATACTGTACATGATTCGTTTCTACAATCATGTTCTAGTTTTCTCCAACATAATTGATATGCAATCTTAATTACCACTCTCCCTCTCAGCATGCAGGTAAGCGAACGTATGCCTAGAATAGAGGCCATTAAACTAAAGCCATAAGCTGACCATACCACTAATTAGTTGGCTACGGAGAGAATGACTGAATGGATTAGTGAAAAGGCACCCAAATGAATAATGTGATGAGAGCCTATAAAGATTTAGCAGTTCTTTCAATCCTTGGCCACCAGTTATCATAATATGCTAATTTCTATAGAGGAGGAAATAGAATCCCGCTACTCTAGCTCCTTAATCAAAGACACATTCAGACTGCCTAAAACTTCAAAAACACGACATTTACAAGAACGCGGATGTTTTGCTAATGGCATTGAGGGGATTACCGCCAATCTAGGTAGAATGTTCACCTTACCGATGACGATTAACCTACCATGATTGCATCAGCGTCTGATTTGCTCAGCGATAAATACACTAGATTTGCTATTAATATTCATTCTAATGGTCCGACTACCCCAGTACCAATGAGAGCATCTGAAATTATCTCAACTATGCACTCATTTGAGTACACGTATGTGTGTATGCCTGCATCTTGCACTGTTTTATTTTCGAAAACGGAATTCACCCATTCACATTCTCCTTTTACACAGTCTCTCACTTTATTGCTACCTAGCACCCTGTTGTTCACTGTACCCCCAACAACATTGAATAATACATGGGCAAGGCTAGCAGAGCTAATTTTCAACTATTAGCTAACGTCTGCTTACGTACTCATTACGTCGAACATGCTTGCAGGCAACTTTCTGTCCACCTTTGCCCATCAGCACACTTTAATACGATTGAAAATGACCGACAGACAGCAAAAACCAAGTTAAAGGCAAGAATTAGGATCCACCTTTTAGTCCCTTCTCCTTGTAGCTGCTGCAGTATTTTGCATGCGCAAACCACTGCTCAAGGTACCATCGCTATAAGTGAAGGCATGCAGTTTCTTATGCTATCATGATTTAAGAAGTCGGCAGCCTAATGCTTACAAACTGCTTGCATCTACGGCTCAATTTAGCGTCAACTTCTGCTTATTCGAATGCAAGGAAAGAAGAGGAGTGTGTAAGAGGTAACAATTAGCCTATTCCAATGCCATCCGGATATACTGCAAACAACTTACTGCAGAGCGGCGAAACCACGAGGCTAACAGGGTGATTAAACAGCGGCAGGCATGCTAGAATAACAACTGTGCATTACCTTCTGACTAGAGTAACTCTAAGTCTACGCAACGACCACCTGAATGTAGTGTCACCAAATCCAATGAAGTGTGTGAGCGAACGCTCCTCTAGATGACTGGAGCACCATTGGTCTCGGTAAGCATGACAACCAAAACATAGGAGCTGCATCTGAGCAAATAGTAGGCTCAATTTCAATACATTGAGTCAACTTGACGTATGCATGCTAACATTTGTTGCAAGCCTGCAAGAAGATGTACAACTTTACTTTAGTGGCACTAGCAAGCCAACACCATCACATTTTCTGATAGTTTTGAGATACTTTGGGCACAAAAAATAAATCTAGCATGCCGACCACACTTCAATTCATAGGTGTACTCCCTTCTCATCGGCCGATGGGATTTGATGGATGTTTTACATCCTTGAAGAAACTATTTTAGTTCTGCTAAATTTGGGCTGCTAAGTGTACCGGCACACAAGTAAATGACATCTGCGTTTTAAAAAAAAATGGTGAAAATAAACTTGGATGAAATATTACTGTCAAGGTAAATGTGACGCCAGTAGCTTTGATGGCAAAGTGCCGTTAGAAAATCGTTTCGAAATACCGGCTTTGAAGTAAAGTTTACATAATCATTTTAGTAAAAATAAACGAAGTTGAACCAAGGGATGGCATTCAACGCTACTGCTACATAAAATGTCAGGATGATGGGTGTCAAGCGCAACAGCTACTGCACATAACTGTTCACACGGATTAGAAAACGGCCTGCAGACAAAACTTTACCCTGAATTTGTGCCCTTCAAATCAATTGCATGCGAAGGAGTCTTTATAATACATAGCAATTTCGGCCATTCACTGGCAGATCCTATGCCACACAGTCAGTCAACGTAAAAATCTTCTCCACTTCCTTTGAGACTTGCAAAAAGCCATCAACTCCATCCACTTTGCCCAATGGCAGCGTTCAAGAGTGAGACCCTATTAGATCTACTTGCTCTATGGATTGAAACCTACCCCCAACATAAGATGGAGCATGTGGCTGTGTCATATGACGCTCACTCGTAATGCACGCAGATCATAATTCACACTACTGTAATGCAGTTGGCTGCATCTCTGCGCGTTGACCGTGACATGGACTGAAGTAAGCACAATGCTGCTGCGAACGTAAATTCTGCTTGTCACTCGCGTTTGCTCACATCATGCGATAGGGAGAGTTGTTGGACTGGCGGAGTCACATAGTGTAATATCATGCAATATCAGCTTCAGGTGTGCTTCGATATCTCGGTGCTGTCAATTGGAGTCGACAACTGTGCACGACAAAAAAAAGTCCTGCGAAAGCTTTGCCATTTCAGTCTTCCACGGTTGTACTCTATATCACGTAGTCCTACCTCCACCCACGGTCAGCTAATGCAGAATCCTTCCAGCTTCCTTCAATGATTTGCACAAAGCCATTCACAATACGCTGCTTCTTAATCCGCAAACCAGTTCGCACACTAGTGGCCTCCCAAAGTATGAACGTATGGTTTTAGCTACGGTGATTAAAAACCAACCACCCAACAAAGGATAGAGCAGGTAGTAGTGCACGCAGACCATGAAAAAATTTACTGATATTAGTTGGCTGCGCTCCTATGCATTGACCGTGACATGGGTTGAGGCGAGCACAATATCGCATCCAGTTGCTAATTCTGCTTGTCACTCGTGGCTACTAACACCATACGATTGAGTGGGCTGTTGGAAAGATGGCGTCACATAGCGTAACACCGTGCAATTATGCACAAATTTTAATGCTTGCATAGGACATCTTGCATTGAACTATGCTGGCGTTTGTGCAGCAATATGCAATCTTGGATGAATTACAGCGGGTCGAGCAGGACATACAGGACTTGCTCTCTCCTCTTGTGTGATAAGGATTAGATTTAATAGCCTTGTCTCTGTGACCCCATCTCATTCTGCATGACTGGTTAAACAAAAAAAGTTCCCACCATATCCCAATTTATTAAGCGATGAAGAATTACGTTTGTTAAAGAAGGCCAAATCCAACTTTCCATTCTGGCTGCGTACAAAAATAAAGTGTAACACCCAGCCTCCCTCCTCCCCAGTTGCTAACTCCTGTCGCTCCTTATTATTTCGCGTCTCTCATTCATCTGACATGTCATCAGGGTTGTCTTTTATTTCTACAAGCTTTGACAAATGCAATAATCAAAAGGCGCATGAAGTTGGTTGTTGATGTCAAGCAGTGGAGTGAACCCATGCGTATGAATAGCCAATGTCTTCATCGCAATTTTCGAACATCGGGACGCAGCATAGCAAATGACTCAAATTTTAATTCAACCACACTGTCCAAAGTAAAATGCACACGCTTGCTGGTTCATTAAAAATTAATGAAGCCTACGCATTGCCAGTCGCATGAGGAAGGCTCACATCCACACGCTGCTAGATCCCACTCATTACACCCAGCATCGTTTTATAAACTCATCATCCAGAATATTGTTCGGTGCAGGTCAAAAATTTGCTTAAACTTGAAGCTGACATAGCATAGTACTACTCTGTGCGACTTCGGCTTTCCAACGATCCACCCAAGCGCATGGTGTGAGCAACCGCAGGAGACAAGTAGAATTGACATCTGGCTGCAATCTTGTGCTCACCTCAATCATTGAGTCATGACCTGCGTGCATCACGAGTGAGCATCATATGACACCATCTCATGCTCCAGCTTTTGCTAGTAGGTTGGTTTCAATCACCCCTACCAATAAGTCCAGCGCCCATTTACCTTGCAACGCCATCAATATGCAAAGGCTTTGAGGAGAAAGAAGTGGCATACTTGAATGGCTTTGTGCAAATCATTGAAGAAGGCTGCCAAGAGTCCACTTTAGCTAATCGTATGTGTGGAAGCAAGGCTGTGTGACACAGGGTCCACCAGTGGAAGACCGAAGCCGCAAAGTAAAACAAAGACAAACGCCATGTCAATCGTGGCACTGCCCAGTTTGCATTAATGGAAGCTTTCCATTCAGTTCATTTGTCTCAACCCAACAACATGCTGTCCCGAGTGCAGGCAATAAACGGAGCTCCTAAGATAGCGTTCGCATCACGTCTACGAAATCATTAGAGTACAATGAAGACTCTTTAAAGGCCAAGTAAGTTAGAGGCCAAAAACACCAGGCACACAGTAAGCTGAAGTGCCATTGTGTATTTTGGTGGGTAACTTTGTGACAGAGACGCTACACGGTGCTGCGCAACTCAAGCAAACAGAAATGACCTCTGTTTGAAACACAAACTCCTTTTTGGATATAAAATAAAATAGTTTCATATAAGCCCAACAAAGTGTGCCCACAGAGGCTCATTTCGGACACACATTCCTTCACATTTCTTTACGTTTACATCAGGGCAAATGAACCGTTTATCATGGATGACAACCCACAGCTAATCGCAGCAAGAACGTCCTCCTCTCTGTCCCTATTATGTGCGCAAGTGTGTTTCCATCGAATGAGATGAAACGAAAACAACCTAACACCACAGCATACCAAACGCTTTCGCTGCTCATAAAAAGACTGCGTAGAGTGAGGCAGCTTTACGCTAGCAACCCACACCCAACCCTCCTCTTGGTGATATATTACTCCTCCTCAGTCTCTCAGTCGGAGATATCCGCCAACTTGTAGTCCAGTAGCAGAATGCGACAAACATATCGCGGTAGGTCAATCACCAGACTTCCCCACTAAATGTACACACAAAGGCCTCTCGAGATACACTAAGGTGCGAAGCAAGGGACTCAGATGTCTTTACAATATGGGATCTGTAAATTGCTACATCAAGATAGATAGAAATAAATTCTCGAACTGGGGATGACAGCGCAGACAGCGTGCCAACAACTGGAACAAATAGGTTCACACCAATTTCACTAAGCGTAAGTGCCGACAAACACAATCCTGATGATAGTCTCACACATACATGCATGCTCGAAAGCGTTTACTTGAATGCATTTAAAGGTTTCCATAATATTTCAGCATTTTCACCCAGCTCAAACACACGCATTATGATGCAATTAGCTAAGGTCTACAGTGAATACCCTCCCACTCTCTGCACACACACCAATCGTCGCTCTGCGACTTGACCGTCTAACACATAAATACACACAAAATCTTTCGCTTGACATCAACAAGAGGGATGGTGAGGGTCATCGCTTTACTTATTTTCGTCGCCTACAGCTCGAGTACGTCTTCAATTCTTCAGTTCCACTACCATCCTAAGCCTCACTTGGTACGATGGTCTCATGCATGCATTGAGTACCACCTATAGAAACCGCTGTTTTACTAAGCACAAGAACTTGTGTTGCATTAGCTAGTGCGTTTGAGGATTTAGCGAATCAGTGTATCTAGTGAGCTAGGTGCTCCAATTTATTGAGAGAGATCAGTTTGACGGATAATATCACCAGGCAGTTAAGATAACTCATTATAGCAAAGGGCTTGATGTCTAAGGTAGCAGGACAAAGTAAAGCAAATTCCATGTTCTCAAGGCTCAACCACTCCAAAGCTATGGGGATCACGGGTCGTCGCGAAGGTCTCAGGATGGTCAGACATCATGCATTTCGAGTGCGACGGTGATTTTGTAAGTTTATCCTTGTGATCGAATGAGCATACGTCGGGTTGGAGGGATACATATGGCAAGTAGTGGTTATTCGTTGGCTTCAACTTTGTAAAGAATGCCAAGTAATTTGTGCTAGCAGCCAAAGACTGCTGACTGTACATCAGACACGAGTGCGCATAGACGATCAAGCAATCCTTTGTGCATTTGCCACCTTTCCTCCTAGAATGCGACCATCACACGTGATTCAGTTGTCAGTCCACTGACAGTGAGGAAGAACACATGCTTCGTCAATGGGACGCGGAAATGGGGCAAACCTTGCAAGTTCAGAAACAGTACGTTGAACTACCCTAAACCGAATGCATTTTGATTCTTGTGCACCCCAAACAACTGACACCCGACCTATTTTGCTGACCACACACGCCCGTGTTTAATGATCGAACACAGCACCACCAGCCGCCAATTAGGCATCGGTTCTTCCCAACTGCAGCAAAATCGCGTTATGATGGACGCTGCTACATCTCATGCAGTGCTTTCAATTTGATATCCTGCTACACAGAACACTATAAGCTGAAGTATTTTTAATTTGGAGGAAAAAGCATTTTGCCTACATTGCTTCCACGCTAGGCTAGTGCATTCGGAGATGCGCACTCCAAGTGGTTCTCGGAGAAGTTGCAGGGAAGAAGAAGAGACTTGTGACTAATACGTGATTCATCTGCCTTAGATAGAGCTACAATCACCTTGCGGGACGTGCGAAGGCAACAGGTCTTGACGCTGACCAATGTTAAACCCAACGTGGGAATCGCTTCAACCACATTCTTCGCGCCGCGATGCAAATTCCCCAGGCCTGCTCTAGGTAATTTTGTTCAATTGTCTCTTGTCATCAATTTCACACATTGTGGAAACGTCAGTGATTTAAAAAGCAACGAGATGCAGCATGAAAATAAACAGCATAAATTTGTGGCGATTGGCACGTACGATTTGCTTTAAAAGGAAACTCAACTACACGCTCGACAGCAAGGTACTTAAAGCTATCGCATAGCTCACATATTTTGTTGCACTTCCAATTCGAAAGAGTTTCACTACTTTGCTAGAGGCGTTGATACCAAAATAAAGGACATTCCATTTGCTGCATGACAGGTGAAGTTGACGTGAACGCGTCGTTTCCTCTCTCGCGATTTGTCCAAGGCTTGGAGAAGTTTGAAGTTGACTTTGCCGTCAGAGGTGTAAAACTGAAATCACCGGTAACTCTCAATCATTATTTCAGTCCAAACACTTGAATTCAACAGTCTTCATCCTCTCTGATGCAACTTTTCGTACAGTGTTTGTCAAACCTGCACAACGTCTCTCCTACCCATGCGTGGCACACTACTATTCCACACTCCTTTGACAGATCTTATGCTGTGTGTGCATCTAAAATAGGTCGTATTTTACATCAACGCGGTGCCTCAATGCTCTTGGTGGGGAACTCAACTTGTTCTTAATCAGAACCGTGTCTGTGGTGAGTAGAATGCACTATTAAGAGTGAAAGCACTCCTCCATACTCTCCACACCGTCTTACCTCCACCCAGATAAACAAAGTATCTCCTCACTGATTAGCTTCTGCTGATATCGTCATTTGTTTTGCATACAATTTAGTCGAATTGGTGAAAGACTTGAGGAGAAATTTGCGAGTATTTCATGGGGTCTTTTCGGGGAAAACTAACAGAACCCGCGATCGCTTCACTTTCACCGGCGCCAACACAACTCTGGTTGTTTCTGTCGACTATATGCAGCGAGGTAAGTAGTACGACGCACTAATCCCTTCAAGCAATTCTTGTGTTGCTTACGCTCATCTCGGCTCGATTTCCTGCTTGGAAATTTGCATAAGAGTCCGTAACTTGCATGTCCGCTCGTAAATACACGAGTCATGCACGAAGGTGACGTGTTGCAACGCACTGAATTTAAAATTGTCTTTAGGCGATTCACCGGAAGTGGCAGAGTGCAATCGTGAGTCAGCTCATCATCCCACCTCTCCTGTCTTCTTTGCTGCCTTACTGCACTTCACCTGAGACGAGTGTCTCCATCACAGCTGATCAGCTTGCTTACGCAGTGGTGTGTTGTTCTGGATAGTACTTGACTGAGTCAATCATTTTGCCTGTTTGTCTTTTGCAGAATTTGCAAAGGATCCAAAATGAAGAGTAAGCCTCTTTACTCAAGAATTCTAATGCGAATGACTAATTTGGCGCTAAAGCAAAGCAGACGACAAATTTCCTTACAAATACATGGAAACAAGGCGACCAGTGCTAATTAATTTTGCTTAAATTTTATTCAATTTGTAGATGAGAAGATGTCCAGACTCCATACAAGCTTTAGCACACTTAGTTTGCCTTCCAACGCGTTTGAGCACAGCATGCACTGGGTTCACTTTTCCTTGTGTAACTAACCACCTTTGCTTTTGAAAATAATAAATTTTGCCGATTTGCGAAATGCTTCAAATTTTCTTTGTTGTTAAACGAAGCGGTCACTTGTGCTCGACAAGGAGAAGTTCTGACCAAGCGTTAGCGGGTGTAGTTTGGGGGCGTGATTTCAAGATGCTGAATGTGGTCCACAAATATGCAAGTAGTTAAAACTTGATGGGTGGCACTGGGTGGAATGCGTGAAAGTGAGCAACAGGTAGGCAAAATAGCTGACACAAATGCATGCATGGAGGGAAGGAAATTCTCCGTTAGGTGATGTTATTCGTGTCTTTCAATACATGCATGAAGCAGATGGGTATACTTGCAACTAGAGAACAGGTGTGTGGGTATGTGGGTGAACGAGAGGCTAAGTAGTAAGAATGTGGAAGAATAGGGTACCTGGTGGCTTGAACCACATGCAGTGGATCAGCCGAATGACTCCCGTTAGTCCTACTCTTTTTGCATTAACTAAGTCAATTTGGCATTGTTGAGGGGTGGATGCACGGGTGGATTGATACATTGGCGTAGGGTTCGTACCAACTTGCAAATAACCATCATTGCCGATCACCGAGTGTGTTCATCCGACAGAAAGTCTCCATGTGCTATTACGCATTCGACTTCGCTGTCAGTTGCGATGCTCTGCACAGCATCGTTACACATGCGGCAAATTCTTCAATTACTGGACAGGATTCATGCCTCGATTTGCCATGGAATGCCTACGTTACCCCCATAACTCGACTTACCACCCACGAAGAGACAAAACTGCACATTGTAGGTACATAACCTTGATAAATTGGGTATTTCTTGACACGTGCATGGGTCGTGGGTAAATGATTCGACTATACTGCAGACAATCGACCACCACGTGAGAAGTGCATCAACCAACGCCAAATGACAAATGCTGAGTTGCTCTCTTGACATTGGAATATCTTGTTTACTGCTAGAAGGCCTTCTCAATTGATTTTACATGGTCCGAATCTTGATACCCTGCTCCAATTGCCTCCTGCCTCGATAGCCACCACTCATCACACACTCACTTCCCCCCCATTGTGCAGAGACCGGCAGTCGTCCCTAAAATTCAGTCCAATGCGCGTAATTTGAGGCGTATTTTCATTTGCAGCATCGATTGTTAGCTCTTGCCATGTGCAACAGATCCTGCCTGCGGCACTGGTAGGTGACTGTGATTGACCGCGAAAACCGCCATCACCTCGCATGTGTTAGGCGAGTTCTAGTCTTCTGTCCCAGTTCCAATGCATGCTCATGTGAGCGCACATCAAATCGAGTCTTTCTGTCCTCATGTTGCTGCTCCACGCATCAGTGCCGTGATTTTCAGCATGAAATTATTGCTTCGTGCCTCATGTTCACACTGCAGCTTTCGAATTCCTCCATTATGATCGCGAGCATTTCTTGATGCATACAAATGCGAAATGCACTTTGAGCACCATACTCTGCTATTCTTGACTTCGTGATGCAGCCTGTATCAATGCTATCACGACGCACATGCGTTGCATTCGTTTGACTTCAACCAACCGCCTACCATTGTCTTTCGACAATCTGGGGTGTAGATGTGGCAATTAAGCTACTTTCTCCCATTGAAATGCGATCATCCTCCTCTGAACATTTATGCTTTCTGCTCAACCGCCTCCATTTCACCTGAGATTGCACAGTGCCACACACTCAAAACTCTTCTCAGATTTTAGCTCTATTGGTTGGAAAGATGTCCAATGCAGTTCTAAAAACTTGCGCACAATTGAAGCTGATAGTGCCTGATGCTGTAGCATGTGACACCGGCTTTCTTCATTTGCCCTGATGTAAATGTAAAGAAATGTGAAGGAATGTGTGTCCGAAATGAGCCTCTGTGAGCACACTTTGTTGAGTTTACATGAAACTATTTTATTTTATATCCAAAAAGGGGTTTGTGTTAGTGTGTCCATCAATTTGCCAAGCATGACCTCTTCCTAGGCCTTAACACCGTGTTTGGTGTGCACTGGCAGTCTTCTGTTCACCAAGCCACTATAATGCTGCCTTGTTTCAAACAGAGGTCATTTCTGTTTGCTTGAGTTGCGCAGCACCGTGTAGCGTCTCTGTCACAAAGTTACCCACCAAAATACACAATGGCACTTCAGCTTACTGTGTGCCTGGTGTTTTTGGCCTCTAACTTACTTGGCCTTTAAAGAGTCTTCATTGTACTCTAATGATTTCGTAGACGTGATGCGAACGCTATCTTAGGAGCTCCGTTTATTGCCTGCACTCGGGACAGCATGTTGTTGGGTTGAGACAAATGAACTGAATGGAAAGCTTCCATTAATGCAAACTGGGCAGTGCCACGATTGACATGGCGTTTGTCTTTGTTTTACTTTGCGGCTTCGGTCTTCCACTGGTGGACCCTGTGTCACACAGCCTTGCTTCCACACATACGATTAGCTAAAGTGGACTCTTGGCAGCCTTCTTCAATGATTTGCACAAAGCCATTCAAGTATGCCACTTCTTTCTCCTCAAAGCCTTTGCATATTGATGGCGTTGCAAGGTAAATGGGCGCTGGACTTATTGGTAGGGGTGATTGAAACCAACCTACTAGCAAAAGCTGGAGCATGAGATGGTGTCATATGATGCTCACTCGTGATGCACGCAGGTCATGACTCAATGATTGAGGTGAGCACAAGATTGCAGCCAGATGTCAATTCTACTTGTCTCCTGCGGTTGCTCACACCATGCGCTTGGGTGGATCGTTGGAAAGCCGAAGTCGCACAGAGTAGTACTATGCTATGTCAGCTTCAAGTTTAAGCAAATTTTTGACCTGCACCGAACAATATTCTGGATGATGAGTTTATAAAACGATGCTGGGTGTAATGAGTGGGATCTAGCAGCGTGTGGATGTGAGCCTTCCTCATGCGACTGGCAATGCGTAGGCTTCATTAATTTTTAATGAACCAGCAAGCGTGTGCATTTTACTTTGGACAGTGTGGTTGAATTAAAATTTGAGTCATTTGCTATGCTGCGTCCCGATGTTCGAAAATTGCGATGAAGACATTGGCTATTCATACGCATGGGTTCACTCCACTGCTTGACATCAACAACCAACTTCATGCGCCTTTTGATTATTGCATTTGTCAAAGCTTGTAGAAATAAAAGACAACCCTGATGACATGTCAGATGAATGAGAGACGCGAAATAATAAGGAGCGACAGGAGTTAGCAACTGGGGAGGAGGGAGGCTGGGTGTTACACTTTATTTTTGTACGCAGCCAGAATGGAAAGTTGGATTTGGCCTTCTTTAACAAACGTAATTCTTCATCGCTTAATAAATTGGGATATGGTGGGAACTTTTTTTGTTTAACCAGTCATGCAGAATGAGATGGGGTCACAGAGACAAGGCTATTAAATCTAATCCTTATCACACAAGAGGAGAGAGCAAGTCCTGTATGTCCTGCTCGACCCGCTGTAATTCATCCAAGATTGCATATTGCTGCACAAACGCCAGCATAGTTCAATGCAAGATGTCCTATGCAAGCATTAAAATTTGTGCATAATTGCACGGTGTTACGCTATGTGACGCCATCTTTCCAACAGCCCACTCAATCGTATGGTGTTAGTAGCCACGAGTGACAAGCAGAATTAGCAACTGGATGCGATATTGTGCTCGCCTCAACCCATGTCACGGTCAATGCATAGGAGCGCAGCCAACTAATATCAGTAAATTTTTTCATGGTCTACGTGCACTACTACCTGCTCTATCCTTTGTTGGGTGGTTGGTTTTTAATCACCGTAGCTAAAACCATACGTTCATACTTTGGGAGGCCACTAGTGTGCGAACTGGTTTGCGGATTAAGAAGCAGCGTATTGTGAATGGCTTTGTGCAAATCATTGAAGGAAGCTGGAAGGATTCTGCATTAGCTGACCGTGGGTGGAGGTAGGACTACGTGATATAGAGTACAACCGTGGAAGACTGAAATGGCAAAGCTTTCGCAGGACTTTTTTTTGTCGTGCACAGTTGTCGACTCCAATTGACAGCACCGAGATATCGAAGCACACCTGAAGCTGATATTGCATGATATTACACTATGTGACTCCGCCAGTCCAACAACTCTCCCTATCGCATGATGTGAGCAAACGCGAGTGACAAGCAGAATTTACGTTCGCAGCAGCATTGTGCTTACTTCAGTCCATGTCACGGTCAACGCGCAGAGATGCAGCCAACTGCATTACAGTAGTGTGAATTATGATCTGCGTGCATTACGAGTGAGCGTCATATGACACAGCCACATGCTCCATCTTATGTTGGGGGTAGGTTTCAATCCATAGAGCAAGTAGATCTAATAGGGTCTCACTCTTGAACGCTGCCATTGGGCAAAGTGGATGGAGTTGATGGCTTTTTGCAAGTCTCAAAGGAAGTGGAGAAGATTTTTACGTTGACTGACTGTGTGGCATAGGATCTGCCAGTGAATGGCCGAAATTGCTATGTATTATAAAGACTCCTTCGCATGCAATTGATTTGAAGGGCACAAATTCAGGGTAAAGTTTTGTCTGCAGGCCGTTTTCTAATCCGTGTGAACAGTTATGTGCAGTAGCTGTTGCGCTTGACACCCATCATCCTGACATTTTATGTAGCAGTAGCGTTGAATGCCATCCCTTGGTTCAACTTCGTTTATTTTTACTAAAATGATTATGTAAACTTTACTTCAAAGCCGGTATTTCGAAACGATTTTCTAACGGCACTTTGCCATCAAAGCTACTGGCGTCACATTTACCTTGACAGTAATATTTCATCCAAGTTTATTTTCACCATTTTTTTTTAAAACGCAGATGTCATTTACTTGTGTGCCGGTACACTTAGCAGCCCAAATTTAGCAGAACTAAAATAGTTTCTTCAAGGATGTAAAACATCCATCAAATCCCATCGGCCGATGAGAAGGGAGTACACCTATGAATTGAAGTGTGGTCGGCATGCTAGATTTATTTTTTGTGCCCAAAGTATCTCAAAACTATCAGAAAATGTGATGGTGTTGGCTTGCTAGTGCCACTAAAGTAAAGTTGTACATCTTCTTGCAGGCTTGCAACAAATGTTAGCATGCATACGTCAAGTTGACTCAATGTATTGAAATTGAGCCTACTATTTGCTCAGATGCAGCTCCTATGTTTTGGTTGTCATGCTTACCGAGACCAATGGTGCTCCAGTCATCTAGAGGAGCGTTCGCTCACACACTTCATTGGATTTGGTGACACTACATTCAGGTGGTCGTTGCGTAGACTTAGAGTTACTCTAGTCAGAAGGTAATGCACAGTTGTTATTCTAGCATGCCTGCCGCTGTTTAATCACCCTGTTAGCCTCGTGGTTTCGCCGCTCTGCAGTAAGTTGTTTGCAGTATATCCGGATGGCATTGGAATAGGCTAATTGTTACCTCTTACACACTCCTCTTCTTTCCTTGCATTCGAATAAGCAGAAGTTGACGCTAAATTGAGCCGTAGATGCAAGCAGTTTGTAAGCATTAGGCTGCCGACTTCTTAAATCATGATAGCATAAGAAACTGCATGCCTTCACTTATAGCGATGGTACCTTGAGCAGTGGTTTGCGCATGCAAAATACTGCAGCAGCTACAAGGAGAAGGGACTAAAAGGTGGATCCTAATTCTTGCCTTTAACTTGGTTTTTGCTGTCTGTCGGTCATTTTCAATCGTATTAAAGTGTGCTGATGGGCAAAGGTGGACAGAAAGTTGCCTGCAAGCATGTTCGACGTAATGAGTACGTAAGCAGACGTTAGCTAATAGTTGAAAATTAGCTCTGCTAGCCTTGCCCATGTATTATTCAATGTTGTTGGGGGTACAGTGAACAACAGGGTGCTAGGTAGCAATAAAGTGAGAGACTGTGTAAAAGGAGAATGTGAATGGGTGAATTCCGTTTTCGAAAATAAAACAGTGCAAGATGCAGGCATACACACATACGTGTACTCAAATGAGTGCATAGTTGAGATAATTTCAGATGCTCTCATTGGTACTGGGGTAGTCGGACCATTAGAATGAATATTAATAGCAAATCTAGTGTATTTATCGCTGAGCAAATCAGACGCTGATGCAATCATGGTAGGTTAATCGTCATCGGTAAGGTGAACATTCTACCTAGATTGGCGGTAATCCCCTCAATGCCATTAGCAAAACATCCGCGTTCTTGTAAATGTCGTGTTTTTGAAGTTTTAGGCAGTCTGAATGTGTCTTTGATTAAGGAGCTAGAGTAGCGGGATTCTATTTCCTCCTCTATAGAAATTAGCATATTATGATAACTGGTGGCCAAGGATTGAAAGAACTGCTAAATCTTTATAGGCTCTCATCACATTATTCATTTGGGTGCCTTTTCACTAATCCATTCAGTCATTCTCTCCATAGCCAACTAATTAGTGGTATGGTCAGCTTATGGCTTTAGTTTAATGGCCTCTATTCTAGGCATACGTTCGCTTACCTGCATGCTGAGAGGGAGAGTGGTAATTAAGATTGCATATCAATTATGTTGGAGAAAACTAGAACATGATTGTAGAAACGAATCATGTACAGTATTGCTGACGATGTAAAGGGAAGTAGATTTCACATTTACTTGTTTGTATTTAGAAGAAGCTCCTTCCCTTTGATAGCGAAATTCGCTAGTTGTGTGCCTAAATGTACACAAAATATGGCATCAGGAGATTTTGCCATAATGATCAGTAGAAGAGGGTCATGAGTATGCTTTGCACGTGTACGAAATATAAATGCACAAATGCAAAATAAAATGTGAAGCACCTATTATTTAACAGCCATTTTGACAGTGTGTGGTTGCAGGAGAGGTTTTAGGCACTCGTTTGTCTTTATGTTTGCAGTGGGGAATTCACCAATTGCACTATCAGAGGTGGTTCATAGAGGGGAGTGATATGCTTACCGCCACTGACCGTAATTGTCACTTAAAATTTGCTTACGCCTCATTCGCACAATAAAGTGCGCCGTCAGTCAGCTCACTGTCGGTGTGTAATGCTGTGCACATCGCGTTCTTTCTTACTATTATCAGTGCAAGCACACTAAGATTTCGTTGTGAGATTTCATCGGTTTTTCTTTAGTTCGGTAAAGCTTAATTATCACCATTCTGCCGATTGCCGTTAACAGGACGATGTTGAGAGAAAAGATGAAGTGTCGTTCGCAAAGTAATGGAATCGCTAATGGAACAGGTATTTTCAAGAAGGTAGTAGAGATGCCTTTTTGAAGTCGAATGTTGCCGTATTTGTCCTTTGACCGCCAAGCGCAGTCAGGTCGGCTAGTGGGCTTCGTAAATGCTGATGTACACTAATTTGAACGGGGAAGTTGAGGTAAATCGAAGACAACACTGTCGCTTTTATCCAAGAACATCATCACTACAGCGTGAATTACTCATAACAACCTCGCAAATACCTCCAAATGTATATGGTTATTCCAAGACACGCTTTGGTTGAATCGTTGATGACATCAAAACTGAAATTACCACAGGCTAAATCATTGCTACAGTTTTGTTTTCTAGACAATTTATTGCGTGACGTTACTACACATTGGCGATAATCCCAAGATTGGTAATTTCTATCGCATAATATTGAAGACCGTCGAGCGGCCCACAACATTTGAGCTAACTTGGCCTCTTGGTAGTCATTGTAGCACCCTTGCTCCAAATCTCGCATTTCTTTTAATTTGGATGCGCGAATGGACTTAAACTCTCGAACACACAATTTTGTGTCCTATTTCACACAATTTATTAATTAATTTTTTATCATATTTACTTCCAAGCCACTTTTGATCGCCGAGACTCTGCAGTTGTTAGAGTAAACTCTTCAACGAAACATGAGATATAAGTCATCATCAGATGCTATGTAAGTGGCAAACAGTATTTGTTCTCATTGCGGAAAGATGCCAAATCTTACCTGCTGATTGTGCCAAGTAGGCGGTGTTTTATGAGGCAAGTGGCAGTTGTCCTCCTCCTCAGCCTTGAATCCATTTAGATGTGGTGAAGAGAAACTGACAAGTCTTGTTATAGCACTTGGAACATCATTCTTCTTCTGCCACATTACATGTCGAGTGTTTCCTCTAATTGCACAAGCACAATATTTAGTGCAATATTTAGATACATTGCGAACTTCGACATGCGAAGAAGGAGGCATGTAACAACTCCGTCAGCTGTAAACAGTAACTCGGTGGTAACTGTTTTTTTCTGTACCGTGGTGTTTAGCAGCCATCCATAAAATATGTCAAAATGCTTGCATTAAAAAATTCATGCTAATAGAGGGAACTTGAAGTCGCCTATATTGTACCTTGAATTCTACTTCTGAGGTAATTAATGGGCGATTACGTTTGATTTGTGCATACCCAATTCAGCACCCTAAATGTGGACAGCTGATCCGGTCACCAACTTAAAATGCAATGTATGTCCATTCCGGTAAGACCATCATCGGTATTGCTTGATTGCCTTGAGATTTATCATTCTCTTGTGCAGTCAGCGCATTTAAACATTTTCGATTGCAAGTGCTACTGTAATGGAAAGGTTATGTGCATCATTGTCGCAAAATACGATTGGGTCGGAAGTCTTTGTGGAACCTACTATCATCCTTTGCAGCCAAAAGGAAAGCAGAGCTGACAGTCATTCAACAGACCCTGGGAGTCCTTTTATACATCAGTGCACACAACCACATATGCAAAATATGTTCAGCTTATGATTCTAGGAAATCAGCGCATGTAATTTTTCGTGTTCAATCAGCTTTAGCCTGATATCGCGGTAAAGATGAGGGACGTTCGATATTTTTCATAATCCTCTTGAATTTCTGCACTTCGAGCAATCCCTACAAGAATGATGAATTGTCTAAGTATTTAAGCTGAAGCTTTCGTTTTTTTGCTGGGAAGTAATTTTGAAAGAAACGATAAATTGATGCCATTACCAGCATTGGTTTCGGCACGAGAGAAGTCATGCAAGCACTGGTTAGTAAGCTATTAATTTTAGGAAGATGTATGCACTGTTTTCATTCCGTCACAAGTTCTTCGTGGGTCCTAAAGAAGCCAAAGAATTAAGTGAACAGTTGGTTGTGCAAAACGTTGCCTCTCTACCTTAGCCTACCTACGACCATCACACTTTCTGAAGAGGTAAGCAAAGCTAAAAGTTTGTCCTTTCCCTGTCCGCACTTACCTCAGTGACAGTAAGCGTAAGTCAGTGATTGGCATGGCATAGGGTCCGCCCGTGGAAGACCGAAATGGCAAAGCATCACAAAGATGCATGTGAATACGTCGTATTTAAAGGCACATTACGATTTTTAATGGTTAATTATCCCATGCAATGTGCCTACTATCTGTAGATTTAGGCAGGCTGCGGCTATAATAAGAACTACGCTCACTGTTTTTTATCTATATGAACAAGCAGATGTGCTATCTGGTGCGCTTGCCACCCCAGTTCATGACGATCCAATGCATTTTTATTTTCGCTTGACTGATGTTGGGCAGGCTGAGTTGGTTGTTCGGCTCAATTTTGCATTTAAATTGAATCAAATTCTTTCTACAGCAAATCTCGCAACTTCGAATGCTGCAACTTTCGAATTTGTTTTTGAAATTTCTTTGGACAATGGAGACAAGGACTGGCCTTTATCGAGGTAGTAATACCACGTTCATCAACACTTTATGAAAATTGCTTTTATGTACCACTCACAAATGAATGAAAAGAATTCGCATTTCATAACATGCCATTAAATGCAAACTTAGCGCTGGGTGTCAGTTCTTGGTCTAAATCCGTTTATTTTTTTCAATAAAATGATCTCATGCACTGTACTTCAGGGTCGATGTTCCAAAACAACTTACTTACATCACTTTATGAAGCAATTCGTTCGAGCTTTTCTATCACAGCTCCAGGCTTTTGCGCTTTTGTCTGGACAATGATGTTCCGCCATCGTATAAAAATGCAGTTGTCACTCACTTGCGTGGCGATGCGCTTAGCAGCCTAAAGTTAGCAGAACTGAGATAACATCCAAGAAAATGTAAAACATCCACTGTATGCTATGGAACAGTGAGAAGGGAATGCGCCTGTTAAGTGGGTTGTGGTCGGCGTACTAAATGCACTTGTTGGGACCAAAATATTCCAAGTTTAAAGCATAGTCGTGCACATTCTTGCGGATTTGAAATAAATATGCATGTGGATAGAGCGCTGTGGACATCAGCAAATCAACCTGCTAAAAGTGAACCTACTAATTACACAAAGGCAGCTCGTATATTTTGGCAGTCTTAACTACGGTGACCAACAGCGTTGTAGTCATCTAGAGGAACGTGCGCCATCTTACTCCATCGGATTTAGTGACAATACGTTTGGGTGTGCACTGAGTAATCTCACAGTCACTCTAGTCACAAGGTAAAATTACTGCCATCAATGCATATTTTGTGTTCTGTCAGGTCTCTGGCTGTTTTACCAACCTCTTAATCTCGTGTTTTTTCGCCTGCTTAGCTGCTTAAACATGAATCGCAATGTGGTCAGGAGAGAGACCCTTCAATCACTATCTCAAAGCCGCGGGACGCTGATAGATGTTTCCGCAGTCACCTAAACTTAGCTCACTTTCGCATTCTGCGAAATTTGACCACCGTAATAAGAGCTGCAGTAGAGTTTGTTGAGTGCGCAATAGTCCCCGTTTGTTGCCCTCTTTTTGCATCTGTAATTTTTGTATTGCATAAGTTGGGTCACCCTCATCATCATCTGCCCATTATGTTGGATATTTCTGCGAAACTCTGCGACAACCTCCTTCCCTCTTGACCTACCACCGCCATAGGAAATCACTGTCAGCCTCTGAAAAAGTTAATCTTTGTGGAATTGAGTCGTTAACAAGTGCGTGATAGACCACCCATTGGAAAAGAAGATTGATTAATTTCTGAGGTCAAGTTAGGCCCTAGGTGTATGCTTACGCATCGGCTTTGTGTAGAAGCAGTTCTCTCCCATGCTGTTTCAATCTCCTTTGGTGACTGAAGTTGGGGAGCGTGCACGCGAGCGAGTTTATCCAAGGGACCAGAAGTCGAGCAGGAACCTATCGCCACCTTACAGTTAGGTAGATGTGATGTGGAGTTGGTGATCATCAGCCTTGCTCACCATTAAAGTATCATCGAGGAGAAAATCATTGAATGGAGTTGCCCCAACGAAGAATGCGTGCGCATCACAATGCCTCGTGCTGTTCAAGAGAGATGAGCGACACAAAAGTAGGACGACAGAGCAGAACATGCAGATGTTTTTATACCGTTTCGGGTGCCCATAGAGATGAGTGTAATGTTGAGCTCGTACTACTTTGACAAGTAAGAAGTTTTATGCTGCTGCACAGCCAGAAGTCCATTCGCACAGAAATTCGTCCACATAGTGATTGTGCTCGCAAACGAAGGATGCTCTCTATTGCACAGCCTAATTATCAGAGTTATTACGAGTGGTTTATTTAACTAACTAGGTAGAGCCTGGCAACAGTGATGGGAATCAGACTGGTATGTACCTACGTATGAGATGCACCTGCAAAAAGGAATTCAATTTAATTGCAGATATTAGGGACAGTTACTGCACAGAAGTGCAGATTCAGGAAAGGAAAGAGGTAGAGGGGAAAAAGGATGAGAGGGAGATTGCAAAATTCATGCTACGTAGGCCCTGGCTTGCGAATGTAGTGGCTGAACCGCGCAACTCCAAGTCTAGCGGAAAAGAAGTCTATTAAAATGGAGGAGAATAAATATATAATTACTTTAGCCTCTTCCACTGCTAGTGGCAGAAGAGAATTCTTGGCCCTCTAGCTGATTTCTATTGCATTCTGATGCATTCCAGTTGCTTTTACTATAAAGTGCCAACGAATCAGGAAATGAGAGATCATCTTTTGCTTTGAGGTAGTCAGTTTTAAAGACTGGGCTACTGCTTTTACTCTGTCAACGCACTATACTGTGAACGACTTGAGGTATCGCAATCCACTGACAATGCAGTAAACGAATTGTGCGGCCAAGGTACGAATGCTACATCCGTTGATTGACTTGTGATGTTTTTTTATTCGTAAAGTAAACACTTTGCCTTATAGAGATTTAACGACTGCGGAAGTCGTTGAACTAATCCATTGCAGGTCTTGCCATGTGTCATTCCTCCTCAACGAGGTACAAGTTGCCTTCAAATCGTGATTTCATACAATACTGTGTCACCAATATGTGAAAAACTATCTTCTTTTTGATAATCGCCTTTATATTTTACCCACTCTACCGCACTCCTCCTCTTGGTCGGTGTCTCTCGCATTGGTGATAGGAATGTTCCATGCATCTGCACTGAAGCTAGGGAAGGTGTAATTGGTCTGTTCGTTTGTTTATGTTTGTAGCCTTATAAAGCGCTGCACTTACCTTCCTATTTGACTGCCAGTTTGGCACCCTCAAAAGCTCATTCGTGCATGTCCTTACAATTTCGTTAATTCCAATACCCCAAACTTTATAGCCGTCTGCATTTGATGGGAAGATGATAGCGCGAAGACTTCTGGCCTACCGATAAAAAAGACATGAGACGACTGCAAACTGTAATGTCAAGACCAATGATTCGCTTTGGTACATGCACATCATGTTGAATTTTGCGAACTTATACGAACGGTCAAACAGGCTGATTCACTGAATTGCATGAGTAGGAGGGTTTGATGCGCAACAAACACTTTTGACTTAACCAAATGCTAATTTTTTGGGCGATTCTTCAAACCCACAAAGTTGAGGATTCGCTATGGCTATCTTGATCCACAGTACTAGTGTAGTTCATCTACTTGGCATTTCATTTAAATTTCAATAGTCGTAAGTCTTCATTCACGAATTGCCATTAGATTTGTTTTGATCCGATTAACGTTGTGGCCTCGTCCAGCGTCTTCGTCAAACAGCGCTATTTGATTGTGCACCAGAGCCCAAATTCCAACGAAAGGTGTCTTGTAAGGCTGGTTGTCAAAGAGCAGCACAAAGTGGACCTAACATCTCAGTCAGTTTAAGGTAACAACTTCAGAAATTGAAGCAATTGGCTTCTCTGAAATAAGGAGCACTCAATGTGCTGCAAAGAATAGCAACGACCGACAAATAGTTCAAAATCACTGAGGTATCATAGCATAAGTCAAATAAAGAAAGCACACCAACTGACCGGAGCGTTAACATTGCTCAAAAAGAGCGACAATTCAAGGAAACCGTATTGGGCTGTGTCATACGTGTGTGACTGCAGTAGCATAGCGTGAATGGCACAACAAAAACATTACATGGAGATCACATTGATGGTCTTAGTGCGAAATTAAATTTTAGTTCACACTGCTCATTCACCGAAGCCATTGCTCAAGTGCCTTGGGCATTCGATTGGACAAGTTGACATGCATATTGCTCGCACGGAAATGGAAGAGAGCAGGATCAGAGATGCGCCCAACTAATTGCCGTGTAGACCGATGCGCAGCCTCAAGGGGACGTTCGGTAGGTGCTTGAATATGAAAGTCTCACAAGTACTGAACAAGTAGAGGACCATCGTGACATCCTCAGCTGCGTGACTTCATCCATTACGGACTGGCAGTCCCAAAGTCATCACTCGGGTGTCTCCAATCATCTCCACCCACAATAGGCGAACCCGAGGTCGATTGGTGTGTATTCCGCCTATCATTGTGCAATGGGGAGGGAGACGCAGGTGTGTCGATTAGACTAATGAGCAGAGGTACGTAGCGACTTCAACCAACCAATTATTTTACATCCAAGATGGCCGGTTTACAATTGGTATAGTTTCTACCTCAGAGAGTTCAAAAGAATCTTGGCACCAGCTAGTTCACACTTCGTACTTAATCCATAGACTGTGCTTTAAAACACGATACCATCAAAGCGAGTAAGGAAAGCAGAGTACTCATTGTAGCTATCAGATGTGATAATTTGGTGTGTACGTTGTGCTCACTTTGTAGACCTTATAGCATGCAACCGTTCTGTCAAACGGTGTTTAGAAGCTGCTGAGAAGTTCAACAATCTGCAGTGGTGTAGCCATGGCAGAGATGGTTGTGAAGTCAACAGCGTCGATAATGCAGATTAACACCTCGTCGTGAGTCTCAGGGGCCACTACAACACTCACCTTCAACGCATCCACCACAACCCCACAATCCTAACTTGTTCTCACTCTTCCACTCGCACATTGCCCAGACTTTGCAGTTGCGTGGCCAACAATTAATGCTGCCATCTAGAATGGACGCGTCAGGAGACTACCCGGTGTGGCAAGTGACAGATGGAAATCCCTTTTTTCTCTTCTTTTGTAGTCTCGCCATTCGATTTTTCACCTCTTCTTCCAACTGATTCAAGTAGTTCTCCATCGTTGCAAACATGTGCTCAACAAAGCTCCTTTTTAATGCGAGGTTGTGAATAGGATCAAATACAATTGTAAACTTAATTATCACTGACCATTCATTAAATCTCTTTATTCAGCTTCTTGATAGCTGGTCTCAATGCTGGATTATCCGACCCTGCTAGCGCTGAAATGTCTATGAATGTCAGTGGAATGTCCGTTTAGAGAGGTGGAATGGGAAACGAGAGTGGTACTAATGAGTATTTTTCCATCAGAAGGACAAGTGTGTTGCAACGCAAAGTTACGTGAGTCTCTTCAGGCTTTCAAAAGTAGACTTCTACGGTAGCTGCGCAGATCTCTGCTTTCTACTGCCTAGCTAACTTCTTTTCCTCCTTCTTTGATAACTCTGCACCACATTGACGATTTAGATGTCGAAGCACATTAGTCGGCACATTCTTCTCGGCAATTACCGTGGTAGTCTTCACATGTGCTTGCACTACACTCAACATGAACAGTACTGTATCTCTAAATGCATCCGACTGGTACCTTGGTTCATATGGTTTTTTCTGATAGAAGACTTCGTCCAGTATCACGTCGAATGCATAGACATCGCCAGCTTAGTTCCAACCAACACCACTGTTGCATCGTGCAGTAGCTTAGACGCTTTCTGCAATTTATCTGGAAACGATAAAACGATTGCAGGGGTTGGTGAATGTAACCGATTTTCAGGTGTTAGATGTAGGATAACCGTCTGTTACATTGCAGATTTTGAGGATGCCAAAGTCGGTGACCTGAAGACGCATTAGCAGTTGGCAATTATTGCTCTTTGATAAGGGCGCAATGTACTTATTCAAATTAATATCGAACCATTAGTAGGCTCTCGACAGCAAATTTTTCCAAAGGCTTGACGACGAGTTTACTCCCTGTACCGGCATAGAATGGTTTTTCAACTAATGCCTAGAAGGGAAAGACGATCTGTAGCTTGAGCGACTTGAGCAGAGTCAGCCTTAAGATGTCAACGTTTATCGCACTCATTTGCAGTTTCATAACAGGACAAAACGCCTGGATAAGGAAGGAATTATTGGGGATTCGGCAGGCGCCTTCAGAGCTCTCCATAGTAGTAGAACGCTGTTGATTTAGTTACAAACTTCCTTAAAACGTCTCTAAGTATAAATCGCGGTCAATTAAGGGGACAGAGTGAAAGAATAACTGCAGAGTGAGAATTGCCATTTGGTAAGTAGCCGTATCATGATGCTGGTGGCAGTCTAAAGTAAAAGCATCTCGATGCTGTAAGGAATGAACTTAGGAAAAAGATTTGATGCTAAGGATAAGACTTTCAAAGCGTCCCGTTACCTCAAAACATTTCATGAAAGTCATTTCAACTTGACGTATTTCCGAATTTCAACTAGAAGTACGTTGCAATGCAGTCGTGAACAGGCGCTATCAATCAAGAACAGCCGAAAACGTTTCAGCGTATTTTAGTTGAACAGTCAATGTGGCTCGTAAAATCTTTAATAAATCGACTCTCCGACGCAACGTTGTATCCTACATACATCGAACTTTGTTTGACAGGGCAAAATTTCAATCACTCAAAATCTGCATGGCTGGTAGAATAAAGCCGTCATTTTCTGGAAAGAAAAAAGGATCTGCTTCCAGAATGGTTTACCATCAGACTCGATAGGTGTTTAGTACTGGCGCAGTAAGGAACGCTATCGATACCATTGTTGCTGCAAACTGACGACGTGATTAAATCACATTCAAACTGAGCGAAACGGAACTAGTCAATGCGTTGTAATTAAGGTAAAGTCACTTCCTCGTCGCTGCTGTTTTTATAGATCTCTCCGTAAATATTACAACTTGAAGATGGATCCCTTTAGCACGGCTTTTCTCTAATGTCATGAGTCGATACACTATTTAAAGGACCCGGCTAAACAAGCGCTTTTGGCAGCTCCTCTTACCACACTTTGAATCAACTTGCTTTTAAAATACTTTTGAGGTCTTTCGATATCGTAGAGAGCGGTTAGACGTTTACTGAGGTTTTTAGCCAGCTCTTGATCAAGATCTGATTAAGCAGAGTTAAGCTAAAGCAGGATTGTGTACTAGAGTGGAGTCATGCCATATAATGCGTTTTAAAGTTGCTAAAATGTATGTAGAATATCGATGTGCATCTGCCACACACACTTGTTAATTGGTTAATTTTTGCAATAGTGAATATCCTCGAAACTTGCTGCTACATTTATCAGTTTTCATTTGGAAAGTGCGAAAATCGAATAGGCTCATCGTTGAGGACTACACGACAGCAGCTGTCATCCTGTTCCAAATGACGACAGTCGACAGCAATGCCCACCAACTGAGTAAATGCCTGTGCCTTAATGGTCCTCTTCAGGATACCAATCATATGCATGTTCCGGTCTTTTATTCTGCCCCTCTTAATATCTTGCTTCCTAGCTCGTCTTTTCAAATGGCCAATGGTCACTTTTATGCACTTTCTACTATCTCCTCTCTTCTCTTCATCCGCTTCTAATAATCCTACTTTGTCTACATCTCGCATTACTCGTGCAGATAGACATAAATATCCGTTCGACTCAAAGTTGTGCACACTGTTAAGAGAATTTTGTATCATGCGTATCGCATAGACCCTGCAACCGGTCTTCATGTCTGACTTATGAGCGCTTGTAGGATTCAAAATAAAAGAACTTTCTCATCCAAACTCAGTCGCAATCTTATGGCTCTGCGGCTCCAGACAGACAACGAGAGGCAACTAGTAACGAGTAATTCAGTGGATTGGCTGATCGATACTCCTGTTTGTGATGGTTCTCAAGACTGTCGTTATTGGCTTCTCGGTCACATTTTTAACTGTGTCTACTCCTTGTTGGCGACCGCCTCCCCTATTTTCATAGGCAGTAACGCATGATGTGATATGATTCATATGTTGTGGGTGCTTGAAATAGGCGGGTGGTTAATTCTTAGATAGAGCTGTTCGCAACGAGAAACCTTCCGGTTATGCATCCTTACATCCCATCCACATGCTATGGAAGGAACTTAGCAGATAATTTGTGGCATGAGAAACGAAAAGTGTTCCCACAATGGGCAAGGTAAATGCATCGCTTCAATGAGTTTCATGTTTGGTACTGCAGAAGAGGGCTAATCAGGGGCAGGTTCAGTGTTCCAAGATGCGACGATCGGTAGGAAATGGGTAAACTTTCAAGGTTTGCATCCTATAAAAGTTCCATCTACCTGATTTTTAAAACATTCAACACCATCCACCAGTGAACATTATACAGAGTGCCTTTTTTTCCCGTCTACTTATAAGCTTTTTGAAAGCAGAATGACTAAGTAGACTTGTAGAAGAATCCAAAACGAACGTTACGTAGATTGCTGGAAGAGTGTGAAATGAAGGTATCCATCCGAAACTGTTGGGAAGGCAAGTAGTGCCAATAATGAAAGCATCAAAATAAAACAAAACCAGGCACTAATAGCTGAAGCAAATTCAGCTGCAAATTTCTGGATCACAATGGGCAATCGCAATCATATTTGTGCATGTTTTACCTCCTAAAAACACTTGCAGGACTCTAAAAACAAACAATCAAGCATACGTATTGTTTACGGCTCAATAACAGGATGTCAGGACACACCGCACACTTATCTGAAGTGGAGAGAAGAAGACGAAAATCGCAGAGAATACCAGTCAAGTCTTAAGGTTAAACCGAGGCGGTAGATCCCCTCAACTCTTCCGCTACCTCACCCATCGTTTCGTGAATACCACATGCAAAAAGCGAAGTTTTCGTTGTTGGTCACCGAAAAGAGCAAAAGAAGGGGACGAAGTAGAAAAGCTAAGTAAATATGATGAATAAGGAAATAGTTGGATGAACGCATCTGAACGAAAGTGAGAAATAGCACCGACAAAGGATCGTCAGCTCTTGTAATCATGGTTCATTACGTGTCTTTTCAAGCGGCATTCATTACATTTGTTGCTTATGCCATCAGTGTGATAATCACTGCGACCGTGGTCTCGAATGAACACGTTCAATAAAGCTTCTTCGAATCCTGATGTTAATGTGTCCCCTAGTCGCAAAACTGAAAACTGCTACTTATCTTACATAAGTTGGTGTTGTTCGTGGCTGCAAACAAGCATTTAGCAAATATGGCAAATTGTATACACTTTATCGCAAGGGCACATAGAGAATAAGCAGAGCGTTTAGGAAAAGTTTTTAGATAAAAAATTCACGAAAACGAGCCTTATTCTATTATTACTCGGGTTAAGTGCAGTGAATCCAGGTTGTGGAAACTGGTCTCAAATACTCTGCTTGATTTCTTAAACATTCTTAAGTGCTTCGTAAAAGTTTGACTACCACTATAGGACTTTATAGCACTAGAGTCGCTTTGATGGAATGCCATAACGTAAAAACGCCACTTAGCATTTACTTTCATCTGATAATGTTGTGACTCTTGAACTTAGACTGGGCGCATTGACTTTGCAAGACTCGCTTCTAATGCTGATCCATATTCTAACAACGAAATGCTTCAAGCACTCCCTACAATTGCCTTACTTTATAATTCATTGTGTTTCTCCGAAGTAAGCCTTTTGGAAAGATAGATTCGAGAGATTTTATGCCTCTCCTACTAAACAATCGTTTTGCCATGGAATGCATATCAAATTTAGAAAATACCGAACCTTGTCAAGTTGCTGTTCGCTAACCTAGCCATCCTCCGCCTATCACCTATCAATCCCAGACATCCAAATCAGTCAGAATGAGGACAAGAGTTTTTGCGGTGAATAAAAATTGTATTAAAACCTTAAATGGTTCTTGAGCATCTGCTCTTAAAGTTCAAGAGGCGGCAGTTTGCTCTACTTTGATGCCATTCCGGGTCAGCGTATGTGTTTATTGCTGTGACATAGGCGGGTTTAAAATGATTGAATAATTAAGTGATTACATAATCAAGAAAATATAAATTGTGCTGGTTGGCTAAAATGCGAGCTACCGAATGGCATTTGCTATTAAATTATGCGGTTTATGTCTGCTGTTTTAATAAAATAACCAGAAAATGGGCACCAACTTTAACTTAGCACTACGCATCGTAAAATTTTGGATAAGTTACTCGCTTATGATAGATCATATTAAGGCATGAATTTAGGCAAATACATTCACATGCACATAATTATAGAAATTTTTATTAAAAATTGCATTTCATTAACCTATCCGATGGCAAAATTTAAGGGATTATTTAAAAATACTCACTTATATCCTGTTGAACACATTGTTGTATAAAGCCAAGACTATTCTCCTCAGTATCCGAACGATGTTTTAAGCAACTGCCTTATGAGAATTATGCGCAATAAAATGATATCATAAACTTTATTTGCATAAGATACTGAGGTGCACATACACATGGGTTGCAGGCACAGCGATGTCTTTTTTTAAAAACCTGCAAAATATTTGGTGTCAACAGACCATTCCAAGTGGAATGTTAGATTTAACCTTCGACTGGTAAAGAAGACGTGTTTTTTTATTTTTGACTTTTTTTATTGTCTGCCTTAGTGAACATCTATTGACAAATGTAGGTTAACGCAGACAGCCAAAGCTAGAGGGGAGAACCACAAGGCTATGTCGACTTGGACCACTCAGAAGAAATTCTGATGGAAAAAGTCATAGGTCTAATGGAGCAGCCTTGTGCGTATAGGCGGTCATGGGGTTAGGTAAGGCGAGAAGAATATGTTAAATGTGGTTCATTTTGCATCATTTTGCAATGTCTTTCCTCTACTATCTGAGCATGTCATATGGGCTAGGACGGACTCTAGCTTTAATCTGCAAACAGAAAGTGTTTTGACATCCATTAATTGCAATTTTCGCAATCTCTAAATGTGTATTTTGGAGATAGACATCAGCAACCGCACACATTTGATCGAACAAGTTAACTGTGACATTATTTTGCATGGATAGCTTTGACAAATTTGGAGCCGTATAAATTTTCCGTAAAAGCGCAATGTGTAAAGCCGTGTAATGCAGCAGTAGTTCTAGAAAACATTTTTGTCGATAAATGTTTTAAAATGTTTAAGGGTGACCGAACGACAAAATTAAAAATAATTTCAAGACTAGCTAGCAATGAATTTTTTTTTAATTTGGCAGTTCCTGGTGTATTTGCATTTGAATGGATTAAAGGTTCACTAATAAACAATCTAACTAAGATGGCTGTCAGATCCATCTAAGTGGTATGAACAAAGAATGCTATGATCGTTGCATCAGGAGTTAAGAACCGCTTAGACACTACCAGTGTTGTTTATTTGAAAAGGTGGGAATGTAAGCATTTCCAAGAGTCATTTGTTATGCTGGTGTTCACGGTGTCACCTACAACGCCTTCAGTAAACCAATTACACCACCGATGTGTTTCCATAAATTCAGGCATCACAGCCAAACCTTAATACTTCATTGCACAATGAGCCACCCTTCACGTAAGTTGATGCTCTACATTTAACGCATGTGCCTACTTAACACATTTTGACCAGTATGGCATGTAAATCAATTATACATGGCTTCTGACACCTCAAAATCGGTAGTGGTTATCCGATGTCAGCTCTTCATTTTAGAATGTTTCGTTGACCCATATATTTGTAGGATTGCATGCTTGAAGTGAAATAGGAGAATAGCTTTTGATTTTTGTAAGCTGAATATATACAGATACATCTTAGTTGAAAGTGCTAATGCTTTGCGAAGCGCCATAAGTCACTAATTACTTTTCTTTGTCACTAAGTAGTAAGACAAAAACTTGCTGTAGTTTAGAGTACAGTCCTGTTTCTTTTGTATGCCACCTTCCAAACTGTACGAAATTGAGGCTTCAAGGAAAAACTGTTGCATGTAGCCCCATTTTGATTAGGCTCTCAATAGCCTTGAAACAGGCTACCGTGTTATGCATTCATGTGATTGCGATTAATGAAATAAGCTTTGATGTGACAGCTGTCTGTCAGATTCACCGTTCTCTGCTGCCATTTGCCAAACTGATTGGGGAATGGGAGGGAGAGGGATTGATGAGCCTCTACACCGAAACCACCTATCCATGCTCGGAGAACATATCGATTGGTCACATTGGACAACCGTCGTTTTGGTACAGGTAAGCGAAGTGTCTCTGTAGATCTAGCCATCTTAAAGCCCTGTTCTAATTATGATTTCTGCAAACGTCATCACCAAATGGATGAATTCAAATTTAGTAAGAGCCTCAATCGACTTGAATTTTTATTCAGCTTTTTAGAAGAGATTCGGATTAAGTTCATTAGGAGAATGTGCAGTCCACGAAACCTAACTCAATATTCAAAGACAGGCCTTAGACTAAGCAAAATAGGGCAAAGATGAGGTTTTTAGCACAAATCGGAACATTGAGACAAGCTCAGACGGTGGTAGACAATCGCAGCCTTAATAATAAAGCAGTCAAGAATTGTTTGTGCCATGGTTACCGATAGATAGACACTAAATTTGATACCGTTTCCTCTTGCCGATCACCCTCCTTACGTACGTGAAATGGGATGCTACATTTAAGCATCATCTATGGACTCATCTTTAACAGCGAAGATTACAAGTTGTAATGGAGAATGACTTTCCTCAAATTGTCTTTGTAGTTGTGAGGCAATCAGATGCAAATTTTATCAAGGTCTACAGTTACATAGTCTCGTATTCCTACTTGACTTCCTACAAAATCAGACATATTTTAGCAGAAGACATGCAAATGACACATGCTTTGTTGCCCTGGAACGTATCAAAGCAATGATCGGCGTCTCTAATCAAACAAGGGCATTTGTTATGTTTGTGTTTCCTGCCAGTGAACAATAACAATTGCAACACTTGGTAATCGTGTACTTTTAAGAGAGATTTCCTTCTAAATAGAAGCTCGCACTTAGTGATTCCGCCAAATCTTTGCTTTGCATTTATATTTTTGACAGAAAATCAGGGTGACTTAAAAAAATTTTTAATTGTACCGCCTCCTTGCATGCAGCCCAATCTAGAACTGTACGAGTGATCCTCTGCCTTGTTTGATAACAAGATTGATGGATGATCCATATAGCTGACAAAAATTTGTACAAAATCAATGCAATTGGAGGCTTGTACCCCTAAATATGCTTATTAAAAGGGTGATGTAAATGCTGAGCAACTAGTAGTGCTCTTTCTTTTCTCACACCAAAATGCGTGTTTTACCTTTAATGCATTAAATTAAAACAAGATGCCTCTATCGCCTTCATTTTCAAAGTTCAAGGGCGTACTCGGGAGGATCATTCAGGCACCGTGACATGGGCTTTCTCTTCTTCAATGAGGAAACAAACCAAATGGAATTCATGAGCAGCGACAACACAGGCAATTCCATGAGTCATTTTACTATGAGGCCGAAAGGGTGCTCATTGATTGATGGCAGTGATTTTGCACTTTTAGGTCACGTGCACATCTTAAAGGGACCGGTAAAGAACGAAGATGGAAAAATACAAATCGTTTTAGAAACGGAGCTTACGGAAGGTCATCCACTCCCAAAGAAGCCAAAAATGATTCGAGTGAGATTCTGCTGCTTATAACATATAAGTAGCAAGGTAACAACAAATAACTATCATTTTGAGTCATCCATAAGGAAACTGAGATTCTGGTGCGAAGGGGGGTCTTGAAGTTGGATTTTGTCACTATAAAGAAAGAATCTACTTAAAATCGAGTGGCAGTTTTGCATAATAAATTGGGTTTTATGAGCGATTCCCATAGTAAATAGTTGTCTTTAGGTGTTATATGTATTGGTATTGGGACTTCGGATTGTAAAACTTACTATAAAATGGAAATGTTTACAAAGTAGCCAACTAAAATTTGTCATCAAACATAAAATAAATTGCTAGAACTTGGTGCTGCGCTAACAGATTCACTTGACTGACTTTTATTGCATACATCGCTGCTCCAAAAGGAAATGCACTTTGTATAAACACAAAATTAGTAAAAAAGTCATCTATGACTTAGTTTATGTTTGGTAATATTGTTTTCAATTACAGGTGCGCAGGGAAATAAGTCTGATAGATGAGGACACCTTGACACAGAGGGTGTTTATGTCTACTGAGAAGAAGAATGACATGACTCTACATAGCAACATGGTTTACAAGCGCTTGCCTACATTAATTGGCACTAACGGTCTTTAATTAACTTTTTTTGACTTCAAATTTTTCTGCAACCATTAAAGATATAAATACTGCGTAGCAATATGTTATCAACCGGAATTCTATGTTCTTCATCGCTTGTCTCACTCCCGTTCCCCCAATTTAATTTCAAAGGTTCTTGTTAAACCGGCGTCTCAAGGTAAACAAAACATGAGGACTGACAAAACAGACTTACCGCCGCCTTTTAAAATCTTTAATAATTTGAATTTTGCATGAAACCCTGAGCTGACACTATTATGTCTAACACTCATTGCTTAAATATTTTTCCAACCTCTTTGGGAGTGTGAATCAAATGGGTTTATCACCGTGTAAGAAAGCTTTAAGCAACAACAAACAAAGGTGGGCTATTAACATCATTATCAGGAACACTGATTTTTCCTTAGACTCGCTTATTTTCAAATGGTATTCGCTGTTAATTTCTGATTTGTGTTCCTTTCAAGCATTTTAATTTTCATTATTAATGTCATCCTGCTTGTGGGATCATGTCAGTTAAGGCATTAAGTTTGATTATGGAGCTCATGTCAGTGATCGAGACGCATTGCAAAGGGTGCTATTAAAGGATCAATTTCGTCCATCCTTCCTTTATCCTAACAGCATACCGGGTTGTCTGCACCTCAACAGTTACGTTCATGCGTAATGTTCCAAACTTTTCCCAATGATATTAGACTGCTAAACGTCTAGAAAAGATAATTTCCTTAGTACATTATTAGTCTACAAAACTTAACTTACTTGTGTGGTGGGATAACTTATGAAATACCATAATCTGTACACAGGGTGGGATGCAAGAATGAGGATCTGGATAGAGGAGTTGTTGTTAATGGGGACTGATTTGGCATAACAGTGTTCCATTGCATCCGACATGACAGAAAGCATCGTTCCTGGCCATAAACTTATCCACGTGAATAGTTCATCTGGTGCAATGGATGTAGGTTCCTTTTCAGAGAGTTGTTAAATCCATGGTAGCGGAAACATAAAAAAACGATGCTACAGTCAAATTTAAGAAAATAAATGGGAGAATGACAACTAAATAACTGCCGAAACCGCTATTTGTAGTTTTCCCTTTCCTTATGCTCTTTTAACTTTCTCTTAGAAGTGGTGCTAGTTGAACACGAGTTCTGTGGACGACCAACCGAGTTCACCATCTGAACTGAGCAACAGTCAAATTGCCGAATTATCATAGCCCTCATACGGCTGAAAAGTAATCACAAAAGAAAGAGCAGAATAACTAGAGGAAAAGAGGTTAAGGAGTTGCTTGCACGAAGCTAAATAAGCTGTTCCCATTGAAACAACCAACAAATTGGTCAGTGAATTAACTTAATGAATGATGCAAAATTTCGCTGATAAAACACTTTGACATCTTTTACTCAATCGGATCACACAAACTTCATATTCTTTACAGAGATCCACCATAAAATGAGATGCAGCTAGTCGCCTTCCTGGTCACCTTGCCTATTTCCGACGTGTTTAATGTCAACTGCTCGGAATCTTTCCACCTCCGGCCATGTCTGCTCGCCCGATATGGCATTAAGTAGATAAATTTGGGAGAAATTATTAATCTGTCCACACAAAATCGCTTTTGGTTTGCCCACATTTGCACGACTCGCGTAAATACCGTGTTACCTGAGTGTAGGTGTCAGGACTATATGAGAAGGTGTCAATGTCTGCCACAATTAACCTTAAGTCGTGCAGGATTTCGTGTAGCGTGCTTGCTATCGAGGTCTCCTACGTCTCGTAGGCAGGCTCCAATAGGTGGAGAAAGCGAAATTGTTTTGTGTTTATTCAATGACACTGATTCTCGTTGAACTAATCAACTTTACGTCTTGTCATGAGTTCTCCTGTCTCAACAGGACACAAGCTAAATGCAAATCATGATTTAGCACAAAGCTGTATCGCTATAATCTAAGAAACCCTCCTTTTTTGAGACTCTTCACTTCACCTGGCCTACGCTTCAACGTCAAACTCTCCCTTGCTCATATTTTTAAATTTGCAATGGGAGTGTTTCATGTTTGAGGGGTAGCTATAACCTGTAATGCCAAAGCCACTGATCTGCTTTGGCACATATATATCATGTTAACTTTTACGGCTTTATGAAAGCAGTCGGACAGGCTGTGCACTGGCCTGCATGAGTCGAAAAAATTACTTCGGTTTTAGGGGTAGACTTTCAAAATGATTGCCTAATACATCTCTCGGAGGATTCAACTTCTGCACACACACCCCTAATGTGTGCTTTCATCGAGAAGAAATAAATCGCTGATGACATTCCTGATTAATGTCGCACGTACAGGGCAAATCGCTCTTTCAGGATAGACTCAGGCTAATTCAATAGTAGAAAGACGGAGCAGTAAAAGGTGAATGAGGCAGTATCGCAACAGGCCAGCTACATTGCGACTCAGCCTATCAGTTCCATCGAAGTTTGAAACTGGAATTTGTGTACGTGAGCTTGAATCCTGCCAATACTATCCTGTGGTCAAAACACCTCAATACAGATTACCCACATGCTAGCCGACATGGGTTGGGAAAAGCACGCCAGCTGTGTACATAACTAGCGCATAATTGCAAACGATAGAGAGTGGATTAGTTTTATCTGAATCTGATCTTTGAGGATTTTTAACACATTTCGCCCACTCATAAACGGTATTGGCCAGGTCAATGAGCACATCGGAGGCGCCTACTTCGAGACGATTGGGATTGTGAGGCAGGTGGGCTTGAAAGCCGCTTACGGTTAACCGGAAAAGAAGCACGCTCTAAGGCTTCTGTTACATCCAGTAATGCTTGCCAGTGTTATGCAGACCGCTTGTGTACCACAGTTACAAGGCTGAAGTTCAGCGTGCAGCAATTCGGTAAGGCGTGATAGAGGATGGTATAGGCCAAAAATTATTACTGTTACTTAATCTCGATGTCTCATCGCAATATCACAGATGCATCAGTTCCAAAGAAATGTCCGTTTTTGTTTAAAAAAATGATTTTGCCGCCACTGCGTCAAATGAAATGAAGACTCACGCGCATAATCAACTTTTCATAATGTGCTAATATGACTGATGGATGTGAGGCAAAATCTACATCTATAGGTAAATCGCAGCTATGGAAGTGTGCTGCGTCCATTAGCAACCGATAAGTCCTAAAGGCCAACAGTTTGACAATTGTCACTTCTCTGACCAATATTATAAAAACGTCGACTAAGGGGACTACAAAGTCGTAACAAGAAAACGACATTCGCGTTGCAGCATTTGCCATGGAAACAAATTAAATGGCTAATCCTTGAATTTTGAATTAAGTATTTCTTCCCGATTTCCACGCCACTCACCAGTTTATCCTCCCTAGAATGTAATTATCTTGTGATTCTCCTCGTGTTTGAGTGAGTGAGCGAGTGGATAGGTGACGCTGCACTGATTGTAGATACTTTTATGCACTTTCTGGGCAACAAGTAGTAACTACATCACTGATGAGCGAAATTAGCACAAATAGGACTCATTTTAGGATGGACCTATTTTAAAAATAAAAGACTTGAAATTCAAGACCGATCATTCAGTCAAATATCTGGTTTCACAAGACAATGCGGAATTAGGCAGGCAGTGTCGCGCATAACTGCCTATGAGATCTGCATAGGTGAAGGAGTAAAAGGATAGAGGCTATTGTCTCGTCTGCATTCCCATCCCCTGTTCTTGACATTCGTGCTAGCCTGTAACAGTGCAGCGGGAGTGAACAGTAAGGTGTTAATGAAAGCGATTATAATTAAGTCTATCCCAGACTTCCACAGACAATTCGTCTTGCAGAAGTTGAGTTAATTGTTCCCAACCTTGCATCCCATCTCTGTGCTCTACATCGCTTTGAATCATTCCTTGCGACTTCATGGATTTACAATCACATCATCTATATAGATGTGGGACAAAGCAATGGTATCTTAACAATTCTTAAAGGAAAGCCTAAAATTTGAACTGCAATTAAGCAAAATGCTTACCGCTGGTGTGCAAGGAGAGGGTCAAACGGTAAACAGTAAGAAAACAAAGTTAAGAAGTCTGCAGTGCACTTAGTAATGGCATTCCCCACTGAAGCACAAAACATATGCAAAACAGTACGCACATGACACCATGCGGCGTTGCTTGACAGAGCATAGGGTGTGCCACAGTGAGCAAGTATGCTATTTCGTACGCCGCTCCCCAGCATCAGTATACCCAGAATGGTGAACACATCACCAATTAAACTCTTCATACTACCTCTATATTTGGAAATAGATTAATTCAGTCTCGGTAACTGCACATGTTCGATCCACTAACATCAAACTTAGTCTATCAATCCCATCGACTGACTAGCACTAAGCCTATTCGTCCGACGACCCAGCACGTCAGTGTCGGCATCAGGGACGTCTAATAGAAAGAGTATCATAAGGCACTAACCATCTCCAAATGACTCCATTTCCAGTGCTTGATTTACGGTATCGCCGAAAGGACAGTAACGAGGCATCGTATGCCCTACGACACCAGCAGCACAAAGTCCTGCAAGTATGCAAAGCACTCTTTTTCAATACCATGCAACAAATTGCATGGTTTGTGGTCACCAAGAAAAGTGAGAGCTAAGTTACTTGGATTCAAATGCGAATATGGAATACTAAAAATGTACTTGACTGTATTACACATGCGTGACGATAGTGGCATAGCATAAGCAATAGGAATAAGTCTGGGTAAAAGGATCAGACCGATGGCTTCAGTACGGCGTTATAATCATAGCGTTGCTTACTACTTTGCCAAGGATATTGCAGAAGTTTTGCGGACATTCAGTTGGACAACTTGGTATTCACCTTGCACGCATGGCCGAGGAAGGGAGAAAGGTAAGAAATGCATCCAGCCAACCGCTATGCAAACCAATGCGTAGCCTTATGGGGACACTCGGTGGGTGCTTGATAATCACAGCTGCTCCGAAATCCGTTACCGTTCCCTGACCCAAACGGGCCTTCCTGCGTTTCCGCTCTGACGCCAAATACGTCGAGTTAATCATTCACCACAGTACTAAGAAACCCCACTCGGCGTGTATTATCCACGGACTAATGGGTTGACCGCAGTAGAACCGACTGAAGGACGTACTAATAATAACAATTTCTTAAAAGACTTCCTTACTAGAGCAAATCCAAGCAGAGTTACTTTCATGCGTTTCCGGTTGCATAAAGCACAGATGAGGGTGTGTCCTGTAGCATTGCACAATACGTCTGTCTTACATGAACGCAATAAGTGTTAGAGCTATAGACCGGTAGTTCTACCAAAGGGCTGTTGCACATCATTTGCGGAGGTTGTGAGATTGGGACAGAGCAGTCGTCTTTACAATCTCCTCACTTATAAATCAGACAATATTTCTTTGACTGGTGAAGGCTATCAGATTTGGACGATAATTTTGAAGCATGCGGAACAGAATGGAAAGCGTGGTGACTGAGCCCAAATTTTGCAGTTGGAGAGGATGCAAAGCACCTCTGCTCTTTTGTTAGGATACTAGAGACTTTAAAGCAAGGTTCTGTTTCGATTCTTCAGGGGCCGCCATTTTATCCATCTGGAACAACTTCACCTGCGCTTCATACCTATCACTTCAAGTCAATTAATTGTCATGTCCTTGCGCAACGTGTCATGACCTACACAAATTCGTGAGGAAATATTTAAAACCAGTATAGAGAGGGTTGCAAGTGTGGAAAATATTGCAAGGGGGAGCAGTGACGTAGATAAGTACTTTCGGCTCAGTAAGATCGAGAGGTCTTTTATCATCACTCGAAGGTTTCCCCGATGGCAGTAGTAGAAGACAAGACTGAAGGAGTGCAATGTCACACAGCATCCCACGGGGCGTCGCCAGTTTCGTGCAGTATTTATCGCAGTTCTGTAAGGTGCTCGCTCAACCATGAGCGCAAAGGAATGCGAGTCAGGCCCAATTGCTTAACGTATTCAAGAACGTCTTAGAATAACACGCCAAGCAAATAGGCGACAATAGCTATTGCAGCACATCTTCTGAGAGCGCAGAGGTTAAGTAAATGCATATTTACTTGACACCGTTCCTTTTGCTTTAAGGTAACCTCAGCTGCGGTAGTATGAAGCAATGCAAATTGCACACTCAATGCTAGCATTCGAGTTTCTCCATACAGGATCATCGTGCGCCTAATAACCTACCCTTTCAAGCTCAGCTGTCGTCGGTTGCAGAGGTTAATCCATCATCTTCACATCTCGCACCACTCCACATTTCTTAATGGTGGATCAATGTGTGCCACTACTGACACAAAACTGGGATAGCTAAGAGGACAACTGGAGGTGTCATGTAAAGGGCTACTGGAAGAGCTATTGACACAAAGGTGATGGTAAAATTGTCGGTTGACCAACTATAGCCACACAAAGTGGGAAGCAAAAGACAAAAAACGCAAGCAATGAGCACGACAGCCAATACCAAACAATCAGTAACAACAGAGTTTTCTTCTCCCCCGTTTTTAGACAAGGCGGAACAGCATTCTTTTTCCTGCACACCGTAAACCAGCACCTCAAATCGGTCGCATTGTCTAATCTCCTCTGTCGGTACTTGAATGCAAACGTCCAACCCTACTCTGTCACGAAGCACTGCTTGCTGCCTTTCGGGAACCAAGCAAACACTTTTCTTTGGACTGCTCACCAACGATTGTTCATTATTATTACGAGAAAGTGGATGTTTTGTTAATGACACTGAAAGGCACACCTTCAATTCAAGTTAACTGTATACCCGATCAATGACGATTAACCTGCGATTCGCATCCTTTTGCCCACCACCACAATTCGGTACGATTAACGAATAACTAACTGATAGCGAAGACCAAGTGAATGAGCACCGATCGAGATTCACCCTCTCCCACTTTCCCCTTGTAGCCTCCGCAGCACCTTGCATGCACAAAACAATGCTAAAGGCATCATCATTATGGGAGATGTTGAGAGCCAACTGCTTGCGAACAGCTTGCATCCACGACGTAATTTGGCGTCAATTTCTGCTATTTCATATGCAAGCAAATAAAAAGGAAGTTAAAGAAATCGCAATTATTTTACTTTATTATCACCTGTTTGAGAGCTGGCAAAAGACCGCATTGATTGTGGCGGATTGATCTTGCGATTAGAGTGACTGTCAGACTACTGAAGGCACACTTAAGCGTGGTGTCAGAGTCCGATGCAGTGAGGTGGCCCACGCTACTCTCCATCACTGCAACCCCATTGGTCTCTGCAAGCCTGATTGCCAAAATATAGCAGCTGCCTTCCAGCAATTAGTAGGCTCACACTTGTCAATTGGTTTGTGGACTTGACGTTTACAGCGTTCTATTCGCACGTGCATTCACAGTAAGTCCGCAAGAAGGTGTTCGACTTTGCCTTGGTGGTACTTGTGGGTCAGCAACACCGGAGCCGCCGAAAGTCTTGGCCTATTTCGGTCACAACAAATACACCTAGTAAGCCGATCGCACTCCATTTGATGGGTGCATTGCCTTTCTACTGTTCGATGGCATTCAATGGGTGTTTTATGTTCTTACAGATGCCACCTGAGTTCTGCGAGCTCTGAGCTGCTAAGTGTATCAACCCACAAGTAAGTGACATCTGTGCTAATCAACTACGATGCAAATAAATCTGGGAGAAAATTGTTGTTATTGTTGTTGTTTATTGAGTGCTAACATTGGATTAGACTTCGTCAGCACGGATATTACTTGCATTATTAAGCCAAGAGTAGCAGTAATAATGGTTGGAGGCCATTTTACATTCTTATAAAAAGCAATAAGTTGCCTAAAAATGTGTTGGAAAGATTCAATGCCATGTAGATGCGCAGAGACTCCGATTACTACCATGCGAATGTGAGGTTCCAATAAATAATTTTGTGCTGTAAATCACGGATACTAGGTGTATGCACAGTAGCGTGGGGGTATACAAACTTGAAAGGATATGCGCTCACGTAGGCATGCATCAGAACTGTGACAGAAGACTAGAACGCGCCTAACGCTCGTGAGTTGATGATGTTTTCCACGGTCATTCGCGGTCGCCCACTAGCGATGCAGGCAGGATCTGTTGCAGCTGGCAAAAGCAAGACAAGCATTGAAGAATGTTGCATAGACAATCGCTGGACTGCATACGCTTGGAAAGAAGACAAGGAGGTGGGATGTGGCGGCTTTTAAGTAGTGAAGTGATCTGATCCGCTCATTAGGGTTTGAACCACGTCAAATTCAACTAACAACGCTTTCCAGAAGTGAATATGATATCCTTATGTCAGGAAGACATATCAGTATTTGTCTTCTGACGTTGGTTGAGGCACTTGTCACTTGGTAGTCAGAAGTATCAAATGTAATCGGATCCGTTAACCACAGCTCATGCATGTGCCAAGAAGGCTCCCATACATTAGAATGATGCATCAAAATCTATAATTTTGTTCCCTCATATGTGACGAGTCGTGCGCTCAGAGCAACGCAGGCACCCTTTTGTAAACTAGGATGTACACCCAATTTGGTGGCTGAATAAGTTGCTATGTGTGTAAAGATGCTCTGCAGAGCGCTACACCTGGCAGCGCAGTCGAATGAGCTACAGTACACGGAGACTTTTCCAGGACGGGCAAACTCAGTGGTCTGCGGCGACTGCTATTTGCAGTTTGATACAAACAACGTGCAATGCCAAGTCTACTTAGCTAATTTGAAAAAATAAGATTACCGAGGTTCACCTAGCTCATCCATTCCAAATTGTTGTAGTCATCAGTCCCTTAGTTCTTCCCCGTTCTCATCACATGCCTCCTCATTCATTCATTCATCTACCTAGGCACTTATTCTCTAGTTGCAAATGTGGTCATCTGTCTTACGTCTAGATTAAACGCTACAAAATCTATCAATTCACTGCGGAACCTCCTTCATCTTCATACGCACATTTGTCCCAGCTGTTTTACTTACCTCTAGCTCACTCCTACTCATTTCGCATAGTTCTGCCGACCAGGTGGCAACTACTCGCACATCTGGCGTCCGAATTCAGTTTCAGGAAATCACACCGTTGGAATATATCCTCCGAATCTTTGGCAGAACTCCTCTCTGTCGTGCACAATTTGCTGCTTCATTTAAAGGCAGAGACAAATTTAAGCATTTCGTGGTTCTGTAAAATTTATTGGTTTCAAATTCAAAGGAGGTTTGTTGCACGGGGACAAGCAAATCCATTGACCATCATGACCAAACATGTCGTAAAGCAAACCAATTGTGCTAAGGCCGCCATGGGGTTGGAGTGACCTTGTGTCTACAAATTGAATACGATTTATGCAACATTAATATTAATGATTATTTTATTGTCAAACGTAGGTGGGAACATTTTTCCTGCATTATTTTAGCGCCAATTCAGTTTCTTACATTATAATTTTTTATTAAACAATCTTACCGTTGGTGTTGTACCCTTTGTGTAGTCTGCAATACATAAAGTGGCAAAACGATTGACTCAGTCAACTGCTGTCTGGAACAACAAACCATTGCACCACAAATGTTCAATGTTGATCATTTTATCAACTACCATATGAATATTCATCTCTCCTTAGCAAACAAAATAATACATTCCAAAGCAGCGACTCAAAGTGCTCTGGAAGTGCATTATTCAATCTGTATTATCATAACTCCGATAGCGTAGTATATTCGTCTCAGTTGAAATGGAATAATGTAAAAGAGATAGAAAAAGTGAAACTCACGTTCGCACTCTGCCACTTCTGGTGAATCTCCTAAAGACAATTTTGATTTCAGTGCTTTACGACACGTTATCTTTATACTTGACTGTTGTACTTTCCTATAGGCATGCAATTCATAATTCTTTATGCACTTTCCCAACAAGGGAGTTAAGCAACAAAACAATCGTTTCAAAGGATTAACCTGTCCTACTCACCACTCTGCCTGTAGTCAACAGATACAACCAAAGTTGTGCCACCACCAGCGATAGTAAAGCGATCACGCGTTCCATCGGTCTTCCCGGGAAAGACCCCATGAAATATCCGCAAATCCCTTCCCACATCTTTTACCAAACTGCCTAAAATGCATATATGATAAAGCAAAGAATATAAGCACAAGCTAACCAGTCAGCAGGTAGTGAAAACAATGTGAATGCTATAAAGTGGCACTTTCGCTCCAAAAAATGCATTCGACTCACCACAAATAAGGCTTTTATTGACAACAAGTTCAGTTCCATGCCAAGCGCATTGAGACCTTCCATTGATAGCAAACACGACCTATGTCGCATGTATACGCATTAAATATGAAGCCTCTCACAGCAGTGCGAAGAGTACTGTGTAAAGGATGAGTAGCGGAGAGGTTTGCTGCTTTTTAACAAGAAGTTTTACAAGTTTGACAAATGTTGTGCTAATAGTTAGATCGCACATGATAAAGACTGTCGAATTTGAGTGTTCGGACTAAAGTGATAATGTGGAATTACCGGTGATATTTTGTCAGCACCTCCAACGGCAAAGTCAACTTTAAAACTCTTCATGCCTTGAACAAATCGCGAGAGAGGAAACGACGCGTTCACGTCAACTTCACCTGTCATACGGCAAATGCAATGCCCCTTATTTTGGCATCACCATTTCCCACAGAGAATTGGAAAATGATTTTAAGTTCACAATGGATCAAAAAATGTCAGCTTTGCAAAAAACTTTAACGACCATGCTGTCGGGCAAAAGATGAGTTCCTTATTCTACTGCATGCTATAGGATCAAATTGTTACAAAGTTATGCTGGTTAATTCAGTCTGCATCTCATTTACCTTCCTGTCATTGCCTTTCCTTAAACAAGTAATATTGATGATAACGCATAAATAAATGAAATTACCTGGAGCAGGCTTCGGAAATTCGCATCGTGGTGCAAAGAATGTTGTTGAGGCAAGTCCTAAACCGGGTCTATCGTTAACCAGCACCATGAGATTTTGCGCTAGCACGTCGTCGAGGGTGATTTCAGCTTTATCTAAGGCGGATAAACAGTGTAATAGCTGCATGTCTTTTCCTCCCTTCAGGTCCTCCAAGAACCACTAAGAGTACATATCGATGAATGCACTAGTCTAGCATGGAAGCGATTTAGTAAAATTACTTTACACTTCGATGTGAAATACTTGACCATATAATATTCTGTGTGTCAAGGTAACAGATCAAAGGGTTCGCATAAGGCATAGCAGCCTCCTTCATGCCAAGCTTTTGCCGTGATTGGGGAAATCTGGCACTGAAGTTCCGGTTAGTAGAACTGCGCTAGATCACTGCACATTGACGTTTGTGACCAGAATAACTAGTCGGATGCCAATCATTTTGAGTGTACAAGAATCGAAATGCATTCAGATTAACATAAACTAACGTACTTTCTCGAAAAATGCAAGGTTTACCCCACTCCTTAACCTCATTGTAATAACACGTGTCGTTTTTGACTGTCATTTGACCGTCCAGTGAACCACGTACGATAGTCACGCTCTAAGGAGAAAGGTGACAAAAGTAAAAAGGCCTGCTTAATTGTCTATGCGTAAATGGGACAGATGCGCAGCTAGTTTTCTTTCTGTTAACGTAAATTGCTCAACATTCTTTACAGAGTCAAAGCTAGCAAACAGCTACTTCATTCCAAATGTAATCTTCCAAATCGGTGCATGCTTATTTGACCACATCGGCGAACTTACAAAATTGCTTTCGCACTCATAATGCATAGTGTCCGATGGTCCCGAGATCTTTGAGACGACTCGTGATCCCCATAACACTGGACCGGTTTTGCCTTGAGAACAGAACCTGTTTCACTTTAACTTATTAGCTGAGGCATCAAGCGTTTTGCTATAATGTTTGCGCTTCAACTGCCTGTTTAAATTTTGTCAGGTTGATCTTTTCCATTTCTGGTTACAGTGGGATTTGCTGTTCAAACTTATCAATAATCTCTTGGATACACCAATTCGCTAAGCCTTAAGGACGCACTAGTTAATGCGACACTATTTTCTATGCTTAGTAAAAAACGAATTCCATAAGTCGTGTTCATTGCATGCATGAAGAAGCTTAAAACAAGTGATCAAAATGTAAAAATGAAGGCGTACCTGAGCTGTAGGCTACGAAAATAAGTAAAGCGATAACTCTCACCATCCCTCTTGTTGATGTCTAACGAAAGGTTCTGTGTGCATTTAAATGGCAGACAGTCAAGTCACAGAGCAACGATTGGTGTGCGTGCTGAGAGTGTGAGGGTCTTCAATTCTGAACTCAGCTAATCGCATCCTAATGCATATGTTTGAGTTGGGTGACAATGTTGAGAGTTTGTAAAAGCCTTCAGTTTCATTCAAGTGAACACACTCCACGGATGCATGCATGCATGAGAATTCCCTCAAGAGTACGAGCCAGAAGAAATATTCTTCGTACATATGTAATTTGGTGGAATTGTGTTTTACAGCACCTACTCTCAGTAAAAATGGCTTTAACTGATATGCCCTAAGTGTTCACACACTATCTGTGCTACCATTACCAGTTCTAGAATATTTCCTTCTATTCTGACAACTTACAACCTCCCTTTTTAAGGACTTTTTAAGTTCCATTCCTTCTTAGTGTAGTTTGGCATACGTTTGGGTGTAAATTTTGTAGAGAAGCCTAATGATTGACGTACTGTGATATTTTTGTCTGAATCTACTATTAAACAACAAGTTGGCGGATATTTCAGAGATCTTTTTATTTCAATGAGCATGCGCAGCACCATGCTTCATCTCTGCTCCAAATTTCCTTACAAAACAAAGTGTCATTTTAGCTTACTGTGTTTTTAGTGCCCTAGCCTAAAATTTATCTAGTCTTGAAAAAATCCTTATGGTACTATCAATATTCTCGTGGAGGTAAAGCTAATGTTGCCTCAGAGGCCTCATTAATTATCTGCGCTTGGGAAACATGATGTAGAGTTACTACAAATGGGGTTAATGGGAGGTTTCCATCAATGCAAACTAAGCAGTATCGCGATTGACATAATGCTGGACAACCATCTGTCTGGCTATGACTGTTAGTCAAATGACAAGACTAGATCGACTGCTTTGTGCATGATCGCATAATGCATGATCTGACACATATTATGGTCTCTCTACGAACCTGGACGCAACCTAGATCTTGGCATATGCAAGCAAATCTCCTTGGGTCATTTAAATGCAATCATTATTAATGCCAAGTAGTAATAATCAACTAAAGGCATGCCTAAACTTCTCTCTGCTGTAAAATAAAACGGAAACATGTGCGCGACAAAGAGGAGCTCTACTAAAGCGGTAGAGGATGCGTTTAGTAAGTGTGATTTCATAAAACTAAAGTTAGGCTTCAAATATGCAAGCACTAGTATGAAAGAAAGTGAGTATGGGGCAAGCTAAATGCAATCATACGATACATTGTGATACATTGCAATCACGGTCTTCCACGGGTAGACCCTATGCCACACAGTTCTGCCGCCACACACACACGGTCAGCCGCGGTAGACTCCTTTCAGCTTCTTTCAATGACTTGCACGAAGCCAATCACATTGTGCCGCTTCCCACCACACCATCCACCTTGCTTATCGGTGGCATTCTTAAGCAAGACCACATTGGATTCACTTGCTCCGATGACTGAAGTCAACCCCCTCGCACAAGATGGATCATGATGTGGTGTCATATGATGTACACCCGTGATGCACGGAGACGGTGAAACAAATTGCTGGAGTGGAGTTGGCTACAGTTCTGTGCACTGACCGTGACATTGATTAAGGTGAGCACAAGACCGTAGCCAAATGCTGGTTCTGAACCTCACTGGCGGCTGCTCACAGCATACGATTGAGTGGGTTGTTGGCAGGTCGGAGCCACATCGTATGGCACCATGCAATAACAGTTCAGTTGTGAGCAAATTTTACTACCCACATCGGGCATCTTCCGGATGACAAAATTATAAAATTAAGTTAGGTTTTGAAGTCATGCAGTTCTGGGTGAGATGCAGAGAATCGAACAAAACGCATAAATTGCAAAGGTGAATAACTGCATTTTCAAAGGTAAAAGTAATTCCTACATCATATCGACACCTTAGCTTATTAAAAGACTATGATAAACTATGAACTCGAACGATTTTCGCGTGTTTGTTTTGTGCACTCCTAGTTCCTAGTTGCGAATGTGATCTTCCGTTTCAAGCCCGCATTTAAAGATGCGAATTATGTAGCTGTGCTGCGAGACCCCCTTCTCCTACATGCACGTATTTGTATTAGCCAAATGGCTCCCGTATTGCTCACTTTTACTCAAAAAAGCCCGCCATTCACTGCTATTCTTGGCTCAAACACAATCTTATATCTGTTTTGACGACGGCTGCTTTAATACCGATACGAAACAAGCACGCAAAAATCGCTCGAGTTCGACTAAACACCTGCCACAGTCTTTCGGTAATCTTACTTTTATCGATGCAGGTCTGAATATTTGAGTATAATTGAAGCTGATATTGCATAGTGCCACAGGATGTGGCTCCGACCTGCCAACAACCCACTCAATCGTATGCTGTGAGCAGCCGCCAGTGAGGTTCAGAACCAGCATTTGGCTACGGTCTTGTGCTCACCTTAATCAATGTCACGGTCAGTGCACAGAACTGTAGCCAACTCCACTCCAGCAATTTGTTTCACCGTCTCCGTGCATCACGGGTGTACATCATATGACACCACATCATGATCCATCTTGTGCGAGGGGGTTGACTTCAGTCATCGGAGCAAGTGAATCCAATGTGGTCTTGCTTAAGAATGCCACCGATAAGCAAGGTGGATGGTGTGGTGGGAAGCGGCACAATGTGATTGGCTTCGTGCAAGTCATTGAAAGAAGCTGAAAGGAGTCTACCGCGGCTGACCGTGTGTGTGTGGCGGCAGAACTGTGTGACATAGGGTCTACCCGTGGAAGACCGTAATTGTAAAATGTTGCAGACTCATGTGAGTACATTGGATTTAACTGCAAATTACGATTTTGAGTAGTTATTAATCACATAATATGTGTCCACTTTCTTGCACATTACAGTGGATAGACGCTGAAAAAGAGCTAAATTCACTATTTTCAGATCCGTATGTGCAATCAGATCTAATAGATGCTTCACCCGCAGCCCAATTTTATGACACTCATATGCACTTTGATCCGTTACATGACTGATGGTAGGCAGTCGAATTCACAAAATCTTACACCCAAGTTCTGCTTGTTTTACTTAATTGAGCATCTAAAATTGAATTATAACCATTTTACAGTAACTACGGTAGATTTTAGTGCTAATATTTTTAAATTTGTTTTTATTACTAATCATAAAATGCAGACGGAAATGGGCAATTAATGGAGGTTGATATTCTGCGATGAAAATAAAAACTATTGTTTTTATATACCGCTCACAAATAAATGGGAAGATTTCATGTTTCATAATCTGCCATTATAAGCAAAGTCAGCGCCAACTCAATCTTGCTTAGATTTCACTGAAGTGATCTTATGTACTACGCTTCAGAGTCGGTATTCAAAAATATATCGCTAACAGCACTCTGCTAAGCAATTAATTCGAGCTTCGCTATTATAGCTACCGACGTTCACGCTTTTCGACAACACTTTTCCCTCAGATTCATTTGTAACGCAGTTGAAAAGCACAGATGTCACTCACTTGTGGGTTGATACACTTAGCAGCTCAGAGTTCGCAGAACTCAGGTGGCATCTGTAAGAACATAAAACACCCATTGAATGCCATCGAACAGTAGAAAGGCAATGCACCCATCAAATGGAGTGCGATCGGCTTACTAGGTGTATTTGTTGTGACCGAAATAGGCCAAGACTTTCGGCGGCTCCGGTGTTGCTGACCCACAAGTACCACCAAGGCAAAGTCGAACACCTTCTTGCGGACTTACTGTGAATGCACGTGCGAATAGAACGCTGTAAACGTCAAGTCCACAAACCAATTGACAAGTGTGAGCCTACTAATTGCTGGAAGGCAGCTGCTATATTTTGGCAATCAGGCTTGCAGAGACCAATGGGGTTGCAGTGATGGAGAGTAGCGTGGGCCACCTCACTGCATCGGACTCTGACACCACGCTTAAGTGTGCCTTCAGTAGGCTGACAGTCACTCTAATCATAGGGTCAAGCCACTACCACCAATGCCTCTAGCTATTTAAACAACCTGCATTATTATATTAGGATAATAAACGGATGGCAATGGAGTAAATTAATTGTGATTTCCATAATTTCGCCCTTCTCTCCTTGCATTTGAATGAACAGAAATTGGCTCAAAATTGAGTTGGGGATGTGAGCTGTTAGCAAGCATTTGTTGTCAACATCTTGAATAAGAATAGCGAAAGGAACTTCGCACTTTCCATAGCGATGATGCTTTCAGCATTCTTTCTTGCATGCAAAGTGCTGCAGCAGCTAAGAGGGGAAAGTAGGAGAGAGTGAGCCCTAAATAGTGCTCTTTAACTTGGTCTCCTCTGTCCGCCAGTCATTCTATAATCGGAGCAAATTGTGATGATTGGCAAAACTGGGTGGACAGTCGTCTGTAATTGTGTGCTCAACGTGATAAGGGCGTAAGTATACGCTGAATATTGGCGCATCATTTCGGTGAATGGATCAATTTGGCCATTGATGCTTTGAGGTGACAGAGGTGCTAGACCTATTTTATCAGTACTCCTTAACAATTCCCTTTAATTGACACCACTTGTTGACAACAGAGATTCGCGAACCCACTGAACAGCACTGCTTGACTAAGGCACTAGGTGAGGCCACAACACTAACCTAAACTGAACAAAGCCATTCCCAACTGATGAATGTTGACGCACGACTACTAAGGCCTAAACGAAATGTCTAGCTGATGAGCTGCATCGAACGCGTCTATCTACAACAGACGAACAAGAAGCGGGAATAATGAAACGAACCTATTATTCAGTGGGCGCAGCATCAACTGGAGGGCATGAACTATGTAATTTTCGAGCTACACTAGAAAAAGTAATTTTAAATTCTATTAAGAGTCCGGTATCTCGCTATGCTTTGAGGCAAGAAGGCCATTAAGATTGGCTTTCATGCCTTAGGTGACAAAGATGGTCAAACAATTTTTTGCAATCGTGTGTTTAGACAATGCTGGCGAAGTAAAACTAACAAGTGATAGCAGTTCATGCCAATTCGAATAATAACACTTCATCATAAAAGAGCAAACATGCCACATTTAAACCAACTCTCGTTCAACGTCTTCACTGAGTACGTTGACTTCATACGGCCTTCATCTAGCAATAAAGTGGTCTATTAAGTACCATGTTTGGTCCAACACCAGTCAAACAGGTCAACTCAGAATTCTGTGGCAGCCGCGTGCCATTCAGGTACTGTATCTGGGCATAATAAGAGAAAGTAGACAAAATCATGGTTTCGGAAGATCTTCCAACTGAAATGAACATGTCAAAGATATTTGTTGCACATCATATCCTTCAAAAGAAGATTCTAATACACAATTCAAGATAATCATCCTAACGCAATATATGGGAGGGTTGACGTGATTAATTTGTACAGCACTGCCTGCTACACACCCGACAAACACAAAGAGAGGCGCATTGAGAAGTGAAGGGCATGTATAACGCAAAATTTGGGACCAGTAGGTGGACGTCTTAATAGAGAGAGAACGTCATCGTCACCTTATTTCGCTTCGGTGAAAGTACACGTTAGGTGTTTGTGTGCGGAAGTTGAAGCCTCCTGGAGGTGTGTTGGGCAGGCATTTTTGAAATCTACTCTCACAACCGAAGTAACTTTCTCGAATCATGCAAATTAGTGCACAGTCTGTCTAACTGCTTTCGTAAGGTCGTAAAAGCTAAAATGATGGATATGTATTAAAGCAAATCAGTGGCCTCGACATCACAGTTTGTAGCCACCTCTCAAATACGGACCTCTTCCACCACAAATTTGAAAGCTATGGGCAAGGAAGAATGTGTCGTTGAAAAATAGGCAAGGTGAAGTGGAGAGCCTTGATAAAGATTGTTTCTTAGATCATAGCAATACAGCTTTATGCCAAATCGTGATTTGCATCCAGCTTGTGTCTTGGTGAGACAGAAGAACTCATGACAAGGCGTAATTTGGTTTTCTTTACGAACGAAAGGGTGTGTCAGGGTTCTGTGAATATACTGAAGTCTTCGCATTTCGATTAGGCAAATCATCTATAGCAATGTCAGTATATTTGATTGTTGCAAGCCATCTACCAAAAAACAAATTGACAGAGCATGAGCAGCAGTCGGGTCGTCAAAATCTTCCATCTCCGAAATCGGTTGCACTCCAAAGTAAAAGCAGCTCAGCTCTTTCGAAATGCGATTGTTAACAGCCATAAGGCCTGTTACCCCTCCCTTCCTTTTGCGGGGTCGTTTCACTCTCGTAATGCAAGGAGACAAAGCCTGTAGAATAAGCTTCATGGCTGACGACCATCACTCATTGTATAAATACGTAGTTGGCATGGTATTGACGTCATTAGTGCTTCCAGTCACACCTCTTTCCCAAGATCTAACATGCAGGTAGCTCAAATATTCTCCAAAGATGATGGTCTTCCCACATCATCGATTGCTTCGAAGCCCACAACTCCTATCGCTACCAATGTGATTGAGAGCAGTCGTAGGTCAGGTGCTGATGCTGATGTTGAGGCTTCATATTCTTTGTCTTCTGCTTCTTATTTCACATAGTTCTACTACAGATTTCACCACCTGCTTAAATGTGTTCATCTCGCACTTACCAAATCGGCCACCAAGTGCTGCATAATCAACATTTGCGGTGCAAAAATGCAGCGATAAACTGTATGCATGGGAGGAGTGAATTTCTATGCCAGCACCAACCATTGGTAATAACCACGTTTAAAAAAACTTCAAAGCCCATCAAAAACTCCTTTGTGCAAGGGTCTATATCTTAGCGTCGTGGCACGCAATAGTTGCTCAGGGTAGGAAGCGAATACAGTGCAGACATCTGAATACGCGAGAGAGTTATTCAGCCATCACCTGCGTCACTATCAAGCATCATACGACGGATGAATTTAGCAATCTTTCCGTACCATATGATCCTTGATTCCGGCAATGGATTAGCAGGTCTAAGTAGCTTGAATGATTGCTGGATATTATCGGCTTCCATCACGTCTTCAGTTCTGTAACTGGATTCATCAATGGAAACTGAACAGGAGGGCTAACGTACATCAAAGAAATGGATTGAACCGCCAAGTACTACCTGACACGCATCTGTAAAAGACAAAGGGAAGCATTTTTAGAAGTTGAAGGCATGTATGGCACATCTTATATCAATGCACCTCAGTTGGGGACCCTGCTACAGCATTCAGTCAGATGAGTGGGAAGTGCATGCCAAACATTATTTGTGACCAGTACGTAAACAACTTAGACTAAGAGTGGGCAAAAATTTGATACAGATGGGGTGCAGAGTTATTTTAGGGAGATTTGAAATAGCATTAATTACATCTCACACAGACACGCACCACCTCCATTCTAATGGGCCCTCCATTTGTCCGTTAGACTTGGCGTTGCTTGGTTTGGTAGCTTCATTTGCCCGAACCCCCGTTGATCGCAGGAGGAATCATCTTAAAATCAGCACTGCTGGTAACCTCAGAGGCATGCCAATATGCTAACGCCGTGTTGCATGGTTGAGAGGTGCTGATGTAAACGTTGCTGTTAATTGGTTGCGAGAATAGCCGATGTTAGTAGCAGCGATCGTACTGCTACACGATCCAGGATGACCATTACTTTATCACTGATTCCCAAAGGCTAAATATCCTACAAGTTTTGCATTGACTACATCACACCGACTTGGAAAATTGAGTTTCGCTGATGGTGTACGAGCTTTACGTGCATCTAAAATAAACAAGAACTCTACATAATAGCCTCCAACGAATTGTTTACTCCAAAAGCTTCATCCATAGTTAAAACTATTCCGGTTCTTGAAGCGCTTTGAGGCCTTCTACACAAGTGTGCCACGTAATCTCTTTAAAGAGGGCGTAAACAGCGACTATCTGATTATAAGTTGCACTATGCCCCACACTTCCTCCACTTTTCCAGAGATACCTCCGACATACATTGGTGCCTCTACTCCCCCTCCTAAGCATCTCCATGATCTCTGAATTCAACAGTGTGGGAAATAAAGGCCCGTTAAGTGTACAAAATCGTTCCACCACCCACATCCTCTCCTCTGACTCTGTCTGCTTGCTCGAAATGATGCTCTGCAACTCCATCCACAGCGTCGCTGTAGCCATGCACTACGTGTGCGTAATGATGCCGATGAACAATGAGACTTTTCTTTGCAGTTATGGCGCACTAATGGCCGTCTGGGTTCTCGATGGAGAGGGCCTTGAGAGCAAGGATGCTATAAAATTTCTGCACAACTCCCAGGTCGCTTGCGGCAGCAATTGACATCCTCTCGTGTGGTAATCACGTCTGCACTCAAATTTTTAATGTTTTTAGTCCAAAAGCCAATTTGCTTAACTAGGAAAACTAGTCCTACCCAACAAGCCTGAGCAGAGCAGTGGATGACGCCCACTTTATCTCCACTAACAGCGCCAAAGCTGACTAAACTAATCTCTTGTAGGTAAAAGCAAGGGTATCTTTTATCCCTGTGCCTTTCCATCCACTCAGTTCCAACTCCCAATTCCCCCCCCCCCACGTGAATGTGAGAGGCCACCAAATCAAACAACCAATCATAGTCGGAGTAGAAATTAGCACTGAGTGCGTCAACACGCACGCACGTGTTGGTGACCCTTCTTGCACCAGGTCAAACTGGTGACTCACGCACATGCATAAGTGGTGAGCTTCACTGTGCTGACTGACGTTTCTTCATGGGCACAGCGATTCCGTCTAACAACTACTCAAGTATCGTATAAACGCGTTCAGAGTTTGCTTCCAAAGATTAGAAATTGGCTCTTAGCGCCGATAACCCTGCACGAAGCGGAGCTCAATCCAATCAAATAGCTTTTATTACACTCTATTTGCTGGTTAGATCTCAACATTGTCCAAAACCTCAACTGGAGTAACCTTCAAATTCTCCTTATTTCTAGGGTCTGCGTGATGAATTATGACCCTACTCCTCCAATCTGACACAACACCAGCATCAGTAAAACCATTAACAAGCATTCAAACTATAACGTGCTTATTTCTATATCATAAAATAAAGCCCCAATCAAGGGCAGCGCCCACTTTACTTCACCAACAGCGCCGAAGCTAACTAATTAATCTCTTGTAGACAAAAGCAAGGGTATCGTTTGTCCCTGTGCCTTTCCATCCACTCAGTTCCAACTCCAACTCCCCCCCCTCCCCCACGTGAATGTGAGAGGGCACCACATCAACCAACCAATCATAGTCGGAGTAGAAATTAGCGCTCAGAGCGTCAATACACACACGCGTGCTATGACCCTTCTTGCATGAGGTCAAACTACTGACTCACGCACTTGCATAAGTGGTGAGCTTCACTGTGCTCATTCCTTTCGTTGCATCGACAACTGGCAGACGTTTAGCTTGTCCGCTGTCCCTTCCCTCACCATGCATGTCCATCCAACGGCCGAAAGAGAACAGTGAGTTGCATTATTTTATCCGATGTCTCCATCAGGTGAAATGTGCTTTGCTAATAAATCATCCTCTCGCTCCTGCAACGCTTCCATTGGATTTTGTGCATCTACAAATTTTTTTTCATTGGCTTTGCCAGTGTCTCCCACATCACAAACCAAGGGCGTTCCCCACTTTGCCTTGAACCTCATTTCTTCGAAATTTCTTTCATCACACAGTTTCGTTAGTCAGTCGCTGACAGCTGACTGACTCGACTCTTACAAAAAACTGATACAACAGTAGAGCGCACTGTGTAAGTGATGATGGTGATCGTAGCAGTGCAGCTTTTTAACCCATCTCAATGTTCGGTTTACAGGCATTTCTGCATTTTCATGGACATGAAACGGGACAGTAGTAGCTGTAGCAGACCAAATGCATTTGACTAACCCTCACCCGGCAACATTGAAGCTTAATGTGCTCCATTTTCTTCCTTATTAGTTTACTTGATTTGCAACGCCGAGAAATTTGTCAGGTGACGCCAAAGCGAACTTGCGGTCTTTCCAACAAATTCCTGCTCGGAGGGTAAGTTGACATCCCTTGAGTTGTGTGTAAAACTTGCACTCAGCATACTGATTCTGTTTGGTTATTTGTGCTTCACTTTTTCCCTAAATCATCGTCTGTGCTGCCCCATTTTTTGGCAATGCTTGCTTTCTGCCCTTCGCCTTTTATACGATTCAGAGGGTCTAAATGTAATGGAGATAGGATGACCAGAATCATCCTCGTTGTGCTATGAAAATGCTGCCGTGAACTATTTACATTCGTGATGTTGGACGTAATTTGTTCTTCCAGGTCTGGTGCACTTATCAGGGATCGCTGATTAGATCAACCTAGTGGCGGTGTTCCTCGATGAGGGTTGATCAAATACAGTTCGCCTACAGAAGAGGTCAGGTGGCAATACAACTCACTGTCCTCTCTCGGCCATTGGGTGGCCACGTTTGCTGAGAAAATGAGGAGCAGACGAGCAACACGTCTGTCAGTTGTCGATGCAACGAAAGGAATGAGCACGGGTGAACCTCGCCGCCCGTGTGTGCGTGTGATTTACCAGTTTGATTTCATGTACGAAGGGTCACACGCATGTATGCGTGTATCGATGTTATCAGCGCTTATCTCTGCTCCGCCTGCATTCGTTGTTTGATATGACGCTTCACCACAATCACACATGGAGAAGGTGACAACTAAGTGGATGAAAAGGCACAATTTGTCAATTCTAAATATTAGGCTTTTACAAGGGCTAATCGACAGTCCGTGATTGTGAATCATCCATCTGCGAGTCATGGTCTAATAAAAGCTATTTTATTGGTCCTTGTGCATTTTGATGGGTGACTGAGGTTGTTGCAGGAGTAGAGACCTGTACATTTCTTCATGATGTCCTACGGAGCCTAGGCAAATGCGCCGCTGTTCTGGCGTCTGCAGACGGTTTTCACCGGTGCTGTTGATGTGTCGGAGCAGAGATTGCGTGTTTTAAAGCATACGAAGGTCTTTTTGTATCATGTACTGCTGGTAAATACCAAGCAATCCTAACGCAATTTGAATTTTTCTCCAGCCTCTATTTAAATCGAGGTTTAGGAGCTTAGAGGGTCAATCATCATCATTAGCATTTCTGCAGCCCATGGGTCTGTCTCAAATTCAAAGTACTGAAGACTTAGTGGTTGGTGGCCAAAAAATTGGTCTGCACCATGTCATCATCGCGATGGCAGTTCTAGGCACTTTTAGATTCAGCTCAAAGCGAATGGGACTGTGACTAGTTAGAGGTAGTGCGTGAGAACAGCCATGGATCCACTTATTAGAGGTCATCTAGATTATGCCTAATAACGTCAGTTAGGTGCACTCACTGCGAGTGAATTAGGCCGGAAGCAAACTGAGCTGGAGGACATCGGTCATTGCATCTTAAGGCACTTGAATGAATTTTACTCTTTGGATTCACGTTTCTCTAATGAAAGCAGTGTTACTGCAAGCCTGAGAATGAAGTTGGGGGTGAACGCATAACAAGGGTGATCTGAAATCTGACCCTTTCTATCGCTCTAATCCACTGATATTCTGGCTGGTGTTTTGTGTTATTGAGGTGTGAGGGCTCCGTTGCTTTACGTTAGGTGTAAAATAAGAGGAAATTCCTTGTGTAATCACATGTTTGCCCACAGATTCCTCCCACTCTACACACAAATTTTGCGGCTGCATAAGACCAGAGCTTGAAATTTCTCGCTCAGTTGTGTTGATATGTCAGAAGGAGTACATGCACATGGTATTCGTGACCCGGACCCACCAGGCATCAGGTACTTGGCGATAGCCGCGAACTCCTAGTGTCTTTTGAGAAGAGGTTACTTTTAGCCACCCCTCAATTGCATAGGTTTACTTATGTCATACCGAATGGATGGATAAAGAGAGTGCGTGGAATAGTTGTCTGGGCAATGGTAGATGACTTGGTCAGCAGCTAGTGCAGTTACTTGGCTTTTAATGGTCAGTAATCGCTTCTGCATTCTACACACGCAGAATGGAAGCCTTATAGGGTGGGGATGAAGTGCTGACGTTCACCCATTCCCCCACTTTGTTAAGGTCTTCAAGGTAGACAAGGATTACTGTGGTGATTATTGTTAGAATTGAGGGAGCGAATCTGAGTGATTTGTGCTGCTATTCTAAACACGAGTGTGTAAACGGGGATAGCTACCGCTGTGTTCCGCGGAAAGATTCGAGGGTTGGTAAAAGAACAGGTATGCTACTTAACCCAAGCAATACCACCATTGAGCCATGCTATTCGGATTGTAAAGCTCATGGTCTCACTTAAACAACTTTCATATTCATCTACCTGTCCCATTAGCTGTCCGCTTACTCAGCCGGTAGAAATAGACACAGCATTTATTCATAATAACGGGATTCGATTGGCTGTCTGAATGATTTAAACTGGAAAAGGGCAGTGGAGAATTAGCAAGAAGCTAGACACCAATGACGCAGATTTTTCCTTCCGCCTCAATCTTGATCAACCACAAGCACGCGTACACAAAACACAGAGAGATTGGTCAGACGGGAGTTAAATTGCAACCATTTCTGCTATAAATCGGACGAGAGGGACAATTTAGCATCTAAGTAGAGACGAGAAAGGAAAGTGCGAACAAGAAAATTAATAGAGGCAAATAGGGATGTGAACTGTACGAAGTTGCATGATTTACTAAGGCCGGTGCTTCTAATGACAAGAAAGAGCAAAGTCGGGATCAGCCATCGAACTCATGTATTAGTGGAATGACGCTAAAGTTAAGAAGCAATGGAAGAGGTAGGAAGGAACTACGACAACAATAAACACAGTCACTTTTTCCATGATCCTGTCATGCCAATTCTTGCTGCGGCACAGCAACAAATGGCTTGTTAGCATCTCCAACCAACTTCGATTTCTAGTTTATTGTTCGGATAGCCAGCAATTCTCATTTTATTAACATCATGATTGGAAGGCAGAACCTACGGCGACCAGAACCATGTCAGCAATCTGCACACACAACGAGTGTCAGCACAGGTTTGTTGCCCTTTCGCATTGATAGGGCTAGTAATACCAATTGAAAGGTGTGTGACAGCAATCAGGGTGACCAAACATCACCTACCAATAAGCAGGCTGCATTTGAATTGTTGTGGGACCCAGTATTCACAAAGCCTCGACTGTGCCAGATACCAGAAGAACTCGTAATGTCTAATGAGGAGAAGAGTGACCACTTGTACAAAAAACTGCTGCCTCCGTGAACATAATGCGTCTTAATTTTGCAGTGACCTGTTGCAGCCATTAGACTAATCACCATCTCTCCAAATGCCTGACCAGGCTATACTGAGCAGCGGATCAATTTGCTTCATGGGCAACGAAATAACTTTTAAGCTTAGCATTGTAGAAGCCGCCATGAGGAGTGCAAGGACTATCCCAAGTTAGTCTTCATCGCTAGAGAAAAGCAAACGCATTCACCCAAGCCAAATGCAATCCTAAAAAGGCAGCTCACTTCTGGCCGTAATAAAAACCTGCTCCCAAGCCCAGTAAACTTCGTTGCATGCGAAGCCTAATCCAAAACCCCAAATGAAGTAAACCTTGAGTTCTTCTTTAATCTCCAATCGTCGCGATAAAACATGAACTTTCCTATCCACTCTAACACAATGCTAGCATTGGAACAAACCAACTGCAAGCATTAAGACTACATAGTAATTAGATCTGCCTTGCAAAACAAAGCCCTAGTCAAGGCCTATCCCCAAATTATCTCCTCCAGCAGCGTCACGCCTACCTTCAATGATTTTACATCGATGAAATCAAAAGTGTGTTTGCCATTACGCCTGTCTAAACGACTAGATCACAATACTAACCACCCGAGTGGTTGTGGCAAGGCGACACATCAAACAGCGAATCACAGTTGGAGGAGAGATTAGCTCTGATAAAATCGATGCACACGAACATGTGGGTGACCTTCAGTACATCGGGTCAAACTGGTGACCCACGCACACACAAAGGCGTGAGCTTCGCTGAGCTCATTCCTTTCGTTGCATCGACCGCTGACAGACGTTACGCTCGTCTGCTCCTCCTTTCATTACACATACCCAGATAATGGCTGAGAGAGAAAAGTAAGTTGCACCATTTTGCCTCATGGCTCATGTAGGCGAAAAGCATTAGGTCACATTCATTCATCCAGATATACTAAGCAGACAATGCCGAAATTTTCCATGGATGAGGATTTTCCGGCCCTTCCAATCATACAAGAGTCCCCCAAATCCACCACCAACAGTAAAAGTGGAAACGATATCAAAGCCGCTGATATTGCTACTTCCTCAGAGCCTACATCCTCCACCACTGTTGCCACCACCACCAATACCACGACTGCCTCCATTCCTGCCTCCAGCAACGAGTTCAAGCCTAAATCGATCGCTGAATCAACTACGAAGTGCGGAAATGAATCATCTGAAGCAGGAGATTCCACCCATTCTATAGAACTACTAGACAATGACCGCATCACCGGCATTCCCAACGACATGATCAACAACCAGTTCGGAATGCTCGGTCTACTCAAACTCACTGATATCGACCCGTCATTTGGAGTCTTCGCACCGGGAATCGACCTCAGCAGGCAAAACTTGCACAACTTGCCTCCACCTGGGTTAGTCACCTCCTCCTACTTCCCATTCCCCCATCACCCATCGCATGTGTGCGCTTGTTCGCAAGGGTGCCTCCCTCTGTCGAGCGAATGGAGCACTCGCCTCACCTGAGTCATGGTTGTGTCATGCACGTCATGGTCTCCATACACCCACACCCACACCTACACCCACTCTCACACCTTCCTCCTCCTCCTCCTCCTCCTTCGCACTAGTCATCTCCTCTTGCTAGCACTCGGCGGTATATGTGTTTCCTAGTGCCTTGTTGTTCTTCCTAGTGAACTGCACAATAGTTTCACATCTCCTCTGGTCGATCAGCACACGTTGCCACCACATGAGGCGGAATACGACGTGCCTGCGGAGTACCGAATCCACCATCGAACTGCTGGTCGTCTTCTCCCTGACCCACCTCTGGCCAAACTGACCGATGAAATTCTCTTCTGGCTCTTCTACAACCTGTGTCGTGAGGAGGCTCAACTGGTCGTCGCCAAGGAGCTGTGAGTCCTCACCTCTCCACTTTGCCCACTTCACACACATTACTGCTCCCTCACCACACCCTTCTTCTCCTCCCAACCCCCATGCGTGTTGCAGCATGGTGGGGGTGGGTGGGCGAGTGCAGCTAGCGATTCTACTTGCTTCCTGTCTGTAGGTACAATCGCGATTGGCGTTACCACAAGAAGAAGATGCGGTGGTTCACTCGTGTGCCTGACAGCGAAGTGATTCGAGAGGGCGGTAGGGAGCAGAGCACCTACTACTGCTGGGATCCGATTAGCTTTCAAAAGGTCACCCAACAAATCACCATCTGCTACGCCGACCTGGACGACACACCCACCACCTACCAGTTGTCCTCACCCACCCTCAATGCCCGAGTGCACTTCATCTCCTCAAATCATCACCAACAATAGCCGGTGCCGCACAATCCGCTGCAAGGACAGCACCAACGTCCCCATCCTCACGTACTGCACTGCTGCCCATTGCTGCCAAATAAAGCGCACTCATGTTAGCAAACCCTTCGGAAACACGGTTCTTTGCATTAATCGAGTCTTTGCTTCGTTGGCGGTTGGCTTGGGAGTTGAGGCCTGTCCCAAGTGCTACTTCGATAGTGGAATCTGGCTTCTTGATGTGCCTCGGCGACCATTTTGCAGTGTGGCGCATTTGGACGTTCAACCGATTCTTGTCAGCTAATAGGCTTTCTATGAAAACAACGCTGTCTGATTTGCACAGGCTGAGCTTGTGGACAGATACTTGGGCAGACTGATGTACGTGAAACTTGTTTGAGTCAAGTGGAATGTTAAAATTTATGATCCAGGATTCATTTTGCAACGTTGGCATTGCTTAAGACTAAATGGCATTTCTCTCCTCTTGCCAAATCTTAGCGTATTCAACAGAATAGGTTAATTTCCCTAAATGTTTTTTGTTAATTTTGATAATAAATACCACTGTAGCTTTTGTTATCAATAAAGATCTCGATAAGGCGGAGGAATGGGACGATCATCATCACTTCCTTGCCACAACGTGACACTTCCTTTTTACGCGTATGCAATGCAGAAGCGATTATTACCTGCTCAAAGCTGAACAACTACGATTAATATTGACCATTCCATCCATTATTGACTAGGACTCCTTTCTTTTTCTTCATTTTACCCATCCACTCGGTGCAGTCTAATTTAACTTAACTGAAGGATGGCTCAAAGCCACTTCTTCCAGGAAAAACATTTAGATATCGCAGCTACGGCGCAGTAACTGGTGATTAAGGTGCTCAAGATACAAATCCCATGTGCATACACTCCCTCCGCCAAGTCAACACATCTGAGCTCGGCATTTTAAGCTCAGGTTTTACGTGATCACAAAACCTACGCGTAGAGTGAGAAGAAGGAAAGGTAAGGAAGGAAAGGTAAGGATCAACTACACTTCCCTCTTATCTATTCCTCCATTAATTGCTAGCTGTTACTTCCGCGAATTTGCAAAAGAGGTAGAAGACATCACAGACGTTTATCAGAATGATTTCATGCTTTAACTGAAGTGGTTTGCATTTTGTTGACATGCGACATAGTTTGCAGTCGTGGATTCCGTACGAAAATTCTGGTGGCATAACGCATTCTAGGGTACATCACACCCAATCACAAGATTTGGACACATAGTACCTCGCATATGCAAACACACATTACAGCAATGTAAAAGTCAGATTCCAGATCACTCTTCTCTACCTTTGCCTTCGAATACATTTGTACGCTTGCCGTGCCATTGGACCCATCACGGAAACATTAGGCCATCATTATAAAAAAATAACCGTATATGGTTAAAAACTCCCTTTTAGGGTGAAATTCATATAAATACGTTAGGTAGGATATCTAGTCATCCTCGTCCCAGTTTATTCTTCTGGCTTCTTTCTGTCTCGTAACACAATGAGGCAGAAATTTCAGGTTCAGCTTTATGGACAACAAATAGCAAGTGGAACGGCGGGAGGTCCACACAATAGGATTCTAGTTTCGACAGAGGGACCTCTTCTGGCAGCAGTAGTCTGACATGATTTCCAAGCCTAGATATTTAAGGGATGCGTCGAAGAGGATGAGCACAGACGAAGCTCACCTCCTACTTTTGTGCGTGAGTCACCACTTTGACCTCATGCACGGTCACCCACATGTTTGTGTGTGTGGGTGTCGTCAGGCCTAACCGTTACCCCAACTGTGATTCGTTGGTTGATGTGTCGCCTCACCACAATCACGCGGTGGTCGGTGATGGAATCTGGGCCATTGGAAGGGTACAATGACAAACAAAGCCTTTGGTTTTGTCTACATGCTGCCTTTACATGTGGAGCAGTGTATCAGCCTGCCCGATTGAGAATGTACTTTTTCTGCATTCTAGCCCATTTTATGTTGCATAGCAGGGCATGATGGAAGACCCAATCACTGTTTTGCCAACCTAAAGGATGGGGTTAAAGTGAACTGTTTGGGGAGAATGCTGATATTAGCGCAGTCAACTACCTCCTCTCACAGCTGCCATTGCAATGTCCCACCTCATTCTTGTTCGACTGCAACGCACAATAAATAGTTTGAACAGGGATTGAGGGATATTTCAAATTAGCAGAGCTGTGGATGCTAGCTCTGCTTCAGTCGGCCGCTACAGCCAAGAGAAGGGTTAGTGCAATATGAAGGCCAGACGGAAACATACGTGGCCAAGTCTAAATCAAACAAATCCCTCATTGGATATGCGAGGATTAGAAGGAGAAAATCTTGCAGCTGCCTAACCAATAGTATCAATGAGAGAATTCCATATGAAAACAATGTAGATGCGTGGAAGCGTAATGGATGGTGAGATGCTTGGCACACCGTGTTCTGCCCGCTTCATCAAGAGGCGACAAGCGTAGTAGTGGAAAGCGAAGACGCGAAAATTTGCTTGGAATGAATGCGATGAAGCGGATATGGTTATCAATGCCATCATGCTTCGGATTTTACAAGGATGATGTCATCCATGTGTAGCATGAAGAAGTGAGTGAAACTGTCGAGTCCCCATAGGACTTGCTGTTTGAGGGAAGGAGTAGTTTGCAAACAAGCCTCGGTCAATGCTGCGGCAAAGTCTCCGCAGCACATCAATGGAAAGATTTGAGTGAAAAAGGCAAAAAACTTACCTCCGCTTCAATTGAAGGGAGTGAGCTAAGAGCGCCACCTGAGTGTGTCATGTTAGGAAAATGCTCTAGCCGCTTTATTTATCGATGATGGAAGTATGCATTTGGGATGCGCTGTAGAAGCTAAAGCGTCCAAGACGGTGTGTTAGGCAGGCATCTTGAAATCTCACTCCCAGACCGAATTGACTCACTTGGCCCACGCAAGCGGTGTATCAACCTGCCTGACCCCACTTACATGGTCGTGTAAATAAAAGCAATATGCTTCCATCAAATTAATAACTATAGGTTCACATTTCAAAGTCAGTTATCGAATGTGCCACCCGTGAATAGATTTGTGAAAGGGTAGGAATAAAGTGTCCGCCCTGTCCTCTTTCGCCAGGCATAGGTGGCTAGCTTGGTTGGCTTATTATTGTCTAAAATGGAATTGTGTGTAGAGGGAGGCTTTTGAGAGTATCAGATGTGAATGAATGGAATAGTTTGAAACACAGAGGAAGGCATGTAGAGAAGAGTCCTACCACAACTTGCCAAACGTTATACGGGACTAGGGTGTGGATGTCATTGAGGGCAGGCAAAGACGAGTGCATGACAGGGAGACGCAACGGTAGTGATGTGCAGCTTGCGTTGGAGAGATTCGCAATAGCGCCCATTGTACCTCTCCCACTTGCAAGCCCCACGACCAAGCAATGCCACCATTGATGCTTTTCACTTGTTGCAAACAAGTTCCATGTTCATCGGTCTGCCCCATTATCTGTCCGTCATCTATCTGTCCACAAGCTCAGCCTGTGCAAATCAGACAGCGTTGTTTTCATAGAAAGCCTATTAGCTGACAAGAATCGGTTGAACGTCCAAATGCGCCACACTGCAAAATGGTCGCCGAGGCACATCAAGAAGCCAGATTCCACTATCGAAGTAGCACTTGGGACAGGCCTCAACTCCCAAGCCAACCGCCAACGAAGCAAAGACTCGATTAATGCAAAGAACCGTGTTTCCGAAGGGTTTGCTAACATGAGTGCGCTTTATTTGGCAGCAATGGGCAGCAGTGCAGTACGTGAGGATGGGGACGTTGGTGCTGTCCTTGCAGCGGATTGTGCGGCACCGGCTATTGTTGGTGATGATTTGAGGAGATGAAGTGCACTCGGGCATTGAGGGTGGGTGAGGACAACTGGTAGGTGGTGGGTGTGTCGTCCAGGTCGGCGTAGCAGATGGTGATTTGTTGGGTGACCTTTTGAAAGCTAATCGGATCCCAGCAGTAGTAGGTGCTCTGCTCCCTACCGCCCTCTCGAATCACTTCGCTGTCAGGCACACGAGTGAACCACCGCATCTTCTTCTTGTGGTAACGCCAATCGCGATTGTACCTACAGACAGGAAGCAAGTAGAATCGCTAGCTGCACTCGCCCACCCACCCCCACCATGCTGCAACACGCATGGGGGTTGGGAGGAGAAGAAGGGTGTGGTGAGGGAGCAGTAATGTGTGTGAAGTGGGCAAAGTGGAGAGGTGAGGACTCACAGCTCCTTGGCGACGACCAGTTGAGCCTCCTCACGACACAGGTTGTAGAAGAGCCAGAAGAGAATTTCATCGGTCAGTTTGGCCAGAGGTGGGTCAGGGAGAAGACGACCAGCAGTTCGATGGTGGATTCGGTACTCCGCAGGCACGTCGTATTCCGCCTCATGTGGTGGCAACGTGTGCTGATCGACCAGAGGAGATGTGAAACTATTGTGCAGTTCACTAGGAAGAACAACAAGGCACTAGGAAACACATATACCGCCGAGTGCTAGCAAGAGGAGATGACTAGTGCGAAGGAGGAGGAGGAGGAGGAGGGGGAGGAGGAGGAAGGTGTGAGAGTGGGTGTAGGTGTGGGTGTGGGTGTGGGTGGGGGTATGGAGACCATGACGTGCATGACACAACCATGACTCAGGTGAGGCGAGTGCTCCATTCGCTCGACAGAGGGAGGCAGCCTTGCGAACAAGCGCACACATGCGATGGGTGATGGGGGAATGGGAATTAGGAGGAGGTGACTAACCCAGGTGGAGGCAAGTTGTACAAGTTTTGCCTGCTGAGGTCGATTCCCGGTGCGAAGACTCCAAATGACGGGTCGATATCAGTGAGTTTGAGTAGACCGAGCATTCCGAACTGGTTGTTGATCATGTCGTTGGGAATGCCGGTGATGCGGTCATTGTCTAGTAGTTCTATAGAATGAGCGGAATCCCCTGCTTCAGATGATTCACTGCCACTCTGTGCGTTGTTCGTTTGATCACCCATTTTACTCTCATTTGCAGCCTGGTTTGATGTAGCGGCGATTGGCTGACTCGATGAAATTGGCGTGGAAACACTGCAGGATGGGGAGGAGGCAGTTGTCTTAGTTGTGACAGTGGTAGAGGGAGTACAAGGCTTTGAAGGAGTACTATTGGCTGCAGCGTCGTAATCACCACCACATTCATTTGTGGTGGTAGTTTTTGTGGAATTTTTTATGTTTGGAAGGGCCGGGAAATCCTCCTCCATTGAGAATTTCGTATTTATTTGCTTACCATCACGATCACTGCGTAGACGGGCTGTTCCGCTATTACTACCGCCCTTTACAGTGGCTGCTACTTGGCTACGACGCTGGTAGCTGTCTGGCCTACCTCGACCGTCTGATGCATTGGCGCATTTGACAAGGAGGGGGTAATCAAGAGAATCAAACACGAGACCGGTACTCAAGCTAGTACATGGCTTGAGGTGGTTGGCGGAGGTGTTCACACACCTATTTAAACATTCCAAACTCGCAGTAGACTTAGTTGGTCCCAGCAACGACGAGTTTGCATTATCTACTGGACGGAATATGAGTGGGGAGTGGGCACCCTCGGTATTCAACGAGTGGGTTATGCTTTTCATTAGAGTGAGCAGAGGAGGCTTGCAACTACCCCGTTGTGGTATTGCGCCAAGGTATGGACCAGTTCCTTGTGGAAGATAATTGACGGTATCATTTTTCGTACTGCAGCCTGCATTGTTAGCACTGACCTTGTTGCCTCCATCATAGTTTAGTGCCCTGATATGAGTGGAAGATGGAGGGCAAGGGGCTTGGCTGTACACAGTGTCGTCGTTTGATATGCCCAGCGGTGAGAAAGCATTGGAGTCGATTAAAAACGACTACAAGGAAGTGGAAAACAATATTACTACTTTGGGATTAAACTGTTCTTGCCAGTTCTACACATCGGATGCTCACTTACCCTTCTATCAGGAGTTTGCTGAAAATACGAGGCATTTGTATGCACATCACTTGGCACATGCTTTGCCGTTTTAGCTCTGGTGTACTCCTGAGGGGAAGTTGATTAAACCTACCTAGGTGTGGCGGTCCTCGATGAGGATTGATCATATGCATTTCGCCTACGGGAGATATCAGGTGAAATAATGCAACTTACTCTCCTCTCTCTGCCATCATTCAAGTACGTGTGGTGAACAGACGAAGAGCAGACAAGCAACACATCTGTCAGTCGCCTGTGCAACGGAAGGAATGAGCACAGATGAAGCTCACCATCTATGTACATGCGTGAATCACCAGTTTGACCTCATGTGCGAGGGGTCACCCACATGTGCGGGTATGGGGGTTATCAGCGCTAATCTCAACACCTACTACGATTTGTTGTTTGGTGCGTCGCCTAACCAAAATAACACAGGGGGGTAGGGTTAAAGACTGGGTGGCTGAAAAGGCACAAGGTGAGCAGTACCAAGGCATGGGCGTTGATCGACGGACAAATAGATCATATGCGTTTTTAAGCGCTTGATAAAATCTATCGCGCTGATCTTTTTGCATTTTGACGAGTGAATGAAATCCTTACAGGAGTAGAGTCGAGTCTTCCTTTCCATGGCTTCCATGTAGACGGTTTTACCAATGCTGGGGTTGTGTCAGGATAGAGAAAAAGTATTGTGTTTAATCACGAAGGTAGAAATTTACCCTATTTGTGTTTTTTTATTTTATTTGTGTTTCAAGCACAGATAAAATTAAAATTTGTGGTTCTATCCAGACCCGATTGTTATCTCAGTTGTTTGGTATCTGTTCGTAATGCGATTTAGGAGTGTAAGAACCCAGCCTGTGTGTTCAGAATTACACCCTCCTGTATGAATTCCATGTAACTGAGTGGGATTGTTTTTGATCTCTCTTATTTACCTGTTCAATTTCTCTCTGACAAAAAAAGACTTTTGACGACACCCTTTATACGAAAAACTGGCAATTTTGATTCTCTGTAAAATTTGTGGGTCTTTTATTTGGTTTGGTTTTTTTGGTAGTCGAGACATTGGGTATGATCCGGGATTTACAGTAACCCATGGCAACACTGGGCCTCGTTCCATTTACGGCAGTACCGATTTTGCTTACGACAGCCGTTCTTCTCCTCCTTTAACATTGTATGCCCCTGTGGTATCAGATGCTAGCCACTTCCAACTACTTTGATGCAGTGGTTTGACTACGGCAGAACCGAAGGAATAATCTACTAAAGTTAATCTAAGCAAATTGAACTTAAAGCATTTCCGGTCACATGGGTGAGCAATGGAATAACTACGTTTGTCTTGCAACCTCTACCTCCCTCATTAACCATTTTGCTCCCACCTCTGTGATTTTTTAAGTAAACATCCTTTTTGCATGCCAAACATTTAGGGATTTTACTTGCTCTCGTAGGTGTTGCATTTCCGCGTGTACAGGGAAAGTTTTGCGATGCAAGCGCTCACTGAATGAGGGGAAGCAAATTTACTATAGGCTTCCCAAGGCTACGAACAAAACTGGCCTAATGCCCATCATTTGAACTACAGCAAAAGTTGACTGTAAGACAGCTATATTAGATTCACTTGGCCATCCGAACCAATTACACCGAAAGTGGATCATGAAAATGGTGATGGAAGGCACGCCTACACTGACAAGGTAGTGCATTGAGCTCCAATTTGTAGGACGAGTTACGAGGCGCCTCATTCCTTCCCTACTAGAAGAGAGAAGAGTTATGTTGTCATGTGGGATGAAGAGAAAGAGTTTTGGAATGTATTTGTAAATTTTATAAATGCTGCTTTTGCCGCCGCTAATACATTAGGTGGAGCATAGTAAAGGAGGGAGGGAGGAATTGCATAGATGGGATAAAACATGGTGCAATGAATCCTTTAAGAGGTAGGTGGGTTGGTAGGTGTATGACAGAGCCATATCACCTCAAGCATCCCCGTCAGAGGGCGCAAGAGAAACTGACATATCCACACTGCGTTTGATAGTTGCCTAGTTAGAGAACAAGAGGACTAAAAAAGGAGAGGGTGAGTACGTTTACGACCTAAAACAGGAGAGGACTGCAGCATGTAGAAGTAGGCTAAGATGACGTTGACAATACGTTGACGTCGGCTGCACTCGTGCCGTCGAAGGCAGACAAATCAGCGAATTCTGAAATGGCGACAAGGTAGGAGCAGTGATGATTTGGAGTGTAGTGAATTGCTACTACTTTTGCTGTTGTTGTCGCTGCTGCTGTGAATTCGGCAATATGAACTGTATCCTGGCGTTTAGAGTGTGGGAGGACAATTGGTAGGTGGCCGGTGTGACATCCAGGTCAGTATAGCGAAATTCCACTTTTTTAACCCCAGCCTTATTTACTAGAGGGTCCCAGCAATAATACAGGCCATGCTTCACGTCTCCTCCATAAGTTGCTCCATTGTCAGGAAGAGATTTGAGCCACCGTTTCATCGTTGTGTGATATCGCCAACCTCGGTTGTATCTGGAGTTGGAAAGCCATTATTATCACCTTCCTTGCTCTCCTCACCTTTGCTAAACTCTATATCTTAGGGTAATTAGGAACAATATGGGATGCAATAGGTCAGTAATGTATAGTAACTAAAAGAAATTGAGAGGTCAGGACTCACAACTCCTTGGCGACGATTAGTTGAGCCTTCTTGCCACAGAAGTTGTAGAATATCCAAAAGAGAGCTGGATTTCCGAGGCTTTCTAGTGGAGCATCAAGTAAAATACGATGGACAAGTCGTCTGACTAGGTCATCCGAAGGCACGGCGTGTTCTGTGTCCTGGGATCCCGATCCGAACAGGTTACCCGAAGAACCGGAAAAACTTTCTTGCAGTTCTCTGTAAACAACGAAGAGGCATTCATCAACCCCCTGTGCCACTGCAACTCATCACAGGAGGGATGGCTTTATTAACATAGGTGCCGCAATCAAACAACGTGTAAACAGGTTGAAACCCATTAAGTATACATATGCTCAAACAATAAGCCGTGCTTAAACAGCCCCATCGTCTCCATATGGTACTACAGACGCCAGCATGGTAATGACATTTCGAGAAGCGCTGGCATGTGAATGACGGTAAAATTGACAATGTTGGTAGCTTAGCAGAGCAATTGCTGGATAAAAATGGCAACCGACTGAGAGAAAAAACAAATTATGCATGATAGAAGTTGTAGTCCTATGACTCAGCTAGTTTGCAATTCCGTAGATCCCTCCCTGAAATTCAAGTGGACTACTGGAGAACGCAGTCTAGTAGTAGGTCGAGGTGAACAGTGAGATTTTTTCTCCTTTTTTAAAAGACTATTTCTCCCGCGAGATTGTTACAACTAAAAATAGCTATTTGACATCCACAATTCGCTGACGAGTCTGGTTCTTAGCTAAACCTTGAGTGGTTGTAAAATGGCGGGTGATAGGAAGCGGTGTCCTCAGATTAGCAAAGACAATGTGAGTCTATCATCAGAATAGCCAGTTGCAAACTGATTCTTGAAAAATAATCACGACCACGAAAAAGGCTTCCAGAATCGAGCTTGAGTAGATGCTAGTTCTGAGCATCAACTTCGAAGAAAGCTACTAAACGTTAGGTCGCATAATGATACGCCGTGCACAGACAGTTAAATGTGTGACAGGTACTAACACCTCAAAAACGGAAAACTGAAAATGAAGTCAATTCAAATTAAAAACTAATTCTTTCAAAACTGCGCACAGAAATGAGTCAGAGCAGATTAAATTGAGGAATGAAAAGAAACTTGTTACCTAGGTGGAGGCCAACGATCCGTGTCGATAGGAGCCATTTTAAATTTGGGGCCGAATTCACTTAATGAGGTATATATATTGGCACAGATAACCAGGCTAGACATTCCATACTGGTCGTCAATCATGTGGTTAGGACGGTTGCCACGAGACTGTCGGATGAAGCCACGGCGACTTGATTCCCTAACTGGCAAACCGTTGGTGAAAGGTGCTTGCATTATTTCCTCAGATGTAATGTTAGGTAATTGTATTGATGCGTTCATAGAAGACAACGTAGTGATAGTTCCAGAGGGAGAAAACGGACCACTACGTGGACTCCACCTACCACCAGCTGCATTGTCAGTAACAGCGTTCGTTGAGGCCATAGCTTGTGGCAGAAGAGGGAAGTCTTCGTCCGTGGAATGTCCTACAGTGTGCTGCATATTAGATGTCGAGATGGTCGAAATGGAAGTGGCACCACTATCACTCTGACGAGTTTGCCCAGTGCTACTTTCACTCTCTTTATTGACTGAAGAGCGATTAGTAAAATCTTGATTTTGTGACTGTCCCATTGAGTCCACGATCGAGGCAAGGTAGAAGAGATAAAATGAAAAACCAGGAAAAAGATCGTCTGGCACAGTTCAACCTCGAAATTTATACACCACAAGTCTACGTCAGGAATAGGGTTCACCCATCTCGAGATGCTTTTAGGCCCTCCCAGAAGTACTCACATTCAAATCACCAGAGCTCACCGCCTCAGTGATAGTCAACCTTATCCCACCTCGCCTTAGATTACCTCAGCTCAGATTAGCTCATCTCAGATCAGATCACTTTTCTTGACAAATATTTTAATTACTAGAAATAACTTTCTCTTTTGAAAGTCACCCTACTCTGTGTAGGTTCATTCACTGTCAGATGGTTGTCAAGCCAACTACAATCTTTCCATCCAAATTTCAGGCTTATTGATGCACATGTCTGGTATCTACCGGCTAAAATTGGTATCGAGCTCCAACTCGTAGCAGTAAGGTGTGGAGAAAGTGGCTCCTATATCGTTGCTATCGAAAATGGTCGAATTTTGATCGCTTTTCAACCAGCAGCAAATGTAACCTTCCATAAATTCGTATACGACTTAGTATTCATGGAAGATACCTCTGGTTTGGGTAGATAAAAAAATGACACAAGTTATTTCTCAATTGCTGTGATGGCAGCCAACTGAAAGTTGGTCATTCTCTTCTTCAGTTAATTTTGGGCATTGAAAGACTTGACCAGACGTGGCATCTGACTAACGATACTTGTTGATCATCATTCGCTATTGTTTAATTCAAAAATGGCTTTCATCTACCCCTTCGTCCATCTATCTTCCCAATAAATGGCAGTCCCTTCTTGCAGCCCTCAAACAACAGCAGCACCAACATCAGTACAAAACCATTTAGAAAATGACTTACTTCGGTTCCGTTTTTGTATCTGCTTCTGAGGCGAAGTTTTTCCGCGTTTTTGTACTTCCCTATTCGCACCTGAGAGAGGCAACTAGCCAAAGGAAGAAGGAGATGGAACACGGTTGACCAAAGGTAACTCGCAACTGATGCTTCCCTAGCAGCCATCCATTGAACCACCTTCTGATAGTATCAGCAGGCGCTTGTAGTGGAAAATTCCTGCAGGGAACCTCCCGCAGTTCAATAACGGATTTGATACTTGGAAAGCACATCGCAACCTATGTCCTATGATGGCATTTTGCCTTGATTCTAAACCTTAGCTTCGTTGAACGGACTGGTGAATGGATCTCTCTGGTTCATAACAGAGAAGTCCCGCAGAAAATGAGTTATTTGAAAGTGAGTTGAATGGCAATTTGCGTTCTGTGGAGGCGACTCTAGGTATTCAAATGAAGCGGACCCTACCTGTTGGACACTGGAGGTTGAATTCAGTAGACATTCACCTGAGCATATCACATTCTAGTCGCCAAGGCTTTGCGTTAATACAGACATCATTGAATAATTTTCTCCTAGAAATCCCCTTCCCACCTTTCTACTCGTCGCTCGTTCCCGCAACACATTTACCTATCCCAAGATCATTTGCCCATGACTGCCCGCCTGGACGTTTGTTCTGGATCTACGTTCCAGCCACTTTACCCATATCTAGCCCTCTCCTATCCCAATCATCTACCAACTTGGAGAAAACGAAGATGGATGCGACTGACTAATGATGCGGCTATCCTTCATTCCATATTCGTCCTCCCATTAAATTTGCCTATTCAGAGACCCATCCACCCGACGAAGATGAAGGCAGACGAGATCATTGCACAAAAAAATAATAAGGTATTCAAACAATACATGCGGATGGGACGAAAATAACAAGGGGAGCAGAGGAAATTGAGGGTCAGAACATAGTAGTTCCCTCCTTCACCCTTACCTTCAACCATCAGGATGGCCAATGGAGGCTGCGTGTGAAGGTGGGGCACTGTGGGGTAACGTCGTCGTCATGGAGACAATGGAGCGTCCAGCAAATCCTGTGCTCGGCATTCGATCACCGTGTTCATCCAACTCGCCTGCCAGTGTGACCTTTCGCGGCTTTTTTGGAGGCTTCGTCGATGATGTTGATGACTGTGATTGTGGCTCTGATAAGAATAAAATGTAGGATAAACGCGTTAGGCTAACAACCGGACTGATGTACGGTCATAAGAATGGATAGAGGAGCCTCAGATAAATGGTTAGATTCACTTTTATCCCTCTTCAATAAAGACCCATGTCTTCTTAAAAACTCCCCTATCAGATCCCGTAAACGGCGAGTAAGGTTTGACCTACCGATGTTTTGAGAGGTCACGGAATTAGAGGGAGCTTGTCGAGGGTAACCACCCGTTGTGTTTCTCCAGTCAACCTACAAAAGAATGACAAAAGAAATCTCTACTCAAGACTCACTCGATGTAGCAAATTTCTTTAATGGAAAAAAAAATTATGACACTCCCCTCACCTATCTGGTAATATCATACTGTATTGACTCTCTCCAACCCCTGGAACGAATAAAGCGCAATTGAAAACAAAGATTTACCCTTCTGACCCACACCAAAATTAATGTTTGCCATTGACCACACAAGCTTAATCTGTCGCATAGCAGTTGGCTCCTTGTTGAAGAAAAGCCAAGATCACAGACACTAGAGGGTCGAAAACCCCTTATCCAAATGCATCTTAAGGCAAGCCCACATTACTTCATTTCTAGGAGCCTCTTTGTTAGTGTCATAAGCACTATTTTTTTCAGCAATGAAGACTCAAAGGAGGAATTAATTTCGCTAGACAGACCTCCCCTTGCTGGGTTCCCGAGTCGAAGCGAAGAGGTCGAGCAGCAACTGACTGCTTGTGGTACATCGCGAGGTCTTCAACGGAGCGTGGATGTGGCGATGACAGCATGGGAGAATTCAGAAACCTAACGACTTCTGGATCAACCAACTTCCACGCCTTTAAGGTACTGTATCAAGGCGAAGAGGTAGGGGTTACATATTGGTTGACATGTAAAAACGCAGCTAAATCATTCATTGCTGCGAATTAAAAAAGATATTTTAGGACACATTTAAAATGTTATGTGGTGAGGAGGCACTTCTGTAATCGCGACAACAGGCAGTATAAGAGGCCACTATTCGCAAATGTACTAAAAAATTGAAAAGAGTACGTAAGCTTGACCTACACACAACAGAAACCGTTCGTGTACTTTGAAATGAATGACTTGACAGTTGCAAAAGACTCTCCAATCGCCCACCCTGTCATGGTGACGTAATTCGAAAGTAGGGCCATGCAACACACCACCAAATGATCCCTCCGACCAGTTCAATTTAGCTCTTAGGAATGGTTCAAGTATTTCATCAGAGACCAACCCTTAGTGTCTAAGCTACAACTTTGAAAGTAGTCATATCGCTTTCCATCCTTTTTAGCAGTGTCTTCAGTACGAACTGTCGTTTCTGCCTCCATCATTGCACTAAGGAGATTCATCTGACGTCCACTGAGAATTGGAAGACAATCTACGGAGATCATTTCACAAACCATTGAGTTGTCGTCGCAAATGTTCCCTAGAAGCCACACAATATGAAGAACACCTTCAGATCTGCATGCTCCTTCCTATTTATCCACCTCACCCTGTTACCATTTCTATTCTGAGTTGTCTGTCTGGACTGCTCTGAGCATCAGCCATCATAGTGGTATTCGAAAAAAAAAATCAAAGACAATGCTAAAACGAACACCAATCGGTACCAGGACAAACCTTGGTGGAGCAGGACCGCACAGCACACCGAGCATATTGACAATGCCGTTGCCCTTGGAGAAGGGGTTCTCTCGGCCCATTTGACGCAGGGTCTTAGGAAAGTGTCTAATCTAAAAACAGAAAAGTGGCTAGCCTTAAGTAGATCCCACGGTTTCTGGTCCCTCAAATTAGAGTCCTCATCGATGCCTTGGAAACATGAATTGGGTATCACTTGCCGCCCCAATTCCCACCACTTGTAAATCAGTAGTTCTAGCTCAAACTCACATCTTCATGAGTGGAAATCTCGCGACAGCTAAGGTAGACGTGATAGAACGCAAGACCAGATATCGAAAGGCAAAGGAAGATGGTGAAGAGAATCTCTATGAATGTGCACAAACAGAGGCACCAGGTTAAGGAATGGTAATTGTGGGAAGGCAGACACGACGTACTGCTTCATCATAAAAAAAGTAGGTAAATCAATGAACAATGCGATTTTCTGCCCTGACGGCAGGCCAGTGGGTAAGTGAAAGGATATGATACTGGAGTTTGCTTCACTGTGTCGGTGATATTCGTAGTGTTTCGGTAAGCTAAAAGGGCGAAGAAAAGGCTAACGATAAGCGCTAATTAAATTGATAAGTAGAATATTTATGTCCAATTTCGAAAACATAAGCAGAAGCTATAGTCAGCACGCGACATAGCTTACTTCCTATGCATCCAAATGAAGAGCATTAAAAGTTAAGCACCGAACCACACCCTACCGTCAATTAGTTCTACGTCTAAAATGAAAACCACTAACATTCATGCCCTTCAGGAAAATGCATAAATAGGTTAATGCTACTGAATAACCTCCCAATTCTAAATTAATAAAGTAAAGTGAAATAAAAGTGGTAGTACGTCCCAAAGGAGGGTTGACTCACTAAGGATAACATTGACAACAGAAAAGCAAAGGACGTAAAAACAAAGCAGAGAAACAGCCAGAAGGAAGATAACGAAGTAGCGATAATTGCGTGCTCCGACACAGTTCCCCACCCATGGACAGTGATGATCGAAACGCTCTGTAAAAAGGAATAAAAAGGAAGATCCAATAATTAGCATTTCGAATCGACCTTGAGGCAGCCAATGAAAATGGGGGAAGGTGGGGGGTATAAACAAATCGGACCAATCAGGGGCTGGTGTGGTAAAGGCTGTCAATGGCAAGTCAAGTATCACTACTCAAAACGAATGAAGGCGAAAGCCTGCAACCGAATGCCTTGTAAATCTAAATCTGAGCTACTCCAGAAGGCCTTGCCTGCTATTCGAGTGTGGAACCATCCTTACCAGTAGACCCGGGCGGAGTCGCAAGGCTACTAGCTAAAACGGAACGGCATCGGTCTTGGCCCTGCAATCAAGTATTCCAGCCTTGAATCAGCTTTCCACGCTAGTGCCGCTCACCTATGCAACTAATTCCTCAATCCAGTCTGCACCAACAGCCTCGCGACTACAGCGTTAGTGATATTGGTGACCACGTTGGAAAGATAACGGTAAGCCTGATTTCAATGGCTGCGATCTCTGCGAAATTCCATCGGCAGAAGGGCGTCCACTCAGTAGAAAAGATATCAGAGCCGCCCATAATATAGTCGTGACAACACTAAATGATGAGTTAACTGTCAGCATTCAGTATTTCATAGTGCCGGAAAAGACTGCGGTGGACGGTTGGGCAGAATAGAAAGAGCAGAAAAGGAGAATGAATGGTAGAACAAACGAATAAGGACTATGATCTCGTAAATCCTCCCAGTCGACTCATAAACAATGCATGGAAATAGACCCCTTCATAATGAGTCCTTTTGGATCTCAGCAGTAAAGTTGAATTGAAAAGTCCACCGTATAACCTCCTTCCTCATGAGTGCTGAAGGAGAAAGGCAATCATAACCACTACACTTAGAAGAAAGTATCATATGAAAATTGCTTGAATTTTCCCAGTACTCAATTGTTCAGCCCCCACAGAAGCGCCATGAAGCCCTGCTTATGCCACTCACATCCTAGACCCTCACTGCAATTGCAATAAGGATGCTTTCAGCTTGAGTTGTCAATAAGATAGCTTTAGGGGTAACTCAGTGCTAGATAGCCCAGCTTCCCACCATCCTCATGTAGACCGTCGCCTGCTGCTGGCTAGTTGTGACTCAAGAAGGCAACGGCTTCCGAGCAGAGGTCTCGCTGTCCCATTACAGCATGTAGATGTCATAATCACCTTGCGAATCCCTAACTTCGTACATTTGTCTCCTCAGATTACCTTGTGGAAAAGAGAAACATCGACAGATGTAACGAACAACTCCCACAAAATGCTGGCCATTCAGAACAGAACTAAAGAGAACGAAATGGAAATGCTGTAAGAACAGATTTTCCAAGCAGTTTCTAAGTGGACACGCTCCTGCGTTAATGGGTCTGACAACATTTGGGTAAACAAACTGGCAACACCAGCAAGCGGAGACAGCTGGGAAACACCTCTCCCCACCTTAATCCCACTCACAAACTAAAAAGAAGTTATGCATGGTGTGTAGGCAAAACTTCATCACCCAACGTCCTTCATACACTACTCCACAAGCATACACCCACATCAAAAGAGGACCTCTACACGTGTGGAGGGTGCCTTTCACCTTTTTGACATAATTTTCTTCTCCTGTGTGCATCTCCCCACAGTAAAAAAAGCGGGGACAAATTTAGCAAGATGCATTGAAGGCAATATTCAGGCACATTTTAGGCATGTTGCATACGAATTTGGCGATTTCGAGGTGGAGCAACATTTTTGCCTGCCAGAAGTAATTACAATCAACTCTTCACCTACTGTTAATCCTCGCCTAGGCTGCAATGCATTCACCTGTCACGATGGCCACTACTGGTTTCAACTTTCACCTTTCTCCTCGAGTTCGCCAATTGTAAGACCAAATTCTCTCAAAGACAATGCTCACGCAATGCACTGATAATTACTCGTCTATTTTACTCAACTAATAGCATCAGATGATCAAAAAGTTTGTGAATTTTTAGGTTCAGCTCGCCATCATGATATCTTTTAACTAGCAGGAGACTTGTTACACCCACCTGATAGTTCATAGGCATGGGCATCACATGCCACCCGTTGACAGATGATAGGCAGTAAGGTTCAAGCACTACCCATATGCCGTGCTCCACCTCATACACGCAACTTTGTGATAGGAAATGACTTGTCTATTTCATTTCACTATTCGTCAACCAAACAAGCATCACTGCCCATCCACCGCCTCACCAACCCACGATTTCAAGGGACACATCACACCAGCCTCACAGAACGACTTCCATATAGGGTGTGCTGTAAAAAAAGTTTTGTTCACCTGTTGAAGACCAAACCATTGCGCCGGAGATCCATCTACTCCTCAGTGAAACTCAACACATTTAACGGTAAAACAGGGAAAAACACACCTTGTTAACAGGCATGAAAGAGGAAGGAAAGAAGCAACGAGATAAGGCAATGCCGTCTCATCTCCACCTTCTCCCTCCCCTTAATCTCCAGATCATGCTTCTTTAAGGCCCAAGTAATTATCGCCTTTTCTTGGCACTACTACTACCGATCAACAATCATGTGACTACATGGATTATAGCGAAGATAATTGGGGAATAAATAGGCGATAAAAGGGAATAGTGTCCAAGGATAGACCTTCCCTTGCCTTTTACAGACAAAAAAAATGATGAAAACCCTATTCATGGGAAAAGACTACAAATGCATCTTGAAATAGCAAATATGTCAACGAATTAGATGTCTTTAAGCCTATGAACTTGATTGGCAACTTTAGAAGTATCCAACCGTCAACTTCCCTTGTCTTACAGAATTGTTCAAGTGACCAGAGCAGTAAATGCAACCCCGTTGGCAATTAAACGTTCTTTAAAGTAGATGAGCGCCTTTGACACCTCCTTCAGCTATGACTACTTTCAGTTCAGCGTCTGCCACTTTAAGGCCACCTCCAATCCGCCTAATTTGCAAAGTTCAAATTGTCATTCAGAATAGAACTTCTCATTTAGTTAATTGATTAAAAAATTGTGCATTTATCGGCTACCTGAAGCCTCATTTTGCCACACGCTTTTTTTGATAATACATCCCATACGGCACAACACTTAAATTAACCAAAATTTCACAACATCGATAACTACAAATGGAAACGCGATCCATGTCCTTGTAATGGCGATGTGTCTGCATCATAGGCCTCAGTGAAAGACAGAAAAAATACCCTAAGTTGGTCTAGGAGGAGGATAGTAGGAGGGAAAATACATAGAAGCATTAAGTATCCACATCGTAAGGGCATTTCAACTCGAAAATCGAAAAGGAATGGAATTGTGTGTTAAAGTTCATACGAGTCAGGATACAATACACATGTTGCCGCATTGCCTTGATTCAATGGGAGCCTTCTAGCTCCACATCCCTGAGGCACATCCAACACACTTTTCACATGTAGAACGATCTAGACACTATTCGTCAAGATTGTAGAGGAACAAGGATAGTGGATGTGTGGATGGAATGAATTTTATTGGCAGCGAAGACATGAGACTCGTGAACATTAAACACATACCTTCGAGCGCAGTATGCCTCAGCGCTCGACAACAAGGTCTTCGAATGTGGTATTCAAATAGTTTCAAATAATCCCCTATGCATGTACACCGGTGGCAACCCGGCCGTGGCGGTTCCTAGTTCATAACAAGGAGTATTCGGTGTGTGAAGCATTTAATTTTTCTCCTGTCATCGACTCAACTTGTCTGTCATTAACTCACACAACAGATGCGACCATTATGAGGCATTCGTGATCTCAAATAGTTGGCTCACGCCAGGCAGCTTAGAAGAATTAGCTGAATGGTGTGGAATAGGTATCCAAACAACTCTCGTACACCACCATACACAGTCAAAACCACCAAAATTGTGTTTTCATTGTCAAGGAAGGGATATTAAACCAGGACTGAATTAGCATTTACTCAGACCAGTACCAACTTCCTTGAACCAACATCCGATTACGGTTGGTGTAGAAGCAGGAACAGAACCCTAATGTCTTAACATTAAAGCAATACTACCGACAAAAAACAAAACATTAATGAAGATAGCAAGTAGCATCAGATTAGTTACCAGTCTTGCACCAACCAATGGAACTGTGGGAACAAGGTCCAATCACAAATCAACTACCGTCAAAGCCAACAGCACCTCACATCAATAGAAGGATGGAGCTGTCAGCCAAATTCCCGGACAAAGTGGAAAAGTAGACGACAGACAGAGGTGGCAATAAAAATCGCACTAGAAGACCCACTAACCACATGCTTTTACACTAAGCAAATAAAAAGCACGAATTCACCTTGTCTACAGCTCTTGTAGAAGGTGCAAGGCCCAACAATACATCAAGCCAAGCAACTCCACCATAAATTAAGTGGAAAAGCACAAGACAAGGAGATTTTAAATTCAACCCCAAAAACTTAGTTAGCAGTAAAGGCATTTGGAGAGTACCCAAAGTCTGGCTAAATTACTTTTCTAAGTGGATATTAGCGACATAGAAGAAAGTCATGGGCATAACATTTAGCGCTGCTATAACGATCGGTTATTTCGGATTTGTGCTGCCGCATGCCACTATTCGTACTGAAAACAACAACCCATTGTCCACTTCCGTGAAGTTAGTCATAACCATCTTTCAACCAGCCCACCCAGCGTAAAATTGTGCCTGTTTCACACATGAGTGGCTTGAAGTGAGAGGAAGAGGAAATCGTGATGAATCGTGAGCCTTGTATCACAACACTGAAATGCGAGGACCCCACAACAACAGGAAGGGAGGAGGCGTCACACCATTTGACAGGCCATTTGTTCACCTTATCCATTCGATTAGAAGAGAAGGAATCCTCAGGTGCGAGTAATGGGGTGGGATCCGGTCAGGTGTTTAAAAAATTGAAGACACTTCGTAGGACAGGAAGCCAAAGCGTCCTGCATTAAACTGTCTCGACTAAAAGCATTGATTGCTGCGATGAATAGGCACAACATTGGTGCTGTCAACACACACGTGATTACAGATGAAAATGTCCGACTTTACTGCACCCATTTCTAATTAATTATCACACTTAATCCCGTCTCAGATCTGTCTTCTACGTGGCGATTCATTTATCCAGGTAAAACAGGTTATCGGAACACAACTTCACATTCAAGCAAATCATCAGCAATATTTCATGCTTCGCTACGCTACAGGTCCAAAACATGATTAAAATGGCACTGGAAAATACTTAGCTTCAAATAACTCGAAAAACGGCAGTGACACATCTTCTCAATGTCACCAAAGAACTGACGTTGATTAGCACAAATCTCAAAGTCAAAGTCCACCATGCTGATTCAATAAAGCGCACACCTACACATCACACACACAATCAACTGTAGGCGCAATAGCCATTGACAAAGAGGCCATCAAGAAAGAACCCATGCATTGTTAATAGAGCAATGCATGAACTGTGGATAGAGTTCAGGACTTGTGATCATATTTAAGGAAATATAGAAAGCTCCACAAGTTATTCTCTTCATCATCCTAACAAGTTGCAAGTCAGCTGCAAATCCCACATGTATCAAGTGTTTTGTATCAAAAAGCCTCCAGTGCCTGTGACAACCCCCCGTCTCTACCTCTCTGCCTCCTCTCCCTCCCATGTTGTCATGTGATCGCCTACAGCCAGTGCCAAGAACAGATAAGTCATGACTTACAGTTTGAAGAAGTAGCATCAGAGGAATGTAGAGAATGAGGAAAGAAGGAAGAGGCAGCATCCCTCCCCTGCCCCTGATCCAAAAGTGCCACTTTTTTCACCGTTAAGTCGAATTTAGCAGACCGTTTTTGCCCTCATAATAAACTTTCAGATGTGGTAAGTGGTGCAAAATGATGAATTGAGAGCAATGTCATAATTTAAAAGCATACGATAACAGGTATCTAAACGTGTGTGTAAGTCAACTGACGTTGCTCTCACATAAACGCTGGGTGGATACAACGCACATTCAACCAACTTCAATGAAGGCCGTTTTTAATAGTAAAGACACAGAATTCACAGGCTCCAACAAAACAGCTTAACGCCTTCATGTTCACCTAAAAGGCTGCCAAATCCCCAACCTTTACAAGCCACTTTTTCTCGTTATGCACTTTCCATTCAAATCATGCTACCAAGTGCCACCTCGTCCCCCATTAGTGTTCCGCACTTTGGTTATGCATAACGGGAGAAAGGAGAAAATCAAGGGTCAACACTTGCCTATGCAATTATCACAGATTGAGCAATGCGACGTTCTCGGCGGTCGGTAGATGCGACAAGTGTGACAGTAGACCTGGTTGTAGGGAAAGTTTCGGATCTTGATCTCCCGACTGGGGATAGTGGATCGGTGATACTGGTGATCCGTTGAGCCAAATATCTCCCCTAAAAAACAATTAAAAGACCACTCATAGCCACATTTCGTCAAAGTCATTCTCACACCGCAGTTTGCGAAGTCATCCATCCTCTCGCAACAATTATTTCAAAGCCCACAAATAAACTTCAGGGTGATTTATAAAACCTCTCATTCATAGCTAATCTCCAATCATTTGAAGAAGTTGGGTCTCCGCTCAGACCTTCCTCATTCAGCCATATTCAGGGAAGATGCACTCTAACAACATCCACAGCCACTCGGATATCAAGAACAACCAGACCCCGTCCGCACTCCTCACTCAAAGCACCAGACACAGACTCGCAACTGGGCAGTCTCTACCCCATAGCCACCACACACGTACCCATTCAGTCGATTAGCACGCATCAGCTCCGAGGTCCATCCATCACATACCTGAACGGTGGCCTTGGTAGGGACCAGAAAACCAGCTAACACAGCGCCCCGCCATAAAAATGGCAATCCAGTCTTAAACACTTGTCGACTCACTACGGCAGATCCAGTTCGTAACTCTTCTCAACGATGAAGACGATGACATAAACAGTGACTACATGTGCTGCGTCATTAATACACCCGCCGCCTGCATCACATGGGTCACCCTTACCTACTCATCCAAACCCAGGGCCACATTCACCACCACCAGCACCACTAACACCAACAACACCATCAAACTGTGTGACACGGACCAATCTTTTCAGCTTAAAGCAATAAAATACACCTCAAATGGCCTAAGTCTGCGCATAGTTACTTCCTTCGGATCATTGAACTGCAAGTGTTTAGACTGTTCGGCAGCGCAATTCTCCATGCCACTTTTGAGAAACAAAACAGGTGAGCTGACGAATGTGGAGGTCGATTTCTTCTTCAGACATCTTACAAGAAAACATAAAAAGACTAAATGCGCAACTCCGAATGGACATTTGCGTAGAGCACAGTGCGGTCAATCAACGTACCACAAAATACACACACAACCCATCATCAACCTCACCACTTTAGCATCCCAATAGAATAGCGACCCTTTTGTACCAACAGACCGGTGGGTAGGGAGCAAAAAACGCCACCCAACGGTCCACTTTCAAGCTCATCTTAATCACACCGAAAACTACTTCATTCCCCCCACAGATGGGCTTTTTACAACACACACGATTCCAGCTTGCTCGTCTTATTCCTTCTCACCACTTCTACCACTTCACTGATTCCATGGACTCCCTTTATTCATTCACGTACATTTACAATCAACTATAGTATGCGGAAGAGCAAATGAAGGACAAGAAGGCAATCAACCAAGGATAACTAACCACGTCCCAACCACAATTCAACCGACTCAACGTCACACCCTATTACTCTAAAATGTGTCAACGCAGCCACCATGCCATCCACAACAACGCGACCACCAATCCCACGCTGATTTTACTCTCTCCTACAGTCACTGCAGATTGATGTGTCTCAGGCATACTCGTTCACACGCCAAGCTTATCAAACACCAAACAGCAAGGCAAAGATACCCTACTCAGACACACAACATGTGACTTGGTGCAACCAGTTGTCAAGACCAGGTGAAAGTGCTGCCACAGACCCCGTACACATTTACAAACACCACCAACACCACCGTCAAAGACAAATGGCATTCCAAGCAGGAGAGCAGAAACCAGCGCATTTGAAGAACACCTCGTGTGGCCGCTTACTCCACCGACAAAACAACCTTCACCACCTCAAAAAGACTTCCCAACATTCCTCAAAAATAACCCCCAGTCTAAACGGAAGTGCATTCATGGCGAATGTTTACACCCCTATCACCATCTGGCTACAAACCCTTTGTCGCTAACATTCACCAATGCATCCGCTCTTGAGGCTGTCGTGGAGACATAAACCTCTAGCAATCACTTTTGAACCGTGAAATCCAAACAAGAAAAAAACGCCTCTGCTTTATTCAATCCTAGCTCACACAGCACCCTGATGCATAAGCTATTCTGAATGTGAGACATCAAGACAAAGCCTAGCTCCAGTGGGTAAGCAACAAGCCAAGCAATTGCCTACTTAGCTAAGAATGTTGGGCTTCAAGTGCAACGTCGGCTGCTCCATAGCGACAAATAACAAAATTGCTAGAGCAGGCCATCCCGCCACCTCAACCTGGGAAAATGCTAGTGCATGAACAAAAATAATGTTCGCCAACCACAAATCTTGGTACAAGCTGAAATCAAGGGGTTGTGTAAATGCTACGGCGGAAAAATAAGGGCAAACTAGTACCTTCTAAAAAATAGACTCGAAAAACCCCTACTGGAAATGCTCAACCTACCAGCACTAACAAACACGAGTGGCCCCCAAACGTGAGGCTAAAATAGAAAGAGTGGAGGATAAAAGCGAGCAACTAGCATGCAAAAGAGAAGACCACAGATGCACACAAGGAAAAAAGAAAGCGAAACACTCAACGTGTCCAAAAGTTCCAGCGGTCCGCATTTTGAAAGTGGAAATCTACGAGCAATCTCAACTTTACTGTCATGAAAAAAACAACCGCAGGGAAGCACTGCTAAAAGGTGCCATATAGCCCATGAAATACTGCTATTGGAAACCTATTTCAATGGAAAAATTTGGAAAATATAACTGAAAGGCCTAACAACTCTTGGAACCCACCAAAAAGAATACTGGGCAAATATTTGCTCTTTAGTACAACTGATCAACTACTTAGGGAAGCATAGTGAAACAAACGAAACAGAAGCAGTGTCACACAGTTACAAGAAACCAACGTCAACTAACCCTCTATACATTGCACCTCCACCGGCGTAGCGCGAGGTAGGATTCCAGGGTCAGAGAAACTCGTGCGAAGGAGGACAAAAAAGACGAAGAGGAAGAGCACACCACCAACAGCAGGCACGGCGGGACTTAGACTGGTTGTAAGGTAGCGCGCATCGAAAGCAAAGAAAAGACCACTCAACCCGAACAGGAGAAAGAGTGTGATGTAGAACAGACCCAACTGTTTACTCATCACGCAGTGGCCCTTGCATCCAAATCGATTACGACCTGGGTGCATGCGATAGTAGGGAAGGAGAGTTTTCTCGCCCGCTGATGGCACTGAGCGGGAGTACGCATGAAGGTGGGAGCGGGAAAAGCCGGTCAGATGAGTGGAACTGTCGCTAGTGGAGCGATCCTCCTCGTGGTTGTACATTTCACAGCATTAAAAAGAATGAACAGTTGTCTAGGCGCAGTTTAACACTCAAACCATTCCCAATGGAGCACTCGCAATCATGAATTTGTGAAATGAAATCCAGGATTCAAGTGCTCTTTTGGTACCGACCGTAATGTGCAGCGAGGTGGAATGAGCATCTGGGTCAGGCCAGTCTAAAGGACGGTCGGTGGGCTAAAGATGCTATGCTATAACTGTTACTATCTCAATTATATTAAATTAATTTTGCTCATAATCGACTCGCAGCTTTAATGGATTTAGGAGTTCGTAAAAGTTGTCCGATTATGCTATTTGGCTCGGAACCTTTGCAGGAGTAGTAAGCGTTGATGATGTTCGTAAACTACAGACATATGCCCAAACTATAAGCATGTTATCGTTTAAAATGCATAAGTGATTTGACGTATGCATGAATTACGTGTAAATTTAACAATTTTACAATCGTTTGCTGTACATTGATAAAAATTTTAGCGGTGTTGGCACTATCCATCAAGGCAAGTACATTTGAATTAAAATTTCGGCCAAGTTATAGTACCTTACGGCTTTTCTGAGATCGACATGAACCGCAGTATTGTGGGAATGGGCTGGATGCCTTGTTACGCCACATTTTGCTCTCGCCGTTAGGGCAGAAGCATAAGGTTTTGCTACCAAATATCAGTCGCGTTTGCTAACTAGGCATTCTCTTACATCATTGATTACGGTGATTTGGGTTATGGGGAGATTGGTTGAGGGGAGGGTCAACAGAGGCTTGCATTTGCATTAACTGAGGGGAAGTATAGATAGATGTGTCGATGTACTGTGGTGGAAAAGGATAACAACGTGATCGTTGATTGATTGGAGCAGAAAGTAATGCCAGTATGTGATAAGATAGAAGTTTTATTTGTTTGTAAAGGCATTAAATGAAGGCACGACTTGTTAACGAGTTGGGTGGATGGATAAAGAGCTGAATCGGCAAATAGCGCTTTGAAATCATGCCTTGCTAGATTGTTCAACATACAGTCTATGTCTACATAAAGGGATCATCCCACTTATCCCTTCTTTCTGCTTTACAGCCAAACCTATACATTTGCATACTGCTGTTGCCTCTCCCATGACCTTCCAATTCAGCGGTGTCTCCTTGTTGGGTGGGGTTTTTCCTAGAAGAATGTGATGCCTCCATCTAGCTGCTTTGTTTATATTTTCCAGAAAATGGCAATCCTAATTAATCCCTAAACCAAACGTCAAAATAATGTTGCCAAAGTTATTAGCATAGTACACTGCATTGCATTTCATTGTCGTATGGCATAAAAAAGCTTAGAGATGGGAAGAGGGTTTTAGTGACCTGTGATAACAAAGAGCGAAAACCGCATTTCGTGAGTGCAAATTAAAATGCAAATCTCATACTTTTTCCTTATTTTACAGATCCTTCTCCGCCATAATTTTGCATCTTCCTGTAGCGTCCCGAGGCTCCCCTTAAGGTAAAAGAAGGCGCAGTACTAGGGCAGAATATATATATTCTGGGAACAGAGGGCTTGGGGGCTGTTGGCACGGCCCGGAGGCCGACCAACCAGCTAGAAACAAGATGGCCACCCAAGTGACCTAAACCGGTAGTTCGAACAAACAAAGTATTACATTTCCAGCCTTGGTTACGCAGCGTTCCTCGTATTCGACGCAAAGAGGGCGTCAAAAGCATCGGTGGTAACTTTTAAATCCATCCCCCGTCATCTCCACCTCTAGCTGACGGCGGCGTTCGCTTGCACCAACCAACACACGATCAGATTCCTGCCCTCAGCATGAGATTTATGGGAAAGGATTTATCACTTCTGTTTTAATCACCTGAAAGTAAAAATGTGTTGGAATGGAGAGCGGACCCTTCATACAGCACATCGATATGAAAGAAGTTGTACTATTGATCCAGAGGGGACCGAAAGTCATTAACATGACAAGAACATCGTTGCATGGAGTACGAAGAACCCAAGTGGTTTAATAACCAATTTGAATCAACCCTCTTTGTGCTATAAAGTCATGTCCACAACCCCAGTATTCGTAGTACAGGTCCGAAGGGTGACTGGACAACCCGACCTTCACATAGCAATCACACCACCATTAAGACGGTCCATCTAAAAAGGCCAGCATAGCGTACCGTACTGGCCAGTTCATGCATGATACATGGTCCTGGCCTTGTTCCTGTGGGAGGTGTCTTGTTAGCACGGTCCATTTGTTGCATTTTCCTAGTGCTAAGTGGTAGAGTTGAATTGTGAGGATTGTTGTACTACACTGCTTAACCCATGTTTTAAACCTTGTCCTCAGTGCTCCCCATCGTTCCACTTTTGTGTCTAACCTAACTGTAGTAGTCTTGGCTATCCAAGCCCATCGTCATATGGAGAAGTGATTCTAGTCTAACGGTGGTGACGTGCTTTGCAGGTTTTGATTAGCTAGCATGTTGATAAGTCCTTGCAAAATGTGTTGCGAAAAGTTACTCAACAAGCAGGCAGTCACCTTTTGTTACTCGAACCTCATGAAAACATTCCTGTTCTTGTTATGCATAGATGTGCTTCGTGAGCCTAATCAAAGAATAGATGATTGGGTATGCAATCGAAAAATACTTGTTTTGATTCCATTTATAAGCATAAACTGTGACAAATAGAGTGTCAACACGCTAAGAAACACATTAGTCTGCATCCTTTTAAACACAAGTGCCAACATTCACATGTGATTAGGCTTTTTTCACTTATCATTTTTTAAGTCGTAAATTATTCGACTGTGTTTAAACGAACCAGTTTAATAGATAGTGATAGTCTTTACAAACGCACGTTTAGATTAGGTGCTCGGCGATGGGCAAGGATTTTTTCGCTGATAGCACAGATAGTGACTTTCAGGAGTAAATAGTCCAATTTTGTTGACTTTCCTATCTAGAGGTGAAGTGGATGTCCGGGTCCAATATCATCAACTACTCAAATATGCCACGCCTCTCGAGATTGCCATGTTCATCGTTGGTGTATTTGCCAGCGCCTTGATTGGCGTTTCCACCCCCTTGTCCCTCCTTTTCTTCTCTGACTTGGTCAATGATTTTGCTTCTCCTTCTCTCGGCGGCTTTGTGGTTGTCATTCAGAGAATGGCCATATTGGGTGCCGTCACTTTCGTAGTCGCCTACATCCAAATGTTCTGTCTGCAGTTCTGTGCTCGAAGACAAACCAGGCGAATAAGGCATCTCTTCTTCTCGGTTGGTTTGGTCGTTACAGTTTACTTGCTTCTTGCTAGAGTGTTTTGCAACAAGACGCGGCCTGGTTTGACGTCGCCAATGTAGGTGCCCTTATAACTCGACTGACTGAGGGAGTGGACAAAGTTGAGGCAGGAGTGGGTGAGAAGGTGGGGTTGTTTGTTCAGAACCTCTTTGTCTTCATCGGTGGCGTGATAATCAGTCTGATTAAGAATTGGGAACTGGCGCTTGTGTCAGCGGCCTTTTTCCCTCTCGTCGGGGGTTCCTTTGCTGCCGTTGGCTTTGTCGTGAGAAAGCTGAGTGCGAAGGAACGCGCCGCCTATTCGAGAGCTAATGGGATTGCGGGAGAGGTGCTGGGAGCAGTGAAGACTATCTTTGCGTTCGAGGGACAGGCGCGTGAGACCAAGCGTTATTCGGGGGAACTGTCGGAAGCAGAAAAGGTTGAACTGAAGCGCTCTACTATCTCTGGATTTGGTATGAGATTATAACGCGGTGCGCGATTAAGTCGGGGTCTTTGATGTTAATAAATACTATCTTATGAGTGAAAGTTAGGATGCTCCATCGATAGTGGTTTGGGTGGAAAAGATTTTATAATTTACTGTTACCTCTCTTTCGTCTCCCAGTTAGAGCTAAACCTTAATTTGGCACGGTCATTCTCCGTAGTTCTGGGGACGACGGACGGATCTATCTACGTATTGATGGCGGTGACCTTCTACTACGGTATCATCATGCTCGGACGAGGCACCTCAGATCCGGGCGAAATTATTCTGGTGGTGCTGGCAATGCTTTTCGCTGGAGCTACAGTAGGTCAGGCCTTCCAGCAGTTCGACTACTTTAATTCCGCCGTTACCGCCGCTGGCGAGATCTTTCCCACCATCGATCGCGTAAGTGCAACAGGAACCACTTGTTGAATAAATCAACCTACTTTTCTCCCAGTAATTTGTCTGGCCAAACATTCATTCGCTCTTCCGTCCATCGATATTTAGTCTCTGATCTACATTTGTTCAATCTTTCTATCAGTCCGTGTGCATCATTAATCCTCTCAACGATTCGTTCTCTATTTATCCATTCAAGCACTCTTACGCCTGTCCTGTTTCTCATCAGTTTCTTTCCCGGTTTTTCACCCATAATCACTTGGTCGTTCTTTGTCAGCTGCTCTGTGCTGATCCTCTTCACACGTCTCCCTGTACATCTTGCGCTCGTTAATTCACCTTAACTTTAATTTAGTACAAAATGCAACTGCCTTGCGACCAGACCAATGAGGTTGCGCACTTCTTTCGCTATTGTTATTTGCGGCATGTCGTAGCTCATGTTGGATTCACCGATGATGACTTATCCATGTAACCTTCCCTCCCTGTAGATTCCGCCCATCGATAAGAGGCCTAACGACGAAAAGGTGCGCCTGTCGTCGGTCCACTGCGACATCGTATTCGAGGACGTGTCCTTCTCCTATCCTACCCGTCCTGACGTCCTCGTCCTCGATCACTTCTCATGGCATCTGCGACCCGGCCAAAACCTGGCTATCGTCGGCGCTAGTGGTTCGGGTAAAAGCACGCTTGTTCAACTCCTCCAACGGCTCTACGATCCCGACTCGGGTCGCATCACAATCGACGGTGTCGATCTGCGTGACCTCGACCTTGCCTGGTGGCGGTCCTGCGTCGGAGTGGTGTCGCAGGAGCCCACTCTCTTCGCGGGCTCGTTGATGGAGAACATTTGTTTGGGCAAACCAAGTGCCACTTTGGAGGAGGTGGAAGCAGCTGCTAGACTGGCACACGCTCACGACTTTATCTCGAAGCTGCCCGAGGCGTACGAGACTGTATTCGTAGCGCAGGATGGGGGAGGAGGCATGTCAGGAGGTCAGAAGCAGCGGGTGGCCATCGCGCGAGCTCTCATTCGAGATCCGAAATTGCTGTTGTTGGACGAGGCGACGTCGGCGTTGGATACGAGGTCGGAGAAGGCAGTGCAAGTGGCATTGGGTGAGGCGAAGAAGGGTAGGACTACAGTGACGGTGGCGCACAGACTGTCGACGGTGCGAGACGCTGATGTGATTTTGGTGATGGAGAGGGGACGCATGGTGGAGGCGGGTAGTCATGAGGAGTTGATGGCGCGAGGTGGAGTCTATGCCAACCTGGTGATGCGCGGAGTGCGTTTGACTGTTGCACTTGCCATTGTTGCATTTTTGATTGAAGATTATGCGTTAGAGACGCGATCAACCTTACTACCACGCATCGCGAGAAATAGAAACGAGAAGTTTATTTATCCTTCTTTTTAGCCCAAAGCAACGATTGGTCAATTAGATGATGCTGACGAAGAAACAGGCGACGATGATAGTGTTGAAAACGTCATCAGAGTTGCTCAGCAGGTTAGTTTTCCAAAATTGGTAGCTTGCTTGTTGTATCCCACAGTTCTGGCGTTGATTCCACCTTTTGTACTGCCGCATGATTTCTTATCATTTTAACCAATTAGATGTTATCAATTTATGCGCTGGATCGCAAGTAATGTTGAAGTGATCAAGCCTCGAAATTATTCCGCAGATTTTTGACACTACTGTCGGATATGATGAAAGCCCCTTTAGGTGAAACTTTAAGCAACCTGATGAGGGAATCGACATTTCACTCCGTCTATCGAGGCAATTTGATTCAATCATAATTGCTAGTCAAATTGGTTGGCCTTTTGGTGTTCTTATTTAAAATTCTTACGGCTAATGACTTGCCAGACCGATCAAAACGTTCATTTAAGTATGTGAGGTCGGATAAGTTATTTCCCTCCGCATACTTTAGGATCAAGAAAAGGGTGATCGCAAGGTGGTAAGTCTGTTTGTGGAGCCTTTACTAGTCTCTGATCAGTTTAGTAAAATTACCTTAAACTTGCGGACTTTGCCTCTTTCAGCTCGATGAAGATGATGTTGAAGGAAAGACGGCCTTGTTTCCACTGCTTGAATCGCTTGACGATACCGTAAGTTGGTTGACATGAACCAATAAATGTACCGGTCAGTAGTACCTGCAAGTTCCTCTTAGTCCTTTGATCGGTCCAGAGGGGTTAATTGCGTACTTTTTGCTCGCACTAAATGTTCAAAGTTTGAGCCTGAGTCGGCATGGCCGGTTTATTGTCCACCTTTTCTGAATCTAAGCGGGTTGCTGAGGCATTCGCTTAATGCCACACCATGATGGAGACTAATTAAACTGATGGTTGAATTGAGCTGTATGTTTGGATAGGCAGGTGGACCAAGGTTTGGATAAGTAGATTGACAAAGTTGCCTGGTGCGCAAGCAGGTCGGTATTCTTGATGTCCGTTGTCTTCACTATGGTATGTCTCAATCAACAGCGATGTTTCATTCATATTTCATTCATTCATTTCATTCATTCTTTAGGTATTGGAGAAGAAACCCAACACCTTTTTGGAAATCTTGAGGCTTAATGAACCGGAGAAGTGGTACCTCGTTTTGGGCTGTATCACCTCTGCCTTGATCGGTGGGGCGCAAGCTGCTTTCGTTGTTATCTACACTGAGATCTATGACGTAGGTGATGCCCTCTTGAATTCTTATTCTCCTATTGCTTTTCAAGGATTTATTAATTACCGGGTTCCTCATCTGCATGCCAGCTGTTGATAACCACTCGAACGAGTTTTCCCTTTTGCGAAAGTCTCAGCGAATATAATCACAAATATATGCCGTGAAATCACCATTAATTGATGTTAATTGGTTGGATTGAACTTTGTATTGTAAGCAGCTCCATTGAATGTAAAACGATAAAGAGGCTGTAGGATGTTCTTGGCTGAAGAGTAATGCCGTGGTTTGAGTTTTTGAGCAACACTTGAATTGGTCCGTTGACTTGTTTAGTTGCTGGAACTTTAACTGACGTCCTGGTGGACTTGCTGCTAAAAAAATATGAGGTAATAAACGAGTAATGATGCACTACTGCCTTCCATTTTATTGACAGTAACATATACTGTGTTGTGTCCGCTAATTTACACACGGCTTGGGTCGATTGAGTGTATTTGGTGCGCTCTCTTCCACTACGCAATTGTTATCACTTCTTTGTCCAGAGCATTGATCGGGTTTCAGATTTGCCAACTGCACGACACTTTGCAAGTGTTATCAACTTATGTCGAGTGTCGCAAGGTTGTATAATTAACACTCTGTACTCCCTGTGTTTTTTTTTCTACTCGGATGTTCCACTTTCGGGATTTTAACTGCCAACGAGAATGGAATTTCCTACTCAAGCTATTGACGATGCATTTGTCAGGTGACCGTACACTTGCCGCACTAAACACCTCTTTTTTTCCTGCTGAATCTTGGAGTTTTTTGCATTGGGTAGTTCCACAATGCAAAATGAATAGCTTAAAAGGGATTGTATCAATTTTTCGGTTTATCACAATATCGCAGAAGTTGGAGATGCCGAGTCGGCTCTAAGGAAAAGTGGGATATTTATCAAGACAGTTGCTGTCATGGTCTCAGAAGAAACTTGGTAATCGATGTCTGTTAAACTGTTAATCCGTGTGTCGAGCCCATTGTTGCGACCAGTTGACATGGCCTGATAAGGATCACGGCACACACGTGGGACGTGGGGACTCAGATGTAAAAATTGAGGCCTTCTAAGCAAGGCACTGGTGGCGAGCACCCTAGACTGAGGCAGATTTGGTCTTTTCCTCATCAGATTATTTTTCTTTAAGTATGCAGCAAAATAAAGTATTTGCTGACAAATTTAAGTGGTAGTGTGTACTTGTGGCCACGAATTCACTTCTAATGATTGAATGGATATGCTGGGGTCACAGATGCCTGGAACACCTACACTATGTGATGTAATGAAGTAAGGTAGATGCAAGAACAGTAGTATATTTGACATCATAACTCTCGCTTTCTCTGTTCCTCTCTACAGATTTTCGTTGTGAACGACCCCCAAACACGTCTCGACCGCACCTCTGTCATTTGTGGAGCTTTCGGTGGTCTAGTTGCTGTTCGCCTCATCTGCTATGCTCTCAATGTGAGTCTTCAATCACCTCATCATTCTCATCATTTCCATTTTTCCCATCTATCATCCGCTAGAAAGTCGATTCGGGTAGCCATACCAGATTTGTGCTTTGGGCACCAATTAGTGGCTTCTTGGGCATTTATCGACTGAATGTTCTTAATTAACCGTAAATTTAGCATTACACCTACCCGATGAGCGTATTTCACCGTGCTGCCACTAACGTGTCTGAGGAGTTGGTCACGGAGGTGGTTCGAGGCATAAGCGCTTAAATTTGGATAATTTTGTAAAAGGAGGGGAAAGTATGAAGGAACTGAAAGCGCTGTAGTACTCTCGGCTGTACCGTGCTTTTTTCTACCAACAGTCAGTAGTTACATTGCGACCATCCATACGCTGCCATAGGGTGCGAATTTTGTTGAATTCCATTTCTTTGAACGTCAATCTATCCTCTTAACATCACCTCAACTCAACGTCCACCTCAGTTATTCCTCAAGCATTTGCGATATGGTGAGATGTCAAAGTTGAATAACCACAAAACGTAATAGATAACTCCTCAATTCATGATCATCCTCTCACTCATGCGATCATTTCGCTCTTGGAATGTTGTAGGGCTACGCGTTCGGTGTGGCAGGTGGGCGTCTAACAACTCGATGTCGAATTCTCCTCTTTGAGACCATTCTCAAACAGGTGAGTTGATCCATTGCTTTGCGATTGTGAATAACTGCTCTAACGTCAATCTCTAAAGTGCTCTGGTACTCCCTCCTCTTCGTGAACGGGTTTGGGGATGAGAAATTAGTAATTGATTTGATGGATGTGTAGATGGTTGAATCTGTGGACGAATAAAATTGAAGATTGGATACATAACTTGGGGAATGGGTGAATGAGTCGACAGTAAGGTACTTGAATTGTTGAAAGAGGGATTAGTCGGATTGATAGTCGCATGTAAAGCCTGAGTGACGATTTATTGGAAGCAAGTATAGTTGGCGAGCAAAATTTGCGAATGTGTTTGAGAACCCACTCTCGTGGGCCGGTTGTTGAGATAAGGACAACAGGAGCACACGATCCGATCCGGTGTGTCGCAGATCGGTGACGGTCTGGTACTAACTGGTATGGCCAGGATGATAGCAGCGACTGGATTCGCATGGCTGCTTGCATACTTGGTCATGCTTGCTTTTATGCAAGCCACTTGTTTGTCAAGTAGAATGCCCTTTTCACCCTTGGCCATAAATGGCTCTCACTAAGAACGCGATAGGCATGAAACGAAGCGCTAGTTGAGTTAGTGAATAAGCAGTCGTGGGAGTTGAAAGCGCAGTAGTTATAGAGTTTAAACACCTTAGCCCATGTCTCCACATTTCTCCCTCTCTTCCCCTTGTAGGAGGTTGGATGGTTTGACAGGCCTGATAATCAGCCAGGCACCTTGACAGGCATGCTGGCGGCTGATGTGCCCTTGTTGCAGAACATGACAAGTCGTCGGCTGGCGTCCATGTTGGAGACGTTCGTTCTAATCGTCTCCTCCCTCTTCATTGCTTTCTTTTTTAGTTGGCAAATCGCCCTTGTCTCCCTCGCCTACCTTCCCATTCTTGTCATTGCTGGCGCTTTTGCGGTTCGTTCGCAAACCTTTTCATTCATTGTTCATCAAGAGAAGCGGCTGAATAGATAGATTAATGATTAAGTGGGTCCATGAATAGTTGAAAGTTATCCGAACACCTTGTCCATGCAGCCTTCAAATAATACAAAGGCCTTTTCCTTTCCATTTATCGAATAGTTGTCTAGATGGTTGAGCGGTTAGCTGAACGAGTGAGTCAGTGGTTGGTTGTATGGGTGGATGGAGAGATGGATGGATACGGGGATAATTTAAAAGTAAATGAATAGAGGAGTAAGTTATTTCGTAGGTAGACCATGTTTTTACTTTTTTATCCCTCTTGTCAACGGTAGTGACACCTTCCAGTCTGATTACTTTGGGTGGATTTCTTCAAATATTAGTCTTTAGTTGTGCACACGAAAAACGGTGGTCTAACACTGCTTTTACCACCCAATTTGGTTTGTTAAGGGTGAATTGGATCCCTGATATGCATCTTTTATGTGTGGTAAACATTGCGCCGTACCAGAAACCCTGCAATCCATATTTTCCCCCCTGGCCCAAGTGCGGAACAGCGGATGGGGTTATTTGCTGTGGCTGTAATATCTCTTTCATTGCGAGTCCTCGCAGATGTCAGTCATCCTTGGCAGATGCCTTCCTTCAACAGCACCCAGTCGACCCATTTGTACGCTGGTCATTGAGCCTTGTGTGATCGCGTATCTTACACGATGCCAAGTGTCTGGTTCATATCCCAATGCACTGTTATCATCTGAGCTCGTGTTGCCGCTGAAGACGCTATCGGCCATAGGGATCGGGTAGTAGCTTGAATTGCAGGCTGCCAAATAGGTGAACAGTTGGACATCTGGGTGATATCCACGCAGCCCACCGATTTAGAGGCTGAAATGCGGAAAACTAGAAGGATTCGTTTCTCTTCCGATTTTTTTAACATGAGTCCAAGAAGGATTATGCGTCCAAAGCAGATGTCCTGCCTCTTGCACATTTTAGTATATTGCCCAGCCAATAAAGGTAAACTTTTTCCGCTCAGAGTACGCTCTTGCAGGCTGTCATGGGTGTAGGAGTGGTAGGATAGTAACGAAGAAGCATTAAGTAGGTTCGCATTGTCATGAATGGGCGCAGAGATGGTTGTGTGTTCGGTCCTAAGTCTCTATTTCCATTTCAGATGCAGACATGGGGCGCAGAGGTAACACGGAAGAGTGTAAAGGGTGCGTCTTTGGCGCAAGAGGTCTTCTCTGCCTCGAAGACTGTCTCCGCGTTGCAGGCTGAAGAGTACTTTGCTAACAAATACACCAGTCAGGCCCTTCTCTCCCATTCGTAAGCCGTAATTTTGATAACGGTGGTATTCCTCGAAGGGTGTGTTCAGAAGAATGAAATCCTTTTGGTAAGACGGGTTCCCATGATTGGCAGATGTTTGACTGACTAGACGGGTTGATAAAAGGGCAGACAGACTGAGCTCTAGAATGGTCTACTTTTGTATACATAATTGCATTGGGTTAATTTCTTGTTAATTGAATGGATGGATGGACGAAGGGGTGGGTGAGTTGACAAAAAGTGGTCAGATTGATGATTGCTTGACTACGAATTCTAGTTCAATTGGACGGTTGGCTGATCTGTCGGTTGTAATGCTACCAGAATAGGTGGATGCTTGAATCGGTGGTTGAAAGGGTGGATGGAGAGTGGAGTATATGGACGGGTCGGCGCCAAGTGGTGAAAATGTGATAATGCGATAGATATTCGGACCGAAGGCGACTCATGCCGGAGGATAGTGAATTTGATTATTCAATTTATGGATGGGTGGTTGAATGGGACTGCTTGCTGATTTGTTGGATGGGTGGATGTTTATGGGATTGAATTGATGAACCAAATTTTTATTTTGTTTTATAAGATGAAGTAGCTGCTTAGTTGGTTAGGTCCACTGGCTGACAACTATTGTCGGTACAGTTATAAGATGACCCCCTCAACATTCTCTTCTTCCTGTTTTGCAGTCAAATCCTCAAAGGTGTGGCACGTTACGCTCTAATGAATGCCATCGCTAATTCCCTCATGACCTTCGAATTCAGTGGTGTCTTCTTTGTGGGTGGGATTCTCATCGAAAATGGCGCTATCTCCATGTTGCAGCTTTGGAGGTATGTTTCAAGCATACACCAAGCATAATTCATTCCAAAACGAGAAGTCAATTGGTCATATGCCAGGATTTTTTTAGAAATATATTTCACTTCAGTACGGTAGGGGAAGTCCAGAAATCGAAAGGAGGGTTTCGAATTTGCGCCCACGGATGGTCTCGGTTTATTGGCAATGCAGATTAAGCGCTCTCTTTTTTCTTCCACAGATCCTTCTCTGCTATCAGTTTTGGCTCCTCCAGCCTTGGCTACGCGGCGTCCTTTGCGCCCGACGCCAAGAAGGCGTCAAATGCGGCGAAGGCGATTTTTGAAATCATTCGTCGTCATCCCCATCTACAGCCTGACCATGGTGACTTCCCCAACCGCTCCTTCACCGGGAACATCGTCTTCAAAAACATTCGCTTCCACTATCCCACGCGCAAGCAGGTTTCTGTCCTCAAGGTGAGATCAGTGGAGAGAAGCTAGCACGTCTGCATCAACGAAGTGGATAGTGAGATCCATTGTAGTGGAAGCAAAGCATACCATTAATCAAGCAGGTTCTCTGCTAATGTAAAGAGGCTTAAATGGTATTAATGGGGTCGGAAACTCGTTGCGCAAGTATGTAGGCGGAACTCGCAAAGCATGGCGAATCTGTGTCGTTAAATGACTAATTGAATCAAGTGTACTTTTGCTACAAAATCATTTCCACAATCGTAGTGCTTGCGGTGGGCGCCTAAGTAGAGGTAGTTTAAATAGGCTTGTGATTTGACAACATGACTCGTATCTAACACTAACAAAGCCTTCAAATTGTGGTTCTTATGCCCAGCACAGTCACCGGAACAGTCCGTGTAAAGGGACCAGCAAAGTGCCTCCTGCTGGGAGCAGGGTAAAGTGGCGTTGAGTCGTGCATGACTCATATCTTGGCTTTGGTCTTGTGGGAGGTGTCTTGTTAACACTAGCCTAGCCTAGGACATTTATTTCATGCATTTTCTTGGTGTGTAGTGGACGAGAAGTTAGTGACGGCCTCATCCATATTTTGGGCCCCGTCTACAGTGTCCTCCATAGTTCCTCTTTTGTGCAGATTCTGACTGCGGTAATCTTGGGTATTCAAGCTTATTAAGTAATCAACATAAATTGAATGGTCTTTTTGTTATGAGTCTTCACGAGTTTATTCTAGTCGCTGAGACGGGGATTAGTTGCTCGGCTTCTGTTCACCAGCCCTCATCGCTAAAGGTATTATTATGAGACATAATCAGAAAGGAGCTTTATTGCCAGTGCACTTTAGGGTTGGGATGCTGTTAGCGGAGCCTTGTGCCTCGTGCAAATGTTGAATCTTCGGAGACGAAATACAATTACAATCCTGTTACAGAGTTCTGGTCATTCTAAATTTGGTAGTCAAGGGAATTCTAAGCTATTGCAAGCCTAGATTTGTGTCCGTAGGGTGCATTTGTACCGTAGCCATGTTTCGCAGACCAAGTAGATATGGTATTTCGTTCATCGTAGAAGCATAAGTCGCAAATTGTTGGACTTCCTTTGTCCTCTTTAACAGGGATTGACATTCAAGGTGCCTCAAGGCACAAGTGTCGCCCTTGTCGGTCAGTCCGGTTGCGGCAAATCAACTGTCCTCCAACTCGTTCAACGCTTCTACGATCCCTCCAATACCGACTTCACCGAAGGTATCATTTTCGATGGCGTCAACGCCCGCACTCTCGCACCCAACTGGATCCGACGGCAAATCGGAGTGGTCTCGCAAGAGCCCAACCTTCTGGATCTCACGATCCGCGAGAACATTGCCTATGGTCTCAACTACCGTTTCGAGAACCCCGAAGACGTAACCTCTGGCGTGCCCATGGAGGCGATAATCGAGGCGGCCAAACAGGCCAACGCCCACGACTTCATCAGCAACCTGCCGGAACAGTACGAGACACGGGTGGGACCGCGAGGATCCAGACTGTCTGGCGGTCAGAAACAGAGGATCGCGATCGCCAGAGCGTTGGTTCGAGATCCACGGTTGTTGGTGTTGGATGAGGCGACAGCGGCGTTGGACAATGAGAGTGAGAGAGTGGTGCAGGCAGCCCTGGATGAGGCTATGAAGAAGGGTGAGCGGACGTGTCTGGTGGTGGCACATCGACTGACGACAGTGGAAGCCTGTGACCTTGTTGTGGTGTTGGAGAGAGGGAAGGCAGTGGAGTGGGGCACACCGAGTGCTCTGCTAGAGGCGAAGGGGGCGTACTATGCTCTGCACAGTGAAACGTAAATGAACTTGTCATGGTTGGTAAAATAATTTTTACACCTGTCATGTTTTTATTTTACCTGGGAAGTACCGAACTCGTGGTTACCATGAACGGAAGGAAAGATTTTTTTTTAAAGTTGGTTCCTACACGGCGACCTGTTCTCACAGATCATTTAATTCATCCCAACGCATTGTGTGGCATGTTCGAACGTCTTGCAACCAGGTGGCGCATGATTTCTTGCGTAGGGTGGGTGGGTTTCGTAAGCTGCATTTCTCTGTCGTGCTCCATCGGACAGTCTTAGTTGTTTAGCCGTGATTTTTGCCCCGGTATCTGTCTTATGCAACCGCAATAACATTGAAGAGCACTTTGAATGGACGCAGGCGACGATAACATGTGGTGTGATCTGTTCAACCCATCATCAAAATCCACAAAACGCAATTTTTGTGATTTTAAATTACTCCATGTGGGAGGTGTGTATTAGTAGGATACCTCAGTCTCATGGTTTCTTAGAACTTTTGTTTTTATGCGCCGATCTTTTAGAGGTACCTCGACAACCACTCTTGACGCATTCTTAATGTCTTTTACGTCCTTTCAAAAACATGACCTCTTTCCGTGTATGTTGATAGGCCTTGCTAAAATGACTTTTCTGGTTTCTGCGTAGTCAGCGAGGATGGTTGAACGCGGAAAAATGGATCAACATATGGCTTCACCACCCTCTGACATTCAATCGAATTTTCACTTTCTCATGCCTACCAGCAATGCAGCAGGATCTGCATTGGAAGGTCTAAGCCTCCTCTTGTGGAAGGCATCCAAGAACCAGTGGAGCAGATGTGTGGAGTGAAAGCTAAGCGATTATAATCGGTTGGATTTTCGAGACGCTATTTATTCCATCCGGCTGAACGGTTTTTGAACTTGGGACAAATACTTCCACTAGAAGCAATGTCATAGACACCTGCTTCAATGATCGCCTTTGTTTCCACACGCAGCAGATATTCATTTAGTGAAGGGTCGCTTATCTGAAAGACTGCTCACAGCCGTTCTATGGGTTACTACAATGCGATAGACGTAGTTGTCGACTATGTTTTTCATGGTGGTCACGCAACAACATTAAACGCCGCTTGGAGGTTAGCACGATCCCAAAGTCGGGCTCTTCCGCCGCTTTAATCGATGTCTGACATTCTATTAAGCCTTCTCATGGGATTTTTGCATGTCGGTGATGTTGCGGCAAGCAGGCGCATTCGTCTCGGGGTGGGTGAATAGTACCTCTCACAGAAGTTGTTGCAAAGAAGGCGTGTGGTGGGGGTACGCGCCCATTTGCTCTCCTCCAAAAGTAGTGTTGTTGAGATTAAGTTCCATAGACCACCTGAGTCCCATGTTTTTCCTAATTGAATGAAAGAGGCGCATGGCTTTTTATCGTCCATCACCTGTCAATCACTTCTCGGACTCAGCTTGAACAGAGATTTTGCGAATTTCACCCTGTACTCCTCTGACTAGCCAAAAGGAATGCATGCTTCCACCTCCGTTGTGAATTTCATGCTTAACCCACATGACTTAGCCCAATGACTTTTTTGGTTTTCGAGAAATTCCTTTTGGGCACGCCCTTGAGTTGATGCCACAACTCATGTCATCTAGCCAGTAAATAAATTGCATCTATTTCCATGCTTCTGTGTGGCTGAATTTCTTGCAGACAGTAGTCTTTTCTCATGGTAAGACGGGGATTTATAAGAACTCTCGCAAAGGCATGAGACTATTCCTTATTTGTTGATGGAGATCCAGAATTTGCGTCTCTACCGAGCAAAAGGCAATCGCTGAAACTGCATGGAACAAATGGGCTAGAACATGTTGCCAAATGTGTCATTTGTGTCGTTGTTTTTCAATATTAACCAACATCACAAATTTATGCGAGCAGGACATGCAATAATGTCACGGTCATAGCGACGATCCAGGTTGCTTCATGGCAAGATGCCTTCACTGTCTCTGACGGACAGAGCTCCGGAATTTTTTGCATTGCACGGTGACCAACACTTTGTATTGTCATTTATTTTTACAAGCCGTCATATAAGGCGCCATGATGAAGTAGAGAATTGTTTAGACCATTTGATTTTACAATCGAAATGTGAGTAGCATATGAAAATCCCAATTTATGGCGTCTGAAGAGCCATTCTGCACGACAGTATAGTCGAGCGCTCAAACCACAAACGCTTCAACTGTGAACGAAGAAAGAGTGAATGATTCGTGAAAGTGGAACGTAAATAGATGCTTTGTAATGTTTTGATAGTTTCTTTAACTCTGTGTTTGATTTAACGGACATCTACGTCTTCGTGGTCTGGATATAGTACGTCCGTTGTTTGTTTTACTCCCGATCTTGGTAAAGATGCCAACTGGGGTTTCCTTCACGGTGCCTTCGCTGGGCGGTCTGGTCCCTGGACCATGCCAGTAGCTCCAAGCCCTTCTGTTACACCAATAGGGCCTCCCACGACCTTGGGAAAGACTCAGAAAGTTAGGAATTATCATAAAGGAAAAGAGTCATGGTTTATGAGTACAGCAAGAAGCTAAAAAAATTATTCAATAGAGAGGATATAAAAGGTTTGGTGTGTCGAGATGTCAACATTTTACTGACTTATAAACTCGGACTTGTCAGGATAGCTAAAACTCACCGGACGCAGTTGTAGTTGGATGACCTGATCTCTGTAAGTTTTGTAACAAAGGTAGGCTTAGGCAATGCGACCACAGGGATGCAAGTTCTTTATCGACAGAACCATGAACTAGTCTTTCGTGACTACGGTAATAACCAGGTTGCTATCGCATCTGGAGCAGTCGTACCAGGCATCGGTGTGACATCCGAGCATTCCGTGACAGCAACAAATGTTGCGTTGACCTTCGAGCTGATTGAGTCGCTCGTCCGCCTATTTCTTGAGGGGCTACAGAGAAGATATCAACACCGTACCTTTAAACACCCCGCGCACAACTTTCCTGTGTCACCGTGTAATTTTTAACCTGTCTGAATTACTTTGTCTTCGATAAGCAGCCGGTCGGATTAACTCCCGTTGCTTGTCCCCGTAATTACCTGCCGACCTCAAGAGAGCATAGTATGTGAACGAAAACTTGCAGGCATTGGGGCTGCCAGCATTGGAGGTGCTAAAGCATGATGTGTAGCAGTTGAACTACCCGTTTTTGCACAAGGTGCGACATTTTTGCGTATTCCTCGACGCAGCGTGACCGAGATCGAGTGATCTTCCGTCGTCAGCGTCCTTGCTGTGGAAACGCAACCACCACCGCCACCACAATCATTCATCGGCATTCCCATTTACAGCCTCACCATGGCGACTTCCCTGATCGCTCCTTCACTGGGAACATCGTTTCCAACAACGCTCGCTTCCTCTGACCCACGCGTAAGCAGGTTCCTGTTCTCAAGGTGAGCTCAGTGGAGAGTTAGCATGGCTGCATCGAAGAGTTGGATAGTTAAATCCATTGTAGTGGAAGACCGACTGTTCCCGAAGCATACTTCCACGCAAGAAGGTCCTCTGCTAGTGTGAAGAAACCTGATTTTTATTTACTTTCTTACCCCAAACGTCTATCGCCTCTATGCATTTGAACACGTGGGATGTGGGCGAATCTGTAGCCTCATGAATCTCTCACCAACTTTTCCAATCAGTTGTCTGAATTGTCAAAATAGGATAGTATCCAATGGAGAGGACACGACTAATAGAATGCTGTGGTCACCTCCATGTCAATCTTTTCCTCCATGTTAGTGTCTGTTTGCACCACTGCACCGCCTTGTCTTTGGAGGTTATTCAACTTAATTGGTCGTGAAGTACAGTCGGCTGTGTTGCAATGCTACCCATGGACGGTGCGTGATTTTATGCCTCCATGTCTGTGTCTGTTCTCCTGCATGGTCACTGCTTTGATCTCCCTTCAGAGCACACCCCTGCCTTCTACATTGGTTTGTTCCAACTGAAGCTCTTTTCTCGTTCAATATTAGCTCCTCTTGCCACTGTTATACTCCACCTTTCGAGAGTTAAGTTGGAATAAGATCAGCCACACGCACAAAAGGCTTAAGGCCGTGTGCAGCCTTATTATTGGTTGTGGAGCAATTCGGTCACTGCTTTGATCTGAGCTACCTCGGTGTGTTTTCGCCTTGCTCTGGTTCAAAATTTTTGTCATTTCACTATCTTTAAGCTATCTTTGTAATCAAGACATCGCACCAGTCATGGAGGGAGGAGGTATTCTGATTGCCACGGCGTTTCAAATCTGATCGCACATGCAATGTAGACGTGGATGCTTCTGCGATCTCTGAAATCGCATGATGCTACCTCCAACGTTTGGTAGAACACCATAGAAATGTCAGTTGCTTTATTCAAGAAACAGGGTCACCAATTGGGAATGAAGGTACTTGACTTCACTGTTGCGGCTTTTGGCGTTGGTAAAAAACTGTCTTCTACTTTGGCTCGTGAAGTATTGTCATCATAATCAAGGCATTGCACACAAATTGATACATTTCGATAGTGGGTGACACAGCAAACCTGTCGAAAAAATATGGCCAACACAAAGGAACTCCTGCTCCTTTCACGACAAACGCGTCGTGGGAATTGTCTGAGTCACATCGAGTGGTATCAAGGAATGTGACAGTGGAGCCGTGTCAACGATCGTTATCGCGTGCAATGTCTGCACGAGGAGTACCTCGCAGCTGTGCATTGACTTCGAGGACACTCAAGTTTCCGCTGCCTCTCCAAAAGCCAGTAAATAGGCGCAACCTTCGGCTAAATCTTCAGCGCGCCTTTCCTCCCTTCAGAGCACACCCCTGCCTTCTACATTGGTTTGTTCCAACTGAAGCTCTTTTCTCGTTCAATATTAGCTCCTCTTGCCACTGTTATACTCCACCTTTCGAGAGTTAAGTTGGAATAAGATCAGCCACATGCACAAAAGGCTTAAGGCCGTGTGCAACCTTATTATTGGTTGTGGAGCAATTCGGTTCACGACAGGCACGGAGATATGAAAAGTTGCAATGTCACTCGTTCTGTATTTTGGTAAAAAAAAGTACACGAGGATTCGTTAAAGCTCTTGCGTATCCACTTAGCCATTCATTTGATCATCCTCATCCATCCTCTGTATCACTGCTTCTTTTCCCCATTTAAACAGCTCTGGCCGTTCAATGATGGACTCACTCCACTTCAAATGCCTTCCGATTACCTTAGAATACTGTGGTTCCAGGGTATCCAACATGACGCTCCTGAATGCAGAGAGCCAACTTGATGCCACGATTTAACGGTTTTTTGTTCCATGGAATTGTGACGGAAGGGTCACTACCATCAGAGTTAATGTAGGATAGGGGCTTTAAGGTGTCCACACCACGCTAACTAACCATGAAGACATCATCACCGCCTTTCAATTGTTCCATGGAGGCTTTTATGTCCAAATGTGTACACTAATTCTTCACCATTTCTTCTTTTGCCATGTTAAAACTCCTGTCAATGATGGTAGGTGTGTTGTCATTGTTAAAAACAACATCTTCAATCTAGATTCGCATATCTCTTTGTGAAGCAGCACACACCGTCAAGTCCTGATGGCTTTGGAATTGGAAGATGTTCCTCTTACTGTCAAAGATGGTAAACAAGGGATGGGGGTTGAAAGTTCGGGACTGGCTCCTTGAAGTCCAAAGTCGCTGTGTCGGTTGAAAAAGCGGTTGCGTGGAATTCTGACCCTTGTCCCATTGGAAGTACTTCTACGCTGTATTCTGTGGCTTGCAAATTAAACCACTTCTCACTTCGACCCTGCAAAATGCGTGAATGATGTGAACCCGCTTTTGAACTGTGTATGCAAGGAAAGTGGTTGTCAACTCTGCCACTATTGATTTGGAGAAGGAGCGTTGAGACTGAGAAGCGGCCTCACATCCCACTTGGTACCTCAGGGTTCCCAAATGGACACGTGGTATGAATCCTGCACCAGGAATGTTGACCAAATTTTGGGTATCCAGCATAACCGTCCACTAAATGGATGGATCTGGTAGCACGGATGAAGGACATTGAGATTGGTTACGGAGCAACGGGCTGAATCTCTCAATCGCATGAGAATGCTTTCAATCCAACATGGAAGAGAAATACATGCACCATCAAGCGCAGTACTCCAACTTCCTTCACAAATAGGTGGACGTAATCTTGCTTCAACTTCGTTAGCTAGCTGCTTAGTTGAGGCAATGGATTTTACAGCACCGCTTCAAGCGCTTTTGAGGAATGGGTGACAATTAACAGTAGAACCCGACCCTTCACCACCACGCCTCATGTGATTAGCACAGCTCAGAAATCAGTGCCAGGCGCTGTGATGATTTGGAGGCTTGCATAGATGATATGCGTTCCCAAACGATGAGTAGTAATGTTTTGTTTGTTCGGACTGCTGGTTTCGGTCACTTGGGTGGCCATATTGTACTGGCCGGTTGGCTAGCCTTTGGGCTTTGCCAGCAGCCCCCAATCCTTCCGCCTCCAGAACATATGTACATATATATTCTGCCCTAGTAATATACCTTCTTTTACCTTAAGGGAAGTCTCAGGACGCTGCATTGGTGGCAGCGGAAGGTGGACCCGACTTGGATGGATTTCTATCCTGATCTGTACCAATTGTGGCAAACTTTGGCGGTGAAAGAAGTGCATGAGCTACAAGAATGTGATAATTTCTTACATCTTATAACAGAAGAACTGAGATCGATGTCCATCCTCGGCACCTGCCCCTCCCTCGTGGTCTGCAAGAAAGCTCTGGACAACTGAAGCGACACTAGCTTTGAACTCCAACTACAGTGGAACTGCCAAGAGGGATCATTTTATTGGGCCAGCTCGCCTCCCTTCGCTGAAGTGTGTATCTGCAGATGTAGAATGTGTAGATACACATTCCATGCCATCATTTTATGCTTAGTACACTTGGATCGCGTGTATTCCTTTCCTATGAGGCCCGATCGCCCCATTTGCTCAGGGTTTTACAACCCCCTTGGGTTTCTTCCGCGGGAATGTGTTGCGTGTGTCTCGATCCATGGGAAAACTTGGATTCATACCTCCATAGTTTCATTGGGACAGATTCTCATGAGAGAGGAGAATTCAGAAGTACGCCTTTGCTTCACCAAGTGCTACGCGGAGTTTATGGCACTGCAAGAACACGCGCTCGAATCTCGATGGCTGGCACGGTTAGCTCGTGAGTGCTTCCCGCAGCACTGCTTGCGTCGTGATGGCTGACGCGGGAGACTTACCAAGGGAAACGTCGGGGACGACGCTCGAAAGAAGAGCGGGACTATGTAATGTTTGGTTTATTCGGACTGCCGGTTTCGGTCACTTAGGTGGCCATATCGTACGAGCCGGTTGGCTAGCATCCGTTCTATGCCGGCAGCCCCTAATCCCTCTGTTTCTAGAAAACATATATTCTGCCCTAGTACTATGCCTTCTTCCACCTTAAATGAAGTCTCGGGACGCTAGAGTAGTCTCCCACTTTTTCCGATGTTATTGACACACCCAAATCGAATGGAGTCATCTGAGGTCTAATGTAAAGTGGGAGTGGGGTGTCTGCCGAGTCGCGTTCTGATTGGCTAAAAGGAGCCATGCCTTGGAAGCAAATGTACCTTGGAACTTGGGGTGAGCTAGCGCGTGGGGTTGAGGGAGAGTCAATAATGTACTGAAATAGTAATAATTCGCCAAGTTATCTTTTCACATAATTTCTCCCGCTTAAATAGGTCAACGGAGGTCACCCCCAGGGGCTGCTTCAATTGAGTGCCTTATTCCCACCAACGATTTACATTGCAGGGAACCATTTATAGGCGGATAGTGATGAATCTAAAGACCCTCCTGTACCTCGATCCAGGGCTCGTGCTTCAAAGCCCCTTCGCCTTTTGATGCTATACATTATTTTATATAAAGACGGCTTAGGATAACTTCATCATGTCATGGAGACGGAACTTCTAATTTCTCCAGGAAAATCGAGTATGGTACAGGGTATGAGGAAGCTCCCTCCCATTCTGTCTCTCCTTCTTTCTCGCCTCTATATCCAATTCAGGTCTGTCAGTACCCTAGTTTGTTTTGATTAGTGTCCCAAGTTGAGTTGAGGCCTTGAATAACTGAACTACTGCTTTTCCACGTTTGTATGTCCACAAGAGTGTCCGTTTCGCAACCCTTTCTACCTACTTTACTTACATAGTAGCAAATTAGGCTGGAGAGGCGCGAGAATGAAACTTCACTGATTGTGTTACCAATTGTCAAGTGTCACAAGTTCGTCGAACGTATTTGCTTCTGTGAGTGTTGAAGTCGAGGAATACTGACTAGGTGATTGGGCAATGAGATGTGAAGGAGGCTCTGAAGGTGGGGAAGCGCTACGCACTTAGAATCGGCTACACAATCTAGACCACTTAATAAATTGACTGGGAATGCAGGAAGGGGCAAAGAGGTGCTCAAGAAAACTAAACACGTGGCAATGCAAAGCTTAGTTTAAGTAGCAATACTACTCCCTTCGAACAGCATTCCAGTGTATCTATCCAACTGCAATCGACTTCCGCGAGTTGTTTGCTGTGTGTTCGGACAGTTGACTGTAAGGAATTGTGCAGGAAGCGCTCCAGTCTGGAGAAATCACATCCACCCCCCCCTTATTCGAGCCAGCTCACCTTTGACGTCGGTATCAGCAATGACCAGAAGGATAAAGGGAAAGTGAGAAGGTTGGAGTTTTGACGAATTAATGTTTCAGAGGGAAATTTATTGACGAATCTGTAAATACATGGTTCCAAGGGGGGATTAATTCTTCAAAAATATGTGAATGGGTCGATAAATGTATGAATAGAGGAATGTAAAGGCAATTGATCAGGGGTTCAGTATGGAATAGTACGCGGAGATCACAGGGGTCTTCTCCATCTTCTGAAGCCAAGAGACCATCAAAATCACCTTGTGAATATAGACCACGGATTAGGACTTCAACTTGGAAGGACTAGTGAATGGGGTCAGGTTGAAGCAGGGATTTATGAGCACGTGCAAATTTGAAAGGAGGAATCAAGTCGAAGTAGAGGAATTGGTAGATGAACGCGTGTATTATTATGTAGATGGAGCTGGAATGCTTCGGGTGGGTTCTAAGAGAGGGAGAAAAGTTGAAGAGAGTTGAGAAGATGGAGTATGAATGGATCAGGAATGAGTAAATAGCTGAAGCCCGGATGACGGGTGAAACTAGGAATGCCTTTACATTTCAAGGAATCCGCGCTAGGTGAATATCAAGACAGGCTGAGTGGAGGAATGCAAAATCGATGTTTGGAGAGATGGATTGGTCAAGAGTAAAGAGATAAATCCAAGGTGATTAGAAGTTTCAACGAATAGTTTATGATACACTTCCAACGGTTCCACGTGCGAAATTAAACCCATTCTTCGAATTGGTCTGAAAGTTGACAGTGAATTCTTCCTTTGTCGAACAGATGCTGTTGTTGTATTTGCACAGGATTTGTAAGCGATTTTCCACAAAAGCGAAAAAATAGTATCCAGCTGGCCTCTGGGTTGAAGGAAAGGGAATGGTTGAAAGGAAGCAGAAGGGATTGATGGCTCTACGAAGATTACTTGGTGGTAGGACAAAAACTCAAAAGAGGAATGCGGCTTTGTTAATTGAACAATGGAGGTAAGGGGGAAGAGAAAGATGGGAGGAGCCTATCAGAGAATCTCCACCAGTAAGTAAAAAGTATCAGTGATTAGCTACAATGCTCAAGTATTTCAGCATGCCAAACTCAGTTTCTGGCAAAAACAGGTGAAATGTGGAAATGAGGTCAATTTCTTGGTTCCTACCACTCATTATCGAATCTCGTGCAGATATCACTATATTGCAATGAGCCTCATCCAGACAGTCAAACGACCACGAAATCGGAAGCAGATTGGAGGCAGCTAAAATGAAGTGAGAATCACACTAAGTGCACGACAAGTAGACACGTTTTCTTTTACATCAGAAAGCAAATTAAAACCTACAAATGGGTGAAAAAGATTTCTCTCATCAAGGTGTTTCCTAGGTCTCCTCCTGACAGCCCTGTGAGATCAAGAACGGTAGAGCAAATGAAGCCGTTCATAATATAATTGCTACTTATAAATAATCAGTAGCGTCGACATTTCAACAAAATAACTTGGGAAAAAGGAATGGAATGCGAAGCACAATGAAGCTCTGCCACCTCTGTCATCCTGACACCAGTTCTCTCTCGAGTGTAGTCGGTCCCAATGGAGGTAGGGAATAAGCCATTTTCAGACCTTATCAAAATACCTGATGGCATTTCCTATCGAACGAAGCTGTTACAGACTTCCAGATGCCAAATGCACGATCATGCTGGGTTTCAATCAGGACAGTCAATGCACTATCGCACATCCAAAACGATCGAATAGCTTCCACACTACGTATTCACGCCTACATAAAGCAGTGGTTCTTGCCAACAGCCCCAATAGCTAATGATAATTTAATGTCCTCCTCAAAAGACTCACGTAGACGCTATTCCACAAATGCGTCCGGCTGCTTCCGTGAGTTGGAACACAAATGCTGGTAGTTGATGTAGTCTCCAGCAAAATTTGTCCATTGCATTATCCCGAGTCATTGCAGGATCTACAGTCGGCGACTTCTCAACAACTTTGCCATCTTTCCTCCTCGAAGGGTACCAGTACCAGTACCAGCGATTTCCTCACCTCCATGGATCAAGTTTACAAGGATTTGAAAGGTCTACCGAAGACGTTGAAGTGAGTTCACACTTCCGAAACTGTTGCCTGAACATACGGTAAGTGGGAAGAGTAAACCAGTGTTGACATTCGTGTCACCTCGAATTTCAGCTACCATTCAACGAGAGGCCTCCGGGACATGTCCGCAGCCTCTTAGCCCTTTCTCTCTTCTGCCACACCACTAGCCAGTGTTTCCGACTTCAAGCAGTGCTCGATGTGGTTCAACGAGACCTCAGGGTTTACCTCTAGTAGTTAGTTCGCGAGTCCCAGGCATTATGGTCTTCCCAGCCCGACAAGCCGGTGTGTAAGACTTTCACGACGATTAAATGGAAGGCGAGACCGCTCTACCCATTGCGTGTGATCTCTGCGACTCACATCACGGCTCTCAAGCTATTCCACCTAAGTAAATATAGACGTACTTTGAAGTGGCTACTAACAAGTCACAGCTTCCCCCATCCAATCTACCCAAGTCGAGATTGGAACGAGCCAACTGCCATATTCCTGTGAGCTTCTGAAACACCAAGTTTCCAGAGTGACTTCAACATGGGTGTCCAAAGGTATGACGGTGGATAAGGGCCTCCGCTGCCGTTCACTGCGTCCCCATCACCCCTGCATGAGCCAATTTTTTGTCGACGACTTCTAGCAGAAAGCGCTCCCTAGAAGGAACTCACAAGCCTTCTGAACACCTCCGCACTGGCTGTTTTGAATGTCCAAAGATGTGCCTTCTTTTCGCAAAGTAAGGAATGAATTGGAAGGGTTGATGACCAATGTGATTGTTATAAACTGGAATTCCCAGTTGCATGCCATTTGCGCTGGCGCTAGTCCCTTCTCACACACTAAAACAGTTTCGGAGGGCAGTCGCGTGTCACCATCTAATGGTCGCAGCACTTGCTGTCCCACACACATTTGTCGACTGAAGGACATATTTAACAGAGCCAACAGTTCTGTACCTGCCTGGATGTCCAGGCGGGCGTTTTTGTAGACCCACCCGAGCACCACCTCATTTCCTTAAAAGGCTCTGAAGCATAACTGCCGGATCGCTTTCCCACACTCTACCATGGCACCAAACGATACCCTTGCCTTAGACAAAGATACTTCTACATTGCCACCACGTTTTTCCTGGGAAAATAGCCGCATGCAATCGTAAAAATGGGTAAAGTGATTCAAGAAGAATCTGAGGATATCGTGGTGGACTAGACCCCGCTCACGATGAGAGCAAGCAAAAATTGGGAAACAGTATTTATGCAATGCAGGGTGCTAATCAGGTAAGTTATGGAAAATGGGGAGCAAAGCTGAAGTCCATTAGACTGCTCGAATCTGACCTCACAAGCATGAATGAAGGGAAAGAAACGAATTAAAGCATGACAAGGTAATTTGCAAAATTGTATTTAGAGGAAAAAAAATCTCACTTAGAAAGATACCTAGGTAAAAAGAGTTCCAGAGAAGGAAATAACATGGGGGAGTAGAAAAGATAAGGCCGAATAGAGAATGGTGAAGAAAAATAGACTCCACGGTAACATACCTAAATGAATAAAGTCAAATTGTCACTCGTTCTCATCGTATTCTCCTCCCTCATACCCCCGCCTCCTCCTCATCCCGAATGAGTACCACCAAAGATGAAGCGCGGTGACTGTAGTACCCCGGTAGTCGTCTTCTCGCCATTGGGTAGCATCCTCGTTCGACAATCCAGACAAATGGTTGGAAAAGTTGGCCGGAGTGCTTCACAAGGCTACGGGTTCGCCCACATCCCACGTGTTCAACTGAAAAGAGACAGGAGATGCTTGAGATCAGAGCGCAAGTGAGCTACTAAATTCATACAACATTATGATGATGACTGCGTTTCCACAGTAAGGACGCTGACGACAGAAGACTACTCAATATTGGTCGTGCTATTTCGAGGAATACGCGAAAATGTCGCACCTCGTACAAAAAAAGGGCAGTTCAACTGCTTCATGACATGCTTCGACACTTCCAATGTTGGCGACCCAAACATCTGCAAGTTTTCACACACATATTGTGCCGTCTCAGAAAGATTGGCAGTTGTATGGTAGGCTTAAGAGTGCGGCGCTGATGTCCTCTCTGTAGCCCTTCATGATGGTGGACGGAGCGACGCACCTGCTCCGCGCCAAGCGGCATGGTCACTTCGCAGGCTAATGCAGCAACTGTCGCTGTTACGGAATGCTCGAGCGTCACACTGATGCCTGGTACGACTGCTCGAGACGGTAGGTACAGAATGTCATAATAACCCAACTATTACCGTTAACCCGAAAGGCTGCTCTTTGTCACGAAATTCAGAGGAGTTAGGTACCCCAACAAAGCATGTTGAAGTCTACTTTGTTCTGCGCACAAAACGCGACATGAAGTCGAGTCGTACCGAAATGGGTAAGTGTTTGGCCGTAGCTTTGCCTGGCATAATTGTCCCCACATACCAAGTTCGTCTTGTTGCAACGTGATGGAAGGCAGTAGTGGCAATGTGGACGAACAAAACAAGCAGCATCCACACGAATGTAGTCAGAGACTAACGATGGGTGATTCGAACAAAACACTACAATCAAATGCTCTGGTATTGGCATGAACACATGTTCTTTGTAGAGCTGAGACTACTCAGTTTCAAGGAAAAAGGGCGAGTTTTGTTTGTCTCGGTGACTTCTCAGGGGGGAGAATGTGAACTTTGGAGCTGTATTGAAGCTGACTACTCTGTGACCGTCACTAGTGCATTAACAAGAGCATCCCCAAATAAATTTTTGAGCAACTTGAAGATAGACAATGAAACAGTTAATCAAAGTCTAAATAAAGTGTATTAACTCATGCCTGAGAGTTGACTTCAAAAAGAGTATTCGACATCGTGTTGTCGAACGCTCACCTGCCACCCTACATGCGGAGTCCGGAAAATTTCCAGAAGCAAGATAATCGCATGGGTACGAGTACGGTGTTTTCTTGGCTTGAAGCAGTGATGCTTTGCCACACTGCAAATAAGCAATAAGGTAGGGTAGTAATAAGTGCAGGGAAGCAGAACAAGCAAAATTGACTAGCACACAAAATAAGTTCATTGTAGTGCAATGGACTCGACAGATGAGATGCACTACTACAATCGGATTCCAAATTCTCCTACCCGTGATAGCTAGCGAAGAAGAATCACAGGAGGCACTTGATGACACGCAAAACAGCACCAAAAGCATGCATCAGAGCTTGGCACAAAACTCCTTTGCAAAATACAATTCACTTCAGCAGTGCTTAGTAAGTGAGCCGCTGTTGTCCTATCATTGCTGTTTGATGGGTAGGTTCCCATCAAAATCCACACCCTAAGGCTGGTGTACGAATGGCTTCAATGTATCTACCAACCGCTATTATTGTTGTTCTTGCACTAGCCAGTAGAGAATTGTGCAGTACAGTGGAGAGCACTGCTGCAGACAATCGGCATGGGGAGAGGACGCATGGCATCCTCCTCAATCCGCTTAACTTTTCATTCATTTATGTCACCCATCCTCCTTTAAAAATACTTCAGATTAAAAGCTTGTGCCTCAAAGCACCTGTAGTAAACTCCCTAGATGCGTTAGTGACAGTGCGGCGAAACACCTAACACCTATTATTTATTGCGCAATACAAGCAAGAAACTGGAGGACCAACAACAGAACAGGAGGGCGTACTGTTAGCTTCACAGTTGACCAAAATTGATTAGCCGACAGACATCCCAAATCCACACGACGCATTCCCCACACTGAGAACAAACATCTTCTAGACTCAGTGTAAAATTATCTCGAGACCTCAGTTCATGACTTGCAGGCAGAGTTTAAAGTGCAGATCATGGCGTATTGGTTGACGAATAAGAGCTACAACGAGAGGGACCTACAATAACGCCATTTCATTCCAATATCATTTAATTACGACGTTTCTCCAATTCACCCCAATTTCCACCACCACTTTGGTGACATGGCTTCCTGCTCGTGTACACAGCCTCCCAGCCCTTCCACACATTCTCCGTAGAATTACATGACCTACTACATCACCCAAACCGCCTCTGCGCGCTACAAGCAACCACATTTTTAAAAATACATCCATCGAAAATGGCTCACTAGTACCTGACTCGTCATCCTCGTCTTTCTTTGCAAGATTCCCACCATCCAACCCACAAAAGTATAGAGGAAATGCACGAGAATAGTAGCGAAAAGCCACCGAGGAGACAGCAAACTGACGCTCCAGACGCTCTATTCGATCATGCATTTCGTCCGACATCTCGGTCATGTCAGACCACTTGCGAATGCGGTGGAAAAATTGCACCAGACTCATCTTCGCCGTGGCCAGCAGACGAGTCAGTGAGATGTAGGCACTATCCACCATCACCTGACCAGAGGCACTATCCGTGGTGGGCCGACGACAGCACTCGTAGAGTGAGCACACCAGCCACTGAAGTTGGTCACCCTCGATGGAGTAGTTTGTCCACACCTCTGTGCAAAAGCAAGTACACAAATCGAACTCTCATTAGCGCTCCACTCCCTAATCTATGCAAAAGCAAATTAAAGGCTGTCTGTTTATTAGGCAATGGCCTCACCTTCCCAAATGTAAAGGAAGTGCAAACATCCAGCAATCTGTCCGCCTCAAGATTCATCGCAGCGTAGATTCGCAGCAGTGACAGTTAACACAATAGAATTCATTCGATTTGTCAACTGATTTCGAGATCTTTAGGGACAAAATGAGTTAACTTTGGTTGGATGGAGACACATGGATTAGATAGATGAAACAGAATGAATAGATACATATCTGGATGTGGCTATCCGGTAGGATTAGATACAGGGAGAACCCATCAATCGATGGACGAACAAATTTCGGATTGAAAAAATAACAAGCGAATTACCTGTTCGGCCGCCAGTTCTAACTTAACGAATTATTCGCCTCTTCCCCTTCTGACGATGGCATAACAACCACAATATGCTATATTCATTAGCATTGGCAATAATGCAACAAATAGCAGTCGCCAGCCATGCAACATCCGAGTTCGACAAGCAGCTCAATGTTGCTGCGTAGGCAAAAGCGCGAAACATCTGCAAACTAAATGGAAAAAGGGAATCTGAGACCAAGGCGGCAGATGAAATGAAGAGATGCGGTGGAAGGCAGCCGCAACTACATCGACTCATCTCAAACTATGTGGAAATCGGTATAGCAATTACTAACGTGACCGTGGATTCAAGGGTGCCTAAAACGACAAATTAGAAAACTACATTTGAGCAACGGGACGGGACCCAGCACAAGATACGACGAGGCATCGACATATTCAGCCAGACTTTGATAAGTGATGTATTAACACATGAAGTAGGGGACGTCCAAATCCACCAAGCAGCACTAGACTTGTGATATTCCAATTTGCATGCAGCTAATCTTTTTATTCCCTCTAAGACCAAACTTAAAGGCAATCAATCCCCGTGGTATCAATTTTAAAGACGTTTATGGCGCCATGGCACAACTCCAAGCACACTACAGTTACTCACTTTTTTTTCATGCGGTAACAGTAAGTCAACCCACCTATGAATCAGTAGCTACAAGAATGTAGAATGAATTAAAGAATTCAAGTTCAGTAAAATGCATTGTGATGGATTACGAGGGAGGAGATACCCTAGAGAGAAATGCCTCAGAATACAGTCACGAACATATTCCAACATGGTTTCTTTGCACCAAAACGTTGATGCAGTACATTCTGACCATGCCAGAAATTATCGCACGAATCGGTGTTGGTCGATCCGCACTTATGAGCCTACTCAGTGGTGGGCCATCTTATACATGGTGCAAATAAGTGATATCAAAAGCTGGAGCTGAGAAACATAGATACCGTAATCAAAGCATGAGGTTAGTAAATACTGACTGTCTCGCCCTGTAACACCCATCAAATGTAGCAATAAAATAGAGATATTCTGCTGCAGTTAGGATGGGGAAAAGGAGAATAACCGATGAGCCGTGACTACGGTGGTCACATCTTACGAACAAGCAGAAGCTCACCAAATTAACTGACGCAAAATCCCTCAGATTTGGAAAAAAATGTTGCGTGAAAGGGAGTCCTCAGACAAAGACATGCATCGCTTTAAAGAGTTTATCCAATTGGTTAAAAGTCCCAGTAGCGTGATGGAAAACGGAAATCACACTCGCCCTCCCGTTTATTTCACACTCCTCCACTACTGATACCTTCTGTCCATAGGGTCCAACATAAACCCTCGGGGCTCTTCGATAGATGCATCCTCGCCGTAAGCACGCACCCGACGGAGCAGCAGCCGAACAAGGGTGCACACCGTCACAAACTCCCGCGCAACTTAAGCTTTGAAAACAAAATCCAAGCTTTTTTTACTGCACTGAGAATTCTGAATAATGTCCCTGTAACTATAAGAATATTGCACATAACACCTAGCGGCAATTCAATAAAGGGAAAAATTACTGAAGAATGCAGTAAGTAACGCTGATTAAAAATGAAATATTAATTTATTCTGGCGGCGAACCTCACCTATTATACACTTATTAGCATAATAATAAGTGTATTTATTGGAGTACACTTTGGCTATCCTGACGTATTAAAGCTTATAAACCCTACCTTTAACGCGGATTGTGGGCAATGTTTGAATCTTTCTAAGCGTATTTTATCCCCACTACTGGGTACAATCGAGTCGTTTCTTTATATCCGAAAATCACTTGACTGTGGCGCTTCAATACTTCTTTGAATGCAACATTAGGTATTCTACTCGGGTAGATGTGTATGTGCTCAGGAGTTGGGGCCATTAACATGGCCCAGAGACCAGTTCATTCATGCAGAGTAAGTACAGTAGTCATGACACAGATTAAAACTTTCAAAAAATTGAAGTTTAATCAAGCAACGCAATGCATGGCCGTCTTTGTGACCATTTGTAACTTCCTGAATTTAATCTAAAGTCGTAAGAGATTTTAGCCTTGTGACAGTAAACGCATTGTTAGCGTGCAGAACAGCCGAGATTACTGGCGTGGTCTGAAGACTATGACGCTAGGAGGGGACACATTTAACCCAACGAGACATCGTAGAGGTCAGGCCGTCTAAAGAATGAACCCCTGTGGGAACGTAAATTGGCCCTTTCACCAGAACCGAGAGAGTTGTCCACCTACCGCATACAAACCGTGAAGGCTTAAATGCGGAATTGAATCACCTTGTAGTACTTTGCTTGTTCGAACTGCCGGTTTCGGTCACTTGGGTGGCCATCTTGTTCTAGCCGGTTGGCTAGCCTCCGGTTCGTGCCAACAGCCCCAAGCCCTCTGTTTCCAGAATATATGTATTCTGCCCTAGTAATATGCCTCCTTCTACCTTAAAGGAAGTCTCGGGACGCCACATACCTATTGAAGAGCAACATAAAATCCATTTGTGCTCTCTGCCTAGATCTTGTATCTCATAGATGCAGTTCTTCACTTGCCCTCTTTTTTTCTCTAGCCCAAGCGCATCGATTTAGCAATTCTTCTAGCATTCCTTATGCTACGCGCATTCATTTCTCGAACCGTACTTTACAGTCAAGTATGTGATTGAATGAATGACAGTGCAAAAAGATTATTCAGTCACCACTTTTTCTTTCCTTTAAGATTAAAGTGTTTGTGATTTAGGTGCTCGGCTATACCGTTTTACAGGGTGGCCCTTCAGACTCCATAGTTGGGGACTCGTGCACGCAAATTATGTTTCAGTGATGCGATCACATGGTTCTACTGCAATGCATAACGCTTTACATGATAATGTGTACCAATAGGTAAAAAGTGTATGGCAGTTATCAATTGCTTGTGAACCATGTGGCATGAAAATTCCAGAGTTGTGTTTGTTGGAAACGATGTAGGTGTTGCATCATGCAGCGACCTGAGCCATCGGCATGATCGTGCTGGTCAGTAGCACAAATTAATGACACAACAACTCAGTGGAAGGCGCACTCCAGCCTGTTTGATCCACAAGGTACCAGTGGACGACTTTTGCTCGGCCACTGTGGTGTATGGCCTCCATTGGAGATGGGAGGTGCCAGGCCTGATTAACAAATTGGAGGCAAACGCATGCATTCGTGACAGTCTATTATTCTGTCACCATGGACTTTGGTTCAATTGGACACACTCGTAGTGTGATGAGGGCACATGGGACACATGGGAGAACCAGGGGCTTAATGGGATCCCCCACTGATAGTGTCCATCGTCCATGCAAATAATAGCAAGGTGTAATACGCGTCAACTATGTTTAGCCAGAGGCCATGAAGTAATTGATGGATGACAACAATAAAAAAAGTATGCACAAAATCCAACTTAGTAGATGCTCATTAATGACCTCGTTTATGCATTTATGCAAAGAAATGTGGTTTCAGGTGGTCTAGGGCAAGTGAGTTGGACAGGACTACTTTCGAGCAAGGGTGAACGTCGCGTGCTGCCTTCATTGCGTCAATCTCTGCAAGGGGTGGTATTAACCCACGCCGAGGGAAGGGTACCAGCATCTGGAGCTGCGACATCACTGCAATCGCATGAGTAGGTTTGAGATGGCGTCATGCACTAATTAAGGTGGTAAGCAAGCTCAGTTTTGATGCTTTGCTCTCGCGTCAGCGAGTTTCGTGATATTTTGCAATCACCATGCGCATTGTCGCAGCTCGCGGTTTCACTTTGTGTAAGAAGGAAGTCAGTTATCAAAATTTGATTCGCCCTGACAAAACCTCTGGTAGAAGAGGGCGTCTCGAATATTTATCCGAATATGGTCGGTTCTTTATCATACATTCCAGACATCTGCTTCAGTGGATTGTAAATGCCTTCAACAGAGTGAAGCCTTGGACCTTCCAATGGAGAATTTGTTGTAATACTGATCAGCACGCAGAAGTGAAGAATTGATTGAATGTCAGAAGTTGGAGTGGGCTATGGCGACCCACTTCTCTACATTCCACCGCCTTTACTAAAGGCACAGCGACCACCCAAGTCATTTGAGCATAGCCTTTTAACACACCAGCAAAAGCTTTCATGTCTTTGATGAGGCAGCAGCGGGTCACCTCCGAAAGGTCGCGAGATGGGGAATAGCACTTCTCAAGGCATTAGAAAATAAAAAACCGACTTAATCTCGTAGGCAAGTAGAGCCGGATGTAGAAGGCCACTGTGAAACAATCCCGAGATATTCGTCCATTCCAAGGTTTTTGATGATAATGTGAGTAGTGTCGGAGAAATCCCCGCCTTATTGCCGACGTCTGCACCTTTTAAATTCAAATGAAGTAGAAATGAGATAGTTGGCAACTAATGCCGTTGTTTCTGTGGCTCCCCACATTTGATACCCTACAAAATCATTCATTCACAGCATTTGTAGTTCTTCAGTGGAAGAGAACACAGCCAGCCCTCACAGAAAGCAGTTAGGCTGGGGAGCCAAGAAAAGGCTTTATTGCTGGTGTACCGAAGAAATAGGCGAGGAGTAATATAACTCCATTCAATCAAATAAAGCTTGCCGACATCTGATAAAGGCAACGGAACCAACTTGAACTGTTCAGTGGAACCAAACAAAGGAGGAAATGCGGATTATACTTGATGCGGGACGTTTGAACACGCCAAGCAAGACGGTAGAAATAAGTGAACGAGTAATGGAATTAGGAAATTATGTAAGAAATGATGCATGTGCAATAATTTATTATCAAATCAAAATAAATTCAACCATGCCACTTTGTCCAACCAAAGCAAAGTAATCTACACTGCATTATGTAGAGCGTAGTACGCCCCCTTTGCCTCTAGCAGAGCACTCGGTGTGCCCCACTCCACTGCCTTCCCTCTCTCCAACACCACAACAAGGTCACAGGCTTCTACTGTGGTCAGTCGATGTGCCACCACCAGACACGTCCGCCCACCCTTCTTCATAGCCTCATCCAGGGCTGCCTGCACCACTCTCTCACTCTCATTGTCCAACGCCGCTGTCGCCTCATCCAACACCAACAACCGTGGATCTCGAACCAACGCTCTGGCGATCGCGATCCTCTGTTTCTGACCACCAGACAGTCTGGATCCTCGCGGTCCCACCCGTGTCTCGTACTGTTCCGGCAGGTTGCTGATGAAGTCGTGGGCGTTGGCCTGTTTGGCCGCCTCGATTATCGCCTCCATGGGCACGCCAGAGGTTACGTCTTCGGGGTTCTCGAAACGGTAGTTGAGACCATAGGCAATGTTCTCGCGGATCGTGAGATCCAGGAGGTTGGGCTCTTGCGAGACCACTCCGATTTGCCGTCGGATCCAGTTGGGTGCGAGAGTGCGGGCGTTGACGCCATCGAAAATGATACCTTCGGTGAAGTCGGTATTGGAGGGATCGTAGAAGCGTTGAACGAGTTGGAGGACAGTTGATTTGCCGCAACCGGACTGACCGACAAGGGCGACACTTGTGCCTGGAGGCACCTTGAACGTGAATCCCTATCATAGAGGACAAAGTGAAGGATGTTCAACCATTCGGTTCTCAAAATGTCCCAACGTCAAGCAATGCATCGTATAGACATCAATCCTGTACCGCGGTGGGCTTGAATTCCATTGAATACAAAATTTAGAATAATTGGACCTTTGGGATTGTTTTGTATTTTTTAGACCTCTCGCGCTTCAGCATACACACTGGAGGCATACAGCTCTGCTGCCTGCCTTCTAATTCCTCCGTACTGGCACGCCAAAGTTACTTTCTGTTTCTTAGGTTCCATACCATATTTGACGCTAAATGGAAAAGTTTGACGTGGTGTTAGTGCTGGCGAGTAGAAGCCAGGCCACTATTCTCCATCCCAACGACTAGATACAAAGCCATAGCACCACAGAAGAAAGGCGTCTGTTCTGAATGACTAAGTTTGTGGAGACAAAACAGAAAAGTCATTCAATTTACGTCAGTCATTTAACAAGTTTTTTCCACCCTGACATCTTTTTGATGGTACGTGATGAGATGAGACTAGATTTCAAGGAGTGTCTCGATGTCCCTCCATGTTGGGAGCCTAGTCGAGGTTAAAAAGGCAATACGGTGAAGGGTGAAACTAGAAGCAGCTTTCAAGCAGTAAGATGAGTGGCTACTGGAAGACTCAAGGCCTTTCCTTGTTGCAAGAGTAAGAGAAAAGAGATAAGCATCTGATAAAGGTTTAACCGGCAACAAAGTGAAAGTAAAGTCAACGCCGTGACTTGCTCCGAGATTCTACTTTCGACTAACGTTTCCACGACATGTGATTAACACAGGGAGAGAGCACAGGATAATAACTCTCAACCTAGCCAAGAGCATTCCGTAGAGCTTTTGACAAGCGAACCAATCAAGTAGGAAAATATAGCACTACCATTAGAATGTAATGCCTTCTCGGTATGATAAAGATCAACCATCGCTTGATTCGCCAAGGCTACTGCAGTTAGGTTTGGCGCAAAAAAGAAGCTATAGCGGACACTGAGGACGAGGCTCAAAGCATGACGTATTTCATCTTCATCACCAACCAAGACAATGCAAGAAAGAAATGTCCCACGCCTTCCACAAGACTAAAGCCAAGACATTGGTCATGCGCAACCTGGTCTCACACAAAGAAGTCAACTACCTCACTCTGCTCCTAGTAAGAGGCTCTTCGCTAGCTCTCTTATGCGGCCTGTCCAGATGACAATGGTGGGTCTAGGAGGCACAATTTCGACACTTTACAAATGCTAGATCTTAGTTGGGTTGTCAGTTCACAACTCATTTTTTTGGGCTACAGTCCTCCAGACATGTTCCACTAACCCCCAAGGATCCTGCCTCCATTCTGGTGCAACGAGGTTTAAATCATGTACATGCGTTTTGGTTCTCCTTACACTAAAAGAAAACTTTCTCGATTACTGCTATCAATTGTGAGGGACTCGACTCTCATTGCAATGCATTCCACCTCTCAAGTCGTCGATGCAGACGGGACAACATCTTCCCTCCACTGATTTTACCTTGAGCACAGGAATCTTTTTTCGTGCAGGGTAGCGGAAGCGAACATTGTTGAAAACGATGTTGCCGGTGAAGGAGCGGTCAGGGAAGTCGCCATGGTCAGGCTGTAGATGGGGGTGACGGTGAATGATTTCAAAAATCGCCTTCGCCGCTTTCGATGCCTTCTTGGCATCAGGTGCGAAGGACGCCGCGTAGCCGAGGCTGGAAGCTGCGAAACTGATGGCAGAGTAGGATCTGTGGAACAAGACTTGCATTTTAATTCCCAACCACAAAATGTGGAGAACAATCTCTATTGGCATAACTTGAGATTATCGGCGAGTGTAAAATCAAAACTCTCCTCACGTTTTCTGGATGCTTATACCGTACCTTATTACGCTATACTACTCTTGATCAATTTTTGAACAAAATTATGGCACGTGGCTATTTTGGTATTTGGTTTAACATACCGCCAAAGTTGTAATATGGTAATATCGCCTCTTTCGAGAAGAATCCCACCCAGATAGAAGACCCCGCTGAATTCGAAGGACATGAGGGAATTAGCAATGGCATTCACCAGAGCGTAGCGTGCCACGCCTTTGAGGATTTGGCTGTAAAGCAAGAAGAAAGGGACGTGAAGGAGCTCATCTCTTAACTATACAATTAAAGTACACCTGTCAATCAAATTAAGCGACTTAAACAACCAGTTCACCATTTAAACCTCGTAAACATCCGTTCATTAAACTAATTAACAAACCGGCCTTGATTTCAATTACCCAGTTTCTAAACAAATCATCAAAAGCGATATCTGCCGCCACAATCCTTTATTCATCCACTCATTGTTTACTTTATCACAAAGAACTAAACAAAAAAGCCACTCAATAAACTCCCAGTCCATCATTACGTTAACAGGACAGATGTTATTTCACTCATCCGTCCATTCAATCAACTAGTAATTAACCGAACCATCCATTTATGTAAACAAAAGTCCGTCCATCTATTCATCCACCTTTCCATCAACAAATCCGTCTTAGTGAAAGGACTCCCATTCGCTAAACATGCTCTCCATGAAATATTAACGCTATTAAAATTTGGCCTTACGATTGTGAGAGAAGGGCCTGACTAGCGTATTTGTCAGAAAAGTACTCCTCTGCCTGCAACGCGGAGACAGTCTTGGAGGCGGAGAAGACCTCTTGTGCCAAAGATGCACCCTTCACACTCTTCCGTGTCACCTCTGCGCTCCATGTCTGCATCTGGCAATGACAGCAACGACTTACGACCAAGCAAATGCAAAAAGCTAATCTACTTAATGTCTCTCCGCTACTACCTCACTACTCCTGCACTCTTGACAGCCTACACAGCCCCATTCGATGACGGGCAGTTCTACCTGTGATGGCTACGCACTATACCTAAACGTCCAAGAGGGGAAGCGCCTGTCGTAGTCCTTCGCGATTAGACTTCCACGTCGGTGGCTTGGGTGGATTTTAGCCATACTGTTCAGACTACCAGCTGTTTGGTAACACGAGTGATTATAACAGCAATACGATGATAAATTACTCACAGCCTTTGCACATCGCGAAGTATAAGACCACTATCAGAGGTGCTTCAAAGATGCCTTCTGTGTAAATGGCTGCCCTGTGCGCTATCGATGAGAGGTATCCGCTACTACCTCTGCAAAGGCGCTCGAAGGAAGGGAGATTCCAAAAACACCGGCTGCTAGATACCTAGCACAGCCAGCAGTGAAGCAGAATATGGATCAAATGATTTCCAGCACTCCACAATGCACACCATAGAGCTAATTCATCCTCGATTAATAAGTCAAATTGGGCGGAAAATGTTGACGGATACTTTTAAGAAATCAAAAAGCACCGATGAAATCCGTGGTAGACCACCATTCATCGTACGCACAACGAGGGGCTGACATTCGAAGGAATCCATCCAAATTAATCAAACTGGAGAAAGGCTTCACTCATGTGGACAAATGAGATGGGTAAGAGGAGACTGTGTTGAGAGTAGACAGTTCTGCTACCGGAACATCGTACTCATCTACTGCATGCATGTCTAGCCATCCACCCACTCAGCTAAACAATCGATGAGCACGAAGGAAAAAGGTTTTTGTGTCTAAAAAAGGCTGCTCGATGGAGCCATTTGCACAATTCTCAACCATTCATGGACCCTATTAACTGTTCATCTGTCTACTCAGGATTGCCTATTAACGAACAAGGAAAGAAAAGCTTTCCGAACAAACCTCAAAGGCGCCAGCAATGACAAGAATGGGGAAGTAGGCGAGAGAGACAAGGGTGATTTGCCAACTGAAGAAGAACGCGATGAAGAGGGAGGCGACAATGAGAACGAATGTCTCCAACATGGAAGCCAGCCGACGACTTGTCATGTTCTGCAACATTGGCACATCAGCCGCCAGCCTGCCTGTCAGAGCGCCTGGCTGATTATCAGGCTTGTCGAACCATCCAACCTCCTACAAAGGGAAGAGAGGGAGAAATGTGGACATGGGATAAGGTGGTTCAACTCCCACGACTACTTATTCACTAGTGCGCTTTATTTTATCCCTGTTGTGAACTCAATGTGGGCCATTTATGGCAGAGAAAAGCTTAGTCGGAGGGGGAAAAGGCATTCAACTTGATAAACAGACGAGCATGCAGGAAGGTGCGTGAATGTAGTCGCTGCTATCATCCTGGCCATACCGGTTAGTAGCAGACCGCCACCGATCTGCAACACACCGGATCCTGTTGTTCTTATCTCCACAACCGGTCCACGAGGGTGGGTTCTCAAACACATCTGCAAATTTTGCTTGCCAACTATACTTGCACTCAGTCAACAAACTCGATCAACTCCTAGCTTCCAATAAATCGTCAATCAGGCTTTACATGCGACCATCAATCCGACTAGTCCCTTTTTCAACAATTCAAATACCTCACTGTCGACTCATTCACCCATTCCCTAAGTTATATATCCAATCTTCAAGTTTATTCGTTCCATCAAATCAATTACTAATTTCTCATCCCCAAACCCGTTCATATAGAGGAGGGATCATCAGAGCACTTTAGGGGTTGACGTTAGAGCAGTTGTTCACAATCGCAAGGCAATGGCTCAACTCATCTGTTTGAGAACGGCCACTTTTATCGCCTATTCAAATGCTGTATTCTTCCAACCGTAGTTTAGCCTTAATGACCTAGGAAAGCCAAACCGAGAGCGAACATGTAATGGTACTTGCCGTACTTAGTGTTCTGATAAACCATTGGTATTTACACGGATGAGCATGACCAAACATGCAAGCGGTCACGCGCACAAAGCCATTGCTATCATCCTGCTACCACCAGATAGGTCTGATCAGTCGTTGATCTCCACCATATTGGATCAAATGGCTTGCCTTCAGTGATTATGGGTCCAACTTGCCTGTATGCTCCTGTTTTTTTCCCTCAACACAGTCAGGTTGCGTGTGTGAGAATCGCAAGTAACCTGCTTGCCTATCCATCCAACCTTCCAGTTGTCACCTCAAGTTATCACACCACTCTCACATTCCAACATACACTAATTTTGCTGGCGACCCAAACGTTTACCCAATCAACCAACTCTCTCGACTTCAAACCTTTGATAAAATATCAGCATGTAGCAATCAATCCTACTAGCTCCTCCTTCAAAAATTCAACCCTCTATCAACTCATTCACCCATTCCCTCTGTTATTTGTCCAATCTTCAATTCATTTACCCATCGGTTTAACCATCTGCCCAACCATTCATTTATTTACCAATCTCTCACTCCCGAAACCGTTCCCATAGAGGAGGGATCGTCGGAGCACTTTAGAGAGTGACGTCGGAGCACTTACGACCGCAAAACAAAGGATCAACTCACCTGTTTGAGAATGGTCTCAAAGAGGCGAATTCGACATCGGGTTGTTAGACGCCCACCTGCCACGCCGAATGCATAGCCCTGAAACATTTCCGAAGCGAAATAATCGCATGAGCAGGAGAAGCATCATTCAAGCTTTGTGGTTTGCAACTTAGACACCTTGCCATTATTGTAAATGATTGAGGAATAACTGAGGCAGACGGCAAGGTGAGGCGATGTTAAAAGAACGAAACGTTGACTTTCAAAGAAATACACCTTGATCCCTCAGGCTAGAAAAAAAGCGCCACTCCTCATAACAAAGGGGAGACATAAAGGGAGCCCGTGGAGAGAGCAGACAATTAGTTCCCCTAGAGAACAACCTATTCGCCTATTTATTGACAAACAGGATCAAGATGGAGGCGAATAGTCCGAAGACAATTGACTAGCATACGATTAGCATAGAGAAAGTGCTCATGGTAGAACAGAGGACTTGACAAATGATACATACCGAAATCTAACCTTCGATTCTCCTCATGATAAATGGCGGAGAAGCAGTGAAGGACTCACGTTAAGAGTATAGCAGATGAGACGGAGAGCAGCCAGACCACCCAAACCGCCACAAATGGCAGAGGTGCGATCAAGACGTGTTTGGGAATTGTTCACAAAGAAGATCTGTAGAGGAGAGAAGCTATCTTATCCTAATTTGTCACATGCTTTACACCTTCTAGACATTCGTGACCCCAACAATAAGCATCCCGACATCGACATTCCCATCGGATTAGCCAACCAACCACCTGGTACATTCAGCCGTTTCAAACCAGCTCGACTCTGAAGTGCTTCCCTGGACACACACACACTGTCACTTCTTAACAAGCCATTCTCGCATGTTATCGCTTAAACTTACCAGCGATTCGTTTTTGCGCCTCTATGATTACTTCCTACGAAAAGAACGTGATGAAGAATACAAGGAATCCACCTCAATTCAACATTCTCACCACCACACTACTAGTTCCTTGGGACGCCCTAATTCTCCCACTCTAGTACCCGACATATAGACGGGTGTCCTTTATCCTTCTATGCCAAATGGTTGTGTCAAATCGCTTGGTATGCACGGGTTGCCATCTTTCTGAATAATACACATATTTTATTGACATTGGTAGGCGGATCCCCTCTGGAACCATGGTAGCGACCGAGTTAAGTCGGAACATTTGAAAATGTCTCCGGCCTAAAAGAGGAGAATTCAAAAGAGCGCCACTTACGTCGTACATCTCAGTGTAAACGATGACAAAGGCAGCCTGTGTTCCACCGATCAAGACAGAGGTGATACATCCCAGAAAGATGAACCACTTCTCCGGCGCATTTAACCGCAAAACTTCCAAGAAGGTGTTGGGTTTCTTCCTCAATATCTAACAAGTAAAACACCGTAATGAAGACAGCAGACATTAGGACTCTACTGAACAGTCCTGTCAATCAGCCTACTTATTCAAGCATCGCTTTATCCACCCAACCCATTACTCGTCTGTCCATTCTTCATCATCATCAGCTTATTCGGTCTGTATCACGGTAAGATAGGAAGTGACTGAGTAGGCAGCCTCATTGGTCTCAGAATGAGCTCTAGTACCTCAGACACGAAGCTAAAAATTTGCCGAAAGACAACCAGAACATGTGATGAAAACAAAAGGAGCACAAATTACACCCGCTGGACTCAGTGAAGGACTAAGAAGGGCAGTTTACAGATACCACCGTCTGGTACATTTATTGGTTCGTCCCAACCAACTTACAAACTCATCAATCGATTCACTCAGTGAGGACACAACCGTCTTCCCTTCAACGTCACTATCTTCGTCAAGCTAAAAGGAGCAAAGTGCGTAATTTTGAAGACTTTTCACTGAAAGTGGTCAGAGACTAGTAAAGACTTACCGCCTTGTGATCACCTTTTTCTTGGTCCTAAAATGTATGGAAGGGAATAACTTATCTGACTTTACATGTTTCAACGCCCTTTGTGATTGGTCAAGCAAATCACCAAAAAACCAACTAAAATGGACACAAATTTTAATCAGGATAGGTGGGAAATCAACCTGTGGAAAACAAGCGACAGATCCAAGTGGCTTTGATTCTCTCATCATGTGACTAGAAGTCCTTCAGTGTATCCACCAGTAGTGTCAACAAATCTCCCTACTAATGCCGAGCCTTGATCACTTCGACATTACTTGCAATCCAGTGCATAAATTAATGATATCTAATTAGTTAAAATGACAAAAAAAATTGTACAGCAGCACAAAACGTGAAATCAACACTAAAACTGCGAGATGCAACAAGTCTGTCACCAATTTCGGAAAACTAACCTGCTGAGCAGCTCTGATGATGTTTTCAATATTATCGTCGTCACCTGCGTCATCGTCGTCATTATCCGACTCATCGTCCTTTTCTTTGAGCTAAAGAGAAATGACAAATAAACTTCACGTTTCTATTTCTCGCGATGCGTGGTAGAAAGGTGTCGAAGTAAGGTTGATTGTGTCGCTAACGCATAATCGTCAATCAAAAATGCAACAATGGCAAGTGCAACAGTCAAACGCACTCCGCGCATCACCAGGTTGGCATAGACTCCACCTCGCGCCATCAACTCCTCATGACTACCCGCCTCCACCATGCGTCCCCTCTCCATCACCAAAATCACATCAGCGTCTCGCACCGTCGACAGTCTGTGCGCCACCGTCACTGTAGTCCTACCCTTCTTCGCCTCACCCAATGCCACTTGCACTGCCTTCTCCGACCTCGTATCCAGCGCCGACGTCGCCTCGTCCAACAACAGCAATTTCGGATCTCGAATGAGAGCTCGCGCGATGGCCACCCGCTGCTTCTGACCTCCTGACATGCCTCCTCCCCCATCCTGCGCTACGAATACAGTCTCGTACGCCTCGGGCAGCTTCGAGATAAAGTCGTGAGCGTGTGCCAGTCTAGCAGCTGCTTCCACCTCCTCCAAAGTGGCACTTGGTTTGCCCAAACAAATGTTCTCCATCAACGAGCCCGCGAAGAGAGTGGGCTCCTGCGACACCACTCCGACGCAGGACCGCCACCAGGCAAGGTCGAGGTCACGCAGATCGACACCGTCGATTGTGATGCGACCCGAGTCGGGATCGTAGAGCCGTTGGAGGAGTTGAACAAGCGTGCTTTTACCCGAACCACTAGCGCCGACGATAGCCAGGTTTTGGCCGGGTCGCAGATGCCATGAGAAGTGATCGAGAACGAGGACGTCAGGACGGGTAGGATAGGAGAAGGACACGTCCTCGAATACGATGTCGCAGTGGACCGACGACAGGCGCACCTTTTCGTCGTTAGGCCTCTTATCGATGGGCGGAATCTACAGGGAGGGAAGGTTACATGGATAAGTCATCATCGGTGAATCCAACATGTGCTACGACATGCCGCAAATAACAATAGCGAAAGAAGTGCGCGACCTTATTGGTCTGGTCGCAAGGCAGTTGCATTTTGTACTAAATTAAAGTTAAGGTGAATTAACGAGCGCAAGATGTACAGGGAGACGTGTGAAGAGGATCAGCACAGAGCAGCTGACAAAGAACGACCAAGTGATTATGGGTGAAAAACCGGGAAAGAAACTGATGAGAAACAGGACAGGCGTAAGAGCGCATGAACGGATAAATAGAGAACGAATCGTTGAGAGGATTAATGATGCACACGGACTGATAGAAAGATTGAACAAATGTAGATCAGAGACTAAATATCGATGGACGGAAGAGCGAATGAATGTCTGGCCAGGCACATCACTGGGAGAAAAGTAGGTTGATTTATTTAACAAGTGGTTCCTGTTGCACTCACGCGATCGATGGTGGGAAAGATCTCGCCAGCGGCGGTAACGGCGAAATTAAAGTAGTCGAACTGCTGGAAGGCCTGACCTACTGTAGCTCCAGCAAAAAGCATTGCCAGCACCACCAGAATAATTTCGCCCGGATCTGAGGTGCCTCGTCCGAGCATGATGATACCGTAGTAGAAGGTCACCGCCATCAACACGTAGATAGACGCATCAGTCGTACCCAAAACTATTATGAAAACCATTTTTAGCGTAGCTTTAAATTCAAACAAGTGCGACAAGAGAATCTTTAGATTTGTAACCGACCGGGCTACACTCTAACCCTCGAGAGTAGATTTAAAAAAACTTTTTTGAATACAATGGAAATCCGTTCCACTGACGGTGAAAATGTGCAGTGGGTATTCGCTAATTTTCCGACTGAAACATTTCAAATCTATTATGCAACTAGGTCTGCTCAAAAATTTAACAAGCGTTTCGTCCCCTAAAATAGGATCTAACGCATAAACGCACGCGTCACTTTATTATTTCCCTTACCAAATCCAACTATGGTGGAGCGCTTCAGTCCAACCTTTTCTGCTTCCGACAGTTCCCCCGAATAACGCTTGGTCTCACGCGCCTGTCCCTCGAACGCAAAGATAGTCTTCACTGCTCCCAGCACCTCTCCCGCAATCCCATTAGCTCTCGAATAGGCGGCGCGTTCCTTCGCACTCAGCTTTCTCACGACAAAGCCAACGGCAGCAAAGGAACCCCCGACGAGAGGGAAAAAGGCCGCTGACACAAGCGCCAGTTCCCAATTCTTAATCAGACTGATTATCACGCCACCGATGAAGACAAAGAGGTTCTGAACAAACAACCCCACCTTCTCACCCACTCCTGCCTCAACTTTGTCCACTCCCTCAGTCAGTCGAGTTATAAGGGCACCTACATTGGCGACGTCAAACCAGGCCGCGTCTTGTTGCAAAACACTCTAGCAAGAAGCAAGTAAACTGTAACGACCAAACCAACCGAGAAGAAGAGATGCCTTATTCGCCTGGTTTGTCTTCGAGCACAGAACTGCAGACAGAACATTTGGATGTAGGCGACTACGAAAGTGACGGCACCCAATATGGCCATTCTCTGAATGACAACCACAAAGCCGCCGAGAGAAGGAGAAGCAAAATCATTGACCAAGTCAGAGAAGAAAAGGAGGGACAAGGGGGTGGAAACGCCAATCAAGGCGCTGGCAAATACACCAACGATGAACATGGCAATCTCGAGAGGCGTGGCATATTTGAGTAGTTGATAGTAATGAACAGGGACAAATGATTCGTCTCTAAATGTGAATGTTAATAAAAAGAAAAATATACTTTTGAGATTCGCCTTTGCTTCCGTCAGCGGACAGTGTCTCATCCATGGGGAATGCCATACGAAAAAGTGCTTTCGTAGGGATCACCAGAATTTAACAAGCCGGTTCGTATAAACGAGCACGACCTACTTTTGTGGTGGATCTATCTCATTGCAATAGAAGGGTTCTCGAAAAGAAAAGAAAGTAATTTTAATGAGTAAAGGATAGAACTTGTTTAGTTCAATGCATATAGCTTTTATTACTAAGAATTTTAATTTCGACTAATGGTCTTAAATATTTATTCTAGTTTCGCATATTAATTACCCTGTTTGACAGTAAAAATATATTAGACTATGACGTAGCGTCTCGAGTTTCTTTGAAGGTAAAGAAAAGCATAATATTAGAGCAGAATGCGTATACTCTAGAAAGAGAGAGATTGTGGGCTGCTGGAATGGCCCAGGGGGCGGCCACACTACTTATACAATGCGGTCACCCAAGTCCAAAACCGGCAATTAACACAAACAAGGAATTACAAGCGTAATACTTTGTTTGTTTGAACTGTCGGTTTCAGTCACTTGGGTGGCCATATTGTACTGGGCCGGTTGGTCGGCCTCCGGGCCGTGCCAACAGCCCCCAAGTCCTCTATTTCCAGAATACGTGTATTCTACCTCCAGTACTATGCCTTCTCTTACCTTAAAGGGAGCCTCGGGGCACTACATTGGTGGCAGCGGAAAGCGGACCCGACTTTGATGCATTTTATCCTGCTCCATGACGCTTCTGGCAAACGTCAGCGTTGTGAAAGAAGTACATGTGCTATGGATGGGAGAACTACTGGTATCTCGTAACAGAAGGGTCGAGATCGACGTTCATCATCGACATCTCCCTCGCCCTCGTGTTCGACAGGAAGGCTATTAACAACTGAAGCGACACTAACCGTGGACTCCAAGCCCAGAGGCGGGCCAAGAGGCGAGCATTTGCTGCACTGGGTGCTACGCGGAATTGATGGCACTACAGGAACACATGCGCTCGAACCTCGACGACTGGGACGGTTAGCTCGTGGGTGCTCCTCGCAGCACTGATTACGTTGTGATGGCTGACACGGGAGGCGGACGAAGGGGAGCGTCGGGGACGACGCTCGAAAGAAGAGAGGGGCTGTGTAATACTATGTTTGTTCGAACTACCGGTTTAGGTCACTTGGGTGGCCATATTGTACTGAGCCGGTTGGTCGGCCCCCGGGCCATGCCAACAGCCCCCAAGTCCTCTGTTCCCGGAATATATATATTCTGCCCTAGTACTGCGCCTTCTTTTACCTTAAGGGGAGCCTCGGGACGCTACACTGACGGCCGGCTTCGTTTTCTTGGGTAGCAGTATTGTTCTAGTCAGGTTGGCTAACCCCTTGGCCATACCTGTAATAATTTGGACCGCTAGTTTCAGCCAGAGGCCAGCCGGTCCGCTAGTACAAAACCGGCTGTCCGAACAAAATATATTACAACCTTTATCAAAATACGAAGACAGGGACTATTCAGTGTGTTCGAAGAGGTGCAGCTATGAGTTTTCTTAACTATACAAGCGATAAAACAACAAGAAGACCATTGTTTTGTCAAATGTTAGTTACCTAGGCTTTGAATTTCCCGACTGAATTGACCCAGATTTATTAAAAGTGATCCTTGAAAACGTGTATATTTATTTGAATTATTAGCTTGCCTGCATGATGAGCGCGAATTAATAGGACTTTTGTAAGGCTTGTCGTTTTATGCTGAAGTTACTTCAGCTTAATTCATTGGAGATGAAAAACCTTAGTCATATTATGGAACCTTTAGCCCGACAGCCATCTGCTGAGTGAGTTTAATCTGGATGTTCATTTACCGCACGTCGCCATGTTTGGCACTGGGGCATCACTTACTTTTTATCCAATGCATACCTGCTTGGACCTCAATATACACCTTTATGATTGCGGATGTTTCCACTAGAAATGCTTTGAGCGCTACATTTCACTATGACAACTGTTAAACCTTTTTCGCGCTGCGGGATGTACAACTATGAGGATCGCTCCACCAGCAACAGTTTTACTCATCTGACCGGCTTTTCCCGTTCCTGCTTTCACGCGTACACTCTCTCTATGCCGTTAGCGGGTGGAGAAATTCCCCTTCCCTACTATCGTATGCACCCAGGTCGTAATCGATTTGGATGCAAGGGCCACTGTGTGATGAGTAAACAGTTGGGTCTGTTCTACATCACACTCTTACTCCTGTTCGGGTTGAGTGGTCTTTTCTTTGCTTTTGATGCGCACTACCTTACAACGAGTTTAAGTCCCGCCGTGCCTGCTGTTGGTGGTGTGCTCTTCCTCTTCGTCTTTTTTGTCCTCCTTCGCACGAGTTTCCCTGACCCTGGAATCCTACCTCGCGCCACGCCGGTGGAGGTGCAATGTATAGAGGGTTAGTTGACGTTAGTTTCTTGTAACTGTGTGACACTGCTTCTGTTTCGTTTGTTTCACTATGCTTCCCTAAGTAGTTGATCAGTTGTACTAAAGAGCAAATATTTGCCCAGTATTCTTTTTGGTGGATCGACCATTCCTGAATATCCTAATGGTGGAGCTAATAGGTTTTTAGTTGGCGAGATTCGTGGAGCTCTGGTAGTTTTCTTATTTGAGCCTACTGTGAGTCAGGGCTGTTGAATACATTAATGAGATGGGCCACTGTGTTGTCCTTGGCCTTCGTATACCTCGGCCGATTTTGTCGAATTTGTTTGCCGGTGGAATGTACGAAGCAGGAGTTGTTTTGGTGGCACATGTTAAACGTCACTTGACGTTCACTCCTTCCACGTTCCATGTTGTTCTGATCACTGGTCCCTTAGTAAAGTTAGTATTCGGTGTGGAGATTTCTGTGAATTCCGGCTGTGGAAAGCTATTTTTCCAATGGAGGAACCGCAATGCAATCCTTTTAATCCCACTTCAATGCATGTTTGGCATTTGGTTCCACCGCCATCAATAATGTATCAACTTCTCTCTGATGTAGGTTTATAGGGACCCCGAGAGTTGTTAGGTCTTTCAGTTATATTTTCCAAATTTTTCCATTGAAATAGGTTTCCAATAGCAGTATTTCATGGGCTATATGGCACCTTTTAGCAGTGCTTCCCTGCGGTTGTTTTTTTCATGACAGTAAAGTTGAGATTGCTCGTAGATTTCCACTTTCAAAGTGTGGACCGCTGGAACTTTTGGACAGGTTGAGTGTTTCATTTTCTTTTTTCCTTGTGTGTATCTGTGGTCTTCCCTTCTTTGTGTTGACTGCACGCTTTTTTCCTCCACTTTATTTCAGTCTCATGTTTGGGGACCTTTATGGATTCCATCTGTGTTTCTTAGTGTTGGTAGGCTGAGCATTTCCAGTAGGGGTTTTTGGAGCCTATTTTTTAGAAGGTACTAGTTTGCCTCTATTTTTCCGCCGTAGCATTTACACAACTCCTCGATCCCAACTTGTACCAAGATTTGTGGTTGGCGAACATTATTTTTGTTCATGCACTAGCATTTTCCCAGGTTGAGGTGGCGGGATGGCCTGCTCTAGCAATTTTGTTATTTGTCGCTATGGAGCAGCCGATGTTGCACTTGAAGCCCAACATTCTCAGCTAAGTAGGCAGTTGCTTGGCTTGTTGCTTACTCACTCGAGCTAGGCTTTGTCTTGATGTCTCACATTCGGAATAGCTTATGCATCAGGGTGCTATGTGAGCTAGGATTGAATAAAGCAGAGGCGTTTTTTTCTTGTTTGGATTTCACGGTTCAAAAGTGATTGCTAGAGGTTTATGTCTCCACGACAGCCTCAAGAGCAGATGCATTGGTGAATGTTAGCGACAAAGGGTTTGTAGCCAGATGGTGATAGGGGTGTAAACATTCGCCATGAATGCACTTCCGTTTAGACTGGGGGTTATTTTTGAGGAATGTTGGGAAGTCTTTTTGAGGTGGTGAAGGTTGTTTTGTCGGTGGAGTAAGCGGCCACACGAGGTGTTCTTCAAATGCGCTGGTTTCTGCTCTCCTGCTTGGAATGCCATTTGTCTTTGACGGTGGTGTTGGTGGTGTTTGTAAATGTGTACGGGGTCTGTGGCAGCACTTTCACCTGGTCTTGACAACTGGTTGCACCAAGTCACATGTTGTGTGTCTGAGTAGGGTATCTTTGCCTTGCTGTTTGGTGTTTGATAAGCTTGGCGTGTGAACGAGTATGCCTGAGACACATCAATCTACAGTGACTGTAGGAGAGAGTAAAATCAGTGTGGGATTGGTGGTCGCGTTGTTGTGGATGGCATGGTGGCTGCGTTGACACATTTTAGAGTAATAGGGTGTGACGTTGAGTCGGTTGAATTGTGGTTGGGACGTGGTTAGTTATCCTTGGTTGATTGCCTTCTTGTCCTTCATTTGCTCTTCCGCATACTATAGTTGATTGTAAATGTACGTGAATGAATAAAGGGAGTCCATGGAATCAGTGAAGTGGTAGAAGTGGTGAGAAGGAATAAGACGAGCAAGCTGGAATCGTGTGTGTTGTAAAAAGCCCATCTGTGGGGGGAATGAAGTAGTTTTCGGTGTGATTAAGATGAGCTTGAAAGTGGACCGTTGGGTGGCGTTTTTTGCTCCCTACCCACCGGTCTGTTGGTACAAAAGGGTCGCTATTCTATTGGGATGCTAAAGTGGTGAGGTTGATGATGGGTTGTGTGTGTATTTTGTGGTACGTTGGTTGATCGCACTGTGCTCTACGCAAATATCCGTTCGGAGTTGCGCATTTAGTCTTCTTATATTTTCCTGTAAGATGTCTGAAGGGGAAATCGACCTCCACATTCGTCAGCTCACCTGTTTTGTTTCTCAAAAGTGGCATGGAGAATTGCGCTGCCGAACAGTCTAAACACTTGCAGTTCAATGATCCGAAGGAAGTAACTATGCGCAGACTTAGGCCATTTGAGGTGTATTTTATTGCTTTAAGCTGAAAAGATTGGTCCGTGTCACACAGTTTGGTGGTGTTGTTGGTGTTAGTGGTGCTGGTGGTGGTGGATGTGGCCCTGGGTTTGGATGAGTAGGTAAGGGTGACCCATGTGATGCAGGCGGCGGGTGTATTAATGACGCAGCACATGTAGTCACTGTTTATGTCATCGTCTTCATCGTTGAGAAGAGTTACGAACTGGATCTGCCGTAGTGAGTCGACAAGTGTTTAAGATTGGATTGCCATTTTTATGGCGGGGCGCTGTGTTAGCTGGTTTTCTGGTCCCTACCAAGGCCACCGTTCAGGTATGTGATGGATGGACCTCGGAGCTGATGCGTGCTAATCGACTGAATGGGTACGTGTGTGGTGGCTATGGGGTAGAGACTGCCCAGTTGCGAGTCTGTGTCTGGTGCTTTGAGTGAGGAGTGCGGACGGGGTCTGGTTGTTCTTGATATCCGAGTGGCTGTGGATGTTGTTAGAGTGCATCTTCCCTGAATATGGCTGAATGAGGAAGGTCTGAGCGGAGACCCAACTTCTTCAAATGATTGGAGATTAGCTATGAATGAGAGGTTTTATAAATCACCCTGAAGTTTATTTGTGGGCTTTGAAATAATTGTTGCGAGAGGATGGATGACTTCGCAAACTGCGGTGTGAAAATGACTTGGTTTTTTCTGCCTTTGCTGTATCCGATGAAAGTAGCTATGAATGATCTTTCAATTGTTTTTAGGGGAGATGTTTGGCTCATTAGACCACCAATACCTCGGAGGGTATGCAACCTGCGATGGGCACTAGAAATATCCTGTCTACTACACCAGTGGCAGCGGTGGAGGACTTCTATTTCAGTAATAGGATGGGTTTGGCGATCTGTCTTGAATCTGCTAGCTTTAGTGCTTGCTGCTCTGCGCCAACAGTAGAGAACTCTTCGGACTCCACACCGTCCTGCAAGAATTTAGTTTCTTCGTTCTCATTGTTTATGAGAACATCGTCTGTGCTCTTGTGTATCCGGAGGTGGTAATTGAGGCGACTGAACGGGTCAACACCCACGATTTTATCTGTGGCCTGCCAGAGCAATATGGGACACAGGTGGAACCGCGGCGATCCAGGCTTTTGGAGGGCAGAAGCGTAGGATCCCAATCGCCAGATCATTGATTTGAGGCCCATGGCTGTTAGTATCGGAGTTTGTACTTGCTTTCTTAACATCTGTCACCTCTCATTCTTTTCTCAGCTTCGGCTTAAGCGAAATTTTGCTTTCTTTGCTTTGCAATAAAAAAACAATGAGATATAGGCTTACATTGTAAGAGATTCGATATTTATTGCTTCCAACTCGACCTTCATTTCCTTGGAATGGGTGGTCCGGTTCCATGAGGGCCTTCCTTCTCGGCATCGGGGTACGCTGATTGGGATTGCGCTTGTCCAGTACACACTTACCCTCGTCTTCTTGATTCCCGTCTCTGGTAATCCCTATATGAGTGGGCTCGGCATACGCTATTTCCGGTGATCTTCCTTCTTCCGTCGGTATGCAGACTTCGTCGCCGTATTCGGGCGCAGTCGCGGGGGCATCTTGTTTTAATGGATGGCGGGTCCTACTTTGGCACTTTGCTTGCAAGTAAGCAGTGGAGTTTCATATTCTTGTGTAATTAGTTAGATTAGGTGACTATACAAACCAGGTCTTCATAATTCATTGAATGATGATTTTCACAGCATCAAACCCATAGGTGCCGCATTGCGTAGAGCATGGTATGTCCCCTTGACCTCCAGCAGAGTACTTGGTGTGCCCCACTCCACTGCCCTCCCTCTCTCCAACACCACAACAAGGTCACAGGCTTCCACTGTCGTCAGTCGATGTGCCACCACCAGACACGTCCGCCCACCCTTCTGCATAGACTCATCCAGGGCTGCCTGCACCACTCTCTCACTCTCATTGTCCAACGCCGCTGTCGCCTCATCCAACACCAACAACCGTGGATCTCGAACCAACGCTCTGGCGATCGCAATCCTCTGTTTCTGACCACCAGACAGTCTGGATCCTCGCGGTCCCACCCGTGTCTCGTACTGTTCCGGCAGGTTGCTGATGAAGTCGTGGGCGTTGGCCTGTTTGGCTGCTTCGATTATCGCCTCCATGGGCACGCCAGAGGTTACGTCTTCAGGGTTCTCGAAAAGGTAGTTGAGACCATAGGCAATGTTCTCGCGGATCGTGAGATCCAGGAGGTTGGGCTCTTGCGAGACCACTCCGATTTGCCGTCGGATCCAGTTGGGTGCGAGAGTGCGGGCGTTGACGCCATCGAAAATGATGCCTTCGGTGAAGTCGGTGTCGGAGGGATCGTAGAAGCGTTGACCGACGAGGGCGACACTGATGCCTGGAGGCACCTTGAAAGTGAAGCCCCGTTGAATAGGGCAGAAGACGATCCGACAATTTGTAACTTGCTCTTCCAGGAGATTGATGAGACTGGCGTCCATTCACTTCTCAAAGCATGACCATGGTAGACAGCACATCCTATGAACATGAATCCCGTCTTGCGCTAGATTAAAAGTCCACCGAATGCGAAATCCTGACTGTTGGAAGACATGTGATACGGCAGTAGTTTTTTGTCTTCCTCAAATCAACTTCTATACTGGAGGCATGCATCTTTACTGCCAGCCTTTTAACCCTTCTGTACTGCTGTATTAAATTATCATCCTGATTTTACTATGCCTTTTAGTGACTTTATACCTAGCCAGAGGGATTAGCCCTGGTATCAATTTTGGGGCCTGTGTCGAGGGATCATTTTGTAATCGTAACGCCTGAATACAAAAGCATAACGCCATAGAAGAGAGTTTACGAAGAGTTGAGTCTGAGTGCTGCCGATCGCGACCCATCCTCCTCATCTCCGACGTGGTGGTGTGTCTGCATCCCTTTTGAACAGGGTCATGGACTTCTAGCACCAGATCTGCCTGTACCTCGTAGGAGAGAAAAGTAGTTTATGTGAATGAGGTAGCATAGACAACTCCACGGGATGAGTTGCAGCATTATAATGGGCAGCATGCCACGGCAGGGCAAAGGCCTTGCTTAACCAAGATCGATTGGGGAGGCCTGCATCGTATGACATCGGGTTTAGAAGGACTTCACTCGGCGGTGTCCGCGCTTTGGTAAGCATGGCAACCAAGGTTATTGGTAAGGAAAAACGGTGCTGAGCCAGGCCAGCGTTTTACGCCGCTTTCTCTGAAATTAGGTAATGTTTCTGAATCTAGGGTGGCACACGGTTGCATTTTATAATAAAACGTTCAAACCCATTACATTAGCATACAGAATACGACACATTTATTGAAGCCACGAAGTGTTTTTACTGTGGGTAAAAGTTCACAACTTGACCTGTCTGACGCGCCTTGTCACTTATCAAATGAGCTGCATTTGGCTGACTGCGGTGTACCGTTGAATGGGAGTAATGTGGCCTAGTACGAAAGTTGTGCTATTATTTCTAGTGTTATTGACCTTTACACTGTAAACCTGCACGAACTAACGCCACAAAATGTGGTAGTTGGGGATGAGCGTGTCGGGAGCGACCTGCGGTAGCGCTAAAGAAGGTTGCACATGCACCAACCCATTCACAGCTTTATCAAATTGGCCGTAGGTGAATTGAAGCAGCACGCACTACTGGGAGGGGGCGATTTACGTTATCTGACAATAAACTGGTGTCTCCTTTGCTATACTTTGTTCAAACTGCCGGTTTTAGTCTCGGGCTGCTACACCCTTCTTCCTGTTTTAGGATGTAGATGAACTCTCTTTTGGTTGCCAGCTAGTTGAATGGATCAGCTTGTGTGAGTGAGACTCAAAAGCTGAAAGCAAAGAAGATTTTGGTGATCAGTGTGTAATGCTTTGTTTGTTTGAACTGTCGGTTTCGGTCACCTGGGTGGCCATATTGTACTGAACCGGTTGGTCGGCCTTTGAGCCGTGCCGACAGCCTCCAAGCCCTCTGTTTCCAGAGTACATGTATTCTACCCCCAGTACGATGCCTTCTCTTACCTTAAAGGGAGTCTCGGGACGCTACATTGGTGGCAGCGGAAAGCGGACCCGACTTTGATGGATTTTATCCTGCTCCATACCGCTTCAAGCAAATTTTGGCGGTGTGAAAGAAGTGCATGTGCTATGGATGGGAGAACTACTGGTATCTCGTAGCAGAAGGGCTGAGATCGAAGTCCAGCTTCGGCATCTCCCTCGCCCTCGTGTTCGACAGAGAAGCTATTAACAACTGAAGCGACACTAGCCGTGAACTCCAAGTCCAGTGGAACTGCCAAGAGAGACCTGCGACGTTGTGGTCAAGCATCCTCCGTAAGCTCTCTCTCCTGTTCCCAGATGTAGAGTGTGCAGGATGCCATTGGATAGCATCGTTTTATGCTTTGCATGCTTGGATCGCATGCCTTTTGTTCCTACGAGGCCCGACCGCCACATTTGCTCAGATTTCTACGATGCCATTGCTTTTCTTCTACGGTATCAATTAAGCCTGGAATCGCAATATGTGTTGCGTGTGTCTCGACCCATTTTGAAAACATGGATTCGTACCTCCATCCTTCATTGGACCACATTGTCGTGGGAGAGGACGGCCAAGAAGCGCGCACTTGCTGCAATGAGTGCTACGCGGAATTGATGGCACTACAGGAACACATGCGCTCGAACCTCGACGACTGGGACGGTTAGCTCGTGGGTGCTCCTCGCAGCACTGATTACGTTGTGATGGCTGACACGGGAGGCGGACGAAAGGGAGCGTCGGGGACGACGCTCGAAAGAAGAGAGGGGCTGTGTAATACTTTGTTTGTTTGAACTGCCGGTTTCAGTCACTTAGGTGGCCATATTGTACTGAGCCGGTTGGTCGGCCTTTGGGCCGTGCCAACAGCCACCAAGTCCTCTGTTTCCAGAGTACATTTATTCTAACCCCAGTACTATGCCTTCTCTTACCTTAAAGGGAGTCTCGGGACGATACACAGTGCGTAGGCCAGCAAGTAATAATCCTCACCTGCGACGTTAGTTCGTTACGAATCTACTTCTACCGGATAGATGGCAAACGCATGCCCTTTTCTGTTTGTGCTTCTAATCAGGCATAAACATTGCCGTTTACTTTTAAAATTAGCAATAATTTTAAGATTTTTTACAATTTTATGTATATCTAAGTAAATGTGTGGAATTCGTTCAGTGTTCGCAGTACAGTAAAACAAATTCGAGATTTCGTTTTTGAATCGTGAGTCACGCGGGGAGTTGTATTGGTGTGTTTCATTTTGCTCAGGCGGTCTTGTACTTGTTCCATATGTATGACGTGGATGAGCCCATTGAAAAGCGATTTGAAGACTTATGCAATGCCTTGTGCATAGAATCCACCGTTCGTGAAGAGGCGTGGGACAAATACAAGGGTGAGTGCATTTCTTTCCTTTGACGATGCTACTGGGTCCTCACACAAATTTAGTATGTTTCCTAAATGCTGCATACATTTGATTTATGCGTACCTTTCTATACAGAGCTTAGTAGGCTCGGAGGAATATAGGCTTATCAAATCGGTGAGTTTTTGTCTGTCCCTAGCATGCAATTTCATCTCGAATTATTTTAAACTTTGCAGTCAAGTTTTATCGACTAGTCTTTCTTTCAACAAGTTTAGTGCACTTGGCTATGTTTGTTGAGGGATTGCATTTCATAGTTGTTGGCAAAACAATCCGCAATTAACCCGAACTCTTGCGTTGCTTACTGTGTCTTCGTTTGTTGATTTCATCTTCACCATCGTTCACTTGTACCATATTTTTTTAAGAATTTTAACTGCTGAGGAGGTCCGATAATGCAGAATAGCTTACATTTATTCCTTAGGCCATATGTTTTGCTGTTTTGGCCTTTTAAGTGGCTTGATACCCTTGGGATTGGCGGACATGCTTGTTGAACTACATATAATCTACGGTCAGCATGCACTTCCAAACAGCTTGTCCACTTCCTATTTAATCAAATACTGCCTTTTGCTTTTTGATGCGCGTTTAAAATTGCGTCACGGCGTTCAACACATTGCAAAACTGTCTTTTAAATTGATCCATTATCTTTAAGCTTGGCACCCGGGGGGAGATGGAGCGTTTTATGCTATACATAGCTTCTAAAGGCCTTCAAACAATCAAGTGCAGTCAAAGTGTAATGTTATCACTCTACTACTGCTTGGAGAATTCGAAAATTTCAGACTCGTTGTGTTCTTACTTCACTTGTCGAATTCGTCTCTTTTGCTAAATTCAATCCATTTGCTTGGGTGCACTTTCGTTTCTTCCTCTTTGTCATTCTAATCAATCTAACACCCTTGAATTCGTAGCCATGACAATTATTACTGGGCAGATGCACCAGCGATCTACTCTTGTGGACCCTCCTCTCGTTTCACATGTCACCTTGCTTTCAGTTCCGTTTTTTCATTTGGTTAGTGGATGCTTTGAATTGTTGTTTGCTCCTCTCCAGTATGATTGCAAAAAGTGGGAGTTGTATTCAGAAACCCAGACAATAACCACAATCTGTTTTTTCAGCATTGAGCAGCTTAGCCGCGTCTAATATTTCATATGTGAAAAAATGCTGTTTGCTTCATTGGTGTCATTATTGATGCAGATAGGCCATTTCATGATTAACGGACCATCATCATAGAGGAGGCGAATGTACACTTCGAAGCTGCAAGTCGAAGCGATGTTTGTCCTGCGTACATTGTTCTCCATCTTCCCATTCAGCCGGTATCCATTTGTTGCAGCTACTCAAGCCTGTCTGTACATCCTTCCATTCTGTGTTCCATCTTTCCAATTCATGTCTCCAAAATTATTTCTGTCCTCAAAGAACTCCAATTTCGTTGGCGAATCGAGTGGGTGTAAATGTATGACAACTATTATTGCTGCTAAATCACGCAGTGGATAGATGGGTATGTGTGCTTTCTTTGCATTGAAGAAGGTGATGTCATTGCCTAATAAACAGACAGCCTTTAATTTGCTTTTGCATAGATTAGGGAGTGGAGCGCTAATGAGAGTTCGATTTGTGTACTTGCTTTTGCACAGAGGTGTGGACAAACTACTCCATCGAGGGTGACCAACTTCAGTGGCTGGTGTGCTCACTCTACGAGTGCTGTCGTCGGCCCACCACGGATAGTGCCTCTGGTCAGGTGATGGTGGATAGTGCCTACATCTCACTGACTCGTCTGCTGGCCACGGCGAAGATGAGTCTGGTGCAATTTTTCCACCGCATTCGCAAGTGGTCTGACATGACCGAGATGTCGGACGAAATGCATGATCGAATAGAGCGTCTGGAGCGTCAGTTTGCTGTCTCCTCGGTGGCTTTTCGCTACTATTCTCGTGCATTTCCTCTATACTTTTGTGGGTTGGATGGTGGGAATCTTGCAAAGAAAGACGAGGATGACGAGTCAGGTATTAGTGAGCCATTTTCGATGGATGTATTTTTAAAAATGTGGTTGCTTGTAGCGCGCAGAGGCGGTTTGGGTGATGTAGTAGGTCATGTAATTCTACGGAGGATGTGTGGAAGGGCTGGGAGGCTGTGTACACGAGCAGGAAGCCATGTCACCAAAGTGGTGGTGGAAATTGGGGTGAATTGGAGAAACGTCGTAATTAAATGATATTGGAATGAAATGGCGTTATTGTAGGTCCCTCTCGTTGTAGCTCTTATTCGCCAACCAATACGCTATGATCTACACTTTAAACTCTGTTTGCGAGTCATAAACAGATATTTGGCTTTATTGTTAGCAATACATCGTGCCTTTTTGATGGCTTCTTGGTTCCGTCTTTCGGACACCTTCATTGCTATGGTTCACTGACTTCATGTCACTCAAGAGGGGTTAACACTACCGACGGTGCATTTCATGTGATGGTTATTGTTTGTGAACTTTTTTTTCCCCAAAGCAGAGGTGTTCCATTGGACACATCGCAGAGTTAATATTTCCTTTGTTATTACTTCAATCCTGGCTAGCTATCACAGTGCTATCATTTCTTCTGTTTGCAGTGTTGAGGAGGTGCCACCTGTTTGCGTGGCCCATTGAATGTGGCATCTCCGTGATGGAGGTTTTAAATCGTTCAAATTCGGTGTTGCTTTGGCTGTGACCTATTTCATTGCAGAACAATGGGTTGTCAAAAGTGAACGCCGCTCCAGTAGCCCTTTATTTGCACGTCTTCGCAGCCATAACCACCCACATCATTCGCCGTGCGTCGTTTAGGCTCGATGTCAGACCAGCGAAATGAGGCGTGTCTTTACTTCAACCCGGTTCCGCTCACCACTGCCACTCATGTACCACTCAGAGTCATCTGTGATGTGGTATTCGTGTATGGAAGGAAAGGTCGGCTAGGGGCATGGCGAGGATGACATGGCACCAAAGGGGAAGCTAAAATCGCAACTACCGAAAGGTTTGCGTTGTAAATAGCTCTTCATGGTCTCCCGTAGACCAGTCCTCAAGCTAATGACACAGAGACCTGCTCTGGACACCTTTTGAGAGGTTTACCTTATGGGATCTTAGGGAATAAGTTTATTAGATTTTTTAGGATTATTTGCCTGGTAGTTAATTGACTTTTCATGTTGGATGGTTGTCGATTCGATTACCTACATCTTTCAAAGGTAAATTGCTATTTTTTTCTCCTGAAGATCCCTCCAGTGTGACTCCTATGGATATCTTTCGCTTCACCTGGACCCTCTTCGTTAAGACGCGGGCCAACTTTCCGGCGGTAGCAGATGATCTAGTGAACTCTTTCTACCTCCTTGCTTGCTGTCTGGATTGGATTCTCGGTGTGCTGCTGGTAGGAGGTGGAAGACGTCTCTTGAATCGCAACTACCGTTGTGGTAGTGGAAGAACGGGAGGTCCGCTTAGCGCTACTGTTCCACTGACAACAGATGCAGCTCATGTGCCCTGTATGTTGCGTTACATTTGTGAGGACAATGGGATAAACTTTGTGGAATGCAAGGCGATCAAGGAGCACTTCTTTCGGCCGTACGTCTCGAGGCTTATTGAAAAAGTGGGTGACGGTATTTTGCTTCTCACGACCACGCGATTTTAGTACTTTAATTTCCGATGAGTAGGTAGCTGCATTCCTTCCATCCATCTCTAGTCTATTCATGCATCACACAGCTGCCAAACCATTCCGTACTGGTCTACGTATTTTTTGGCCTATCTACCGCTTTCTTCCCTTCAATCAAGGATGTGTCAAAACTCCATCCTCCGGGGCCTGCGGACTTCTTGCGTCCAGACAACTTTGCAAATGCAATGCAGCATCTCAATGACCATTATGAGGAGTACATTCTTGGCACCGGGGATTTTGACGAACGCATTTTCCTCAATTCTAAAGCTGCCGAGGAAATCGGCTCTGCCCGACCCAGTGCTTTGTGTGATGCCAAACACCTATCTGTAAGTCATTTTAGTTGGTGGAGTCTAGCCATTCACCTGCTGAATTTGTGCTGCGAAGTCAATTTTTGTTGAGTTCTATCAATTTGCTAACAACAACAGTTGTGGGATCCCGAAACCGTTTCTTGTGATTCATCTTCTCTATGAACTTCATTAAAGTAGCGCATTTCTAAGAAGGTTTTGTGATTGAATTGTTGTTGACAAGAGGCCTTTTTTTGTAGCGAGAACCCAAAGAACCACCAGGAGTCGAAGGCATGGGTAGTGGCCTCTACATGGGCTCCACGCGTCCTGACAGCGCTCTTTACGGTCCGGTGATGGGCAGTCTGAGTGGTTTTGTGGGATTAAACAGCGCGGAGACACGCAGCGAGAACCTTCACCACATTCAAGCCCTCCTCTCCGGTCGTAGTCGAAATCCCAGCGAGACTCTCGCTGAGTTTGTGCGCTCCACGGTCACGAACGAGACACCACTGACTAACATCCGTACACGTCTTCAGAGCCTCTCTCGTGACTTCACCGCCGCCTACGTCGCTAGCAGCAATTCGGCCACCACGGATGCGGCTGGACATCGTTGTCACTTGGCGGAACAACTCTACTACTACGGGTTGGAGTCAATTCTTGCTGACGAGAAGTCTCGACGCAGTGGAGGAGGAGTCGTTCGCTCCGAGGAGTTTCATCGCGCCCTCTACGCCTGTTGTTTGGAAATTGTTCTTGTGAATTGTGAGGGAGATGGGGGGCGACGGTTCCCTTGGATCCTGGAACCTCTCGCCTTGGATGCTATCTCCTTCTACAAGGTGGTGGAAGTGTTTGTGAAGAACGTAGAATTGCCGAGAGAGTTGGTGAAGTACTTGAACTGCGTAGTGGAGGGAATTTTAGGAGAGTATGCTTGGCGAAGCTCCTCCTCGATTTGGGCCACCATTCAGTGTAGTTCTGCGACGGGTTCTCGTGCTTCTACTGTGCCTTCAGTGGAGGAGATATTTCCTCCGGAAAAACTAGATGATGTGAGTGAGATAATTCAATGATTGTTTTTGTAGTTTTACATTGAGTGTTTGAGTTCGAAGCCGAACACCGTTTGATCACAAAGCCAACTTTTTTGAAGTTGAGGAGGGCCGTATGCAGTTCTCCATAATGCATACCTCTTAATCTAGGTGTCGCGTATTTGTGACGCTGGACTCTAATGGGAAAATAGGATGCTACGCATGATGTTTATCCCCTATTCTGTTTCTGCAGAGCATTGTGAGTCGTTTCCCCCGTCGGGAGCTACTTGTTACCACACCGGTATCAAACCAACCTGGTGGAATCACCTCCATCACTCCAGCCAAGAAGATTCGATTGGCTACTTCTGCTGTCACCTCTACCTCATCTACAGCACTCCAGCAGCAACACCAGGATGAGTCAGCCCGCGCAGCTGCTAGCCTTCTCGCAGCATCAGAAGCAGAAGTGGCAGCGTCTGGGACAGAGGAAGGGCTGGATACCGCGACCGAAGCCGAGGTAGAGCCCCGAGGAACGTCACTCTGGTCGGCTACAACAACAACGACTGCTCTGCCACCACCCCTACGACACGACTCAATGGCCATCTTCTTTCGTCATGTCTACCATTTGGCAGCATCAAGACTACGGGCCATTTGTGAGAGGATTCAATCGTCGTCGGGTGCAGCGGCGCCAGCTGGAGGTGCAGGAGCCGCGACAGGAGGGACTGCGACTGCTCCTCTGCTAGCTCGAGCATGGACGACGTTTGAGCATGTGTTGGTGAATGAGACGGAGTTGTTGAAGGACAGGCTTTTGGATCAGATCCTCTTGTGTTGTCTCTATGGCGTTGCCAAGGCGACTGCTAGTGGTGGCGGGGTGACAGGCAATACAAGACCTCTGAGTCTAGTGGAGATCGTGCAGGTAGGACTTTTGTTATTAATGTTTATGCATTCCATATAGGCGTACCGCATGCAGCCACAGGCCAGCAGCGATGCATACCGACGCGTATTGATTAGTCGCTCCACTGCCGCTAACACCGAGGCAATTGAAGAACGTGGCGATCTAACTCGCTTCTACAACCTCGTCTTCCTCGCTCGTGTGGAGGCCTTTTTACAGCGTTTCATACCGCCCTCAGTAACCTCTGCCACCGCCGCTGGTACCGCCAGTGCAGCCTCCGATCCTGCGGGAAAAACGCAGCCCCCGCTCACCCCGCTACCGGCAGCGCATCCAACTTCGGCCACCGCCACCGCTACGACTACCGCTGCAGCCGCTGCCGTACATTCTCACTCGACTCTACAGGCACTGCATGGTGGTTACCCTGCGCTCCCTAGCGAAGGCTTTCTACCAGCTAGGTAATTACTGTTAAAGTTAGTTGAGTATGTGGAAACTTTTGTCAGCCTCAAGGCGCCCAAGTCGGTGGAAGGTTAGCAGAGTGGCTGGAGAAAGGAGCTTCAAAAATTGCTTCCTCTTTTCTTCTAGACGCCTGGCGTCCACTCGCAATGTCTTCATAGGTCCAGCTCAGCACCACCTACAACAAGCACACCACTTCCACGCCCCAGGCCAGGTTGGCATCACTCACCACCCCCCACCAGCAGCCGCTACGGTTCCATCGCAAGCTGGCCTTGGTGTCGGAGGCCAAACCCTTTCGCCTAAACGTGTTTCCTTTACCGTAGGTAAGGGGAGCAGCAAGGATCTCCTCGAACTCAACGCCGTGATCGGGGCAGCAGAAAGACGGGCTTCTGTGGCTAGTGGTCTTAAACGCGCATCTGGAGTCACCATAGCAACGGCAGGGGGCACCACTTTCACCACTGTGGTTAATGCTGCGGCGGCGAGTGGAGCAGGCACGGGATCCAGCGGTGCTGGTGCGGAAGGGGGCAAAACAGTAACACTGGTGGGGAACGCGGGATATGAGTCGAAGCGAATCGACTTTAATGTTTGATCTGTGCATCCTTGTTTTAAGTGTATGTGCGATTTTTGTAATGATATATTGTAGACTTGTTGCGCTTTTGCGTCCGGGTTGTTTGGGGGTGCGCAAGTTGTTGGTAGCTAGTGGAGCTGCTGACATCCGCTTGTCTCCAAGGGGGGAGGTCTTCTGTGGGTTTGTTGAGCCCATTTTCCGATGGAGAACATCATACAGGCTCAAAATCGAGTCATGTGCGTGGTGATAGGGCACATTCCGCAGTAAAGGTATTTCTGTCGGGCATTTAGTCTCCGCGAGAATGGGTCGAAGACATTTGAGGAAAATTTAGACGACAATTAGGTATACACATTGTTTTTAAAATATAAGCGGGCACCTTAAAAAAGTGTACAAAAATCTAGCATAAATTTAAACTCATTTTGGTACATGACGGAGCTGGTTGCAGATCAAAATTCACCCAAACCAATGGGTTAATTTCAAAATTTATTTAGCATATTTAAGACCTTTAGAGTTGAATCTTTTTCTTTCTCGGCAGCCAGCGCGTAAAATCTGGTTGTGTTTAGTTTTACCATAGACAATGTTTATGACCTTAGTGTTAACAGCGGTGTGCATGCATTTTTCTGGCATATCCGCTGCTTCTGGTATCGTTCGATAAGCGCAAGTCGGTTTAATTGGCCACTTTTGGTCCCAGTAACTTAGAATTTACTGGACTGATGTACACTCGAGTTACAGGACCGAATTTCACGCACTGCTTGAAGAAAGAGGTTATAACCGTCGGTAGGCGAAGCCAGTTGCCTACTGACATATGTCTTGGTGATTCTGTCTGTATTTCCCGAAAACATCTTGAACTTCATACAATTAATGGGGCACTTTTTCTTCGTATTCTTGGCAAGAATGGTATTTTCATTGATGAGGAGTTTCAAATGTTTAGTGAAGAACTCATTCCACTACCCAACTGGTAGTATATGTACTATCACTTAACCCTTGTCTTAGTTGTCGTCTTAGATTCCCAAGTACACCAATTACACTTGTTGTTGAGATTTTGGATTCCAGTTCAAGCTTGCGACATCCAAAAAAACGCACTATTTGGAGGTATTCTGCTGAACTCGCTGGTCTAACTGGGTATGGTTCGGAAATCCCGGATTTCCCGGATGAGAAGTACGTGTTTTTGCCATTCCCTTTAATAGGACGTACTTGCAGCAAAATTTTATCGACTAAGTATTAGCTTAGGATATTGGATTTGGTCCACTGTCAATATCAGATTGTAAACTTTTGGGCTCTGTACTTTCGGTCGGCTTTTTTGACATCCGATTTCAACGTAGTTTTTTCTAATGTTTACACACGGCGTTGATTTATTGATACCAGCTAGCCCGTTATAACCTACTTTGTACTAGAACCTAACTTATTTGTTTGAGTGGGATTCTTCCTTTGTTTTCTACCTTACTGTTTTTCAAAGTACTAAAACTTGAATAAGCTAACGTTTTCTTTGGTAATGTGTGCATGAATAAATTCCAAATTGTTTTCATCCTGCATTTTCAAACTATTTTGTTGATGCAGTGGTAAAGAAACATTTATTTATCCTCGCGTTGAATGTGAGCGAATTGTTCTCGAGGTGGTTCTTTTTTGTCGTGTCTGTTAACATCACAGATCACACCACATCACTAGTTCCTTTACCATCCAAATTCCAACATCATTATCATTTCCATAAACTTTTTAATTCCTAACAGTCTCCAAGGCCTTTCACACAAACACATCTGTGTGTATACAAACACACATGTAGAGTGACCTTGATGAACTGACGTTGACCCAGGAAGATGTTCTGCTGTACCGGCCCGGCAGCCACGGCCCTTCAGCACACGACGCTGCGCATCGCGGCGCAGTGTGTCAGGTCACTGAACCTGACCTCATGTGGTGCAAAATGGAGTGGGCTATTGATGATGGAGAAGTTATAAAAAATACACAAAAGATTTGGCTTTGCAGTCAGACAGTTAGCGAATGTTAGTAATCTCTTCTGCTTTCATACGTTTATAAATAACCCAAGAACGAAAACAAGGGGAGATGAAGGAAGGGGGAGGTTGAAAGTCTAGGAGTTGTGTTGTCGTAAACAGCGCTAGACGAGGAGGAGGAATACTAGAAGGAGCATAACAATAATAACGCAGTCGTCCAAGCGAGAGGCTGTTAAAAACGCCACTGCGCGTCCGTGCGCGTGCGTTCCCAAAAGTACACGAAACAACTCACGCACCAGTACAGACAGCAGCGGTGGTAGCAGCGGCTGCCTGGTGACCTTGAGACTGGCCAATAGGAGCGGTCAGAGGCTGGTACGCGCCTCGTTCGAAAATAATTGCTTTCCGAATGCCCGCTCGCACTTGGTGTGTTTGTGTTTACGAAAGTCTGCCTGCCTGCGAAGAACCGTACTTTTGCGTTGCTGTAGCAACAATAATTTCAGCCCATAGAACGTGCGCGTGTGTATTGGTGAGGTAGTGAGCAAGTAAGGGGAGATTTTTTTTCTCAAAGCGCAGCTAAGCAAGGCAGTACAGCCTGGCGAGACATAAACAATACACAGAAAGGCGGTAGCAAAGGATGCAACGAAGAGGTCAATTTGCCTATTTTGACTGCAACTAAGGGATCGTCAATATTCTCTTTTTAATCCCTACCCCTTTCCATGATTTGAGGGTACGGTGTCTATAGGTTTTTTCGCACAAATTTGTGTCCCTAAAATTGACCCCAAATTCCCTCTTGACAACTGGCAGCTTCGATGTAGTTTGTAGAACGTGAATCCCAGTGCGAAATTGGGAGAAACGTGGGCTTTTCCACGAGTTTGTGGGTTGGGGTGATTGACGTGTCCGTGTTCCTCCCTCTGCGTGCGTAGCTGCGTATGCACGGGTGTGTACTGACTGGTGGGCTGCATTTTGGTCCGTTTTACAGACACTGAAACCTCACACAAGATGGACACATTTTCACCGAGTTTCGGACCATACTGGTTGCTTTTGGCAGCATTTTAGCTATCCATAAACGCGGCATCTTGCGTAGTTAATGGAACCGCGTTCGGGTATTCTGAACGCAAGAAGTAGGCAGTCACAGCTCCTGCATCTCAGCTCCAACATTTATTTAGTGTTTTTAGTGAAAACTTACTAGTTCTTCATCTTAGGCTCCTTGGGAGACCACCACAACTCCGCCATTGAGTTCCTAGACCTGATGGACTTAGTTTTGCTTAGATTTCTTCAGCAAATCCTCGACTTCAAGGACTCTAGAATAATTGGATTTGTACTTTTGCTCGCCTGTGTGATTGGTCAATTCCCCGTGGTTATTTAAATATGTGGTTCGACACAACCTGCGTCTTGGCTTCTCTAGACGTGACTGGTTTATGTATGTGTAGATCCTTCCAACAAATCTTCCACTTCAAAGGCCTTGGAACTATTATATTTGCACTTTTGTCCGCCTTTACGATTGGTCAAGCTCACGCGGTTGGTTTAAACAATCGGTAATAACAGCTGCGCTATTTAAATCAGGGATTGCAAATTGGGATCGACCTCAGTGGTGCCACAAATAGCGGAAAAAAGCGAACATACGCACACAACAACTTGCGTAATACCAATGTTTTCGTTGGCCTGTGTGCATTTCCATCCCTTCGCATCCATTTGTACATAATCAGTAGAGGAATGGGATCTCGATGATGGTCTATCCACCTTCCAGCTAAAACGGACTTTGACAGTGATGCAATGGTTCGGTTGAAGGGACTGCTAAAAGTAGAATAAATCGGGTCTTTCTTAAGTAAATGCGGCCATTTAGCAACAGACTGTGAAATCTTTCTCTCTCTGAGGCGTCAAAACTACGCATAGCTGCGCTATTTCTTCCACCCTTTTCACATGGTTAAGTGAGCAAAAGAAAGGCCTGTATGACAACGACATGCCAAGGACGTATCGTGTTTTGAGGCCGGAAAAGGTCACCCTTACTATTGTTTTCTAGAAAAAATGAAATTAGTCGGTGAATTTGTGTGAGTTAAGCGTAGCGTAAACAATAGAAATTTAGTCTATGTGTTTGTGATTAATTTCCAGAAGGCAAAAATTGATGCCTCCTGTGAAGGAAGACGAAGATCCAACCCATCTCGGTGGAAAACAGAACTCCCAGCCCTTCAACGCCCTAATCACTGACTCCACCGCCAATGCAATAGCCTCCTCCCTGTGCAAATCGGACTCCACCGAACCCTTTTCGACACCGGAGCCCTGTTCTCCACCCGAGTCTCTTCTTCCAAACTCGAATCAAACCAAATCCCGCCGCCTAGATGCCACCGCCGCCACCGTCGCCGTCACCACGACTGCTGAACAGCCAACGTCTCTTCGTTTCCCTAATCTCCTCGCGGGTTAGTAGCATGCTTCTGCCTTTAGCTCCTTGTCATTGTGTCTACAGTGCTAGCGCGATGAGGTATAGGCACGCACACTCACGAGTGCATACGTATCCACGCTTGTTGTTTACATTCTCTAACCCGACGACAAAACAGCGCATTTTTCGTCTCCGTGCTCCCATTGGCCACTGCCCAAGGCCGTCCTTGTACGCATTGTTATAGTGACGTCATTAGCTCCTATAAAAGAACGGGCGTGCACACATGCACGTGCGTGCGTGCGCGCGTGCGTGCTTGTGTCTGCCAATGACGCAAGAAGTACATTTTGTTGCGCCACACGCCGGTTTTTGAACAGAAAAAAAACATCTCTCCAGATAAATTGGCCCTTCGACCTCGCCATTCCGTAACTTTGACCGCCCTTCTGATTGTTTTATTCCATACTCCTGCCTGAATGTGTGGGTGAGTAAGTGATATAGGCTATTTGTCAAGCGGGGGTATGAGAAGTGCAAACACTTGTAAAAGTACACACAGGTGATTGGTTAGTTTGTCGGTTGTTTGGCTAGTTGGTTATCGACTGTGGCTAGCCTTGCGACGCGACTATCGGTGCGCTGTTGTTGTTGCTGTTGCTGTTACCGTGGTTACTGGGATGTGGATGTCAACTGAGGTTAAGTCTACCCCTTTAATCCCCTTTTGTGGACCCCACACCCACTGTTATTTGCATTAGCTAAGTAGTCAACTTCAAAGATGCCTGTCGCATACCAGCTTGGGGTCATGTGACTCGTTTGTAAGGTTTTTTTTTCACTCTCGTTCTAGAGGACTTGGATTAGACAACTTAAATGAGATCCTCGATTAAGCTATGAGAAGGAGGATCATAGGTACCACTGATCAGACATCCTGCGAAATAATGCTGATTACAGGCTTATGGAGGGGCCAAATGACTACGGCCATGAACACTGGATCGTCATGGCATCAGAATGGGAACGGATATTGGAAAGTCTGAATAGCTACATTGTCGCGAAATTTTAGTTGTCGTCCCTAGTTAATTTTTATTAACCCCGAGAGGACTGGAAAGGAGAATTTGGCCATGATTCCTAAATAGTGCATCGTTTGGTGGGCGAAGTGTATCAAAGAGAACCTCATTTGAAGGCATTTCTATGGTGCACACGTTTACACTTTCTGTGGACCAATCGCTGTTCGTAGGACAATGGACAGGTAATGTTCCTTGACTAGAATATGGACATTTGAGCTTGAAGATGTGTAGTTTTTTTTCCCTGCGTTCGGTTCAAATTTCGCTCCTTTAATAGAAACAGAAATTGGCGTTGTTTCAACGCTCTCTCTCTCCATTAAGTTTTGACAAATTTCCCATCTTTAGAAGTACGCCTCCAACCTCTGTCCTAAGTCTTCCCAGATGGTTGAATAAACTGCATACGGTGAAGCCAAGAGACCACAAAGATGGAAAGAACCAAGATTACCCTAATCGGATTTCCAATGTAGTAGAAAAAAAAACTGTTTTCGTACCTTGCAGCCTATTCACGAAGTCCCCTGAAGGTTTCCACTACCTGCAGTCAGGCATCCAATGGGACAGACAGCTCAAACACCCACTCGGGACCTTCCGATCGATCAATATTCCCTGATCGATGCTTATCCCATTCACCTGGTGGCAATGGATCGCCCTTCCTCTCGGCAACGGGGAATGAAGAAGTGACTTCCAATTTGGAGGGTTCCGCAGAGGCAGTGGAACATGGCACAGTGTACGAAAAACCACCCTACTCCTACGCGCAACTAATTGTCCAAGCCATTGTCTCGGCGCCCAATCGAAGATTGACCCTATCAGACATCTATAACTACATTTCCACCCAATTTCCCTATTACAAACCCACTCAGAAGGGCTGGCAGGTGGGTTGCCCAGTGTTTGCTAGAGCATTGAATTCATTCAACTTTTTTGGTAGAGTTATGTTGATAGCAAGAAGCACTGCCGGTTCTGTGGTGATCGAGTTATAGCTTTGGAGAAGGAATAGCAAGTGGGTAACGGGGCTCTGTTCCATCAGAATGGAGGGAGATGCACAGATGACCGAATCGGATGTTAAATCAAATCAAGTATTTTTTGTTTCCACAGTCCCGTAAGAGTAATTGTCGATACTTCCTGTAATTACTCTTTCCTGCCGGACTTCAGTATTAGGATGATGGGGGAAAGATGAAAGTGTAACGATGTTTCATCACTGAGGGGAAGCTTCCAAATATGGTGTTAGGGAGACTGTTCCACCCATCCATCCACCTATCAATTTAGCTGTCCTGGATCCACCCATTCATCAATCTGTGTAGCATTACAACCAAGGAAAGGCGATAGTCATCACTAGGAGGTTGAGGAAGTATCATCTGAGGAGCGCAGAGGATAGAGGTGAAGTAGTATCTTCCTTCAAAGACGTTTTGCCTCTGTGCTTCTGTGTTGTGCTGGCTTGTGAGGTGGAAGGATTGATTGAAGGAATATTGGATTGTTGGCTATTTTCCATCAAAATTTAAATTTGAATTGGCAGTTTATCAGTGCGTGCCATCTGGAGAGCACCTGCTCATCACTCTCCGATTGCTGCTGTAGCTCTTCAATGCCAAGGGAAGAGAGGCTTTACCTTTACCTCCTCGTAACTTGTTATTGCCATCACAGCTTCTCCAGCCTTGGAACCGTGTTACGCACATCTCGTAGGGTACACAGAGTAAAACCAAAGTGGCAGAGAGTACAAAAAGGCGCATCGACGTGTACATCATACCTGAAACAGTTGTTTTAGATGTAGTGTGTACTTCAGCACTACTTTTAACCACCCGCCTAATTTATCCATTCCTTCATTTCACACCCACCTTTTTTGACGTCATTTGGTTGTCAAGGTTTTCAAGGGGTCCTTCCTCCCGCTCTCACCATTCCTTTCCAAGGTGGGAGATGGGGATAATTTATGCCTCTTCCTCTTCTTCATCTCCTTTCCCCCCTAGTGTATTCTGCGCCTTTGTTTCATCTCCACAATGCATTAACCTATTCCGGAAGTTGGGTTCTGTTTAGATCCCTTTGTTCATCTCCTTTCATCATTTCGCGGTGGAGAGCGGTGGGTTTAGTAATGTACTCAACTATTCCAATACTCAGTGATCAGAGTGAGGATGGTTCATGAAGAAGCTCGCCTAAAAGGTGGAAGGCGTGAACTGAAGCCTCTGATACTATTTGGTTTAGCTTTGCTGGCGCAAGCGCTACATGCATCTTCACCTTCAGGACCGATTTCTTCACAGAAACTTCCAACATTGCCGATTTAATGTAAATCTATTCTGAGGCTCTATTTCAGAGAATATCCTCTATGGTGATGGAGGCTCTTTTCCATACCCAGTTGGATAAGTAATGAAACCGATTTTACAAGGAGTTTAATTCCAGCTCTTGGAGACTGCATCATTTCAATCTGTACCTTCCAGAGACCCCCTAAGACGATTGGTTTTCTGTATGCATATCAAATAGAGTCCCTTGGGAGACATTTTTGTTGCCTCTCGACTACCAGGAAGAATTTGGGCATAGGATTGGTCTCTGCACCGTGTCAACTGGTCTTACGACTGATAATGAGTTTGCCTGATCCATGTTGGCTGTGTAGCTCCTTTGGCTTCATCGCCTCTAAGACGCGAGTCATTTGAACTCTCAAAAGAGCACAATAATCAGTTAATCCCCGAAACGAGACACAAAGGCCATTCCGTAGAGGAATTAAGGGTGGATTAGTTTGTTTATTTTCACCAACAGATGTTTGAGAAAGTACAACTTCTAGCTGGAATGAACTCGGAGGTTTTGATGTTTATCACCTAGAGGGGAATTAAACTGATTTATAAGCAGAGAGACGACTTAAGCCTATTTTACCCACCCATGTACTGCAAGTTGAACGAGTATATTCAGTGAATATCGGCGACTTTGGCATCTTCATTGATGCAAAGTCTAGAAGTCATCTACTCCAAAAGCCTCATATATCCCTACTTTTGGGCATCCCTTCCTCTCTTCGTGATGATTCACCACCTAAATTGTGGTCTGAGACATTCAAGGAATTTTCCATTTATGATATTAACAGTCAAGGTACTTTTGGATTCTATGTTCCAAAATATTGATTTCTACAGTTCAAATGTGTGACATCGATGCTTTATCCATTCTTCTTCCACTCAGAACTCAATCCGTCACAATCTCTCGTTGAACCGCTACTTCATCCGCATCCCTCGAGGGCAAGAGGAGCCCGGCAAAGGGGCATTTTGGCGACTGGATCCTGAGTCAGAGGCACATCTTGTGGTAAAGGCCTTCCAGAAACGGCGGCAACGTTCCTACGCTGTTCCAGCCTACGTGACTAGTAATACCTCACCGCAACGCAATTCTGGATCTACCGCCGCCGCCACCGCCACTGCTGGGATCACCACCACTACCACCACCACCACCACCACTGCCAACATATCGCCTACTGTCGTGGAGACCTCTTCAACCCTCCATACGGATAGAAATGCCTCCTCCTCCTCTTCCCTTGGTTACAGTTCGCGTCTCTTCAACCTCCATGACTCCCTCTCAACATCTGCAACTTCGATTCCCAACGCTGAGTCGACGAGTGGAATTAGTTTTTTTCCGAAGGAGTAAGTTGGCTTTGAGGAAGTGGTTGGATGGGCTCCCAATTCCGATTTTCTGTTCTAGTTTCCCTTCAGCTATTCCATCTTGAAGCTAATCATTACCCAAATGCTTTTTTGATTTGATTGATCCGGATAGACATGGAACCAATATGAGAAGACAGTTGTCATTAATTTGTCAGACAGCTCATTGTTGGGGGTCCACTACAACTGCGCTTCGCTTGTACAACTGCTTCCACTGTAGGTCCAGAGATAGGAGATTTCATTCAAACCAATAATGCATTTATACCACTAGATTTCTTTTAATGAAAAAATGGGAAAAGAATTCCACGCATTTTTTCTCTCATTCAGAAACAACAACCTAATTAGCTATCAACATAGCAACACCAAATTGTTTTATCCTTTCACGGTTTTACTTTGCAAAGAGGCTTTTTTTTCCCCCGAGGGCTTTTGGGTTGAAGTAGCCACAAGTGTGATCTATCATTCTGCCCCAGTGAGATACAAATTTGGTGTTAATTTTGCTTTTTCTAAGTGTTTTGCCTCCGAAAACAGGAAACAGTCTAGTCTTGACCGTGTCAGCTTCTATCGCACTTTTATTTCCCACCTATGCGATCATGTGATTGCATGCTACCGACTAAACCGGTGATAATCACCTCGAGCCTAAAGAGGAGTCTAGAAAGGATAATGGACGGGGCATCGTCTCATGAGGGGAGGACTTCCTGACTGTACCTAACTGGTTCTTGTGAAGAGGCTTTGGTGTACACCTTCAAGTTGTATCGAGCGAAGGACTTAAGAAAGAGAGAGAGGCACCTTCTGCAGTCCTCCACAAACACCCGCCCTAGAACCCGTGGAGGATGGGCTCGTTTGCTTCGTGAATCTTGAAGTACGTCAATCAGTCAACAATCTTGTAATCATCAGTGGGAAGTGGAGAGGAGTCAGTTGATAATTTTCCATGAATTCATCAGTTGACGATGAACTTCGTGTCCTACTTTTGGCATCACAGGCGTTAGGCACCACTTTTGACAAATTTCTAGACACGTTAATCATCACTCCTTCTTGCTAAAGCAGCAAAGAGCGTCTATCTGTCATTGTAAACCACGTCGGAGTGATGCCTTCTGCTGTCACTGCACACCGCACCCTCCCCAAGTGCTTTCGCGTTTTTGCGGTCGAATTGACATCGTTTTGAGTCATCTCCATTCATGAAATGAGGATTCATATTTGTAGACAGTAGACGCATTCTCAACTATGCGTTTAAAGACTCTCGTACATCGAAAACCGTGCTAACTTTCTTGATCGCCTGACAGCTCACTTGTTTCCCACTCTATCTAAGTGATTAACTGTAGGGAGTCCACCTCTGCTTTTCTGCCCCTGGAACAAGCTGATTAGTTGACGGAGGGCATCTTTTATCTGATAATTGCTACAAGAGACATGCAGGGGATCGGACGGGGTTGGAGTTCCTCTCCCCTTCTTCCCCCTCCCCCCCCCCTCTCAAGGGTCAAAATATACGCCAGTGTATACTGGCCACTTCTCATGCAAAAGACCACATCGACGGTTGTGTAACTGAGCAGTGAAGGATAAAGGTCATAAACACAAAGGGAATTCACTTTAATTTTTTTTCTCATCCTCTTTTTTTTCACACGATTTCACGATTTAATAAACAACCGGAGTTTCTCCCCCCCTCCCCCGCCTCCCCCCACATCCCCCACATCCCCTCCAATCTGTGCGTGTTCTTGTCGTGGCGATCGCACAAAATTTTACATTTTACGCAGCCTTTTCAAAGATGCTTTTAGGTATGTATGTCACCAAACATTTGGATGTTTTTTTTTTCGTGAAAACAAACAAGTATTTCTTGTGTGGAAGAAACCAAAGTATCGAAGTACACAAAAAAAAAGAACAGATGGGTATTTTCACACCCCATGTATAGAAGGAATGCTAGGTTCCCTCTTTTTCCAAGCAAGAGAAGAAAAAGGCATAGAAGTTCATGCAATTCCACGTGTCTAGTGAGAAATATTTCCCAATTCAGCCTGTGTAGTTATTTATTTTTTTTTATTCAACCAGTGAGAAATTTTACCACTTCATCTCGAAAAGTTATCAATCTTTCCAACTCAAGAACTGTAAATTAGATGAAATGTAAGATTGTGGAAGATGAAAAATGTGCTGAATTAACTTTGAAATGGAGTAGCATAACTCAGTGATGTCTCCACTTTCGACTTCCTTCTAGCGTGGCGAATGAGGAAAACAAAATCTCCACCGTCTGTCTTATTAAGTAGGCCTTCTCCTTGAGATTGTAAAGATTGACCAGTGGTTTTTGGAAAAAAAAAAGACTCTACACCACTTACTTGGAGAAAATAGTATGCTCTGCCTCCTTTCTCACACTGATTTGAATCGGTGCCTGCACATAAACACGGAGAAAATCGCCAACTCAGGACAGTGAATGATGGGTAAATAGGCAACGCCCTCGGTTCCACCTTTCAGTCAAGAAAAACAGAGGATTCGTGTGTAAAGGCGTCACCACCTCGAGGTTACTAGGAGGACCGTTAAGCCTCACTCCATGTGAGGCATTGTTCTCTAAATCTCATCCTAGAAAGCGGGATCTTTAGTGAATCAGGTCCTGGGTGAGGAAGGCGGGCAGGTAGCCGCATCATCACCTCCGTAGCAATCCTCTCCAGTTGGCCAAATAGTCTCGGTCCCTCAGATCGCTGTGTTGGCAAGCCACCTAGGCATGACCAAGAGATGCTTTTAAGGACAAAAGGTCAACCAAGCAGGAGGAGGCTTACGTCTTTTGCGATTCACAACAGGGGAAATTGACTTCAAGGCGATATTAAACTATGCTCTTTTAAGATCTCTGATCGTTGTCAAGACACAAAACATTGTCACCACGCCTTCATCAACTGAAAGTAGTTTCCTGAGTGCATACAATCAACTACAAAGTCATCTTTGTCGTTGCGTGAGGTGATTAGAAATGTTTTGATCAGTCACACCACACCACATAACTGCCATACGTCTTGCTTTGCTTTATTTTGTCTCAGTTCTTGTTTGTGGGTATGGCAAAACGAAAAGCAAGGTGGCAAAGAAGAAGAAGAAGGAGAGAGGATGATGAAGAGGCGGGAGGGTTGTAAACTGCAACGCAAAGTGGCAATTCTGCCAACACCAGCAACAGCATCAACATCCACCGCGACAACAACATCATCAATCGCCTCCGTTTGTGCAGACCTCTTAGGCAGACAGGAGAGCAGACGGGAATGAATAATTAATCCTCCCCCAGTGTCGATGATATGGAATGATTGTGTGGGCGTGTTTTGGTGTTACTCTGCCCTTTCACAAATCGCATACACCGTGATAACGTTCAAATACCCTTTGGTGAGGGGTGGAAAGGAGTTTTACGGGGCGAAAATAGTCCAATTTGGAAGATTTTCCCCTGTTGGAGGAGTGATGAAATGTTCAATTAGTTCAACGACCACTAGTAGGGTGAGTAGACTAAAAAGAAAAGGTTGAAGACCGTAAATGAACCTGTTTTGACAGGATGATGTTGATGTGACACTCACTCGATGCATCCACCCAACCGTCACACTTTGAGAGTTGGAGAGGGGTGAAGGGAGTTGTCGTTATTTCACGACTATTCGTGACAACTTGGATGCTGTCACGTGCACCCCTTGACAGAGTGATCAAAGCAAGGTCACAGCTAGGTGTAGTGCATGTGAAGGTAATGCGTGATCATTCACCGCCTCGGAGGCACTACTTTGCTCCATTGAGGCTCAAAATTACCAGGTGACGCCTCCTTCAGACGCGAGTAAGTAGCCTTGGCGAATTCCAGTGGCTTGAAGTGGTGGTGCGACTCAAAGAAGCATTACCGTCTACGAATTGCTGTGTCACGAGGAGTGCCACGGCCATGATGGCAGCTTTTGCTTATTTAAGCAGCCGACAACCTCCCTCCCGCTTGCTTCAGTTATGGGCTGAATGATTGGGAGATGAAGCATGGAGAAGTCAGAAAGGTGGGCGTTTGCGTTACGGTCACATTTCACGTTGATGGGATCTTGTGGGCATAAATTTTGATTTTGTCGTGTTCACCACACTCAGTTCTTCTCGCCTCCACCTCACCTCAAATTCTTCCTTCAGATTCACAGAAAAGGAGCAAAGCGTACTTTCTCTCTTCCTTTAAAGAGACTCGAAACTTCTCATTGATGGTATTTGATTTGTTGCTGTGGCATCGAATCTTGTTAGGCTTCTCCCTTACTTCTGTGGGTTGAAGGGAATTGCTTGAAGCCCCCCAACTCCTACCAATGTTTAAATGCCCCGCCTTCCCTTCTGTTGTGGCTGCCGATTTCTTTGGATACCCTAGTCAAGGTGAATTGAATCTTTTCAAAGAAGCAACTAATCCCACTCCAAGATCACATTCGGTTAGGGACTCCAGATATAAAAGAAATATGCGTGGGGAGAAGGTTGTTTGGAAAGGAATCCAACTCTAAGGTTTGCTTCAAATTGTTGTCGGTGTGTGTGTGTGTGTGTGTGTGTGTGTGTGACTTGGCTATGATTGCGGAAAGTGCCCGTGTTCAACGGAGGCGCAAGACTCCTGTGATTACTCAGCCCGCACCCACGCACACCACACCGCCAGTGTGTAAACGGGCGCACACACCAACACACACACACACACACACACACACACGTAAACAAGTCCAACTGCAAAAACAAAAACAACGGCGTACTGCTGCTGCTGTTGCTACCACTGTCATCCCTAAGGCTTCTCCTAAATTTGGGCCAGTATACGCACACACAAACACACAAAGGAAACTGCCAAACTTCGACTGATTTGATTTAATCGAGGGAAAACCATCATTGTGCACAAAGGACACAGGTCAAGGTGGCAAACCATTGGATGACTGGGAATGGTACAATCAACAGAACAGTTAGGTTCATTAGGAGGCCGAACTTTGGTAAATGTTAAAATAACAAAGGACAAGAATAGGCCAACTCACAATCATAGCCTCACCCATGTTCCGGGTCTTATTCCAAGGGATGGAAAAGTTCAAATTCCAATCGTTAGTCTGTGCCTTAGTGCGTATACGCTCCTCGCTTTTTTTTAATTGAATATCTTATTTTTAACCTGAGTTTGACAAAGGTTATTCGGCTCCAGTGCAGAAAAATAAGCGAAATAAGCGGTTTTTAAGCACTAATGAAGGGAGGAAGTAGTTGAAGCAAATGTTGTCTAATCTCACGGAGACCAGTTCTTTTCGATGGCAGAATTTTCTCCTTTAATGAAGATATTAAACAAATAGGAATTTTATCCTATAAAACTTGTACTTCCCTATCACATACTTGTGAAAAGAAACAAAGCAACCAGCTCATCGTTCTCCACAAATAGACTTAGCGTCCCGGATGGTTGGGTTTGAGTTACGACTCAAAGCAGACAATGCAACAGACAACATTGCCCACCCAAATTGTGACTATTGTCGTGGATTTCGCTTTGACGTGGCGGCAGTAACGCCATTGGCTGTAGGCCACAGCCACACATGGGAAAACTTGGTACGTGATGAAATGGCGTAATCAACAATTGTGGAGTCAACACCATCTCAGCAACGCTAATTTATGCCCCCATCAGTAGCCGAGAGGACTTGAAAATGTCTTCAGGAGAACCACGCTTAATGTAAATGCAGAAAGTTTCTCTTGAGAAAAAAACATCGAGTCTAAAGTGAAGTAATGAGGTCACTGTGAGGACAGGGCGGCTCTTTCCAAATTACGTCTCGTCGATTTCCTCTAACTGAGGTCGCAAAGTAGGCGTGGCGCTTCTGACCCCATCGAAAATGCGGATTGGTTTCTGTGGCTAGTCAGGGATCGCTGACACCAACAGAATTGAAGGTGGAGGAATTTGTGGGTGACCCCCCACGAAGGATTAGACCCCTTCATTGTGCCAGATCTGAAAGACTGGGAGAAGAGGATAAGGAAGACTCATGGTTGAGGAGGGGCAATTCTTTCCATTCTCCTCGGTCAAAAAAGGACCGGGAATTTAATTTCCACCTTTAAAGAACTGTTGTCAATGAGCAGTGGAATGATTTTCGAAAGGTTGTAATTATTGAGATTCACCCGTTTCATTTGCAGTAGCGATTCTTAAGATATTTGAAGGATCCGCTTTCAGGGAGGTGGAGATAATGCCCAAACCTTGAGGTTACGTCATTGGGAGGAATGAAACAAAGCCACTGGCATTTCATTAATCACTGTACCTCCAGGCGCTACGGAAGGTCGATGGGTGAGGGTGCAAAAAGTATTTCTGCTTCTGACCTTATCCAAGAAATTGCGCCCCAACTATAAAGGAAAGCAATCGAGATGAATTCCACTGAAGATAGCTGTAAATATTCTACCTATACTGTCATAGTATATATGGCATTAAAAAGGAGTGGGGATCGAGTTAAACTTCCAAAGTATCGGCCGTAATGACCACTTTTTGCATTCTTTCTCTTTTTCTTTCAGTCCAATGGCTGGCGGACTGTCTTTGTTTAAAAACTCCGGCACAGGTCTCTTTACCCGCGATGATAGCATCATTGCCTCCAGTATCCTCCTGGCCCGCAATTCTCTCATGAATCGGGGCTCAGAGACTCCTTCCACTTCCATACCGACTCCCACCACCGCGACACACCTCTACTCCCAATTTCAGAATTACTACCACCTTCATGAGAACGGTATTTTCCCTTCCCCCATTATCCTTCCTTCTTCGACCACTACCACCGCTACAGATGGTGAGGGATACTCTTTACAACTGCCAAACCTTACAGCATCGCTCCTCCGAAGTCGTTCAGACTCACTAAGTCGTCGGGCGTCGGAACCGAACCTGCAGAAATTCGGTGCGTCTGCGGACAATTTTAGCGCTGTAGCAGCTGCTGCGGCAGCGGCTACTGCTGCTGCTTCTACCACTACAGATGAAGAAATAATGATGCAGCAGAAGGTAGGCACTGAAGGTTGTGGTGCATGACGAAACAACTACGAATTTTCCAGCAAATAAGACCTTCTAGGCAGGATCTTGAATTACACTTACAGATGTTGTAAGGCATATCATTCATGGGGTAGCTTTGTCGAAAGCCTATAGAAAGGACAGGATACATCGTTGTCGTCGTTGAGATGGAGTGGTATTGTAAGACCACTTGTAAAGCAGGGGTGGAGAGGACCTCCGAATCCACTTTCATTTTGCAACACTGTCGCTATTATTTTCCTCTATCTACAGAATACAACTGAACAGTTGGTTCGTGCCCTTCGTGGGAACCTTCTCCTGGAAAGTGACTCTTCACTTACACCCACTACCGCTAGCAGTGCAGCTCAACCTCCAACCCAGACGAGCTCCGAGACGGAGCTGTATCAGTCACCAATGCGAGGAGCTTCCCAAGTCTACGACGAAGACACCGAGGATATTGTCGATGATGACGAATCTACCATTTTTGTTCAGGAGAGCAACGAAGGCAGGAACAATAATGGTGGTGAAGATTGCACCGGTACCAAAAACAATAACGAAGTTACAACTCCTATCGCTATGACGCATTCATGAAGGAATAGCCTCCAGTGAAGTACCAGAACGAAATCCTCTTGCATTTTGTTGTCGAGATCCACAAAGGGAAGTCTGCATCACCTCCATCCATCTTTCCATCCACCGAGTACCCATCCATAGACATCCCCGATGCTGAAAATAATGTATTGTGAGATAGCCTGTACTGTTCCGCTTCTAACTTCTTTTGCTGTCTGTTCCTTTTTTTGACTCTGGTTCCCGATGTTGGGCGAACAAAATAGATGCTTTTACTATAGTTAGCTTTCTTCCTTCTCCAAAGACCACTTTGGCAGCAACCTGTTGAAGCAATTGGTTGGTCGGGAAGCTTCCCAACAGTGATTCAGGCGAAGATCAAAGAAACGTCAGATGAACTAGTGAATGATTGGTTACAATTGTAGCTTTACATGTTATTTTTCGAAGACTTAGTAGAGCGTACTGTTGTGGAGGCACGTTAGAGCGTCCAATTTATGGTGCTGGGGATTGTAGCGGGATTTTCCCGTTCCTCCTCTTCCCTCCTCCCCACCTTGCTATAAGAAGACCGAGTTCCTCTAGTCATCACTTTATTTAGGGAAAAAGGCAGATAAAACGGTCCAAATCTACGGGAGTTGGGACTCCGGCTCCAGAGGGGAAGAAGCGAACTCATCTGCGGCCACGTGGATATTGCATTCCCGCCTCTCACCTACAGAGCGCATATAAACACCACCATTATTGCAGAGATGCTAGGCGTATCAGTTCCCTCCCAACTCGGTTCTCTCTTCTATAAGTACCATTCTCAGTAGTTTCAATGATCCTTCTTCCCATTTCGCTTTCACAAACTGCAATGGGACTTGACGATATCCTCGAGGTCAATTGCCAATAGCAGCGTCTATGGAAGAGAACCCTACGATTCTGAATCATAAATCGCTGTGGTCGTGGCCATGGTAAAAATGCATCCCAAAGCGGTCTCGACCCAATGAAACTCAGGTTCTCCATTATCTCAAAACGAGGGTCCTTCACGCCTAGCCCTCAGAAATTTGCCCATTCAAAGTAGAAGCCTTAATTCCCTAGCCTTTGGCAGGTTCCTATTAGGACTTCGCGGTAAGGCATGCCAATAGGGAGGGAGATGTATTCGTGGCCCAATGGTAGAGCTGGAAGAACTGTGAAGGCGACATGAATGGTAACTCTCACGCCGTAGTGGTGCCCGAAGCTCCTCGTGGTTTATTAAAACAAGGTTTTACTGTACAAAATTTAGTCAACAAGTCGAACGTATAGTGATAGGTCAATCACCATTCTGTCATTTGTTTCCCAGATGTAAGGCAAAAGGGCTACCATTTTGCATTTCCCAGGAATCGACTGGAATAACCATTGCGGAGTTGTGCATGGTTGTGGTGCTACTTCCAAATCATTTGTCAAGCACCGCTAGAAAAAGTAAGAGACTACTCGTTGTGTTGCAAATGCACCTGAGAAGCCGTACAGATTCCATCCTAGTAATGCCTCTCGGCATGCATGTTCCATGGAATAAGGTGATAGCATTGTCTTTTTAATCAAGGGTGGTACGTAAAACAGGCTGAAGCTTATTTATAATTAGTCGCTGATAGCTCTCGCAGATACGTTCGTGGTCATGTGGAAGGGACTGCTGTGGTGTGTCTCAAAGCAGTCTGTGACATCCATGGATCCTCAATGAGTTGAAAGGCACGATCGCAGTCTTTGGGTAATATTTACATCAAGCAAAATATTCCCAAAAACTCACTATTTACGTTTTCGCCTCCAAGGTCACGGGTTTGCAACAGCCTGATTTTTCATTTACCTCCGCCTCGTGTCGCATGTATGTGACGCAAGTTCTTCAACAGAATTTGTAGTAACTGGTTGCACCGAATTGTGCGTCACAAACTAAGTAATCAACTAGCAGCCAGAAAGTTCTTAATTTCGTAATATCCTTGTGTTTTGCAATTTTCTTTAGGTAGTTGTCATAGTCATATAAAATACACTTTTTTTCCCAAAAGTCTTGGCATCAAGTGTGTTCCAGTAAATATTATTGAACCTTCTTAATATTATTTGCTAATATTGAATTTTATCATTCGTTATTTTACACTTAGACAATTTGTTGCAACATCTGCTCCTGCTGACCGTTTTACCCCTAAAAGCTTATGAACTTGACCCAGCCAATAGCAGTCCCATCTCACCTTTAATTCCTATTTGTCTCTTTTATTTGTTTTATTTGCCATGCTATTGTCTAACGCCGGAAAAGAAGTGGAGAAGAGGGGAAATGGGAATGGAGGAAAGCATAAGCTCTGGAAGGGTATTTGATTAAATACTACTGATTGATATAAGAAGTAGGATATTGTCTAACCCACTAATCTCATGCATTGCAGTACACACAACGTGTACAACACGATGAAGCCATCGGATTCAGTAAGAGGTTTTTGGGTGACATTAAAATTAAATGTCACCTCATTTATGCATACCTTTTGTGGCCTTTTGGTGATCGACGCCAAAGGCTGACTGTGGAGAACGAGAAGGACAACTCAGACGAGGTGTGTCGGGCCGACCAGCATAATTTTTAATCAGAAGGAATACTTAGTGGTTTGCTCACTCCTCCTCCAACTTCTGGTGCGTAATGCACTTGATCCGTAGATAACAGCACCACTTGGATTAAGGCGACATTCTGCTACCAGTATGCGGTCAAGTCTTTCAGACCGCGTGATCCGTCTCCCACCTCCTGTGACAAGCTGCAAGTGACGCAATTTCTCTTGTCTTTCAATTAGCCTCCCTGGAGCTAGTCAATGTCATGACAGTTGCATCACATGTAGTACATGCAAACCCACCTATCGCCATCCCCAGTAGCCAACTCAAACCGACCCCCTTTCAACTTTCCATCTACCTCTACTTCACGTTATTACCTAGTCACCTACCCTAATGTTATATCTCCTTTTTTACTACATTTTTATGGATCACTTGACTCGGCTCCGGCTAAGGAGTGCAAATAAATTATAGTTAGCTTTTGTTTTGTTGTCCAATGGGAGATTTTGTTCCATTTTGGAAGCACTCCAGTGTGGACAACTATTAATCTACATGACTGCCATTAGCTGGGCATGCGTGACCTAATCTATCGGCCAGTAAAGCAACGCTAACTTCTCCCCCCCATTTCGAAAATAGAAGACCATAAATTTCCCAATTATTTCCTGTTTACATAAGTAGGAGATAAAAAAAAAGTGACCTACTGATTTAAGGTGGGGAGATAAGTAGTATAACAAAGTTTGTAAGGTAAAAACAAGTACCAGTGGAAAGCCACACTTCATGAGTTGAGCATGGTTTTCCACTTGCTGTCTATTAATTAATGCCTGGAGGATGTGGTGTGACTGCGTTAAAGAAGGTGAAGTCACTATTTTACTTTATTTTATCTTAATGAGTTTAAAGGACATGTGGTGGAAGCGAACACAAGGCGTAAACAGTGGAATGACGCAAGAGCTGACAAAAGATGAAGACATTTGTTCAGTTAAGCACAGGAAATAGTCAAAACACTTGACGCAGTTTTCGGTAGAACTGTCGAATTTCAGGTGTAAAATGCATACGTTGAAAGACCTGAATGAAATCCTGTCTCCTCATTGGCTTGGCGCACGTCCATGTAGCGTCTTGTGCTCTTCATCGCCTTCCCTCAAAAATCATTGGACACTTCAAATCTATAACATGGAAGTTGAAGTGGGTACGACACAGAACGGGTTGGCCAAAATTTACTTCCTGTTGATTCTGGTGAATGGTCACATCTCTTCTCCCCTTACCGTCTGCATCACGAACCACTGGATCACCTGATGCATGGTATTACCGAACCACATAGTTGACAATCAACGTGTCCAGAAGTGTGCTGAGTGTGTGTGTGGGTGATGTAAAATGGTTTACGACGACATTAATTGGGAGCGGTGAAGCAATGGTTGAGGCCATCAAGGCGGGTCATCACGCTAGACTGTCATGTGAGTGAGTCCCATTTAGACGGCATGCACCCACACACAGGTGACAACACTATCTGAGGCTTCCAAATTCAGCTGCTCTCTCCTATTTCCTGATGCATGGTGTCATGAAACGTGCCCTTCCTACAATTTTCTTGCCTTTGTCAAACATAGGATGGTGGCGTTGATTACTTTGTAACCATCTGCCCACCACACTCGCACCACTTACTCATTCCCAATTAACGAAGAAACACGGCTTAATTGGCACGAAACTATGCATGTTTTAGGTGTGTTTTGTGTGGTGCATTGATGGCAGCTTGTTGAGTGGAAATAGTTCGCTTTCCAAAGTCCAGGCAACGCTTAACGTCGAGATCCATTCACTCGGTACAACCGTTAGAGTGGTAATGGAAAATATACCTCTAAGAAAAACCCACGACCTTCTGAACTGCTGACTAGTGATACAACAAGACGGTGGATCTGTTAATGTTCCTTTGACACAGGGCAATGCATAACCACACAACACCTCATTTCCTATGAGATGCATCCCAAACCATCCTTGTGAGAGAGTCCGCAGTTTGAGGCTGGAGAGAGGGAAAACGATATTCCTCCTCCTCCTCCTCCTCCTCCTCCTCCTCCTCCTCCTCCTCCTCCTCCTCCTCCTCCTCCTCCTCCTCCTCCTCGTCGCGGCTTTTCTGGCCATTGGCCAATTGCATGTCAACTAGATGATACAATTGGGTGTCCAAATTCATCCGCATTTATTCATTGTTTTTATAAAAAAAAATTACCCGTAGTTTCTCCTTTTATCAAAAATTGCTTGACTGTTTATCAAATATTTAAGAACTCAATGTCCAAATTTAGTTTTAGCGCCATCCTGATGTTCACACTTCATTGTCTCCTGCCAGACAATGTGCTGTAAATTGAGAAAAATAAATTAAATTTAGTATGATGTAAAATTCTCTGCCAGTACTTACTGTTTAAATGAACTGAAAGGCAATTAGTGGAGCCTGGTAGAAAGATATTTATGCCTTCTGGTAGCACTGATCCAGGCTCTCAAGATCGTGCTATTGTCTTCCACCGAAACGACATTTGTCATGCAGTTCTGATACCACTCTGCATATTGCCCTTCCGGAAGTGTATCAACTTCCATGTTCGTTGAAGCTATTCAGTGCGTTGTATTTGTAGATGGAATGAGCGGTTCCTATACAAGTGGATGCCGGTCCTGCATTTTGATGACCAGATACTGCAACAGAACTCCACGAAGAAAGTGATCTGAGACGTGTATGCTTTCGGCACCCACGTCATTTCCAGTCAAGAGGGGGAGGCAAAGGGGTTTTAACGAATTCTTCGCCACCTTTTGCTTTGATCATAAGGATAGACTCCGACGGCAAGTGTTGTCTAGGCCCCTGCAAGTTAACCATTCCCACCGAACCGTCTGTCTGCAGCCCGCTACACAAACCATGTAGGCGTGAGTAGATGGTTTGGAGGCAATCGACAGCATTCTCATATGCTAAACCACCTCTCATGACATAACTCATCAGAAAGTATTCAAAATGCGGCGTTTCTTATGAAAGGTGAGCTGAAGAATAAGGGGGTAGACAAATTGAGGGAACCTCAAGCTTGTTGTTACCTGTGAGTGAATGCATGCCATGAGGACGAGAGCCACATGCACGGCAGAGCCTTGTGCAATGGTCTCGCTTGGTATCTTCAACACTCCTACTTGATGTTTCCTCTATAACATTAGACAAAGCTCTCAGCATACTTCCGGGACACGTATGTAGGGAGTGATTTGGTTCAGTAGTACCATGCATCAATTGTTTGTGATGTAGACGAGAGGAGGGAGGAGAAGAGGAAGTGGCTTCCTGTATGTGACGTAGGTTGTGTCTTTAAATAACTCTCCACTGGGATCAACAGAATACAAATCATTTCTGTTCACCCTACGAATCGCTCCATAAATTTGAAGAGTGATTTCTGCTGCCATTGTTCATTGTTGCTTGTTGAAACTCAACTCCATCCAGTTGACATGACACACTATACGAAACGAGACTTCCGCCTGGTGGGAAGGCGGTAGGGAGCGTATACTGTACCAACGGAGAGACAGAAAGCCCTCAAGACTTTGCTATGCATGTATCCCACAGGTCTTACCACTACAAAGCTATTTAGAGCCAATTCAAGGTGGATTGAAAAGGATTTATATTAAAGGCCTAACTCCTTAAGTGATTAGATCTGATTGCCATCTAATTTGCCTTTCTTTCTAAGTTGTTTTTTATTATTACATCCTTTTACTACCTTGAATAAGAAGCCCTCTTCCCTCCCCTCTCCGTGGACTGTTTGTCTGATACACAAAAGTGACCTCCACTAGGACTTGTACGTGGTCTTGCTCCACCCCCCACAAAAGCTGAAGGAAACAACAGAATGCCTCCAAGGCGGAGCTGACTAGATGAAAGAATGTGAGTTTACGAGCGGTCAATTATTTGATGTCAAAAAATTGGGCACAAACTCTCCTCGCAAGCTCATTTCCTCTTTTATCTTACCAAAATTCTGTTGATTTAACCAACACTTTGGCGTTTGTTTGTCCACCGAAGGTGTGGCATTCTCGGTTGAGCCGAGGAGGAATGATATGTGAAAAGGTAGAACAGAGATTAAAGAGCCCGCGTATTTAAAATGCAAAGTGAAAAGAAAAACAAATATCCTTTTGTCACAATGTTGATTCAATGGAAAAAAGATTTATGTTTTGTGCAAAGCTTTATACACAAAGCTAGCTCATTTCTTTGAAGTGAAGATGCTAGTGGCTTAGAAATAATTCAAATAAAGTTGGTAGAACCTATGATACCGCCGGAGGGCTCCATCTCTACGGTTGAGCATCACCATCGGGGTCTCCACTGAGGGTAGAGAGGACGAGTTGATGGTGTGGAGGAACACAGTGTCCTCTCTCAGACTGACGAACAACATCTCAAGGTGACTGAGACTTTGCTCATGGAATTTACTCTACCAACTCATCCATCCATCCATCAACAGCATCGGTTGAACTCAAACACACACACACACACACACACGCTCACAGACACCTCTTTGCGTCGTATCATTGTAACGTAGAGAGTTCTCTCACGACAGACTTGACAAATGACTACTTATGGTTGTTTGTGTGTGTGTATGTGCGCGTAAGTCAATTGATTGATGCCTTCCCTCCTTCTGCTTTAGTGTGTGTGTGTGTGGATGGAATGACCTTGGAGGTTTTTGGAATGCTCAAATCGAGTCACCCTCGTGGCGTGAGGTAGTGTTTGTTTAGAGCAACCTCTATGGTGCCTTATAATACCCACAATCGCTCCATCCATAGAGCCTTGTACGTCGGCATATTTGTTGCCACTGCCTTGGAAGTTTGTCAATCCTTAGTGGAGCAAAAAAGCTGATCAAATTTAACGAGGACCTTTGATTTTATGTGAGTAGGCGAGAGAAAGTTATAGCACTCATTTAAGGGATTTTCTAAAGCCTGAGGAGAGCAGCATGCATCGCGCCTCGACCTCTTTCATAGCCGTTCTACTTCTGGAGTGGAATGGTGCATCCATCGGCCTTCACCACCTCCAACGATGGAATTTTAGAAACCCCAAGCCTCAATGGTTGTAACCACAGTTTCCATCTCATAATCATCGGCAGGCCTGATGGCCCACACTATGGAGTGGGATCTTCATGCCTGAGCAGAATGTCATTGCACCGTGTTTGAAATCTTTTGAAGCCATCCACAGGTGCTATTTCGTTCTGTTGTGCAAAAGACCACTCTTTTACCTTCATTCTGTGTCCCATGCACGCACCGCCACGGTTACGTGCCACTGTGATAAATGGTGTTTGGGCTTGACCATGACAGGCGCACTGATTATTAGACCTATGACACACCTGTTTGGTGTGGCGACAGTGGCGTGCCTTGTCATTACATAACTGCGAAATAAAAAGCCTTGTTATTTTTTGCTTTAAAGCAATCAGTGCCTTGTTTTTGCTTGTACTGCTAGCTGTAGGGACCCTTTGGTGCTCACGAGATCACTGATCCTCATCCATCCATATGGTCACTCGGCTCTCCTTGAGGACTGCTGAGCCGTCAATTCGGTGTTGATGGCTTTACACCAATCCTAACGAAGTTAAACAACAATTACGATCGTCATCATAGGGTTAAAGAGGAGGTAGGGTAAGGGGGCGACCACCGTCTAATTCCAAATTTGGCCTAGATGCAAATAGTGGAGTGAGGCCAGGTGTTAAATGGGCAACAGGAGCGTCTCTAAAAATTGGTTACCACTCGCCGCGATCCGAGGACATGGCTGTCCCCTTGCTTAGCATTTGCTTCCATGATGCTGCCCTGCATTCCGAGTGACACTCTTTTCTTGGTCACAAAGATTCGATGTGAATAAGACAATCCTAAATCAAGATGTCAACAACTTGGAAGTGTATGTGCAAAAACAACGCAGGACTATGCTTATAGGCTTGCTTATATGCCGAATTGCACTTTATAGTAGGATGATACTGACTTTTCGCGTCTCCTTGCCGAGAACGCAGCTAAGGGAATTAAGATGAAAGAGGAAAGTACGCGTCTGGCACTCTTAGACTTGCCATCGAGTAAAAGAGGTGTTCATAACGAGCTAGTGTCTGGTTGTGAGGGGACGGAAGATTAGGGATTAACTAGGCAAAACCTCTAGCTATAACTTAATCGAGTCGTTTTATGCCCATCGTCAACCCTTGTAGCCACATTGAAACGCAGCCGCTGGGTAACTTTTTTAATGTTTTTAAATATTTATTATTTCCTGAAGTGCTAGTAAATAAATTGTGACAAGAACGGAAATAATACTTTAATTTCCGTTCCAAAAAGTGTTTTTCCGTGAAAAGTGGTTAAAATCGAGGAGTGATTTAATCTCACCAAAAGCAACAATTCGTTTGAGCAAAATAGGTAAGCGTGTTTAAGTTTGGTGTAAAAGAAATTAGTCAACCCGAGCAATATTTATTGATGCTAATGTTCAATCACGAAATGATTTTGTAGCTATTGCTTAAATTTAATTAAATTCAAAGTAGTTGTTTCGCACGAATAGGTCATTTTTATTGTTTAAAACGGCAGATAGCTTCTGTAGATTACGAAACTGCAAATGCATGTACCCTAGATTGCGGATTGTTTTGCTAAAGATTGTGTTTACATTGGGCAAATACGCGTGTTTTTAAAAGGAAGTGCTTGCAAAAAAAAACCGGCCACAACGCTTCTCTTTAGTCGAATCACTATGTGCGGATCCCCCCAATTCCCTCCAAAAATATGTGGAGGAATCAAAGTTGCAGAGTCTATAAGATCGTGTTTTTCGTGCTTCAGGTTTGCGCTTGCTTAGTGCGGTGGCGCTCGAGGCTCTTCTGTTGACGTTATGCAAGGTGTGCGTTGCTGCGCAGACCCTAGTCATAAATGTGCAGGGGAGATGGTAGGCTGTAAACAGGGGTGCTACATGAATGCCGAGCTGACGCCTCCTCATTGCTGACGCAACAATGGGATTCTCGTTTCAAAGTGGCGTCACTAAAGCATTTCGCACTTTGCCCCTTTTCCATGAGCCATTAATCTTTTGAGAAATAAATAACCCAGGGTCCCATCTTACATGTTTACCATTTTTAGGGGTTTCGACTTAAAAAATTGGGGTTGATTTGTTGTCGATTTCTATGCTACCCTTGTGAGGAGAGAAAAAAGTATTTGGCGCAAATGTTGATGAACCATTTGTGGTACATCCTGGTGACAGTAGTAAAGAGAACATGCTTTGTGCTTCTTCTCCAATACAGCTTCAAATGTGACTTTCACCTGTCCATTTTCGTGTTGCGGCTGACTGAAAGGTCGGAACACCCAACAGCTGCTGATGTACAACTTTTTATTTCAATTGCTAAAGCAAATTTACCGACACACTGCGCACAGGACATATTTTCTCCACACAACAGAGGACTGCCTTACTTGGTAAGGTTGATCTACTTCTTTTTTATGACCACCTTTCCATCGTAACGGCATTTCTCATGCAGATCAGCTAGGGTAGCTAAAGTGTCAGACATAAACAATCACGTGACCTGCTCTGACGCGACAAATTTCTGTTTCTTCGCCTGTCGTTATTGTTTTCCATAAAAGCATAAAACTTGGGCCAAGTCAGTATCATTGAAAATCCTTCCTCAACATCTTGTTAAATACAGCAGCCTTAGAGGCAAATTGACCATCAAAACAACACACACGGAAATTTCCTTATTGCAGGGTAACACTGTCGCTGAAAGTAACGAGCCGACCAAATCACCTACCACTACTCAAAACCTGAAAATTCAATTATTTGTAGACTAAGAGCCTTGGGGTTTTGCACTTACCCAGTTTCCTTTGTGATTCAATTTAGTGCACCTAGTAGTTGTCAATGCCTGATAAAGAAAACGCCCCACTCATTTGTGTCGTGTGAGCTCGGATGAGATGGTAGAAACGTTGAGCAGGACTAGTGATGGTAGCAAATGCGTTAGCTACGGAATTGAGGGATGAAGAACCAGGTGAATGGATGATCTAAGGTATGCGTTTGTCGATGAGTAAGACAGAAGTAAATTAATATTTATGATTCTACGAATGGCTGAACGTGTGGAGGAGGCGATTTGTCATCGAGGTCTGGTCTCGTAATAGTCAATGAATCAAATCGTGTTGATGTCCACTTTTTTGAAGTTTCATTACCCTTGGACTCACATCCCGATGGCTAAATGTGGTATGTCTGAAGCCACAGACCAAAAACTCTGTTTACTGCCTGTCAACGCACCTATGTCAATGAAGAGGACGACAACATCCACCTTTGTTGTTGTGGTTACACCTTTTAGCCGCTGATACAGAAAATAAATGTGGTTGGAGCATCCTACTTATTAAGTAATAAGTCGATTTTAACATCTGGGTAGCAGGCGTGGGTTAAGGTCCTTTGATTATTTTTTTTGCCTTGTCAAATGCTTCACACCACTGAATGGCATTCATACACACTTTTGGGTATCCAGATTTGCTCACACCCAACGAACAATCTCGCCTATTCCATCTCACATATGATGGGCCATAATAGTTCGAACAACCATTTTCTTCAGCTTTCCATAAAACTCCATCCTTATCTCCAGCTCTCATCTCACCTCATAAAAATTGTAGCACAATCCCTCCAAGAAGTTCCGCTTGCACGATCTGAGGTGTTTTTGCCAGTATCCTCTCAGTTAGTCCTAATTTTTTTACCTGTTTAATGCTTCCCATTAGAGGGTTCAGTATAACTATTTGAAGAGTAACCAATCGCCTCTTCTATTAAATTATTTCATTCATGCACATACAAATGTAAGACTACATCATCTCCAAAGCTGGAAAAAAAGTAACACATGTTTGACTAACTTACCACATAAAATTGTGTCACATCCATTATTTACAGTGGAACAAGTCGTTTTGACAAGTATTGTGTGATTTGCTATTAGTACGATTGATAGGCTGGCTAGATGTCTCCACAACCGTGGTGTAGGCAAAAATGACGGAATTTGTAATAATTTATTGCTTTGCCTCTCTCCAAGTCCTTCAGGAACTAAAGAACGTCTCGGGTCTCCACCATCACCACCTCAGGTCAAGAGCATGCCAAGGCAGACGATTTGAAAGGACCGCGTGGCCCATTTGTCAGAGCAAATTGGAGCGTCAAATTTCTGTCCTTGCCTATTTCCTTGAGGCAATTCTTAGGTACTTCGAGTTGTGGTTATGCACGCTCCCTAGCTACCACACCAGCACGACGAAAGTAGTTGGCGTACACGTTGACGATGAGGAAGCTGGGCTTCCTGAAGGAGGATGTCAACAGCCCACAAGATCTCCAGCTTTCTCCCCCTATGTGCAGCCTGCGCGCAAATCTCTCCACCACCTTTATCCCGGAGTGACAACTGGCGTGCTAAATGTCAAGGGCAGTCGACTTTTCCTACATACACATTCAACGGAAACACGAATCAAAAAGTCCTCCATAACTGGAATTTTTTGTTAAAGAATAATGTCTTTTATCATTGAAGAGTTGTTTAAAAACAAGGTACGAGACTAACTTCTTTGTCTCTCACATGCGTGGTAGGGTAGTAGGGCTCATGCCCATAAAAACGGCTTTTTCAAAATCAAGAAGCCAATAGGTGCGATTCGTACCATATTCTCTTATAAGTATTTCCTATTGGAGAATGTCCTGCTATCGTTAATGCCGATGCTTCGCTTTGGGGATGTGAGGAAAAGTTGATGTGCCCTTCGGCTGTCCGGAACTATTGCCCCTGCCCACGCTTACATTGGTCAAGGGTGTCATTTACCAGACATCAGTCCCAAACAGGATGACTCAGCGGAGTGTGTAGCGGTCACAGGTAGGGGCAAACAGGTTATGCATCGCGCCAGCTGTAGGGGAAATAGCCACGAACCAACTGCTCCGGTAATCGGATCCTCATGCAACTGGAGCGATACTTGACCTCAACGTGACTGATCCCTGCTGTCAATTCTACTGCAATGAGGGACTGGGAAGCGCCAGTTAGCAGTAAGAACATTGGCCCAAAAGTCGAGTCCAGGAAGACATTTAAACTAGTTCTATGGGGGCATGGTTTCGCCTCACTTCCTCCTTGCCCCCTGATTACCACTTCAGCCTCGATCAGTCAGGTGGAGGAGGTATCGCGCGTTCAATTAGCTGACACCTTCACACAGGTGCATTATACAGCTCCGTAACGAGATGTCCCGCAGACCACAGAATAGGTATAATTGCGGAAGGGAGACTGTCCGTCCATATGTTACATTGTTCCATTGGAACTGTAGAGTCCCGTCCCAAGGGGAAGGGCCACTCGCATGGCGCTAAGCCAATGCCGCGCAGAGCGGAAGTACGACCAGCAGGCAGGGGAGTGTCCGAGCAGTTAAACAACCAGTGAAACAAACCATGAAATCGGTACAAAGACAATCAGCACTTGTATTGCTACTTGCTGAGAGAACATCAAAATGCAATTTCCCCCAAGGCGTGAGCATCCTGCAGGTATTTTATTGTCACCCTGCTCAACCAATCTGACTGCGACACGCGACGAGTTGTTGGGGCGACAAATTCTACTGATCAACAGACAAGTGACCCATGTCACACAGGCCTGTCTGACAGATTAGATGTGTAAACTTACCTCTGCAAATAAACAAGGTAAGTAAACAAATAGAATGGTAGCGCTCTCCAAAATAGTCAAATCTATTTTGTTAATCATTTCACTGACACCTTATTGATCTCTAACGTTCCAAAAAGATTAAATGAATCTTTCTCACACATGACTGTAAAAGAGCCGATCTAACATCGAAAACACGAATAATTGCAGCGTCCCAAGTCTTTCCTAAAGTTGCGAGGAATTTAAGTAGTATGGGAGAGGATATATTACTGACGTGGAGAAGGATTGAGAGGCAACTGGCGTGACCCCAAGACATTGTCTCCAATGGAAAGTTCAACCTGTGGGGACACAAGTGCAGATTTACAAGCCATTAAACTTTGCAAAACCCTGATGAAGGCTTATAATATTTTAAGAGTAGTATCTACTGTCCGTAACCACTACAAGGCGGACTGCAAGGATGAGAGACACATTGCAATGAACTAATCGTCTGTTTAACTCTCAGATTTGGTTTAGCCTTTGGGCCATGCCAGTAACCCCTCAGATCCATCTGTGGTTCGACAATACATAGTGTCCAAGTATTATGCCCCTTTCCGCCTTCAGGGCAGTCTGGAGGCGCTACAAATTTGAACTTGACAAGACAAACATTATTGTGATGCGAGATTTTTTGGAGACAACTCTTAGGTAGTAAGCGAGAGGACTGTTGGGACCGATAGGACAATCCTCACAGAGGAGACAAACTTTGATTCTGCATAGAACTCATTGCAATCCCTCATTCCATTAATACGTAATGCCTCCAGCTAAACAATCTTCTCGACCCAGATTTCCAAGAGCGGAGGTTAAAAGGAATTTGTAGAGGTCCCTGCTTCTTTTTTATGGAAAAATGCCAGATTTGATTGCGTTCTTAACTCTCTCATTTCTATCAAAGCCCTTTTACAGGCTAGAAAAGTAAAATTCGTTTAGGAGATGAAAAACAGACCCCGTTGAAAAGTCTTTATCGAGAGAGGAGGATTACGTGGAAATAGTTGACAGAGCTATTTAAAACCTTTCGCCCAATAAAAGCTCCGTCTCTTTTTTTGCACACCTCGATGATGCGAAAAGGACCAAACGAGGTGAGCTCGACTAAATCAAAATTTATGCCTTCACGATCCTATCAACATGAAATGTGGCGCGTGTTTTGTGGCCGCACCGCAAACACCTCGTTGTTGCTTTCCCACACCGCATTCCCCACTCATTCAGCTCCCAAACGAAGTGAGTGTGAGGGAGGTTGCTGTTCACTAAAATGAACGAAATATGTCATAGTGGCCACGATGCTTCTGCTGACACAGCGATGGGTAGATGGTGGTGCTTCTTCAAGCTATAGAAATCCACTAGTGCCACTTACACGATGGCACATGAGCAGTAGAAGGCTCCATCTCCGCCTCCTTATCCGCACCCCTCGCTGCGCCTCGGTCATGTCATGCTAGAGGGATTGTGATCCTCAATGGAGAGTTTACTTTGCATGGATTTGACCATCTGGAGACGAGTAATGTCCCCACGAAGATGAATGATCACGTCTTACCTTCACATGGCACTACTCATCTGTGGCCTTGCCGCTCATTGCCTTGACACAACTTGAGTTGATCATTTTGTCAAGCGGTGCACGTGACAGCATCCAAAATGTTGTGAGTAGACATGGAATAATGACAAATGTCACCACCTCTCTCAAACTCCCAGCATTTGAGTAAGGCGAGATTGACGTCAAAGCCATGAGAAATAACAAAGCAAATACGTGTGCAACGGATGGAGGAAGCACTTTTGAACATCTGTTCGGCAGCCTGAGAGGTAACTTCAAATCCGTCAATTAAAGCAGTAAAAAATAGATGAACCGAAGTATATGAAGGAATAATATGTCTGCCAACTTAGTCCAGTTGTTGATTTGCGAAAAGTTGAATCCTATCGCATTACAAACCAAAAGAATCCGAGGACGAAACCCTCACAATGGACGCGAGCTGACTAATGAAGACAGAGAGTGCCTCTTTTGTGACATATTTATAGCTGTCGGATCGGTCTTTGCCTCATGGCAATGAATAGCTTGTTGAAGATCTCACTGTTCGTGATATCGACCAATCAGAATAATTGCACGAGAGTGAGAGTTTCGAGATGCTTTCCACAGTTTCTCACTTAGCCCTGTAAAAGGAAACCTCCACAGGATCTTAAAGGGAGATATTTTTATCATGAAGGGTAAGCAAGAGGAATGATCAGCTCTAGGACCTGTAATTTCTTTTTAATAAGAATCCGCCTTGATTGAAATTTCACAATGAAACAGGCTCCAATGTCATCACATATTTGCCTCTCCATTTTTGTATCTTTTTCAACTTCACCTATGGAATAATCAATCGGAGTTTGGATTGCTACCATCCAGAGGTGTAAATCACATAGAAGCTATGTTTTGTAAAGATAGGCGGCCAGGCGTTGACCTCGCTTCGCAGGGTTCCACTTGCCACTAGCAATGTCTCTCTTTTTGGAGTAGCTATACTTCTTGTAGAGCAACACCATAATTCTACATCTTGAGTTGTGTTGAGGGGAAGTGAAGCAATTTCTACCGACCGACCCGCCTGTGATCTACCACACAGTATAAATACACACACACACATGGAAACAGAGCAATTAAATTGTTTTGACGATGAAGTTAGTAGTGATGTAGATGTGACTTGTGGATAGGCGGATGGAGGTATTCAGTGACATCCTCCTTTACCAACTGAACACTTGAAAAAGGGAACAAAGTGGCGCTTCAATGCACCACACGCCAGTAATCTGTCCAAACGAAACGCATTTTAGGAGGTTGCACGAAGGAATTAAAGCAAGCAAGAAATGAGAGTTCTTTGATCTTGTTGTCGCCTGTGAGTGAGTAAGATCCACCAGCGCCTTGGAGAGCCTCGCACGGCAGCCTCCACTGTGGCCTCACTGCCCCCGATTGCTTCATTCCTCTCGATGGATGATGCAGCATTCAGTCCAATTTTCGACACGAAATTCACCAGCTATTTGGTTCACTAGTGTCATGAATAAATTTCTCCAATAGTTCGTGATGTACTCTAAAGGAGGGAGAGGCCTTCCTGCACTTGATGCAGCCTGCGTCTTTAAGTACTCTTCAACAGAATCAACCGAACTCAAGTCATTTCCGAACGACACTCTCTGCCATCACGCTACTTCCACACCATAAATTTGGATGGTAGTTTGCGCAATTATGAAACCGATTCAATGGATTTCGCAAATTAGACAAGCTGGACCTACCTCCATCTGGTTGACAATTAAATTTACCCCTATTTCTGTTTCTTTGACTGAACACCGACACGATCATATGCATTAGGATTTACATGGATCAGTAAAGTGAATTCACCTATTCCCATGTGCAAGCCGAAAGCTTGAGTTAGCCCACCTCCTTCTATCGGTGCGGTGTGCATTCTTGTGCCCCCTGCCACCTTCCTACCATGTGGCACCGAGAGAAGGTGGATCCAGCCTCTCCACATTTTTGGATTAAATAGAACCCGGCTCCAACAATGCAGAAATCACTTGTCAAATGCACGCTATCCCATCTGAAGGAGGTGCGTGATGGGTAGCAGTAGACCATATTATCCAAAAGTGGACTAAAGTGTCACATCATTTCAAGGAAATACTTTAGCTAGAGAACAAAAGTAGGATAGAAGGTGAGGCCGCCAGGGTCGTGATGGTGCCTTGTAGCGACAAGAGGTGTAACCCACAACAAATTCATGCCTGGATAGGAAAGGTTGATGGATTCCATTGGTGGTTCTCACAGCCAACAAGGTATTGGAAGAGGCCTTGTATTTTTTGTCATAAAAACCATACAAATTTATCCAATTAGTTAACATACTTATTCCAACCTGTCAGACCCCTCAACTTTCTTCCATATCTCTTGTATCCGATGTGGCTGTGTAAGCAATCAGAACCTATCTTTTAAAAATGGACCCTCTACAATGAAGAGGAGCTTTCCATTAGGTTGAAGGCCTGTTTCATGGGCTGAGCTAGGATCTGAATGGACCATTTATTGCGTTAGTATGCTATCGTCTTCCCAAGAACTTATGGTATGATTAAGCCTTTGAAACCACTGGTCGTGGAACGGCCTGATGCAGTTGTGCTAATCACAACAAACAAATGCGATGCTTAGTGAGGTGAATGTACGACCAAGTGATAAACATTCAGAGCAGTGGTTAAAGATTTAAGAGAGAGGGGCTTTGTTTGGATAGTCAATTTAAAATAACAGAGGAGGAGTTGCTTAGCATGGGGATGGGTGGATTTGAAGTAACGCCGATTCACAGAGATAATGTTGAAACTGTGATTGAGGGAGGATACATTTAAAAATACTTTAAATCTTACTGAAAAACGTAATTAGGCCTTAAAAGTTCCGATCATTTAGGAATAGATTGGAACTTGTTGTTAAAAAGGAAACATTACAGAGTAACAAAAGGGAATAAAAACCAGTCCAAATTATGCAACGCCAGAGTTTTTCTGTAGGCGTGCTGTTTAGATAAAGAGCATTTCAACAAGACCATAAAGTTAAATTTATAATTATCTTGACTTTGGAAAAATAGGCACATAAAAGCTTGATGCCCAAAAAATCATGCCTAATCAACTAGCTAAGAATCAACAACACATTCACATCCAACATTGGTTTGACCTATACACTCCAATTATGCCCAAAATCTGGTGACCTCATCGGATTCAAGCAGACCTTCCCATATTGTCACTTCAAAGATGGGCTCCCTACTAATTTGAGTTTAAGTAGCATTTTTACTTCTGCGTCAATTTTTAAGGTCTAGTATTTTAAAAATGCCATTGCAAACTGAAACAAACACGAACTCCCTTTTCAAACCGCACCAACCACGTTCGAAATCCCTGCGTAAAATTCAACTACAAGTCACTTTTTATCGCTTTCACAAAAGACTATTTTCTAGTCAAAAACAACTACTTACTAAAATAAAGTAATAAACGGTCATTTGGAACCAAAACAAACGAGGGCGAAAAAGGCGTGGTGAAGGGAGAAAGAATTTACATGAATACACCATCATCTCGGCAAGAAAAAGTAGCACTAGTAAGTAAGTAAACAAACAAACAAGCAGTAGCTCGCAAAATGTGTACAAAGCACCGATTGAAGCTTGTATAAAAACAGCAAAGCCTGCCTACTGAAATACTTTCTGTAGACGAAGTGTGTGCATCAAGTCAAGGGAAGAGGGAGGAGGAAGAGGAAGAAGAAGACAAGGAAGGGGAAGGAGTCTGTATGCGCTGCAGTTCCCTATCCTCCCTTGAATGTGACATCTGTTGTTCCTGAGAAGGAATGGACGGTGAGACGTGCTCCTGAAATAAATTAAGTAGTAGCAGAGCCTTCAAAAGGCTACTAACCTTGTTTGCATTCCAATCATCGTATCTCCAACGGATGAGGATAAAACGTCATGGTTATTTTTACCCAAGTGGTAGCTTCATACTTTGTGAGGTTCCCACTAGATGGCGGCATCCTCAGAGCAACCAGCACTTAAATACTTGCTTTTCGGCTTGCACTTTAGATAGCTTCGTGGATTCGTGCATTTTTGGCTTCGAATGAGCGCGATTTGATCTTTAAACTCAACCCGCAGTATTTGCTTATAAAAGTTGTAAGAGGGAGAGCCAAATGATCGCAACTTTAATGCTAAGCCCTAAAATGGCCTTGGCAACGATCTCAATCACTGTGACGGTGATCCAGCTCTTCCATTTACCCTTGTTACAGTGGTTTGAGCCTTTATTTCCGAATGGCTGTGGGTACTCCACAACACCAAATGCGTTGTTTGGGAAAGCAGAAGTGTTGCTAGCTAATAATAATGCACAGCAAACACTGTGTGTTGCTTTGATTGATTGAATTGCAAAGAATAGAAAAGTATCGCAGCAGAACTGTGATGGTATGAATTGTTTTAGCGGAGGAATCACAACACAAGACGGGTAGGAGTAAAAACTGACCTTTAAAGGAAATCATGAGATTCCTCTTTGGAGCCGATAATGTTGGCTTCAACTTCCTTCTCTTCAAGGTAAGCTTTAGCATGGTGGTTTGGCGACTGATGAGTTCGTGCAATTCAAGCCGTCTTCCACTCTTTCAAGGGGGCGTCAATGATTTTCCAGTTGAGGACATTTTATTAGCTACATTACAAATGCCCAAGACCTTGGTGGGCTGATTTATGCGGAAATTTCCTAGGCATGGGACCCAACGAATAGTCATGCTGCCTAGGCATTAAAACTGCAAGCATACGATTCTAAGCCAAGTACATTATTTGGACTGGGCAATTTCCAACTTCAAACTCAGATTGACTGAGATTGACCGATTCGGGGAGGCTTTCCGTAGTCTACCAGACACTTCATTTTTAACGTCTTGACTATTAAAGCGACCTTAAAGGCCTTAGAAGGTGGTATAACAGAGCCTCTGGCACAATTTTTATAACCCAAACTGTGGTACAAATGACACTTTAATTAATCAAAAGTTGTAGTCAACTCCTTGCATTGCTTGCAGCTCGCGGCGACCCTGTGTACCCTAGTTCTGCATCAGTGCTACGGCAAATTTCACTAATATGACGGGGATATGACTAACACTTAATTTAACGAAAAAATCTTCTTGATTACTAGACTTGATACTACTTAAATGCTTCTCAGGAACTTTTCCCGACTGGACCGATAAAAGGGACAGTAGAGACTGGAAAAATTTGCGCTTTTTACTAATATTGAAGCAGTATTCTAGCCAGAGAATTCGTTTAAGAAATGCAATCAACACGCAAACCACCGTACAACCGATAACCTAATCGTGCACAAGCCTATTCGAAATCTCCTGCCAAAACTATCCGAATACTCCAACTCACAGCTTCAAAAGTTATTAGAAAAGAAAAAAGGAAATCAGGGAAGAGACTAGGATGAAAAAGGTACCAGGGTTGGTTTACGATAATATTTCACCACGTACTGAATTCACCTTGAATTTCTAACCGATACTACTGAAATAACTCAGCTTCCAGCGACCAGAAGCGTCCGAATTTGCCGATAAATGTAGAATAATCATGAGAGAAAGTAGAGTTGAAGTAGGTATTGTGCCTAATCTGTAAGCATTGCCTTTGGCTATTCAAATTTTATTTGAAATCTCCCATCAACAACACTCCAATGCATCGTTTTGCAACTACTTAGGTGGATGGATCGTTAAAAAATGATTAAGCAAGAGAATAAACAAGCACCTTGGATCTATCCTTAATCCTCTGCACCTCCTCCCTCAAACCTGTAGTCGAAGGGCCGAATGAGTGGCTTCTGCCACCTCCTATTGCCCTTTCAGCGCTTCCAGTGGCGCTGTCCCCTGCAGTGGTAGAGGCCGCAGCAACGGCAGCGGTAGCGACGGCAGTGGGAGTGGTAGGAATTGTGGAAGAGGGCACGTGGATCTCTTGTTGGCAGGTGGGACAAGTGAGTGAACGTGTCAGCCAGTCGTCAATGCAGGCACGGTGGAAGATGTGTGAACACATGGGCATCTTGCGCAGCTCGTCACCGACCTCGTATTCGCACATACAGATCACACATCTGTCAGATGGAGGAGAAAGAGAGAGATGGAGATGTGAAGTAAACCAATTTACTACCATCATGGTTTAGACCAACTCCACAGTACATCAAGTCACTACGAAAGGTTGGACTGATGAAGACTGTAGGCAGCAGTTCCAATTCAGTGGGATCATAGAATCGACTGAAAGTGATGAAGGATGCAAGCAGATCCCATTCTTGAATCCCAGGGAATGATTATTTGGGAAAGCATCCAAATCTCTCGGATGGAGGAGGGATGTTTGACGTTTCCCCTTAAATGTAGAAGCACTAACTCAATCCCCAGGTTACAAGACACACCCAAGGGACTATAAGTCGAAATAAACTATTCTCTTTCTGGCAGATAAATAAAAAATAACTGACATACAAGGTAGAGGGGTGTCTGGAGACGTGTCGAGTCTCAAGTGATGCATAGAAAATGAATACCTCCACAGAGCAATTAGCAAGGAGGCCGCGGCAACACATGAACCCACCGAAACCTACGAGATGCGCCACTCTCGTTTATTTCATTGTGATGAAAAAGGTTCGTGTGATTCGTTTCTCCGTCTCATGGCTGGGCTTGCCCTCTGTTATGGTTGAGGCAGAAAGGAGATCGCAGAAAGCACTCAGGAGACTGGAGCCTGAGTGGCCAAGAACTGGTGATGCTGATTGTGTACACCTTTAGCATTCCACAATTCAGGCCTCAAGACAGTGCAACAGGCCATTCTACACGCCTATAACAAATCCACTTCCCGACCCATTTGCCTTAAGACCACCCCCAGGATCAACCGAAACACTGTAGCATAACGTCCAACAATTTAAAAGGAAGGACAAATAGTTTCTTAATGAATTCCCGAAATTGAAAGATGTCAATTAGTCAAGTCGTCTTCAATTTACTCTGCACTACTGTTGATTTTGCTGTCCCCCAACACAAGGGGACGCACAACATTAGTGAGCGCAGGGAATGGCGACAGTGTTCCGGACCTTGGCACGCAGTAAGTTTTCGCATCGCTGACTTTTTGGACCCTCCAATATACTTGCTCAAAGTCAATACAGTAACTAAAGAATCACACCCTTACATCATAGCAAATGCAACAAAATCTAGCTAAAATCCTGCTCAAAAACAATAATAAGAGGATACACTGGGAGTAGAAGAGCGTCCAGACTTCAGCGGTACTTTGTAAATAAATCGCCCTCCCTGAATGGAGTTTAAAGCATGGCCTTCTGCCACCTATACACCATCTTACCACCAGCCCTAACAGCGTAATTCGTTGCCATGGTTAGGGAGCACTACGAGACGAGATCTTGGCCACCAAACAAAGGTCAAGGTCAAAGTCACAAAGGTTTGACCCAATGACATATGGTGCTGAACGATGTCAGCTAGGATCGCGGACTAGCAGAGGGAGAAACGAACGGAATGAGTCATTTAGGTATGGCAAATTGAATTCTCCTTGAAGGATGAAGAGATGCAGAAGGATGCGAACACAAGATGTGTAAGAGAAAGTTGAGGTGCAAATTCTACGACTAATGCGATGCACACACACGTACATCCAAAAACCTCTTTGTTCGGAAAAAGACATTCAATTCACGCGACCTCCACCTCCACCGCTCCACTCCACACACACTCACATACACACACAATAAACACACCAAAGCACTGTTTGTCGCCAGTGCTTGTTCGCTCTCTCAACTCGTCACACAAATGAAAGATTCACTCCCGACTCAAAAAACCACTTAATTAAATGACTATGCAACCGATCAGCCTTGAGGATAAGTCCTTCTCAGCTCTAGATGACAACTCACATGATTAAGGAATCACAAGAAGACGCCCCACCACAGTTCAACACTTCCTGAGGTTTTACAAGTGTTCAGCGAATCTGCCCCCTCGAAAGCAAGAAAAGCCTTTTCATTAGCTAAAAAAATTGGGCGCCTTGTCCATATTATTGAGTTTTTGACCAAACAAATGGAAGAGTGACAGGGAACAACGTGTTTGAAGCACAAAAAAGCCCAGAATAACCTATGTTGGATGTTTACTAGGAAGTACAATAAACACGCAAGTTTAAACCAAGCGCCAAATAGTTTGGACTAAACCAACCTAGTAATTGGCGGTGTTGCCAAGGTGAAATTCAATCGTTCGAGTGGGGTGGACAGCTCGACTGATGAGTCAGGAAAGGCTTCTATGAATTCACCAAACTCTCGGTAAGATCGCCAAGGTTAGGCAAATTAAAGGCACGGAAAGCACGAATTAAACAGGAGCCTCTGGGTGGAAGGCACAGCTGAATTCTCGTCGCCATGGCGACCAGTAAAGGGCAAATTAACGTAAGAACGCTTTTAGTTTACAAAAAATGGTGAAAGCAACAATAGTGAACGAGCGGTTTGCCAGCATCGTTAAGTGCCCTATTAACAATCATTAATGCGGTCGATTAGGAGACAAGAATGAGTTGGAAGGGGAAACAACTACGGCGAATCTTTACGATGAGAAGAAGAATTGTTAAGACTTCCTTTATAGCTAAGTGAGCGGTAACCCCTCATTGGTGTTGGATACTTGATCCCCCTCGTTCTAGACAGTCCTGGGGGAAAATACAGCCTTGTCCGTTAACTTCCTCAAAAGGGATGCCCAAATTTGACAGCGAAATAATCTAGACCTATTTCATCACTCGCTCACGCACTGAAGCATTCATATTTATTCAGGTGAGCAGGAGCAATTCTCATTCAGAACAAAGGCAATAAAAATTTAGTGTCCTGGTCGTTGTAGTAACCGTGATAAATGATTAGATTTATAGATTTTAACAAAGGCGCCAAACAACCTTAGGATAATGAGCAGTAAAGCGCGGCTTGAAGTAAAAAGCCAGAAAAGCACAAGTCACAGTCAAACTCGAACACAGTTTACCCACTCTCGCAGTGGGGAATGCAAATTAAGTAAGAGCAAGGCTTGTCTGAACGCTGACTGAAGTTCTAGGCATAAAAACTATAAAATTAAGCAAGGACTCACTCTGGCGGCTTATTATCCTCATCATCGGCGTAAGTAAAAGCAGGTAAGGTGGCAATCAATGCCATTCGCATCGCGATGGTCACTTGTTGATCCTCAGTGAGTTGAGAGAAGGGAACTGATAATCCGGGCGCTGGGTGAAGAATTGGATCATTTTCCTGTAAGAATTTAAGCATAGTTATTTGAAATTCAGGTCTATCTGCCATGGTTTGCATGCATTCTAGCAAATAACCTACACGATTCCTTCATCAGTTCATTTCCGAATAAAAATATGATAAACAGAAAAGAGGCACCAAATTAAACTGCACTGTTAACGTAATGGGATTGATCATCCGGAATAAACGAGCTCTGCTTAAGCAGTTTAGCTAAGGGCAAGCCCTCGCTTACCGTTGTTTGAACTTGAAATCAGATGCTCAACTGCCAATGCATGCTTAAAGTGTGAAAGGTCTACGAGTTACGGTAGTTACAAGGCAACTAGGATCATTCAGACACAATGATTGCAGACCTAGAAGGAGTCAAAACTGCACATTTCAAAACGAACATAATACCCACACAAAGTTTTCCAAAACATAATCTAAGGTCAAAGCAATTAATGAAGCGAAAAAGTCTTGAAGCTTGCAGAAAAGATATAAGAATGGCTTACCAAATACCAAGCTGGTGGTTGAGTTGAAGCAGGATGGCCGTTGCGCCTGTGTACACTTTCCGAAGAATTAGATCTTCGGTAAAGACGCCTAAAGCAATTACCCATATTCAGATGAGATAACGGCTCTGACTGGCAGTCAAAGCGAACGCTTATCCCAGAACAGCTGATCCATGACCTTGTAAAAACGGCTGTATAAATAAACCATTAAAATGTCGATTATCATATACTTCATCAAGTCGGCGTAATAGTATCCAAATTAAACCATAAAATGCCACCATACGAGTCGAATATATTTTCATGATCTCAAAAAGCAGAGAAACTGTGGAGGGAGAACTAGTACGTGAAAAAACATTTAACTATCACAGAATTTTAGTACCGTTTCGCTCAACGCTTATAACGTCATGCATCGACTTCCTTAAGATTTTATGGTTTTGACGATTTAATGAAGTGCTGTTCTATTATGGATATGTTTCAATTGCTAATGAATTTATTTAGGCGACAGTCAGGATGTCTAGTTCCATTTCAAGTTTCTCCCTTATGTCTCCTGAGAACTGCATACAATTTCATTTTCTTGTTACGTGGCTCAAAAACAAGGGATGGTTGCGCTGGTTTCGAACATTTAATTGGTTGCCGTGACCCAGCAATGGGAAGTCGTTTTTCAAATAAAATATTGAGTGTCGTTTCAAAATCAGGCCTTGGTTATGTTGGAAAGTTACATGCAATCGATACTAAGCATTACACAGTCACCCTTTCAAAAGGTATTTTCTTTCGTTCGTTTATTTTAGTTCGTGTGATAAATTCTGCAAATGGTGATCAAATATACCCCCAAGTCTATGATTTTGTTATTTTTCGCGGATCCGATCTGCAAGAAGTTTCTGTTAGGGAGTTAACACCGCAGGATATCTTAGTCGAAAACGATTCAGCGGTAAATTTAGTCAAGTTAGATATTTCCTTTTAGGTGTCGTTAAAAGAAAATCCAAAATCATTTGAACCAGACGTATGATTTTTTATGCAGGAAGAAAACTTTTAGAATGCGTCTCAACCATCTAAAAGTACGACGAATGTTAATTAGGTATCCTTTTTACAACCCATTTGCTGATGTTGGACTGCTTAAGACACCCCGTATTCCTAATGCGTGAGTCTAATGACTTTTGTGAACGTTAAATTTCCGCATTCAATGTTCAGTCATGTCTCATTAAAATGTTCTTTTTAGATGTGAACAATTTAAAGATGGTGCCTCACACCATTCCCCTTTTGAAGTGGCTGCAATTGAAAAGAAGCTTGCATATTACTGAGATTTTGCATTAAATTGTGTCATTGTTTGAGCTTTATCTTCAGTTCATCGTCAGAGCTTTTTTAATAGAAGTTTGTGACCAAATGATTGCCTTTAGAACTTGGGAGTCTTACTAACAAAAAATTTGCCGAGGTTTAAATCTTGCTAGGAGTCCAATAATTACATATTTACGTAACTTTGAAGTCAGAGCGAAAAGCCTTGTCCTACAATTATTAGTGCAATTTGAATTTTTAGAACAGTAGGATGGTAAGGATAGTTCTAATTTTTGTTGTATTGGGTAAGTTGAATTTGAGGCATTGAATGTACTAATGTTATAATAATATAGTAACTCAAGATGGTAAAACTTTGAGGCTTTGAAATTTCGTCCTTTTGGTCCGACTTTATATTAGCATTAATGCTCATTCAACTGTCAAGCATCACTCATCCCTGCCCCTCGAGCCAAAGGATTCCGGTATTAATTTAGCTCCATTTTCGCACTACCTGTGCCCTGCATTCGAAAGGTAACCCATTGATTAAATAGTTTTTGAGATTTTTTAATTTATTTAGAATTCCCCTGATCATATATAACGCACTTTTTCCTTCGTCTGAATTACAATTAAAGATTCGTTTATTTTCGCATCTCTTCTCCATGCTTTTCGTCTACTTTAATATTTTGGTTCTTATAGAGGCTAGGATGTAAGGAAATATTTGAAGACTACCCTGGACACAAAAATGGCTGCTCCTTTTATCTACAGTTGAAAATTTGGGCCAGAATTTTGCCATTTAGATTTCACACGAAATGTTTAATCCACCAATATTCTACGAACTACGAAAACACATCTAATGTTGGCATAGTTGCCACCGTTCGGTTCTACAATGTTTGATAGTTGGAAGGTGTCCTGTTCTAGCGCTTTTAAGACCAATAGAGGGACATACTACGCTAATATTAGTTAAATTATTCAACCTACTAACATTTAATGGATTGATTTGTGTTGGTGCGGAGGTAGAGACATTGCCTTACCCTATTCCAGCGTACTTTCTGCTGATTTGATTGCTCCCATAAATAAAATCTTCATTAAGGTGAAAAAAGGCTGGAAATGATTGTGTGAGTCATTGGTGATTATTTTAGTCCATAAGCCATTGTAAGGAGCTTTCCAAATTCATTTACTTCTTACTATAAATTCGCAGAGAACTATTCAGTTACCTTAAACTTGTAACAGCCAGTTGAGGAGTACTTGTGACTGAAAAATAAAATTACCAATTCGTGCTTGATAGGTTAAAACATGTGACACGACTTTTCACTTTACTCTGTTGCCTTAATAGCAGTCACAAATAACTTTTTCCATTAAAATGTCAAATTTAAAGGCAGGTGAAGAAAAGTGTCCAATTTTCATTTGGAATATAGGAAAAAATTGTTTGTAATTTTATTTTTTGACTCGGGATAACCTGAGTCAATCACGTGCCTTTCGAAAGCACAGTTTAAAGTGTTAGTTCGGAGGTTTGTACACACATGCAACCTTTGTAAACAAATTTTCATTTGTTAAATGCAGTTTCCGTTTAGCATCTGGTTTACTACTGCTGCTGTCGTTTCTGCTATCAATCTTCAGCCGTTTTTTGGCTATCTTGGATGTAAATCTTACTACTTCTAAAAGAGGGTCTTATGAAGTAACATTCCCAAGCCACAACTTCGGCGTGTAGACGAAGCTTTCCATTGTCGTTGTTGTGTTCTTTGCCTACACAAGGTGTAAATGCAAGTTGTTCTTCTTTTCTCCCTACTCTTCAAAATTTTAGCTTAAAATATGGTGCACGTTCGTTAATCTACTCAGTTGTTGGCTATATTAAGACTGAATATTTAATTAAAAATTGTGCTTTGCATTAATGTGATTGGTTGGAAGACGTCTCTTTGTGATGCTGTTGGGTGCGGAATGTGACCGGTACCTCACAGTTCCACATGAATGGTAAATTATGAATACCTTTTAAGCGTTCAACCACCAAAAGTACAGGTGGGAGAGATTTCCTGCCACGTAGAAACCACCTAATCCCTACCTTTTTGACGAATTTGTTGGCAGTAATTTAATCCTGTAAAGTGCTAACATATCCAGTCAGGGATTACGAGACAGATATCAAAATTTTGCGTTTTAATCATGCGGCTGAAATAAGAAATGTGGCCTTAGAACTGCTTCAAATGACTTACCGATCTATGTGTGGAATAGCTGGAAAACCTCTCTGCAAGTTGTTTCGCATTGTCAAGTGCTTGACTATCGCCTTAGCCATCAGGAGAACACATTTTTGTATTCCAAAAGACATCAACGTGTTTTTTTTGGTTGTAAAGAAGTTTTTTGGAGATTCTATTTCCAGGACCTGTTGCTTTTTTGTTTCATGATGAAGTTTGGCGTAGCCGCGTACTTTGCCACCACGAGAGGGAGATTAGGCATTCCACCCTGAAATGATCTTCTTGATTAAGGGCTGCTCAATTGCCCCATCCTTGGAAAAATTCTATGCAGGTGTACACCCCTGGCTAGCAATCTCCGACCTCTCCGAGGAGATAACTAGCTCTCACTCTTTGCTGTCAGTGTCTGAGATGTCAGAAAACTGACAGACGAGGCTGTAGCTATTCCTATTTTGGACGAAATTGTCTGTGAGGCAATAAATGGTTCTCGTATCCACTTGTCATTTGAAAGCTAACTAGAATTTGGTTCAAACTTGAAATAAAGACACGAAAGAGACAACACGACTAATCGTAGTGGCACATTATGACAACTTCAAATTAGTTTCCATGATATCAGACCGTTTTTTTTTAAAATCAATTTAACCCAATTTCTGCAAATCCATTGAAGCAGTTCACACCTTTGTGTTGTTTAAGGTATCAGAGTCCTTTCCTTGCTCATCTTCGCTAGAAATATTGAATGCCACGCAGTTGTCACAATAGCGTCGACTAGCATCTGAGAGGTAGAATACGTGTGTCTCGTGACTGACTAGAGTGTGCTTTCCATCATGCGCGAGATGTGAGAGGCCTCGCAAATGGCATTGCTCCTTGTTAGGATGCATAGACAACTTCCTCCAGGACTCTTATAAGGCCACACAGATCATGAACGAATTTCTCTGGTGCACGGGTGAATCAATCACGACGCCTCCGGAGGGTTATTATTGCATTTCACAAACTCAAAATCAGCCAGCACCTTCGACAACTACCTCGTCTCTAACCATTCCTACAAACCCCAACTTGGAATCTCGTTTAACTGCAGCTCTTACCAGGTGCAACTCCACCCACTGCCACCATCCTGGGGGCAAAAGGAGGAGGTCGTGCCACCTACCCATCCGCTCTAGCCATAGGTTCTTTCCTCTGCCCCTCGCCTTGCTCTCTAATGGCACCACCACCGTCTCCTCCCCTCCACCCATCCACCGTGTGAAGCAAAAGGCGGAGTAGTAAAGCCATGTTTTTTTATTGTTCGTACCATGTGTCTGTATAGATATTCATGTATATAAAGAATTTGAATACAATAATATTTATAATATGCACGTATAGGTAGGTAGGTGTGAGCGTGTATTTGTGTAATGGTAATGTATAATGGACGACGATGTTGATAGCAATCGTTTGTCAAAGAGGTCAGTAAGTAAGTCGGTCATTCACTTAGGAGGAGGGAGGGGGCACGCGTCGCACCTTACAAAGGCGACGCGAGTGCTATGTACATGGGGAGAGGGAGAGGAAGGAGGGAAGGAATGGATGCAGTGGATGGAAGGATGAATGAATGGATGCAAGTTGCCTTCGTGTCACAGCTAGTGCTGCATCTACGCCTGTTGGTGATGCTGTCGTTGCAGCATCTCAGTGAGATTGGTAAGCATCTCGCCCTGAGTCCGGATAAGCTGGGTCATTTGGCTCACCTGAGTCTCCAGCTCATCGATCTTGCGACGCATGAAACGCACCTCCAGTGCACTGCATCTGCAAGAGGAACAACATTGAACTCTCAAACATAAGGCTAGTCAAAATTAATGAAGCAATCGGCATGTGCTGACACCTAAGGCGCTCTCGACGACGCAATTTTTGGAATTTCAGCGATGCAAAGTCTCACAGACAAGAGGGAGTACCGAACGATGATGTTAAAGGTTGTGTCGAATAGGAACGCCTGATAGACAACCCAAACGGTTTACTGGAAAGGGGCTCCCTTACCATACGACCTACTTCTACAATGGCAGAAACCGAAAATGACAACAATTAGCCTTCCGTCATCATCGCCCTGTCCGTCGGAGGCCTCAGCTCCAACTTACTTTCACAAAGTGAGAACTCCCCACTTGAAAGGGAGACTCACTCTGAGGTCGTCAGACAATGTACACGCATGTCTCGAGTTATTGGGTTAGGCACACCATCGCCTCACCGAACACGTCGCACCAACATTCACATGTCTCATAAAATTCGCTTTGAAAGGGGCAGTAGAATTGGTCGGATCCACAACCTTAAGTGTACCAACTGATAACGATGCTGGTATGGAGCCTTCACGACCAGCTGCTCTCGTCACCTTGGCAACACTTCAGACCACCAACACACTTGTGTTACAGAATACGACCTGACAAAGCCACCGTTCGCTAGTCAAACGCTTCATCCATACTGCTGCAGTGCGATTCTCTGATGCAACAATCAATCCTTGGAGTTTCACCAAAATTGCTCCGAGGTGAGATGACAAACTCAGTGAAGTAAACAAAATGCGACCTCAATGCCATGAACATCCACACATACCGGTCAAATTAGCACTGATTACTCAACCTCTTTCTCCAAAACAACCAATCAGTTAAAAGGAGGCGCCTCCCTTCACCCACGGAGCAAATGTAGTGCAGACCTAATGAACCATCACAATCAACACTCCGAGCAACATTAATTACCAAACCAACTCAGTTTCATACCGCAAACCTTCAAGGTATTCAGTTTGTCCAAAAAAAATGCCCCCAAATGTCTCAAGAAAAGGAAGCAACATACCGGCTCCCAAACAGCCTCTCCTCAGAGCCAGAACCCAACGACGGCGGCGCGGAGTAAGAGAGAACAGGAATCTTATCCTCTAACCCAATCGGCACTGTCTGCTCCAAAGGACCGATGCTTCCAGACCGCAGTTCCTGCAGCTGCGACTGCTGTGGCACTAAAGACACACCGGGGAGCAGGGCGGTGACGGAGGAGGTGTTGACACTGTCAGGGTAGTAAGCGGCGGACGAGGAGGAAGAAGAGGAAGAGGAGGATGAGAAGAGACTTTCATGAAGGGGCGGTGGTGGGACCTCTCTTTCGCCCCTATCGGAGGCGAGTGATTGAGGTGATTCACGAGTGACGGCCCCTGCAACAGCGACTGCATCGTCGTTATCGACCGCGACGTCCTCTTTCTTCATTACCTTGGTGGAGAGAGAGGGTGTGTCACGAATGAATGCCGAGCTGGTGAGGAATGTAAGCCACCCAACGAAGGAAATTCGGGCATCTGAACATGGCGCTGGTAGCCAATGCGGTGTGTAGTTGTCTTGTTTGAATCATCCAGCGACTCAACCTTCTGGCAGCGGAATCTTATCAACATTCTTCAATTAAACACAATTTCTTCAAAACTGTTGTAGTGACGACCAGTGCAACTAGGGACGCAAAGGATGACACGCAAAATTGTAGCAGAGCTTCACTTGTCAATCGTAGGTAGTGCAGGGGTTTAGCAATGCTTCAGACGAACCTCTCCACAGATATTGGTTTGTCCACTAGCAGCAATAGGATCTGGCCCAACTGTAAAAACGGCTGAATTCTTCGATGCAGTATGATTCCAATCAAGGAAAAGGTTACGTGTACCAGCTGTTTAGATTCAAAACGACGTCAGCAAAATTAACGTCTGGGGTGAGGACCTTGAGTTCAAACACCTCCATGTGGTTCCATTGAAACCGTGAATAGTGAGGCAGACAGCCTCTTATGCAGATCAAGGAAATTAAATCAACCAACAACTCGATGCCCCCCGCCACATTCTGGACCCATAATCATTCAAACGAACAGATGATGTCGGTCGTGGCGCTGAACGCTCCTGGTTCATGGTAGCGAGTGCTTATAGTTTAGTTTTTTTTCATTCTTCCTCTTTAAGGTAGGAATGAAAAACTTGAATAACCCATCTAGATGGAAAAATCTTTGTAGTTCAAAAATGTGCGCAGTGATGGAGAGAAGACGATCAACTACCACAGAGCCACATAAAAGGACCAACCTGGGAAATTTCAGTGACGGGAGCTGCAGTGATGTTGCGATTCTGTTGAAGACGTTGCATAAAGGCCAACTCCTCCTCAGTGTAGCCGCTGTAGTTGTCCTCTTCGGTCATATCATCCCCGTCACCAATGCCGACGTCGTTCCTGTCGTCATCGTCATCATCAGTGCTATCATCGTTTGGCCTTGTTGGGGATGCCCCAGATGAAGTCGTTGCACCATTGTTAACCTCGTCCTCCTCTACCCTCTCTGTTTTCGTCTAAAAGGTAAGGGTTCTATAGGTTTTACTCAAACCCCGTGAGTGCCATTTCGCATAACGTTCGTGTTAATTATCGCCATGTCCAGCCTACTACCGGACTTGCATGCCCTCAAAAGCCTTGGGGAACACCAGCGTACCACATTTTCGACAGTGACAGCCAACCTGCTCCGAGAGGAGGGCGATCTCCCTTTCAGCTGGCTGACAAAGGGCATCGGTGGCGGATGGCCAAATCTACAGGCTCAAAGGAGAAGGGGCTGTCAACACTAAGTCGCCTTTAGGCGACTGTCCCAGCCGCAGTTTGAAAATGAGGCGACTTCAAGATCCCCGTAGAGGGGACAACTCACAAACATTGACCTCCAAGTACCAACCGAAGGGTTGATACCTTCCAAGGTTACAAGTATCCCAAAATAAATCTTCAAGACAGAGGCAGTACCGAAGTAAAAAGCGTGGTGAGTAAAGAACATGACATGAGAGAATTACTGTGCACCGCTTAGCCAATTCGACTTTCTTGAGGAAAGCTATTGCTATGCGGAACCAAACTCGTCTACACGAGGGCTTTGTGCTTCCCAACATTTGGCCTTCAGTACCTCTGTTAGGCTCCTAGCCCTTGCCGACTTGCCAGATGGCCTCAGGTAATTCATATGATTAAACTAACCACGATGGACAACGGTGGAGACAGTTTCGAGACAGGTGCTGCTACTGTCACCGATGTCGTTGTTTCTGTTTCAGAAGCATCGGCCGGCCTACTAGCGGCTACTGTGGTTTGCACAACCCCAGGAATGATAAAGTGAGGAGTCTGCGATTGCAATTGAGGCTGGGACTGGACCGCGGGTAAGACACTGTTGAGGCACTTGAGCAGATCCTGTTGATTCTGATTTGCGCCTCCCGCTGCTGCCGCGGCTGCTGCGGCGGCAGCGGCCGCAAGGTAGGACTGATGGAGGAGAAGGGGTGGGAGGTCTGTGGAGGAACCCGCCGGGTGTGCGATCACGCTAAGGTTAAACAAAAAACAACAACGCATCAGGTGATCGTTGGATGAAAAGTAGATACATGCCTTACTGCTCACAGAAATTGGGATTGGATGAGCGAATGAAAAGGGGGTGGGTGGTTCGATATGGGAACGAGTAAATGAAAGCCCCACGTCGACAAATACACAAGGACTAGCGAAAATAAGGTTAGAAATAACTACTTATTCAGGTGTTCCAGATGGTGAAAAGGGCCGCCAAAAGACAATCCTGGCACAAACCTGGTTGGTACACTATTGCACTGAGGTGAATTTGACAAAACGGATGAGTGAGCCACTTCTGTGCTGAAATGTTTATGTCTACTACAAAGGCGCACATTTGAATCCACAAGAAGCAGGAAGCATGCCATCAAACTCCGCAAAATGTTCCAAAAAGACAGCGGACTGGAGGGAAGCCCGTTCAGTGGCTTAAAAAGGACGAGTCCAATTTTTCACCTCTGTTTCAACGACTTCTATCAGATAAACACGAGTGTTTATGTGCGACACGGTGCGGTACCACTCCTTATGGTCTCCACTACTTTTCCGCCATTTTGAACTCTCATCAAAAGGTGGTTGAACCGTACGGATGCCAAGTTAGCTCGTCTGCTCGGTGAAAAGCTGCAAAACACTCCCCATTCGAAACGTTTGCATAGCATTTAGAGGGAGGAGTAGCAGATCAGACCACCTCCTCAAGTCAAATGATTTCAACAAGGGGAGCTGGGTGATAGATCATTCAGATAGATACAGCACATTCGGCAAGTTCTTCTACCCTTCGTGGCAGGGAAGCACTCCTCATCATCGCTGAAAATATCACCCGAGATGAACTTCAAAGGCACCATGGCTTTGAAGTGCTGTCCAAAGTGAGGGGATAAAACGATTGCCCAAAACCTGCATCAAATAGGAAGGGAAAGTGGTGGGGCTCTAGAAATGGATACTCATGGAGGGCGAATGGCAGACACAGTAAGCTTCCAAGACGTCACCATCCCAAATCGTTGGAATAAAAGGGTCGCTACACAGATGAGTGCATACGATTGTCATTAAGAGATGATCTCAGTGCCCACGAGGTAAAAGACTCACCTGCCAGTCTCACTCGCCGCGGTCAGCGCCTTGATAGGCACATTCAATGTGATGGTGCGTGGAGTCGCAGTGACAGCGGTGACAGTGGCAGCGATGGAGGGAGTTGTAGTGATGGTGGCAGTGGCGGAAGTAGTGGTAGTAGTGGCACCAGCAGCAACAATGCCAATCGGGGTCGTTGCGGAGCCAGCACCAGCGGCGGCGGCGGCCGCTGCGGCAGCAGCAGCAACCTGTTGCCGGGTCGCCAGGGTGGCAAGCCAGGACATCTGGGTCTTGCGGGTTAGATAAAACGTGAATTGGGTAGATGAATGGAGAAATAGTTTATCAAACTGAAGATCAGTTTGACAATCAGGCAGTTGTAGACACTGAGATATGGATCTAAGGCACATTGGTGAATGAAAAAGGTGCCTGATGTGATTAACGGAGAAATCAACTGCTGGATAGGCGAAGTGGGGGCACCGATTTGTTCATAAAGAAACACATGGATGATGGATGGAAGAAATGAATTAATGATTGAAAAGAAAACTGACCAGAAGCAAATATACGAAAGGATCAGAGACGGAAGGATGAACGACTGAGTTAGTAGGTAAACGAACGGGCGGTGAACTGAACCCAGTAAAAGAACGACATTTTTTGTGGAGGGATGAGCGGGAGAACAGAAAGAGTACAAGGGGACAGATACGCCGTCAGATGAACAGATTGGATAAGTGGTTTGATGAGTGAATGATTAGATGGATCGATGGGTAGGAGGGTGCATGATAAGCCCGAAGTGGAAGGACGGGCTGAGGGATAAAAGGACGAATTGACAGAGTCAATGGATGAACGGATTCCGCTTTCTGTAACCACTCACCTCTTTGATCGGCTCCGCACCAGCTGCGGTTGTGCTGGTCGCATTTGTAGCAGCATTGACGGAGGTGGTACTAGTGGTGGTAGTAGTGGTTGCTGTGGTGTTGGTGTTCGTCGTCGTCGTCTCCTCGTTGGAGCAGCCGAGACAGCGACAACGTTGATTACAGGGGATTTTCGCCTTGTGATAAAGAAAACACAAAACCTCAGTCAGCTTAAAACCACTTCCCCTACCGCATTCCAACAGTCAGCCAGCTCCGCGGAGACAGCCACTACTTGAGGAGGCTCAGTTTCGAAACCGAATCGTTAGTTGAAGAAACGTTAGTGAACAATAGATATGTTAACCTCTATCGAACCATCGACGTCGCCCGTCTACCGCATTGTAGTTCCTAGTCCCCCAGTCTTTGTTGCTGCACCATTACAGAGGCCATCCCTAAATTCGCATGCCTTCTAATAAATACCTTAGTGGCTCGAATATTTCACTTGAATATATTTGTGATACTGAGTACTTAAAATTCACAGCTCTAAAGCATAGAGAAGTCGGAAGAGTTTAGATGCGGCTTCAATCAAAGCCTCCAGAATGCGATCGACAAAAGATATTTTTCGCCCAAAAAATATTCACCATAATCAAGAAACTGTAAAAAAGCATGCTGCAGAAATCCACCAAGGCCTCACTGCCTCAAACGCTCACTTGGCTGTACGAAGAGCAAGAAGAAAGAAAGGCAACTCACAAGGTAGCATTCGCAGTAGCCCTTCAAACAGTGCGACCTTTTGCACCGACAGCCCAACACGTGTTTTCCCGAGATTTCTGTGTGAAGAAGACGAAAGGAAGTACTTATTCGCTAATAAGTAGTACCGAGGGTGAACATGTGGATTCAAGACAGATTAATAGCTGGAGGAAGGGATGAGCAGGCACACTTTCCAAGAGGCGGTAGGTAGATGGCTGGGAAAGAGCAATACATGGACGAATGCATCGAAAAACAGATTGATCAGGGAAGCGATGAATGAACAAATGATCGAACGGAAGGATGAAAAGCCGAACGGATTTGGAAGTCTTGAATAGGGGGATGGACTAAATGTTTGAATGGACCCGGGAAAGAAGGAACTAGGAATGGTTGAAATCATCAATGAACCGGTTAATGGTGAGCAGCTGAAGGATGGATAAATGAATGGGCGATCGGAGTGGTGGGAGGATTAATCAAGACAAGTATTTGCAATCAGACAGTCTCGGAGAGAGGAAGGTGAAGTGAATGAAAGACTCACCGATTTTGGGCTTAAAGGCGAGGGGATTACGTGAAAGCGCCGTTCGCATAGCGACATCACGAGTCTGCTTTGAGATGTCGTCAGCGAGGTTGTTATAACAGTGCCGACAATTGCAGCTATCCCCGCAGGCCCTCCCGGCCGCAAAGCACTCGCAATAGAGCTTTAGGCACTTTGATCGGCTGCAGGAGCAGATCTGTTGCGAGGCGCTCGTTGTTGTTGTTGTTGATGACCGTGTCACCGCTGTTGGTGCTGCTGTCGTTGACAACTTATTCACTGCTGCTGTTACCGGTATTCCTCCAGTGGATGCCGCTGTTATCGCTGTTGTAGTCGGTTGAATTTGTGCGTCGGACTTGGCTAAAACCGTGGAAGAACTTTTTAAAACCAAGGAGAACCCCTCAACCAAGAAATGAAGCATTTAGTTGAATACATGAACGATCGGTAAGCAAAACACCTGGAGGGAGAACAAAATAGGGACGTAACTGGGTTGGCTAGAAAGGCAATGAAAAGACCTCTCCAATATCTGCTTTCAGATGGTTGGAAGCCTAGGTGAAGTCGGCAGAACAGGAGGTAGACCTCACCAGAAAGCTAATTAGCAAGGTGAACAACAACGAAGATAAGGGATTTGAGAAACGAATCCACCAGTGTGTTGGGATGGACCAACTAGCCAGTTAAACGAATAGAGGAATGCCCAGTTGGGAGAAAGTTGATAAAACAATGTCGAGTGGATTAGAGGAACAAATGATAGCACTGAAATGACCCAAATTGTGAAATAAGTAATCTCTTGAATGGTTTAGGGACAAATGGGGAAGCAGATCCGGTGGTCGAATGCAAAAATGAGTGGGTCACCAGCAAGGAAATAGACAAAATTCACGGCTGAGTTAATAAACAGCTTTTAACACTCACCACAAGTAGCGGAGACCGGTATTCTTAACCCGTTAGGAAGAATCAACTCTAGGCCAATCTGCTGCGGCGCCTGCTGATTCGTTCTCGTTCCCATCGTTGTCGCCGGCTGTTTCTGCTGAATCACTGCTACTGCCGCCGGAGCTGTAACACTACCACCAGCAGCGGTGGTGGCAACTAAGCCTGTGTTCACAGGAACAGCAGTTCCATTTGTGGCTGCGAGCACAATAGCCGGGGGAGGAGTGGGAGTTCCATTTTTCAGCTGGCTGGGAATGGCAGTTGTGGTGGTAGTTCTTGGACGGATACTGTCCAGGCGGCTGGAAAGGGGCACTTTGAAGGAATCAAGGGCGATTGTCGCTGTAGTGGAGGTTGTGGTTGCTATTGTTGTTGCCTGAGGTTGTGGTAGCACCGGCGCTGGCGCTTGCCGCGTGAACGTGGGACGCTCTGAAACGGTCAATACCATACCTCTGCAGTGATTAACCACTTACAGCCGTGCTGCTCAAACGACAATCTGGCAGCGACCTCCAACTTCCTACATCGTCTGATACCCACTGCCTGCGAAACCAGTAGTCACTAGGGCACTAAGTGGATGTTTCGGAGCCTTGTGGATGGAGCTGCTACGACGATGACAAAAACCCGTTCTATGTTACTACTTTTACTGATCCTCCATTGACCGTGGTTATCCCACTTCCAGAATAACATTAATGACGACAAGCTCGAGAATTATGGCAAGCAATGAAACGAGACTGGACCTAAATGGTTTTAAAATGTCCGCGGAAAAATTGAGTGTGACAGTATGACAGTCATACCAAATACCTCCCCTCGCTGCTAAAGCTGAGAGCAAAATAGGCAAAGGACTGAAGAATAACATTAAAGCAAAAAGTGAGCTATAAAGCTATGTAACGCTGACTTGTGTTGTGTATTTTGCTGATCTGCCCTGACTTGTGAGTAAACATCTCGAGAAGATGTGAGTGGGAGAGTAAAACGCACTCACTGCAGAACACCGTCCAGCGATGCACTCCTGAATAATTTCCTTACCGTCTACCAATGCCTCTACACTGGTATGTCAAATAACAGTTTCAGGTAGTGACTCGGACTCTGTGCATCGCATTGCTTTAGTAGCCTATGGGTATATTTGTTTGATTGGCAAAGCCTATTCTTCAGCGGTTTCGGATCGACCCATGATTTGGCCTGAACAGAGCTGCAGATGTCGAGCAGACGAGGTCAAACTGCCAAGACCAGAGCACATATGTCGGACAATCGGTTGAAAGTCAATAGAAACTCCATGCGTAGAAATTAGGTATCTTGTCGTTTTTATTTGAACAAAACTTAACACTCTTTCCACATAAACTTCAGAGTTAGAGGAAACAAGACAACCGACCTTTTGGAGAGACTAATTAAAATAAACACATTAAGCAGCGTTGGGTCAGCCTTTTGAGGAGTAAATTTAAGCAAAATAGACTTTAAAATGTAAAACTAGGAGAGTCAAAAATCAATGACACGATTGGACTGATGGTCAGATGCTAAGAGTACAGAAACAGAAAGAACCTGACCAGTGATGCAAAAAGGGGCGGAGATACTTTGAGTGGGTAGAATTTTGTATAAGCATAAATAATAGTACAAAATCTTATCTTTGTGGAAAAAGAGCTCTTAAAAAGTGACTCGTAACATCATACGATTGACATCAGAGGTTTGTGAGCGATCTCGTCCTTTTTACATCGACTTAGAGCGATTTAAACACGAGGATTCCAGTAATATGCTTCCAGAACGCACCCATCACATTAAGGCGCATATTGGACTAACTTTTAGCCGCCTCCCCCATAAGATTTGGAGATTAAAATAAGTAGATCCAACCCCCTCTCACGGCCCATGCACGTAAGACATCACAGTAGATACAACCACCAAATAAAGTGACTAGAAGGAAGCAGTCTTTTAAAGAGGAAGCAGGAAGAGCTCACCCATTCTCGTGCGTCCAGGTTTCCGTTTGGGCGGAGGAACTGAAATAAAAAGAGGATAAAAAGTAATCTTTAAAGCATCCACTCGCTTCCCATTTGGCTTGCTATGCCATTAAATCAAACGTTTCTACTGATTAATCAGTTCAGTAGCAAGGCTTTGTGGTTCACTACTCGAAGAACTTTCGGATGACCAAGATAACGAAAGGGCATAGTCAAACAAGGAATAAGGATTTTTAAGCAGATAAATCCGGAAGACCCCGTTCAGAGGAAAAAAAATATAATCCAGGCGTCAATGCATTCCCTGCTCTCCCGAAATTTCACCCTAAAAATGTAACGGCAGAGAACACACAAAGGTCAATCGGGAAATTGGCCTACCCGAGCGGTCAGGTGCGTCAAGATCAAGGAAGTAGGCCCAAACACACTATGAGAGAGTTAGCCAACAGAATAGCTACCTTCCCCATCCCTGACCAATAATAAGTTAGGCACATAGATCCTTAAAAACCAATGGTAAAAGCAAACGCTACGAAAAGAGGCGCCAAATATTGTCTTCGAAGTTGAGACGGTCCAGAATTCAGTTGTAACAGTTAGTCAAGAGGTATCGTTATTAAAGTTTGACTTCCAACACGTTACCCCCCCCCCTTGATAGCATCCACGATTTGATTATTTCATCTTAAACATGTAAACTACACCCTTTCAACCAAAAGGAGGGGCATAGCCGATTAAAAATTCCACTGTTTACCAGCCACCAACCCCACCCCCCCCATGCCCCGTAAAGACATGGACTTTTGGATGACCTTTGAGGACCTGAACAATGGAAGTTGACGAAGCAGCAACACAAACATTTGACCGCAATGAAATTTAAGGGGACAAAAAGATCCTCCTCCAAGCTAAGCATGTCACAAATAACAACTAGCATTAGTTAGGTTTTTGCCCATTTCCCATGGAAGAGGACTGAATCCAATGGAATCCGAGAGATTAAGAGCAAAAAACAAAAAATAGAACTTCCCACGAAGAGCAAAATGCTGATTTACCTGACGGCATCTGGAGATGCTCCGTTCTCTGAACGCTTCATTCGTACCCACTTTTCGTCAGGCAAAGAGGCCAGAAACGAAGTTTCGCTATGTACTGCAAACGGCGGAGTGTCAAGGTAATTGACTTATCTAAGTTGTTGAAAACTAAACCACCCTACAATCCCAACCCTCAGGTTCCTCAGCAATTACCTCCCCTTAGCTAGGACAAACTAAGAGGTTTTAAAGCCTAATAACCGCTGCGTCGGAGAAAAACGCTTCAGGGCATATCGAACTTGAAATGGCTTTTTAAAAAGGTACTTTTTAAGACGGATAATGTGATCATAAGAAGGTCGAGCCGCACCTGTAACTGGAATTATTGGACGAAAAAAAAACTGTTTCAAAGTAAGTAAAAGACGCATAAGCAGATGCTTGCTAATGCAATGTGATGGACCGCACGAGATCGAATAAAAGTACAAGACTCAGAAGTCCAGGCCTACCGACTACGTGGCCTTAAAACAGAGTCGATTTGGAAGGGCTTGAAATTGGCCTGTTTCTCTTTAATCGCATCGACCACGTAACAATCGAACGACAGAAGACCTCTCCTTGAGATGACATGATGAAAAGTAGAACGGACCGAGAGATTTCAATCAAGCGCGTCATGGCACATGGGGTAAAGAAGGGGGGGATGGCGTTTACTTTCACCCTTCAGATCTCCTGTGCAAGGTGGAGATAAGATTTGAGGCAATTCATTCTGTGGAGAAAACTGGAAGGCAGTTCCTGCAACTCCTTGAGAAGACATCATTAACCTTTTTGGTGAGGTTGCTTCATTTGCCCCCTTTTAAACGGAAAGGTCGCGAGGTCTGCCTAGGCGATGTAAAAACAAGGCGCGCAGTTGAGAAAGGAATCTGTAAGAATACGCCACAAAGGCGCCTAACCAGGTGAGGCAAAGGGCCATTAACTGGCAAGAAAGTAACAAATTCTCTGCGAGTTGAACTTTTTTGCCCAATTCACCATCAATACAAAAAGTGAAAGATGGCTTGCACATTGGGCACTTTGGAAACCCTTGCGATGCCAAGTGTTCCAAAAGTGACTACTATCGGTAGATAAACAGACACACACACACACACACACACACACACACACACACGCACACACACACACACACACACATATCGCCTCTGAAAAGTAGCATTTAGTGAACCAATTCAGGTAATAAAATAACGACCGATTTCTTGACCAATTGTTCTTCATTATGATGCTTGACTGCCTGAAGGAAGAGATTCCAACCCCCGCCCCCCCCTCAAAAAAAACAAGCCAAATGTAGAGTGAGAGAAAAACCTGAGCCAAAGCTACGACAGAAGAATTAAGGCAAATGTGAGCAATAAGGGGAGTTAAGGTGATTTGCGGCGAGAAAAAGGTGATGACGTTAATGCAGCACCACTTCAGACAGCAGGCTCAAGTTTAGGATCCTAGAGGTAACACCGGTCACCACACTCCGAAAGCGCCGATGCCGTAATAACGGAACAAACATTTGGACCACCCAAGTTACCAAGTCAACTGCAGTTATCCCGAAAGAGGCTCCGGCATCCACTTTAGGGCTTCAGGAGGTCACGCGACTGATGAAGAACACGTGCTCTACTCGTGACGTTGGCAAAACTCCACTTTGAAATGCTACATTTGAAAACAGACGACACAGCTTGTCATGTGACCAAAGCACCAAAACACGGCAGTCACCTGAGATTGGATGAACAAAAAAAACCAATCAGAAGGTGGGAATGAGACCACGTCTGGCCAGTCACATGATTCGGAATCCCAGATGAATAAGTGAGTACGGGATCAAAAAAACTAGAACCTAAAATACATCAAATCTACACCGTGGTTGCGGATATGCTCCTAAATACCACTTTTTCCTCCCATCAATGAGATCGACTACGATTCAACAAACCGGACGAAAGGTGGTTCAATCTGCAGGTTTGCGGAAGTACGCTGCGTGCAAAAGTACTGTCGACTAATCTGGCACAACTGATGCGGAGATAGGCCGTTCGCAAGATTTTCAAGTTACTTGAGCTAGCTCTTGAGATACGCCAAAAAAATGGTTTGACAAGATGCTGCCGAGGCTTCGATCCGATTTGATGAAAAACTTGGCAACACTGGCATGAACAGCAAGAACAACTTCAGTATAGGTAATTGGGAAAGAAGGAATAAAGCGGCACTGACAGGATCTTGATAGAGACTAGTATGGTACTCTTCCGTAAGGCGAGCAAGCATGAGTGTTGATTAAATCTTTCAGATCTTTTTAAAAGATCGCGCTTCCAGCCCAAATGATACATTCGACGCTAGGCACCAACAACACGAAGGTGTTCCACCATAAGAAATGAGCATTTAAGGTATGATGAGACGACTTTTGAAAAAAAAACAAATCACGGACAAACCTAGCACACACTGCGATTGTCAGCTGACGATCAATTGATGGTTGCGTAGCAACGTTGACAGTTTAAAGACGGACGGATTTACAACATTCCTTAAGTAGGAGAAACAAATTTCGACCACTAGGACGACCATAGACAAACCGTTCGATGATCTTTAGGTTTTAGTGATTATGACTCCCAGAGATGTACTTAGTGAAGGATTCCAAAAATCACCAAATCAGCACATTTGCGTAGGATATTTAAATGCGAGCACCGCCTGATTTGACCGAGGAGCTGAGGTACATTTCAGATGAGACTGGCCGCAATCCGATTTAAAATGGAGGAAATAGAAAAAGGTAGAAGATAGCTTCGAACCTACCGTGCTACAGCTCCCTTGCCGATTGTGTATACCTCTGCGCTGGCAAGGTGCCAACAATTACAACTCTACGGCTGTTTACAAAATTCGACTATTTACAAGAAACCTCAGCGGTAATCCAATAACCAAACGGCAATCATGAAAGAATACTAACATCCCCACATTCCTCAACTGCGGAAAGACATCGTGTAAAAAGCACCTTATCTGAACTCCTCTAAAAATTCAACATTTTAAGAAGGAGAATCAACAATTGAACGACGATTTCAGGAGACAATTAGGGACGGTATTGGTGCCACTAGAGTGATGGTACCTGGTCAGCTTCTCCTCCAAAATTTCAACGCCCTGCAAGCTTGGATCGAAACAAACATTTCGTCTGCGACCCTCTCTCCACAGAACGCTCAGCGCTCTCTATAGACATCCGAAGACAATGGAAAAAGCAGACCAAATCAGCTGACCAAACAAGTGCACAAGGAAAGCGCTTTCCATGGAACCTCGGTTCGGAACGTCTCAGGATCAACGAATTACGTTTTTTTAACTATATTACTCACAGATTGGGAGGTCTCAAGTGCCACCCAAGGGCTAAAACAGCAGGGACTTCTGGTATCCAAACATCTAGAATAGAACATGAACGCTATCCAAAAAACTTGATTGTTCCAGGCAAAAGAATAGAAAAAAAGGTTCATTTTAGCAGGAGTGTTACTAAAAAAATGGGTGTTCACTCAGATGCCGCATCAACCTCAGCAATAAAAAATTGAAAAGAACATCTCTCTTGGAGAGGATTCCAAACTTTTTGGACTAAAAGTCGTCAAGACAGTCTCACTTATCATCACCTGCGACTCAGAAGCTTCGGTGGCGTTCGGGCAAGCTATTCGGACATCTTTAGTGCTTTCCCTCTGAACGTTTGCAGCCGAAGCACCGAAAGCCACTTACCCTTGCCCCGATTATCCAAAGAAAAATTAAGATAAAGTCCGGCCTTTAGAAGGTATGCTCTCTATTCTCCCAAAGGCTGAGAAACAGCATCTAAGGCAACGAGACAACAGCTATACTTGAATTACCAGGTTAAAACTACTCTCGTAGTCCTATTGTTAAAAATAAGCAATGTTTTTGAGGAAGTTCGGCCCTATTGGACGCAAAAAAACAACCAAAATCGCGCAGTTCTTGACCGCCGACCTAACATTAAGATAATTTACGGTCTGATGTAGCTGCGGAAATAACCCAAGCGCGGATCATGGTAGACACTTCCTTTAAAGTCATCATTCAAACAAGCCAAATGACCAACTGACTTACTGTCAAGATCATCATCACCAACACTACCGGAGTCGCGGATTCGTTTGAGTATTTCCAACACTCGAATATCTGCCGCCGTATGATGGGGTGCAGGATCCAGCTCGTCACGGACTCGTCGTGGCTGACCGGAAGGCTGTGGCGGAAGTGGCGCCAGCTGAACAGCCGATGTTACCGTGGTGGCTGCAACGGGTCCACCGCTAATAGCCGTCGTCGTTGGCGTCACCTTGACATCGACACTTGTCACCGTGGATTTCGTCTCCTCGCTTCTGAGCATTACAGCCTCGAAATTTGGAACGTCTGCAAGGGAAAGGGAAAGGAGACCGGTCTGGTTAGCATGTCGAAGGGGAGAAATTGGCACCAATAGTCGCTTGACAGTAATGCGAACCAACGCGTCGGGAACAAGTGCGTAATCGTTACCGATTGGATGACGAGTGCATTGGTTAGAAGCTATTCGATTGAGCCAAATCAAATAAAGGGCATAGAGAATTTTGGTAAAAACGTGCCTACACGAAATAGAATTCACATGATGGGGATGCGCGAGATTTGCATTAAATTCAGTGAAATTCTAGGAGACGCACATCCAAATGAAGGGTAAAACCATGGATATGGCAAAATTACAATGACCCACCATGACTTGGACTGTAAACAGTCGGTAGAACAAAAGATCGCACAAGCAATCCACTAGAATGGCGTCGATAGGACATATCGCATCACACATAAAGTTCATTTGTAAAGGGAGCCGTCAAGAAAAGATCAGCTGGATTAGAGACATAGATCGACTAGCCGTTTGATCTCTTGTCAACCACGTGGACCAATAAGTGCGTAACCGATCATCGACTATAATGGGTGCATTTGAAACCGAAGGGACAACTCCTCCCAGTATGCAGTAATTGACTCCATGAAATGGCGATAGAGGGAAAATAGGAGGTCAGAGAATCCAGTGCTACAACCGAGTAGGAGCAGTTACTCCCGATTGGAATCGGCGATGAATCGTGTCAATCGAGTTTAACAGAGGCACTAGACTTCATCAGTTGTGCAAATGATAACAAGAAAGGTTTTTTTTTGCACTAGAACAAGAAAATTGTCTGGAAAAATACTATATTGGGGATATATTTCGAAATAAAAGTGTGCAGACCTTTCAAATTCTTTGCTTAAGAGGCATTAGAGATTCAATTAACTTCGAAGAAGCAAAACTAAACTGTGATCATGCATTTAACCTTGAGGAAAAAAATTCCACCCCCTGATAGAAGCTATTACTAGGGTGACGGTTCGCACTTAAAATTTTGGCGAAAAAGAGGAAAGAAGGTCCACGATGTTTTCGTGCACGACGGACAGATAGGGCAATCCTGGGACTGAAAAACAAAGGCGAAGCACATACAGGTGGAGTAAGTCTCCGTTGGGTATTTCGGAGACGGCAAAACAAAAAACAAATAACCGGATTTAACAGAGCGAAAAACCCACATTGTACTCAGGCCTTCTGTTGTGAGCAAATCATGTTTACTGGGTACCAAAGAAACTCCACAAATCAAAGGCACTTAAGATGTCATTCACTGACTTCTTAGGCGTTGAGCCTTACAGAGTGAAATCGGCAAGAAAAGAAGCTAGATGGGCGGAAACCCAAACTCCATTACCGTCACAGGGGATTTACCAGTTAAAGGAGCAGTAATTCAGTAAATCTTACGCTTTGAAGTAATGAATTCGATTGAGTCCTATGAGACCGTTGAAAACAACAAGTTTTGGAGGCAAGATCCAAAGAATACCACCAAAGGGGAGATTCAGTGCTTTAAAAAATTGCCATAAAACGCTTCCCTCTCAACTTCCACCCAAATCAGTCAATTATCAGCGAAGCGGTTTCAAGGCTACCTCGAGCCCTTTGGACCGTATTCTGAAAAGAAATGCTATCAGGAACTCCTCCTCCTCGAAACTACCAAACGACAAGCCTCAGCCACCGAGCGCATGGGTCGAAAACAAAAAACGCCCGACTTCACCCTTTAGTGAAACACGGACAGTCCCAGCTAACCATTAAAGCGTTTCCTTTTAGCCACAAAAGATGTTTGACCTAATAACTCAAAAAATTTCCAAGTTAAGCAAGGCCTGAAATTTCACCAAAACTTTCACGATTAAGTAACTAAATCTGGAGGCCAAAATCAGAACAAGTCACCAAAAACCGGGTCTTCTTTTAGACCTCCTTCCCACCAATCAACCTTAGCTTAAAAAACAGAGAAAAAGAGTAAAATTAAGCTCCAACAGAGGTTTTTAAAGGGTTATTCCAGTAACCAAATTTCGAAGATAGTTTGGATTGGACAACTGCTGGGATTTGCATTAAAAAATCAATTGAGTCGGCATTCCCCCGAAAAACCGCAGAACTAGATCTGAGAGTCAGGAGAGCGGTTTAAAGGACAGTTGATCCCCCCGAAAGTAAATACTCTAGCCAAATGGACTGGATAAGTGAGTCAGACGAACCGTTACAGGCTTCACTGGAAAGACCGCATTGAAGAGCCTTCTTTTCCAAAATACGAGTTCCCTGGAAAATGCACATCGCTCGTTCACTCAACCCTTATGGGACGAAATCGTGGTACTGGATAAGGCCTACCCAAACCAAAAAAAAACAAGCCGGAGTTGTCATACCGGGGCGCAACAAAACAGCGGCACCCTGCTTCCTCCTACCCTCCCCCTCGAGACTTGTGGAAATCGATAGCACAGAGGCCCTGGATGTGAATCATTTGTCATTGTGCATCTCCACCGTCCATCTTTCACTTTCCACGCGAAGGGAGTGCGCGTGTGTGCTTGTTTGTGCGTGTGAATGAGTGAATTAGTCATACAACTTGGCCTACAAAGCACGTGCACACCTGCCAACGACTCGTCCGGTGATTGGCCACCTCCAATTTTGATTCGACAGCGAAGTCTTAAAACTAGAGCGGACATCAAGCTAAGCCGGACAAGGGTCTCGCTCATAAGGTGAGGCGGACTCTCAGGGTTGCAAAAACCGTTTAGCTGGAATGAGCAGCCAATAGACTATGGCAAATCAAAAAAGTAGAAAACATTTAATGGAGAGGAGGGATTGGGTCCAGGGGATACCCGAAAGATAATGGTACTACGACCATGGGTCCTTCCGCGAATTTTGGCAGTCACTAAAGGCGATCGTACTTCAAAAAAACGGCGTTGAGGAGTAACATTGGCATAGGGAGTTGGTGATCCAGGAAAGAACTATCTGAACTCGATTCACCATCAATGGGACTCAACCCTCTGCTGACAACAATTAGCGAGAACTTGTCCGTCACAGAGCCCCTTAAAGAGGGGTTATTCTTAGGTAGACCAAGTCCAGTTTTAATTCCGACCCGATTTTCTAATCAATGCCACCCACCTGTCGAGAAGCTAGAGTAGTCCAAGATTACGTAGCAGGTATTCAGCGTGACCAAATCCTGGTGATTTGAGTCCAATGCATTCTCATGCAGTAAAAAGGCTGCTGTCCGGGACAACCTTGATTGGACAAAACACGGGAAGAATCGACCTGAACCGGTCACTAGTTAAATCAAAAATAATTACACAAATGAAGGCTCTACACTGACACCCAATCAACGCGACAAAGCGATTGGTGGTTGAGAAATTCGTTGATAGGAGGAAATGTATAGAAGCAGCTTCAATTCGACCGAGCTGTCCAGCGAGGTCAAACCAAAGCCTCCAACCAATGAAATTTTACCACTGCAAAGATCGGAAAAATCGATGACCGGCGCCGGCTACCTTCACCTGAGGCAGCTTACAATGACTATATCTGATGAAGAGAGTGAATTGCTAGAGTAAAATTCGATACATAAAATCGACAACGCTCAAATGCGCCTTGATTCCAGAGAATCTGTCACCGATAAAAATGTAATCCTTCTTCAGATCGAAAAGTGGATTAATTTAAGTCGATTGATTCCGAAACAAGGCGTATCTCTTAGCCGTTTATCGATCTGCGACCCCCAAAGCCCTGCCAATCCATAAACGACGAAAATCCAATCGATCCAGGAAGTGAGGGAGAACAACAGCCTACCCATATGTTGACAAGAGGAAATTCAAGAAATCTGCCAACACTAGCCTGCCCTTTTCAGTGGTATAAAATGCAACTTTGAGGCATCCGACAAGCTTGTTCCGACCACTGAGAAGGGGCCTACATTCAGCGACTCCCGACTTCAAAAAGTCAAACAAAGCATCATTCACATCTCGAAAAAAGCAGGCCAAGAGGTTTCGACATATAGGAACAAGCAATTTCAACTTCGTTAGTGAGGCTGTTTTAGCCTGGTTTCCCAAAAAAAAGTTAAAAACTAAGAGACAAAAGTGGTTTGATTTGAAGGTTTCAAAGAGAACAAAAGTGGACGCACAAAGGTTCCGTTGGGAGTTAATTGAATTCAAGATGCAAGTAAACTAGGAGTTCGACTGCACAGAGCTTCCAATTGAAAGGGCAAGATTCTGGAAATAACAGGTTTCATACTTGAAGCACACCGATCGCTTCTTTACTAAGTCAACTTCTGATGGTGGAAACTGCATTCCAGGATGCTTACACAAATCAGGACTAAAGGTACGCCAATCACAGAAACCTTACAAGTTCTAATGCCGAGGACAAAATTGGCTAACCGACAACGCGCGGACAGCCACCCTCAGTTTCTGAGCCCTTGATGGCGAGTTAATGACCTGATCTAGTCACGATACACATAGGTGAGCGGAGGAGGGCTGGACTTTATCGATTGCCTAAATAGCCTACCCACATTCGCCTCACCCTCATCCGCAAATCAGAACAGAGTAAATAGCCGCCCTCAATTATGACGATCCACAAGTGTCGTTGAGATTCCTCTTATTGGTTTAGCGACCACAATCGACTGGGGGAGTCACGACAATAGCAACCAAACCGTGGTCGGCTTATGTGCTCAAAGGGTGATGCAGGAATAGAAAATTAGTTAAGTAACGGAATCTTGGGCTAATGCTGATAAAAAGCATTCGAATTTGAGTCAATTCACCAAAAAGGGCATCTATACCACTAGTGTAAGGGGGCAAAATTCCGGCACCTCAACGAGAGGAAATGGAATCACGAGAGTAAATCACCCTTTACTGAAGTAAAATAAGTAGACGGCCACAAAGCACGGCAAATAAGAGGTCGAAAGGTTACAACTCAAATCTACGTCTAATTAATTCAACAGGCATTAAAAGCACTAAACTCATCCTCACCTTTATTGCACTTATTAGAAAAGATCAAAGCAGTTTTACAGAGGCGAAGAAGGGCAACTAAGTGGAGACCTATCCTGAGAATGAAAATATTGATTATCTCCTCACCGGAAATTAAACCAAAACACAGATTTCCATAACTTTCAGTATTCAGTAATAAAATCCACTACACCGTCATGGCCTGTCTCGTCACGAATTTTAAAGGGCCCGTTAAACCACCGATTTCCTTTGCTTGAGGAGTGGGGAGTGGAGAGCAGCTCAAATATTGATCCTCCTATCGATCGAAATGTGAGCACTTTTAGACCGATGGAAGTTTCTCACCCAGTGATGCATACCTGCAGTAGGAACTTACAACTTACAACTTACAAGCATACTCTACTCAAACGATCGATATTTGAACCGGTTTGAGTTCACGGCTGAAATAGAAGCAGTGAGTCGAACTGACCGGCACAGTGACCTAACAGATCGACATTAACCACGCGAGAGTCCAACCGCAGGATTAGGTTAGATTGAGGGCGCCTTGTGAATCACCAATCCATTGCGCGTGCACGCTGTGATCTTTTAAAAAACCTAACACACAATTACACAATGTATGTACATACTGGCACGCGAGAATGAATGATTGAATGAATCGATAATTATTAGGAGGGCACACAAAACGCAGCTGCCAAGTTGTTTTACATGTCGTACAACCACGCAGATAAGGCATGCGCGCTAGCGCAAACAACAATCAATGCGAGGTCAATTGACCAATCACATAAACATGCACACACACGTACGCACACACTTACACTCCCGCACGCGCTTGTTTCAGGTATACATCGATTTTCCCAGGAAGCGCGCGCACAAGTTAGTTAGCTCGCACGTGAACATACGCGCACGTCTATTATCGATTGATTTTTGATGTGCGCGCGTGCAAACGAGCGAGCGATGCAAGAGAGCGCGCGTCTATGTGCGCAGGCCTAAGTGAATGATTACGCACGCGCGCGCACGACTGAGAGGAGGCACGTGCGCACCACAAACACCTCGCACATGCGCGCGCGAGACATCATTATTGATCATCGATTAGAACGCTAGCGAGAAATAGACGCTAGTTAGCGAGGCATGATGGTAGAGGCGCTAGGCTGCTAATATGCGAACGCCTTGTAGCGCTGCAATTGGCAGCGTTGTGACTACGGCTAATCAATAATGAGACCACTATGCATCGCCACCTCGATTCCTCTGTTTGTCATGCTGTGTGTGCGCGACGTAGCGGCGTCCAGTGTATGCACGCCTGCCACGAAAACGAAGTAGTGGAGGGAGCAAAAAGAATCGATTTTAGTCGCATACAGTGGCGGCGCAACGCGCGTAGTCGCATTATCGACCAAGAGCCGCTGCAGGCTGAATATCGATTATCAGGAGTTCATACGACTGCAGCCTTATCGACCAAAAGCGTTGTGCTCAGGGCGGACATCCCTACAGCCGGCCCCAGATCACGCGCGCTGAATGGTACCAATTTTTTGCTCCGAAGAGAACGCAAAAAGTGAGTCGGTCAATACAGTCGATGGAGCGCAAGCCATCCACACTGGTGTGGCGAGAGGATTTAAATGGCTTTAAAACAACTCCATCCTCGTACCGCGCTCTCCCCTTACTACTACAGTCGTCTCTCTCTCTCTCTCTCTCTACCCTTTCGCATGGTAGATGTCATGACTCATGCCGCGTGAAGGGGTTTAGCCAATCCGACATCGATAATGAAAAGCTGCTCATTGTCTGGACGAAGTTGTACTTGGAGGGTTAGTGGAGTGGTTGGTCTAATAAAAAGAAAATTTTAACCGCACGGAGTGGCTGCAATTGAGGAGCTGTTGTTGATCAATACGCAAATGCTCAGGGAAGCATCCGCGTTCTCAAGCTACCTCATCGATTACATGCAAGAGGGGTCTTTAGCAGTTCCGGACTTGCAAGTAGCGCTACGAACAGGGAGGGCTATTAAAAGAAATTTAAATGCTTGAGTATTTTCGTAACGAAGGCGGTGCAGTGCATGTAATGTAGAGGTAACCTGGGTACATAGGTCGTTCAACCGTAGGTGGCGCGCAGAAACCGAGTTAAGTGACCAGGTCTTGACAATATTAAGACCAAATCAGTGCTCTTTACTCAAAAAGCCGAAAAGATAAGGTGTCACGGTTTGACGCAGTGAAGTCGAGAATTGGAACTGCTAGATCGAGCATTCAAGAGCGCTGAATGCCTTGTGCGAAGTGACTGGGAAGCTGCGGGCATAATGCGTCAAGGAACAGGAGAATACGACAGATGCGAAAAGAAGGAAATGGCAAGAATACAGCGTGATTACCACATGAAAGTGATCAAACAGGGAACTAGCAGATGAAAAAACTTAGTAAACTGACGATAATTAATAAAGACCGACCGCAACAAAAGGCAAGAACGAACTGTCACGGATGTCTGCACGGTGCGCAAATGATACTTGGTTATTCAAAGTTTAACGATCAGGTGCTAATCAGGATATTAAATGATGTACTTCCAGTCACGTGGTTACCAGATTCAACGCACTTGTCCATAAAAACCCAAAATGGAGGTTCGATTTGACATTACAAAGAAAAGGGAATTAAGTAACACCTGTTTTGAGAATGAGCTACATATGCTACCAAGCAGAACGAGCCAACCAAGCATAGTGAGAGGATAGAGGGTTAAAGTTTGGTGAAAAAAGAAAAGAAACTGAACAAATGAAAAAAAATCACTCACGTGGCCGTCCGGGTGCCTAAGAGTGGATGTGCCTGAAAAGAAAAGACATCATATTAAAAACAACTTGGCCGCAGCCACATGTAAATAAAATAACCAACTAATTTGCTCCCAATAAGTGACTTTAAACAGCTCCAATGGTGGTACATAAAGGGTAAAACGTGTGTGGTCATGAAGTGGAAGAAGCATAAAGCCACTGAACAAAGAATAAGGAACACAAATAAACCACGGTATACCAATAATCCTGCACAACAAATTAGGTTAGCATAGGAAATAGGAAGATGACCATGTTAGTCATGTGCAGGCCATAAATTCGATTACTACCAACAACGCGTATAAGTATGTTAAACGGGTACATGACTCAAATACAAACAAGAGGTGAGCAAAATAGATACCTTCTGCAATTATTGGTGAGAAAGAAAAGCAGAGTAGATAAAGGACCAAGTTTGCACCAGACCGCTCCGGGTAGTCACGAAATCATATACACAAAAAACTTTAACTGGGCGGCTAACCTTTAGAAGCATTAAACAAATGCCAAGGTCATTAATATATCTAAATTTTTAACAGCCATTTTTCTTTGGTCTGTAACAACTTTGCATATTTTCAGTAATTTGACAGTAAAAAGCTTCGTGTAACACAAATTTAAATGACTTGGCTTTGCGAAAAGGTGGAAGCTATACTAAAATAGTTGCTTAAGCGCAGGCAATAAAAAATAGCTTTCACATTTACTGAACGCAGACCGTAAAACACCATTACATCAGTGGGGTTCAATTCATCCGGCGTCTAGACCACAATAGTAAAATGTATGCTGTTATAAGTGAAGACGAGTGACATTAATCTTGTATATTTATGAATTTACCGGCCTACTACTATAAAACAAACAAAAATCGAATAGAGATCACAAAAGGAGCAAACGCTTTTGTAGCGTCCCGAGGCTCCCCTTAAGGTAGAAGAAGGCGCAGTACTAGGGCAGAATATATATATTCCGGGAACAGAGGACTTGAGGGCTGTTGGCACGGCCCGGAGGCCGACCAACCGGCTAGAACAAGATGGCCACCCAAGTGACCTAAACTGGTAGTTCGAACAAACAAAGTATTACAGCTTTAACCACAGCATATTTCGCAGCAGTTTAATTTTTTGCTTGAGAACCTACATTAACATTACTAACACACAACTTTGAAAAAGTAACCGGAAGTTTGCTTTTTTGCATTAAGGGTTGCATCTCTAGACTTTTTTAAGGGCTGAAAGGGCATAATACCAGGATACATACATGTATGTATTCTGTAAACTGAGGGGTTGAGCTGATGACAAGGCCCAGAGGCCAGCCAGCCCGGCTAGGACAATATCGCCACTCAAGTTAGCAATCGAAACCAAATGCCAAACAAACAAGGTGTTGAGCAACTCTACTCAACTTTTAAGTATCGTCTCCGACGTCACCCTCGTTAAACCGCCTCATCGGCCATCAAAGCGTAGTCAGTGTTTGTAAGTAGCCCTTACGAGCTAGCCATGTCAGTCACCAAAATTCGAGTGCAACTGGGAAGACGCTTAACCAATGCGTCACTGATTCCTCTTGGCGGTTTGACTAGACATTTAGTTTCGTTTGGTTCAAAAAATAAATTTGGAATAAAAGTTTCTGCCAAGCATTGGCTTGCCCACACTGGTGTCCTTAAGCGGGTATGTTAAAGAAATTTCCGCAACGAAACTTTTCTATGTGGTTCATGACTAGTGCAGCTTCAACGGCTAATATCTTTCCTACAGGACAAAAAATGGGGGAGATGCCAAAGGCAGACGTCGTTCTCAGCCCTTAGTTCATAAGATATCTGAGATTCTCTCATCATTAGCGCATGCCCTTCTTTCGCACTGCTACAGTTTACCACCAGCTGTATGGATGGAGATTAAAATCCGCTGCCACCGATGCAGGGTCCCGAGGCATCCTTGAGGTCAAAAGAAGGCAAAACGCTTAAGAAGAATGTATGTATATTTTGAAAACAGACGGATTAGGACTGCTAACAAGGCTTGGAGGCCATTCATATCGGCTAGGTCAACATGGCCACCCGAGTGACCGAAACCGGCAGTTAGAACAAGCAAAGTACTACAATCACCTTCACCACTAGGAGTTTTAGAGTTTTGAACAAAAAGATCGTTAGAAATCACGCCAATCTAGTTTAGCTTACTTTGTATGATTTCTGCTGAGTGGGAAATGAAGACGACGAACATGTAATGCGTTCGATGTTTAATCTCCGGTCATGTTAAAAAAACCCAATTAGATGCTTCACAATTGTGCCTTGACTGAAGGGCTGACCTCCGAGACATGTCTGCAACCCCAAGTTCTCATGGGCATCGACTATATAAATGTATACTTTGCCCTAGTAGTATGGCTTTCTGCCTTCATAAGAGGTTGGGGATTCTAAATCGAAAATTTCACATTTTAATTGCAGACAAACCAAAATCTTAAAAATATTTTACTTAGCTGATTTCTTCTTAGTTTGCAAGGCTAGGTCAGGTTGTTACTTTTATGTATTTGATTTAATATGTTCGCGTTTGTATCAATCATCCCCATGACCTACACTTTAAGGCGAGCTTTTAATATCGACTGAGCCGCTTTGGGTGGCATAAATGGGCAGTCATTAACTATGAGCTCAGAAACAGAACCCTCTGGACAGGTTACCAAGAGCATTCTCAAGCCAAAGCACGAGCTTAACAGTAGGTCTATAGGCAAATTTTTTAGAATAAACATTCCAATTTTTGACGGTGAAAAATTTGTTTTTGGTTTAGCTGGCATTAGTTTCCGAAATTTATGCAGATGATTTTGACTATTTGGTGCCCTTAAGTTTGTTACACAATGGGGTGGTTATTTACATTAAAATTATGCCCTTTTAGTCTTATTTTGATGCATAAGGCTTTTTAAGTAAACGCTCTTTTGCTACCTATGCGACAACGTTTTGTTTACTCATGAGTTGGAGTGTCGCTAATATTGTTTTGGTATGCCACACCTTTAGACATTATCATGTTGTTTTTTTTTGCCTGCTAAAGTGCGGATGTTTTACATGAGCTCAATTTTGTGACCACGATGTGCAAAATAGTCTGTCAAATAACTGACACTTAATTTTGCCTGATTTTAAAGCCGGCTGAGTTTTTGTACAATGAGGTTCAAACGCACTTAAAATGAGTTCAGTTCTGGTTATAACTGAGTTTTCTTTAGCTAGTTTTAAAGACAACCTTACACAGAAAATATTCGCGACAGTTGGACGCAACTGCCGTTTTCTTGCTTTGTAGTGCTTATCACTAAGTTATAATTTTGTTGCAAATGCTTTAGTAGACGTAAATTTCTGTTGTTGCTGTATCCAATCAGAACAAATGCATAATCAACTTCTTTAAATAACTGAAGGTAAGATCTATTCTAATTTATTCTGATGAGTCACCCGAATGTCGAGTAGTAATAACCATTTAAGAGTATGTTGATCATTAAAAGGAGCCATATCTTAATCTAACTTAAAAGAATCTCAGAATACTGGTTAATATAATAACTGCTTTTCTGACTGAACCGTAGCACTTGAATGCTTTTTATGGAGAAGGTGGACTAAAGTAACACGGTTATTTAAGCTGTAGATAAACAGAAAAAAGTGAAATTTTCGCCCATTTAAATAATGCATCCTCTACTTTTTTGCATTTAATTACAACACAATTTGCTTGTCATCTTAGGTAAAAGAGGACGGTTTTTTTCTCTACAACATCGTCTCGACACCTACTACGTAAACTATTAATTAAGCAGGTTTGACTTCTCACGACCACAATAAATTATCTTGTGCAAATAGTTTTTTTTATATTGGAAGCCATCCTTTTCGCTCACTCAGAATTCGCTGCATCCTAATGAGGTGCAGATCATCACGCAATGAACGCATGCAGAGGAACATCCGACATAATTAATGAAATGGGACCATTTACTTTACTGGAAGAGGAAAAATAAGTGTTCTTTGCATCCATCGCAGACATCCATTGAGGTAGATATGCCTTTTATCTCTTTGTATTTGACGACTCTACAAGTCAAATCAAACTACTTCTAGAGAGTGAATTGATAAACCCAAAAGCGACCTTCTTCCTCTTGTTTTGCTTAAGGAAAATGCACTTTTAAGTCAATCCATTTGTTTAGACTACTAAAATAGCTGACTCTTAGCATCATACTGCACTTGGAGTCTTTGGTACGCCCACATGTCAGGAACTTTTTTTTTCGCACATTCGAATGTTTTTTCACCCCTACAAGTGGACAACAAACCGCAAATCACTGTCACACACACAGAAAACCGTGATACAGTGTTTACAACCAAAAAAACATATGCTTATCGTTCTTGTCAAAATGAGTGCAACCCGGATTTACCGCCATCAATTCCAGTTATTCTGCAACAGTATTCCTTATCCCCTACCCTAGAATAGCGAGAAAAGGCGAGGGAGGACGAGGAAGAGTTATGAGGAAAGATGTTATCGTGCAAAGCATTGCTTGACGCTTTGGTGCATTCATTTGTTTTTCCACTACTAATCAGAGGGAAGGAGGTTACTTATTCCTGGCAAAGTCTTACAAATAGGAATGGAGAAAGAGGAGTAGACAGAAGTCTGTCGTGAAGCCTCGTTGATTCCTTAGCCAGTAAGTCGAGACCCGCTGACTCCGCGTTTCGGTGTTAATTAAACGCCTCATTTTAGGAGGAGTTGATCTCTAGTGGTACTCTGATTCCTCTTTAGGGCGAAAATACCGAGAATCTAATTAGAAGTGGCAAAAGTGTAGTAGCCTGGAGCCACTCCCACAGCCAATAGCCATTGACTTGCTGAGATAAGTGGAGAGAATGCGAGATCTCTGCAACAATCAACAGCGTGGTGGAGGTGAATGCATTTTAATGAGCTAACGGATAAGGTGTTCTCAGGCAAGAGGTTTCCACTGCAACTACTTTGACAAATTTTAATGAGAGAGAAACTCCTCTCTCCGCCGATCATTCGCTAGGCACACAAGTTGTCAACTTTTTGAGAAATAGTAAAGGATCAAAGCTACATGCCGACCTTCATGTTTAGTTGAGTTGACAGTGCAGAGAAGTTTTTTTTTAAGTGACACCTCCTTTCGGCATCCTCCTTTCCCTTCCTTTTTTTTGTGTGGCCCAACAGACTCACGGCACCTAATACCGTCGATTTGTTCTGGACTCTGGTCGGCAGGTTTTGACTGCTCGTCGTCTGAATAGAGAGCGCCACTTTTGCGATGCTTTCACCTAGTGGAGTAGATGGACCGATTTGTTTGGGGAAAAATTGTCCAACATTGTTAAAAATGGATGGGAAATGACCTTCAAAATATTTCGTTAGTGCTATTAAATGGAATAATACCACTTTGACTTCTCCGCCTCTCTCGCAATTCGTCCTCCAAGCATGGAACTCCACTGATAGTCCTTGGTTCCACTTAACACCTTGGAAATAATTCAAGTGTTATAGAGTGGTTCTATAAACCATCGACCATCTAATATCCTTCAATCGTTGCAGCTGTTTCACCTTGAGTACGGACATGCCTCTAAGCAATAGTTCTTTGGTTTTTTTGATCGCTCACACAGGCAAACACTTACAATTTGGTCTCTTAAATGGATAATCAACGAACCCTCCCCACTGTATCAGTCAAATTCAAAAAGAAGTCAAAAAATTGTTTCAACCGCCTTGCAGATTTCTCGGAAGGCGTAAGTTTGAACCACACTCGTCGGTATTGCAGAATTGAGGGAATTTTTTAGACCTGATGAGGTATTAGGTTTGGTAATATGGTTCCCAAGGCAGTTTGAAGTTCATCTATAGCACCACCGCGTGTCACTCCTGCCATAAGTAAACTTTCATTAGCACAACGCTTACCTCACGAAACTACACAAATCATACGTAAAAGTTCGTCCTGTTTTAAACAACCTTCCTTCCTGTTTCACACCACTCTTGTCGGTCTACTGGCATCGGGCGAGAGAAGGCGCTGCTGCCATGGCCAAGAGGTGGATCACAGTCATTTCTTCTCTCTCTTCTTATCCACAAGAATGTCCTGTCTTTTTAATTCACAGTTTTTCTTGCTTAAGTGCAAACGATCTCAAAATTCCATCTGGTTCTCTCTCGCATCCGGTGTTAGTGGATGTTTATCCGCGACCCACAAAGTAGTCAGTTGGCTTCCGGTTCAGTGAGTTTGGCGCAAGCGCCATCTCTTCCGTTGAGCTGTCTTTTTTTAACCCAGAAAATTAGCGCTTTTCAATTTTACATAAGGTCTGTGTTTAAAAACTAACTTTCCCTTTATTTGAGTGGATTGAGGGCACTTGGAGGCTAGGTAGGAAGGGACCTCCTCCCAAAGCAGCTTTCTCCAATTCAAATCAAAAGAGAAAAGCTAAACCAAAAGACCTTTTCTGTACGCGACTATTAGGTTTTGTGCTTCTGGGCTTTCTCAAATTACTAGAAATGTGAACAATAATGCCGCAATGCCTCTCTACTGAAGGAGTGAGCACCCTTTAACCTTAAAAAGACGCATCACACTTTCCTCAATATGAGGCGAGGAGAAGGAGGCAGACCAGTTTAAATTCATAAGGTGCAAATTAATTTTCAGGAGTCACAATCTCCGGGGTTATTTACGATGGCAACTATCATGTCATTAGCTAGGTGAGATATGATTCTGTCTTCACTCCTACTACATTTGTTTTTTGTCCACCAATTTGCTCGCACTTTTTTAATTGAAATAATAACATTGGAGCTATCACTCTAGGACAGAAAATTGTGTTTGCTTTCTGCCAACGAAATGCATAATCGTTTGTCCGAACCGCACACACACACACACGCACACGGATATATGTGGTCAAGGGAGTGGTGAGTTAGGTAAAATTCTTTCTACACTACCCTTATCCCATGCCCATTTCGACACTGTTTTACTGCAAAAAAAAGGTTCAAAAATTGATAGAATTAACAAAAAGACGAACGGACCAATGACTTGGCGCCATTTCGTTAACTGTAACGCAAATAAATGCAATGATTGATGGACTGTTTTATCGCCTGAGATAATTTTTAGCCGGAGTGGCTTTTCTCTTCCTCTTTCTCGGCCCCTCACTGGGGTTAATAAAAGGCGCATTCAAAAGTACTTCAGGATTAGGGAGAGAACTGACAATTTTCCTTCGTTTAATCCAGAGTTAAGTTGGCGACACGTATCAGCTGGCTACCACTATTGCTGAGGATCAAAGTGCCAAGTAGTGTGTAGCCAACTCTCCAGAGCTGATTACGTGATTTGCGTGCATCTCCCTCGGTAGTGGAATGGTCATCTATCGACGTTACTCACCCACTTACAGCATCCACAGGGGAACAAAAGGAGGAGCGTAGAGGGGGGAGAGGAGAGGAGGAGGTAATTTGAAAACCGGTTGGCGGCGATAAACAGTTCGGAGCTCATCTGACATCCCAACCGTTTGTCTGACAGATCATTTTTCAAGCCGCTATCTGATCATCAAATTGCCCAGGGAATTTCGATGATTGCAAATCGAGTTGGTTCCAGCTGAACGCGGGAGGAGTGCGCAATTTTACTTTGAAAGGGGTTTAACGATTGCATTTTACAAAGCCTTATTTGTGTCATATTTACTGCGGTGGTGAAAACAATGCTCGTCCTCAGGGTATAGCTTGCCGGAAAAAATTTCCTCTATCTGCGTCACATATAAGTGACACGTGTCTCTTATTAGCCTGTGGTAACCATTGGTTGCATCAAGTCATGTATTTGAGTTTGGCATCCAAAGACTGGCCCGAAAGTAATGCATTTTTTCTGGCAGCGTAAAGGAGGAGATGGGAGGATGATTACTTTTTCATGCAGTCAAGAACCAGTAGCAGCCAATAAGCGTGGGTCGTGATGATGGACAGGTTTTATGAGCTGCAAATTATGCATAATTCTGAGGCAGTCTCCCCATGTTTTGATTCTTCTCTCGTTGAGTAAATGACGCTGGCCTTTCTTTTCCTCGTCAGGATAAAAATTGGAGTAATTTTTTCCAAATCCTGCTTTCTAGCGGTTTATGCAGGCTCTGAAGCTCGAAAGGAACTATCATTTTTTTTCTTAAGACCCTGCTTTCCATCACCTCCCTCTACAAAATAACACACCTCTGATTGTCATTTAACCTTTTTTTCCCCATCTTTACTCAGCTTTTTAATCCTCCCTGTTCCCTGAGTTCGACTTTTGCAGTAATGCGCACTGAAATGACAAATAAAAGCAATTTAGATGGGAGTGGACGCCTCTGACTTGACCAAAATCCAAAAGTCATAAATAAATTCGTTAACTTGACGTCTGGACTCAAGCCTGCTCTTCCACAGCTAATTAAGGCGGTCTAGTCAAAGTAGGTGTGTTGGAACGGAACCACTCCTCTAACCTTTTTTTTGCCGCGGAGTAAGATTTTCAGCCAATAAAAAAACCTCATTTTTCCGCAATTCATGAAAACTACAAAGTCTTTTTGAAAGACTAATCAAGCGAGATTTTTTTGCATGCTCTTCAGTGAACCTCGGTGCGTACAACCTCTACGCGAAAAGGGCCAGTTTCAAAGACGACGGTGTACTTCAACAATTCGTCACAGAAATGGCCGGTCAACCGATTATCTCGCCTCCTGTCCTGGAACAGGTAAGTTTAGAACAAACAGTGAATCGTTTTGCAAATCTTAAAAGGTGTAATGTCTCCACGCATCAAGTAGGTCCATCCAGATGTTTACGGTGGATGAAGGCGACCCACCATCATTAATCTTGCCTTCCAGAGCGGAACGGCGATAAACATTGCCTCTTTGATAACTTAAAAACGTTGTGGAAGAGGTTAATGGAACAGTAGTCTGATCCAGGAGTTAAATGCCCTAGCCTGTCCAGCGGAAGGTCAGGTCTCCTCCAGGATTGCCTCATTTCAGATTCATCATTAATTATTCAGTCGATCCCTCCCTCCACAACCTTGTTTGTTGACATTCCCGGGTACTATCTATTCGGAAGTAACAGGATACTTTTGTCAAGTAAATTGACACCTAGTGTAATATCACTGGGATGCCAACTTCATCCAGGTAGGGAAATTTTCACTCAGCTGCTAAATGCACATTTGTTTCCATGGTAAACGCACTTATCCGTCTGTTATGTTCCCATGAGCATGGAGTCGTCATTGTTCCGTTGAGCAGCCACTTTTTCAATCATCCAGGCATAACAGAAGTGAATGTTAGTACACAAAAAAGTCTGTTCTGTGTTGTCGGCCCCCAAAAAGCAATGTATTTCAGTATAAAAAGTCGTATCCACTGCTACATGACAGTATGATGAATTTTTTCTGCTTTTTATGGAAAGGAATATCTACCTATTCACAAAGTTGGCAAAAATGGAAGTTATTGGTCTGTCATGAGGGAACTGGCAGTTTGATGGTATCATTGTCACTGCAAAAGATGACGTATCACATCCCAGCTATAATCTGACAAACTGAGTGAACCCTCTGTAGGGCTAAGTTTGCGACCCTTTTCTTTATTTTACTCCTAAAGTAGGAATTATTTATGAGGAGAACTTCTCTTGCATATCACACAGCTCCTTCTCTAACTCTTTCTCTCACTCGGTTGTCTTAACTCGGAGAGAGAGGCGATTTCTGTGATGTTTTATTCATTCCATTGTACACGCAGAGTACAAGTGACTTTTTATTCTCTCTTCTCTTCATAAAAGTCAATTCTAAGGCTGAAGCTGAGTTGGAATGGAATGTCGTTGGTCCTCTTTCCATCAGACTGTTGCCTGCGTAAAAGTTTAAGACACTTTGAATCACACACGGCGTCTTGAGTTCTCTCCAAAGTCCTATAAAACTACGTCAGTACTATGGAAGAATAATTATTAATTTACAGAAGGGCCAGGGCGGTTGTGGACTTGACTCTGGGGACATTGTGGTGGTGAGGAGGTGCACGAGGTGAAGGGAGACTCGATTGGAAAAGTACTACTTAAGACAAGGCAATACGAACCACTTCTCACGAGAACGCACATTTCAAGGGCAAAAGGGATTCTGTGCAATGCATGAGACTGGGAAGCATTTCAGAGAGAGTAATTAGATCCCACTCATGCATCACTGCTTCCAGGCAAACATAGTGTGCAATTACCTCACGAGCAACATTTGCTCATTCTATGCGGGTCTCTTCTTGGGATCACTCACTACAGACGCCTTCTTTCTGCTGTGCTGAAGCATCGTGTTGAGCCACCAATGGGTCCGCCAATGCCGCCACCAATGCAGGTCTGGCATCACCCATTGGGACGATTTAAGACCTCCGGACTTAGGAGTTAATTGCTAGAGGATGTCAAGAGAGAGGAAGAACTACTAAGGTCAGCATGGTAGCAGAGCCGAGTGGTTGAATCACTGTTGGTACTTTTAAGCAGCACTTGCACCCATCCTTTTCGATTTGCAAGTTTTTAAAGTACAAACCACTTAGGCTTTGGAATGTCATTGCTAAGTTGTCCGACTTACCATAAAATAACTACAAAATTAGTTGAAAATGGTCGTTTTCATGAAAAATAGACCATCTACACGCAATGCAGACACAAAACACCGCGACAAGTCATTACTGGCGGTACAGAGGAGAGGAGAGGCGAGGCGATAGCGTGATCCAAGTTATTTGGAGGGCAAGTAATCACAAGGCTTTACATCAACTTATTAAAATAAGTTGTTTTCTTTCGACTGCGTGGCGGTGCGATAAATTTTTGCCTACAGTTCTCTGAAAGGAAAAAAATGTCTCAGTCATAAGTCAAGACAAAGTATGTACAAGCCTCCAACTGGCTGCATCGTTTGACAGCACCGTTGCACAGAGTAAACACCCACCATCGTAAGCTTCATCACCCACCTAGTAGTGGCCAAAGTTACTCTCGTTCGAGCAGACCCCGAAGAATTGGGCTTGTATGCATGAAAATGGGAGAGTAGAAAGTGATCTTGTGGTTCTATGCTCGTCACGAAGTGGAGTTGTGTTGGCAATAAAATCTTCATCCTTCGTCCCATCTACTTTGGTTGATTACAGGGCTTGCATGTTTGAAAACACATGTGCAACTATCCATGTTGCCAAACTGCCAACACAACCGCCTTCAGGATATTCACACCATTTGCCACCGACTGGGTCCCGGTCTCGCAAATGCCTCATAGTTTCTCAACGATGATAATGTTAAAGGTGGGATTTATCCTCTGGAATGGACGCTCAACACTCTCATTAGCCTCGTTTGTTGCTATATTGTAGTCCCCATGCCACAACACATCCCTTCACTCGGCCTTCTCGTGCTCCAGCTAGACGATAACATCTCGTTCTTAGCACTGCCGGAAATGATAAAGCGGTAGATCAAGTCAGAGGGTGTGTTCATCTCCCCATCACCTGCTACGCAATGCATTCAGGCACTTAGTCTTTCGCCGGCTTTGAAGTGTGCTTGACTAGGATACACATTAGAAGGTGCAAGAGGAGGTGTAAGCATTGGTAGGCCTCACAGGAACGACGACAGCTAAAACGCGATGACGTTACGCAATTAATTTAGGCGCGTGCATCAGTTGTTATGCACACATTTTAGCACAACCACATGATGGACAGTTTGGCAGATGTGTATCCAAATAATTAAATAGGACCTCTCGATGTGACCTTCACGATGTGACAGATACGTGTGCAGGTGCGTATGGAAGTGATCGTGATATGGTGCGGTTGTGATTGCACACTAAAAAGTCGCTTCAATGCAGAGAGTCTGCATGGATTATAAGGATAGGTGGTTATGTTGGCAATACATCTGTTCCAAGCATGGAAGCGAGGTTGCAGCTCAGTGACCTCGCCATTCGCCTTCCAAGACACGAGCCAATGCTGTCATTTCAACTGTTTCCACTGTGTCTGATGTGCCAATTTAAATCTTAAATGGTGGATATGGCAAGAACTGGTGGATACGTTGATGATGATCGAGTGTCAGTGAGAAGCGATTGAGGTGTATCTCCAGGCTGCCTTTAATCGGTGGTTTGAGCGATGATGATTATGATTGGCCGACTTGCTTGCAGATTGAATGAGTGAACAAAACTACGATTTTGGACATCGAGGCATCGAGATTTCCTTCATATGCGAGAAAAATCGTGTGACTGAACCCGCATGCTGAATGTTTTCCAATGCGGTCACCTCATCCCGCACTTTTGAATGAGTGGATGCATAATGCAGGAGCTTGAATCTAAACTGCTTGGCAGACACATCTGTATCCACAGCTTGGCTTGTGTTCCATTCCATTCTTTTCCATCACGTAAATATTGCATACACTGCAATGGTACAACAGATTAACCATGCTAGGTAGCCTAAATCCTCGGAATGCTCAAGTGCCTTATTTTAATCTCTGCCTACCCACTTTCCCTCGTCGTTATTCAGTCATCTATCTTGCAACAGGATTGCTTCAGCCATTGGAAACATTCCCGTCTTCTTCCTCAAGGTGAGCTAGCACAGTTGGTTGTTCACCTCCTCTCCTTGACTCGGGAAATTTTTGTTAACTTCACTGTGGTTATCAACCCTCTTCTGACACAGCGCTTACAGTGACTATCAGTTCCCTCACCTTTATCAACTGCAACCTCTTAACCTGATGAACAGCACCTTGTGGTGCCACATGAAGCCATCATCAACAGTGTTGTTGACATTTGCAGTGACAGAGGGGCTATTGCATTCGTTCCATGGGTTCACCTCTTTGTGCAGTGGAGGGAAAGGCAGACCACAATTCATCCAGCGCACTCACCACATTCCACACATTGCTGTAGGTACACGAATTGTACCTTGAAAGATGTAGTTAATACCAGCTCACAGGGAAAGGAGGATAGTTAACAAAAATGCAAACTAGTCATTAATTTCAGGTCGGCAGAATTGAATTTCTCACTTGCCCTTACCATCAGCGAAGTTTTTCTCCCATTTCCTCAAAGATTTCTTCACATTGATCGCCCATGCCCATGTCGGTACTCTATTCGTAGGGAGGACAGACTGGGGAGGTTGCACCGTTAGACACCATTGTGCCACTCTACTAGCAAAAAGCACGAACAATGCTACTGTCAAACCAGTCGTCGAGGCGACCTGGTGGATGTAAAATACATCTAGTTGCTTAAGGCCAGTGTCTTTTGAACAGTTAGAGAGGTATGAGGGCTTCGGTCCTCCTCTCTCAGCCCCTTACCCCTCTTCCACCTCTCACTTCGAAGTAGTTCATGCAAATGAAGAACAAGGCATCTTCTGTCCTCCCTCTTACGCACGCAACTGTCTCGCGATACCACAAATTACATTCTCTGGATATTCACGTGCAAGTTTCAAATTGAGGAGTGCAGAGATTTGTTGAAAGGGCAAGTCCACTTCCACATATTATCCGCTTTCCTTTTGTTCATCACCCACATTATTAACGCCTTCAATGTTACTAAGGCGGTAATGGTGCACTGCCTCATCTCTGCACTCACAAAGTCAAAAAGCAGACTCGTGAACGTGAAGAAAGGAAGCTGTCTGATCGAGTACTTATCCTGCTTCAGCCTAACATGAGAAAATACAATGGGCAGTGACCAGTGAAGCACAGTCAGACCTGTGAAATTGTCATTTGCTCTCGATTTAAATGGCGCTGTCTCTTTGTCTGTCTGCTAGACTGCCTGTCGGTCCGTGCGTGGATGTATTTACAGCGTCTACTCTGGAGTTACATGCTTCAAATTAGCATTCACAATCTATTTGTCCACGAGAAAGGATGCTTTCACTTCGAGCTTAACAAAGCCACCTTACAACGGTTCAACAAAGTGGAATAAAATCAGTTTCCAGGCCACATGCAGGGACGTAATGTCAACATTCCATGTCATGCTGTTAAACTTAAGTGGGTTTGATGCACGCTTTCTGAGGTCAATACAATTGTGGAAGATGGCACCACGTATTGACGCTCCGTCTATAAACAAACTGAAAATGGAGTAGGATTCCATGCCTACTGCTCTCGCAGTTAGGCAAATGTCTTGTCAACGGAGGATGGGGATGTAGGTAGTGAAAAATATGAGCAAAGTACGCCGGAGAGGGACTTTTGGAGTTATTCCATAATATGGGGTATGCATGGTCCACGTCAGGGTGTGAGCGTGTGTGTGTCACCTTCAGAAAGTGCGGGTCAAATTCAAAACCTTGGTAATCTCATTAGTCCCATAATCACTCCAACGATCCGAATGTGTCAAACGAAATTTAATTCCTAATTCATGCCAACGCCGACCTTTGTCGGTTGAAATTGCACCATGAAATGTGGCATTTAAAATTAGTTAATAATGCGATTTGTTGCGTCGCAATCGCCCCTCACCCTCCACTTCCTCCTCCAAATGAGACAATGCAAATTCCAGTCTATCGCAACTCGATGGTGTACGCTGACCCTTCACCAACCTCTGGCTTACACAGGTACCACTACACGGCCATTTTCTGCCTCCATTTCTTCTTGCCATCGTCATCTTCGGCAGAATGCCTAATTGATAAGCGGCAATTTTACGGAGGGAACAGTTTCACACCAAATGCTTATCGCGTTGTGTAAACAGCATGGCAGTAGGTAGGGTGAAACCACAAGCCTTTGGCTAAATTAGCGCCGTAAGAGGCAGAACTTGACAAGCTTCGCGCGTAGTCCCCTCCAACCCGCCTTTTGACTAATTCACCTCCTTGATCTACTTTCCAGCCAACCATTAGGCCTTCCAAAGCAAAGAAACGCTTTCAAGAAATAAGGATTATTGCGTCCTCCGCCTTCATTTACGCCCACAAGTTTCTTGGCTTTCTGCAATTTACCAGCTTGCTGTGCCCGTATTGCATCGATCTACAGTAGCTAGGACGCAGATCAACTTTCACGTAACTTGTTGGCCAAATAGAAACAGTAGCCAGATTTAGGAATGAGGATGGAGGAGTAAGGCGGGACGGCAGTGCAGACGACGAATCTGTAAGCGTGGAGCATGTTGAAGTACATTTCACAACCGCATGCGTTCTCCAAAACGACAGTGTTCTTTCGTGTAACATGCGTGGTTTTATTAGACAAAAAGGGGATTTGTCAGTGGGGTGGGAGGACACTGAATGTGATGGGTAGATTGGATAAGCGAGAGAGGCACATGGTAGGGTTCTATTCAATTTCGCATCAACCATTTGACAGTAAATATGGGTCCGTGAGTGTAAAATGAATCTCTACCGGCACGTGAAATGTTTTGAATGGAGGAGGTACTTTATTTTCAAACTCACGGACCCATATTTACTGTCAAATGGTTGATGCGAAATTGAATTGAACCCTACCCTGTGCCTCTCTCGCTTATCCAATCTACCCATCACATCCAGTGTCCTCCCACCCCACTGACAAATCCCCTTTTTGTCTAATAAAACCACGCATATTACACGAAAGGACACTGTCGTTTTGGAGAACGCATGCGGATGTGAAATGTACTTCAACGTGCTCCACGCTTACAGATTCGTCGTCTGCACTGCCGTCTCCCCTTGACATGACATGCAGTAGCTGTCAGAAGTTAATTACCTCCTCCACTCAAAACATTCCACGCGCAGGTAGAGATTATCTTCTGACAGCTACTGCATGTCATGTAATCCACATTTGTGGCAACTAGAAATGATGCAATCAGCGTGGAGGGCAATGAGATGGGCAAAGTTGTGCCGTATCTCGACGTCGTTAAATAACACTGAAAGGTGGGCAAAGAGAAAACCATGTTGCAGAACCACTGGAAGTAGTCAGTAGTTACAACTTTCCATCTTAGCCGAGGAAAAAAGTTGCGCCTTAATAAGGATGAGGGAAGCTATTTCCTCCTCATTTTCCTCTCCGCCTTCATCTGATTTGTTCAAGCAATCACATACTAGATGGAAGAGGGAGTGGAAGGGAGTAGGAGTGGATAGTCTCTTTAGAGAAAAATTGTTGCTGCAATCTTGTGCCTCATTAAAAGGGAAGTACAGCCGATACCAAATTCCACCCATTTGTTTATTTTAAGCTTTCTGGAATTTTTCCCAACTGCTTTTAAACAAAACAACAAGTTTTCCTAACATCTTATTAACCAGTCTTGGCAAATTGTAGGTGAAGTTTTCATATTCTCTCTATTGAATTTTTAGTGGTTATAATTCAAATGCCTAGAAGTAAATAAATAAATCTTTAATGTCTTTAAAACTTAAGAGGACTAAAAAATCCGCGCTTCTAAGCAGCGAGGTAAAAGATTCCTCATCAGAAGCCCAAAAAGTAGCTTTGGGACTGGAGAAAAACCTCCACGTCACTAAATCTTGAATCGAATTTAACTTGGTTGAGGAAGACCAAAATAGTACTACCTTGGGTGGTTTAGCCTTTAGCTAGCCATAAATGTTGATTCTAGGAGCCCATCCACGTCCTCTCCTGCGTCGGCCAGGGGTGGACTATTCGGACAAAGTTGAATGGTTTCGGTTCTTCCGTCTAACAAGCCAAATAATAGATTAAAGTCATTTTCGGAGGCGTTATTCTTACTGTTACTCCGTTATGCGGATGTGAGTTACAATCTTATTAAAGCATATTGTCACCATCGTTTCTTAAATCTCTTTTAATTGAGTAATGATGCATTTTTCCACGGTATACTGAAGGCCGACTCGTACACATCCACTCTCGATCATCGACCGAGAAGCATGTTCTTCCATTAGAAGCTCCTCTTCTTCGCCTATTTGTTTTATTTTTGGTGTGTCGTTTGAGCTGTCGCATGAGGCTGTGGGAGCGAAAACGCTGCCGTGAGACGCCTGATCGTGAAACCCATAAAGAGGACGTCCAGGTCTAACCGAGACAAGCAACTTTCTCATAGAATGAGTTTTGGACTCTGAAACAGACCAATTTCGCCTCTTTTTAATTTCTGGCAATTTTTTTTGCTAAAAATAATTTAGAAGTGATTGAATTGGTATCATTAGCCTCCACCTTATGAATGCAATGACTTTTTGCTTTCAAAACTTCCTTAACTTTCAGGTGATTCCCATAGTGGCACACGATGACGACAGCGAGGAACTAAGCGAAGAAGATTTGGCCAAACGCAGAGAATTTGAACGCAAGCGGAAAGAGGTGGCCACGCCTGAGGGGTTGGACATAAAGGCTGTCTTGGGTCATCGAATCGCCATTCCAGGCGGTGAGGGTGATGAAGATGAAGACGAGGAGGAGAATGATGAAACATCATATGATGCACAAAATTCGCAGAAAAGGGTTGACGCTGTAGGCAACGCCATCTGTCCTCCGTCGGAAAGTCTAACGAATTCTCAAAAGTCCGGAGATGGGAAGAAATGAGACTGCTGACGTATTGGTCCTTTGGGTCATTTGTACAAAACTGAAGTGATAAACAATCAGAGAGCTACTCATCTTCTCTCACTCTTATCAAAATTATGAATAATTTTCACCAGATATTCCTTCATTTCTCCTTTTTTTTCTTCTAAAAACTACCAGCGTCACAAATGTGTGACACACATACTTTGCCTATTTATGATCACTATCGCGTGCACCGAATCGTCCGTCAAAATGGGATGAATGAATTAAAAGTTGTTGGTGCTTGATGCACAGCTAGTCACAAGACTTTTACCTTCTTGAGGGCTGTTGAGTTAGCTGGTATGGTCGTTGCCATATCCGAAGACGGGTAGTGTTCTGGTGGCAAACCACTCCTGCGACAGATCCTGGCAGACAGTGCGTTGAATCAAGCGCAGTCTCCTACTTTTTAGCATAGATAAAGCAGATTTGGTTTACAATTTAAGGCAAATTTTAGTTTTTATCGTGGAGGAAATTTCCTTGCTTATATTTTCATTAGCTTCCCGTGAGGAACAGTTATCACATCCGTAGAAGAGAGGGCTGGGAATTGGGGTCTACTGGTCTGAAAGCCCTAAAAAAAAATTTTTTTGCCCTATCAATTTAGGCTCACGTCAATGATTTGTTAATATACCTTCAAGCTTTTGAATTACTTAACCGAAAATAGAAACATTAAGAAAACAAAAAAATTCTAGGTGGTGGATATAGAATCACTGAATAACATTTTGTGGGAGTTGAAGAAATTTACAAGGATTTGGAAAGCTTTCCACAATGAATAAATGAAGAAAGTCTTTGAAGATTCGGTGACATTCGTTGCCTTGTTCCAATGAGACAGGAGGTAGAAGCAATGATTCTCTAGTAGTTGCTGGTCTACCCCAACCCTCCTCCACTTTTGCTTCGCAGCTGCCTGCTCTCTCCGGTATGAGACTGCTTAATGGCAAGGAGAGATGATACCGACCTGAAGGAGTAACATTAGAGGAAGGCAGAGAGGGGCGGGGGAAGGCGGCACCTTCTATCGTCCTATTTGAGGCGCAACCTTTCCTCATGGCTGTGTTAGGAGGTTGTGTGTCGTTCTTATCGATGCTTTCACCAGTGACCACTAACTACTTCCAGTGGTTTCGTAACATGGGATTCTTCTTGCACACCTTCCAGTAGTATGCAAATGGTATCCACGTGGCATCCCCTTGGGTGATTTTTAATGCGGTAAATGGTTGTGGGTTCCTTAAAAACGGCCTCAGTAGTACTAACCCACTTTGACTTTTACCATCTTGTTGTTCCGTTCGCGGACTGTTTCATTTACATTTGTCATGGGTTTGGCTGTAGTAAGTTAATTTCCTTTCTCCATTTTGGACCCACCACGTGCCGATGGACATTTATTTTCACCCTCTGCATAGAAACTCACACACATGTACACTATAGGGCTAACGCGTAACTGACGGCACCCTGCCCTGTACTTCCTCCATTCACCTAATCTACTCACCACATTCAGTGCCTTCTTTGACTTCCAATGTCAGCTCCCGTGCGTGTCCACGTAAGCAATCGGGTCGCTCAAAAAGCAACACAAGCAGCGTTCAATCACCTTCGATTGCAAAGCCATCCATTCTCTTCCTCCCAACTTGACATTCAATCCGACAATTGTTTGTGCCTTACCTAGCACATTTTGCATCCCACTTACATATAAGGCGACAGTTTCAACGCAGCGCTTTTTCCATTAATGTGCGTGGATGCTGATTTGCTTCCCAGCTGCTGCTTAGTCAGTAAGAATGCAAATCTACAGCAAATCGCAAACTGCTAAGAGCCAAAAAAACTTGTGGCGATGGATTGGAAGCATCCATGTCCAAGGATGTCAGGGTGTCAAAGATCGCTAAGAGTACGGTATCAGTCAAAAACCAGACCAAGGAGGTGACTTATTCGGAAATCAAGCAGCGCTGAAGGTAAAGTTTACCATGCTGAAATGGTCGTGTTCTGTTCCTGAGTGTGCATTAATGGCCTTAAGATTGTTATGCCACATCACTTTCTGCGGTGTTGTTTACACAGCGCGATAAGCATTTTGTGTAATACAATTCCTCGGTAAAATGACCGCTCATCAATCAAACATTCAGCTGAATAAGACAGTAGAATTGGAATGGAGGCAAGCAACGGCTGTGTAGTGGCATCTGTGTAAGCTGACAGTTGATCAAGGTTAGTGTACATCATCGCGTTTTCAATTTTACGCGTTGCTTTGATCTGGAATTTGCATTGCCTCCTTTAATGGAGGAAGGGAGGGAGGGAGGGAGTGGGAGAGTGACTGTAGTGTGACAAATCACATCATCAACGAATTTTTATGTTTTACATTCCAGAATGCAAATTTAATTGGCAATGGTCGGCATTAGCACATCAGGATTGGTGGGATGATCGTGAGGCATCCTAGCTCACAAAGAGTCCGAATTTGATCCGTCCTTTTGCGGGTGTCACACACACCACGCATACGGGAGAATCCATACACACAATCACCATCCACATCTCCCTCCTCCGTTGAAAAGGTATTTGTTTGGCCACAGGAGAAGTTGGCATGGAATCCTATTCCACTTCTAGTTTATTTGTATGCAGAGCGTCAATACGCGGTGCCAGCTTCGGTAACAGTGTTGACTTCACTGAACTGAAGGGACGGAATCGTGGCAGCGAACCACAGGCAATTTGCAATACTTTTGCCAAACGTGTATCGAACTAACATAAGCTTGACTGCTTAACATGGAATGTGGACATTTACTTGTAGATACAGGTTCATAGTGGGAGAATCCTTTCTTACGTCCAAAAAGGGCAATACTACTTGTTTAAAGAATGAGATCTTAAAGGAGCCGTCGCAGATGCATTCATGTGCAGACAGTCAAGCGGAGCGGCAGACAGGCAAAGGGGCAGTACTAATTAATTTAAGAGCAAATAACCACTGCACACATTGACCGTGCTCTAATGTAGTCCCTCGAGTTGGTATGGGACAAGGCGAGTACTAAATTCAGGCAACTACTTTCCCTCAGGAACATGCGTCTCGTTTTTGTCTTTGGGAGCAGAAAAGTGGAGTAGTGCGCGCTCTTCAGTGATTATCCCCATTCATCATCATCAACCAACTAGCTGTCACTTGGCGGGGGTGAAGAAAGCCGATGGAAGAAGTAAATGCTTCTTCCGTGACGTGGAAGACATCGATCATGGGAATTGGGAGTGAAGAGCTTGGAGGCTACGAAAGTAAGCGAACTTATTCTTTCTCCAAATCTGTGAACTTCACTTTAGGCTCGGCGTGTGAATTTCTAGAAAATGTTGGTTTTTGTGCCCCAAGGCAGTAATGTATGGGAGGGAGCAATGCTTATTAGTCTTACAGTAGACATAATTGCTTGACTCAAACAGCCTATGTCTAGATTTAGCTAAAACCTACCAAATTTTCTTAATGAATAAACCAATGGCACCATTTTTAACTGTTTTACACAGAGGGAACAATGACATAGTGTCTAGTAGTACAGTCTCTCCAATTTTTCCTCACCTGGATTGGGGTGCGGGGGTGTCACCCTAAATATGGGAGCAGAAACAGGTTGAAACATCCATGAAGAATGTTGGAATGGAGCAATCATCCAAATGACTGACTAATGGTATGGAAGAAAACTGAACATAACTGCAGCAGTTACGCTATGAACATCAATGCGGAGATGGTGACGACACAAGTGAAGTGAGTTCACTCCTATCCATTGTGTATTAATGCTGGGTGAGTGAATTGTCATGGTAGAATGAATGGGTAAGATAGCGGGCTGACACGAATGGCACAACTACAGTGGGTGTGGGAGTGCTAGTGAAAATGGCAGTGGGTCTGATGGAAGGGGTTGACATTTATCTCGTATTTCTGTTGGGTTAAAGAACCTACTTGTTAGTCTCGAATGAGGCATTTGGTAAGTGGCAAATAAAAGCGCAGAGAAGTGGATTCATTCCTCTTGTCACCGATACACGACGAAGACGCGAACGACTAATGTAACTTGTGTTGGGTTGAAAGATAAAGGAAAATTTAATTAAACTGTGAATTAATAGCGAAGGAAGCCTGCTTGAATGTAATGGTGGCAGAGCGTGTAACCTTGGTCATATAATGATAGTGGATGCGGCATTTCCTTTGAGGTAGGGCTTACTGCCTCATTTAGGACATAATTCGTGCAACGACAATTATGTGTGGAATGTGGTATGTACGACAAATGGGTTAGCCATCTGTCCTGTTGATGCAGGATATACTGCTGTTTTGTAGCCCGTCCTCCAACACACGAAAAAGTAAATCAATGGAGAGACTGCAATAACTTATTCGTTAATGCAAATGTGCGTGTCGGTGTCAGCACCTTCTTTCGTTCCATGATACTATTCATCTGGCAAAGTGGATGAAATTGATAACGACAGTGCGATAGAATAAGGTCGATCGCCACAGGGGACATGTCAAGCATAACGAAATGGGGAAAGAATTCAAGCTATGATGTACTTCACTGGGAATGAAGGCGAGAATAATTTCGTCTAAAATGTCAAAGGTCTTTAACCTTCATGGAAGTGGAACAGTCTTCTGGTAACATGGACGACTGAGAAAATATGAGGCAGAAGTTGTTAGTTAGGCAATGGTTGAACCGAGAGGAGTGAGGTGATGCTATATTTGCTTTATTACGGTAAAATGACTAGGAAACATTTGGACATTCAGTGAATTTTGGCTCCTTGGAGTTGGTGCGCTGGGTGTTAATGCGGTGGACACAAATTGGCTTGATGGAGGAGGGTGGAATGTTCTCCACAGCAGTGAACACAGATGTGTCCACCAAGTAGTCCAGCGTCAGGCTTCAGCATTATGCATCAGTACAGCCTCCTCCGCCTCGCCACCTGATTGAAAGTGATGAGCAGTGTGTACGGTACAAAATGTCCTCATTCGCGCAAAAATGCGGAGAGACTTATGGTATGACGCTTTAGGGGAAAACGTTCAACTTGCAAATCTCCTTCGGCATACTGAGACCTCCTATACCCCTAAAGAGCAACACATTGCCTCATCATTCAGCATCACCAATTTATTTATCTATTCAATCTACAAACATCTCCCTCCCGATTTCTGCTTTCCTTCATCCACTCGGCCGTCCATCTAATTAGCCATTCCATCTTGCCGTTATCAGACCATCTTCTTCAATTGCTATGCTCCCAACGTAATTCTCATGCCACCTCACACTGGCAAATTCTTCAGAAGCAGTAGAAAAGTAGGAGCTAAATCGAGGTTGTGATTAGCTTGCATGACTTCCAATCTAATCACCAAGATCTGTCAAACTTGGTGACCCAAATGCAATACCAGATCAGTATGTGGAAGTCATTGTTACTCAAACTGCCCCAATTACTTTCCATTAACTGACCTTTGCTCCCCGCTCCAAGGCATAAAACACGTCGCTGCCATTTATTCATCACCACAGGCACCATAACATGGCAGGTAATTATAGTCTTGCCCACACTACCAACATCGATTATTTAAAGTGTCAATACTCCATGGCAATTTGTGTCCTTGGTGACAGCTGAGGTGCTTGTACACATCTGTAGCTGATCCTTGCAAACAGTTGGAACGATACCAGTGGTGGGTGTCTTGAAAGGCCAACAGCAAGGTCACTGGGCTGTAAAACCGCCACCATGTGTTAAACAGATGTGATTTTAACGCAACCATCCTTGCTTATTATACCTGTGATATCTCCCACCCGTATGTCTACAAGCATTCACATACGCATGTACACCAAATAGAGCATGTCACTCAATATCCATGTGGGGCCGTCTCGAATGTATTTGAACTTCAACCACCAAACCGTCATCATACCGCTGCGCTGACATGTTCACATGACAAACATCGCATAAGCCTCCACCAAATATGAGGTGATGTCACACCTTGGCTATCTTCATTCCTTCAGCGTCCTCCCGCCTGTTCCAACACACATTACGTCTACGGCAAATCCAACCAAAAAATAAGTGCACGAACGCATTACGTGGCAAGTCTACGAGAGTGGATACGTCGTCTGAAATTTCCGCTCAGTCTTTTGATTGTGGTCGTGCTCAAAACGACGCCCAGAACCAACGATTGGTAGGTTATTGGAGAGAAAGTGCTAGTCTCACATGGCAGTCTAACACAAGACCTCACATCATTGCAAAATTGACCCTTGGAGGGGTTAAAACTTTAAGATGGAGGAAGAAAGGCTGCCACCTATTTCTCATAGTCACTATTAGAGCTACTTTTAGTTTGTATAATCTTACCGCTAGGACATTAGAGGTGGAATGCGATTTCCTACTAAGAATGAATGGTAGGTCAGAAACGGAATTGATTAGCATATCTTGTTACCTTCCTGAGACAAAATCATTCCGAGAGTGGAAGTTGGGGTTGTGTCAAAGACAAATTAGGCATGCTAATCAAGTGTATTTTTTATCCTCGGGTCCTCACTGTGGACAATGTCAAGGTGTATCGGTGTTGAAGCTGACTGAAGGCTGAGAGAACTCATGACAACAGAATCGCGTAACATGCCTAATGGAACATAAAGCCAGAACAAATCTTAATTTATTCTGTTGTTTCTCTTTTCTTAGCATTCACCTAGGCTCTTCTTTATTGCGTGCGAAGTAGTCCTATGTGTTGAGGTCTAGAACGAAGAACATGCAAGGATTTTCCATGACGGCAAGAAGGACATCAAATTCCATAAACAGAGTTAACCAATCCCTTCCTCTTGAAACAAGGGATTTGGAGAGATCAATGATGGACGATGTTTGAGACGTTTGATATCCATTTGCCCTCACACACTTTTCTGCCTGGATTGCATTTACTTTCTTACCCTTTATATGGTGGCACCAGTCAGTTTACTTTACTTTTTACATGTTGCAATGATTCACTACCATCCATAATGCAGAACTTTCCATCAAGTGATCTGCCAAAATTTGACGAGGCTATAGGTGCCTCCATTCAGAGCCGTCTGGATGTAAGTCCAGAGGAGGTGGAAGATTGTGCACACAAATGGAGAGTCATGACAGCACAACGTTCATCGAATCATAAAGCATTAAAGAGCCAGTATAGTCAAACCGTAAAACTAAAACAAGCATCGTTGTGTTGCAGTTCAAAATAAGCTATTTTTAAACTTTGGGTACGCGTTATGGTGTCATAAAATATCTGTGGTTGCTTGAAACCGTGGTCGGTCGTTTTTTTCACGCCTTTTTTAGTTTATTCTCAACGCTATAGAGCAAAATGAACAGAAACTTAGTAGCTTTTACCACCAATCATCAAGGCCATTTTAAAATGAACGAATCAAGCTTAAAGGTCTAAACTGCTGCCTTGTTATGCATAAGTAGCGACCGGAAGAGCCGGAGTGTGAGATTTTAATCCCCATGGGGATTCAAGAATTCACGTGGTCGAGAGTGGGTTAAACTAATGGTAATTTGTTACATAAACAGGCGCACTGTAACTGGAACTTTGTTTGACTACTCTGATCCCTCGATCATTCCACCTCTATCAGTATCTCAAAGAATAAGCTTCGGAGCTAATTGCGGGAGTCATTAAATCTCTAGCAAAGACACAAGGACATTTGACCCAATTGTTGGTGAAGTGTCTCGTCATTGGGAGAAGAATGGCGGATTCATGAATTTTGTACTGCTTAAGACTGAACAAAGCTCCAATAACAAATGCATGTCACATATTCACCACCATTTGCCTAAAGATGAAGTCATTTATTGAAAGCGACGCTTTGCACCTCTTTCCCCAGCCCACTCACTTTTGATTGTTCTAGTATTGTTGGGATCGAGATTGCACATAGCCTCGGTAAAGTTTCTGCTTACAGTTACTGTCGTTATCCCTCTACTTCCGCTTGTAGGTTCGCCGTGGGGCCAATGAAATAGGGAATGTGTTTAACCCTCCCCTACCAGGGAGGCGACGCTGCAAATCATCCCTAAAGGTGTAATAAGGCCGGCCAGTGCAATAAAACGATGAAATACTAACTCCCACGAAGAGTGTGGCAGCTAAGGCCTGTCGCGGTAGCAGAGTCTGCGTGATCAAGTTGCATATTCACCGAAAATTGGCTGTCTGGTCTCCGTAAAGGTAGCCTGGAGTGTTAACAAGGGCAGCGAGAGGGTGAAACCATATTCAAATAGACACACCGTGCTCAGTTTTCATTTCATTTCTACATAAATCGAGGGTTGAAGAGGATATAGCCACTATGATGGGTCTAACCAGCCAAGCTGCAAATTCTACCACAAATAAATGTAACCCGTCTTAAAAAGAGAAAAGTTTATAAAGTGCTTCAGAGAAGAGCATACAAACGTGTAAAGTGATGCCCTGCCAAAAATTTCAAATTTTTAAATGTACTTTTAATTTAATTAGTCAGTTTCTCTCGCTCTACTTCAAAGCGACCGCCTCATAAACCATTCCAGCTTTGACAAAGGTTAAACGCTTCGGTGGAGATATCAACTTGGCTAAAAGAACTTCCTCTTCTTTAATGTTCCAGTAGGCCTTTTTTAGGACTTGATTCTTGCAATATTGTGGGCCCATTTTCCAAACTGAACTCTCACTGAGGCTCCCTCATTGACCAATAAGAGGAGAAGACCCACTCCGCGTTAACCTGTGGTCACAGTGGAGTCAAGGTCATTTGGAGTACCGTAAGACGGCGAGAAGGCGAATTCGAGACCCTACTTGGGCACATTTTGTCGAGACCAAAGACCTTGTTGTCTCGAAGTCATATAGAATGATGAGTCCGGTCAAAGCCACAACGGTGTCTGTTCTTACCTATTCACAAATTAACAAAAATCTTTAAATTCGTTTAACTGCTTTAAGGATAATTTGTTCGGAAAGACTTATTAGGAAGTGATTCTATTAAGTGTAGCTCAGATCCCCTTTTATCAACACATTTCATGCATGTACTGAAATTTGTGTCCGTTTCCACTCCAACTCTTCTCAAACCAGCAAAATCAACTCGAGGATCAGGTTATGAAAGCCGAATGTGAATTTGGAGCCACGCGGTATTCCTATGCCTTGGAGCTAGTAGGAACGTGTAGAATGGCTTCGGCCGTCCAGGCTTCTAAACGCAAGAGTGATCTGGTCAATTCAACAGATTCATTTGCAGTTCAAACCTTCCTTTTTCCGGTGTGGGCCACGTCAATCTCAATGCGAACTGAAAAGAACGGTTGCTTTCACAATCCGCACAACCTGGTAAATCTAATTCAGGTAAACGTAACAGGTGGAGTAGAGATAAGGTTTCTCATGTCAAGGATCGCATCGAGATCCCATGCTTCATTTTCCCATCAAACTCACCTCTGCAATGCTGTCTCATTCCCTGCAGGCTTCAACATGTTCGGTAAGTGTTGGCTGGCACCTAGTCCTGACAGTGGTGCTTGATAGACACACAAGAGATGGAACCGGTAGTTGAGCATGAGGGGGAACGTTGAAGCCGGAGGTGAATAGCGTTAAGTGGTGTCTTCCGTTGCAACACAAAAAAGTAGGAATGGGAAAATAAGAGATTGAGTAATGTTGTTCTCAGGGACGTGAAGTCGTTCGAAATTATGAATCTTTTAACACAGGAATGATAGAGACTAACCGTAGCAGCAGGCGGTGTCAAGGTGACGACATGAATGGAAATCAACGAAAGAGGTGCACCGCATATCTAATTCGATGCATAAAAGAATGCGCTCCTGACATCAAATGAGACCTTGTTTTTTAAGGTTTGTTAGACAAATGAAAACATGAGGTAATTCTTATATAGGTAGGACAATGAGAGAGTACTAGTGGTAGTGATGGTGATTGAGGATGTGACAAGAGGAGGTAATGCTTAGTTTACCCACTTGATTCTTGACTTTTTCATTCACACACTACGTGGTTGTTGACTTTGAATTGTGGATTGTAGGTGATGAATGACTTCCAAGAGCGGCTGCTGAGGCTGTTCCTCATTGGCAAAGTCTCTGTTCCACGCAGGTGAGTTACCAATCCCTGGTGTCCCTCCAGGCGGCTTAATCATTACTTTCTAATTGGATGAAGAAGATGCTATTTACCTTGGAATAACTGTCAGCCATAAAGTATCATGAGAGATCTCCACTGATTAATATGCTCAACAATATAGTGCCAACAACATTCCACCTACACTTTCCCGTCAAAAGATTCATTCCTACAATTTCTCTCGGTCTTCTCCATATGTCCTTTGCTCATAACCCCTTAATCTTTTCTTTAGTGACCGTCAGCCTTTTCTTGACATTAGCAGCAGCAGTAGACGACAGTGAGAGTGTGGAAGTCGAAGTGGTATGTTTATGTGTGTGAACAAAACTAAGCAACGAAGCTCTTTCCATCTTTCTAAAAATTCATATGTACTCTCCTTCTTTGGTATGGCATTTCATGCGTCCAACTTCAGAGCTCTCACCTCCAGCTAAACCACCCGAGCTTTGATAAAGGTCAAGCACTTTACTATAATGCGACGGCGGAGGTATTCACTGCTCCAGAAAGCTTCCTTTTGACATTCTGGCTATCTAGTACTTTAGGACTTGGTTTTCCAAACATTCTAAAGCTTACTTCTGTTTGTGCTCGAGTTAAAGCCGCCTTGTTGACTAATGGGACAAAGAGGTACACTCTGCATAAACCTTCAACCACGGTGAGGTCAAGGCCATCCTAACTGTAATAAGCAGGCAAAACTGCTCCGGTTGGGCTTACGATTTGACACCAAAGACCTCGTGCCACAACGCGCTATGGCTTGATAACTTCAGTTGGAGCCTCGATGGCGTCTGTGCTCACATAAACACAAATAAACAAATTCTACAAGCTCGCTTTTTATCCTATGACTGCTTTAAGGATAGATCCAAACCGTGAGGCTACTTTTTCCCAATTTCTTTTTAGCCGATAAAATTTTACATGGAGGCAAAGTGGATGTGGTGGAAAGTAAAGACGATAAGGTATTGCAGCAATCAGCAGGGCACATTAATGTCAGTAGCACCTTTTTACTTAAGTTTGAATGAAAAAGTGCCCTCCTTTGTTCTACCTCATCCCTTTCGAAATTATTTGCTAGAGCATTTCTTCTTGCGATGGCGCATAAATCTGTTACTTATTCGTCGGTGTTCTGAGTGTGATCATCATCGTGGTATTACGCGGTTCCACCCAACCTCTTGATAGTATATAGTAACCAAAGTAGTGGCATAATTTAACCCATCTTCAGCGGTGGTCCCAGAGCCACAATTTTATGAGTACCAAAGTAAACATCGCTACAAAGAACAGCAAAATTCCAGATCGGGCGATTAAGGAGGCTGTGCGATATCGGTAAGAGGAGTTGTAGTGCCTTCATGGAACTTATAGAGACGAATAAAATAAATTTGGCAGTCCATTTGTCCACATTTGTAGATTAATTCTGAACTCCCATGTCACGGGTGTTCTGTCAGTTCAACCAAATGGACAGCTTTTGAGCACGCCTACCTTCTCAGCCGTGGCTGTCTCCGTTTCAGAGTCGTGGACGCTCTCTCAATGTAGGATAGCCATTGGAATCTTTCGGTAAATCCCCCGCATAACTAGATCCATCCTGGTCATGGCAAATCACATGTCATCATTTTCACAATGTGCCATCGACAGCATGGAAGGCAATGCTTATCGTGAAGAGACTGTCAAATCAACTGAGCCGAGAAACGTGTGGTTAAAGCCAACTAACTGCATTTTCACCACATGGATTGCCAATGGTTGACAGCCAGGAGAACTCGTTTTAACATCCTCATTTCTAGAGCGAAAATAAATGCAACTTTACAATCGCGCGTGGCTCTTAAAAAAGGCGACTAAGTAGGTTCTTGCAATTTTACAAGCAAACAGCCTCTTCAAGCGCGACATAAGCATGCTACGAGTTTCACTCTTACAGGTAAATTTTGTCTTTTTAAAAGCAAAATAACCTCGCGACGTCTGGCATCAAGGGTGCATGGCTTAGAAGGCCGACGTTGTTAGTGAGATAGGGGATCGTTTGGGGTTAAGCCAAGATACACGTGCATGTTTAATGCCTCCTCAAAGTCATTTTGATGGTTTTTGAGGATTACGACCTACTTTTGAGCATTAATGCATGTCGATGGAACCCACGTAAGTACGGAATGGTTTCGCAATCAACAGTAGTGAACAGTAGTTTACCTATCAATGTTGGTACCGAACTTGCCATGTCAAATGTAAGACACCATTCCGTAGAAGAGCATACCGGTGGGCAAGAAGGCTGAGTAACTCAATTGTTGAAAGGGTGAATGCCTACGATTGTGGGTGTGACAGCTCTCGGATTCATTAAAACAGAATGACCTACCTAGTCAAGTACAAAATTCTTAGCCTTTTATAGACTAAAAATTAAGAAAATAGGAAGTTTTGCAACCTATTTACCCATTTTTGGTCCGTTAAATCCATCTACACCGAAATAGAATGTCGGAGACACCAAATTTGATTTCATAATTTCAAAATTGGCCACCAACCCTTTTATAACTGTCCAAATGCAACAGAAGATGATTAGCTAATTACTTCCATCCACTCCATTCAGTTCATTTTCCTTAAATCACTTGCGTCACGTATGGGTGACGCCCTAGTTCAAGTGAAAAAATTATTCACTGATGAACTGCATTCTTGTGATTTAGAGTGTTCAAGCAGTAAAGGCGACAAGTAATACAAGAAAGCAAGATAACTCAGTTCTCTTTGTTGTGTCTGGTAGTAAATAACCATGCCTTAACCACCTCTACTTCTCTCCTACACTTATTTTCCAACTGTCACTTCAGCATTGCATTTAATTAGATAACACCGCAACAGGGCAAGCATGGTGCAGTAAAAAAACAGTAGAAGAGGCATAAATCAGGACCCTTCTCTCCTGCAACGTAATTAGATGCATGCCTAATTTTAGCGTCGGTAAGGGATGTGAGGCAGTGCGTTGCATTGCCTCGTAAAAGAAACGAGCACTCAAAGGTAAAACACAACGAGAAGCTTTAGTATCACAGCCATTACAGGGAGTCATTTGGCAAGCCTGGGTAGAGAGTTAGTCACTCAGTGACCGAATAGCTCGTACTGTTCAAATAGAGTACACTAGAGAAAAGTCGAATTCAACATTTATTTCCGACTTTTTAAGGTGGCCTTATTTACACCTTACAGCCTCTTGACAGTGCTTTCTGATGTTGTAAGAAGTCATGATACTGCTGTAGCAGAGAACGTGGTGTTGACGTACAGAAGGACCGAGAGGCTGCAAGCATGGTTCTGTGGCCATGCCTTTGGGTGGAAGCACAATGTTGACTCCTTAACTGTCCTGAGTGACCAAAACGCAGAGTTGAACAGACTATCCGGGAACACAAGGGCCAAAAGACTAGTGGTCAAGTGTTGGTTGTCGCAATTTTTACTACTGTTTAGGCACCTTTGCTCTACTCTAAAGGAAAGTTAATGCTGTAGTCATGATGAAGATCGGTTTAGGGCTAAATTGGTTTGCAAACAATGATGCATTAGAAATTGAGGCTTGCAGAGCGATGGGAACTCGGAGAGGGCAGAAACGAAAGAATGAGGGGAGACCAGCTTTTGTCAGAAATAGACTTTCACCACACCATGTAAGAGGAACAAATGATGCCACTGAAGTGCTAAGTAAATCAAAAGATAGGTGACTGCATATGCTGCCTCAATGCTGTGTTCAAATGCATTGACTTTCTAGGTGGTGCAATTCTACATCAATTTCTGCATCCATAGTGATATCACATGATAGGATCAAGTTGGTGCTGTTTGCAGTCCCAGAAAATGATCACCTTTGTGATTCTATAGATGGTTCAAAGTTTGTGGGCCTGTTAGTTCTCCTCTATGAGGTCAAGGTTAGCCAAGCGTTAAATGAGGTGGGAATGGAATCATCCTGTGCCTGTAGTAGACAGCCCGCAACTTCACACACACAGGTTGACCCACCGGCTTACCCCTTCTCGCCGACAAATAGAGGCACCTCCATTGAAATTGCTATCCCTGTCTCCCAACGGCAGTGATTTAGAGCTTGACAGGATCAAAGCTAGCTCATATTAACAGGTTGGGAGTAAAAATGAGCATTTGGAAGGGAGAGGTCCGCAAGCGAATGCACCTTACTGTTAAACATCTAATACTGGAGTCCTAAGGAGAAGCGCAAATGCCTTCTCCTTTCGTTGATAAGGAGTCAATTTTACGTTCCTCGTTCTGTGCAAAATATGAAATTTATTGCGACAAGCTATCAAGCTCCATTGTAGCAACAGCGGTCTTCAGTTTCCAAGGGGCCTACATTCCTCCATAAATTTAAAAGTTGGGGAATCAATTTGCGCTGCATCCTTTGAACAATAGTTTTAGTCTGGCTCACTGGAACGTTTTGTATGGAAGCATCGTCTTTATGGGGATCGGTGTGACTGCACAATTTGACAGGACACCAGCAATACCGCTGCCTAAGTGGCCAACTCAATGAATCCTCAAGAAACCGATGGTAGATGCGTTCATGCCTAAACCAAGGTCTCATGTGACTCCACTAACGCCTACAGCCCTGACCATGACTTGAACAATAAGTCCACATGACTGAATCCTTTCCCTCATCAAATTTGGATGAACAGTGAAACAAATGTATCCTCTGTAAAGAACAAAGCAGGCCTTTACAATGAATGGCAACCCAAAAACATCCACTGACAAGGATACTTACCTTGTAGATGGCAATACTTTCAAAAAACTCGGATCGCATCCCCTACAAGCCGTATTAATAATGCGATGAACTATCTATTCTACATCATTTCTACCTCGCTTTTTTCATGCTCGATTGTTGTTCGTTCGAGGAGTCATGGCGGCCAAAACAAAAGCGAGAGGAGGAGGAACTTCATCTGCATTAGAAAGCTGGAAAGATGTTTGCTGTGGAAAGGTTGGCCAGAGAGAGGAGTAAGATTTGTCTGAAGGGCGTATCTACTCACCTGGACTGTTCAGTTTTCGCCACCGTGGCCACCACCGCGCCTTCGATGATCCTGTTCTTGTGTCTGGTATCCACGTTTCCTGATAAAGTCAGCTACAATGAAGACCATTTTCTTTTAAAAAAGGCCTCCTCAATTCGCTTTATGGCCGGATTGCAATCAAGCAGTCTTCCATGCATTTTTGTAAAAATTATCACTTTAATTATTTTTGTCATTTTATGGGGATCGCCACCATGACTCATTAGAGAGTCGGACGAGGTAGGTCAACGGGAAAGGAGGCGGAGGAGGAGGAATATGGAACCCCTTTCCTCGACCGAAAAGTCCGCACACAGTAGAAGGTGGCTTCACTGGAGCGTGCAAAAGTTTCCGGCTCTCTTAGCAGCCAGATTGGGCATTTCATCGTTAATGAGTGATGATTGCGGAGGATGCCTCAATGGTTTCTGTCAGCCTACAGAGAAGCTGAGCGGCGATTGTTGTCGTTTATGCCTCATTTTTAGTTTTAATATCCTCTAGTGCAATTAATCCCAATTCACTCAGGCGAAATCATTGATACCGTGGAAATCAACCCTGTGATGAGGACAAGTGGAGCGAATTAAGCATCTCAAACCTTTCGCTTTGCTTAATTGGAGTGGAACAAATGATAAGCCTCATAGTATGCATCAAATGGGAAGTAATTAGGCGAAAGAATTTTTCTCTTCTTTGAGTCGATTAGTTCCTTTGGGCCTCAGATTGCTCACTTATATCTCTACCCAACTGTTCACCCGTCTAATTCTCCATCATTGGACTCATCTATTGTCCTGACTGTCCATTCAGCTTCTAATCCATCTAGCCGTTCATTCGAGACCCACCCGGTGGATTCTTATTTATAGGATCTTGTTATGGAGGCAGTTTAGATGATGCGAAGATCTGCCTAAGGAAGAGAAAGAAAGCCCCTAAGCAGTGAATCATTACCGCATTCCATAGGATTACTCGGGTATTCAACCTTATCCATCATGAAGTTAGTCAGCTCTAATCCGTCAGTTCCCTGGCCATTCATCCACTCGACCTCTCTCCAATCATCTATCTTTGCAATCTCTTGGCGCTTTTAAACATAAAGAAAGAGCACGGTTAGCAAGCTGGAATGAATGCCAAACTTCAAGTTGCATATTGCTATTAACTGATTTAGGCTTGACAAATATCATCAAAGTTGGCTCAACCCAGCACACTGAATCACGGGCCTAACGTTGCCATACGCAAGAATTTTTCGTGACCGACCTACCCAGGAGTGTGTCCGACTACTACTTATTTGCCAATCATCTTGTATTATGTTGTCAGGTAAAACAATCCTTACACCTCCTTCTATCAACAACTTAATGGAGTTGAATAACAGAGGCGAACACAACTTCACAGGTGAGCGTTACGCACCAACGATGACAGACTACTGCGAGTCAAACAGTAAGGTCCAACCTCTCATCTCACCGACTCATGACCATCGTCAACTTCTTCCTCTTTGCTATTCGTGAATTTCTACTTGTCCTTGTACAATGCTTTGACATGCGAATCCCAACGCCATGTGCTGAGGTCGTGCATGCTGAATGGCATCGGACGTATGACGTTAAGTGCTGTTGAATCACGTAGTACTGGGTAGACGTAACACAAACATCCTTTAACATACCATGTTCGTGTTTACGTTCACGCCAGCATCCACCTCCGTCATGACGTTTGAACTTGACGCCTAAGTTACAAAGCATAGGTACATGATTGGCAAAGAGCAATGAGGAAGGGGCGATGGATAATGGAGCATTGGAAAGGGCGAATGACTTTAGAAGTGACAAACGTTTATGCAGCAACGCTGAGCAGGAGCAATTTGCATATTCGCTGCCAGCATTATGTGCATGCAATACAAAACCTTCATTAGCTGAGCTAAGCCCACACGTCACAGATACGTGACATGTGCGTTTGTTTGTCCTTTCGGCCCATGACTGCTTGCATTAATTATTGTATCAACACTTAATTGTCAAAGTTTGATTCAGCGAACCATGCTTAAAATGCAATTTCTGAGTGCCGGGGCAATCACCACTTTTTTGGTCGTTGGATTGTGCAAACATCGGTGTCGTAGAGTTGAGGCGCTCAACGCCACAGAGTTTTTAATGATCCACTTCCATCCCCATTCTCGACAATTAGATATGCTTGTGGAGGAAATTTTCATGACCACAGTACTTGCACCGAAGCTACTGTACTCAGTCGTGGGTAAGGTTAAAATTTTGGCGATATTTTTGGACAATTTGTATAAAATATTAGCCAATTTTACCTAGAAAACGAATATCCTCTTTGAAGGTAGAGACTTGCATCATTGTAACGTAGGCGGGCCATTCTGGAATGGCCCAGACCTACCGTCAGCACCGTCATCTTAAATGCTTAAAAGTTCTAGGCCACATAAATAAATCTTCTACTTTGGGAGAATTGCTTCAACTTAGACTTTAACCTAACCTACACAATTTGACTTGACGATTTCATCCATTATACTACTTTTCCCCTTTACCCACCTCCGTAATTTCAACATACCTCTTAGTTCTTACTGACCGCTACTTGTCAGTCTTCCACCTAAAATGTTCTTCGTATTCACACAGGCATCCTATCTCAACGTCGACACTTACGTTGAACGCACTGCTCGATGATTACCCTCCATGGTGGGGAGTTCCGCCGAGGAGCTTTTCTCACAATACACGGCATCCGACCTCCCGTAAAAATACCGCAGCCAAGTTAGATGGTCGTTGTGGCATCGAAATACCGAAGGCGGAGCAGGCCATCTCCAAACTTGTTGTACCTAATTAAGCTTTTGCGTACTGATACGAAAAGTGGCACTCTAAAAGCAATTACATCCTATTGGAAGTTGTTTGAACTCATTTGTCGAAGCAAAAGTCAACTTCGTCTTCCAAGCGTTTGATGCATTTGTTTATGTCGTGAAAGGTGGACGGTTTTCCAAGGTGGTTAAAAAATTTGGTGTCAAGTGATGACAATTGCCACCCAGCAAGGTGGACGTGAAATCTAAGCTCATTTGGCAAAATTCTGCCCTTGGGAAGAAGGTGCGCTCAAACAGTTCTTTAAAAGAATTTTTAACTAAGTAAGCCGGAGTCATAACCAAGCAGAGTGGGAGGATAGAATGCACCCTGCTGACCCAGAGGGGAGACCTGAAAAGTCATTAGCCTAATCTGGATTCCATGCCTCAAGAGGGAGGTACAGCCCGCGGAGACTAAAGTTGCTGTGTACTAGTCATTCATTCAAGTGGTGAACCGCAAGAATGAAAAGCTTTCGGTATTTTAGCCAGGTGAGTAGTCCATTTAACTGTGGGAGCTCTTCAGATCACGTCGTTTGTAGCAGCACCCTGTGGTATGGCGTAGTGACTATAATCACAGCCTTTAATTTCTTCGCTTTATTAACAACTAACCATTTTCCCTTTTAATTGCTCTACCTTTTTGCTACCCCAGGGAAAACCCTTCTTCATAACTTAATGTTAAAAGTAGGAGCTAAATGGGCTGATCAACAAGGTTATTTGCGATTACTTTCCACCTCAGAATCCCTATTTAAATCCTAAGTTTTGCTATTTAACATTCTCATCTGTCCAAAAGAGCGGTGACTCTCAGAACTCCTACTCCATACCTTGTCAGCTATTAGTCCCTGTCCATAAGACAACCGAATTGACCAATCGCCATACTCACGGGTATCAGTTATGTCAATATTCAGCCACGGACAACGTTGACAGTGCTTCTAATTCCCATATCAATTTGGAGCAAGAGGATCTTGTTACCCACTTCCCAATTCATGTTAACTGAATGGCTATTTGGAGGCTTTTTTATCCTCAAGAAAGCTTTTTCCAGTAAGCAAGTGGTAGCCTATCTTGATAATTCTTCCTCACGCTTGGATAGCCCTGCCTTCCGCTTTCTCTTCCTTTTCCACTTTTTTTACTGTCGTTCATCACCACTCTAGTAAACAGGCATTGCTAGTGTTTCAAGTTATTTAGCATTTATGAGACACTCTACTATCACTAGTCCAGATTCATTTGCTTGGGTGCAGAAAGAGTCACCACAGTGAGTGAGTCAAGCTAGGTTCCCTAAGTAAGGAAAAGTGCTAATTACTTTTCTAGCTGACTAGTTCTGTTTCCCAATCACGGAGCAGAACTACCTACCATCCTTGTGTAATGAGGAACTAAGCGAGATTAGGACACTATTGTCTAGAAGGCATCATCGCAGCCAATGGAAGATGTACCATTCTTGCCTGTCAGGTGGTTCGAATGCTTCCGTGCCTTGGCACACAAAACTACTCCAAAGTCTGATTTAACCTGAGAGGGAGGAAAGTTCATGAGTGCCAAAGGCTTCTCACTCTAGAACACGAAAAGATGGATTTGAAAAGTGCCACTTCGAGATGCTCCACTCTCCCCGACACTCGAACTCGTATAGGCATGTCCCGCTAATGTGTGAGTGGATACGGGAGGCAGTGATCCTCATTAACTCTCTTGGCATTGGCACCAGCTATATGTGAGGAGAGGGAAAAGGAATGGGAGAGAGGTGGAAATGACGAGGAATGGATACGGTATTTAACAAAAGGGAAGATTGCCATGCAATTGTAGCGATTTCAGTCCCCTCTCAAGGTGTAACAAGCTGAAGTGGTAGTGGAATGCATTCTGCAGCCCACTTGCTACTAGTTGGGGTAGAAAAGAGGTTGGTCAGAGGCCACAAGGATGGTCCTATGACCATGCTGCAGAGCGGAAGTTGAACTGATTTAGCGGCTAGGAAAAGTAAATTTAAGTAAAATCTAATCTCGTTACGTCTATTAATTTCATTGCGTAGTCACAATTTTCTGGCTTCCAAAGTAGCACTATCGAAAGCCTAAAATCGAGCATCAACGTCCACTAACGCATTTATTCACTTTCCTGTCTCTCCCACTAACTTCACATCTCCACAATTTTCAAGATCGTTGTGTAGCCAAAGTTGGCGCAAATGGCCAAATAGCCAAATGGCAGTTCTTTTCGAGAAAATGAATTTGTCTTCATTGTAAGTGAATGTAAGCTATCATAATTAGGGGAACGACGTTATTTAAACAATGTTGATTAAATCCTTGCATGACTTTGAAAATTTCACCGTCTTATACTAAGTACATTAGCTGTGAAGGCATTGTTCCTTCCGTGAGGTGTGGTAGAGGTCGCTACATGTGGATATCCCTTCGACAGGGAAAAATGTTGCCCTCTCTCTCTTCTCTCCACTTTACTCATTGTTAACCTGGATCTTCAAGGTTAGATTCAAAGACTACTCATCCTTATGTATTGCAGTGAGAAAGCTAGAAATTTAGATAGTTTTCCGTCAAGTTTCCATTCAATCTTGGACTCAAAAACAAAAACTTTTGGCCTCTGTTATTTGACGAAAGCCTGCTTTCTATCTCACCTGTGGTTCTAGCACTGTCAATACGGATTTCAGGAATGGGGTTCGGGTGGGTAACTCCTTACTCCCTCCCAACTTCAAGAGTAAGTCTTCTTGCAGCTAAGTATGGCATTGGTACAGAGTTTGTGGTTGTGGACTGTGTTGACTTGCCTTCGTCCTGGTGGTTAATTATTCACTATTCCTGGCTGCTTTCAAGGGAAACCTTGTCTTTTGTTTGTGGAATTTAGTCCTATCATGAGGGCAGATCTCAAAGGCAAGTGTCTATCCTCTAGGAAGTGAACATTTCCTGGCGAGCATTGCCTACCACACACCTTTTAAGCGGACCTGCTCCTTTGGTCAACAAAGTCAATAAAAATAAACATCAGGAGTTATTAAGTGCTTAAATGTGGTAAAAATACCAACGAATCGGAATGTCTGCACTTTATATTGGCCACAATCCTCCAGCAGTTTGCATGTGGCCTTCTCCAATCGCTATAAATAATTCCTTTGTTAACTAGAGGCATGAGTGGATAACCCGATGTATAATCTTTGCATTGTATCGAAAGGCATTAAAGAGACCCTTTTGATTGTGAAGAAGAGAACTAACCTGCTTGACACATAAAGCAGGTACAATCGCCCAGCACGCCACTCTGTCACCCGCCCCACATTGCCCACCGTCGGCAGAAGCTATTCACCCACTGGGACAGCAGGCATCAGGGCTTTAGGACTAAATTTAACTCAGTGTTGTGAGGCGGGCTAAGGTCTAAACACCTTTGCTTCATAACTATCGGTAGGATTAAACGGCATCTACTTTAATGATGGCAAGGAGGCGATAAATGGAGCGATACGCAGTGAGAGTAGCCGTATCCATTAGTTGACGCAAATCCAGGCTTCATTCTGCACGTATTTGAGCAGGGAAGCATTTTTGATACTTTGGCAGGGAGCCATGGGAGACAATGGGCTCCTTCCCCTTTATTTGGGCTTTTTAAACACCTCGGCCTTCTTTCTTTTTCTTTTGGAGTCCAATGCTTTGAAGCGGCTTTATCAACAAGTACATTTCCATTTGGAAAGCACTGATTAAATCATGCTTCTAGCAAAAAACCTCAAACTAATCGCTTAGGATTTTTGAATTACCTAGAATGAAGGCGACTGGTATTATTGGTATGAATTCTTTGGTAAAGGCAGTTTGATTTCAAACTCCTCAGGTTAATTACCCTCCCTAATGAAAAATCCACTTCTTTCCCTCAACTCGTGATGCAGCGGGACACTTCTGACATCCATTTCACAAACTATAGGTAAAACCTATAAAAAGGTCACCATTCCATAAAACTCACTGGTGAAGTGTCATCCACCCCAATTTGTTCGTCTTTCAAATGTTGGTACATTAGTGATATAGTTGAATCCGTGAATGGGTTAACTTTAAAGCTGCGGCTTTGCAAGATGGAGAATTGGATGCAACTCGAGTTCTAGCGCCTCCAAAACTAGGCGTCACACAGCACCGCCGACGCGCTGATGCAGCAGCATGTGGGAACCAATAAAGGCTCCCGTAAACGAACACAGAGAACTTAAACTTGCGGAATTCATAAAAAAGACATCGAGTGCAGGGTAATGGCGGTGTTACTGACATGAAGCGACTGTCAGTGATGAACTTTCCGTTTCAGTAGCCTTAATTATCAGTCATGCGTACTAAATAACCAACACATACACACATAGCGGACAGAGTGCTAAGGAGAAGCATTTTCTTATCAAGTAGTGGGTGCCAAGATGCCTCTTTGCTTGTAACTGCTGCTAAAGACTTCCATATTTTGCAGACATGAGTGTTCCCTGCTGTAGTATTTCATTCCTGAATGAATGTGTGGATGACAATCCAGCATCGAGGACAGAGTGAATTAAACTATCCCAGGATTGTTCGACTGTAATGGCAAGCCTTTGTAGTGTCAGATATAGCATCTTGAAATTGTAAGGGAGGTCAAAAGCACCAGCTACTCATTGGAACGCCTTTTAAGCCACAAAATATGAGATAAACAGGTTACCAAGGCGGACAAAGTGGTCATCTGACATGATTAACCATCGAAAGATACTACTGGCTTCAACAATAAGTAGAGCATCCTGCCTTACTTTGACATATACTGCAGCATAATATTTATCTTCATTTATCTACCATTTCAGCTACGCGTGAGCAGAAAAAATATCAAGTTACCGAGATTCTATTTACTTAAGGGAGGAAAGGAAAGAGAAATTGGTTACGTCGATACCTTGCGATCGTGGGACGTGCGTCATGAAAGCCACTACTCTCTCCTACATTTGCCTTCTCCTCACCCACAAATCAGATGATGCCTCTTTTTTCCCTCTTCCCTGCCTCATAATGTTTTCGGGTTTAATTGTTAGATTTACCAAATAAACACCGCACAAGGATCACTGAAGGAGGAGACTGTCCGCCTAAACGGTGTGCCTTGATGGACCCCAGTCCATCATCCACAGCACCCTTCCAGCTGTGCCTGTAGGTGGTCGTAAAACAAAAAAACAAATGGAGGAAGTAGTGCTCGTAAACAGGTTTTGCAGTTGCATGCTGACAAGTACTTAAGTATTTAAGTATTCCAAAAATATAACTTCTATCGCTTTTTCATTGTACAGCTTCACATTCTTCATGGATCATCACAATACTGTAAATTTGCACCACATTGAGCAAACTCGAAGAAAAACAAACTCAAATCTAATTAGCTTCCTAAAAATAATCCTTTTTTTGCACTTTTGAGGCTGAGTTATTTTTCTAAGAAAGTGTTTTTTTTCTAGGTGCAACCAGGGAGCTAGGGAGGAAGTTTTTGCAGACTCAGAAGGAAAACAGTGACTGGCGGCTGTCTTTTCCTTTTAACAATGATGGACTTAAAGGTGAAAGAAATGAAGGGCATAATGGCGGAGCAAAGTGTTTTCCTGCTTTGCTTAACTGTTGTTGGAGGAATTTCTTGAATTCGTGGTAGTCCACTCATGGAGCACACCCACCGCTGTAGAAAAACACCGGCAAGTTTTTACCTTCCAGGATAATGGCTGGCCAAATATTAGAAAGCAGTAGGAAGTATGCAAAAATGCATTTAATAAATTTCTTTGGGGATATTTCTTTGTACAAGTGCACATCCCAGCCTCTCGAGGGCTGGTTTCAATGAGCCCACCGCCTTTATTGGCGCCACTGCCGTGTCTACAACAAAAGTGCACACAATTCAGCCAAAGAAGCATAAGAACTGCTTTTTATGTCTGTTTTATTTCCTTCTTCAAGGAAAGCATAATTTTTCAATTGTAATTAATCCGCCTATACGGGTTCAGGATTTTAGGCCAAGGGAGGACTGGCAAAGCTTAGACTGTTCAATTAAGCCACCTATTCTGCGTATCACGTAATGAAAAGAGGTTGGAATTATGTTAATTTGGTAAAAGCAACTAAAGTGTAAATCGACAACATTCCGTAAATTTTAATGCTATTTCAGGGGTTTGCTATTTCAAATAAAAATCCTTTGGTATTTTGACCTCATGAGGATCAGTTTTGCGAGTTTAAATTGAACCAGATCTCCTCACGAATTCTCTATTTTGCATTAAAAAACAACCGGAAGTGGCAGGGCTCTGTCGAAATTCATGTCATGTGGTAATGCATGCACACATCCATTGGACAACGATGTGGAAAGAATGCACACCCTTGGCCGGAATGAGGAGCGGGTGGATCGTCGTGAGTGAAGGCTCTAGACCACGACACACGCAGGATCAGTCCGGTCAAAGCGCCGATCCGAAGTCCAAACTCAATTCCAGTGAATTTATGTCCTCTCTTCACCCTAATGTGATCGTACGATTGGCCAGGTAACCGTTTCCTTGTCGAACGGCGTTGTGTCCGGTGGAGGAGTGAGGGAGGGAGAATGGTTTCACTTCACTTACCAGGTAATGCAAATCACTTAACTACGAAGTAACAACTTTGTTTTAGTGCTCCGCCTGATTTAACCGAGTAAAACTGCTTCATTTTCTTTGTACAAAAACCACGAGCACTTGTTAGTGTTACGGCAACTAATTTCAGCGGCCTCTTTTTCGGTGACTACTTGGGTTAATTACACAACCTACTGAGATGACTTTATTCTCTTTTTCAGTGCCAAAAAAATATTGTCCATTCCCAGGTGAGAGGCCGATGAATTTAATCACGAACTTAGTCGATTGTTTGGATGCTTTTGAGCAACTGCTTACTACTAACTGGACCACGCGAATGCCACGACTCCCATTATGAAGATGTGATTGGACAATGTACAATGGGTGATTATCAATGGGCAACGAACAATGGAAATGTAGAATAGAAAGAGGTAAAATCGCGTTGAGAAAATAGCAAATAATTGTGTAACAATGTGATGCAAGAGCAACTTGAATGTTTGCAGCCAGCATCATTTCCATGAGATTTTCCATTTTCCTTCCTAGATTTGGAGTCATGCGTCGCACATGCGTGACAAGCCAACTTGTATGTTTTATTCTGCATATATCTGCTTGGCTAAACAGCTGATACGTTAGGTCTGCAGCAATAAAAGACGTGCAAGGTGTTGTATCTGAGTGTCCGGTTTTACGTATATGTGCACGGAAAAACATTAGACCTGCAAAGTTTAACCCCACGGACCTCGCTATTGTGCATTTTTTCACCACTGGCAACTTTAAAACACTAACAGAAGTGTTTCAAACCTGATAGATGGGTTCAAGCTCGTCTATTCCTTAAAATCTGTTTCATTTTGTCGTAAAAACGCCAAATTTGCTTGTCAAAGTGGAACTGCATTGGAGGGGATATCATTGGAGTGGTGAAGTGTTCATAGGTGGCTAAAAAGTGTGCTTTCGGTTAGCAAAAGCATTATTGGTTGTCCCAAACAAACTACTGTACCATAACTCACACCACACTCTAAACGCATGCAACTGCGGTTGATGATTATGCTGTACATTCCGAGTGGCGTTTGTTCCCTAGCAATTGTTCACGCTTTGAGCTATCTCTACTCATGACACACCAATCCTATTTCCTCTTCGCCAAATAAAGGAGACCAAGATTCGATGAACTTCCATCGACGTTAAAAAAGAGGTTGATGTATAGCTTTGATTAACCAACAGGGTCTGACAACGGTAATACCCTCTGCGAAATTTAAAAATGTGCTTATTGTTCAATGTCGTCCAGCATTGAGCATCACATCTAAAGCGGATTTTTTGCTAGATGTACTTCCTCCTTCAGGTGGACACAACTGATATTCTCAGGAAGTGCACAAGCGGGTACCAAAGTGAGGTGTACGGAGATTTGTCTAGAAAGCAATTCCATTTGCCTCAGTCATCTCCACGCACTCTCTCCTTTTAAATCTTTCACGTCATTGAATGGACGTTTACCGCTTTCACAAGGCTCCCTCAGCCCAACTAAATGCCAGTTAGATGGTTTGAGAGCGTGCAAGGAGGCATAAGGCATAGACGCGAAAAAAATATCATTTGGATGAGTGACCACCCACCTGGTTCCATCTCACCCCCAAACTCCAGACCTCACAGTCGAGCTCATTCAAGTGTGTGGAGTGGTCATTTGTGCTTTATTTGATTGGCGCTGTCTGTCTGTCTGTGGCCTGTCTGCCCGCACGTGTCTGCATTTGTGGCGACTCCTCTCTATTCACATGCCCCAAGGGAGGGAGGGAAAGAGCATCCTCCACAATGCTTTCGTCAAAGCTGTTCGCCTACAGTTTGTACGAAATGAGGACATGAACTATCCACAAAATTCAAAAGCTACAACCTTATCCCTCCTTTGATTCAAAATTGCTATTTTTGGTCCCATTAAAGTCAAAAGCAGCATCATTTTTCATTATTGTAATAAAACCTCATGGTAAGTGAATTGAGACCGGAAGAAGATCACAGTCAACTCCGACATGTTGAGTGTAATTACCACGAGTAATTGCTTAAAACTGGTCAAGAAAATAATCATTTTGTAACTAATAAGTAAGTTTAGTTTTCATTTTACAACGACAGTAAAGCTGCCCCACACTTTTAAATCAAGTGGAGCATTCAAACAAAGTTGTTACTTCGCAGTTAGGTGACTTGTATTGTCTAGTAACAAAGTGCACAATAGTTACCTGACCGATCGCACAGTACCATGACAATGGCGAGAGGACGGTAAATTAGCGGAATAGTGTTTGGACCCTGAATTCGCATTTGGAGGGGAAAAATGCTGGCTTCCGGCCTTCAAGTCTACAATCCCTGTCTCCCTTTGATAGGCATGCATGTGTGCTACAACATGGCATGGTGTTTGATGCGTCTCTCTCACTCCAGATCTGGCTTAAGGATTAAAATGTCAAATGGTTTTGCTGGAGCGCTGATGAACTTGACGTCATGAGATTATTGGAGAGGAGGAATTGCTTCTACCTATATTCTCAACATCTTCCAGCTGTTGTTACATGCTGATGCTTTACCACCGGCAGTAGCAAAGTGGCTGGTGAGATGATAAAGCAAGAAGGCACTGTATTTGGATTATAATGTTTTAGTTTCGAGATGGTGACGGGATTGGTGCAGAATTTCCCTTGTATATCTGTGCTAAATCCATTCAACTTTGATCCACCTTTCAAACATCTCTAACTCGGATCCAAGCACCATCCGTCCGTTCAATAATGACCCATTCATTTTACCCGCCATCGTTCATTCTATTTATTGTTAACTAAGTCGTATTTTAATTTGTCAAACATTTATTAATCTACATTTCAAGCCTTCGTAAAAGAGTGCTGCCGATCCTTCCATTCGGTACAGACCGCGGCAGTAAAAGGAAAATCGTTAGCATTTGGATGCAATGAATTCGTCCATTTAAGAGGCGGAAAAGGAGACTGGCCAAAATGGATTCTAAGCGAAAAAAAAATCCAAAGCTTCTTGCCAGCAATCCACCTGGATTACATCGTTCTCTGTTAAGGGAAATGTACTGGAGAGGAGAAAACCACTTAAGCGGCATTGCGTTCTTTACTCCAGTAAACTCATTTAATGACAGTAAATTTATAAAATTGTTGTTGATTATTTTAAAATATTTTAAATGTTTTTGGCTGATTCTGCGACATTCCCGCCCTTCTTTGATTGTGCCTACAAATTTCTAAAGAACACATAGAACAACAACTTGCAAAGAGAAGAAAAAGGTATGCGTTCTGCCTTTTGAGTTCGATAAGTGAAGAATTAAAGGAAATGTGGGCGAAATGTAAGAAAAATGTATTTGGATTAGCTTATAAGTCTATCATTATATAATTACAATACACATCTATGGGCATTTATGCTCCGTTTCGATCGTCAACGCCCATCTACAGGCACTACCAGACGGGTGTTGTGAGCGGCGAGTTGATGCTCGTAAGGTCCGTCAAATGAAGGTCTTTCATTCACACGGCCAACCTTTTGAGCCATTAAGTTGTTCTTCTTTAATGCACCCTTTTATGTGTTTCAAAGATGAGTAGAACGAGTAACTTAGGGATGAACAAGAGAGAGAAAGGCAACAGAGGTGAGACTTCGTCTGACCTGAGAAGGGAGCTAAGGCGGGCACGGAACGGTATGGTGGCCCTTGCGACGCACAATCCAAGGTCACAAGGTCTAGACGTGGTCACATTTTTCCTGTTAATGTGCACAAAAATAAATAACGAAATAGTTCTTTTTTTTGTTTATGTGGTGTTGAAATTCTAGACCAATGAAGCTATAGAATATGCCACAAGGCGTGGTTTAAAGAACATATACACCCTACTTATGGCCGAAGGAAGTAGTATCTTCCCGTGCGTGATCATGTCGTATAGCCACATCTCCCTTGTAGGTCAGTCATGTCTTTCATGTGTCCTCAGACGTATTCAAGCTGAACGGGGAAGTAAAATCAGCATTCCTCACTTCCATAGCATTCCAGGCTTGCTTTTCATTATAGCTATAAACAGAAAGCCGTTTTGACACTTGACATGCCTTGACTCCATCACTCCAAAGGCATTTACGTTGGTTACAAGTCGTTTGCTACACATCAGCCATTTAACGTGCTAGATGCTAACCGGCCTGACTGCCAAAGCCGTGGAGCCGCTATTTGACCATCGGCAGACATCCATCGCGCTATTAATACCTTAACAAACCCCACCACTGTACGGCACTCAAAGCCTCTCGTCGCTGTTCGTAACCCCAAGTTTTAACGCATTTCTTCGCAAAAGCCCTCACTCATCCCCATACACTGTTGCATCGGTTCACCAGCAGCATTTCTCGGCATCCCTGCTGAAGGGGGCAGGGATTTGAATTGCATTTGCTTCTGGAGGTGTTAGAGGTACAGTGGCATCTCTCCCAACATCAAAGCACGCCGCATCCTTGATGGGTGATTAAATGTGGACTAATGACATTTCACGAAATGGAAATGCGATTTGCTGAACAGCCCTTTTACCATCATGTTGATGCAAAATTGTTGCCGTAATTATGAACAAATAAAGGGCTACTCTAATTAATATTTCTTGCCCAAACCCACATACCCCAGTCAAGTGCATTTCCAATGTCTTTAAAGATGTTATCTACTCCTGCAAAACACTTGTTAAGTGTTGACACTACTTTAGGCCGCCAAAAGTCCATCATACATTTCCTACGGGGAGTAAATAGTAATTCTTAGCCTGCAGATGTTCACCAGGGGAGCGAATATTCATTTTTCTCCCAAAAAATGAGCAGAACTTAGCGAAACCACTGAAGCAAATTCTATTGAGGAAAGGAAAACTAGTGCCTCGATCAAGGCATTGTCTTTATTAAAGACTTGGGGTCTCGACAGCAAACAATTCCTTGTAAAAAAGCACTTATGTATTCATCTCATGGAATATATTTCGAGAAGGATCTGACTTTGTTCAAATGAATGGCGAAAAAGTTGTGAGGAAATGTGGGTTCTGCCTACAGTTGTTAGGATGTTTTGGCAGTTAATAGAAGCCTCTAAAAACACCAAAACTCCATGCGATGGCTTAGAAATTAAAAGGTGCCTCTTTGCCTAACAGAGAAGTGGAAAACTTTTTACACATGAATGAGCACAACCGTCTTAGTACATTGGAGCAGCCGATCTAGACAAAACTGGTCCGCTTCATGTCCAGCCATTTAACAATCCTGGAGGACCACTTAAAAGATTCCTTGTCTGGATGTGTTAATTGATGCCATTTAGTTGAACATACACAGAGAAAGAAGACGAAAGCGTTTAACTAACTTAAATTGAGAGGCAGGTGTCTGTTGGCTCCCATGCTTGCATGCCAAAGTACCGAAAGTACTTCCTGCCCTTGTCAGTTGTTTATATGCATGCAGAATGAAGCATGGATGTGCGTCAATCTGTCGGTACGGTGGCACCCATTATGTATCCCTCCATTTGTCTCCTTTGTACAGCCAATCAAGTAAATTTCGGTTCATTTTACCAACAGTGATGAAGCAACAGTAATTTGACCTCTGTTCACTTTGCAAAGCTGTTTTAGTCTCGGTCACAGAGACACATTCTTTGTTTAGCTTCCTCGACTGTGTGAAAAGTGGTAGGAGAGAGTAGAGGAAGCTTAGCAAGTTAGCTTGGGTCATAAATCACCAAACAGACCATTTTTGCCCGCTTTGGTGCACTTTGAAGTCATTCGACATTAACACGTTGAGAGGTTCCACACATGCCAGAAGTCAACAAAGGAGCTATTCCACTTTAACTGAGTCACAAACAGTGCCACAAGATTGCAGCTAATTAAAGTGCAAGGAGTGCCATCCTGTGGACTTTATGAACTTCTCTTACATATACAAGTATATTATAACTCTTGACATTCAGTGCAACCTTTATTAAGAGAATGAATCTCTCAGTGGTATTCCCCACATAGCTCACTTACTGCCCACGGTACGACTTATCACACAGGATTACTTGTCTAGTGTGAAATGTTCATTTTACACTAGAAGGATTCATTTGCCGAAGGTCAGACACCTACTTCAGAGAGGTGGCTACATGGGAGGATACAACTTGTAGGCGTGAAAGGAAAACTTCCTGGTGGTAGTCATCAGGATTGGGGTTGGTGAACGGGTGGGAGAAAGAAAAAGTAACACAACTAACTTCGACATATAATCACGCTTGAGGTTAAAGAGGAGGGGGACAGACAGGGTATGTGCCGCCCCCATCTGCCATGCTTCCTTCATAATGGTTTTACTCACTTCTTTGTCATTTGACAGTGATGTGGGTGGAACGGAAAAGAGCGGGAAGGCAACACGAGTGAGATAGGGAGCAAATCTGGGGTCTAATGGGTACAGAGTGACTAACTACAACGGTAGATCTCTCAAACGCTAATTGCTTTCTGTCTCTAACCTTGCAAACCCATTTGGCTGTCCACTGGGATGAGGGAAACGTGCTTACTAAGAGGAATTTGTCTTTGTTGACTCAGCAGTGTTCGGTCTGCGTCAGAATACGCAGAACGCAGCAGACAAGAGGGACGATTGATGAACAAGCCAATGAACTTGTATTCATACACAAATTTATCTGCGGGCATAAAGAGAGTGTGATTTTTGGACTTTTCTTCAATTTTTCCTCAATAACAATAGCAAATTACATTTCTTCGCTGTCGAGTCGATACATACCTGAAGATACTCCGACTACAGGCTAGGCACGCCCAAGGAAAGCCTCAGTGAAGAGATAATATCTTCAGAGTAAATTCAGTTTTGTCCAAGACTGAGGGTCACTTAAAGTTATACTAGGAAAACTGTTCCAATTTTATGCAGTTTGAAGCTTTTAGTCCGTGGCTTTCCAATACTGCCGCAACTGTTTCGCCGGATTCGACGTTGCTTATCGGCGAGTATTCTGCATTAAACGCCTCAACTCGATAATAGCAGCAACCGCGATGAAAGTGGTGAAGGTGTTAGCGGCTCCAGTGTTGATCATTGAGATACGATCGGCGGGGAGGGGGCTTACAAATGATAGGAAGGTAGAATTAGGTTCTCTTCCTCGCCTAAGTCTGTAGAAGCTTAGTCTGACTATTGAGATTAATCTTGAGGGCGTGCTCCAAGTTGTCATCACATATGCAGCCACGGATAGACAGACAGGCAGACGGCGCCAGTTAAATTATGCGTAAGTGTCTACACCACCCATCTTGGCTACAATTAACAGTGATGCTTCTAATTTAGATGCTAAATGGGATGAGGTGATTGTTTACTCTGAGCGGAAAAGTGGGACAGCGCACACGCTTCAACAGTTTCTCTCCTCCAAACACGGCTACTAACCAACTAATTGGCATTCAGCTGGACTAAGCGAAGCAGATTGAGCGGTAAATGTCCCTCTGGTGCCATTAAAACTGATGATGTTGAGCAAAGTGATTGAAGGTAGGTAAGCTTGCCCCCTCCATTAATCCCTGTAAACTTCACTTGAGTCACTTTATGTGGATTTCTGATAAATTTCAGCTGAGGTGCGGCGCAACAGTCATGTGTGGAGGAGTAGGCAACAAAAGAGGATTCATTCTGCAAACCCATAATTCTGGCCAAGCTTAAAACTCGCTTTATATTCCACCTTGTTACCTCACATTGGATGGACTGCAGCTAAACACGATTTAACTCCTCCACATCGTCGTAATGTCCGGTCCCCTAGCAGCGTTTGTATCGTTCTCTTTTTTCAGAAGGGAGGTCAGTATGACGTATAATGCTGCTTCTCCCGGCAAAGTAAACAAGCAGATAAGACTGCTGATTTAGCCACGCACCGAAAGGTTCAATAGCTGCGATCATGGTTGGGATGCTATTTAAGAGCGAGAGTTATTTGAAACCCCGGTGACAGGATAGACTGTGTAGGCAAATGTACACACATTTTAGCTTTAGCAGATGGAGTGGATGAGCAACCAAAATGTGCAAACTCTTTCTGTCCAAAGATAGCCCATAAACTGCTTCTCCACCGTAATAAAATGCTAGAAGCATAAAATTTGATTAGATAAGTTAAAAATTTGCCATCACCACCACTCTAAGTTTTTATTGCTACTTTAATGGCACCAACACTGCTTATCTTTTATTTTCTCAATCCAAGTTAGTTCATTTTCCTCTCACCATGCACAAAATATAGATGGGGATACAATTTTTTTCTCCCGATAACAAATAACCATTCACTGGCTACTTACCACCATCCCACACTTATTTGTCAACTGTCACTTCCACATTTTGTGTGATTTTTCAATTGGATAGCATTGGGAGAGCATGAAAATGGTGTAGCGGAAAGAAGCATCAAAGGTATGCAGGGGAAAGGAATTAGCCGGTACATTTCTCTCTTCTCTTTCCCCTATCCATCCTGAGGGAAAGCATTCGCGTAGCTACATTTAGCATCAGCAAGGTCGCCTTACAAATTGGAGAATAAAATTGAAAATACATAAAGAGGATTTTGTGCCAAAGTCATTACAGCCAGTTGTTTTGGCAAACCAGAGCAATACTTCGGTTGCCCAACAACCGTTTAATCCATGGTTCCCTAGTGGGGACATTTCTGTTAAGATAAGTTGCTTAGTCATTTCGGATTATAAAATGTTCTCGAATTCCCTACAAGAAGTGCGATTTCCCACCGTGTAAAGCCTCAGGTGTTTACTGAAGTCGTATAACTTATGGTGCCATGTCAGAACATGTAGAGCTGACACAAAAGATGGCTGAGAGGCTAATGGCATGTCTTGGTGCATCAAGTGTCCCCACGATGAAAACGCAAAGTTGGATAGACTATTCGCCTACAGCGGGGATGAAAACTGATGGACAGCCATCAAGGTGGAGCAGGAGAATTTTGAAGTCAAGGACCCCCTTGTTCTACTCCACACTATTATTACTGTACAAGATCGCTCCAGGGATACAATCCCACACTGCATGTTACCTCTGGTAAGACACACCGGAGAGCAACTGAATTGAAGTGTACGTGGTACTAAAATAATTATTATGACTCTGAACTTCCACAAATGGGCCATCGTCATGCTGCTGACCTCTTGGAAACAGAATAAAGCTAACCGAACTAAAGCCTCCAAATAAGGCATTGTAATCAGTCAAAATGTGTGACCTAGAAGTGAGTTTGTTTCTCACTAGAAGTTGTCCAAATTCATTTGGGAAAACTAAGGTCTGCTTCACTGGCCATGCGTTTGGCATATTTGTCTACACTATGACAGGTAGATAATTACCCAAGGTAGTAAGAAGTCTTACTCTTGACGAGAATAATTGGCTGCTGCTTATTTCTTTCCAACAGGAAAAATAACCAGCTTCAGGAAACCTTGAAAAAGTCACCGCCCAAATGCCTTTGAACAGATGCTCCAGCAGAAATTTCCACAATCAAAAGTGGAAAAGAACGTGATAATGTCTGCTCTACAAAGTGGTGATCAGCCAAAGTGGGAGAAGGGAGCGCAGACTTGAAGAGCTAGTAGTCCAAAGTGGCTTCCGTGCTGCAAGGCGGAAGCACAACCCACAGAGACTGATTAGGCCGTCTCATTTAACACACAGTCAAATGAACTAATTAAAATCTTGAGTTAATCAAGTAGAATGACCAGTTTACGTTAGTTGAGGAAGGATAAAGTGGTTAAATTGTGCGGCTACTGACGACTATCAAGTGGACTGCAAGTTGATGTATCAACAACAGGTAGGAAATTTGAGGAGTTAATAGCAATCAAATTGTTGTTCTTCACTGCTTTTCCATTTCAACACTTTCCTGTGCAACTGGACTTGTTCACTGCTTGAAAGACAGATCCGTAGTAGGATGTTGGGCGGTTAACCCCAGTCTACCCACTACCAATCCCAATCTTCGGAGCCAAACACCACTCTATGTCTGAAAGACCTTGGAAGACTCCTGGTTTGGTTAAAATGGTGGAGATTTATTAGAAAAGTGAAATTTCAGACGTAGTCTGAAATGCCAAGAGGGGTCTGTGGGAAGCAGAACTACAAGATTCTACTACTTGGTAGCCTCGTAGGAAAGCATGCACAATTGCGGTGTAGCACTGTTTTCCATTTGAACAGTTAAACCGACGCGTCAAAATCTGAGGGTTCAGAATAAAGAGAAGGAGTAGCATGCTACGACAAGAATAGTCGCGCTGAAATCTGAGCAGTCTAATGTTCACATATGGTCGATTAAATTCGTTGTACATGGACCTACAAGTTACGATGAGCCACCGTAACTTCCTTTTAAAACCGAACGCGCCCTCCTGCTGTCCTTTGGAATAATTATTCCAACAGTGCTTGAGTCATTCCTAGAGATGGCCAAAATCATGCCACTGGCATGGACAACACAGGGCCAGACGGTATCGCTACCACCTAGGCGAAGATTACACCTTGGCGACCGAGGAGCAGGCAGTAGTTGGATACACCAATGCAGCACAACTTGCAGCACGAAAAAAGTGGGAAATAGACAAACCGGAAAGAAGAAGAAGTAAAAATTGACGACAAAGTATTGTTGCGAAGACTGTACCTTGACAGTTGCTGTCACACTTCACTAGCCCAACAGTTTAGCGCCCTTTAAATAGGAAGAATGGGGCAATTCAGTCTCGGACACATGCCCCTGTAAATGGAAAAGAGTTGAGGTGAAAGGAACACGCGACAGCACTTTAAAAAGAGGCGGAGGAAGGAGTTGATAAGGGCGTGTCGTGGTGACACTATAGAACTATCAACTTTGAAATATCGCTCCGAAGCTATACAGTAATTCGAGAATGGAAAGCTCCTTATTCCAAAAAGCTGTAACGCACTAAAAACAGGGAGAAATTTGGTATAATGCGCTGATTTTATGCGCGTGAACATTGAAGCTATCGTGACTTCAACCGACATAATCGAGCCAGAGGAAAGCGAGACTACGAGGTCTTTGTGAGTGGGTTCCAATCTCGCCTGCTTGGAGTACCTTGAATGTCCTGACCATAACGCGATCGCGAGCTTGTAATGGATACACCTCCTCATATTCCATGGTTCTGTAAAGAGGCCTCAACCAGAACGCAAATTCGGTGTGCTCCAGCATCTTTGCAATGTCAAGTCTCAAACAATGGCTGTCAGAGCATTGGAACAGGAATAGGTTTCTGAGGTAGTCGACACCTCTGCTGCTTCTTGAAAACCAATTGCTTAACCCTTTCAAAGCGCTAAAAATTTGACCAAATGCAAGCACTCCGAAATGGTGCCTTAAAATTCGTTTAAAATATGGAGAAAACACAACTTTACTGTTACGCACATTTTTTCGCCAGAAGTTTCAACTTTTTGGCTCTGAATTTAGGCATCGAATGCTATGTGTCCAACGTCCTCCATTTCAAAGGGCAGGTTGCATGGGGTGAGAGGAATAGTTTCGGCTTTACGCTCCAAGCGCAAGCAAAGATTTGCCACTTGTGATACAGGAGATAAAACTATTTTATGTTTATTGTCTACCTGACGATAGCCTCTCTCCCCTCCCTTTTGGCAGCACTCCAGTCTCCTTTCACGAGGACTAGACAATCCAGTTGGAATTGGCTGCTATTTAGTCGCACAGACTGCGCCGTCGCGACACGTTCCAGTCGCCACATTAATAGTCTGGTGCGCTCCTCGTGGGAGTTAATAATTCAGTCTATCACCACTATGACAGGCCTCACTACGCCTTCAGAGATGACCCACGACGATGTGCTCTTCTGTTGGTGTAGGAGGGCCAATCACATTCCCAAGTTGAAAAAGGGAGAAAATTCAGCAAAGAAGCAAAATATCAGTGACTCCAAACAAAAAGTAATCAACACTGCGTGCTTTCTCTACTATCGCTCCAACCTCATGCTCTGACTATGAGGCAATTAAAAATGAACCGACAATGCAGGTGGACAGTCGGAAAATGGGTTGGTATGGAGAAATAGGAGCAGTATGTTGGCTCTGTGGAGGTAAACTAAGTGAAATAATTTGTTGTGTAAGACCACTTCATGGCAAACACTGCTACCCGGGTTAGTTGACATGTCCTTCCTATTGGGACCGCATTCAGTCTGGAACAGCGCAAAATCCAACTCGCAAACGAGGTGCGTTACCAGCTCTTGGAGCAAGCGATTATCTACCTTTACCCGAAAGTTAATGAAGTCCATTTACTATGGAGGTTGTACTTCTTAAAGCAGACACTGTGACAATGCTGGAAAAAGAAGAGTGACTGGGCAAAATGCTTTCAAGCCCTTCCAATGGGTGCATATACCATCAGATCAGTTACTTCACCTTAACTGTAACAATTTATAAGCTTGTCCAACAGCTTATAGCGCTCCGTTGTGAGTGTGCACAAAATGGTGAGCAAAAGTGACTCGCGACGACTTCAACTGGCTACAAAGCTTTTATCGCACCATACTGCGTACACATGCTAAAATAGGGTCTATTCAAACTGCAACAGAACGGTGCTAGTCTTGCCTCCACAGTCTGCTGCTCGGTGAATATTTTGTGGGATAAAAGAAGAATTCACCGTTTTTGATGCATGAGCGAATGGTTTCAAATATTGTCTCCGCTTTGCCTGTTTGTGTCTCCCGTCCAGGTTTGATGAAGTCCTTCTCCAATCGCAAGCCACTAACAGTGACATGAAAAGAAGTGATTAAACTAGAAGGGTTTCCCAAAAACATCTTCATTAGTTTTGCTCAATTGTACCCAGACAATGGGACGAAATAAAAAAAATGAAGTGTGTAAGAGCAATTGACCTAGTTGAGAAAGGTAAGTAGCCACATCAAAGGCGTACTCGGACCACAACACCATGACAATGAGTGATGACGACAGCCGTGGAGTCCAAAGAACTGAGGTGGGTGAGTACGTACATCAAACCAACTTCACCCCTTCCACTGCACATATTTCCTCGTCTCTTGAGTGCCACCCGTGGTTCGACCTGGTCGTTCCATCCTTTTAGCTGCCACGACGTCTCTCGCTGAACTGAGCCAGGAAGCAGAGAGGGATGTGGTACAAAGTGGATTAACTGCTCTATGAACGGTAGTGGGTGCTGAGGCTGCAGTCGATCTTTCCCGAATCTCACGTCCTCTGCGATGTGGATGTCCATCTAGCTAGCTGTTACTGCTCAGATCTGCTCATTATTTTGCACAGGAAGAAATCGTGTCACTCCAACGTAAAGGCTGTGCTAATGGCAAAATCACAATTGTAAATGGAGATTGGTCTGGTTATAGGCATCTCCACGATCGTTTTGTTAAGCTAACTTTGAAATCGCTACTTGGACAGTGTCAGTGTTGTTGACGTGGTGGATGGACCCTTCCAGTTACCCACTCTCACCTATTCCAAAAAGCTAACACCTCTTTGATAGCATTCGGTTAAAATGCAAAGCAAATTAGACGCCCTCGTCTCCTCCAGATGCTTCACACGTTCGAGGGTGTGAGGCATTTGGAAACCATAAAAGTATCTGATTTGGGGGATATTAGCTGATGCGCGCAGGTACAATCACACCTCTCTTCAAATGGATTTAGACACGAAAGAGATTTTGTGTTCCACTTGCTACCAACGCACCGCGTCGTGGAGGCCACTCTTACAGTCTTGCAAGGAAGTAAACACACACCGAGTAAAGGTGCATCCACGGTAGTTTCGAAGGAAGAGTAAGACCACCTCTAGGAAGGTGACTGTAATTAACTTGCATGTACACTTCAAGCAGGCCAAGAAAATTTGTTGATTTTATGGCTAAAAGTAACCATAGTGGTTTTTCTCTGGAAAAGGAAGCGACACTTCACTTTAAGCCACGCAGATCAGATAATCAAAGGTGTTAATTTGACGCTAATTGAATTGCATTGCCTGGTGAATGAGGTGCCTTCATCCCCTTCCTCCACCAGGTAGCAATGTCGCCTGATATAATTGTGGTAGTACATCAGATCACACAGTCACATGACGTTGACAGGAGGAGAGTAAATAGCTGAGGTGGAGTTTGGACTCTGAAGTGTGTACTTTGACCGGCCACTTTCCATTCTCCCGTCCTTCCATCCTGCTCTCTCTCGACGTCACTGCATAAAGGGCGTGTACATGTGTATGTTGGCATGTCGCATGGCGTATGCCATGCCCGTCACACCCATTTTGTTGTGGTTTGAAATAGACAAGTTGAGAGGAGGTCCAGCCCACTTCAAAGGGTCAAAACTGGCACTTCGTTTACAAAAAATTCAAAATATAATGTCATCGACACGAGTGAATCTGCGTGGAAGCGCTGCCTTATTAAGTTGATCGGCGATGTGATGGAATAGTGTCATTAGTGATCTCAACACTTAATGCCAATGGGGAGGGGTGGCAGAGGGACCTTCAATGTGCAAACAAAGACCAAACAGGCACAATGGCTATTCGTAATGCCTCTGGGGCTGAGCTGTGTGACCAAAAATACAAAGAGTTGTGACGTGTGGTGTGGTGTGGTTTGTGGTACTATCACCTTAAACGGCGGTACCTTTGCAGGAGCAATTTTCTTGTCCCTTTTCCTCTCATTTTGATAGCTGATGAGCCATCACTTTGAGGCGTTGGGACTCAAAGCTGTCCTCCCACAGTGGATGTGCTTTAAAGATAGGTTGGCAAGGAATAGAATGTGTCTTGCAAAGTTCGAACGAACTGGAATTTTTTCCGACATTTCCGACCCAACGTTACAAAAACCGCTATTGTCGATAGGCACATTTAGCTGCCAGTTACTGTTTTCTGTGCTGGATCATCAAAAGCCTCTTCCTTCTTCCCTTGATTGCACCTCAATCTATTTAAAACAAAAATTTCGAAATTCCTTATTGAGTTTTTTGGATTCAAAAATGCTCAGTCATTGGTGAATTACTAAAGATGGGGTAAATGAAAGAGGGTGTGACAATGCACTGAAATTACGTGATTTATTTGAAACGCCCCATAAATTTGCTTCTACTTAGTTACAAACTTTGCTTAGGAACATTTTCAACTCGATTTTTTGTGTTTGCGACCAGCTGAAGACCCCACCAGGTGGGTGTTATGAGTGATGCATTGACCAACCTGAGGTCTGTCAACCCTCCTCAACGACATCTGCTAGCAGTCCATGAGGTACAAAAGCAGTTGGTTAGCTCCTATCACACACTGCCCTGCCCACTCGATGTGACACTCAACCAGCTTATTCAAACTCACTCAAGTGAAACATCACATTCACTGCAGTCGAAAGGACGCATCGATGGTTGCACACGACTCGCCATGATCAGAAAGACAGGGCAGCTGAGAGGTTGGTGCTGTCAAGTGTGTTTAAGGCGACCCTACAAGCTGTAAGTTGCCGCAACTCCTTCTGCAAAAACCACATCGCTCCGAGTTCACTCCACCCAACCACTACTTAAACTCTGAACTAACAACTTTTTGCTGGTTAATTAAAAGTGAAGGGGTGGGAGGAGGAGGAGGAGGTGGTGGAGAATGAGAAGAGTCTTCTGTTTACGCGACTGATCTCAAAAGGGAGGATGCAAGGTAGGAGGTGATGAATGGATGTCTAGCCCACACTCTGCAGAACGATCAGCAATGCTTAACGGACTTCCAAACAAAATTCAATGCAAATGGTTTTTAAACCATTTAAATCCACACAAAACTTCTCAAAGACTTGTTTGTTTGCATAAAATGCGGCACAGATGCTATCACGACGCTGAGCCAGTATTCAGCCCAAAGAACATGGAGATAACGAAGCTTTAAGTGTCGACAACGTATGCTTAACCAGAGCACGGTGTCTGCATTCTGGGATGGTGAGTCGTGCGTCGGTCGCAGTCTTGACTACTTGTGGTGCTTGGACTGACCCCGACCTCACTGGAATCGTCGATTGATGCAGTTTGGCTCTTCTTCCCCTACTGGCGAATGAGGGGTCCCCAACGGGAGCCCAGTTTTGAAATAGTTCTATAATATTGAGGGAAATCAAGTCAGAGATGAAAAGGGGTGACAAGACATCAAATCACGGTAATTGTTTTGGAGTTGTAGATGCCTCCACTAACGTGTGGTAGAGAAATGCTTGCCTTTCATTGAAGATCGAGTGATCTAACCAGAGTCCGTCACTTTTAAGAAGAAAGAGTGAAATGATAAACCGAATCAGAAGAAAGCTTTACTCTGCAGTCTTTTCTATTTTGGTTCTCATTTTGTAATTACTCAAGAGTTTTGTTTAAAATATTCTCCTTTTATCGAACAGGCTTAAGTTTGTGATTAGCCTTATTCGAGCAGTAATATTTCCTGATTACTTCCCGATTGTGCGCAATAATTTGGTGCTTAGGAGGCAGCTTCTGCATTTAGTATACATTTGAGAATATTTTTGCTCCTCTTACTCTTTGACAACACTCCACACTGCTTTTTGAGGGATCAGATCATCTGGATGGAATTGCCTACAATTTTATCCGTTTGCCACTCTGCAGGCCCCAATATGCCTTCAAGGATGACCCGCATCACCAGCGACTCTAAGCAAAATGTAGTCCAAGTTGCATGCATACAATATGTATAGATGACCGGTAGAAAAGCATGGTAGCCTATCAGAACAGAAGTAGAGCATCAGCTTCCTACAAAGAAATCAAACAACCTTGTTGGACGATTGACTTAGCTTCAGAGGAAACGCATGCACATATGGTGATTGACGAATAGCATGCGTGGCGACCCACTGCCTCCCCATCTTCACCTGCAAGTTAAAGACTCACCTCTTTAAACTCAGAGACGTATTCTTTGCGACAACACAAGAGATATGAGATGTTTGAGGAAGCATTGTGACCAAAGGGCGTTCTGAGGAGACCACTCCATAAAGGCAGGAGGTAGTGAAGTATTGATATCTTTGGCACTAAAGTTGCAGCAGCATTTGTGGTCTCACAGTCTGGTTAAATGATTAAAGTTGATGTGACCATTAAAGGGCACAAAGAGGTGGTTTACTTACTATACCACAATACACCTTTGTAAAATAGACACTAAACAGTGCGCACAAACGACTCGTCATAGTTTTCGATAACTGCAGAGGTTTCATGCCACCCTTCAACACAAAAGTATTAACAGATGGGCCTTTAAAATGCAACTGGTCAGGGTTTGTTTCACTTCCACAGTTCGATCACGGGAGTTCTTCCTTGTCTCGTGACTCAGTGAACATCGTGATGCCTTAACTCTCAGTTCATGCGCATTGACTTCCGACTCTTCCTCGCCTTCTCCCTCAAGAGCATGATTTTTCAGCATTTTAGAGATGGTGTTACAGAAGAGATGGCGTCTACCATCAGTAACCAAATTTTGAGCCACTCAGACTAGGGGGAAGTGTGATATCATTGAATTTTGACAACCGTCTTAATGGAAAGTCCTACATTATGGCAAGCGCCGAACCGTGGCGAAGTAGAGGAAGTCAAATCATCCACTATCCACTCCCAACAGAACATAAAGTAAGTGTAACTCCCTCTTTCCTAAAGATTTTATCTCGAGAAGGAACCCAAATGTCCTTAAAACTACCGTTTCTCTCCTTCCGTTAATTCCCACCCCAATATTGCGCTTCACATCTGGTTGTCTAGTACTATGGGACGATGATTCACTCCTGGGAGAATGCCAAGGGCGGTGGTGAGGTAAAGGAGACATTTTTAGCACACTTTTTTTTGGCCTGCGGAAAGAAATGCTTCGTGGACAGTTGGATTTAGGATCGAACATGCACATGCACCCACACACTAGTCACACACTTGTGGGGCGAAGTGGAACGTGCGCCCAGGAGGTGTGTCGAGCACGGTGAGTCAGTGGCTCCAAGGTAACAAATGATGCTTTCCCTTAGAATTGGAAAACAAAAGAAAAGCACTTCTCATCAAAAGTTAGTGAGGTCACTAAGTATCGGTAGAGAAAGCTATTTATGTGAATGATGTAAAGAATGACCGTCTAATTGTCACTGAAATCTCCAATCTACATGTCAATACAGCCCGCATGATATCGGCTTGGCTTAACCTTCTCCACGCCTCTTCCTTCGTATTTGGCATGACCGGTAATGAGCTGTCTCAGCATCGTCCACATCCCTCATTACCAGTCGCACAGTCCAGATGTTGACAACTCCGTCTGCATACTTCAACACACACAACCGGAGGGGTTGTCAACACACACAATTATTTAAAAATAACTTTTCTAACCTCAATACGGTCAGGAAGGGCATAAGTATTTCTTAATTAAAGTAAACTTCCCGGAAATTTGACTCCACAGCGAACTTGGAGGGATGTCCGAGTCAATCCCAATGAGTCGACTGCAATTATAACAGTCCAGGCAAACTAGTACTACCCTCCTCCACTTCATTAATTACACAGCCATCCATTCGTTATGGTTTAATTTAAGTATCGCTGATTGGCTTAATCACTTTTGATACTTCAGTCATCTGTCCATCCATCCATCCATCCATCCATCCATCCATCCATCCATCCATCCATCCATCCATCCATCCATCCATCCATCCATCCATCCATCCATCCATCCATCCATCCATCCATCCATCCATCCATCCATCCATCCATCCATCCATCCATCCATCCATCCATCCATCCATCCATCCATCCATCAATGCCTTCTAAGCACCTGCCAAACAGTGCTTTCCACGCTCAGTCCTTTGTTTGGTACGCATTCACTTCCTCCATTTTCAATCACTCCTTCATCACTAACACTTTGCAACAAAACGGCACCGACGGCAGTTTAATGCAGTGAGACCACCTACCTACGAGGAAGAAATAGTGATTATGTCTAATGGATAACTACAGAGGAAAAGAAGCTTTCCAAGTGCAGTTTGCTTGCAAACCATGAGATTTACATCGATCTCTGGTGGGGAGGCGTGTGGGACAGGAGAAGATCAGGTAAAGATGCTGCCAGCAGCCCATTTTGACGGTACACTGAGTGACGGAGTTAGCTCCTTAAATTTGCAAAAGTTGGAAAAGTTTTAAAATAGTTTTCGTCTTATTTCCTTCCACAGAATCAACCCGACCTCGTATTTACTTGATGATGTGATTATCAAACGATGTAATGCAATGCTAACTTGGGACTAGCAGAAGTGTCGCTGAGGAGCGAATGGATCGAGCAATGAATCATGTGGCGAGATATACTACTGATTTTAACATTAAGTAGAGGTCATGAGCACCCATGTAAACGCCTTATGGCACACAAAGCCTTTTTGCAAAAGGAGGTGAAACAGACACATCGGTTGAGTTGCGCACACCATTGCCAAGAAACAACTTTTGCGCCATTAGCGAAGGCGGTGTGGCAGGTGAGTCTATCGATGCCATCGCCTCCTCTTAATGCTTGGAGTGTCACCAACTTGGACGATAAGGGCTCAACGATGTTGTGCCCCTTCGATAGACTCACATTAAATGCTGTATTCCCTATAACATCCAAATAACACTCTAATTTTTTTCTAACATTGCTGTCACAGTGTTTTTCTTTGCTTCTGCTCCTACGTCCACCACTGTCAAGAGGAGAATTTAACTGTCAGTCACCGCCTTCCTTGCTGATTACACGACAGTTCTCCTTTCTTTCCTTGGGCATGCTGGAAAACTAACAAGAATTATGTGCATTCGGAAAAGAATGAAATTTTATGAAGCGATTCTTTTACGTTAGCGTGGTACCAAATTTTAGTAATGAGCAGATGCATGTAGGGCAAGCAAGTGAACAATGGAAGAACCAGCCGAGGATTTAAGTAGTATATTCCGACCCTCCTATAAACCCAACATTATTTGATTGCCATATTGATGTGTTAGCGCTTTTTACTCGACTTTGATTTGTATGCAACCAGTTAGAATCACCACCGGACAGGTAATGTAAGTGGTGGATTGACGCACTCGAGTTTTGCCATTGGAAAGGCTTTCGTTTGCATAACAAACCATTTAAGCGACCAACGCATTCCTCTCTAATACACCACTTCCGAAACTCCTATTTTAAGCATAATTAACAAATTGAGGGCGAAGAATGGAAGAGAAAGAGGATAAAGGTTCAGTACCATCCCACTCACAAACTAGGAGGAAGACCTCCATAACGCATAGTCGATAATCACAAGGTCTCAACGTATCCCCTTCCTTCATCCCTTCCTTATTAATTTATGCCTAGCTACATAAATAGTCATTTGTTTGGGCTAATCGCCAAGTTCTTTTTGTGAATAGTGATTCGGATGGAACAGCAAGATTAGATTAGATCGACACAAAATAGTGGTAGTGGATGAGGCCACACAACAAAATTACTTTCAAGTCTACAATTTCTATCACCAATTTCTACAAATCTTGTGACAATGAAGGGTACAATGGTGCTGACGCTGTCCGTAACATTATAAAATGCTGCTTTTTTGATTCAGCAGACGACCCAAAATAAGCGGTTTTGATCAGTTTCCCTGAGCGGATTTGAAGGTGTCTGTGTCTTGGATGGACAGCCCACAAGTGTGTGCACACCCCAACTTCTAGCTTACTCTTACCCGTAAACAAATAAGACCACTTATTTTGAGCTACCTGTCTCCCGACTACTAGAGTTATGAGCTTGACAGTGTTAGAGACATCGTCATCTGTCCGGGTCGGAGCGGATCCACTGGCAATTGCATCTTACAATCGATCATTCCATTTCAGAACCTGCCAGGGGAATAGCAGGCATCTTCAACTTAGACGCCGTTGGTGTTGATGTCAAGATACCAGAATACCACTGCATTCAAAATATTTGCCTTGAATTTCTTGTTCTTGACAAAATACAAGGTTCTTTTTGCAACTCCTTTGGGTTGGATTAACCGGCAGCGTTTTTCAGTTTCCACAATTCCTATGGCACTTTTACACCGTGGAAACAGAGTTGTGCCCGTTGGGCAGTGGCGTTGCATTCCCAACTGAAGGTACCTACACTGACACTACACGGATGGCAAACGTCGGTGCCATAGTGGCGAAGCATTGAACATCGCGGTGGTTGGCGGTGGTCCATCGTTCTCATCTGATACCACCGATCAAATACGATAGCAAGAGAATTCTATCATAAAATGCTTTTGTAGTAAATACGAGAAGGAAAATAATTGTTACCAAAGACGATGTTTTCGAATCACCTTTAGGAGTTGCTACACCAAGGCATTGAAAGCCACGGCACTCAATCGAAAACGAGATGCCAATCTCTAAACGATTTGGTGAGGTGATTCGTGTAACTTCTTGCCTACTTTTGTTACGAAACGCTTTACTGCTTTGCTACGACAGCCCCATGTTCACTGCCGCCATCGTAACCCCGAGGCAGGCGTAATGCTCAACTCGGAGTTACTCTCATGGAGCAGATGCTGCGATTGACCATTTCATCTTAAAGGTTGTAAAGCTGCGGTCCTGCAGCAACTAGGTTTATTTATCGGCCAATGTATTCCCATTTAGCCGTAGCCTAACCTTTGCACTATTTGCTTGCCAATTTCCTCCTTTTAATTACCAGCTTCTCCTTTTATTCATAGCAGTAATTTTGACTCATCCAAGCCTATTGCGAACTGCAGAGTTTCGGCCAGTACAGTCCCCCTCAGGAGATCGGTAGGAGCTCACTCTGACAGGTTCCGTCCTCTCTAGACCATCCTCTCACATGGAATGCCTCTTGTATTCACACATAATCATCTCACTTCGCTCCTCCCTACACACTTTATCCACAAGGTGTGGGAGGCGAGGGTCGCCAAACTCCTTTGTCTTCAAAAGTAGTGACCCTTGGAACCCAGCTTGTTTGCTTTGCCATCCATTTGTTCCTGTCCGAGACTCAAGCCATTTGACCAATCACCACACTTGCAGATGTTGACTATGTCAACATCCGACTGCTCAGATCGAACAGAGGCAGAGGATTTCCCTCTATCACTCCCCAAATCATGTCAAACTGATAGCTACTAATAGCAACTTCACCTTCTGCTATTTCTGCTGTATAGCTGCAAAGGCCTACATTCTGTTTCTCTTCCTTTTCTGCTTTATTAGTGGGGAAATTCATCTGTGGAATCTTATATGCGCCTTCCCAACTGATCTCACTCGACCACCAATCCATTGTCACAAAGACATGAGATCAGCGTTTATGGGGTCAGTGGAAAATGTAACACTTACCTGGTGGTTGCTCGGCTGTCAGAAAGAGCATCTTGCAGATTTGTCCTCATGCCCTCATATGATTCTAATTGACAATAGGTGTCATTTTGTTTGCAAACAACCTGAAAATCAGGCATTCTCACAGGCCTCAAATGCCTCTCAAATGCGAACAAATGCAATATTTGAGAAAGATGTGGATGCTATGCTCAGTCCACCAAGATGCTCCACAATGATCTACACTCGAGATTGAAGAACTCAAATGAAAGACACATTCCACCCATCCTTGAGAGAAAGCGCAATTTGGGAAGAGAGAAGTAGCTATCACACCATCTCAGAATTAGCATCAGACAATCGGAAGAATATGTGCATGATAGAATAGATCGTGGTGGAAATAAAGGCCATTAGAACTAGGTCTCCTGCTCCTTGTGATAGAATGTCCCGAGATTTCGCCTAAGTCGTACCAAGCCGAAGTGGTAGGTGCAGAGACTACATGGGCTGTCGGAGGACCGTGCCGGAAAGTTAAATTGGGACCTGGAGAGCATTGTTACTTCACAACGGACAACAGCCGCCACACACAAGGCACGAGGTCCTGTAAGGGAGAGCGTAGGATGAGAACCCATTGGCAAATGAGCCATTCAAAGATAATTAATATGAGGTTTGTCGCTAAACAAATGCTGAAATAGATTATGCAAACATCAAGGTATGCAACTGAAGGGATCCTCCAATTTGGTAGCCTTTGTAGACAAACTGACAACAATTGTTCGGTAATGCGTGTTTGGCAGTCTTTACAAATACTTCCCTCCCACTTGATGTCCGACTGCCTCTTTGTTGACTTGAAAAGTAATTGAAGTAGCTTAGTGCACTCCCCTAAAATCACAGCAAGCAACACCAAAGAGCATTGATTGTGGGAAAAAGAGATTACCCACATAAGAAGCTGCTCCATTGTTTGACTATCATCACTCTAGCCGTCGGTGCGCCTGTGGCCAATTTGAGAGCACCAGTTAACGCATCACCCTAGGAAAATGCTTCGAATGGTTCTCCAAGATTGTCAACTTAGTTGGAGTCAGGGTGATTGATGCTATGTGGGGTCACTTCTTTTATTCCTTTGGCAAAGGCGGTTTGTCATCTGCTATCTCGTGTGCATTATTGCCGAGGGATGAAGCAAGACCATTCTCCCATGTTGAGGCAATTCATCCTTCCACATGGAAAATGTATTTCCTTTCACCAACACTTGGAGCAAAGAAGCTCCTTCGTCCCTTATTTCACTACTTAAAGGTTAGACCTCTAGAGAGGACGTTTTTAAACTATGCATACTTCCCAAGAGTTGAATACAAGTTCAAAAGCATTTTACAACTCATCCATCAGCCAACAAAGCAAAGTTGAAGTCCATCTTGCCAACTCATTTCCCTATCTTACTTTTCATCCTTCTATCCCCACAAATTGTCTGCATAATTAGTTGGCAACAAGATGTTCGTTGCTGAGACTGGCAGCTGTCATTTCAAACAACCACTACATTTATTTCCCATTTCTCTTCTGCCTCGACGGAATTTACTTCCAGCGCTTTGTAAATCCTACACAACTGTATGAGGAAAAATAATTTTTTGTTCCTATAAAGAACGTCTTGTAGCAATTTCACGGTGAGCGCTCAACGGTCTTGATGAGAATTATTTTGTTAAATCGAGACATCTCCAGTGGCATTAAAAGTAGGATTGGATAGGCAGCAAGTACGTGAGTGGATAGCAAGTAAACATAAAATCTCTCTTTTCAATCAAAACTCGTACGACTCATTCCGACGACACATCTTGAAAGAAGAGTTATCCGGCAGAACACATGACTTGCCTATGAAGCATCGCAGGTCTAAATTTAATCACCCTGTAAATGTGCTTACGTTTTCGACACTTTTGAAGCAGAAGATGGATTTAATAAGAACAGAATATGTGCTCATTTGTGAGTTACAAATTTCCAACATGGAAGGGGTGATCATGTGACGTGATCAGACAAAGGGTATACTACTGCCTTCAACAATAAGTAGAGGCGACTAAAGAGATGAAGTGTAAAAATATTTATTCGAGGAGCAATTTTTGCTTTGATATGAGTGCGTGAAGGATGGAAAGGGAAAGGGTTCACACTGATACCTTGTTACCGTGAATTGTGTGTCACCAAAGCCGCCTTCTTTCCATTCACGAATCTCATGGTACCTCACTTCCTTCCACTATCTTTACCTTCTGTGTTCCCCAATTAAATCATTTTGGGTGTAATTGAAGCACCGTGTAAGGAGCACTAAAGAAGGGGACTGTGTTAGCTCAAAAGATCTGCCGTGTGATCGGATGGACTTCAGTTGACGGATCTCAGTCAATCCCTCATACTTCCCTTCCAGTGGTACCTATAAATAAGCGTAAACAAACCAAAGTGGAGAAAATTGTGCTTGCAAATAGATTTTGCAAATAAACAGTAATGCATCTTTCAGTATCTAAAATAAACAACCTAATTTTTCTCGCTTTTCTTTTCACTGTTCACCTTTACAACCTTCATGGATTCTCTAATTACCGTAAATTTCCCAACTACCATCTAATTTTACATAACAATAACTTTTTCTGCAGCTACAAAGCCTATTCATTTATTTTCAGAAATGCACAAATGTTATCATTTTTCACATGGAATCAAGGCACGGAGGAATGTTGCTGTTGTTGACTCATAAGGAAAACAGGGGCTGGAGGCTATCTCTCCCTTTTAGCAATAGTGGACTAAGAGGCAAAAGGAAGGGCGAGCGCAATGGCAGATATGTTAAAACAAAAAATTTCCCTGCTTTGTTCAATTGTTGTGAGGAGAGATTTGGCCATCGTGTCTGTCAACGCATAAGTAGCACCCTACACTGAGGGACGACACCGTAGAGAATACGTCGTCCGAAATGGAGGAGAGTAAGGCACGTAGATGGGGAGGAAAATGTAAGGAATCGTGGCTTAAAAGGTTTTTGCGCACAATTCTACAATCCCCAGTTTCTGCCTCTTAAGGCGATGATGTCAATGGTCCCACCTACCACATCGCCTTCATTATCAGCGCCGATGCCGTGTCTAGAGGGGCTTCAACACCAGCTTTCATGTCCTCTTTAGTCCCTTTCTTTTCGAAATAAGGACAATCCTACATTATTATCCACTCACATATTTGTACTGTAAAGGCTTCTCTGTTGGTCCCTCGCCGGTCAAAAACTGAGGCAAGGTTTGGGCTGCTCCGTCAAGCCATCTTTTCTAGGTGTTGCGCAAAAAGGTTAGAATTATGTTCATGTAGAAAAAGCAAATAAAAAAGTTAAAAAGAAAGAAATGCGTATCTAGCAATGAGGTTCTTGTGATGTTCTTCTTCCTCGTGTGTTTCGGCTAGCGAAGAATGAGGTAATCGTCAGCCAATTACCGTTTCTGTCCCGTATATGGATGTATACAGTGAGACTAGCTTCTACCATCGCCATTTTCACTGCGACAGTGAGCACTGTAGGACAGATAGATGAGAAGGGCGAGGGCGAGGAAAAGCTGTTTGATAGATGTCTGTAGGGCGTAGGTAGATAGATTACCAAAACACAAAAAGTTATAAAGGACAAGCTAAGCGAAAATGAAAGAATTAACAATGCCGGGTAGATGGGAGGATTAGTAGCGGATGGGTGAGTTGACAAGTCTAAGTTAAATGCGTGAGTTTGGAATGAGTAAATGATAGGTAAGAATCTGCATGAAAGGAAGGACTGGTGCCCGATCCATTCTGAAAATAGATAATTATATCCGTGATGAATGGATAACTGACAGAGAGATAGATAAAAGGTGCATAAAGTCCAGTAAAGATGTGCGAAGGGATTGGTGTAAGAATTCCATCAAAATCTACACTCTACAACAATATAGTGGAAATCAAGCGCCTTCTCATCAGGTCTTTACATTAATCGCTTTGCTGTTACTGACGGCTACGCATCAGCGTGTAACACCAACTTGAATGTACTAGGAATAGCGCCAGAAACAAGATAAATCCATGATCTCGATGTTGACTTTTTGAATGCTTCAGCAAAATATTTTGACATTTTGACCCCCTGGGGATTATTGAGGTACTAAATTGAATCTGATCTCCTTACGACTGATTCATTTCATGTAAACTAACCGAGTGGAGGTGATAGGGGAAAGTCAAACACTACACCCGTTGACCTAAGCCGTGGACGGAATGCAGCTCCGTAAGGAGAATGGAGGGTGAGAGGGCGTGAAGGCGAAGTAACAACTTTGTTTGAATGTTCCACCCGATAAACTATAGCCACATTTTAGCGGTGCGCTTAGTCCGATTTTTTTATTGCACAAAGACAAAGGAAAGACCCACCCATCTCATCCCACGGTGGAGTAGAGTGGTCACTCAGGTGCAGACAAGTGTGGTGTAGTCGATTTTACTGAAATTAACTATAACTTTGCCTTTGTCTGTCTGCCTGTCTGTGGTTATGGCGCCATCTCTCTCTCCACACGTCTTGAGCGAGGTAGGCTACCTCCGCAATGTTTTCAACAAAGTGGTCTGTCAATTGCTTAGCCAAGTGGAATGACTCGATACAAGCTTTGCAAGTGATGAGGCTACAAAATATTTACACTTGCAATTTTAGTTTAGACTAGTTGTTTTCTTTAAAAATGAAGGGAGTTGATGTCTAATATGTTGATAGTAAAAGCAAACTCCACAGAAATGTGAATTCACAGCACCTCTTCAGGTAGGTTGAAGACATTTTCAACAAACTGATTGTAAATAACTCTAGTGAACAACCTCTCACATTTTAATCAAGCAGGAGATTCAAACAAAGTCGGTCCTTGGCAGTTAAGTGACTCGCATTGTCCCATAAGCAGAGAGCTTTCTTTATTCTCTCCCTTTCCAGGGTATGAGATGGTCCGAGAGAACAGGTTGCAAGAGAGTTTGCACATGACGGTGACATGAGGATGGTAATTTTACAGTAATGAAGTGTGGACTCTCATCTCTCCTTTCTGCACCTTCTCCTTTCATTGTGTCAGCCTTCATTCCACGTCCTCGTCCAAATGGTGTAAGAGTGTATCAGCGCGTGGCATGGCAGTTGACATGATGGCTTACTTTAACGCAAAAGAGACAAGCTTTACTATAAAGACTCAAACATAATCTCTAAAAGGCGAAGAGGTCGAATCATCTTCCCGAGCTGAACGACTCCAGTTGATTCCCCTTTACTGAAAGCAAAACTGCATTTGTAATCCTAGGCACCTAATCACCCGTTCGAAACAGGGCGCAAATCAGCTATCACTTTCAACCCTAACAGGATTTCATAGCCATAGGAAAACAAGATATACCAATAGACTTCGTCTTTAATCCATTTTCTTTGCCAATTGGGCGCCACTTTACATAAGATTGTCCAATGCGGAGAGAAGATTTTACACACCTGGAGAAATGCCGAAGGAGAGGGAGGGTGAGCAAAAGTGGTGTCTGTCCCGTTATCTCGCTTCCTCTTTTCCATCCCAACGATCAACGATAAACTCAGTAGTAGTGAGAGATCATGTGTTGCATTGCCACTCACTGTGACTGCCTTTGAGGAGGAGGATTTATTTAGTGCATCTATATTTGACTTACAATGGAGGACTACAACATGATGTGTCTACTGCTAAATTGTCTTTGCAATCTCATAGGATGAAGCAGTATAAGTCCTTCAGGGGACTTTAGTGAATAGCGGATGCATCGTTTGGAGGTGATTGGCGGGGTGCCAACATTTGCATCGATAAGCGGGATTCATCTCGCAGTGTTCCAAAGGAACAGATGCACCACAACCTCATGTCATGCATCAGTCAGACCACCAATCAAGCAGCTTAGCGCATTACTACATTCTGCACATAATTTAGGTTCAAGACTTGTGCCGAGGAAGCGGTGGTTGAAGCTATCTCAAGAGGAAGGCAGGGAGGAGGATGTTCGAAAAAGAACTGAGAATATAGAAACAAATTTTCCCATCAGTTCACAGAAGAAAATTATCTCCGTCTCATTCTTAAAAAATAGTAAATTCCCTTCTGACCTTCCTCCTAGCAGTGGTTGCAGTAGTCAGGCAAGTGCTTGCCGCATTTCAGTGAGACCAAGAATAAGTCCACGTCATCGTACTTGCATTTAGCACTTTCATCAGGAATTCCACCCAAAGCGCAAATTGTAGGGAAAAGGGAACCACGTTTAGTCGAACAATTTAAATGTCAAGCTCTTCTCTCCCACTCCCATGCCTACTTTCATTGCTTCAACAAGCGCTAGTGAGAGAGTGCCAACCTGCCTTTGTTCCCACTCACGCTACCACGACGAGTCACTCAAGGGCACAATGGGCAGGGCTGATTGCACGTCTTTGTTGGCGTCACTGCCACCACTTGACAGTAATATTGACACCTACGCATCAATGCTTGCCGTGTGACTGCACCAACGCTGAAGTTGTCAAATGACTGCTTCTTTTCGACCACATCCGCGTCTACTTTCCTTCGTATCGTCTCATGTTCTTCTCACTCCGTCCTTGCTAAAGTGGGACACCATGGCATTGCTTCACTTGTACAAAGCACTGCCAATGCTGTGGGCAGGCTAGTCGTCTTGACAAGTAGATAAATATAAGTCACATTTAGACGCCATTCATTTATTTCTTTGTTCAGTGAAAACTAAAGACCGGTTGAAGAATATGCTACAAGGTGTAGTTTAAAGAGTATGTACATCCCACGTATCGCCAGAGGTAGTGGATTCCATCCATCCCATTTATGTTGTATGAGTGCTCCTCTTGGGTAGATCTGATGTTCAAGCAGCGCGGAAGCGTCATTTCTGGAAGTCAGAAGTCCACTTGTATGTCTCCAAGGTTTTGCAGCCCTGCATTTGACATTGTAATGCTACACATTGCGACTTCCCTTCTTGCTCAGCCCTATTCTTGTCATGCAGGGCATAAATGATGTTCTGAGGCTAATTCACCTCTGTGTAGCACCATAGCATTCCGTGTCATTTAAAAACGGAGAGTCATCTTACACCCAGCATGTCTTGGGTCTTCAAAATTGCATACATTTTTCAAGAAGCATTGTGTCAATTACTTTGAAGGGAACTGCTTCCTTTTAACTGCCTCCCCGCTGTTTATGGGTCACTTGCTCAGTATCACCCATTCTAAGTACTGTTTGCTTGTGGAATTGACTGTCAAGGCTATAGCCCCCAAATTTCATCACTGGCGGACATTTATCGCGCTGTTGGTAGCTTCACCGACCCCACCACTGTACGGCATTCAAAGCCTCTCGTCGCTACCTACACGTCCAAGTTTTGCGCAAATTTCTCACAGAAGTACTCGCTCGTCTCTGCTCCCCAGTGTATCAGTGCGTTGACGTTACTGCCTGACACCTTGGGTGTAGACGTCCGACATTCGAGTTGTACCCTTTGCTGCAATTAGTAGAGGTTCAGTGGCATCTCTTCCAACATCGAAACTTGTCACACCCGTAGAAGGTGATAAAATGTAGACTTGTGACAGTTAGCGGGATAAAATTGTTTGTTTCCACTTACGTGACTTCCACCCACTCAGCCATTACCCATTCAATTGCATTTTTAGTGACGCTAGATATTACCTATTTTCCAAACCAAAAAAGTCTCATAAAATTGTTTTCTTTACGCCAAAATGGCTAGAAGTTTACCTAGGAATCCCTCTAGAGAGTAAGTAGTAGCTCGCAACTGTTTCTCAAGGAAGCAAATGTTCTTTACGTCTGTCAGAAAAGCAAAACCTAGCAAGTAAGAATTTTACCAGATGAAAGAATGAAATCCTCATTAGAGATGGAGAATTGGCGCCCTGATACCGGATTTGTCCTAAGTAATGACTTGTGTTCTCGACAGCAAACAGTTCTCCGTAAAAAAAGGCTAATTTTGAGAGCGCCTTGTTTCAATGAATGATCAAAAAGTTGTAGAGAAATGCAGATTTCACCTACGGTTATAAGAGCGTTTGTCAAGCTGACAGACAACGCTTTATCCTGGTGGAAAAGTGGGCAAATTTTCTTATACGTAGGAACGAGCACATGAGAGAATGGAAGACACTGCGGACTTACATATCATTTTAACACAGCTGACCTATATAGCATCGGTCCTCCTCCTGTCTAGTCATTTAACAATCCTGGAGGACCACTTAAAGGATTCCTTACCTGGATGAGTAGAAAGACGCAAAAGTACTTAATTAGCCGAGATTGAGGGGCGGAAGTTTGTCGACTCACATACCTGCATTCCAAAGCACCGAACGTACTTCCTGCCTTCGCCACTTGTTCATGTGCTTAGAGAATGAAGCACAGATGTCGGTGCGGCAGCACTCATCGCGTATTTCTCAAATCGTCTCCTTTTGCTACCAGTTTAGCAAAATTGGGTTCATTCTGCGGACAGTTGTGAAGCAAATATAATAAAAACCGTCCGCTTTGAAAAGCTTTATTGTCTCGGTTACAGAGCTAACGAAAACTTTCAACATACTCATTGTTTAGCCCTCGTCAATTGTACACAAAGCGGTGGTACAGAGCAGCGGAATGGTTTGACGTCCGATTGGGGCTTCAGCAAGTTGGCCTGGGTCAACAATCACCAAACAATGCAGCATTTTTATCCAGGCACCATTTTTACCTTCATCGGTATACTTTGAAGTCGTTCGGTTCCACGCATGCTGAAAGTCAACAAAGGGGTCATTCAACACTAACTGAGGAAGGGAGATTGATGAAAGTTGGCACACACACACACACACATTACCTCAAGATTGTAGCCAATTAAAGTGTAAGAACCGCCATCCTGTAGACATTCGCTACTGTTTTTAACCTGCACTTGAACATTGTGCCAAACGAGTGAACCTCTCACTGATTATCCCCAAATGAAGTACTTACTGTCCACCGCAGTCTTACCTCACAGGACTACCTTGTTTGTGTGAGGACTTCATTGTTCACTGAGAATGCTTACTTTCTGGTGATCGGGCACTTACTTCGGCGAAGCGGCTACATGCAAGGACACAAGTAGCACATGTGAAGGGACAACTTCCTCCTCGTAACAGTCAGGAGTTGTGGTTGATGAATGGGTAGGAAAAAGGCGAAATAGAGTGACTAACTACAACGGATCCTGCAGCCACGCTTGAGGTGAGAAGGGAGCCTAAGGGCGGAATGTAGGGCATACTAGTCACGCTCTAATTCTTTTCTGTCGCACTCCCTTCATAGTGGTTTTAATCACCTCTTTTTGTCGTTGGACAGCGACGTGGGTGGAACGGAAGATTTAGGGAAGGCAGCGCAAGCAAAGTGGGGAACGAAATTGTGCCTTGATTGGTATAGCGTAGCAAACTCTGACGGTGCACTACTCAAAGACGAAATGATTTCTCTTTCTTAAACCTCGCAAATATATTCGGCTGCCCCATGTGATAAGGGAATTGGGCTTACTAATTGGAATTTGTCTTTGTTGACTCAGCAATGTTTGGTCTTCGCCAGATTATGCAGGGCACAGCAGTTAAAAAGGTAGAAGCCTGAAGGACACCCCACTAAACTTGTTTTTCTACATTATTTTTGCTGTTACAAGTAGAGGGAGGAGAAGAAGAGTGCTTCGTTGATGTTGAGCCGGTATGCAGTTGAAGTGACCCGAACACAACTTAGAAGAGCCTCACGGAATTGGCGATGCCTTCATAGAGAACTTAGGTCTACCCAAGATTAAAATGTTTTTAAAGTTAAGCAAGGGTTCAATTAGCACCTTTCGAAACATGTGATTGCCTCAATTTCGATGGCTCACATGTGCTTAGGATGAAAGGGAAACCACACACTTAGGGAAGCCACCTCCTTCCGGTTGTCAGTTATGCCATTTCAGTCCCCAGAATTCACTCTAAACCCAAAGGTGTGACTCAATTAAGGCTATCGGATAGTAACAAATATGCCGTGACATTACTCAATTACTGTCACTTTGAGAGCCAGAGAGTAGTGATTACTTAATTTGAATATTAATATGTGTAGTTTCCTACTGACCAATCAGATGTGAGAATGCAGTTCAAATCGCTGCAGGTTTAACCATGTTTGTAGCCCACGCACCACCGTTTCTCTACCCTACTAAGTGCCGAGTAGTGAGTAGTGTCCTCTCGCCCTACTTTCTTAATTTGCTACTACTGAACAGTGAATTTGAATTGATACCGCATTGCTAAGTTCTTCACTTCATTAAAGTACTAGCTCCAATCGCCTCCATCCCCATCTCCTTCCTACATCCATACTGCCTCCCCGCCTCATGTGATTTCGTCTCCCACTCCAGTGTGAACCGAAGCGGTACGTGCACTTGAGTCAAATTCTGCGAAAGCGCGTGTCAATGTGTGCCGTGCATCGCAACACAGTATATTTAATAGCCATGCCTACCTCGAGAGCTTCACACGTTTGAGGGTGGAAGGCCCTGAACCCCTCGGAATTGCATCATTTCATGATAATCGCAAAAAACCGCTTGCTAGCAGCTGGGACACACATTTGATGACACATCCTACGAGGTGCATAATGACCCTCATCTAGACGCAAAATGGACAGCAGTATGGAGTATCATTTAGATAACGACTAATTTTGAGTAGTAGGAATGTCTGCCTATCAAACTGGTCGTTAATAACAAAAAGCATAAAATGAAGAAAAAGCGGAAAATTGGATACAGACCTCTAAATTATGGCACAAAATTAGCAATTAATATATTGATGCTTTCCTCCATAGGAAGCTGTCAAGAGTCACCAAGCGCGCCACTCAATTGGCATAATTTGGAAAGCGGGTGACAGGATTTAATTGCTTCCTTTTGAGTTGGGTATCACGAAGTCTGTCAACAATCTGGTGCTTGAATGTTGACATGTCTGATATCTGTGAGCAACCTGATTGGTCAACTCGACTGTTCCTTGGATATGAGACCGTTAATCCCTTAGAACTGCTAAACGATGTTCCCTTTTTTCCGCAGTTTAAAATTCCTTTTTCCAATAGAAAACGTGAGTCCAAGACTGATGGAGAATACAATTTGTACCAATCTATTCAACGCCAACGCTTCATCTTTAAGATGGAGGAAAGAAAAGTAAAAAGAGCGTTTTCTGTTTTGTTTCGCTAAAAAAAAGGTGAAGGCAGTGGAAGTTGTGGTCTTAGTTATTGCGATACACCGCATGGCAAAACCGGGAAAACTCGGGGCTGTTTCATGTCTCCCTTTTCTCCTTCTCCTTACTTTCCCTTGATCGCTCTCACAAGTCCTCTTAATGGCTCTTTGTGGACGCAAAATGAACTATTAATCCCCTCAAAATAACAGAATACTAGTCAGTCATGAACAAATTGTGGCCTTAGGAACATCAATTATGATGCGTGTTTCATAGACGTGGCCAAATCAGTCTCCGCCTTGGGCTAATGCCTTCAAACAGGCTGCGTTCCTTCCTCTTACTTCGGCGGGTTTCGACTTCGGCGATGGCTTGAATAGCTGAGTGGGTCACCTTCCTTCCTTCCTTCCTTCCTTTAATCGTTGAAAATTTCTGCTTGATTGTTTTTTTCAAATGCATTGGAATGGCGAGTTTTACAAAGATTTTTGTGCCTTTGTGATCTTATTATTAGGAAAAAATCAAGAGCAGCTATCAACTTTTATCACCAACTTCCTACTTTTGGCTCAAAAGTGTAAAATTCCTATCTGTTGTGGCACACACAAGCTCGTCAGTCGCCTGACGAGTAGAGCGGGTAACCATCCAAGGCCTTTGTTTTCTCAAATGCATTCAAACGACTTCCACTGGAAAAAATACTTGTTCTCGAGTCGCAATTTTGACTAGGTACAATGCACATTAGGAGGCATTAATTTAGCTAGCGTTATCCTTTGACGAGGAGGTCTGTATTTGACGGTACTTTGCCTCAAGTCGTTCGAAGCCACACCGATCATCTCGATGTGACATGCACTTCAACCAAGGAAGTGAGTCAGGAGGCGAAGCACTTAGTTGTGCTTCCGTGTGCCTTAAAGGAGGTGTCCTGTTGTTCCTCATACTAATCTTAAAGCACTCAGTCGGTAATTAGTCGACTTGGAGTTTAAAATCACCACCGTGACGAACAACCATCGGATAGTGCGTTGATCCGACCAATGGTGGATGCACTACAATACCTACCTCGATGACCACGATGACGACAACGGCCTTCAGGCCATTGCCGAAAGGCCCGCCTTCGTGGTGAAGCAGTGAACTTCACACTTCTTTTAAAAGATGAAGAAGATTGTTTTTGTTAGGTGATTGTGACAGGAATCACCTGACAGAAGCGCCTGGTTATTCGCACCTCACTCTCGAGGGAGTGCCACAGCTTTCTACGCGTTGGTAAGCGAATTAGGAAAGGTGAGTAGAAAACACCCTCAATAGTGCCACGTTATACAACTTTCAGTTCAATGGAGGCAATCATTTTATGCAATCCTTTCACCATCACAGATGGTAGTGAGTGTCGACTGAGGAAAACGAATGCCACAAATCACCCAGACGCTATTTGCTTAGCCACTACCGTACCGACGTCTGCACCACCAAAGTGGTCAACTGACCCACCACCCATCCATTCGGTGGTCACACAAGTGGTGATTGCTTCCAACTTAACTAATGAGATGTTGGCACAGGATTAAATGGACAAACGAAGTCGCAAACCACGTGTGCACGTGTGTGTGTACAGCTTAACTGTAAATTAGAAATGGGAAATGGTGTGTGGCATGGGCATGATACTGGCAGCCAACATGGGCGGTGCTCATTCACCACATTGCTACTTGGATCTTGACTGTTTTGCAGAGTCATTTGTCCATTCTCCATTGCCCATTCCCCGTTGGTGAGTGAGCGTTGCCAAACGGGCTCTGTTGATGGACAGATGTGGCGTCGCGTACGAGTGCATAATGGACGTGGATGTGGACACAGACGCAGACATGACAGAGATGGGAGCGACTATTTTTGGACCAATCAACAATGCCTATTTCAACAGTGGCATAGGATTTGCATGATCTGCATTAGGTAGTATACGAAGTATCCATTTTTCAGAGCACCAACAATGGCACTGGCCGAATGGCAAATATCGGTGCCTTAGTGGCGAAGTATTTAACACCTTGGTAGTTAGTAGTGAACCTTTGTCTCCACCCCAATCTGGCTCTCAAATGCGACAACACTTAATTTTAATTGTTAAGTGGTTTCGCGGTAAATAAGACAAGAAAATTACTTCCCACCAAAGACGGTGTTTTCTAATAACCCTTTGGAGTTCACTCAACAAGCCATTGAAGGTTGCAGCACACAATCATAAGCGATTTGCAAATACTGATGCTTTTTTATGAGGTGGTTTGTATGACTTCCTCCCCATATTTGTTCTAGAGCACTTTTGTGATTTTTTTAATGAGACAGGTGTAATCTATGCTGCTTTGGTACGTAGACAGGCTGTGCTGCGATGGCCTTAGGATTGGCGTCGTCATCGTGGCCCTGAGGCAGGCGTTACGTTCAGCTCGGAGCTATGCTCATGAAACTGGAGCTGCAATTCGTCATGTCATCTTGAAGGTCGTGAAGCCGTAGTCCTACTGCATTTAGATCTATTGTTCTGCCAATGTATTCCCACTTAGCTGTAGCCCAACTTATGCACCATTTGCCTGCTAGTTTTCGCCATTTAGTTATCATTTTCTTCGATTCACTCAAGTTCACTACGAAATGCAATGTTCCGAAGAGTAAACTCACCATCGACAGATTCACAGTAGCTAGCTCTAATAATTTTGTCCCTCTTTAGGCTAATCTCTCACCTGTAATGTATTTTGTAGTCATTCAGAGACATTCCACTTTTTCCCTACCCACTCATATCCTAACCATAATGGATTAAAAAGTTTTGTGGTTTTTTTTTGCGAAGTGTAGGAGGTGGTGGTGGCCATACTCTTTTATTATCAAGAGCAGTAACTCTTGGAACGTCGCCTGTGTACTTTACCATCCATTTGTTCCTGTCCGAGAAACGAGCCATTTGACCAATCATCACGCTTGCAGATGTTGACTATGTCAACATCTAACTACCAGCTACGTTGAGGCTGAGGATTCCCTCATTCACTCCTCACTTCATGTTAAGTAGGTAGCTAGTTATAGGCAGTGTTGTTCTCTTGATTGCTGCCCCACTTTTTGTTATTTCTGCTGTCTTGTTGCAGAGACCTACAAGCTGCTTTGTTGGTCAGAAAATTGTTCAGTGGGACATTGCTAACTCCACTATTCCTGTTAAGCAGTGCTACTCTCCACCATCGCCACGAGAATATGAGATCCGTGATTATGGCATTGGTGAGAAATGCAGCACTTATTAATTGTTTGCACTGCTGTCAAGAAGGGCTTCTCGCAGATTTGTTCCCATTTCAAGCAAAAAAGAGGTCCCCAACCCTCCACACATGATTACAATTGACAAGAGGTGCCAAGGTGTTAGAGACAGAGATTTCGCTGACAAATAACCTCTCAAATGTGAAATAAGTAGTCTTTGAAAAAGTTGTGGATGATGTGCGTGCTGCATCGAGATGCTCTATATTGGTCGACACTCAAGGTTGACGAATCCAAGTGAAAGATACATCTCACTTATCCATGAGAGGGTTTACACTTTAGGGCAGAAGGCAGGGGGCATCTTCATTGCACCTTTCAGCACTGGCATCAGATAATTAGACGGACACATGCGTGATGGAGGAGACGGTAATGAAATGGAGTAGTAGTGGAAAGGAAGGCGATTAGAACTTTGTTTTCTACTCCTAGTGAAATAACGTCTCACAAAAGTAGGAGAATTATACTTCACTGTAGGATAGAAAAGAAAAGAGGGGCAAAGGCTACAGGGGTGATAGGAGGACCATGGCGGAGGGCGAAAGGGGAACCTACAGAAACGTAAACTACATTTCCACCACACAGAAGGCACTAGGTTCTGTGAGGAGGAGCATGGAATGAAAACTAATTGCCAAATTAGCCATTTGGATATTTGATGAGAGGCCCGTCACTTTGAGAATGCAATGCAAAAGAGGAGGAGAATGCCATCGAGTTGATAGCTTTCGCAGAAAAATTGGCTATTATGTTTCGACAAAGTTTGGTAGGCAGTCTTCAAGAAGATTTTCCTCTCACTTGACATCAAATTGCCCAATTGTTGACTTGCCACAGAAGTGAAACCTCTCAGTGTACTAATGGGAAATCACATCAAGGAAAACCAAAGATATGTTGCACATTGCAAGGAAGAGCAATTGCTTACATGACCAGCTGCCCCATCATTTGACTATTTTTCACCCTACACATCAACAGACGTGCGTTCCACATGAAAGCACCTCTTAATGCAGCATCCCAAGGAAAGCTTCTAATCGTCCTCCAAGATTGTCAACATAGTTGAAGTCAGAGCAATCGATGCTATGCAGGTCCGCTTCTTCTAATTCCTTGGCAAAGGCGGTTCTTTTCCTGTCATCTCATGTGCGTTACTGTCAAGGTACTATGCACAACCTCCTTCTCCATGTTATGGCAATTTCTCCATCCACACACAAAATGCATTGCCTTCCACCAACCCGTGGGGCAGAGGAACACCTCCATCCCCTACCTCATTACTTGAAGGTAATACCTTCACTAAGGACTCCCTTCAATTACAAACCTCCCTATGAATTAGACGCATGTACATAATCAGTTTGCAACTTATGCATCATCCATCAAAGCAAAGTAAAAGCCTATCGTGTTATCATTTTTCCTCTTTTCCTTTTCCTTTTTCTGTTTCCACAAAGTGTCTGCATAAGTAATTGGCAACGTGATGTTCCCAGTTGAGGCTGGAAGCTGTCGTTTCAAATTACGACCATCTCTAGTCCTCAACGGTATTCGCTTCCAGTGCCTAATAAACCCTACTAATTTCATGAAGAAAAATTATTGTCTGCTTTTGGAGAGAATTGCTCATGGCAACCAGCCACTCCTCGAGGATTTTCATGGTGAGCGCTCAACAGTCTTGATGAGATTTCTTTGACAAATTAGAGACACATTCAGTGATATTAAAAGAGGCACTGGATGAACGTCAAGAACGTGAGATAATGGTTCTTAAGTATAGGCGTCCCTGTTTCTATTAAAATTCCTATGACTCATTCTACCGACACATATCGGAAGAAGAGTCAGTCGACAGAGCACAGGACTCTCCTATGAAGCATCAAAGCTCCAAATCTGATCATCTTAAAACTCCATTAACATTTCAGCCAGTTTGCAGTTGGTGAATGGTATCACTTGAGAGCAGCATATTCACTCTGTTGAGAGTGGCAAATTTTCCACAAGGAAGAAATGTTTGTGCTGCACGAACAGGCAGAAGGATATACTACTCCCCTCAACAATAAGTAGACGTTGTGAACTCACTTCATCACATTGATCAGTACATTCTTCACCTTCACTGGTCCACTCCCACACCTTCCTTTGAAGTGATTAACAAAGAGGAAGTGTACATATATCTATCCAAATAATCATTTTTACTTGGAAATGCGAGAGAGAGGAAAGGAAAGAGAAAGCGTTCTCGTTGATACCTTGTGAGCGTGAGTAGCGTGTCACTGAAGCCACTAGTCTCGCCTGCATTTGCCTTCTCCTCATTTACAAGTCACTTGGTGCCTCACTTCCTCTTCTTCTTCTTCTTCAGCATTTCCATTCCCCAATTCCATTATTTTACTTGCAATTAAAGCACCGTAGAAATGTAGTGAAGTGGGAGACTGTGTTTGCTTGAAGGCCTCTCAATCCATCACTCACAGCACTCCCTCAGTGATGCCCGTAGGTGGTCGTAAACAAACCAAAATGAAGGATCTAGTGCTCATAAACAGATTTTGCAACTAAATAATGACATGCACACTAAGTATTCCAAATAAACAACTTGGGTTTATCACTTTTCCTTGCACTGGTCAACTTCACGCCCTCCACAAACCATCTCAAGACTGTCAATTTGCATTGCATCGAGTCAGAAGTGCCACATTTTACGAAGCAACAATTTTTAGCAATTATTAGGCTCATTCATTTCTCTTGAAAGAATACACAAATGCCATTGTTGTCCACATGCATGCAGGGCACAATCTCAGGAGGAAAACAATGGCTAGTAGGTGGCTTTCACTTCTAACAATGGTGGACATACAGGCCAAAGAGACAGGTGAACACGATGGCAGAAGTGACACAACAACAAATTTCTCTGCTTTGTTTAACTGTCGTGAGGGGAGTTTTAGGCCTCGTGGCCGTCAACTCAAATAGCTCACCCTTTACTGCTGAAAAACATTGTCGAGATTATTTCCGTCCGAAATAGAAGACAGTCAAACACTTGTGTGGAGCAGGAAAAGCACAAAATAGCTGCTGATTAGGTGTTTTTAGAATACATCTTTGCACATTGTCGCAGTTCCGCCTTTAGGGAGGACCATGTCAATGGAACCATGGATCGCACCGTCTTCTTCTCCAACGCCGATGTCGTATCTGCAAAGAAAGTGCTCGTAACTCACCTGAAGGGGCATCAGAAGCAGCTTTTGCGTCTCTCTTACTCTCCTTCTTTTTAAAGATTAGACTTTGCCGTACATTATTGTCTCTTTCATAGGTTTGTACTGTGGAGACCTCTCTATCAGTCCCTCGTCGGTGCAAACTGGGGCAAGATTCAGACTGTTCTACCCTGTCATCTTTTTCGGGTGTCACGAAATATAATAGGGTTGTTCTTTTAAAAGAAAATGTAAAAAATATGAAATGAAGAAATGCGTACTTAACATTGAGGCTCATGTGATTTTCTTCCACCTCACACGTTCCGGCTTTAAGAGAATGAGTCAATCCGTGTGGACTGTTTGTCAGAATTTCAAACAATTTCTTCTCTTTTATCTCTTCATTGCGCCCAATTTCCATTTCAGCGGCGTTGACGGGCGCATTCAGTGAAGCAAACTTCTACCAGCGTTGCTTGCACTGTGACGGTAAGCGGAGAAGGATGGATAGATGAAAGGAGTAAGTAAGCGGGCACTGGACAATGAATGGTGATCGGAAACGCTCTTTGATGGATGACCGGAGGGAGCAAATAAGCAGATGACTAGAAGGCAAAAAAGGGAGATAGACGAGATAAGCCCAAATGGAGGAGTGAAGCATGCCGAATTGGTGAGTGGAGCAGTAGTGGATGAGTGGGTGGGCAGGGCTGAGATGAACGAGTGAGTTTGAAATAAAGGATCTGGCAAGTGGTGCTCGAATCGTTGGAAGAATATGCGACTGGATACGAGATAAATGGATGACTGACAGAAATGTAACTCACAGGTGCCTACAATCCAGTAAAGATGTACAGATAGATTGGTGCAAGGATCCCATAGAAGTCTGCAAATTGCAGCACCACGGTTGGATTCCAGTGCCTTCTTATCAAGTCTTCGCATCAACTGCTTTGCTACTATAGGCAGCACAGCTTCAACGTGTAACATTAAGTGGAACGTGACAGGAATAATGCCAGAAGCAAGATAAATCCATGATCACAATGCTGAATTCATGAACGCTTTGGCGAATCATTTGGCACTTTAACCTTTTAGAGATCAGTTGCTAGCATTCACCAAGTTCATTTCACATAAATAAATCAAGTAGAGGTGTCGAGGACTTGTCGAACTTCATGTCACGTGGTAATGCATGAACACATCCATTGGGTGATGACGTGGAAAGGATGCATCATCGTGGGGTAATGGAGGGAGGGCTGACGGGTGCGAGTGCGAAGCAACAACCTTGTTTGCATGCTTTAATAGTTAAAATTGCTTTTAGCGGTGAACATTGCCCTAGCATTCGATGCACAAAGACAAAGGGAGGACTCACTGGCCTTATCCCATCCCAGCTCCAGACATCACGGTGAAGTACAGTAGTCACTCTGGAACAGAGAAGTGTGGCGTAGTTCCTTGCACTGTAATTAACTGGTGCCGTCCCTTTGTCTCCCTGTCTGTCTCCTCAAAGCTGTAGTTCTGTATTTGTGTCTCTATAACCGTCAGCTACTCAACAAAGTAAAATAATCCGACAAAATCTTTGCCTGAATTGGGACCATGAGAGAGTAACACTTGCACTTTTCCAACTATAACTAGTTATTCCACGGCTAAAGAAAAGAGATTTTAGGTGGCAGCTGGTGATAGTAAAGGCAAGCTCCACAGAAATGTGAGTGTACAGCACCTCTTCAGGGATGTTGAAGTCGTTTCAATAGGCTGACTGTAAACAACTCGAGTGATCACTTAAAGCAGACTGACGGATATAGCTCTTGTGTCAGTAAAATGAAATTTGGATTTTTAGGAGAAAGTAAAGCAACCTCTCGCATTTTAACCAAGTGGAGGATGTAGACAAAGTGATTAATTAGCAGTTAAGTGTCCCCGTTCTCCTCCGTCGCCGGTAATAAGGCGGCCCGACATAGAGGACCGCAGGGCCGATCACACAGTCGCACGATGGTGACAGGAAGACAGCAAGTCACTGTGATGAGAGGAGGACTGTAATTTTGCGTTTTAACAGCCTCTCACCCTTCTTTCCTGCACTGTTACACTCCAATGTGTTGGTGCTAGTTCCACGTCATAGCTCAATGCGTGTGTGCGTGTGTTAGCACATGGCACGACGTTTGACATGACATGCCAAAGAAGCAGGTGAAATTAAAAAGGGCTTTATTTTGAAGGCTCAAACCTATCCCTAAGAGGTTGAAAGGTAGAAGCGTTTGCCCAGACTGAACGCAAATTTAAGGTCGTGAGTAAGTTGATGTGAAAGTGTTGAGGCAAAGAGACCATGTCTACAGGGGACTGTAGAGGTAAGGATTTACTTCGTCTTCTGGAGGTCCCATCTATTTTTTTGGCAGTGGTCTCCATGCCTTCCGGTCAATGCTACAAGCTAATGTGTTGCCATCGGTAACAGCGAAGGGGTTGATGCGATGATAAAATGAGGAGGCACTGGAGTTCCCTTGCAGTGTTGCATTTCAGGCATTTTGACGAAGGTTCTGCACCACTCCACCACCACTCCAATCAACTGTGGTCCAAATATCGTTTAGCCAGTACACTTTCTCAGATCCCACTAACTACTCACCTGACAGTTTTGATCAGCAGTCCGCTCTTTGATACATACAGTCGTCCACCTGCTCTCAACTCCCTCATTCATGTTGAACATGCCTACCTATTCATTCACCCATTCGCCATTGTTCAGTCAGTTCTTCTTACGCTATCGCTTCTTTCTTCTCTCTGTCTACCAGTCACTCATCCATCATCATCTTCAAAGCATCTGTAAACAAGTGTTTTCCAAAGGCATTTCATTTGTCCGGCATCCAACTGCTTAACTTATTCATCCACCAGTTCTTCAACACTGCCTGCCACAGCTGGGACGATGCCAGTGGCAGTTAGATACACTGAAGTCATCCATCTGCTAGACAGGAACAGAGATTGGGCACTACGATGAGGCATAAAAGGAGGAATCTTTCCTAGGTACTTCGCTAGCAATCCGCACTGATTACTCTGCTCTCTATGGGACGGTATTGCCAGAGACGCATGTTGTCAGAGCGTACGGTAAAGATGTAAGCGTTTAAACTGTAAAAAATTATGCATAGTTTTGCCATTAAAGTGACATAACCGCATGGTTGTTTCAGTACGCATTGCACAGAATAAGGTAACGTGATGTCACAGTCAACATGCTGCCTCGGTTTTGTACCAGACAAAGACGGCATAACGAAGAAGCACAGGGATGGTGCCAAATCTCTCCACCTTTGTGCAGCAGTGCGACAAGTTTTGCTCAAATCACTGTAGAATAATCGGCCTCAGTGTTTGGCAGCACCGTTACACAGATAAGACACCCTGTTCTGTAAGCATCTGCACTTGCAGTGTCAAGGTGAGCCAACACCGAAGCACTACGTTTGTGTGGATGCATATTGACACGTCAAAGCAGAAGGTGGTCTTATGCATCCATGTCCGTCGTGACGCGCAACTGTGATGGCAGTATACTGAAAACCGTTGGGATTGATGAAAGCGTCTCGCAATCTATCCTCCTCAGTCCAAGCCTCTTTAGACAAGTGCCAGGAAAGCATTGTAAAGAAATGCGTCACCACTTCCATTTTAGCACACCGTAAGCACAACCACCACATCCTTTTACCACTGATTAGATACCTACTGTGGAAGCCAAAGACCTCACACATCTCGTGGTGATTGTGAATGCGATCTAACTCGCCTTGCAGAAGGGACATTCAACAGTCGTATCCACAGTATGATCACCTGCATTAGACAGTCACATTATTTTCATCAGTTGTCCCGTTGGTGATTATGTAATGCTCACCACACTACCCACCTCGATTTCCTCGTGCATTGAGATGATGGTTCAGTAGACGATACCACCTCCAGTCCTGAGCACTACCCCAAAAAATAAACCTTTTATGAAATTAAGGCAATGTATCCACCCTAATCAGCTTGCCTCGTCATGTGTTCAAACGCATAGTCCTTCGCCGCAAGCACTTCCATTCAGGCCTTCTTTAAGTGACTTATCTTTGAAGACTTTCAGCACTTCTCCGTGTTGACAGTAAAACTGCCTCCGCATCGATGAACCTTGTTAGAAAATTTAGAAGTGAACCGATGACAAAAACGCACAAGGAAATCAAGGCTGCTACTGTCCTCTTGTAACCCAACCCCAGCTTAATCTGCCACTCATTCCCCAAAGAGGACGCTTTTGTCTTTTCGAAGAAATCAGGAAACGCTAGTCAATTTCATGTCCGCTCAGCTTGTAATTGGCCAACTAGATGTTCCATTTCATACTTATTTGCCTAGTGCCAAGAGAAGGTGTTACACACTTAAAGAAATGCTAAAGAGGAAGGAAGGTGGCCGAAGTTGAGAGGTGTTACCTCAGCGATGCCACATGATGCTGACACTGACAATTGCATCCACAGGCAGACTATAGCAGTTGTTGTCCAACCCACAATCCCACATCAGTCTCCAACAAATACTGCATCATTCAGTCGACCAGCCATCCAATCTGTCCCATTACCACATTCCACGAGTTGTGCCTTGAATAAAAGTGGTTACGACTGCCTCACCGGAAAGGAGCGAAGGAGGAGTGGTGGGAAAACTAGGCCAAATTCAACAACATTCTGCAGAAACTGTTCTAATCTCCTCCATTACTCCATCCAGAGAGAATACTCTGATCTACTGCCCAAGTCACTGGTAGACTTCCTTCTACTTTTCTCCTGAGAGGGGCTGCACTAGTGGTTTACGTCTTCACCGTGATTCATCGGCAAGAAGAAAGAATTCTCCCAGCTGTACTTATGTTTACCACTTTCACTGGGTGCCTCATTTGAGGATGGACTGGAGATGTCTAGAGAAGCGATTTCCACCCTGGTAGAAAAGGAAACACTTCATGGCAAATCAATCTGATGTCAACCTCTTCTAGCAGACTCACTGCCACTTCCACTCCCAGTCTCAGTCCCACTTTCATTCCTTCATCAAGTGCTGGTGAGAGAGTGCCAAGCTCTCCTCTTAACCATTTATGCTACCACTACACATCACTCACCCGGCATTAATGCACAGGGAGACAGGACTGAACACACGTCAATGCTATCGTCACTGTTACCACTCCACAGTAATATGGACAACTACTCTCTGCTGTTTGCCATGTGACTGCTACAGTAGTGTCTGGCTCCTTCTGCACAACTAGTCAAGTGATCAGGCGATCAACTGGTGAAGTGATTGATTCATAACCACCACTTCCCCATCCTTGTTTGTTCATGCTAAAGACAAGTCCACTAGCCCTGATTACTCCATCCACCGATTCAATTACCAACATCACCCGCGTCCTTGAACGGTCATTTACTCATTTTGCACAAGATCACCCTAGCCCGGCCAAATGCCAGTAGGTTGATTGGTGAACCGGCAGGGAAGCATGGACCAGAGACAAGGAGATTTTCAGAGCAAGCATTCCTCTTGTTCTTTTCCGCACTCAAATTTGAGGTATTACAATGACGTGAGGTGGTTAGCCGACCGAAGTTGGGTGCATCAAGTGGACGTTTGCACTTCAATTCAATGGAGGTGATCCCTCCGTCTCTCCGAGTGTGGCAACATTCTTGGCGACTTCCACACTTTCGCATAAATTAAGCAAAAAGGACTTTCCCGCAACTCCTTCAACGAGAATGTCTCTCAACACTTCATCAGAGTGGAATGAATCTGGCCACGGTCTGCACGAAATGCTTTTTACTTCTCGGGCTCAAAGTAATTAAATTCAACTCCAATAAAACTGGAAGAGGCATTATTTGAAAAACGGAAAGAAATGTGGTTAAACTGTATGATGATTGAATGTTGACAGGCGATAGAAGGAGATTGAAGTCATCTGCGTGGTACTACACATGGCTTCATTGATAGGTATCAAGTTGCCGCCTTGCAATGGTCTCAACACCTTCAATTTGGTGCCACATTAATACGTCGCTACCGCAACATCAAAGTAGTTGGTGAGCAGGTAGAACAAGAAAGCACCAGATCTCTGCTACTGTTGTTAGTTTTAAATTTCGATGGTTCTATGAACCCTCTTTAATTACCTGTAGTGGGGCCGTGCAACCTAGATCCACCTATCCAGTCAACCGCTCATCTACTAGCAATAATTTCATCCATCCGTCAATGTGCATTTTATTCACATTTGACCAACACGTATTTCAGTCTAACAGTAGTTTGGTTATCCACTTGACCAGTATCAATTAAGAAGTGTCTTTGAAACTTAATCATTTTTTGACATCCATTTACTGCCTCTCTTCATCCATCTCACACCACCACGGTAAAAAAAAAATCGTTAGAATTTGGATACAGTAAATCCATCCATTTAAAAGGCAGAAAGGAAAACTGACCACAGTGGATGTTTAGAAAGGAATGAAAAATGCATCCGAGCATTTTGCCGGCAATCCACTTGGATTGCTTCGTCCTCTGTCGGCAAAAGCGTCTTGGAGAGGAGGAAATCACTTGAGTCGTATTGCTGCAGATACATCCAATCGTGGCAACCGTTACCAGAGTAACCTCTTTAAACAACAGTAAATCTACAAAGTTTTTTTTGATTTTGAATGCTCTTTTGATGTCCTTTTGGTCTATTTTCAACATTCGCTTTAAGGGAGGCAAAATCACTAAAGACACAAGAAAGCAACTTCTTGCAAAGTAAAGTGAAAGACATACTTTCCAGTGTAGAGTTTAGTAGGCAGAGAATGCAACAAAAAATGAGCAAGAAGTGGACAGCACATTTAGCATTGTTTAGCTAAAAAGGCTGATTGTAAGCATATTTACCACATTATGGTTGCCTACGCCCATCTACAGCTACTTGAGACCTGTCAACCGGCAGGCGTTCAATCGCATAGTTAATCTTTTGGCCTAAACAAACATTCTTCTCTGAGGCACTAATTAATGCACTTGAAGGTAGATAAAGGCAATTAAACCAGGAATAAAAAGGGGAAAAGAAAAGTGATGGTAGTGAGACATTACTGGGCTTTCTAATGAGGCAAAAGCCAATGCAGTGGGAGTGGTGGCGTTCGTGACACAATATTCTAGGTCATGAGGCCGCTACGTTATCATTTTTTCCCATTCCTCTTGTTTATATCCACAATAGCAGATTACAAAATCGCTGTCTTACTCGAAGTATGTAAAGTTGAAAGACTAGACCTACGAATGTGTAGAACAGGCTACCAAAAGCGGTCGCGTGCCCTACTTATTTTCGAAGGAAGTAGTATCTCTCGCCACCTAAGCATGTCTTTCGCTTCCTTTAGACATGTTCAGCTCAAACAGAAACTTTTGAGCTTATGCAGCAGTAAAAGTCATTCGAAGAAGTCTAAAGCCTATTTGTCCTTCTCCACATATTTCTAGTCTTGCTTCTGCCGCTTTGTTTTTCTCCTCATGCAGGAATTAGGCAATGCATCAAGACTCACTCACCTCTGTGCAGTACCACGGCACTCCATGACGGCTGTTGACGAATGGTCATCTTCTCATCCAGCGTGCTTTGACTCTTCGAAATTGCAAACATTTTCACAAAGGTTTGCATCCACTACGTCGCTTCTGATGTCTCCAAACTGACTGTAAGTAGATTATCCGACAGCATACATTCCGTGCACTGAATGCTCGTTGAATTGGATGTCGAGGCTGTGCGGTCCAAAATGCACCACTACCACACATCTATTACGTTGTTGGTGGCTCCTCAAACTTTACCACTGTACCACACTCCCCATCTCCAAGTTGCATGCAGATGTTCAGGGAAGTCCTTGTTCATTCGCGCTCGTCTATGCATCAGTTCACTGGCGGCACCGTCTAACATCCTCGCTGAAGACGTCGGGCATTCGAGTTGCATTCTTTGCTGCACTCAGCAGAGGTGCAGTAGCATCTCTCCCAACATTGTAACTGGTCACACCCTAGAAAGAAGATTAAATGTGGATGGTGGGCAGATAGAAGTGTGTCCTGCCCACTTCATCGTCCTCCATCCACTCACTCATCGCCCATTAAATCGCACTTTAATGCTGCCAAAGACTGCAATTTAAGTGGACTAAAAGTGTTTTCACTGTTTGGAGACCGCCAAAAGTCCACCCTAAATTGCCTTCAGGTAGTAATTAGCAATTAATAGCCTCCCTGTGGTCCTGTTCTGCCTAAAAATAAGCAAGGCTTTGCAAACACATATAGTACAAAGCACTAGATGCAAAATTACCTTGAGAAAGATGGAACTAACACCCAAATCCCAATTGGGAGCAAATACAGCATCTGTCTCAATGCTGCTGGTTACTACTTGAGGCAACTTTAAGGTGAAGGTGGAGATTTAACAGACTTCAAGCAGTGGAACGTGTTATCACGCGAGTTGTTTAGCTACGTGTCACCTCCAACGGCATCAAATATGCGATTAACTGAGTGGCAAGGAAATGAATGCGACGTGGTTGAGTAGGCAATAACTTTTCACGAAAAATCGTGAGTCTGATTTCACAGGCGCATTTTGGAAGAGGGGCTGTCAAACAGATCGAGAGGTTTGACAGGTGAAATGTTATCGGCTTATCTGATCGGCTTTCAAAGGCGAGCATGCCAGCTGCGCAAATGGATCAGTGAAATGACTTGATTTGAAACGAGTCAAATAGAGATAAGGACATAAGTTCTGCCCCTTTTTACCAGAGCACTTTCAATAGGATTTTTTTGGTTTCCAAGCTAGTAGCACAGCACCCTCGGTCACTCACTTTCTCCTTCCCAGACGCCATCACTGAAGATGTCGGACAGTGCTGGCAGTGTGGTGATGAACAAAGGCACCTATGAACAAAAGCACGCTACTTCCAGACATCGAGAGAAGGTTTGAGTGCACTGCCATGATGTGAGTGTCCACGCAGCCTAGACTTCAAAAATGCGTCCCCAACAAGTCCAGTGGAGATGAATATTGACCCTCTCAGACATGATTGCCATTCTTGCAAGCACAAAGCACGTGAAGTGGCTAGATAATGTGCGCATAGACAGTGAACAGATTGCTACCTAGACGCATTTGTTGGATGGATCAACGGAATCGGGCACTCGACCATGTTACCCACTGGCCTTCGGTCACCACGATAGACTTCAATACTACTGTACACAAATGAGTGATTCTTGGTGCACTGCCTATTTTCAGCATAAAAAGAAACGCCGAGGAAACGAATGCCGCAGCGGCAAGTCCTTTGACGTCGAATGTAGGTTTGGGAAGGAAACAGAGAGGAAAGGCACGTGCGTCTTTACTCCTCAAAATGTCTCCCCACTGCCTTGTAAGCTCAATAGTCTTATTTTAACTTGAACTCATCAAAGAAGTACTAAAGGCATGAGTTACCTATAATTGAGTGCTCATGTAGCGTGATCCATCACCAAAATATACTACTGTTTTCAACAAAAGGCAACGTGAAACCTCCCTTCAGCATGTTTTGCGACATCAACCTGGTCCAGTCTTGTCTAGTCTTGCCTCTTCATGCAAACCCCAAACCAAAAAAAGAACCACGATCGTTGCTCATTTATTTGAAATGAAGCGATACAGAAGGGGACAAAGTGAACCAGACAAGATCTAGTTGGCGCCCATTGTGCGTCACGAAGGCCACTAGTCCCGCTCACAGTTTCGTTCGCCTCAACCACAAGTCTGATGATGCCTCACTTCACTGTTCCCTCCCCTCTTTCCAAACTTTTTAGATCTCTTAATTTTGCACAACATAAAGTGATTCGTCATGCGATTGAATGGCTTTCAGTTAACAGGCCTTAGGCGTTCCATTTCATCACTGCCATCACTCCTACACTCGTTTCCATAGCTGGTCGTGAGCACGACAAATGAGTCATAGCACAGTCATAAACAAAGTCAGTAATCAAATAGTGGTAGGTATTATGACCGCTTTTATTATACTGCTCTATTTCTCGCCCCTTCGTCCTTCGCTCCCTTTACCTCCTCCATCGTCGTGGGTTCACTAGTTGCTGCGTTGTCTCCAGGAATCGAATCAGGGTTTTCTCCAACTATCAACAAAGTTGGTTTTGGGTTAGTTGGAAAGGCAAAATCGCATCTTTCGATAGGAGCAAAGAATAAACAAGGACCACTGCAAAAAGCGCAAGAACACCAACAGCATCAACACCAGGTAAGAGGAGAAATCACGCAAAAATCGGCGATGCCAAGGCTATTATGCATTGCTGCTCTCCACAAAACACATTTCCATCGCCTTTGCCATTGACGATGATGCTGTGCCTGCAATCCACTTGGCCAGGCACTAGGACAATCCTTTATGCCTCTTTTACTTCCCTCTTTCTGGGTGAAAGATCATTTGCCTGCATTAATATCAGCCCAATCCCTTTGTACTTTGGAGGTCTCTGCATCAATCCCACCGTAGCAGAAAAGCTGATGTCGCCTGGAGCTTTTGCAAGTTATTACAATGCTCTGTTTTGGTAAACATGTGTGGCCATTTTGGATGCCAAACGATCCAATAACCCAGGATGGAAGGAAAAGCCTGACAATTCTTTGTAGCCTCTACGTGCTGGTCCACACTACGCAAGAAGTGCGGTGCCTACCGTGGTGTGGCCTAGTTGGCTGTCGAGTTCCCTCTGGCAAAGCAATCACACGCACGGCTGAATAGGTTAATTTGTATCCTCTTATGCAAGAGCTAGAGGACTATAGGTCAATCAACGACACGGAAAGGTAAAACGCAGGGTCAAGGACACCAGTAGAACAACTGCCACTCCTCCACCATCTCTTATTGCTGTGCATATACGTTCCTCGCTTGCTGCCTAATTGCCCTGAGTTTATACACCTCCAAATTCACGTGTAATCTACTAGAAAGAAGTAGATATTGTAACCATAAAGCAAAACGTGGTTCACGACAATTAGTTGTCAGAAGCAGACTTCTTAGATATACGGAGAGAGGAATGGGTGATTTAGTGGAAATGATAAAGAGGTTGATGAACTCCAGAGGCATTTCTACAGTCCAAGAGGTCAAGGCTAACCAAATACCATTGTGAGATGCAATCGAATCCATCCAGACTGCTGTCAAATATCTACACCCCATAGACTCCCCAATGGCGCATACCAGTGTGCACTAGAGTGCATCTCGATTGCGACCTCCGTCCAAGTCTCCCAACCACTCTGATTAGGCCTTGTTGCCGTCATGCCTGACTTACGAAGTAGATTTGGCGCAGCACTGGCTGGTTGGAGTGGGGAGAATCTACAACTGCAAACACATTGCAAATAAGCGTCTCGTCTTGGAGTCCAAAGGAGGAAAGTCTTCACTTCCATCTTCCACGCAGATTGCGTTGACCTCACAACACCAAAAGCCCTCACTCTTGCAGCAGACACTTTTATGACAAGCTTTCAAGCTAACACAAAACTCACGTACCAATTGGACGGTAACACGCCCTGTTACAGGGCGACACTTTTCCAGGAGGACATGCGACCAAGCAATCTCCATTTATTAGTGACACTGCCCACTTGGTCAGGTCAGCTACTTCTCAACAGACCAATTTGACATGTGCTTGAGCGCAGTCCATGGACATGCATGGCTCCACATTCACTAACATGCAGTTTATAACAGAACACTATGTCTGCTTCCTTCCCCTCCTCACCTCCATATGAACGGTGCAAACAATGTGCACTCCGCGAAGCGCTAAGCAGACCCTCGCAATGATCTCCACCCAAATGAATATCTACCGATGAGGAGGTCCATCCCACAGAGGAAGTGCTTCTGTCCTCACTGGAGTAGGTGGAATATTCTGACCCATTCCTAACGCATGCTCCATTTTGGTCCGACCAATGAGTCGCGGCGACTCAAACGAGGGGATGCACAGACAGAATTGGGGCTGACACTCAAACAATGGTGGGATTAGTGCAGTGGAATGCATGTGGTTTGGTCTAAAGTGCACACTGTCATTGAGGTGTCACAGTGGTCACGCATATGATGGCGCGGTCCTTCCTCGTGCTAGTCACCATGATGCAAGTCACCCACGTTTCTCATCAAGGTGACTTGTAAGAAGACCCTCCTATTTCTTCAATGGAAACCCTTTTCAAATTGCTTTACGATCAAGCCTCCTGTTCACACTTTTCTTGCATTTGCTTAACCAAAGTCCTGCCCTTGTGCCACAATATCTCTCACCATGACTGGAGAGAGAGTTGGGAGGCGCTGTGCTTCAAACGAACGAGGACGAACAACAAGGAAAAAGAGAGGAATTGTCGAAACGCAAAAACGGAGACACCTTTGCCACTAACAAAGCACCCACTATGAGAACAGCCTCCCACCTCCGACCACAACCAGAATTGACACTTCACCTGCAGCGAATGTTGATTACAGATGAACCTTCAAGGTCCTCAGCTCACCCAACAAGGCAATTGGGTGGCGAGTGTTATCGTTGACGCTGCAGTCTTAATGCTTTCACCCTTCGGTGTAAGTAGTACAGTTTGCATAGTCTTGATGGTGGCATTCAAGGCAGACTGAGTCACCGACATAGTGGACAGCAACCTTGTGTTTGGGGCGAATTTAGCATACGAGATTCATCCGGTATTTCAAACAATGTCGACATCTGAGGACAATGTTGTGTAAATCAGACTTTTATAGAGCGAGAGGAGGCTTTATGTAAGACACCGTACTGTTGATCTCATTAAGCGAAGTTTGTCTATCCTACGACGCTTTCCCAGTCCCTCACTCAACCGTTCACTTTTCCATCTCCTCGTCATTTGGTACCCCATAAATCCGTCTATCCCTGCATCTTCTGGCCATACCTGCCTTGCATCAACCAATTGATTTATCCAGTCTGGATCCACCCACTCATAACTCCTGCTCAAACGGCACTCGGATAAGTAGTGCAGCGAATTGCTTATGCAGTGTAAATAATCAGGGGGAGAAACTTGAGTGGTAAATCGGAACTTTGAAAATGATGCAACAAAATGTCGAGATATCCGCGCGTTCAAGCTGCATGCGTCTCAGATCTAACTACCTCTCATCCATTCACTCATCCATCCACCTACTCTCAGCCCATCCAACTCACCAATCCATCTGCTCACCAATTGTCCACTATCTCACACATCCAAATAAACTATTCATGTTGGCGGTTTGAGTTAAAAAGTCAGTGTTGGATCAGCAGTTGAATTGAGTCCCAACTCACACTTGGCTGTTCTCGTCAGGTTTTACTCAACTCTGCCTTCCCAAAAAATTATCAGCTTCAATTTCTCGACGTCACTCCAAGGCATTTGTTACCACGACTGCTTCGAGAGTCGGATGAGGAAGGTCAACGAGAATGAAGGAGGATAAATTCTTTAGGTGAAAGGAACATGGAACCCCTCTCCTTGACCACAAAGCCTGCACGCGGTAGGAGGTGACTTCTCCGAGGGCGTACAGTGGTCTCTGGCTCTTCCAACAAACAAAATCGGTCGCCATTTCGCCTCAAATGAGTGGTGATTGCAGAGCATGTGACAGAGAGTTTTGTCAACTTACAGGGCGGCCAAGCGCCCAATCTATCGTTTGCGCTGAACTTCTAATTTGTTCACTCCTCAATGTAATTCATCCCAGTTCAATCAGACAAAATCACTGACGCTGCAGATACCAACTCTGTGATTAGGGCAAGTCGAGCTCAACTATCTTGGAACAAAGGACACAACTCATAGTATGTCCCAGGTGTATAGTAATTAGGCAATGAATTGTCCTTTCTCTGAGTTGATTCACTTTCTTGGTCCTCAGATCATGTGCTTCTACCTCCCTTACTCAACTGTCCACCAGTCCATCCCTCATCATTCAACTTACCCATTGAATTAGCCATCCATCCATCCATCCATCGTCTAGTCCACTTATCCATCCATTCGGGATTGATCTGGCCATGTCTCCTTAGCGAACCCATTTAGCACCGACGAGGATACAGATCATTTATGATTCCAATGCCTGGAGGGTACTTTATTATGGCATTTCGTTAGAGAGGCAGTTTAAATGATGCGAGGATCGGTCAAAGGCAGAGAGAGGACTCTCCTTTGTCGTGAACAATTCTCGCACACCGATAGATGACTCAGGCATTCCAATCTTGTCCATCATTCAGTTATTCATCTCTAATACATCAATCAATCGTGTGTTCACTCATCCATCCTACCTTCCACCAATCATCCAAATTTCCATTCACCTAACTAATGTCAATCTTACTTATTTACGATTTTAGATGAAAGGGATGTTATTATTATTATTATTATTATTATTATTATGAGCAACGCCCATATTGGCTGCCAGTATCATGTCCATGCAACACTCCATTTCCCATTTCTAATCTACAATTTAGCTGCACACACACACATGCACACGTAGCTTGCTACTTCGTTTGTCCATTTAATCCACTATTAGCATCTCATTAGTTAAGTTGGAAGCAATCACCACTTGTGTGACCACCGATTGGATGGGTGGTGGGTCAGTTGTCCACTTTGGTGGTGCAGACGTCGGTACGGCAGTGGCCAAGTCAATAGCGTCTGAGCGCCTGGGTGGTTTGTGGCATTCTTTTTCCTCAGTCAACACCCAATACCATCTCTGATGGTGACAGAATTCCATAAATTGAGTGCCTCTATTATACAGTAAAGTGTATAACGTGTCACTATTGAGGGTTTTTTCCACTCACCTTTCCTAATTCGCTTACCAACGGGTTGAATGCTGTGGCACTCCCTCGAGAGTGAGGTGCGAATAACCAAGCGCTTCTGTCAGATTATTCGTGTCACAATCACCTAACAAATTAATCTTCTTCATCTTTTAAAGGAAGGGTGAATTCCACTGCTTTACCACGAAGACGGACCCATCGGCAATGGCCTGAAGGCCGTTGTCATCATCATGGTCACCAAGGCAGGTATTGTAGTGCACCCACCATTGGTCCGATAAACGCACTTTTCGATGGTTGTTCATCGCAGTGGCGATTTTCAATGCAAAGTTGATTGTCCACCGACTGATAGCTCTGAGGTGAGTAAGAGGAAGAACAAGCCACCTCTCGTAAGGAACATCAAAGCACAACTAAGTGTGCTTCACATCAAGATGATCGGTGCAACTTCACGCTACCAGGAGTGGAGTATTGTTGAATTGCAGACCTCCTCGTCACAGAATAGCTCTCGACAAATTAATGTTCCCCAATGTGCATTGTACACTATCGAAATCGTAATTCGGAAATGCGTTTTTCAATGGATGTCATGGCAAATAGCAATCTAACACCTTACAAGGCGGAAGTAACAAAGTGTACGATGGGTGTTGATAGTTGCCGTTAATTATTTACAAATAAAAGAATCATAAGTCTGCAGATCTTTAATAAAACTAGCCCTTTAAATGCGTTTAAGCAAACGTTTGAGCAGAAATTTTCAGCGATTAGAAGAAGGAAGGAAGTGAGCCTCTCACCTCTTAAGCCTTCGAAACTAGCCGAAGTAAGAAGAGGTAATTCGACATGCTTGAAGCTATCAGCTCAACGCGGAGACTGATTTGGCTGCGTAGTTGAAACGCATTTAGCGAAATGATCTGATGGCCACAATTTATTGAAAAATGACTTGTTTTTGTTATTATCGAGGGATTATTAATCCCTCTTGGGGCTACAAGTCACGATTAGGTGGACTTGGGAGAATAATTGAAATAAAGTTAGGAGAAGGGAAAAAGGAAAATATGGATTAGGCTGGAGGTTTGTCGGCTTCACCACAACTTTTACTCCCTTCTCCTTTTTCGGCAAAAACAATAGACCCTTGTTCTATGTTCCTTTACTCCATTCTACAGATGAAGCGTTGACATTGAATAGATTCGTACGAATCGTATTCTCGATCAGTTTTGGACTCAGGTTTCCTACTTAAAAAAGAAAAACTAGGGACAAATGGAAACGTCGTTTAGCAATTGTAAAGGATTAATGGTCTCTTTTGTCCCAGGCAGCAGTGACTCTAAGACCGCCAATTGTGTACTTTGACAGCCGCTTGCTCATGTCCACAGAACAGACGAGTTGACCAATCAGGTTGCGAACAGATATCAGGCATGTCAACATTCAAGCACCAGATTGTTGACAGACTTTGTAATGCCCAACTCAAAAGGAAGCAATTAAATCCTGTCATCCACATTCCATTCATGCCAACTGAGTAGCGCGCTTAGTGACTGTTGACAACTTTTTATAGAGGGAAGCATCAAACTATCAACTGCCAGTTCTGTGCCATGATTTGAAGGTCTGCATTCTTTATTTGACATTTTTTTTATTTTCTGCTTTTTAACTACCAATAATTGGTTTGATAGGCAGACATTGCTACCACACATAATTAGTCGTTATTTAAATATTGCTCCATACTGCCGTCCATTTTGCGTCTGGATGGAGGTTGGAATGCACCTCGTAGGATGTATCATCACATGCGCGTCCCAGCTGCTGGTAAGCGGTTCTTTGCAATTCCGAGGGGTAGGAATGGCCAATGAATATACTGCGTCGGGATGCACGACACACGTTGACACGCGCCACTTTGGCTTGGGAGAATGTTCACACTAAAGTGGAAGGGATGGAGTGAGTATGCTCCATCTTCTAAGAACTAGCATCAGCCAATCGGACGAAATCACACGAGGCGGGGGAGGCAGTATGGAAGTAGGAAAGAGGTGGGGATGGAGACGACTGGAGCTAGGTTATCAGTTTCTAGTTGCAAAGTACTTAATTGAAGTGAAGAGCTTAGCAATACGGTATCAGTTCGAATTCACTGTTCAGTAGTAGCAAGTTAAGGCAGTATTGTGAGAGCACACTACTCACTACTCGGCACTTAGAAGGGTAGAGAAACGGTGGTGCGTGGGCTACAAACATGGTGAAACCTGCAACGATTTAAACTGCATTCTCACATCTAATTAGTCAGTTGGAAAATGTATATACTAGTAATTAAATTGAGTAATCACTACTCACCCGCTCGCAAAGTGATAGTGATCGAGTAATGTCACGGCATATTTGTCACTATCCAATAGCCTTAATTGGGTCACACCTTTGGGTTTAGAGTGAATTCTGGGGACTGAAATGGCATAACTGACAACCGGAAGGAGGTGGCTTCCCTTAGTGTGTGGTTTCCCTTTCATCCCAAGCACACATGAGCCATCAAAATTGAGGCGATCACATGATTTGAAAGGTGCTAACTGAACCCTTGCTTAACTTTAAGACATTTCAATCTTGAGTAGACCTAAATTCTCTATGAAGGCATCGCCAATTCCGTGAGGTTTTTCTGGGGTACGGTCGGGTCACTTCAACTGCATACCTGCTCGACATAAAAGGGCACTCCTGTTCTCCTCCTATGCTACAGTTACTGTTTATCAGAGAATTAAATAATAATTCCCTATCCACACACTCTACTTGTGGCAGCAAAATATTGCATGAGTACAAACTGCATTGTGCGTCCCTTAAGCTTTACCCTTTTGTCCTGCAGTGTCCTGAATGATATGCGAAGGCCGAACATTGCCAATTCAAAAAAGTCAAATCCCACGTAGCAATCCCACTTCCTTTAACCCTATGGAGCAGCCAAATGGATTTGCGAGGTTGAAGAAAAGAAGCCATTTAGTCTTTAGGTAGTGAATCGTTAGAGTTTGTCACTCCATACCTATTAAGGCACAAATTTGTTCCCCACTTATGCTGCCTTCCTATCCTCTTCCGTTCCACTTACGTCACTGCTGACATTCACGAGCCCCATTTCTCAAGCAAAGGGGCCTTTGAATGCCATACAGCGGTTGGATTAGCGAAGCTACCAGCAGTGCGATAGATGACTAGCAGTAATATATTTTGGGGGCTAGAGCTTCGACGTTCAATCCTACGAGCAACCAGTACTTGGAACTGCTAATAGCGGGCAAATGGCTCGCTATTGCAAAGGAGCAGAGCATGCTGTGTGCCAAGATGACTTTCCGATTTTAACTGCCATCGAATGCTGTAGTGCTACACAGAGAAGGGTGAGCCTTGGCGTGTCACTTATTTCCTGTGTGAAGAGGAGGAAGACGTAATGGTTAGCATCGCAATGTCAATTGTAGGACTACAGACCTGTGGGAAAAGACAACTTGGCTTTTGACTTCCAGAAATGATACCTCTTCGTTGCTGAACATCAGACCTACCAAAGAGGAGTACTTATACAACATGAGAAGGGATGGCTGGAATCTACTTTATCCGGCTATAAGTAGGAGGCACATCCTCTTTTAACCACACCTTGTAGCAAATTCTGCAGCTTCATTGGTCTAGTTTTTGAACTCTACATGAACAGAGAAGCAAAAAGCCATTTATTTTTATGTGGGAGTAAATAAAGTGAGAGCTTAAATGTCTCTTCAATAACTTAGACTACGTTGGTTAGAGTAGCAGATAAGAAAAGTAATGAATGAAGTGGTCTTACTCATTTCGTCCATTTCTGTGAAACTCACTTTTGAAGCTCTATGTTGATTCTCGGGCAATGCCAATTGTGATTCTGCAAGACAGTTGGGCGTGTAAGGGAGAACACATACGATGCCTTATTTTGCCTTCGCCTGAACTCCCCTTAGCTCATACTTTAGGGCGAGAGGGTGGAGGGGTGGGCAAACTCTCGTTCTGTCTCAACTGCTTCTCTCTCCATGGATGCGAATGCTTGACACAAATGGATATGCCTCGTATCCACCTCATTATCTTGACCACTAGCTTAACATTAGCGTTGGCAGTGCTTTATGTAGGTAGAGCAGTGGCATGGTGTCCAGTACTGCATTCTTTCCCATCTGTAGCCCTCATCAATAGGACGTGGTTACTTCATTGCCCAAATTGAAGCAAGGATGGAGTAAAAGGGCCTTGAGACGATATGGAGAGTCATGGACACGGAAGTGATCCGAATGAAGCAACCGCTTGTATGAGTGGCCATTTGACCGCTTCACCGCTGATGGAGCAGTGAGTCGAAAATTAATGCGGCAGTCACACGGCAAGCATTGATGCGTAGGTGTCCTTATTACTGTCAAGTAGTGACTGACAAAGCATTGACGCGCTTAGTCCTATCCTCTGTGCATAAATGCTGGGTGGATGAATTTTCGTGGTAGCGTAAATGGGAACGAAGGCAGGTTGGCACTCTCTCACTAGCTCTTGATGAAGCAATGGAAGTAGGCATGGAAGTGGAAGTGGAGAGGACAATGGACCTTATAGAAGACGTTGACATTTGAGTGGTTTACCTGAACGTGATCCCCTCTTTGTACGATTTTCGCTCTAAATTACTGTTAGGTGGAAATTCTAGTGAATGGGCCAAATACCAGTACGGTGACTTGGATTTATTTTTGTCTCACTAAAGTGCGTGGAAGACATGCGTGACTGCTAAAACTTCTGTTAAGATTAATGATGTGGGAAATTCTCCAATGATTTGGGGGAAGAGAGAGAGAGAGCTAATCTTGCCTTATAAAATTAATGGGACGGTTCGCTGGTACACTTCTCATTTTTTGCAAACTTCCTCCTTCTCGCACTCCCCGTCACATAGTATCAACTTCCACTTTCATGGTGCAATTCAGGCATCTGGTTGGTTGATGCAAGATATGCGGTTGTGGTGTATCTGTCCCTTCAAGATATAGAGAGATGAAACCACGGAACAATTGCTATAGCTTGCTTATCGATGCTAATGCTAGCACCTATCTATTCACTTCCAAACAATGCATCCACTATTTGCTAATGCCTCCTGAAGAACTTATACTTCTTCACTACAGAAAATCACAAGTGCAACTGAGCAATGGGCGCTTTTTGCTGTGGTATGTCAGCATTCTCGAACCACAATTTTGATTGTGTACAATGCACATTGGGGAACATTAATTTGTCGAGAGCTATTCTGCGACGAGGAGGTCTGCAATTCAACAATACTCCACTCCTGGTAGCGTGAAGTTGCACCGATCATCTTGATGTGAAGCACACTTAGTTGTGCTTTGATGTTCCTTACGAGAGGTGGCTTGTTCTTCCTCTTACTCACCTCAGAGCTATCAGTCGGTGGACAATCAACTTTGCATTGAAAATCGCCACTGCGATGAACAACCATCGAAAAGTGCGTTTATCGGACCAATGGTGGGTGCACTACAATACCTGCCTTGGTGACCATGATGATGACAACGGCCTTCAGGCCATTGCCGATGGGTCCGTCTTCGTGGTAAAGCAGTGGAATTCACCCTTCCTTTAAAAGATGAAGAGGATTAATTTGTTAGGTGATTGTGACACGAATAATCTGACAGAAGCGCTTGGTTATTCGCACCTCACTCTCGAGGGAGTGCCACAGCATTCAACCCGTTGGTAAGCGAATTAGGAAAGGTGAGTAGAAAACACCCTCAATAGTGACACGTTATGCACTTTACTGTATAATAGAGGCACTCAATTTATGGAATTCTGTCACCATCAGAGATGGTATTGGGTGTCGACTGAGGAAAAAGAATGCCACAAACCACCCAGGCGCTCAGACGCTATTGACTTGGCCACTGCCGTACCGACGTCTGCACCACCAAAGTGGACAACTGACCCACCACCCATCCAATCGGTGGTCACACAAGTGGTGATTGCTTCCAACTTAACTAATGAGATGCTAATAGTGGATTAAATGGACAAACGAAGTAGCAAGCTACGTGTGCATGTGTGTGTGTGCAGCTAAATTGTAGATTAGAAATGGGAAATGGAGTGTTGCATGGACATGATACTGGCAGCCAACATGGGCGGTGCTCATTCACCACATTGCTACTTGGATCTTGACTGTTTTGCAGAGTCATTTGTCCATTTTCCATTGCCCATTCCCCGTTGGTGAGTGAGCGTTGCCAAACGGGCTCTGTTGATGGACAGATGTGGCGCCGCGTACGAGTGCATAATGGACGTGAATGTGGGCACAGATGCAGACACGGCATGGATAGGAGCAACTGTTTTCTAACCAATCAACATTGCGTAATTTAACAGTGGAATTTGATATGCACGGTCTGAGATAGGCAGCACAAGAAATGAAAATTGTGTGTGCCAAAGCATTGTGCGAGTGTATTGTCCCATGCCGTAGGCAGGCAGGTCCAACATCGACGCGTAAATGCACCAATTAACGAAGAAGAAGAAGAAATAGGTGATGGTGATGAGATATTGGAGCTTGATTAGTGGCAGTCTATCCTCTCTAGCCTATAATGCTCACCTGAGACGATGTGTTTCCCTCTGCAATTCAACTCTCTGAAGTGGTTGAGAGGGTGAGGCGTGGAGATTGTTTACCACATGACTTGGTGGAAGTTGGTTGACGTATTGCTGGAGGAGACCAGTCACACGCCTAACTTAGCCTTTTATGAAAATGACTAATGCGCATAGCAACGGTAGGCGTGTGAATTAATGTGCTCATTTGGGTCATCTTTGGTGACAGTTGTTAAGCCTGGATTGGATAATAACAATGAGAAAGCTGGGCTTGGACATCCCGTTAAACACTGACCATAATCTCTCTTTCCATCAAAAATAGCAAATAAGTAAGATTGATACCGGTTAGGTGAATGGAAATTTGGATGATTGGTGGAAGGTAGGATGGATGAGTGAACACACGATTGATTGATGGATTAGAGGTGAATAACTGAATGATGCACAAGATTGGAATGCCTGAGTCATCCATCGGTGTGCGAGAATTGTTCACGACAAAGGAGAGTCCTCTCTCTGCCTTTGACCGATCCTCGCATCATTTAAACTGCCTCTCTAACGAAATGCCATAATAAAGTACCCTCCAGGCATTGGAATCATAAATGATCTGTATCCTCGTCGGTGCTAAATGGGTTCGCTAAGGAGAGATGGCCAGATCAATCCCGAATGGATGGATAAATGGACTAGACGATGGATGGATGGATGGATGGCTAATTCAATGGGTAAGTTGAATGATGAGGGATGGACTGGTGGACAGTTGAGTAAGGGAGGTAGAAGCACATGATCTGAGGATTAAGAAAGTTAATCACCTCAGAGGAAGGACAATTCATTGTCTAATTACTGTACACCTGGGACATACTATGAGCTGTGTCCTTTGTTCCAAGATAGTTGAGCTCGACTTGCCCTAATCACAGAGTTGGTATCTGCAGCGTCAGTGATTTTGTCTGATTGAACTGGGATGAATTACATTGAGGAGTGAACAAATTAGAAGTTCAGCGCAAACGATAGATTGGGCGCTTGGCCGCCCTGTAAGTTGACAAAACTCTCTGTCACATGCTCTGCAATCACCACTCATTTGAGGCGAAATGGCGACCGATTTTGTTTGTTGGAAGAGCCAGAGACCACTGTACGCCCTCGGAGAAGTCACCTCTTACCGTGTGCAGGCTTTGTTGTCGAGGAGAGGGGTTCCATGTTCCTTTCACCTGAAGAAGTTTTCCTCCTTTATTTCGTTGACCTTCCTCGTCCGACTCTCGAAGCAGTCGTGGTAACAAATGCCTTGGAGTGACGTCGAGAAATTGAAGCTGATAATTTTTTGGGAAGGCAGAGTTGAGTAAAACCTGACGAGAACAGCCAAGTGTGGGTTGGGACTCAATTCAACTGCTGATCCAACACTGACTTTTTAACTCAAACCGCCAACATGAATAATTTATTTAGATGTGTGAGATAGTGGACAATTGGTGAGCAGATGAATTGGTGAGTTGGATGGGTTGACAGTAGGTGGATGGATGAGTGAATGGATGAGAGGTAGTTAGATCTGAGACGCATGCAGCTTGAACGCGCGGATATCTCGAATTTTCGTTGCATCATTTTCGAAGTTCCGATTTACCACTCAAGTTTCGCCCCCTGATGGTTTACACTGCATAAGCAATTCGCTGCACTACTTATCCGAGTGCCGTTTGAGCAGGAGTTATGAGTGGGTGGATCCAGACTGGATAGATCAATTGGTTGATGCAAGGCAGGTATGGCCAGAAGATGCAGGGATAGACGGATTTATGGGGTACCAAATGACGAGGAGATGGAAAAGTGAACGGTTGAGTGAGGGACTGGGAAAGCGTCGTAGGATAGACAAACTTCGCTTAATGAGATCAACAGTACGGTGTCTTACATAAAGCCTTCTCTCGCTTTATAAAAGTCTGATTTGTACAACATCGTCCTCAGATGTCGACATTGTTTGAAATACCGGATGAATCTCGTATGCTAGATTCTCCCTAAACACAAGGTTGCTGTCCACTATGTCGGTGACTCAGTCTGCCTTGAATGCCACCATCAAGACTATGCAAACTGTACTACTTACACCGAAGGGTGTAAGAATCAAGACTGGAGCGTCAACAATAACACTCGCCACCCAATTGCCTTGTTGGGTGAGCTGAGGACCTTGAAGGTTCATCTGTAATCAACATTCGCTGCAGGTGAAGTGTCAATTCTGGTTGTGGTTGGAGGTGGGAGGCCGTTCTCATAGTGGGTGCTTTGTTAGTGGCAAAGGTGTCTCCATTTTTGCGTTTCGACAATTCCTCTCTTTTTCCCTGTTGTTCTTCCTCAGTCGTTTGAAGTACAGCGCCTCCCAACTCTCTCTCCAGTCATGGTGAGAGATATTGTGGCACAAGGGCAGGACTTTAGTTAAGTAAATGCAAGGAAAGTGTGAACAGGAGGCTTGATCATAAAGCGATTTGAAAAGGGTTTCCATTGAAGAAATAGGAGGGCCTTCTTACAAGTCACCTTGATGAGAAACGTGGGTGACTTGCATCATGGTGACTAGCACGAGGAAGGACCGCGCCATCATATGCGTGACCACTGTGACACCTCAATGACAGTGTGCACTTTAGACCAAACCACACGCATTCCACTGCACTAATCCCTCCATTGTTTGAGTGTCAGCCCCAATTCTGTCTGTTTAACCCCTCGTTTGAGTCGCCGCGACTCATTGGTCGGACCAAAATGGAGCATGCGTTAGGAATGGGTCAGAATATTCCACCTACTCCAGTGAGGACAGAAGCACTTCCTCTGTGGGATGGACCTCCTCATCGGTAGATATTCATTTGGGTGGAGATCATTGCGAGGATCTGCTTAGTGCTTCGCAGAGTGCACATTGTTTGCACCGTTCATATGGAGGTGAGGAGGGGAAGGAAGCAGACATAGTGTTCTGTTATAAACTGCATGTTAGTGGATGTGGAGCCATGCATGTCCATGGACTGCGCTCAAGCACATGTCAAATTGGTCTGTTGAGAAGTAGCTGACCTGACCAAGTGGGCAGTGTCACTAATAAATGGAGATTGCTTGGTCGCATGTCCTCCTGGAAAAGTGTCGCCCTGTAACAGGGCGTGTTACCGTCCAATTGGTACGTGAGTTTTGTGTTAGCTTGAAAGCTTGTCATAAAAGTGTCTGCTGCAAGAGTGAGGGCTTTTGGTGTTGTGAGGTCAACGCAATCTGCGTGGAAGATGGAAGTGAAGACTTTCCTCCTTTGGACTCCAAGACGAGACGCTTATTTGCAATGTGTTTGCAGTTGTAGATTCTCCCCACTCCAACTAGCCAGTGCTGCGCCAAATCTACTTCGTAAGTCAGGCATGACGGCAACAAGTCCTAATCAGAGTGGTTGGGAGACTTGGACGGAGGTCGCAATCGAGATGCACTCTAGTGCACACTGGTATGCGCCATTGGGGAGTCTATGGGGTGTAGATATTCGACTGCAGGTTGGATGGTTTCGATCGCATCTCACAATGGTATTTGGTTAGCCTTGACCTCTTGGACTGTAGAAATGCCTCTGGAGTTCATCAACCTCTTTATCATTTCCACTAAATCACCCATTCCTCTCTCCGTATATCTAAGAAGTCTGCTTCTGACAACTAATTGTCGTGAACCACGTTTTGCTTTATGATTACAATATCTACTTCTTTCTAGTAGATTACACGTGAATTTGGAGGTGTATAAACTCAGGGCAATTAGGCAGCAAGCGAGGAACGTATATGCACAGCAATAAGAGATGGTGGAGGAGTGGCAGTTGTTCTACTGGTGTCCTTGACCCTGCGTTTTACCTTTCCGTGTCGTTGATTGACCTATAGTCCTCTAGCTCTTGCATAAGAGGATACAAATTAACCTATTCAGCCGTGCGTGTGATTGCTTTGCCAAAGGGAGCTCGACTGCCAACTAGGCCACACCACGGTAGGCACCGCACTTCTTGCGTAGTGTGGACCAGCACGTAGAGGCTACAAAGAATTGTCAGGCTTTTCCTTCCATCCTGGGTTATTGGATCGTTTGGCATCCAAAATGGCCACACATGTTTACCAAAACAGAGCATTGTAATAACTTGCAAAAGCTCCAGGCGACATCAGCTTTTCTGCTACGGTGGGATTGATGCAGAGACCTCCAAAGTACAAAGGGATTGGGCTGATATTAATGCAGGCAAATGATCTTTCACCCAGAAAGAGGGAAGTAAAAGAGGCATAAAGGATTGTCCTAGTGCCTGGCCAAGTGGATTGCAGGCACAGCATCATCGTCAATGGCAAAGGCGATGGAAATGTGTTTTGTGGAGAGCAGCAATGCATAATAGCCTTGACATCGCCGATTTTTGCGTGATTTCTCCTCTTCCCTGGTGTTGATGCTGTTGGTGTTCTTGCGCTTTTTGCAGTGGTCCTTGTTTATTCTTTGCTCCTATCGAAAGATGCGATTTTGCCTTTCCAACTAACCCAAAACCAACTTTGTTGATAGTTGGAGAAAACCCTGATTCGATTCCTGGAGACAACGCAGCAACTAGTGAACCCACGACGATGGAGGAGGTAAAGGGAGCGAAGGACGAAGGGGCGAGAAATAGAGCAGTATAATAAAAGCGGTCATAATACCTACCACTATTTGATTACTGACTTTGTTTATGACTGTGCTATGACTCATTTGTCGTGCTCACGACCAGCTATGGAAACGAGTGTAGGAGTGATGGCAGTGATGAAATGGAACGCCTAAGGCCTGTTAACTGAAAGCCATTCAATCGCATGACGAATCACTTTATGTTGTGCAAAATTAAGAGATCTAAAAAGTTTGGAAAGAGGGGAGGGAACAGTGAAGTGAGGCATCATCAGACTTGTGGTTGAGGCGAACGAAACTGTGAGCGGGACTAGTGGCCTTCGTGACGCACAATGGGCGCCAACTAGATCTTGTCTGGTTCACTTTGTCCCCTTCTGTATCGCTTCATTTCAAATAAATGAGCAACGATCGTGGTTCTTTTTTTGGTTTGGGGTTTGCATGAAGAGGCAAGACTAGACAAGACTGGACCAGGTTGATGTCGCAAAACATGCTGAAGGGAGGTTTCACGTTGCCTTTTGTTTAAAATAGTGGTATCTTTGGTGATGGATCATGCTACATGAGCACTCAATTACAGGTAGCTCATGCCTTTAGTACTTCTTTGATGAGTTCAAGTTAAAATAAGACTATTGAGCTTACAAGGCAGTGGGGAGACATTTTGAGGAGTAAAGACGCACGTGCCTTTCCTCTCTGTTTCCTTCCCAAACCTACATTCGACGTCAAAGGACTTGCCGCTGCGGCATTCGTTTCCTCGGCGTTTCTTTTTATGCTGAAAATAGGCAGTGCACCAAGAATCACTCATTTGTGTACAGTAGTATTGAAGTCTATCGTGGTGACCGAAGGCCAGTGGGTAACATGGTCGAGTGCCCGATTCCGTTGATCCATCCAACAAATGCGTCTAGGTAGCAATCTGTTCACTGTCTATGCGCACATTATCTAGCCACTTCACGTGCTTTGTGCTTGCAAGAATGGCAATCATGTCTGAGAGGGTCAATATTCATCTCCACTGGACTTGTTGGGGACGCATTTTTGAAGTCTAGGCTGCGTGGACACTCACATCATGGCAGTGCACTCAAACCTTCTCTCGATGTCTGGAAGTAGCGTGCTTTTGTTCATAGGTGCCTTTGTTCATCACCACACTGCCAGCACTGTCCGACATCTTCAGTGATGGCGTCTGGGAAGGAGAAAGTGAGTGACCGAGGGTGCTGTGCTACTAGCTTGGAAACCAAAAAAATCCTATTGAAAGTGCTCTGGTAAAAAGGGGCAGAACTTATGTCCTTATCTCTATTTGACTCGTTTCAAATCAAGTCATTTCACTGATCCATTTGCGCAGCTGGCATGCTCGCCTTTGAAAGCCGATCAGATAAGCCGATAACATTTCACCTGTCAAACCTCTCGATCTGTTTGACAGCCCCTCTTCCAAAATGCGCCTGTGAAATCAGACTCACGATTTTTCGTGAAAAGTTATTGCCTACTCAACCACGTCGCATTCATTTCCTTGCCACTCAGTTAATCGCATATTTGATGCCGTTGGAGGTGACACGTAGCTAAACAACTCGCGTGATAACACGTTCCACTGCTTGAAGTCTGTTAAATCTCCACCTTCACCTTAAAGTTGCCTCAAGTAGTAACCAGCAGCATTGAGACAGATGCTGTATTTGCTCCCAATTGGGATTTGGGTGTTAGTTCCATCTTTCTCAAGGTAATTTTGCATCTAGTGCTTTGTACTATATGTGTTTGCAAAGCCTTGCTTATTTTTAGGCAGAACAGGACCACAGGGAGGCTATTAATTGCTAATTACTACCTGAAGGCAATTTAGGGTGGACTTTTGGCGGTCTCCAAACAGTGAAAACACTTTTAGTCCACTTAAATTGCAGTCTTTGGCAGCATTAAAAGTGCGATTTGATGGGCGATGAGTGAGTGGATGGAGGACGATGAAGTGGGCAGGACACACTTCTATCTACCCACCATCCACATTTAATCTTCTTTCTAGGGTGTGACCAGTTACAATGTTGGGAGAGATGCTACTGCACCTCTGCCGAGTGCAGCAAAGAATGCAACTCGAATGCCCGACGTCTTCAGCGAGGATGTTAGACGGTGCCGCCAGTGAACTGATGCATAGACGAGCGCGAATGAACAAGGACTTCCCTGAACATCTGCATGCAACTTGGAGATGGGGAGTGTGGTACAGTGGTAAAGGTAGAGAAGCCACCAACAACGTAATAGATGTGTGGTAGTGGTGCATTTTGGACCGCACAGCCTCGACATCCAATTCAACGAGCATTCAGTGCACGGAATGTATGCTGTCGGATAATCTACTTACAGTCAGTTTGGAGACATCAGAAGCGACGTAGTGGATGCAAACCTTTGTGAAAATGTTTGCAATTTCGAAGAGTCAAAGCACGCTGGATGAGAAGATGACCATTCGTCAACAGCCGTCATGGAGTGCCGTGGTACTGCACAGAGGTGAGTGAGTCTTGATGCATTGCCTAATTCCTGCATGAGGAGAAAAACAAAGCGGCAGAAGCAAGACTAGAAATATGTGGAGAAGGACAAATAGGCTTTAGACTTCTTCGAATGACTTTTACTGCTGCATAAGCTCAAAAGTTTCTGTTTGAGCTGAACATGTCTAAAGGAAGCGAAAGACATGCTTAGGTGGCGAGAGATACTACTTCCTTCGAAAATAAGTAGGGCACGCGACCGCTTTTGGTAGCCTGTTCTACACATTCGTAGGTCTAGTCTTTCAACTTTACATACTTCGAGTAAGACAGCGATTTTGTAATCTGCTATTGTGGATATAAACAAGAGGAATGGGAAAAAATGATAACGTAGCGGCCTCATGACCTAGAATATTGTGTCACGAACGCCACCACTCCCACCGCATTAGCTTTTGCCTCATTAGAAAGCCCAGTAATGTCTCACTACCATCACTTTTCTCTTTCCCTTTTTATTCCTGGTTTAATTGCCTTTATCTACCTTCAAGTGCATTAATTAGTGCCTCAGAGAAGAATGTTTGTTTAGGCCAAAAGATTAACTATGCGATTGAACGCCTGCCAGTTGACAAGCCTCAAGTAGCTGTAGACGGGCGTAGGCAACCATAATGTGGTAACTATGCTTACAATCAGCTTTTTTTAGCTAAACAATGCTAAATGTGCTGTCCACTTTTTGCTCATTTTCTGTTGCATTCTCTGCCAACCAAACTCTACACTGGAAAGTATGGCTTTCACTTTACTTTGCAAGAAGTTGCTTTCTTGTGTCCTCAGGGATTTTGCCCTCCTTAAAGCCAGTGTTGAAAACAGACCAAAAGGACATCAAAAGAGCATTCAAAATCAAAAAACTTTTGCAGATTTACTGTTGTTTAAAGAGGTTGCTCTGGTAACGGTTGCCACGATTGGATGTATCTGCAGCAATACGACTCAAGTGATTTCCTCCTCTCCCCTCCTCCTTTCCTCTCCTCCTCTACTCTCCAATCCAAGTGGATTGCTGGCAAAAAGCTCGGATGTATTTTTTGTTCTTTTCTAAACATCCACTGTGGCCAGTCTCCCTTTTTCCTCTAAATTAGATGGATTTGGTGCATCCAAATACTAAAGATGTTCTTCTTGCTGTGGTAATTTGTGTGGTGTGAGTAGAGGCAGTAAATGGATGTCAAAAAATGATTAAGTTTCAAAGACACTTCTTGGTTGATACTGGTCAAGTGGATAACCAAACTACTGATAGACTGAAATACGTGTTGGTCAAATGTGAATGGAATGCTCATTGCCGGATGAATGAAATGATTGCTAGTAGATGAGCGGTTGACTAGATAGGTGGATCTAGGTGGTACGGCCCCACTACAGGTAATTAAAGAGGGTTCATAGAACCATCGAAATTTAAAACTAACAACAGTAGCAGAGATCTGGTGCTTTCTTGTTCTACCTGCTCACCAACTACTTTGATGTTGCGGTAGCGACGTATTAATGTGGCACCAAATTGAAGGCATCGAGACCATTGCAAGGCGGCAACTTGATACCTATCAATGAAGCCATGTGTAGTACCACGCAGATGACTTCAATCTCCTTCTATCGCCTGTCAATACTCAGTCATCATACAGTTCAACCAATTTTTTTTTCCTTTTTTCAAATAATGCCTCTTCCAGTCTCATTGGTGTTGAATTTAATTACTTTGAGCCCGGGAAGTAAAAAGCATTTCGTGCAGACCGTGGCCAGATTCATTCCACTCTGATGAAGTGTTGAAAGACATTCTCGTTGAAGGAGTTGCGGGAAAGTCCTTTTTGCTTCATTTATGCGAAAGTGTGGAAGTCGCCAAGAATGTTGCCACACGCGGAGAGACGGAGGGATCACCTCCATTGAATTGAAGTGCAAACGTCCACTTGATGCACCCAACTTCGGTCGGCTAACCACCTCACGTCAATGTAATGCCTCAAATTTGAGTGTGGGAAAGAACAAGAGGGCTGCTTGCTCTGAAAACCTCTTTGTCTCTGGTCCATGCTTCCCTGCCGGTTCACCAATCAACCTACTGGCATTTGGCTAGGCTGGGGTGATCTTGCGCAAAGTGAGTAAAAGACCCTTCAAGGACGCGGATGATGTTGGTAATTGAATCGGTGGATGGAGTTATCAGGGCTCGTGGACTTGTCTTTAGCATGAACAAACAAGGATGGGGAAGTGGTGGTTATGAATCAATCACTTCACCAGTTGATCGCCTGATCACTTGACTAGTTGTGCAGAAGGAGCCAGACACTACTGCAGCAGTCACATGGCAAACAGCAGAGAGTAGTTGTCCATATTACTGTGGAGTGGTAACAGTGACGATAGAATTGACGTGTGTTCAGTCCTGTCTCCCTGTGCATTAATGCCGGGTGAGTGGTGTGTAGTGGTAGCATAAATGGTTAAGAAGAGGACAGCTTGGCACTCTCTCACCAGCACTTGATGAAGGAATGAAAGTGGGACTGAGACTGGGAGTGGAAGTGGCAGTGAGTCTGCTAGAAGAGGTTGACATCAGATTGATTTGCCATGAAGTGTTTCCCTTTCTGTCAGGGTGGAAATCGCTTCTCTAGACGTCTCCAGTCCATCCTCAAATGAGGCACCCAGTGAAAGTGGTAAACACAAGTACATCTGGGAGAATTCTTTCTTCTTGCCGATGAATCACGGTGAAGACGTAAACCACTAGTGCAGCCCCTCTCAGGAGAAAAGTAGAAGGAAGTCTACCAGTGACTTGGGCAGTAGATCAGAGCAATCCCTCTGAATGAAGTGATGGAGGAGATTAGAACAGTTTCTGCAGAATGTTGTTGAATTTGGCCTAGTTTTCCCACCAATCCTCCTTCGCTCCTTTCCGGTAAGGCAGTCGTAACCACTTTTATTCAAGGCACAACTCGTGGAATGTGGTAATGGGACAGATTGGATGGCTGGTCGACTGAATGATGCAGTATTTGTTGGAGACTGATGTGGGATTGTGGGTTGGACAACAACTGCTATAGTCTGCCTGTGGATGCAATTGTCAGTGTCAGCATCATGTGGCATCGCTGAGGTAACACCTCTCAACTTCGGCCACCTTCCTTCCTCTTTAGCATTTCTTCAAGTGTGTAACACCTTCTCTTGGCACTAGGCAAGTAAGTATGAAATCAAACAGCTAGTTGGCTAACTACAAGCTGAGCGGACATGAAATTGACGAACGTTTCCTGATTTCTTCGAAAAGACAAAAGCGTCCTCTTTGGGGAATGAGTGGCAGATTAAGCTGGGGTTGGGTTACAAGAGGACAGTAGGAACCTTGATTACCTTGCGCGTTTTTGCTCTCGGTTCACTTCTAAATTTTCTAACAAGGTTCATCGATGCGGAGGCAGTTTTACTGTCAACACGGAGAAGCGCTTAGTCTTCGAAGATAAGTCACTTAAAGAAGGCCTGATTGGGAGTGCTTGCGGCAAAGGATCCTTCAATGATGCGTATGGCGTTGGTGATAGAGCCGGTGAAAGGAGTGAACAGGACTAGTGGACTTGCCTCTTCCATGAGCAAACAAGGATGCGGAAGTGGCGGATATGAATCAATTACTTGACCAATTGATCACTAGATCACCTGGCTAATGGTGGAGAAGGAGCCAGACATTACCGCAGCATCACTGCGTATGTGTCAATGTCATTGTCAAGTCGTGACAGTGACGACAACATTGACGTAAGTCCGGCCCTGTCCCTTGTGCATGAATGTTAAGTGAGTGACTTGTGGTGGTAGCATAAATGGGTAGGAGGAGGACAGACTGGCACTCTCTCACCAGCACTTAATGGAGAGACGAAAGTGGGACTGGAACTCGGAATAGAAGTTGTGAGACTTGCTTTTCCTTTCCGTGCGATGTGCGCCTCGAATTCCTATTAGGTGGAACCTACTTCTCTAATTTCTTCAAAACATTTCCAAACGAGGCACCCCTTGAAAGTGGCATACACAAGTACAGACAAGTGGATTTTATTCTCCTTACCACTGAAACCGCAAACGCCGATGAGGCAACACCTAGCAGTTCTGGCCATTCTCCCTCCCCTTTAACATTTCTTCAAGTGTGCAACACCTTCCCTTGGCACGAGTGGAGTAGAAACATAATTACTTAGCGTTTCTTGATTTCTCCGAAAAGACAAAAGCATCCTGTCAGGAATGAGTGGTAGATTAAACTCGGGTTAGGTTACAAAAGGAATGTAGGAACCTTGATTACCTTATGCGTTTTTGTTTCCGATTCTATCCTGCTTACCTAACAAGGCTCATCCATGCAGAAGCAGTTTTGCTGTCAACACCAAGAAGTGCTTAGAGCTTCGAAGATAAAGTCATTTAACGAAAGTCCGATTGGAAGTGCTTGCAGCAAACGATTGTGTTAGAACACATCAAGTGGCAAGTTTGTGATGGCGGGCACGCCATTTGACAATCCCACGTGGTCCGCCGTTTGTGGCAATGCTATGGGCTGGAGGTGGTATCACCCAATAAGCCGTCCCATTAATACCTAAGGGATTGGAGAGCAAAGGCGTATAGAACACGAAGTAATAACCAAGAGGACATCTGATGGGACTAGTGCGATTGCCTAATGGGGGTGGCCATATCGTGTACATGACTGCCGAACGTCTCTTTTAGGACAGTTGGCTCCTTTTCATCATCAATACAAGACGTGCGAGACCTTTGGCTTCTAGAACTGGTATCACATCGGTGGTAAAATGGTGCGGCCGAACTGAAAGTGGATGCACTGGCGGTCTGCCAAAATTGATGGTGTCTCGGATGTTTTGACAATGCACGTCTGGTAATTGTTTAAGAAGCTTGGACCGAGGGTGAAGAAATACGAATTGCTTTGCCTGGTCCCAACGTTTTCTGGTTTACAGCTATCACAAGTTCACTTAGCAATGGGTACGGAGACAGGAAACCTCTGCCTGCTGTGTCGTAAGTGTGCATCAGCAAAAACGTGGTGTTTTGGTGTGGATATGCCTTAATAACGCTAGTGCTGAGGCTTACAGTGTAGATCGTTGGCCTGTGGAACGGTGCTGTCAAATAATCCACCCTACCGAAAGTCCTTCAATACCTTGACTTGGCATTCGCCTTCCACTTTGTTGTTCTATTCTGGAGGGGTATAGATGAAAATTTGCCACGTTGGTGCGCAAACGTGGAGAGATTTGGCACCGTCATCGTGCTTCCTCGCTGTGTTCTCTTTGCTTGGCACAAAACTGAGGCCGCTTGTCAACTGTTACGCCACATCATTCATTGTAGGCATCACATACTGAAACGCGTCTTTAGCAATACCATCCAATAGAGAACAAGGTGATCCAAGTGTATTGCTAGCGGGATATTTGAGAAAATTCTTTTTCCATGCCTTATTATGGTGTCTAACCTCCGTGTCTCTCTAGCAGATGAATATGTTTACCGCATTTAACTGCTACCGTTGTTGTACTCGCTGTGATAGTCAGTGTTGAAAAACTGGTGGATGAATAAGGTAAGGAGTTGGATGCCGGACAAATGAAATGCCTTTGGAAAACACTTGTTTACAGATGCTTTGAAGATGATGATGGATGAGTGACTGGTAGACAGAGAGAAGAAAGAAGCAATGGTGTAAGAAGAACTGACTGAACAATGGCGAATGGGTGATTGAATAGGTAGGCATGTTCAACATGAATGAGGGAGTTGAAAGCAGGTGGACGATTGTATGTATCAAAGAGCGGACTGCTGATCAAAACTGTCAGGTGAGTAGTTAGTAGGATCTGAGATGGCGGACTGGCTAAAAGATAGTTGGACCAGAGGTGATTGGACCCAGTATAGATAGATGGGTGGAGTAGTGCTGAACCTTCGTCGTAATGCCCCAAGTGCAACACTGCAAGGGAACTCCAGTGCCTCCTCATTTTATCATCGCATCAACCACTTTGCTGTTACCGATGACAACACATTAGCCTGTAGCATTGACCGGAAGGCACGGAGACCACTGCCAAAAAAATAGATGGGACCTCCAGAAGACGAAGTAAATCTTTACCTCTACAGTCCCCTGTAGACATGGTCTCTTTGCCTCAACACTTTCACATCAACTTACTCATGACCTTAAATTTGCGTTCAGTCTAAGCAAACGCTTCTACCTTTCAACCTCTTAGGGATAGGTTTGAGCCTTCATAATAAAGCCCTTTTTAATTTCATCTGCTTCTTTGGCATTAAAAAGCGAAGCTGGCAGCGTCATGTTAAACGTCGTACCATGTGCTAACACGCACACTTGCTTTGAGCTATGACGTGGAACTAGCACCAACATAATGGAGTGTAACAGTGCAGGAAAGAAGGGTGAGAGGCTGTTAAAGGGCAAAACTACAGTCATCCCCTTATTACAGTTACTTGCCATCCTCCTCTCACCATCGTGTGACTGTGTGATCGGCCCTGCGGTCCTCTATGTCGGGCCGCCTTATTACCGGCGACGGAGGAGAACGGGGATACTTAACTGCGAAGTAATCACTTTGTCTACATCCTCTACTTGGTTAAAATGTGAGAGGTTGCTTTACTTTCTCCTAAAAATCCCAATTTCATTTTACTGACACAAGAGCTATATCCGTCAGTCTGCTTTAAGTGATCACTCGAGTTGTTTACAGTCAGCCTATTGAAACGACTTCAACATCCCTGAAGAGTTGCTGTACAATCACATTTCTGTGAAGCTTGCCTTTACTATCACCAGCTGACACCTAAAATCTCTTTTCTTTAGCCGTGGAATAACTAGTTATAGTTGGAAAAGTGCAAGTGTTACTCTCTCATGGTCCCAATTCAGGCAAAGATTTTGTCGGATTATTTTACTTTGTTGAGTAGTTGACGGTTACAGAGACACAAATACAGAACTACAGCTTTGAGGAGACAGACAGGGAGACAAAGGGACGGCACCAGTTAATTACAGTGCAAGGAACTACGCCACACTTCTCTGTTCCAGAGCGACTACTGTACTTCACCGTGATGTCTGGAGCTGGGATGGGATAAGGCCAGTGAGTCCTCCCTTTGTCTTTGTGCATCGAATGCTAGGGCAATGTTCACCGCTAAAAGCAATTTTAACTATTAAAGCATGCAAACAAGGTTGTTGCTTCGCACTCGCACCCGTCAGCCCTCCCTCCATTACCCCCACGATGATGCATCCTTTCCACGTCATCACCCAATGGATGTGTTCATGCATTACCACGTGACATGAAGTTCGACAAGTCCTCGACACCTCTACTTGATTTATTTATGTGAAATGAACTTGGTGAATGCTAGCAACTGATCTCTAAAAGGTTAAAATGCCAAATGATTCGCCAAAGCGTTCATGAATTCAGCATTGTGATCATGGATTTATCTTGCTTCTGGCATTATTCCTGTCACGTTCCACTTAATGTTACACGTTGAAGCTGTGCTGCCTGTAGCAGCAAAGCAGTTGATGCGAAAACTTGATAAGAAGGCACTGGAATCCAACCGTGGTGCTGCAATTTCCAGACTTCTATGGGATTTTTGCACCAATCTATTTGTGTATCTTTACTGGATTGTAAGCACCTTTGGGTCTCATTCCTGTCAGTCATCCATCTATCACGAATCCTGTCGCATATTCTTCCAACGATTCGAGCACCACTTGCCAGATCCTTTATTTCAAACTCACTCGTTCATCTCAGCCCTGCCCACCCACTCATCCACTACTGCTCCACTCACCAATTCGGCATGCTTCACTCCTCCATTTGGGCTTATCTCGTCTATCTCCCTTTTTTGCCTTCTAGTCATCTGCTTATTTGCTCCCTCCGGTCATCCACCAACTACGTTTCCGATCACCATTCATTGTCCAGTGCCCGCTTACTTACTCCTTTCATTTATCCATCCTTCTCCGCTTACCGTCACAGTGCAAGCAACGCTGGTAGAAGTTTGCTTCACTGAATGCACCCGTCAACGCCGCTGAAATGGAAATTGGGCGCCATGAAGAGGTATAAGAGAAGAAATTGTTTGAAATTCTGACAAACAGTCCACACGGATTGACTCATTCTCCTAAAGCCGGAACGTGTGAGGTGGAAGAAAATCACATGAGCCTCAATGTTAAGTACGCATTTCTTCATTTCATATTTTTTACATTTTCTTTTAAAAGAACAACCCTATTATATTTCGTGACACCCGAAAAAGATGACAGGGTAGAACAGTCTGAATCTTGCCCCAGTTTGCACCGACGAGGGACTGATAGAGAGGCCTCCGCAGTACAAACCTATGAAAGGGATAATAATGTAAGGTAAAGTCTAATCTTTAAAAAGATGGAGAGTAAAAGAGACGCAAAAGCTGCTTCCTATGCCCCTCCAGGTGAGTTACGAGCACTTTCTTTGCAGATACGACATCGACGTTGGAGAAGAAGACGGTGTGATCCATGGTTACATTGACATGGTCCTCTCTAAAGATGGAGATGCGACATTGTGCAAAGACGTATTTTCAAAACACCTAATCAACAGCTATTTTGTGCTTTTCCCCCTCCACACAAGTGTTTGACTGTCTTCTATTTCGGACGGAAATAATCTCGACAATGTTTTTCAGCAGTAAAGGGTGAGCTATTTGAGTTGACGGCCACGAGGCCTAAAACTCCCCTCACGACAGTTAAACAAAGCAGAGAAATTTGTTGTTGTGTCACTTCTGCCATCGTGTTCACCTGTCTCTTTGGCCTGTATGTCTACCATTGTTAGAAGTGAAAGCCACCTACTAGCCATTGTTTTCCTCCTGAGATTGTGCCCTGCATGCATGTGGACAACAATGGCATTTGTGTATTCTTTCAAGAGAAATGAATGAGCCTAATAATTGCTAAAAATTGTTGCTTCGTAAAATGTGGCACTTCTGACTCGATGCAATGCAAATTGACAGTCTTGAGATGGTTTGTGGAGGGCGTGAAGTTGACCAGTGCAAGGAAAAGTGATAAACCCAAGTTGTTTATTTGGAATACTTAGTGTGCATGTCATTATTTAGTTGCAAAATCTGTTCATGAGCAATAATTCCTTCATTTTGGTTTGTTTACGACCACCTACGGGCTCCACTGGAGGAGTGCTCTGAGTGATGGATTGAGAGGCCTTCAAGCAAACACAGTCTCCCACTTCACTACATTTCTACGGTGCTTTAATTTCAAGTAAAATAATGGAATTGGGGAATGGAAATGCTGAAGAAGAAGAGGAGGAAGTGAGGCACCACGTGACTTGTAAATGAGGAGAAGGCAAATGCAGGCGAGACTAGTGACTTTGGTTACACACAACCCACGGTCACCAAGTATCAATGAGAACACTTTCTCTCTCCTTCCTCTTCTTGCGCATATCCAAGTAAAAATGATTATTTGGATAGATATATTTACACTTCCTCTTTGTTAATCACCTCATTGAGGTGTGAGAGTAGACCAGTGAAGGTGAAGAATGTGCTGATCAATGTGATGAAGTGACTTCACAACGTCTACTTATTGTTGAGGGGAGTAGTATATTCTTCTACCCATTCGTGCAGCACAAACACTTCTTCCTTGTGGAAAATTTGCCACTCTCAGCAGAGTGAATATGCTGTTCTCAAGTGATACCATTCACCAACTGCAAACTGGCTGAAATGTTAATGGAGTTTTAAAATGATCAGATTTGGAGCTTTGATGCTTCATAGGAGAGTCCTGTGCTCTGTCGACTGACTCTTCTTCCGATATGTGTCGGTAGAATGAATCATACGGATTTTTATAGGAAAAGGGACGCCTATACTTAAGAACCATTCCCTCACGTTCTTGACGTTCATCCAGTGCCTCTTTTAATATCACTGAATGTGTCTCTATTTTGTCAAAGAAATCTCATCAAGACTGTTGAGCGCTCACCATGAAACTCCTCGAGGAGTGGCTGGTTGCCATGAGCAATTCTCTCCAAAAGCAGACAATAATTTTTCTTCATGAAATTAGTAGGGTTTATTAGGCACTGGAAGCGAATACCATTGAGGACTAGAGATGGTCGTAATTTGAAACGACAGCTTCCAACCTCAACTGGGAACATCGCGTTGCCAATTACTTGTGCAGACACTTTGTGGAAACAGAAAAAGGACTAGGAAAAGAGGAAAAATGATAACACGATAGGCTTTTACTTTGCTTTGATGGATGATGCATAAGTTGCAGACTGATTATGTACATGCGTCTAATTCATGGGAAGTTTTGTAATTGAAGGGAGTCCTCAGTGAAAGTTTTACCTTCAAGTAATGAGGTAGGGGATGGAGGTGTTCCTCTGCCCCACGGGTTGGTGGAAGGCAATGCATTTTGTGTGTGGATGGAGAAATTGCCATAACATGGAGAAGGAGGTTGTGCATAGTACCTTGACAGTAACGCACATGAGATGACAGGAAAAGAACCGCCTTTGCCAAGGAATTAGAAGAAGCGGACCTGCATAGCATCGATTGCTCTGACTTCAACTATGTTGACAATCTTGGAGGACGATTAGAAGCTTTCCTTGGGATGCTGCATTAAGAGGTGCTTTCAAGTGGGACGCACGTCTGTTGATGTGTAGGGTGAAAAATAGTCAAATGATGGGGCAGCTGGTCATGCAAGCAATTGCTCTTCCTTGCAATGTGCAACATATCTTTGGTTTTCCTTGATGTGATTTCCCATTAGTACACTGAGAGGTTTCACTTCTGTGGCAAGTCAACAATTGGGCGATTTGATGTCAAGTGAGAGGGAAATCTTCTTGAAGACTGCCTACCACACTTTGTCGAAACATAATGGCCAATTTTTCTGCAAAAGCTGCCAACTCGATGGCATTCTCCTCCTCTTTTGCATTGCATTCTCAAAGTGACGGGCCTCTCATCAAATATCCAAATGGCGCATTTGGCAATTAGTTTCCATTGCATGCTCCTCCTCACAGAACCTAGTGCCTTCTGTGTGGTGGAAATGTAGTTTACGTCTCTGTAGTTTCCCCTTTCGCCCTCCGCCATGGTCCTCCTATCACCCCTGTAGCCTTTGCCCTTCTCCTCTTTTCTACCCTCAATGAAGTGTAGTCCTCATCTACCACCTCGGCTTGTTACTACTTGGGAAAGTCTCGGAACACTGCAATCGTGCTGCGATCTCTACTTTTGCGAGACGTTATTTCACCAGGAGGAGAAAACCCAGCTCTAAACGCCTTTCTTTTCACCACTACTCCATTTCATCACCGTCTCCTCCATCGCGTATGTGTTCATCTGATTATCCGATGCTAGTGATGAATGGTGTGATGAAGATGCCTCCGTACCTCCTGCTCTAAAGTGTAAACCCTCTCATGGATTAGTGAGATGTGTCTTTCATTTGAATTCGTCAATCTCGAGTGTTGACCAGTGTGGAGCATCTCGACGCAGTGCGCACATCATCCACATCGTTTTCAAAAGCTACATTAGCTTCCAATTGATAAGCAGCTGATACTTAAAAAAATCCTAATCTTGGGTTATTTTCGAACAAATTGACGCTTCTTGTCAATCAGAATCACGTGCGAGATGTTGGAGGACTTTTTTCAGTTGGCACAAAGACAAACCTGTGAGAAGCTCTTTTTAACAGTAGTGCAACCATCAAATACGTGCTACAGTTTTCACCAACTCCATAACGATAGGTCAATGGTGAAATGGGGTCATGGTGGGGAGTCGCATTGGTTAGCTAAAATAATGGGGCAAATAGGAACCCACAGCAGAAAAGATTGAGAGAGCAGAATGTTGACCTTTGAGGCAATGTAGCGGGAATAACAAAAAGGTGGATTATTCCAAGAGGACATCAATGCTTCCGAAAAGTTACCCCTTCGATATAAATTGGGAAATGAGCGATTGCTGCACAGTCAGGCAACCTGCAAGCGTGTTGATTGGCCAATTTGCTTGTTCTTTGTGCAGGAGCAAATAAATGGTAAAGTACACAACTGGAGTTCTGAGAGCCACTGATTTTGAAAGCACAAGAGTCCGGCGACCTTTGCCTCTCACGCCTCCCAAAAACAATAGCAAAACTATTTAATTTCTTGCGCTTGGGATATGAGTGGGTAAGGAGACGTGGAATGCCTCCGTGTGACTACAAGAGGCATTCCAGGTGAGAGATTGGCCTAGGGCGAGGCGAAAATATCAGCGAGAGCTACTATAGATCTGTCAGTGGTGAGTGTACTCTCTGAAACGTAGCTGTTGATAATGAGCATGAGTGAGTCGAAACCACCGCCTTGAATAGAATATGGAAATGATGACTAAATGAAGAAAGTAAGTAGGCAAACTGTACATAAGCTAGGCCATTGTTGAGTGAGAGCGTATTGGCAGAAGAATAAAGCCACTTGCTTTAGGACCACAGCCTTACAACCTTTAATATGGCATGATCAATCGCAGAATCTGTTCCATGAGAGTAACTCCGAGTTGAGCATAACCCCTGCCTCGGGGCCACGATGACGGCAGCGACCAAGCGGCTGTCGTAGCAAAGCAGTAAAGCGTTTCAGAACAAAAGTAGGCAAAAAGTCACACGATTGAGTACCGCAGCTTTCAATGCCTTAATAAACGAACTCCTAATGGTGATTCAAAAACATCATCTTTGGTGACAATTATTTTTCTTCTCTTATTTACTACAAAAGGCATTTTATAATGGAATCCTTTTGCTATCACATTTGATCGGTGGATTCAGATGGAAACGATGGACCACAACCAACCACCGCGATGTTGAATGCTTTGCCACTACAGCACCGACGTTTGCCATCCGTGTAGTGTCAGCATTGGTTCCCTGACTAGTGAAAACTTTGCGGTTGCGCATTTCCACCGAACTTTCTTAAAAAGATGCTATCTCTACACAAAAAGTTTTATTTGCGTAGTGCATCGTCATTGTCCAGTGGACACTAACTCAAGTTGATATCTCCGTTTTCAAGGTGTAAAAGTGCTATAGGAATTGTGGAAACTGAAAAACACTGCTGGTAAAATCCATCCCAAAGGATTGTCAAAGAGGACCTTGTATTTTGTCAAGAACAAGAAATTCAAGGTAAACATTTTGAATACGTCTAAGTTGAAGATGCCAGCTATTCTCCTGGCAGGTTCTGAAATGGAATGATCGATTGTAAGATGCAATTGCCAGTGGATCCGCTCCGACCCGGACAGATGACGATGTCTCTAACACTGTCAAGCTCATAACTCTAGTAGTCGGGAGACAGGTAGCTCAAAATAAGTGGTCTTATTTGTTTACGGGTAAGAGCAAGCAAGAAGTTGGGGTTTGCACACACACTTGTGGGCTGTCCACTAAAGACACAGACACCTTTAAATCCGCTCAGGGGAACTGATCAAAAGCGCTTATTTTGGGTCGTCTGCTGAATCAAAAAAGCAGCATTTTATAATGTTACGGACAGCGTCAGCACCATTGTACCCTTCATTGTCACAAGATTTGTAGAAATTGGTGATAGAAATTGTAGACTTTGAAAGTAATTTGTTTAAACGCAACTGTGTGGCCTCATCCACTACCACTATTTTGTGTCGATCTAATCTAATCTTGCTGTTCCATCCGAATCACTATTCACAAAAAGAACTTGGCGATTAGCCCAAACAAATGACTATTTATGTAGCTAGGCATAAATTAATAAGGAAGGGATGAAGGAAGGGGATACGTTGAGACCTTGTGATTATCGACTATGCGTTATGGAGGTCTTCCTCCTAGTTTGTGAGTGGGATGGTACTGAACCTTTATCCTCTTTCTCTTCCATTCTTCGCCCTCAATTTGTTAATTATGCTTAAAATTGGAGTTTCGGAAGTGATGTATTAGAGAGGAATGCGTTGGTCGCTTAAATGGTTTGTTATGCAAACGAAAGCCTTTCCAATGGCAAAACTCGAGTGCGTCAATCCACCACTTACATTACCTGTCCGGTGGTGATTCTAACTGGTTGCATACAAATCAAAGTCGAGTAAAAAGCGCTAACACATCAATATGGCAATCAAATAATGTTGGGTTTATAGGAGGGTCGGAATATACTACTTAAATCCTCGGCTGGTTCTTCCATTGTTCACTTCCTTGCCCAACATGCATCTGCCCATTACTAAAATTTGGTAGCACACTAACGTAAAAGAATCGCTTCACAAAATTCCTTCCTTTCCTGAATGCACATAATTCTTATTATTTTCCCAATATACTCAAGGAAAGAAAGGAGAGCTGTCGTGTAATCAGCAAGGAAGGCGGTGACTGACAGCTAAATTCTCCTCTCGACAGTGGTGGACGTAAGAGCAGAAGCAAAGAAAAACACTGTGACAGCAATGTTAGAAAAAATTAGAGTGTTATTTGGATGTTATAGGGAATACAGCATTTAATGTCAGTCTATCAAAGGGGCACAACATTGTTGAACTCTTATCGTCCAAGTTGGTAATACTCCATACATTAAGAGGAGGCGATGGCTCAATAGACTCACCTGCTACACCGCCTCTGCTAATGGCGCAAAAGTTGTTTCTTGGCAATGGTTTGCGCAACTCAACCGATGTGTCTGTTTTACTACCTTTTACAAAAAGGCTTTGTGTACCACAAGATGTTTACATGGGAAATTATGACCTCTACTTATTGTTGAACTCAGTAGTATATCTCGTTACATGATTCATTGCTCGATCCATTCGCTCCTCGGCGACCCTTCTGCTAGCCCCAAAGTAGCATTGCATTACATCGTTTGATAATCGCATCATCAAGTAAATGCGAGGTCAAATTGATCCTGTGAAAGGAAATAAGACGAAAATATCTTAAAGCTTTTGCCAACTTTTGCAAATTTAAGGAGCTAACTCCGTTACTTAGTGTACCGACGAAATGGGCTGCTGGAAACATCTTTACCTGATCTTCTCCTGTCCCACACGTCTCTCCATCAGAGATCGATGTAAATATCATGGTTTGCAAGCAAAATGAACTCGAAAAGCTTCTTTTCCTCTGTAGTTATCCATCAAGCCTAATTACCATTTCTTCCTCGTAGGTAGGTGGTCTCACTGCATTAAACTACCGCCAGTGCCGTTTTGTTGCAAAAAGTTAGTGATGAAGGGGTGATTGAAAATAGAGGAAGTGAATGCGTACCAAACAAAGGATTGAGCGTGGAAAGCACTGTTTGGCAGGTGCTTAGAAGTCATTGATGGATGGATGGATGGATGGATGGATGGATGGATGGATGGATGGATGGATGGATGGATGGATGGATGGATGGATGGATGGATGGATGGATGGATGGATGGATGGATGGATGGATGGATGGATGGATGGATGGATGGATGGATGGATGGATGGATGGATGGATGGATGGATGGATGGATGGATGGATGGAAGAACAGATGACTAAAAAATCAAAAGTGATTAAACCAATCAACGATGCTTAGATTGAACCATAATAAGTGAACGGTTTGGTCATAAATAAATGTGTGGAGGGTAGTGCTCGTCTTCCCGGACTTCACTATCACCTTTGGCAATCTTCCAAGAGTGATTGGTCGTCCCACAGCACCAGAAAATCAGATATGAAATGTAACATCCAGGTGGGGAATAAAGGAAGGGAAGCAGCAACACGGTAGTTAAAAGGACATTTGGGTTCCTTTTCAAGATAAAATCTTTGTGAGAGTTGGAGCTACAAGCTCTTTATGCCCTAATGCAATCTTACGTTCTCTACTTCGTTGCGATTAAGTGCTCGCGATAATATAGGACTTTCCATAGTGATGGCTGTCAAAATTAAATGATATTACACGTCTGCTTAATTTGAGTAACTGAAAATATTGCTACTGATGGGACACGATCTTCACTGTGTCACAAGACAAGGAAGAACTCTCGTGATCGAACTGTGGAAGTGAAACAAACACTAACCAGTTGCATTTTAAAGGCCCATCTGTTAATGCTTTTGTGTCGAAGGGTGGCATGAAACCTCTGCAGTTATCGAAAACTATGACGAGTCGTTTATGTACACTGTTTAGTGTCTATTTTACAAAGGTGCATTGTGGTATAGTAAGTAAACCACCTCTTTGTGCCCTTTAATGGTCACATCAACTTTAATCATTTAACCAGACTGTGAGACCACAAATGCTGCTGCAACTTTAGTGCCAAAGATATCAATACTTCACTACCTCCTGCCTTTATGAAATAGTCTCCACAGAACGCCTTTGTTCACAATCCTTCCTCAAACATCTCATATCTCTTGTGTTGTCGCAAAGAATACGTCTCTGAGTTTAAAGAGGTGAGTCTTTAACTTGCAGGTGAAGATGGGGAGGCAGTGGGTCGCCACGCATGCTATTCGTCAATCACCATATGTGCATGCGTTTCCTCTGAAGCTAAGTCAATCGTCCAACAAGGTTGTTTGATTTCTTTGTAGGAAGCTGATGCTCTACTTCTGTTCTGATAGGCTACCATGCTTTTCTACCGGTCATCTATACATATTGTATGCATGCAACTTGGACTACATTTTGCTTAGAGTCGCTGGTGATGCGGGTCATCCTTGAAGGCATATTGGGGCCTGCAGAGTGGCAAACGGATAAAATTGTAGGCAATTCCATCCAGATGATCTGATCCCTCAAAAAGCAGTGTGGAGTGTTGTCAAAGAGTAAGAGGAGCAAAAATATTCTCAAATGTATACTAAATGCAGAAGCTGCCTCCTAAGCACCAAATTATTGCGCACAATCGGGAAGTAATCAGGAAATATTACTGCTCGAATAAGGCTAATCACAAACTTAAGCCTGTTCGATAAAAGGAGAATATTTTAAACAAAACTCTTGAGTAATTACAAAATGAGAACCAAAATAGAAAAGACTGCAGAGTAAAGCTTTCTTCTGATTCGGTTTATCATTTCACTCTTTCTTCTTAAAAGTGACGGACTCTGGTTAGATCACTCGATCTTCAATGAAAGGCAAGCATTTCTCTACCACACGTTAGTGGAGGCATCTACAACTCCAAAACAATTACCGTGATTTGATGTCTTGTCACCCCTTTTCATCTCTGACTTGATTTCCCTCAATATTATAGAACTATTTCAAAACTGGGCTCCCGTTGGGGACCCCTCATTCGCCAGTAGGGGAAGAAGAGCCAAACTGCATCAATCGACGATTCCAGTGAGGTCGGGGTCAGTCCAAGCACCACAAGTAGTCAAGACTGCGACCGACGCACGACTCACCATCCCAGAATGCAGACACCGTGCTCTGGTTAAGCATACGTTGTCGACACTTAAAGCTTCGTTATCTCCATGTTCTTTGGGCTGAATACTGGCTCAGCGTCGTGATAGCATCTGTGCCGCATTTTATGCAAACAAACAAGTCTTTGAGAAGTTTCGTGTGGATTTAAATGGTTTAAAAACCATTTGCATTGAATTTTGTTTGGAAGTCCGTTAAGCATTGCTGATCGTTCTGCAGAGTGTGGGCTAGACATCCATTCATCACCTCCTTCCTTGCATCCTCCCTTTTGAGACCAGTCACGTAAACAGAAAACTCTTCTCATTCTCCATCACCTCCTCCTCCTCCTCCTCCCACCCCTTCACTTTTAATTAATTAACAAAAAGTTGTTAGTTCAGAGTTTAAGTGGTGGTTCGGTGGAGTGAACTGGGAGCGATGTGGTTTTTGCAGAAGGAGTTGCGGCAACTTACAGCTTGTAGGGTCGCCTTAAACACACTTGACAGCACCAACCTCTCAGCTGCCCTGTCTTTCTGATCATGGCGAGTCGTGTGCAACCATCGATGCGTCCTTTCGACTGCAGTGAATGTGATGTTTCACTTGAGTGAGTTTGAATAAGCTGGTTGAGTGTCACATCGAGTGGGCAGGGCAGTGTGTGGTAGGAGCTAACCAACTGCTTTTGTACCTCATGGACTGCTAGCAGATGTCGTTGAGGAGGGTTGACAGACCTCAGGTTGGTCAATGCATCACTCATAACACCCACCTGGTGGGGTCTTCAGCTGGTCGCAAACACAAAAAATCGAGTTGAAAATGTTCCTAAGCAAAGTTTGTAACTAAGTAGAAGCAAATTTATGGGACGTTTCAAATAAATCACGTAATTTCAGTGCAATGTCACACCCTCTTTCATTTACCCCATCTTTAGTAATTCACCAATGACTGAGCATTTTTGAATCCAAAAAACTCAATAAGGAATTTCGAAATTTTTGTTTTAAATAGATTGAGGTGCAATCAAGGGAAGAAGGAAGAGGCTTTTGATGATTCAGCACAGAAAACAGTAACTGGCAGCTAAATGTGCCTATCGACAATAGCGGTTTTTGTAACGTTGGGTCGGAAATGTCGGAAAAAATTCCAGTTTGTTCGAACTTTGCAAGACACATTCTATTCCTTGCCAACCTATCTTTAAAGCACATCCACTGTGGGAGGACAGCTTTGAGTCCCAACGCCTCAAAGTGATGGCTCATCAGCTATCAAAATGAGAGGAAAAGGGACAAGAAAATTGCTCCTGCAAAGGTACCACCGTTTAAGGTGATAGTACCACAAACCACACCACACCACACGTCACAACTCTTTGTATTTTTGGTCACACAGCTCAGCCCCAGAGGCATTACGAATAGCCATTGTGCCTGTTTGGTCTTTGTTTGCACATTGGAGGTCCCTCTGCCACCCCTCCCCATTGGCATTAAGTGTTGAGATCACTAATGACACTATTCCACCACATCGCCGATCAACTTAATAAGGCAGCGCTTCCACGCAGATTCACTCGTGTCGATGACATTATATTTTGAATTTTTTGCATACGAAGTGCCAGTTTTGACCCTTTGAAGTGGGTTGGACCTCCTCTCAACTTGTCTATTTCAAACCACAACAAAATGGGTGTGACGGGCATGGCATACGCCATGCGACATGCCAACATACACATGTACACGCCCTTTATGCAGTGACGTCGAGAGAGAGCAGGATGGAAGGACGGGAGAATGGAAAGTGGCCGGTCAAAGTACACACTTCAGAGTCCAAACTCCACCTCAGCTATTTACTCTCCTCCTGTCAACGTCATGTGACTGTGTGATCTGATGTACTACCACAATTATATCAGGCGACATTGCTACCTGGTGGAGGAAGGGGATGAAGGCACCTCATTCACCAGGCAATGCAATTCAATTAGCGTCAAATTAACACCTTTGATTATCTGATCTGCGTGGTTTAAAGTGAAGTGTCGCTTCCTTTTCCAGAGAAAAACCACTATGGTTACTTTTAGCCATAAAATCAACAAATTTTCTTGGCCTGCTTGAAGTGTACATGCAAGTTAATTACAGTCACCTTCCTAGAGGTGGTCTTACTCTTCCTTCGAAACTACCGTGGATCCACCTTTACTCGGTGTGTGTTTACTTCCTTGCAAGACTGTAAGAGTGGCCTCCACGATGCGGTGCGTTGGTAGCAAGTGGAAAACAAAGTCTCTTTCTTGTCTAATTCCATTTGAAGAGAGGTGTGATAGTACCTGCGCGCATCAGCTAATGACATGGAGTTCCTCCTCTAATATCCCCCAAATCATTTACTTTTATGGTTTCCAAATGCCTCACTCCCTCGAACGTGTGAGGCACCTGGAGGAGGCAAGGGTGTCTAATTTGCTTTGCACTTTAACCGAATGCTATCAAAGAGGTGTTAGCTTTTTGGAATAGGTGAGAGTGGGTAACTGGAAGGGTCCATCCACCACGACAACAACACTGACACTGTCCAAGTAGCGATTTCAAAGTTAGCTTAACAAAACGATTTTGCCATTAGCACAGCCTTTACTTTGGAGTAACACGATTTCTTCCTGTGCAAAATAATAAGCAGATCTGAGCAGTAACAGCTAGCTAGATGGACATCCACATCGCAGAGGACGTGAGATTCGGGAAAGATCGACTACACCCTCAGCACCCACTACCGTTCATAGAGCAGTTAATCCACTTTGTACCATATCCCTCTCTGCTTCCTGGCTCAGTTCAGCGAGAGACGTCGTGGCAGCTAAAAGGATGGAACGACCAGGTCGAACCACTAGTGGCACTCAAGAGACGAGGAAATCTGTGCAGTGGAAGGGGTGAAGTGGGTTTGATGCACGTACTCACCCACCTCAGTTCTTTGGACTCCACGGCTGTCGTCATCACTCATTGTCATGGTGTTGTGGTCCGAGTACGCCTTTGATGTGGCTACTTACCTTTCTCAACTAGGTCAATTGCTCTTATATCCTTCTCCTCTTCCTCTTTCTCCCCTTCAAATTCATCTTTTTATTTCGTCCCATTGTCTGGGTACAATTGAGCAAAACTAATGAAGATGTTTTTGGGAAACCCTTCTAGTCTAATCACTTCTTTTCATGTCACTGTTAGTGGCTCGCGGTTGGAGAAGGACTTCATCAAACCTGGACGGGAGACACAAACAGGCGAAGCGGAGACAAAACCCGAAACCATTCGCTCATGCATCAAAAACGGTGAATTCTTCTTTTATCCTACAAAATATTCACATAGCAGCAGACTGTGGAGGCAATACTAGCACCGTTCTGTTGCAGTTTGAATAGACCCTCTTTTAGCATGCGTACGCAGTATGGTGCGATAAAAGCTTTGCAGTCATTTGAAGTCGTCGTGAGACACTTTTGCTCACCATTTTGTGCACACTCACAACGATGCACTATGAGCCGTTGGACAAGCTTATAACTTGTCACAGTTAAGATGAAGTAACTGATCTGATGGTATATGCACCCATTGGAAGGGCTCGAAAGCATTTTGCCCAGTCACTCTTCTTTTTCCAGCATTGTCACAGTGTCTGCTTTAAGAAGTACAACCTCCATAGTAAATCGACTTCATTAACTTTCGAGTAAAGGTAGATAATCGCTTGCTCCTAGAGCTGGTAATGCACCTCGTTTGCGAGTTGGATTTTACGCTGTTCCAGACTGAATGCGGTCCCAATAGGAAGGACATGTCAACTACCTCGGGTAGCAGTGTTTGCTCGGATGTAGACTAACATAGCAAATTATTCCACTTAGTTTACCTCCACAGAGCTAACATGCTGCTTCTATTTTTCCATAGTAACCTATTTTACGACTGGCCACCTGCATTGTCGGTTCATTTTTTAATTGCCTCATAGTCAGAGCATGAGGTTGGAGTGATAGCAGAGAAAGTATGCAGTGTTGGTAACCTTTTGTTTGGAGCCACTGATATTTTGCCTCTTTGCAGAATTTTCTCCCTTATCAAACTTTCAGGTCCTCCATCGACCTACTGTGCTTGGGAATGTGATTGGTCCTGCCACACCACCAGAGAAGCACATCGTCGTGGGTCATCTCTGAAGGCGTAGTGAGGCCTGTCAGAGTGGCGATAGACTAAATTATTAACTCCCACGGAGAGCGCACCAGACTATTAATGTCGCTACTGGGACGTGTCGCGACGGCGCAGTCTGTGCGGCTAAATAGCAGACAATTCCAACTGGATTGTCTAGTCCTCTTGAAAGGAGACTGGAGTGCTGCCAAAAGGGAGGGGAGAGAGGCTATCGTCAGGTAGACAATAAACATAAAATAGTTTTGTCTCCTGTATCACAAGTGGCAAATCTTTGCTTGCGTTTGGAGAGTAAAGCCGAAATTATTCCTCTCACCCCATGCAACCTGCCCTTTGAAATGGAGGACGTTGGACACATAGCATTCGATGCCTAAATTCAGAGCCAAAAAGTTGAAACTTCTGGCAAAAAATGTGCGTAACAGTAAAGTTGTGTTTTCTCCATATTTTAATCGAATTTTAAGGCACCATTTCGGAGTGCTTGCATTTGGTCAAATCTTTGGCGCTTTGAAAGGGTTAAGCAATTGGTTTTCAAGAAGCAGCAGAGGTGTCGACTACCTCAGAAACCTATTCCTGTTCCAATGCTCTGACAGCCATTGTTTGAGACTTGACATTGCAAAGATGCTGGAGCACACCGAATTTGCGTTCTGGTTGAGGCCTCTTTACAGAATCATGGAATATGAGGAGGTGTATCCATTACAAGCTCGCGATCGCAGCATGGTCAGGGCATTCAAGGTACTCCAAGGAGGCGAGATTAGAACCCACTCACAAAGACCTCGTAGTCTTGCATTCCTCTGGCTCGATTACGTCGGTTGAAGTCACGATAGCTTCCATATTTACGCACATAAGATCAATTCATTTTGCCAAATTTCTCCGTTTTTTAGTGCGTTAAAGCTTTTTGGAATAAGAAGCTTTCCATTCTCGAATTACTCTATAGCTTCGGAGCGATATTTCAAAGTTGATAGTTCTATAGTGTCACCACGACACGTCCTTATCAACTCCTCCGTGCGCCTCTTTTTAGACTGCTGTCGCGTGTTCCTTTCACCTCAACTCTTTTCCATTTACAAGGGCATGTGTCCGAGACTGAATGACCCCATTCTACCCATTTAAAGGGCGCTAAACTGTTGGGCAGCAACTGTCAGGGTACAGTCTTCGCAACAATACTTTGCCGTCAATTTTTACTTCTTATTCCTTCCAGTTTGTCTATTTACCACTTATTTCGTGATGCAAGTTGTGTTGCATTGGTGTGTCCAACTACTGCATGCTCCTCAATCACCAATGTGTGATCTTCGCCTAGGTGGTAGCGATGCCGTCTGGCCCGGTGTTGTCCATGCCAGTGGCATGATTTTGGCCATCTCTAGGAATGACTCAAGCACTGCTGGAATAATTATTCCAAAGGACAGCAGGAGGGCGCGTTCGGTTTTAAAAGGAAGTTACGGTGGCTCATCGTAAAGTGTAGGTACATGTACAACGAATTTAATCGACCATATGTGTACACTAGAATGCTCAGATTTCAGCGCGACTATTCTTGTCGTAGCATGCTTCCCTTTCTCTTTATTCTGAACCCTCAGATTTTGACGCGTCGGTTTAACTGTTCGAATGGAAAACAGTGCTGCACCACAATTGTGCATGCTTTCCTACGAGGCTACTAAGTAGTAGACTCTTGTAGTTCTGCTTCCCACAGGCCCCTCTTGGCATTTCAGACTACGTCTGAAATTTCACTTTTCTAATAAATCTACACCACTTTAACTAAACCAGGAGTCTTCCAAGGTCCTTCAGACAAAAGTGATGTTTGGCTTCGAAGATTAGGACTGGTAGTGGGTAGACTGGTGTTAACTGCCCAACATCCTACTACGGATCTGTCTTTCAAGCAGTGAACAAGTCCATTTGCACAGGAAAGTGTTGAAATGGAAGAACAGTGAAGAACAACAATTTGATTGTCATTGACGCCTCAGATTTCCTACCTGTTGTTGATACATCAACTTGCAGTCCACTTGATGGCCGTCAGTAGCCGCACAATTTAACCACTTTATCCTTCCTCAACTAACGCAAACTGGTCATTCTACTTGATTAACTCAAGATTTTAATTAGTTCATTTGACTGTGTGTTAAATGAGGCGACCTATTCAGTCTCTGTGGGTTGTGCTTCCGCCTTGCAGCATAGAAGCCACTTTGGACTACTAGATTTTCAAGTCTGCGCTCCCTTCTCCAACTTCGGCTGATCACCACTTTGTAGAGCTGACAGTGTCACGTTTTTTTCCACTTTTGATTGTGGAAATTCCTGCTAGAGTATCTGTTCAAAGGCATTTAGCAGCCAAAGCCAAATGGATTGCCTGGTCTTCATGTATAAAGACTGGGGTGTTTCCAAAAGGGAGGAGAGCGACTGTGTCGACTGGGACGTGTCGCGACGGCGCAGTCTGTGCGACTGAATTGCAGACAATTCCAACTGGATTGTCTCGTCTACATGAAAGGGGACTGAGATTTTGCCATAAAGGAAGAAATTGAGGCTATCATCATGTAGATAATGTAAAACTGTCGTGTCTCCTGTTTTTCAAGTAGCAAATCCTTACCCTGCACAAAACTTTTCAAACGTTAAATTTTGTAGCCAAAAAAGTTGATATTTCTGACCAAAAATGAACAAGAATATAAAGTAAGTGGTGCCCCACATTTTCAAAACAATTTAAAAAACGCCACTTCAAAGTGTCTGCCTCTGCCGACTCACCACCCACCACCCCAACACGTTGATACCGTGCTCTGGACGACCATACACTCTTGGCAGTGAAGACCACGTCGTCTCCAAGTCCCATAACCCTCGCCACGTCGGTCAGATTTTCTACAGCATCAATGCTCACGCAAACATAATTCTTCCATATTATCCAACTCTCCTAAACATTACTTATTGATAAAAGACGGCGTTTTCCAAGCTTGAAGCAGTTCACTCTTGGTTGGTGATTCTACAACGTTGCAGTGACCTCTTGCAGTTTGTAGAGCCATGTAAAATAAGATTCGATCGTCCATATGCCTGCATTTAAATGCACAGGTTTCCGTAATGCAAATTTCATTGTATTTCCTCATCCATTCCCCATCATTTTAATCCCTTCCCTTATAATATGTCAATTGAACTAATAAAGTGGATGTGATTTAATCGTGTCCGCCTTCCGCGCCTTAGTTACCTTAGTTTCAGGGTTGTAGAAGCCTTCCAAATGGTGTATGAGACTTGAAGAAGGCACAAGAGATGTGAGGTTTGCTGGCAAATTCGATAGATAATCTGGATACATAAGCTTTGGAATTGCACCCTGTTCTTGGTGGTGGCAAATTATGTGTCACCAGTGACACGTCCGTTCGAGATTGACATGTCAACGACCGTAATAAAAGTAATGCCAAGCGTGAGTGACATTGAAACAACTCGATGACAATTGCATTGACTGGGCAAAGAAGGGTGTTTTGGAAGATCACAAATAGCATCTACACGAAATCTTTCATTACCCTCGTTTTTGGAGTCATTCAAGCATGGCTTCCTACAAGGCTTCCAGATAGGCTTCTCTTGTAGTTCTGCTTTCCATCGGTCTCCCTCAGCATGTCACGCCCATGCTGGAAAAGTGGGGTTAACAACTACCCATCGTCATTCAGACAGTTTGATCGCCACCCAGGTGGTAGCGATACCGTCCAGCCCTGTGTTGCCCAAGCCAGTGGTATTATGCAGTCCATCTCTAGGAATGACTTCAGCATTACGATTTCTAGCACGCCCTACTAATTATTTCAAGGAACATCACGAAGGCTCGTTTGTTTCTTAAATAGATGCTCCAGCGACTCCTTGTCACTTGTAGAGCCAAGTAAAACGAATTTGATCGCCCATGTGTGTACATTGGAATGTACGCATTTCAGCACGACAATCCTTGCTCTGCCATATCTCCCTTCCTCTTTATTTCGAATCCTCAGAATCTGAAGCGTCTGCTTAACTGCTTAAATGGGAAACAATGCCACGCATGGCTTCCCACCAAGCTACCAAATAACCTCGTGTAGTGTTGCTTTGCATAACCCTCCATCAATATGTCATGACTAGGATAGAAATTTCACCTCTACAACTAAACTTCGCTTTTTTAACCAAAAAAAAGTAGTCTTGCAAGGTCTCTCAGACATAAGGTGGTGTTTGGTTTCAACAATTGTGATTGGTAGTGGGTGGACTGAGGTTAACGGTCCAAGGTCCCATTGCAGATCAGTCACTCAGGCAGTAAGCAAGTCCGCTTGCACAGAAAAGTGCTGATTTGGGAGAGCCGTGAGAAAGACCAATTTGATGATTACTGCAGCTTGCAAATGCTCGGATTTCAGCACGACTATTCTTGTCGTAGCATGCTTCTCTTTCTCTTTATTCTGAACCCTCAGATTTTGACGCATCGGTTTAACTGTTCAAATGGAAAACGGTGCTACACCACAATTGTGCATGCCTTCCTACGAGGCTACTAAGTAGTAGAATCTTGTAGTTCTGCTTCCCACAGGCCCCTCTTGGCATTTCAGACTACGTCTGAAATTTCACTTTTCTAATAAATCTCCACCATTTTAACCAAAACAGGAGTCTTTCAAGTTCTTTCAGACATAAAGTGGTGTTTGGCTTCGAAGATTGGGATTGGTAGTGGGTAGACTGGGGTTAACCGCCCAACATCCTACTACGGATCTGTCTTTCAAGCAGTAAACAAATCCAGTTGCACAGGAAAGTGTTGGAATGGAAGAACAATGAAGAACAACAATTTGATTGTCATTGACGCCTCAGATTTACTACCTGTTGTTGATACATCAACTTGCAGTCCACTTGATAGTCGTCAGTAGCCACACAATTTAACCACTTTACCCTTCCTCGACTAACATAAACTGGTCATTCTGCTTAATTAACTCAAGATTTTAATTAGTTCATTTGACTGTGTGTTAAATGAGGTGGTCTAATCAGTCTCTGCGGGTTGTGCTTCCGCCTTGCAGCACGGAAGCCACTTTAGAGTAATAGCTTTTCAGGTCAACCCTCCACTTCTGCTGGATACGCCCCCTTCTTCCGCTTTGGCTGGTCACGACTTGGGCTAAGGCTTGGATGGCTGTGAATGTCACGTTCTTTCTTACATTTGCCCTGAAAATTTTCTGCTAATAGTCTTGTCTTAGAGGCATTTGATTGGTTGATTTCACCAAGATCTCTTGAATTTTTTGTTTTCTTAATTTTTTTGTAAAGAAATGAAGAGCAGTGGGCAGTTGTAATTGCAGAGTCACCACTTTGTCTTCGCAAAAAAATTGACTTTTAGACTACAGTGGATAATTTTTGGCCTGGTATAGTTCAGACAGTCACGTCGAACGTCTGATCAAAGGATGTGACTTTCTTTGGGAAATCCAGTATTTCCGATGATTTTAAAAGATCTTTAGTGGAAAAAATAGCTTCTCCCTAAGTCGGTCAGCTTTACCTTGTGGTGAGGAGGTCTGCGATTTTACAATGCTCCGCCTTTGGAGTTTAGAAGCTGGAACTATCATCTCCATGCCACATGCATTTAACCAAGAAATTTATGCTGGGGAGGAGGTACTCTGTCACACAGTTAAAAGGTGTCGTGAAGTTTTTCATCCTTTTTTCCCATCTCTGCGTTGGGAAAAAGCCTCCTTCGTATTGGAAATCCTCACTGTGAGGCAGAGGCACCGGAAAGAGCCTCAATTTGCCCAACTTTTGGCGAATAAAATGCCTCCCCTTGGGAACCACGATGAAGATAACAACCTTAGCTCTATCGTAGAAAAGTCTACCTAAGTGATTCACCTTGTTATTGGGAAGATTTTTTTAATGGAACAGCTAAAATATCATTCAAATGATCTGACGTAGCTGCCAAAATATTTAAACGTCTTTTTAACGAAGTGGCGCAAAAATCATCGCATTAGTAAGTAAATTAAGGATGCTGAAAGGAATATTGTTGTCATTTGTTGCCAGTCATGGTGCCTACATATTCAAAGTTGATCTGTGCTCCACCTTTTTGACTACCATATACGTCACACATATGTGACGCTTGTTATGGGCCGCCATCAATTGTGTTAAGTGGGAAACAAATTTAAGTAACCAATTTTTGTAACATTAGGATAGTAATAAAGCTCTAAGTTGTAGTAACGGTCAATTTTTAAGTTATCTAATCAAATTTAATGCCGATGACATTTTATTGCGGTGGAGATGCATTTTACTGCCTACCATCGGGCAGGCAGGCTTCGCAAATCGTTATTAGCTCATTTATTACATCTGCCATGGTTAAGGAATTTAAGTAATTAATTGGACAAGGCCTTTGGCCTGCGTGGTTCCAAGAGCTGCCTTCCTTTAATTGCATCCCACCCATGAAGGTGGTCTCTCCTGGATAAATAAACCATCTAACCCACTGATATGCTTTACAGCGAGAAGCTGTATTGCATCCCGTAATAGCATCGCCTTTAGAAAGAGGAGTCATGCGAATGCTGCTGTAAAGCCGGGTGATGTGGTGGAGTTAAACCACGTTTTGTTGCAGTCAACTCGTCTCAAACACTTGCGTCCAATGCGAGACAATTAGGTGGCGAACAAAGCCCCACTCTCCCCGCTCCTATTCCCGCCTTAAGGCAAGGCAATGTCATATGAATGCAAATGAAGCGTCTTCTGTCTCCTACTCTGCCACATCTTCGTTGACATTTCTCTAAAATCCACGCTTAGGAGCTTAAGTATAATGCAGGAGAAGCATTGGCGAGGGCAAGCTTACCTGTCTCCATTACCTCTGCTCACCAACACCAGTCTTAACGCATTCCATGTCATTGAGGAGACACCTGCCCTTCCAACGCACATCGTTCTGACTACTGACCGTGTTATTATGAGACAACCGCTGAAGTGCCTGCACTGACCCTCCTTCCCACTCAACCGAGGAAGAGGATTTGCCTGAGCGAGCAGCCGCATTGTCCCATTCCGCATCTCAACTCGAGGCATCGCAGCGAAGTGCGGTCAAAGGGTTGGAGTGGTCACTCGCGCATCACTTAATTGGCGCTGTCCGCCTATCCATGGCAACATCTCTTACGACGCTTTGGAGCACGCCCTTGCCACTAATCGTAATGAGCAGGCCAAAATCCTGCAGATTCCTAATCCCACAGATGCTGATGGAGGACAAGAGCCCAGTCCTTATCATCTCGCCATTCAAAAGTCTCTTCTCCACTGAATGAATTCCATTGACCAGCTTTGGTGCGGCTTTCGCTGTAGCTACTGCTAGTATCGCACTGAAATGTCTGTTTTGTAAAGCACTTGAACAACTGTTTGAACTATTTAGAGGTTCAAGACGCAAGACCTTAGCCCTAAACTAGACACACACTCTATCGTGGTAAGCCAGCGCTCTTATTCTTTGCATAAATTAGGCTTTAAGCGCTACGTCAAGAATTTCTGCTACCACTGAAAGGGAACCCAGCTCATTTGTAAGTTGTGGTAAAATGTGCCATTAATATGGACATATTTTGTGAGGACTGTGGCTTTACGACAACTGGAATACCTCGTAAGTCCTTTTCCCCAGCTGAAACACCATGCATTTAATAGTTAACTGACACTAGTGCGAGCCAACAGCACAACTACTGAATTCAGGTCAGTAGCAATCGATACTTCGGTGGCGAATGAGCTGACGCCCAGTCCACATGTACCATTACAAAAATTACGTGAGGTAGCATTGGAAGAAGGGCTTGCTAAAATTGTTTCAATTGTTTCACCAATTGTACTTCTAACTAGCCTCATCTGACTGTCGTGCCCATGGCACCACAATGGATTCGATGCGCAAGGAATTTAGCATCGTTTAAAGATTTGGCTTCATGTTGGGCAACTGCTTTGACTATTTGCCAGTATTTTTTAAATTACTTCGTTGCAGAACAGCCACTTTTTGCATCTATGCATACTGCATGAAAATTAACCCCCAATGCAAACTTTTAATCATTAATTATTCAAATATTTATGTTTACCTTGGGCTTGACAATCGCGACTACCATGACCTCACTATCACAAAACCTGTGAGTCACTGGTCTAATCACAATCTTGACTCCCCATTGGCCGATTGTGTGAGACATCCGTGATGTTCTCAACGCGCGAGCCACCGGGGTCTTGCAACGAATTCGACTATTACAATGTCAGCATTTTTATTGACCTTAACGACTTTAACGTTGTCAACTTGTATCTGCTTTTGCAAGATGCATTGGAAACAGCCCAAAACAATTGCATGCTTATTCTCTAGACTCAGAATTTAATTTATACCTTTTTGCAACTTCAAACACGCTGCAATAAAACATTTGATAGAGCCAGATATTTGTGTTATGCACTGTGATTATCGAGGTGTCACATATGCGTGACAATAGTGGCGAGGACGCTGACAGCAGCCATCAGTGCAGCACCCCTAGCGCTGTTGACACGTTAGTTAGTGATAAATTTAGGTCAATATTATTCTCAGTTAAAGCTCGTATTCACCACCAAGCCACAGGATCCCTCAGCTACCTGCAAGGCCCTCACAGATGTGAAAGTATCTGAGGGGGCCAAAGAGTTGTCCAGGGTACTAAAAGAATACCATATTAGCAAGTCCTATGACAATCACAGCAATCTCAAGTCCATTAAATGCATCAGAGTCTACAACTCGTGTCCCTTTACAGACCCAAACCGCGTAGGTATATCGCGTTTCGAGATCCCTTCTTAGGAGGAAATGGTGATTATTGTTAGACACAACGCTCAATAAGAGAAGTGAAACTGACAAAAAGTTTTATTCAAATAAATTTTCAACGAAATAGCGTGATCTAATGAAGTTTGACAGACATCTGAAGCTAATACCTGAGCATACATTCTAAAACGGATAGAGACGTTCATCGTCCGGTGCTTCATGATGCTTGAGCGCAATTATGTCAATTCCATATATGATTGGTGAATGGTACAACAAAAGATGCCATAGCTGTTCACCAAATTTAACCTTGGAAGCAGATTAATAAAAATAGCATCTTACTTTCACACCGTAAAAACAGCCTTTATCTAATTCAGATACCAGTTCTAGTAGTTCTATGTCCTCTGGCACTTGACCAAGCACACTTTGCATGTATTCTTCCACAGGAGGCAAGAGTCTCGCCTTCTCTTCCTCTGTTAGAGGTGTCGGACTGGGATGGAGCAGATACATAGCCAGCGAGTCCAATGAAGGTTTAAGGACGCAAATTCATGTATGCGATGTGTTCAAACAAACTAAACGCTCAAACGAATCATTTTGTCCTAAGGATGTTTGTGAGTGGACAATAGACTAAAAGTTTTACCTGATACTGTTGCAACTTAAAAACGCATAACTTAACTTAATGCTGCCTTGCAAAGTTGCGTATGCTAGCACACCTCTTCTTGTTATTCCTTGTCTTAAATTTAAAACACAGATATTGTGACCATTAAAGTTATCTTCAATTTTGGGCAAACTTTCTATCAGATCTCAAAAGCCGTTAAAGTATCATACTGGGTGTTTTACTTTGATAGCAATGCAAAATAGCTTTAGCTAGAAACATCTGTTTCTTCATTGATTTATGATAGCGATAGCATTGTCGTTTCCTAGTATTTTTGAATTAGATGCTCTGGCTTACCTAACCTGCAGGTGAAACACCAACGGGCAAATAGAGTGCTCGAAGAGACCAGTGTCACTGTAGCGTCCCGAGACTTCATTTAAGGTAAAAGAAGGCGTAGTACTAGAGCAGAACATATATTCTGGGAACAGAAAAATTGGGAGCTGTTGGCACGGCCCGGAGGCCGATCAACCGGCCAGTGCAATTTGGCCACCTAAGTGACCGAAACTAGCAGTTCGAACAAACAAAGTACTACAAAGCCCCTCTATTCTTTCCAGCGTCGTCTCCAACGCTCACCTCAGTCAGCCTCCCCTGTCAGCCATCACAACCTAATCTGTGCTGTGAGATGCACCCACGAGCTAACCGTCTCAGTCATCGAGATTCGAGCACATGCGTCCTTGTAGTGCCATCAATTCTGTGCAGCACTCGGTGCAGCAAATGCGCATCTCTTAGTCCTCCTCTCCCACGATAATGTGCCCCAATGAAAGATGGGGGTGCGTATCCAAGTTTTCGAATGGGTCAAACACACGCAACACATGTTGTGATTCCTGGCTTTTTGATGCTATGGGATGAACACGAGGATATCGTAGAACCCTGAGCAAATGGGGCGATCAGGCCTCATAGGAACAAAATGCATGCAATCCAAGAGTACGAAGCATAAAACAATGCTATCGAATGGCATCCTGCACATTCCATATCTGTAAATACACATTTTGGCGAATATAGGCAAGTTGCTCAAGAACAGTAGAGAGAGAGCTTACGGGGATGCTTGACCACAACGTCGCTGGTCCCTCTTGGCAGTCTCACTGGACTTAGACTTCATGGCTAGCGTCGCTTCAGTTGGTAATAGCTTCCTTGCGGAACACAAGGGTGAGGGAGATGCCAAAGACGAACGTCGGTTTCAGCCCTTCTGTTATGAGATGTGAGATTCTCCCATCCGTAGCACATACACTTCTTTCACCACCAAAGTTTGCTAGAAGTGGTGTGGGGCAGGACAGAAATCCATCAAAGACGGGTCCGCTTTTCGCTGCCACCAATGTAGTGTCTTGGGGCTTCGCTCAGGGTAAAAGAAGGCGTAGTACTAGATCAGAATACATATTCTGGAAACAGAGGGCTTGGGGGCTGTTGGCACGGCCTAGAGGCCGGTCAACTGGCTTGTACAATGTGGCCACCCAAGTGACCAAACCGGCTGTTCGAACAAACAAAGTATTACAGTCAGTGATTGATTAAGAAAAGGATTACGTGGATGTGATCAAATTAATTATTGGACGCACATGACTATTCTAAATGTGATGCTTTGTACGACGCTCTGCGCAGGATTTCCCATTTGTACACAATGCAGCACTATGGTCAGGCTCTTAACTGACAGCTAATTTAACCCGGAAAACACAAATAGATCGTGATCCAATTTGTAGAAGAAGTCCATGAAAATTTTGCATAAGATCAGCGCAAACCTGGATAATGAGGCTGGTTCCTCTACTGCAAGGGATGAAAAAGCCTTTCTAATGTCCATCGAAACCGATGGTTGGAGCAAAATGGGATCCACGATTGAGATGTGGTGTAGACATTTGCTATTGATGAACTGGTCGGAGGTTGTTCTGCTATGATTTCTGAAGCAGTGTTCATCAGAACACCTAGAACACCCATGACGCAGCCTTGCCAACTTGTGCAGAATGGACAGCTTCCCTGCTCCAACAGGCCTATCGAAAAAAATCTAACAACACAGGAGTACCACGGACCGATAGACGTTGGACACCTTAGTAGATTTGGAAATCTCGAAGCAAATGATGCTTTTAAAGCGTCACCTGGACGTTAACTGCTAAAACTTATACCGAGAAATCGTACCCTGAAAACCAAGTACCCCACCTGTGTCTGTGTAGCGTCCCTGGTCTTCCGCCAAGACGTAACAAGCCGAAAGAATATGGAAGAAAATACGCCGTAAGCACACGGATGCTGTGGCTTACTAGAATGGCTCTGAGATCATGCTGGGAAGCGGGAACACAAAATCCAAAAACCCAAGCGTGCCCATTGTCCAAAGGTTGGTTAATCACAACATCAAATCACTGCAGTTCCTTAATTAACAGTGCCGCCCACAGTTAAATCCCCGCACCAGAATGATCTACATATCTTGTCCATAAGCAACAACAAGCAGAAGGCATAACTCCCAAATCCGACAGAGTTATCGAACAACACCAATAGTTTAGGGAAAAAACGACGAAGGCAGACGAACAGAAAAAATGGCATCCTGTAAAGGCCAGTGAGAAAGCAGATTTCGATTTCGGAATTTGAGCATTAGGATGATAGGAATCAAGGAATTTGATCATTGGTCGATACAATGAAAAAATATAGAGGAAAAAGGGTGATGGAGATTAAAAGTATGTCAGTGGGTCTCCAGCGGCAGCGACCTTGTGGCTATGTACCTCAATTTTGCTGCCGTAGCAAGGTAAAGTCTCGTGAACTCGAATGTGCCATACATTACCACCGTGTTCAACCTGTAAAATCAATTACTCTAAACATTTTTCGTGGTACCCTGAGGAAGTGGTTGATTCCGTTAACAAGCTGACGACTGACTTCAGTGATTTTGACTTCCGACGGTTCTTGACCGGTCTGTTGAGTTATGTAATCTTTTACAACTGGCGTGAGGCGCTGTTTATCTTCATCAGATGGCTGAACAGAAGCTGACAAGCCACCACACATCGGCATCGTCGAGCGCAACAGAAACACCAATCGAAATAGGCCGCCCCGACTAAAACCAACTTCAACAATCTGCGTTAGAGCGCAAATTTGTAAGAATAACATTTCTCACTATGTTTAATTTTATCAAACACTGTATGATAAAGATAACTTTCACGCAGAACTATTTTATTCGTGTCATTAGAGTTGATTAACTATATTAACGTAAAAATATTTCAAAGCATATTTATGTATTGCTGCTTATTATTTTGCTTAAACTATGGCCGCAAGCCTCTTGACGTGTATAAGAATTACTACTGACAGCTATCAAGTTGCCGTCTAGACTTTCACTTCCTGATTTGGAGCAAACGTCGCCTCCAAAATGTAATTCATGTGCATATTTGCTCTACTGGTCTGGACCAATTTCCATTGCAATAAAAATTTGCTAATTAGATAACACGCTTTAAAATGACACACATTTTCGTGTAATTAAGGACAGCTGGTTTGTGCTTTACTTCAAGTCATGGATCATATTTTCTCCTCCCCTTTGTTAACTATAATTTACGAAAGTGTCAATGGTTCTTTTATTTTCAGCTTGTTAGCCCCTGTAGCGTCCCGAGGCTCCCCTTAAGGTAAAAAAAGGCGCAGTACTAGGGCAGAATATATATATTGCGCGAACAGAGGACTTGGGGGCTGTTGGCACGGCCCGGAGGCCGACCAACCGGCTAGAACAAGATGGCCACCCAAGTGACCTAAATCGGTATTTCGAACAAACAAAGTATTACACAGCCCCTCTCTGCTTTCGAGCGTCGTCCCCGACGCTCCCCTCCGTCAGCCTCCCGTGTCAGCCATCACAACGTAATCAGTGCTGCGAGAAGCACCCACGAGCTAACCGTCCCAGTCGTCGAGATTCGAACGCAGCGTGTTCCTGTAGTGCCATCCATTCCGCGTAGCACTCAGTGCAGCAAGTGCGCGCTTCTTGCCCCTTCTCTCCCACGACAATGTGGTCCAATGGAAGATGGAGGAACGAATCCAAGTATTCGAAATGGGTCGAGACACACACAACACATATTGCGATTCCACGCTTAATTGATACCGTAAAAGAAAGGCAAGGGCATCGTAGAAACCTGAGCAAATGTGGCTGTCGGACCTCATAGGAACAAAATGCATGCGATCCAAGTGTGCAAGCATAAAACCATGCAGTCGAATGGCGTGCTGCACATTCCACATCTGTGGATGCTCACTTTGACGAAGAACGATGAGTCACCCAAGGAAAAAAAGAGAGAGCTTACAGAGGATGCTTGACCACAACGTCACAGGTCTCTCTTGGCAGTTCCACTGGGCTTGGAGTCCACGGCTACTGTCGCTTCAGTTGTTAATAGCTTTCCTGTCGAACACGAGGGCGAGGGGGATGTCGAAGATGAACGTCGATCTCAACCCTTCTGTTATGAAATGTGAGGAATTCTCTCATCCGTGGCACATGCACTTCTTTCACAACGCCGACGTTTGCCAGAAGCGGCATGGAGCAGGATAAAATCCAACAAAGTCGGGTCCGCTTTCCGCTGCCACCAATGTAGCGTCCCGAGGCTCCCCTTAAGGTAAAAGAAGGCGCAGTACTAGGGCAGAATATATATATTCCGCGAGCAGAGGACTTGGGGGCTATTGGCACGGCCCGGAGGCCGACCAACCGGCTAGAACAAGATGGCCACCCAAGTGACCTAAACCGGTATTTCAAACAAACAAAGTATTACAGCCCCGTTGCAACAAGTGTGATATTGTTCTTTTTGTCTTGTTATTAGTGTGAATTTCACTGCCAGCCCAGCCCCAAGCACTCCGTCAGTGCGAAGCAATAGGACAGGTGTAAATAATTCATTCTATCAAATAAAGGAGCGAAACGCAGGTTTTACTGACTCTTATTACATACTCAAAGATAACATTTTTAAAAATCATCAAGAACCCATCCTTTTCCAGTTCTAATTTATTCTTTGGGATGTGAATCCGTTTTGCTGTTAGGGTTGGTAAATACATTCGCTTTAAGCTTGTTAAACACTTCTCTGCTCATTCTACTGACAGCTGCTAAGCGCAGTTAATATTGCCTCTCTCAACTTTACATCCACAAGTCTACCCCGTCCACAGATCCATTGGAGCCTGTTGTCACAGTTGTTGTTGAGTTTTTGCCAAATGTGAGAAATATGGGGTTGGGGGGTACCAGGAAAGCGCGCTGCCCCACCTTTAAGCTAGAAAACTTTGACTCTAGAGCTAACTCACTCAAATGATGAGCCACTTTGATCAATAGGCCATTTTTTTACAATAAACGATGTCTTGGGTGTACTTTGAAGCAATTTAAAAGAAAATACGTCGATGGGTTCACCCATGTCCAATGTCATTATTGGACATTCAAATGGATACCATTTTAGATCGCTTCCTGTCTTAACTGTAACAAGAGGTAACTTTTGTTTATGGAATTGGTTGACCCATGCACCCCATCAGTCGACTCTCCACCCACCACTTCAGATTCACGAGACTGCCTCCCTCTTGACTTAAATTCCTTATAAATCACTTGTTAACTTGCTGACAGTCAAGCTACCATTGTGGTTACCATCTATTTGCTCGATGCTGCACTGTACTACGCAAAGGTGTGCAAGCAGTAAATCCTTCCTGAGAGGTAGCTGGGAAAGTCAGGGCTAGTAAAACTGTAAGGGCAGGAATCAGTAGGAAGTTAGGTCTGGTCAAATTTTTACTCGCATTCCTTAGACAACAATCCCTTGTGTACTTATTATTGCTTTTTTTTGGCACTAGCACAGACAGCTACGTGATCACATGCCAGATAACAGGACAGTTGGGAAGTTAAGGTGCGTTTGGAAGCGGTGGTGGTTGGGGCCAGGATTGGATGCTTGACTCGGGGATAATGCCTTTGATAAACTTGTAGTCACTTTGCCTCGCTTTTTTCACAGACTGTGTGTGTTGTAATTTTAATTTGGCTGATAAATAAAGCAATTAACATGTCTCTTGCATTTACTAATTATTAATGCCCTAAAATTAACTGTATTTTCACTTACTTTAATTAGCAGTCGTTCGGCTCCTACTAATAATAATTAAGTAACAAATCCAAATGCTGCACCTACTTAATTACTAATTAAGTAACGAACTACGTGTTTGGCTTAATTGAAGTGGATTTAATCTAAAAAAAACGCAAGAGGTACTTAACACAAGACACTTCACATTAAGAAAAGAAAAAACAAAAATGAACCTCAAGTGTGCGATCTTGTTAATGGGCTCTCAGCCGTGACAGCACTTAATCCCTAGTGGAATGACTGAGTACCACCTCAGGGAAGACACGAGCAGTGTGGTTCCTTTTCCTCATGTAGTGGAAGAGAAAAAAGCGTATTTTGCCAGCTTTAGAAGACAAGCGTTGCAGTTGTTTTCATAGCTATGCTAAAAATAATCGTGACACGCATGACGTCCCTTAAACAGATCACATGTTAAAGCGTACTTTTTGGAATTTACTTTTATTTATTTCCTTTCAAGCAAACTCCATTTAAAAGACCAAAATGGGTGGATAAATGGATTCAGGATGTGTGGATTTAAGAATGGATGCATAGGTAAGGGGTGAGTAAATGGATGAGCTTGGAGATTGCAGGAGGTTTTACTTCTCCCTGTTTCGTAAAGATACGTCATTCCTCGTGCTGACTAGGTCTGTCTGGTTCTGTTGTCAACTCTTCTGCTTACTCTGAGTCATCTGATAGAGATGGATGTCGGGAGGTGAACGACTTCACGCCAACAAGTGCATCCGCAGGGCATCACACGCAGGATGGTCATGTGGCGGTTGAGGTGACGTGGCAGATGCATTTGGGGACAACAAATGACGTGGTTGGTGGTGGTCGTCGTCTCACGAACAAAGGTTCCATTTGATCGACAGTTGGTCAGCTAGTAAATAAACAGTCTAAGGTGAGAAAGGAGACAGACAAATTTGTAGTCGTGGAACCTTCTCACCATTTTACACATTCACGTGCGTGCTATCCACATTCGCAGTAGCCTGACGCAACGGAAGCTCTTGACGTGTTAGGTTTTCAAAGGAGAATGTATTCTTGACGCGCCTTGAAGTCACCTGCTGGCTTTTTTTTTACTCAACGCACTTCACCAACCCGTTCAGAGGTCATAGAACAGGTGGGTTTCTATCGCATCAGTCGGGGGTGACATGCTATATGGGACTCAAAACTCTCAGAAAGCGGCAGATAGCACTGATGGCTATTTTCATCCTCTACTTACACTCCGAGGGACATATACGTGAAAAAAAACATTCGTTTCCGGGAGGCTAGAGGTTTACAGGAGGGCAAAATGGAGGTCCACTGGAGGTCAGCATCCTGTGGACGATCAACTCGCAGGTAGAGCTGGTGCAATTGCTCAGTCCACGAATATGCGTCTCATTGCCTCTAAGCGCCAAGGTACAAAAGTATGGGAACAAAAATAAACGAAACACATGGAATGGTCCCACTTTAGAGGCTGGAAATAGTGCCCGGAATGCTAGTCTCTGATTGGTTAACATTTAGTTCCTTGATGTCTCTACCCCACCCTCTCAAAAATAAACAAATAAATCAGAATTAATTTTGAGATACTATTCTCCTCGCTAGTGTTTTAAACTTCATCAACTTTCAGGCAAAAAAAATGCTCTAACACGCCCACCCAGTGGTTACAAAGGTCAACTCTTAATGGACCTAATTTCAGCCTATTTACGAGATTTGTGAAACCACTTTTTCATTCTTTTTAGTTCTGAGAATAGCTACATTTTTTTACGATTTGTAAATAAAAATACGGAGGTTGATAGACAGGTGTGAGCTCTGTGGGAAACGACATCACACAGCATCCCATGCATCGGATTAATTGCATGATTTCATAGTGTCAGGCTCAAAAAGTGGATTTATTCAGCCTTTAAAGGGCAAATTTTAGTAATAAAGAAAAAAGGGGAACAACAGATGCCGTCTTTTGACTCCCATCACAGTCTTCGGATCGACGTGCGATTGCATGCACGAGTGTATGGCGTGTTAGTGACGTGACAGCTCGCATGAGGGGGCGGTGACACCAGTGCGTCTGCTAGAACCAAGTGCCTAGCAAGGCAGTGTGATTACCACTTCACACGGAGTAGATATCCCCAAGACACAGTTTTGTGTGGGAGGCAGGATGGATTTCTTAAGAGGTTAAACTCTGTTCCACCACAGCGTAGGAGGGTTAGGAGCAGGTGAGACAGGACTGTTAACCCAAAAGTTTTCACCTCTGTAAAGTGAGAGCGCTAAATATGGGATTCTGCAATGGTAGATTCTGAAATAAATGATTTGACAGTATTCCTAATGCTTGGTTAATTTGCGTAGTCTCTAAAATGGTGACTGAGGGAAGAATATGCCTGTAGTCTTCAAAACCTTTTGGAAGTAGGATAAAGGTGTTCATGACCTCAGAAGGCGCCTTCACTTCGAGACTTTGTTAGTTTCCATCTTAAAAATGACCCTTATTCGTTACTGCCTCCTAATTTCCACACTAGAGTCTCCCCTCTCCTCTGATTGGCCAATGTCTCGTGGAGTCTCGGTAACATCGCCTTACCGTCAAGATCCTTTGAGGAGACATAAATGCGCAGTAACCCTAGTCCCCTGTGTACTCTACAAGCGGTAGCTCCAAGGGAGGCAGTAGAAATTCCCTATTTTTGAAGCCTACACCTTCTGGGATCGCAGCAGGCTGGGACCAACATCAGCCCTCCGTGCCTGTTGGGCCATTAACTCTACATTTTTAGGCTCATTCACTCAGTCATGAGGTCAGCCATCCGTTTACCTGCCTCTCCATTCATTTGCGCATGTTGTTTGGTGAGTGCTCACTAAGGTCAGAGCTGTAGCAGGTAAGGTCAACATGAAGGGGTTGAAGGTCACCGAAATTTACAAGCACAAATTCAGCTTTTGAGGTTATCGCTCAATTTTTGATCTACAAAACCCATTCACACATCTGTCAGTGCGCCTAACCATTTAGGCAGTCAGCTAGTCACCACACCATTTTGATTGTCGGCCCAAGTCTTCCATCGCCTCCTCCATCCATTCATCCACCTCCGACTTCATTAAATTACTTTTTTTTAAAGAAACAACTTAAGGAACTGGGAAATCATTTGTGCAAGCAATCTATTTTTGTTTACTTTTGACTGCCTTATGCACCGAATAACAACAACAGTGGGAGAGGCTCCCAGGGGCGCTACCATTTCCCAAGAAATTATTTTACCATTTTAGTATCATAAAAAGAACAAGAAAATGTTGCCGTCTTGGCTACCTATAAGTTACTCCTTTCGATTGTGACACATTGCGACACCGCCTAATTTAATTTTGCTCCTGCATCCACCAAGTGACGACAGCAGAAGAAACTTGAAGAGGCGCCGCCACTGATTAAATCAGCGACTTCAGTAGTATGAACCAACCATAAAGTCGACTTCCAAATATTCGAATGCCTTAGTATTTGTAATTAGCCAATTGTAATACATTGATGAGGGACAAAAGCATCCTTCCCTAAGCGGTAGACATTCACGCCTTCACATGGTAGGAACCAACTAACTTTGTCAACTTAAAAAACCTTTCTTTTTTCGAGACAAAAAAACCTCCCACTCCTTGAGGTACAGTCATACACTTTCATGAGTGATCCTTCTTTCAGCTTCTAAATTAGGAAGGAGTAAGTGAATTATCCCCCATCTATTACACTTCAGCGCCGTTACACACCCACACAATAGAAAAAGTTAACCAAAAGCAGATCTTCTTCACACAAAAAAAGCAAAAAATCTACTTTACCAAAGCAAGGGGAAGTCTGGTAAAATCATGCATAATGAAAAAAAAGCAATCATTTCCATAATACACAGATATGATGTAAGTTAAGGACGGGATAGGGCAGGGGGGACGGAGGGAGGATCGGCGAGAAAATAGAGCAATCATTGGACGAGGAGGGGAGGGATTGGAAGGAGTGAGTAAATGAACGGATCATCTGTCCAGAGCAAAATGATCACGGATCCTCTGTTTCTCCGACTCTGATAGGTCCACTGTGGTCATTAGGTCCGCCATATCCGCGAGCCCCTGCTGGTAGGCTGCGGAACTTCGGCTGGAGGCTAAAAAGGACAAAGGTGAGAGTGGAGTCACAAAATCAGATAGCAAAGTAAGGTGGAGGTGTGCTGCGGGGGAAGAAGGGTGGGGCTTTAATGCATTATACCTGTCAAAAAGTTTCAATTAGGCTATCTACAATCAGATGAGAGCATGGAGACACCCACGTGGTACTCTATCGGCCGCTGCCGCCAGATTATGCAATGAAAGCATGCTTTTGCCTTCTGTCTTTTCTCACAAGAAGGACCATCTAGGAGGGACAGACGGAAAGTGGAGAGGGAAAATTACTTGCTGAGTCCACTTTTCGACTCGGTGTTGCTGTTGAGACCATTTCCCCACTTCGCGCATAACGCGGTCTAGCTTAAAGCCACATATCCACAAGGCATCAGACCCAAGGTAAAAGCTGGACACGCTCCAAGATCACAAACTCCAAGTAAAAAAAGAACAACCAAGTCAATGGACACAGTCACTGACAGGGAATGTCAGAGGAGGATCAAATACTATCACTGTCTGCTCCGAAATTTCCTTGTTTTAATCATTTCAGCCACTGTAGGTGTGACAGCCCTTAGATCAAGGATATAAGACATCCACCCATCTTGCCAATATCAAGCATAATCAATCTATTTGCTACATGCGTAAAAAAACTGACAAAAATCATCCGTCACACATATGTGACGGCGGTGGCAAGCATGATGCTCTATGCAAAAGGGCATTGGACGTGTTCTTTTCCCTTCTACACATATCGAGAAAATATTAACTGGACCAAAAAACCCATTTTATATTGACATTTCTTCATTCACATTGAAAGAAGCGTAGAAAGTGTTATCGCCATCGACTTGGAATTGCATTTCAGTGATTACGCGTGCGAAATCGCATAAACAGGTGTGCGCATGTGTGAATGAGGGCTTCAAAGGAAAGTGTGGTTTTGGCACGTCAGTGGCATGACAAGCATGAGTGGGTGGTGTCACGGCTGCCTATGTGAGAGGTTGCTAGCTATATGGTTAGCTCCACTAGCGCTCCGTAGGTACCAGATATCCTCAGACAACCCCTGCCTGTAAAGGCATGGAAAAAACCTGTATTTCCAGCTCAAAAATTCCCCTCTGACTGAAAATTTACCATCCTACCTACTATCACTCTTCCACTCAAGCTATGAGAATGCAAAAGACGCCCTCACTGAAACAGAGAGCACACATCTAGGCGATGCAACTCACATCTCGACTGCGCAAGCGATTTCGACTCTTCTGGCAAATCCGGCTTCTCCCTCTCCGGCACATCACAAGATGCCGAGGAGAAGTCGTGGAGTCGCGGTGGTGGTGGGCGTTTCGGCACGTTGAAGGATAAGGCTCGATGCGCACTTGCGTCCGCAGGTTGGAGAAAGTTTGGGTTTGGACTATCGCCGTTATCTGCACAACTTTTAACGGGAGCCTTCGCCGATGACTCCAAGGGAGATGGAGATCCGGCGACCTCGTCAAAGACGAATCCGATTCTGGTCTGCCCCTCGGATGACGGCATCGTTTCCGATGAGGCGGCAGGCCAAGCAGAACCCATCGGTACAACCGCAGGTCCGGGTGCAAACTCCTCACCAAAATTCCAGCCTACTCTAGCCATTGTCTTTTTGGTTGCGATTCGGTATTGAAAAGCTAGACGAAGGCAGACGATAGGAGCTATTAAACCTCTTGAGTTTTGCTGTTACGTGAAGCAAATTAACAAGTTAAGGATTTAATGCAACTCTTGAAACCTCTTTGGATGCATCCACAGCCACATAAACGCGTCACCCATCGACTGCCCAAACAGGCGATTCTTGACATTTTTACAGTTACTCAAGTAGTGTGCTCACGTCAAAAGTACAGTCTGTCTAAGAAGCGACAATTTGTTTTACCACAAAAGGCGCTGTTTTAGGTGTTTAGAAGAGAAGCTAGTTCAGCCATACCAAAGGTCTTTAAAACACATGAAATGGCCATCCTTCCTAAGAACAAGGCTTACAAGTCAACAATTCTGAATAATTGCAAAATGCAAAGAAAAAGTTTGATAATGTGCACAAACAACGCTTTAAGTGGGATGAAGCAGTGTGGCCAACTACTGCATGCACACAAATTACACCAGTTAGTAGCCCTCATCACAGGTGAGCTGTGAAGGCTCCGACCCAAGACCAATGTGAAAGCAATCACTGTGACAAGGAAACACCAAGCACCTCCACCCAACCACCCCAACATGCACTTGACAAATTGACAATGGCACTAGTAAAGTGCATGAGGAGCCGCCATTCTCACGACTCAAATAAGCCATCAAAGAGAACAATCTTGGCTACGGTTTCGTCACTTTTCACAATTCTAGAAACTATGTCACCTCACGATGACCTGGTCAGTCAGAAGGTCAAACCAATGGGAGTAAAAATAAGTAGCAAGCACAAACGCAGCATCATGTGAAACACAGAAACTCAGGACTACAAACAAGGGAACGTTAAACACTCTCCATTTCTAACTGATCAAGGAATGGGGGAGACAAAACCTAGTTACGAGATAACCACTCAAGAAAATGCATCGACAAGGTGGTCTAACTAGCAAGCACGACAAAACCAAGAGTTCAAGCACTTTCATGAAGAGCGAAACATTCTGACGAAGTATCAAGCAAGGAATCGTGACACCTAAAAGTAACTGCAAAGGCCCGTGCACTGACCATCACTCCATCAACCCACTCTCCCAACTTTCGGCCCAACAGTCCTATCGTTCATTCAGCAACCAATTCTTGCATCCACTCACACTCACATTTACCTGCTTTTGTCTCATATTTGGCTATTCTTACACCTCTCCATGACACAAGTACAATCGTTCAATGCGGACTGACAGCACTACTGCATCACATACCCGACTTGAAAACTACAAAAACTGTCTAGCACACACACACACACACGAACAAAAAAAATCTGTAGCCACACCAGCACCTCGAAGCTATTTTAAGCAAGCACTTCAAGTGACACTTAGGCAGGCATCAAGTGGAAGCCATCTTGAAGCCCCAAAGGACCATGCATCGGGCACATTTCCTCGTCTGCATTCATCCCTCATCTAACTGTCCAGCGATGCACACCTTTTGTTAGGTTGATGAATCACACACTAAAGCTGTCCGCGGTCCTCACTACCACAGCCATGTAGCATTGCGATACCTCGCACTCGTTTCTGCCACCAAGCATAGTGAGAATGTTGCGTTAGATGACAGCAGATAAAGCATTGTATTCTTGTCTCGCATCAACCAAAAAGCGAAAGACTTGTCAATTAGCTATGATCGAACCTTGTCGATCAAAATACGCAGACAAGTGCCGTCAATATGCGGTTATACCAGACTTGTGTAAAAAAAGTTGCCATTTAACTGGAATAAATTGCAAAGTCTGATGGAGAAGTTTCAAAGTACGCTCAAGACAAGGGAATTCTGAAGAGTCCATAATTTGGTACTCAAACACAAGCTTTTCATGCTAGACAGGTGATAAGATGCCATTAATAGGCGAAAGTAAGACGACACTCAATCTGGCACAGAATTACGAGAAACAAATATGCATGTGATTTTCACTCTCAATTGCTCAGACCCAAGCTCAAGATTTAACCGACGATAGTTGTAAACGACCATGCGTCTATACTTCCATGCATCTATACGAGTTTAAAATGCGAAAAGACGGGTGAGTTAATAGTGAAAGTGAGTCGAGCCCCGCAAGAGCATCAAATTGTGCCACCTATCTTAATTCCGAACAACGTCAAACAAAGTTCCGAATCTGTGGACTAGAATAATGGTCGAAAAATTATGGGGTCAAAAATTCTCTATGAAAAAAACAAAGCTGGGTGCAATGCAGCAGTTCGTAAAATGCAAATCGCTGCTTAAATTTTAGTAAAAATAAAAAGGATTTTTGAGTATTTTATTCGTCTTGACCGCTTAAGTTACGGCTGTGTAAAATAATATGAAAAAAAGCCACCTTTTGCCCTAGTAAGAAGTTATTTCCCCAACAAAGCGCACATTGTGAGTAAGCAGTGGTATTAGTGTTGCCAAAACGAGCTAAAATCAATTACACAGTCTAATAATATCACTAAAAATATGACGTTGTTTACGACTAGGCATGCCAAACAAAAACAGAGACAATAGGACATTGTAATACAAATGTAACCAGCCACTCATTAAAGGCAAGATATCGTGATAAGAGTGTCGCAAGTTTAAGCTTCATTTAGGCTACGTTTGACCGCTTTTAGAGAAACACTCACATTTAACCGACATGCCAAATGCACAATTAATGCTCTGAATAATTCAAAACACAAAACATGACTAAGCCTGCAGTCTAAATGTCGCAAATTTGCCACCACAAAACCGACATACTGAACGAAAATGGCCTGTACAAATGAGAACAAATCTAAGAAAGTACACCGGAAAAACCACCGACACGAAAAGCCCTACACTCACCAAGGTTCAAGATTGAAATGAGCCACTCGGCCTAGAATTTGCGCAAAGCAACTGAGCAAGTGATGTCATAAAAGCACTAAAATCTCTACTGCGTACAAGCCAAAATAAATAGGTTCAAAACTAAAACTTTGTTTATTTACTTTATTTGTTTCTTAAAAATTGACTAAACAATGCCTAAGGTGTGTGCCTAAATTTAAGTTCAAACGATTTTTACTTTTTACTAATTGAATTTTTCATTATTATTAGAAAAAAACAATACAGTTTTAAACAGTTTTTTGTAATTTAGTTTGCAAAACGCAAAAGTTTACTAGAACAATACACGTTTTATTTCAAAAAGCAATTTGGGAAGTGGAAGTCGATCAGTTGACACCAAAAGAAAGAGAGAGGGGGAGTCGAGTTTCTGTGTGCCACTAAATCTGACGTTCCACGAACACATTGCGCTGCGTAAATATGGTGTAGCGTCCCGAGGCTCCCTTTAAGGTAAAAGAAGGCGCAGTACTAGGGCAGAATATACATATTCCGGGAACGGAGGACTTGAAGGCTGTTGGCACGGCCCGGAGGCCGACCAACCGGCTAGAACAAGATGGCCACCCAATTGACCTATACCGGTAGTTAGAACAAACAATGTATTACATATGGGGTATTCAGCACTGAGCAACCAATTCAAGCCAAGAAACGGCGTAATACACTGTTTGTTCAGACTGCTGGTTTCGATCACCTGGGCAGCCATATTGTACGTGCCGGTTGACCGGCCGCGCCAACAGTTCCCAAGCCCTCTGTTTCCAGAATATGTATTCTCATCTAGTTGTAATACTTTGTTTGCTCGAACTGACGGTTTGGTCACTTGGGTGGCCACATTGTACAAGCCAGTTGACCGGCCTCTAGGCCGTGCCAACAGCCCCCAAGCCCTCTGTTTCCAGAATATGTATTCTGATCTAGTACTACGCCTTCTTTTACCCTGAGCGAAGCCCCAAGACACTACATTGGTGGCAGCGAAAAGCGGACCCGTCTTTGATGGATTTCTGTCCTGCTCCACACCACTTCTAGCAAACTTTGGTGGTGAAAGAAGTGTATGTGCAACGGATGGGAGAATCTCTCGAATCTCATAACAGAAGGGCTGAAACCGACGTTCATCTTTGGCATCTCCCTCACCCTTGTGTTCCGCAAGGAAGCTATTACCAACTGAAGCGACGCTAGCCGTGAAGTCTAAGTCCAGTGAGACTGCCAAGAGGGACCAGCGACGTTGTGGTCAAGCATCCCCCGTAAGCTCTCCCCTTGCTATTCTTGAGCAACTTGCCTATATTCGCCAAAACGTGTATTTACAGGTATAGAATGTACAGGAAGCCATTCGATAGCATTGTTTTATGCTTCGTACTCTTGGATTGCATGCGTTTTGTTCCTATGAGGCCCGATCGCCCCATTTGCTCAGGGTTCTACGATATCCTCGTGTTCATCCCATAGCATCAAAAAGCCAGGAATCACAACATGTGTTGCATGTGTCTCGACCCGTTCGAAAACTTGGATACGTACCACCATCTTTCACTGGGGCACATTATCGTGGGAGAGGAGGACTAAGCGATGCGCATTTGCTGCACCGAGTGCTGCACAGAATTGATGGCACTACAAGGACGCATGCGCTCGAATCTCGATGACTGGGACGGTTAGCTCGTGGGTGCATCTCACAGCACAGATTAGGTTGTGATGGCTGACAGGGGAGGCTGACTGAGGTGAGCGTTGGGGACGACGCTGGAAAGAAGAGAGGGGCTGTGTAATGCTTTGTTTGTTCAAGCTGCCGGTTTCGGTCACTTGAGTGGCCAAATTGCACTGGCCGGTTGATCGGCCTCCGGGCCGTGCCAACAGCCCAAAGCTCTCTTTTTCCAGCATATATGTTGTGCCCTATTACTACGTCTTCTTTTACCCTAAAGGAAGTCTTGGAACGCTACAAATAGGACTTCAACTATCTGGGCTCTTTAATGGTTTACGGTTTTGGCGTTATTTAAATTTGGTCGACGCTGCTACTGGTGTAGTACTTTTGACGCTCCCAACTTTTAACTTTGCCTCTAGTAACGTGAAACTGATCGACGAAGTACAGAAAAATAAATCATGTGGATACATTTTGAGGGCTTTTGATTTATGGTTGTTTCAAAGAGCAGATCCATAAACTTTTATTCCGGGCTCCAAGAGCTTCAGGATAATTCTAGCCACTGGTTTTGTGTATATAACAAATTTGCTAGCTGAATAGGTACCAACAAGGGGTTGAATGTGAATTGCCATTCACCTGAGACATGTAACATAAACACACGCTGCGACAGAGAAACAAGTTACTTTAAAAACCCACCCTCTGGTGACTTGGTCATGTTAACAGGGAAAGCGCGTTATACGTTGCTTGCAGTAACAGCCTTAGTACAAGAAGATCACAAACGCTTTGTTTAAATTTCGGGCAAAATTTGTTTTTTATGACACGCTTGATTTTAACTGACCCGTTTACTCCTGCGAGTTCTATGCGGCTTGGAAGTACCTTTACACTATTTTTTTCAAGGTGCTGATACAATCACGTAAGCAATAAACGTAAAGGCTCTTTTCCCCATTCGCCAACATTGTTAACATGTTTTGCTACCTAAGAGCTATTGCAGCGTCCCGAGGCTCCCCTTAAGGTAAAAGAAGGCGCAGTACTAGGGCAGAATATATATATTCCGGGAACAGAGGACTTGGGGGCTGTTGGCACGGCCCGAAGGCCGACCAACCGGCTAGAACAAGATGGCCACCCAAGTGACCTACACCGGTAGTTCGAACAAACAAATTATTACAGCTATAATGAGCAACTCACCAAGTGCGCTACACAGTTATCCGTTTTGGGCCTCCTGAAGAGAGAAACAAAGTCAGAGGTAAGACCTCAACCCTGACACCAAAGTTATTTATAAGAATTAGACGAAGAGTTCCGAACTGTACAATGCAAAGACTACTTCTCAACGCCTAGTGCTAGGGAAGATTATTCTGAAGGCATAAGTATTATCGGATGTCGATGTTGTGGCATTTTCATTAACAACTATTGACAAATAAGTTGTCAAAAGAATTTTAATTTATGCACCTTTTTGGTTATGAATAAATAAGAATCAAAACAAGCCCATTTTTATTAATCGAAATTTTGGAGGAAAATAAAAGGCTTATTCATCAACATTCATGTCCTCTGTTGGTAAAATTTTGTCAAAATACGTTTACCTCTTACAAAACAAATCTTTTAGCTCAACCTATGCAATGCACCTGTGTATTTTTCTCTCTTTTCTTTGTATTAACCAACGTTGTACCTCTAACGTTGGCGCCGATTAGTATTCATCGGATTTTTGTAATGCGGTGGGATGCTTCCCGGTAGGGCAGCGTCATGCGGCCTTTCTTTGCAGTGTTTCCGGCATTTAAAGCCATCACTGGCAATTGAACAGAAACGTTGCTTGTCCGTTCTCTTGAGCCGTTTCGATTCTAAGATTCTAGACTATGAAAGATACTGCTTTGCACTAAGAAGTGTCAACGAAACGTAGGTTTTCGATCTTGACATCTGATGTCCTCGCAGGCTGGCGCGTCCATTGACATTATCGGAGAAGATTCTCTATAGCCATTTGTCAGACCCGAAAACGAAAGATATAGCGCGCGGATCAAGTTACTTGAATCTCTCTCCCGATCGTGTTACAATGCAAGATGCAACGGCGCAAATGGCCATTCTGCAATTCATGTCCAGCGGCCTGTCCCGTGTTGCCGTTCCTACCACCGTTCACTGTGATCACCTGGTCGTTGCTCATAAGGGTAGTGACAAGGATCTTTCCAACGCTGTTACTTCCAACAAAGAAGTCTACGATTTCCTCTCCTCTGCTTCCGCTAAATTCAATATCGGATTTTGGCATCCAGGATCTGGAATCATCCATCAGGTTAAGCGAATCCTTATTTCTACTCTTCTTTCCTAGATAATGCTAGAAAATTACTGCTTCCCAGGGGCGCTCATAATTGGAACTGATAGTCACACACCAAATGGTGGTGGTCTGGGAGGTTTATGTGTTGGAGTGGGTGGAGCTGACGCTGTTGACGTAATGGCAGGTCTAGATTGGGAGCTAAAGTGTCCCAAAGTCATTGGAGTTGAGTTGGTTGGCAAACTGTCCGGCTGGACGTCGCCCAAAGATGTGATTCTCAAGGTGGCGGGTATTTTGACTGTAAAAGGAGGCACTGGAGCTATTATTGAGTACTTTGGACCGGGGGTAGAGTCTATATCATGCACAGGAATGGCGACAATCTGCAATATGGGCGCGGAGATCGGTGCTACGACCTCTGTGTTTCCCTTTAACGATAGAATGGTGGATTTTTTGAGGGCTACTGGCAGGAAAGATATTGCTGATCTAGCAAGCAAGTACAAGGTGAGTTGGGCAACCATGATTTCACAAAAGAACCCCATTTTTATGTTGATTTTTCCACTTAATTTTTTAATTCTCTTCCTGGGGTATTTGAAGCTGTGCATTAGATACTGGTGATGCCCAAGTCAAATCGGAACTGTCAAATTTGGTGAAAAGGAAGAGGCGAATCTCAAATGCTAAGAACTGCACTTATTTCTTGCGATAGGCTTCTAGTATGTCAATATACTGACTATGTAACTCCCGAACAACAGCGTCAGTATCGAAAGCATTGCCATTTTAACTGAACCATTCTCTAGGAGTCCGCTTCAGTTCATTATTGATGTTGGGGTGTTGGGTGAATGTTGCCAAGAGTGACTACAGAAACCGCAGGCTGGGCACGAATCACTGTATATAGATTCACAATCGGCGTACGGATCTACAATTGATTGACCCTGAAATGTCTACATTCACACCGCTTAGGTGTCTTACCGTTAGACAACTGAGCTTCTCATCTTGCTGTGCTTGGAATCTTCTATAGGTGTTTGCGAGTTTTGCGCTTTATTCACCATTATTGCTCGTCATAGGGCTGTCTTGTCATCACTGCCTGTAGTATTGCCAGGATAGCATTCTACTCAATGCTCTTAAAGCTAGATGCTCTGGTTCAACCTGAACTCTTCCTCCAGCTCCCAGAATATTCATTGTTAATTAAGCATGAGCTGTTCGATTCCTCGATTTTACTTAAGTTGTAATTTAATCGAATCGAAAAGTTCCATCTCTTGATTCCATCATATTACTGTACATGCGCCAAATGAGCATCTTCATTTCGTGTATGTCTACCCACATCAATTGAAACTTCTTCTAGCACCCAGTCTTGACGCTGTAACTCTGAGGCAGTTGTTGAAGATCTCAGTATTCTCGTGCTCCTAAAGGTTGGAGAGGGTAGATATTTGGATGAATTGCATGAATTGGTTAGGAATGATACCATGCCTTTTCGCTCTTTTCCTCTAAGTCTCCATCTTTCTTGAACTGTCTCTTAATTGGTTGGGTTTCAGATGGTTGGATAGGGGAAGGGTGAGTAGGGGGATGAGTGCGTCAACAAGTAGCTGAGCAGACGAAAGGATGGATGCATGCCAAGTCGATGGGAATCTTGATTCTGGCGTTTTTTGCGAGTTCACTTTTACTCGTTTTTGTGGTCTTTGTTTCCCTCTAGAGCAAATTGCTCTCGCCTGATAAGGGATGTGTCTATGACCGTGTCATCAAGATTGACTTAGGCGAATTGGAGCCTCATCTGAACGGACCCTATACACCCGATTTGGCTCATCCCATCTCGAAGGTACGCCTCTGTTCATTTGTGTATGTCCCAGTTTAAGCAGTTTTCAATAGCCCTATGTCAACCTCCGAGAGAGGAGGAGATGAATGACAAGTTCTTTTCCTGTCTTTGAAAGTCATACAACGAAGTTTGTTAGTCTGTTAGGCGTCTCATCTTCTTGCCTTTCGTGATAGTCATGTGAACGATGTTTTACACAGTTTTCCAACGTTAGAAATGTGTGTACGTGTATGAACTCGTCCGCTTGACTGGTAGATGATGAGAAGTGAAGGTCGGCGGTTCAGCAGGTGATCGCCTTGTGACGCTGTAGTCTCATTTTAAATTCATAGTGGATTGCCTTGAGGCTTGCTAAAGTCACTTCTTGTTACCAGCCTTTCATGAAACTAGTTGACTCAATAAGGCTCAGGCTAGAGAGGTGTTTGGTGGAACGCGAGTGAGGTTAACCAATGAACGATCGACGATTTAGGCGGGAGGTTCTCTCCTTGCAGGCAACTTTATTGTCGCGCTCTACTACCTGCGACAGGTCTAAGCTAAGACCAGGGTGATCGATAATAAGGTTGAGGCAACAGCCGCATCAGGGTTTGAAGGTGTCACTATGGTGTGCGTACGCAAACCCGAGAATTGCATCGCGTGGAATAAATGATCAAGCGCTAGAAGGGATCTTTCAACCAACGCTTTCATACTACTGAGGTGGTATTTGAGTAGATTTCCCATTTTAAGGTGTTGGATAAGTTGCCTGGAACTCAAGAGTTGCATGATCCCTAGTTCGTGTGACTTCGTATTTAATACCAGTAAAGGTTACCTAATGTGTGGATCTGCAGGTACCTTTATTGTCAAACTATGAACGAGTTAAGGAACCGCTATAGAAATTTCATAACCCCGGAATGAAACTCAATTCAAGGTGGAGTTGAAAGAGCTTACCCTATACATATTGGTTAAAAATGGCATTTTTTGCTTTTTTGGAGGAACATGGCATATCTTTGAAGTTTTGAAGGGCTGAAAAGCTGTGTGCAAGTTGGCTCGCTTACCACCTTGAAATGCTTTTGTGAGTAGCGTACAGAAGTTTTAAGAGGCCAAATGCAGAAAGTCATGGCACCAGATTGTGATCCGAGTCTCAAGCGACTAGGAGGGTTTGGTTATTGCATTGCAAAACTATCCATGCCTAATCACTCTTCCCTCTCCTCTCTCCTAACAGCTGAAATCGGATGCTGAAGCAGCGGGTTGGCCAATGGAGATCTCGGCAGGCCTGATAGGCTCCTGCACTAACTCCTCCTATGAGGACATGGCCCGCGCTGCGAGTGTGGCGCGACAGGCGCTGGAGCACGGCATCACCAATGTGGCAACAAAACTCATCGTGACTCCAGGTAGTGAGCAGATCCATGCGACGATTGAGCGAGACGGATTGGCTGATGCATTCAGAGGAATTGGAGGTTTAGTGCTTGCCAACGCCTGTGGACCCTGTATCGGTCAGTGGGATCGCAAGGTGAGTTGGGTCTGAATAAAGTCGAATTTTTAAGTAATTTGGTGGTCGGCTAGAAGTCTGAGTAAACCGTGGGTCGATTTCGGGAGGATTTCGCTCTACACATTAATGCTTCTAGTCAGTACATGGACTCGAAATGGATGGAGAGTTAGCTGTTCGGTTTGTTATTATCGGTATCAGTGTGTCAGCTTGCCTTCAAACCCAAAAATTTTTCCATATCTCATTTACTTCTTACCTTTTCCCATTCTCACACCGGATGGTGCGCATAGGATAAGAAGCGTGGAGAACCGAACACCATTGTGACATCGTACAACCGTAACTTCACTGGCCGAAACGACGCCAACCCTGCCACTCATGCTTTCGTGGCTTCACCGGAGGTAGTCACTGCTTTGGTGCTGGGTGGAAGTTTGGGCTTCAACCCCCTAACCGATGAGCTGACGGCTGCAACTGGGACGAAATTCAAGCTGAAACCTCCAGAAGGTAGGGTTGATTAAATCTGACTTGTGATAAGCACAATGATGCCTGGAGGGATACGGGTACTTTGATGGTCAAATGGTTGGACTTGAGGACAGATGGATAGATAGTTGACTGGTTGAATGAGTGGAATGCCAGAGGGCTGAGTGAACGAATGAATCTGTGGATGGATGGACTATTGCCGCGTTAGGTTGGATGGTCAAGCGAAATAGATTGATGTGTCAATGACTGATGGCTTGTCTGATAGACGGGTGGATGGCAGGATTCATTACTTCACTCCCAACTCACAGGCGATACTCTGCCTCGCAACGGTTTCCAACGCGTTGATCCGCACTTCCAGTGTCCGCCCGCAGATGGTTCCCACGTGCAGGTGACGATTTCACCAACCAGCGATCGTCTCCAGGCCCTCTCTCCCTTCGCACGGTGGGACGGCAACGACCTCATCGATATGCCAATACTTATTAAGGTGCGCGGCAAATGCACCACCGATCACATCTCTGCTGCTGGACCCTGGCTCAAGTTCCGGGGCCACCTGGACAACATATCCAACAATATGTTCATCGGGTACATCAGTGTTGCATCCATTTCGGGTTCATCCATCCGGCAACCCTTCTATCCGCGGCCCAATATGGCACGCAGCCCTCATCCGATCACCAAGCCTTAGCAAATCTATAAATCATTCTGTCAATCAGATCCCCATTGACCCAGGAGACCATTTAGCGTCTTCTCCTTCCAACCAATGAGCTAAGCCATCCGACCAATTAACCAATCAATCACAGCCAATAAATCGATAAGTTAGCCAATTGGGAAGTAAGCTAGCTCGTAAACCAATTGAATACGCAGCCATCCAACCAATCAACAACATTTCTAATCAGCCCATCAATTAGTGAACCATTTTTTCTCTATAGGGCAGTGAACAGCGAGAATGGAGAGGTGAACCGGGTGTGCCACCGGCCTAGCGGAGAGTGGGACACGGTGCCAGCAGTGGCACGGCGGTATAAGGCTGAAGGAGTGCCCTGGGTGGTGATAGGCGAAGTAAACTACGGTGAGGGCAGTAGTCGCGAGCACGCCGCTCTCGAACCGCGTCATCTCGGAGGTCGTGCGATCATTGTCAAGAGCTTTGCGCGCATTCATGGTAAGGCTTTGCTCCTCAGCCTAGCTCTGTTGAGTTTTCCAATTGGTACATTCGTTTTCTATCCTGAGCCCATTCTTCTAATCGCCTTCTTATCTCATGGTTAGTCAATTTATTTTTCCAGCCCTGCGATAATCTGTTCCCGGCATACCCCTTTATCTGCCCAAAATCCGCTATATTTACATCCACCACGATTCCATCTAATGTTAACGCGTTTTTTTCTGGCGATAACTCCGTAAATATCTGTCTACCTGCCTGTTTATTCGAGTCAGTGTGATGAACTAGTGTTTAGGTGAAATGGTGAAATGCTGATTGGGTGAATGGGTCTGTGATTGATGGATTTTTGGGCGATAGCATGGATTAGGCGTGACTACATGGATGAGCTCATCTTTGCAAAGCTAGATGAATGGGTGATTGAATCTATGGGTCAGGGCAGGATTATTGGATGAATGGACCGTCAACAGTAGGAATGATGCGATTGACTTTTCGCGTCATCTGGTTTGATGTATCTGCAAATGCTCTTGGCTTCTTGCGAAGTCATCTGTTTGACTTACTTCTTTGGCTGTTCGTGGCACTTCTTGGCAAATACCGCCGTTGCTTTATTGCTTTTTTGCAGAAACTAATCTAAAAAAGCAGGGCATGCTTCCACTGACCTTCGTGAACCCCGACGACTATGACAAGGTTCAGCCCTCGGACAAAGTTTCGCTATTGGATTTGAAAAGTCTCGCTCCTGGCAAGGTCAGTGCTTTAGTCTCACAGTCCTCACAAACCCTTTCTATTTATCGATGCGGGTTACTTTTCTAACAAAGATGCTAGGCTCTAGCTGCTCTTGTAGAAAGGCTTATCTTTCGCTTTGAGATTGGTCCACTGTCATTCTGTTCTGCGCCCTTTCGATCTCATGAACACTTAGAATAGCTAAATTACTCTTAAGCGGCGGTTATCTTACCACCAAAGTAGAAGACAAGGATGCTTATCAGGGCTTTGACTCGATGTTGAACAATTCTACAACCCCAAAAGAACAGTCGCATTTCAACGTCCTAGATATTTCTTTTTGGAATTTGAATTCTTGGACATTCTGGGGTAATTTTCAATTTGCACTACTTGAGCCCCTCGTAACAGACCAGCATGGCTAGGCAACTATCACTACATGCATGTAAGGCCAAGCCCATTCAAAACGATGTAAAAATATGAGAGTGGCGACCATCCAGTAATTCCAGCAGCCCATCCAGCAGGTACGATGCCGTGTGAGTACCTGCAACCCCAAAAGATGTTCTGATTGCGATTTCTTTGAAATTTTTAGTCCCATAGATAGTCCACCAACATTCTAGAACATCGCGTTCCCGCTCAGCCCCTCTCTATGTGTATATGTCCTTTAAAAGTACCATTACCACAAGGTCAAGGCCAATTAAGTATCTGACTATCTTCGTTATTCAGCTAGCTGTCAAGTACGCCAACGCCGCATTCTCTTACCTACTCATGTCCCATCCCTACCGTGTTCATTTATTCATCTTCATATCCCCCATCAGCCCTCTGTTTGGTCACCCATTCCGTCCTTCATTTCTTCCAGTTTAAATGTCTTGAGTATCTCCTAGGGCAGTCGCCTACTCCTCTTTTTTCCTTCACGGCGGTCTAACTTCACCATTCGCCCTTTTAGACGGTGCGATGTCGACTGACTCACGCCGACGGTTCAAGTGAGGAAATTGAGCTTACCCACACCTTTAATGCCAACCAGCTGGGGTGGTTCGTCGCCGGCAGCGCCCTCAATCACATGAAAGAGACCACGTCTTGCCATCATCAATGAAAAAAACCTTCCCATTCCTCGCCGCTTCCTCCTTCTAGTGGTAGTTATTTCCCCTTCTTTACCTCCCTTTCTGCCCTAGAACTGTCATATTTGAAATTGTGGCTGATTTGTACTTCATTATTTATTTGCCTTTGACTCAAATATATCACAATTAACCACTTTTTCACACATTCATTGTCATCCTAAATTGGTGGTACTTCTTGCATTAGGTTGGTGCATTTTGTGACTGAAAACACTAGGTTTCTTGAGGAGTCAACTCAATCATGGAAGGTTTGACATCCCATTTATGTCAAAAAGCTAGGTGCTGTCGATTACCTGAACTGGCTTTGTTGTCGGGCTTATTCCTCTGGAAGCATTACCTACTCTGCACTACCACTTCTGTGGACTAGTCACATAAATTTTGGCAATATGGGATTGGGAGTTCTCCTTTTTCTCAAAAAACTAGTCCTTAATTTGAAAATAGTTAAAAATTGGTGGATCTCATAAGTCAATTCTGATTGGTGGGAGTTCCCGCTACCTGATTGGTTAATTTTCGTTCCATCAAGTGGGATTCAATTGACTGATTTGAAGGATGCGCAAATTTGTAGGACAAAGTGAATAAATTTATCAAATTAACAAGCATTTGGGTTCTCAATTGTGTGGACCTGCTTGCCAAGAAGCACTACGACTTTTTCACCGAAAAGTGGTCAGCTTAGAACTTCTCAGCATTCTTGCGGTTGTTCCGCAAGCAATGGCTCAGTTATAGATGAGATAGGAATATGCTCCACGTCAGTGGTGGCTGCAGTTGAACTCGGTCCTAAGAGACAACTGTCCTTAATTCCATGGCTGATTGCAAAACTCTAGCTCCACAGAAGGAGGGTACCTCCCGCAGATGGCTGAATTATAAGGGTTAAACATGCCGTCCACCTTTGGCCAATATCCCGACCTCATGTTCTGTGAAAGTGGTGTTAACAAATAAAGTGACATAATGTTTGAACCATTGGGAAAGTTCGACTATGGATCTGCCCACGGTACCAGAATTACGGCATTGGTTGAGAGAACAGACGATACCTCCTCAGAATCTCTACCAGCTGAATAGATCCTAGGTAGATGTGTGGGCAGTGATAGAATGAAAATAAAGTGGCAATGAGGAATGAATGCAATACGTTAACTCCATGTACCATTTTCGGGTTCGACTTTGGATAAATAAATCTGGTTTTACGCCAGCTTCCCCTTTTAATGCTAATCAAAAACAGGACGAAACTCTGGATGCAGTGAAAGTAACGAGCTGCACCGATGACATTGAGATGGAATACTTCCTCACAGGCACGTCCCTTGAGTCGTGTTGGTGGTCAGGCTCTTCTGTATGTCCGTGTTTCTATTCTGGCTCATTGCGATATCAATGAAAACTTAGAACGATCCACACTTTCGAAACATTTTTCTCGCACGTACCTGCAACCATTTTGCAAAACTCCAAGGCATTGTATTGTATTAAAGTTTTTGACTTTTGGATTTGCTGCAGAATTACTTTGCGGTCCATAAAAACCCACAATGATTCGATTTTGATGTCAAACCCGCCTTTTTAAATATTTTCCGCGGGCATGATGAACAGGTTTAGTTGCATTAAAGTCCACTGAAAAAAGAAATACTACCAAACAAAATCAGAGTGCTTTCAATCCTAATTATTTTGTTTTAAGCGTCACCTCTCTAACGGTACTATGGTTACATTGGCCAACCGATCACAATTTGACACCTCGATCCATTCATTTCAATGGTGAAGGCAAGAAATCTACATTTTTTTTCACTATATTTTGCGGGCTTCATTGCCTTATAACAAAACAGTCTCATTTGCTGTACTGGCGGATTATGCATTGGCCGACGAAGTATCCGCAGCGGTAGTCTCCCGTAGCGGAGGCGTAGTATCGGGCGTTGTCTTTCGCTGCCTCAGGTTTCAGCCCCGCGCCGTAGGCGACACCTTTGCAGTCTATGGTACTGACGGGACTATCTACCAGACACTTGGCATAGTAGGCCTGTGGGAATACCGGTAAGAGGGGGATAAGCAGTCAAAAATGCAAATCGGACCGCGTACCTCGCCCGTGTGCGGGTGAGGCAGCCGTCCGACTTTCGGCGTGCGTCCTGAATCGCGGGTGGGAGCTGCACCTCGGCACGGTCGTGTCCGTTTTAGTGGACGGTCGGGGGGAAAGTATTCATAATTTTAAAGAGAATTCTCAAAATGGGTGAATTTAGCCTAGTCAGTGGCGTTTGTGAGCAAAAGCACTTCGAAAATGGAGGAAGTGTCTCCAACAGGGCATTAACCTATATCATGAACAAAATCTCTGAAGTGAGTATTTTAGAACTCATTTGGTTGTTAAAATGGAATAAGAGCTTACATTCTGAACAAGCGTTGTGTTGAGCTTTTGGAGGACCCGAGTGTACCAACGTGGAGCGGGCGCACTGTCGTCACTAGCCCCAACAACAGCCACCAGGAGGGTGAGAAGGAGGTGTACATTCGCGGGGTTCAGATGTCCCTTCGCAGCGAACATTTTTTTGCCTTCTCTTAACGCGTTTCAGTGCGACATCTCTTTTGGGTGTATTTATAAGCTCAAAAGTAAATACACAAACGGATCCCATTGTTACTTCCTCAGACAGTGTTTACAGCAAACAGAAAGGGAATATCATAAATTTTGCTATATTTGATCTCCTTCTTTCTACAGTAAGCAAAAGTTTCCTTTAAAATAAATCAAGAAGGTCAAATAAAACTGATTGTAGTGCTTGGATGGGTTACAATGTTTGCCCTTCCAGTTCTTACCTATTGCCAGAGAGGTGCTGGATTCGTGTTCCAACCACTTCCAAGCCTAACTGTCTAATTATTTTAATGAAATACTTTGTTTGGGTGGGCGCGTTGAGCTACGCGGACACTTCGGTCCCCGCAGATTGCACCTCTACTTGGCTGCGTGGCTTCCAGGCCAGTTCGGTAGGCTCTCAGTCCCTTCGTGTGTCGGTAATATATTTTCCGCCATATTGCCGCGATTTTATGGGACTTCAGAGAAGACCAAAACACTATATCATGCTTGGGAACCAGAAAATTATCTAAAATGTTGACGAATAAGTAGATACTAAGGATGCGAGATAGGTGATCAGTTCCATAATCTTCAAAACCAACCATCTAGCGACTGGTTTTACCAATGTCTATCATGTTAAGTCCCTCCTGAGAACGAAAAAAAGTCATGTTGCTAGAGTAGAACATCTGTTGCTGGAGTGCTGACGAGCTGAGGACTACTAGCATGGCCCGGAGGCCAATCCACCCAGCGAATGTACAAAGGCGGAGGCAAAATGCCTACGAAATCCAAAGGAATCAAAGTATTATGCAGCTCCTCTCTCCTATGAAGCGCCATCCTTGGCACTCTCCTTGGTTGTCCTCTTGCATTAGTTGTCACAATGTACTCGATAATGTAAAGAAAAAGACGCAAAAGTCAACCGCATCAGTCATCAGGTTTTCAGGCAACTGAAAGGACACTGTGTGCAACGTCACTCATCCCCCGTGGCAATTCTGCTGGATCTGAGGTTTCGTCCAGAACGGAATCTGAAGTGGAAGACAAAAAAGTGTCCAGGCCATCGCTCCAAGGAACACGAAACTAAAAGCAGGGGTTGGAGCATTTCCGTAAGGATAAGGTCTCACGTCTGGTCCGACTTGTCATGCTGTTTTCACTTCAACGTTGCCCTGTTATATCTACCTGGATTCTACCCAGCTAGCAGAAGTGTGGCGGAGGTGTTGTGCGTTAATTTTATTGGTAGTTCCCTAGAAGTACCGTCGACAGCCCTATAACCAACTTTTCCAAATGGTTCATGACTAGTGTCGCTTCAATCTTGGAGACCTTTCCTGTGCACCAAGAGACTAGATGTGGTCGCCAAAGGCAGACATCCTTTCCAGTCATTCTGTTGTTATGGAACGTCACTGATCCTCCATTCGCAGCATGTGCTCCTCTTCCGTCACAATAACGTTTAACATTCAGGATTGGTAATCAGGGAAGTAATTCTTTAGGGTAGGTGTATCATGTCGCTGCCACAAATACATTGCCCTGAGCCAATCCTGAAGTCAAAAAGAAGGCATAATACTCGGCCAAAATATGCAATGCACACATGCAGAGGGGTTGACGGCTATTGGCATGACTTGGAGGTCAGGTCGTCAGGCGGCAGTACAAAGGCAAAAGCTAAACGGATCAATGTATTGCCTGCCATAAAGAAACTGCGTCCATCAACATGTTGTGTATTGGTAAACACATCAAGAGCCGTAAATCAGTGCTGCATAAATAATAAAGCTGTACATTCTGAAAATGCAAGATGTTGGAGTAAATATGCGCAATGTGATATAGGAATGCAAAGATGCGTATTAATCCTGACAAGAAAATTCGCATCCTTCTTTTCCTTCAAAAAATTATTTATAAAGAGAAACAATGTATCAATAACCCTTTTAGCTATCCGTTTTTGGAAATGGGCCACTTAGGGGCTCTGCTGTTGTACCCGCACCTGGCCTTCGAACCATACCACTAGCCCTATTTTGTCCAAGTACTTTGTCTTCCTTGTTATTCATGAAAATCTTGCGACGCTTTCAATAAACAGGAGAGGAAATCTTTTATTTTAAAGACAGAAAGGCCAATTTATGCCGACTTTATGGATTTTTTGTGTGATGATCCAACCACGGCTCGGCTCTTGAAGTTGTTAGTAGATCTCCAACGCTACTTTGTATTTATAAGTAGCATGTTCGACCACACTTCTTTGACTTGGCACGACCCCCACGCAGACTTGCCTGACAGCTCAATGTAAATTTTGCACAATGATTATAATACTGCTGACACTTAAGTTCATCACTATGCTGTTTTGCATTTCTACGCACCAATTTTACAAAGAAAACGATCCTCAAGAGGAGTATTGCTTACCCCTACTCGGTTGTCATTCACCATTTGCATTGACCCTGACTTCAGACCTCTGGATAGAATTGATTGGAGAAGGGTGTCCAACATTTGTCCAGCCACGCAGTTCGCTCCATCTGCCCACTTGCCTCCAAAAAAATGTATTCAAGCAAATACCCGTCACCCATAGCCCCACCCCCCTCTGTCACTTTGTCTACACAAATCCCACTTCCAGTGGCCTTCTTCTCTCGGGTAGAAGACAAACCTCATCACCCTATTCGAACGCTGGCAAACCGCAACTGGTTGTGCATGGAAGTGCGCATTGCAGACGAAAACTGGTGCACTTTGCCACATTGTACTTTGCTGGGTGGAATAGACCGGTGAAGCTGCGCTAGATCGCCCTTGTGGTCGAAATAGAACTGACTGCACTGGTTGAACCATGCCTAAGCGATCATTTCAACGTCTGTAACTACAAGAACGCATCCACCTCCCCTCCCTTTCATCGGTAAAGAACTTGTAGCGTCACCACCCACTCTTCCCTTAGCCAAAGAGATTGAAGCTGTAGAACCACGACGTAGTGGAGTCTAAGCTTCTGACTCCGTGCCAGACAACACAGACCGGCCAGGGAACACGTCCAAGTCGGGGACCCCAATACCACCCAGCACCCTTTGCTCGAGGTGCCTAGTCCCTCTTCCTTCCTTGAAGACCCAACTGGTCATGTAGTCCCAGGGAATTGCTTGCATCGGTGAGTTCGGAAGCACTCTGCGTTTGAGCTATCCGGTTCAACCCGACCCAACCCTACTTTTCTGCAATAAGACCTTATCTACCGGACAGTTTCGACCGTGCCTGCTGATCTTATCTGATGACATCTCTTTCGCTACCAGCTGCCCGATGTCAAACTTCCTACACACCCGAGCCGTGCCAGCATCGCTACCTTCCATACCGATCAGAGAGCTCCCTCAAAATTATGTCTCTCACGACGCCTAGTCTGCAAGATAAGGCATCTGCGCCACTGCGTCAAGTGCTGCCTAGCTTGCAGCAGGCTTCCGCAGTTCCTCTGTTCTCGCTACCAAGTGTTCCAAAATATCTGACAATTTTGAAAGTAGCTGACAGTCCCAGTAGGGCAGCACCCTTCTGACTCATCCGTTGAATGAACCCGGCCCCCGCGTGAACAGTGACGTCTTCTCCGTCTCCAAAGTGGCTATCATCAGGCGCCACCAGCACCGATGTCTGGAACAAGCGCTGAGACACCTGTCTCAAACTTGGGTACCGGTAACATAGGCGCAGCGCAGGACACCCGCTTCAGTTCTTCGAATGCTCGACCATGTCCCTTTTTCTCCCACTTGACATTCTGACTTCGCCATCAGGCTGCGCAACGAACGCGCGACCCTACCGAAGCACATAACAGAACATCTGTATTAGCATACCAAGCCTGGGAAGGTACGCAAATCCGTCCACCTATCCTGGTAAATCAGTACTGACCAGACCTCGTCTTACGTTGTGGCGTCGACTATACCCGTCATCCTGTCCATCTGACGACATAAATAGACGATCAACCGCCAAGAAATCTGGCATTCCTTTGAATTTTGTGAATGCCCTGACCTAATTCCTACAAACCCTCCAACAGGGACTTCATATTGTCATTATGCACCGCAACATCACCCGAACCGAATTTTTGACTTAGGCATACAACGCAGTGTTTCGAAAATAGACCAAGAGAAGTGGTAGCTGCATTGCTAAATCTGTAACGCATAATCAAAATCGCATAAAACTCGTCTTTACCCTATGTCTTCCACCCACATTCACTTACCAACATCTTCACCTTAAATCTAACGGGGAGAACCACTTCGTCGAGTAGTGATGCACAAAATGATTCATTTATGAGACAGACAAAGGGCACACTTCTATCAATCATAGCGGTCAGACAGTGAAAAGTGAATGTTTTATAGTTATCATGGTTACCACTTATCTGGCCGCACCAGAGCTAAAGACCAAATTGGATGAAGGTCCTCCCGATTTGTCTGGAATTCGCAGGAGTGGACAGGAGCCGATTTGAAGCAAGCATGATGGGAAAGGTAAGGCATCTGAATCTGGAGCGTGACACACACTACCTTGGAATGTTGGGGATGGGTTTGATCGGTCGTTGCTGTTGTAGACAACTCCTAACGCTCCTTCCCCGCGAATTTCACAAACCCACTGGGAGATTTGCCATGCATTCCTCGTCATCTTCTCCTATCTTTTGACCGCGACGAAGGAGCCATTCAGCCAAAATCTAATCTCCCTGCGAGGAAACTAGTTACGCCAAGCTGTTGAGCCAGTCTTCAAAATCTGCAACTTAGTTTATTGGGTATTTCCCAGAGGCCCAGAAGATGCACAGAACGCCAAGTATAGCCCTGGTAATTTAAAAGGCCCCATGCTACACAGGTATACAATGTCCTCCTCTACTCAATCTTCACGCTCCAAGGATCTGAACAGAGGTAGAAGAGAGAAACAACGAGAATATTGGGCCAGTGACAGCAGCGACGACTCTTACTGCATTCGTAAAGGATAACAACTCCGAAAACTGACCACCTCAAGAGTCCAAATTGAAGCAATCTCACCGTTGCGCAAAATTATCGTCGTTTATCTCTTCTATATCGAACTTCAGAACCTTGGCCCGGAAAGATGAAGTATGGAGCACATCATATATTTGTGAAGGGTGGGGTATTCACGAATCCTCAAAGTTTTGCAGAGAACGAGCCGGCTGATTCCTCTTTCACGTATGAAAATAAACGCCTCTAGCCGGCAGCTTAACAACGAAATTGTGCATTCAAACAAGCGGACGAGACGAGTTTTTCGAAGCAAAACTAAGTACTATACATCAAGCTTGCTATAATCGAATAAACGACAAACGTTTCAGGCGCTAGCGCAAATGTGGTTTTGCTTAACTCCCGATATTAGATTATTAGCCCAATATTACCACTAATCGAAAACCCCATTAAGGGGGATATGTCCTTTTGAAACAATCACCCATGAAGAACAATTTATAATAAATGTCTAATAAACTTATAATCATACTTGTTGTTCCTAGCCAAGGTCAATACTTCTTTACCTATTAATCCACCATCAATATATATGAAAACATGATATGCATAAGGCCTATAACCAAAAACAAAAATACATACTTTAATGAGCTTATGCATTTCTTTAAAAGAAATGTGAATGTATTTACCACTCTAAGGCTATTATTTGTTCATTTGCATTACACGAATCCATCGCCGCGCTTTTTATCACTTTATCTCAATCCGAGCCTCTGGTGAGTGTTTCTTCGGGAAGTGCTCCTCAAACAAAATTGCTGTTTCGATATATGCATATATTTTTTTCTGGCGAGTGAGTTCTGAAGGTCGGATTTTAGTGGCCTCATCTAGATTATACGGAAATTCGTATTTCATACGTTCGGGTTTATACAGTGTTTCATTTACTGGCGGTATTGAAATGACGATTGAATATGAGGATTTCATTATAGCTAATAGGACATCTTTAATGGAAGTAAGACCCGGTTGGCACCAATCTATGCCCTATGTCTCACTTCCAATACATAGCCTGGTGTAAATGATATTATAGTAATGTTTTGATTTATGCTTGGTATTTTAGTTTGTGGCTGCATTACTAATATCGCAGTCTATTTGCACAACTTACTCGAATAGGTGAAATATTACTTTTACGGGGTAATGCGGGTGATTTTCTTTGTTGTTATATTTATACATTACTGCAAATGAGGAGTCAAAACGACTTATTTACTCTTGAAATCTTTTCGTTGCATTTTGGAACTTTGGAAACGAGATCTGGTGTTGGGTCGCTGCTTTGTATTCCACTTTTGCCAACAAAATTTTCAAGTCCATACTCTTTCAGCTAGCTTTGTATTCCACTCATTTTAGAGTTTGTTTGACATTATTTGAAATAGAAGTATGCTATAACGCGATGCTCCAGTAGGATTTAACTCAATCTTTCCTTCCCATATCTTTTTTACACATTCGTCCAATGTGCTTCTTTTAACTTCTCTGAATCCACAGAAGATCTATATTTAGCTGCTGAGGGGTTGTTTCCTAAGTTGGGACGCGATTCTGCGCTAAATTAAGTGCCATCGCACTTTCGTCTTTCTTGCATTTGAAGCTTGTGTTTGAGTACCAAATTATAGACTTTTAGGAAGCCCCATGTCTTGAGCGTACTTTAAATAGTTAAATATTAATTTCTTTTTTGCACAAGTCCGGTACGACCGCTTATTGGCGTCACTTGTCTGCGTATTTCGATTGACAAGGTTCGATCATAGCTAATTGATAAGAGTTTTTCGCTTTTTGGTTGATGCGAGGCAAGAATGCAATGCTTTATCTGCTGTCATCTAACGCAACATTCTCACTATGCTTGGTGGTAGAAACGAATGCGAGGTATCGCAATGCTACATGGCCGTGGTAGTGAGGACCGCGGACAGCTTTAGTGTGTGATTCATCAACCTAACAAAAGGTGTGCATTGCTGGACAGTTAGATGAGGGATGAATACAGGCGAGGAAATGTGCCCGATGCATGGTCCTTTGGGGCTTCAAGATGGCTTCCACTTGATGCCTGCCTAAGTGTCACTTGAAGTGCTTGCTTAAAATAGCTTCGAAGTGCTGGTGTGGCTACAGATTTTTTTTGTTCGTGTGTGTGTGTGTGCTAGACAGTTTTTGTAGTTTTCAAGTCGGGTATGTGATGCAGTAGTGCTGTCGGTCCGCATTGAACGATTGTACTTGTGTCATGGAGAGGTGTAAGAATAGCCAAATATGAGACAAAAGCAGGTAAATGTGATTGTGAGTGGATGCAAGAATTGGCTGCTGAATGAACGATAGGACTGTTGGGCCGAAAGTTGGGAGAGTGGGTTGATGGAGTGATGGTCAGTGCACGAGCCTTTGCAGTTACTTTTAGGTGTCACGATTCCTTGCTTGATACTTCGTCAGAATGTTTCGTTCTTCATGAAAGTGCTTGAACTCTTGGTTTTGTCATCCTTGCTAGTTAGACCACCTTGTCGATGCATTTTCTTGAGTGGTTATCTCATAACTAGGTTTTGTCTCCCCCATTCCTTGATCAGTTAGAAATGGAGAGTGTTTAACGTTCCCTTGTTTGTAGTCCTGAGTTTCTGTGTTTCACATGATGCTGCGTTTGTGCTTGCTACTTATTTTTACTCCCATTGGTTTGACCTCCTGACTGACCAGATCATCGTGAGGTGACATAGTTTCTAGAATTGTGAAAAGTGACGAAACCGTAGCCAAGATTGTTCTCTTTGATGGCTTATTTGAGTCGTGAGAATGGCGGCTCCTCATGCACTTTACTAGTGCCATTGTCAATTTGTCAAGTGCATGTTGGGGTGGTTGGGTGGAGGTGCTTGGTGTTTCCTTGTCACAGTGATTGCTTTCACATTGGTCTTGGGTCGGAGCCTTCACAGCTCACCTGTGATGAGGGCTACTAACTGGTGTAATTTGTGTGCATGCAGTAGTTGGCCACACTGCTTCATCCCACTTAAAGCGTTGTTTGTGCACATTATCAAACTTTTTCTTTGCATTTTGCAATTATTCAGAATTGTTGACTTGTGAGCCTTGTTCTTAAAAAGGGTGAACACATCGAACTATCTTCTGATTTTAATAGGCCAATATCTGTATTGGAAGGGTTCCTTGGGAAGTAGATTTAATGGCCCACGAACGGGTCGGAGAATCGGTCAGATGTTATTTGGAGGTTTTATTGTGTCTAGATGGATTTTTAATTCATGACCGAATAAATGCAACGGTAAGTAGAATGCTTAATGGATGGGGTGGTGAGTGAAAAATTGAGTGTTCGATGAATGACTATAAGAATCGACTGCTAAACATGCGATCAGAATTGATGACTGATCGGATTTGACCCAAAGGTCGGCTTTGCTGCGATCGTTGACCTATCAAGAGGTAGGTTATGTTTAAGCCGAAGAAGTGAATTTGTGGACTTATTGTACCAGAGAGGTTCCTTGAACGGTTAGCTTTTTCTTTGTTTAAGGAATTATTGCATTCTCCCGCATGTAGTCTTTTAATGAGACAATGCTACTACAAATCCTTTTTTATGTAAGGCTTTTCTTTAGAGGTCACTCTTTTCTGTTTTCGTGCCTAATGCCTGTGCCATGCGATGATTTAATCGCTGTCAAAGGAAACACCGTAGACGATAATAAGACAATCTTTCCATTTTCCTCTCTCTCCTATCGCAAAGAGCGGTATGTAGTTTTCTCGTGGGTAACTTTTGGGACTGTATGAAATGGTGTGATGTCTTACAAGAACCGTTCTATCTTCCCATGGTTTCACAAATCCTGGGTGTCACTCAAGAAGAGGTCTTCCTGAGTCGCAGCAATGGGTGTGTATTTCGAGGTCTCAGTCTCAGTTGCTTATCTTCTCGTGAACAATTTTCCCTGCTTATTGCTAAGGTCAAAAAAACTTTTTTCTCGCTGTCTAAAGGAATTTGTAGAAGTTTGGGAGTGAAATGTCTTTTTGAATTAGTTTTATGGGGTCTTGGGGTAAGCAAAATTTATGTCACTACTCCTATTTCAAATGGGAACCGTAGAAAGGATCCTCATCATATGTTGACAAGGTGACAGGATCATTTGAAGGGGAACTTATTGGTTCAGGTATCTGGCCTTATCCCAAATGTCTGACGCATTCCTTTGCAAAGAATCTTAGGCGCTACGTCAAATGTCTCAGCTCAAGAAATCCGTCTTAGATTCGATGTTCATGAAGGACACCTTTGATTTGCGTCAGAACGAACTCCATGCCTGGTTTATTTTTGCGTTAATGACACTACTTATCTTTTTTCAAAATTAACTAAGTAGCAATTATAAACAATCCAGTTTCTTCTATTTGTAATTGTAGCGTCCCGAGACATCCTTGAAGGCAAACAGAGAGAGACCGGGGCTACTAGCATGGCCCAGAGGCCATGCCCACCCGGCCAAGGCAATATGGCCACCGAAGTAATCGAAACCGAAGTCGGGAGTCAAACAAACAAAGTATTGCATGGCCTCTTCCTTTGAGCGTAGTCTTCAGTGCTCCCCTCGGTAAGCCTCTCGCGTCAGTCATCGCAATGTGAGCAGTGCCGAAAGAAAGTATCCACAATCCAATTGTGCCAGTCATCAAATTTCTATGCAGCTAAGGAATTACTTGGTCGCAATGTCATAAATTTTTCCCGGAAATTTTACTGGATCTGGAGTTTCACCCGGATGGGAACTGAATTCGGAGTCGAGTGATTCTGCCGACTGGCACGCGTGTCCATAGGTGGATGATGGAAGATCGGCCCAAAAGCAGATTTGTGAAAGGAATTACAGGATTTAGCACAGTTCTGTACAAATAGCATTTCGCGTCCTTTAACATTGTCGATGTCTCTATGCAGGTATGGTAGAGAAACTTCGAAACGAAACTTTTCCAGATGGTTCACGGCTAGTGTCGCTCTCGTTGTTAATAGCGTTCTTGCAGAACACGAGAGCGGGAGAGTTGCCGAAGATGAACGTCGATCTCAACCCTTCTGTTATGGGATATCAGCGATTCTCCCATCCGTAGCACATGCACTTCTTTCACACCGCCAAAGTTTGCCAGAAGCGGTATGGATCAGGATAGAAATCCATCAAAGTCGGGTTCGCTTTCCGCTGCCACCAACGTAGCGTCCCGAGACTTCCTTTAAGGTAAAAGAAGGCGCAGTACTAGGGCAGAATTTGTATACATTCAGCAAACAGAGAGGGATTGAAGTTTCTCACACGACAATGTGCCCATCTAAGCGACCGCAACTGAAATCCCTAGTCAAGCAAACAAAGTATCACTGTATTTTTTATGAAAATGTGCAAATCCCCTGGGTCTTCGTCAAAACTGTTTAATGAATTATTAATAAGGAAGGATGGTTTACTCTTTGCCTTCAAGAGGCCAAGACGAAATTCCAATCTGCAGAGAATGAAGAGTCGGCATATTTCAGATGTGCATCCAGACGAATTCGAAACCCGTACTTCGGTTCCCCTCCCCGGCGCTGCTTCAGTCCAGGCGTCTTTGTCGGTGATAGCAAATTCTTGTCTGGAAAGGCAACCAATCACAAGGCTGGATAGGAGGTGACGCAATGACTACGCGTCTCTTTAGCGGCGTAGGTCTCTGACAGGTCCACCCTCTGCGCGGGAAAGTGTTCTGCGATTAAGCACATTCTGTGCTAATCAGTGTATGAAGCAACATTCATCCCAAGGCATTGTAAGGAAGAGACTCAGTCTCTCTCTCGTCAGGAACCCGAAGTCAAAGCTTTGCCAGGAGTAAATTTGTCTCCAGCTAGTCTATGCATTTTTACCCATCCGTCACAAAGTCTGCATTTGGGTACCAACCCACGAAGTCAGGATTTTTCCTCACTGGAACCGAGTCTGTCAACTGCTGCCACCACCTTGACCTCTTGAACCTCGCGCAGAGGAGCAAGGCGGATTTTTAACCAAGGAAAAGGGAACTTCTGTCAACTCTCTACAAATGATTTGTGAGTAGTGTTACTCAATTTTCAGCTATTTCGTATCTGTATGGATATCTGTCGCATGTTTTCGACAATTCATCGCATTTGATCCATCCCTAAAAGCCGTCAATTATTACATTGGGTTGTTGCACATATCCGTCCTACCATTCTCCTCTTGGTTTCTAACATGTTTCTTCATTGGTTCTTTGTGCTTCTTCTGCTTTGAAGCTCCTTTCAGGCTCTAGTTTCACCATGTTTTTTTTAAAATTATTAGTCCTCGGCCACATCGAACCCGTTGCGTTGGATACTCTTCGGTAATAGATTTTAGTGATTCACCGGAAATAATTATTTGACAAACTGTTGCCAAGTCTGTTCGTTGTCCTTGAGACTGTGGTGCGTACCGTTTTCAAAAATTATTTTCCTTTGAACAATAAGTTCTATTGTCCGAATCCTATCCGCGTGGCTGTTGGATATGTGCTCTTTTTCTACTGCATTTTTTATTGTGTTTAATTGTAGGGTTTCTGAAATACTACTTTTATCGTTTATCTCCGACTTCCATTTTTTTCCTCACTCTAAGTATCGAGTTAAGGGTCAACAATCCGTCGCCAGGGGATAGGTCTGGGAAATGTGCAATGAAAGTGGTGGAATGTGCTCGAATTTGGAAGCAGCAAATGTTTTTCACCCAAGTGATACGTGGAAGGTTCAAGTCTTCCTGCCTTTTTCTCCACCCACACAGCTTGCAGAAACCCACCGTCCCCAAATTGTTTCTCACCCGGCTGATCTGTGATGGAAATTAACCTTTGTGCTTGAATGACTGAACACTCGCCATCTCTGGGTCACGTACCACCTACTCTGAAGGGCACACAGGCACGTCTAGGGCCTTGACACGTCTCGAGACAACTCGGAGATGCGGATTTAACACTGAGGGGTAGGCAACCGCGGTGGCAATAAAGTACTTTTTACTGTCCCGTCATCCGAGCACCCTTGATGGCACTTTCCAACCTCAGGAGATCGCTTGATCGCATGCGAAATAGCCTATTAGGAGGCAAAAGTGGGAGTCTGGACCAGGAATCGAAAACATGTCTGGCGTCACATATGTGTGACACCCAGGCTACCTTGTCAGAATTCTTTATCAGTTGCGCTAGACTATGCATTATACACGGAAAGTAGTTTCAAGGAGTCCTCAGCCCAGATGGCCTACATCTGGTGCCATTTTAGAACAATGCAGCGTCTGGGCTGTGGTGCTCGATTCCCTTCATGGACCCTGACAGGTGCGCCAGTTTACCAAGTGGGTCTCTATTGGAGATTCGCTGTAGCCCAGATCCATCTACCACGTGTCCCTTTGCCTCACTCTTAAGGTAGATTAAAACTATCCACTAAAAGGGGACTTCCCACCTCGTCTGTGATAGCGAAAAGTGGGCAAAGAATCTAAAATTCCCAGTCTCCCCTAGGCAGGCGAAGCAGAACGATTTGCAGGAAGTAAAGGTATTGAGAGGGCATTTGACTCCTAAGGAGTCCATACTGAGAAGGAGCAGGTGGGTACAGGCTTGGGGCGGCACAATGTGACAGGAGCTTCTGTGATACGATTTGGTACGAGGAGGAGGAGGAGGAAGAGGAGGCGCGGACGGAAAGCAATGGAAGAAGGGGGTGTAAAGGGCCAAAAAAAAACGACATACGTACGTATCGTGACATACATTTTGCGTGCCTCTCTCTATATATATATATATATATGTATATATCGGTATAAAAATGGGGAATCAAGCAAGGACAAAGTGATGGTGATAACGGACGATGCCGAGAGTGACGGTTCAACTCAGTCAGGTGGGGATTGTGGGAAGAAAAAATAGGAAGGGCAGCCTAGAAGTCGATGTCCCAACCCGACGTCTCGTCTGGTGGCAATTCGTCCGAAATGGGAAATTGGTCAAAATTGCTGAAATCACATGGCCCATTCACCTGTCAAGGGAAGGTGCGAAGACGAGGTAAGTGAAAAGGCAACCGAGTTTACACAGATGACAATTCTTTCCCTCACCTTTGGCTTGAACGGCGACTGGAGTGTCTGGTTTCTTACACCGTCCCAATCAAAACCTTGGAAGTATCTAAAAGGGGTGGAAACAGTCATCTACCGAATTCTGCCACAATTGTCTACTTAAATTAAGTAAGTAGCGCAGACTCACTTTTGGTTCCGAATCTCCTGAATGCCCTGCCGACCCATGCCAAGACGTTCCGTGGGGGTGTTTCGACACAGCCGCTTTATGAACTGGTAAGCCTTTACACTAATGTTCTTGTGGTGACTCAGATCATACGCCTCAATGCCTCGAAGTGCCTTCATGTAGATCTTTATCGGCTCTGAAGCTTGGAAGGGCGGGCTGAAGTCGATGAGATTGAAAGGTGTCATTGTAAAGTGCGGATAAAGTGAGCCATTCAAAGCTAATCACTCTATTTCGGGTGAACTCACGTGCCCATCAGGAGTTCACAAGTGAGGATTCCAAGGGACCAATAGTCGGCAGCAAAGTCGTGGCCCTTGTTGAGGATGACCTCGGGAGCTACGTACTCCGGTGTTCCACAGAACGTCCATGTTTTACGTTGGGGACCCAGGCGCTTTGCGAAACCAAAGTCGCACTGCAGGGACGAAACAATTTTTTGAAGACTTGTAAAATAGTCTACGTGAATCCAACTTTTCCACACACTTTGAAGTAATGTTGAACAAGCATAGTGTATTTGCAAGAGCACGCAGTTTAGGGCCTCTGGAAACTAAGTCATTCAAAGAGGGGTACTCACGAGTTTGATGTAACCATTGCTAGTGAGAAGCATGTTCTCCGGTTTTAAATCACGATAGATAATTCCCTGATGATGCAAATAATCGAAGGCCTCAATCACGCAGGCTAAACTGAACCGCGTTAGCTTGTCATCAAAGGCGCGTCTGTAGTGGAAAGAGTGCCAAATGATTGACAATCAGACCCCTCAACCCCGATAAAATCCCCAACATTCAAATTATCTGTTTAGCACTAAGTAAAGTTAAGTTAATGAAAATTTTCGGGACATGAAATGAGGGCTTGACACCACTTTACCCAGGTCTGGGCGAATTCAAGGAGGAGAGAAAGAAGTCACAGCTTCTTACTCACCGGTCACGAAGGACAGTCCAAAGTTCGCCACCGGGACAGAATTCCATCAGCATGTAGACAAACTTGTTGTCTCGGAAGGTCTTGAATAGTCTGCGCGCAGAGATAAAAACAGTAAACAGGCCTTTTCATTGGTTCTGAGCAATTTCAAGCTAACCAACCAATCGATCGAGACACTCATTTGTGATAGGACAATAAACTGTCCAATCAAAAATCGATTATTTGATGCAGTTCTGGTTTTGCCTTAAGATTACAAAAAAAATTGTGCATTTTGTGATCAAGCCTATGAAAAGTTGTCTAGTAATAGGCATCTAATGTAAATTGAAGGCCAACATGGAGCAGCGTTTGAAATTGCGTGTGGAGGGAGTGTGCACGAATAAATTTGTCAGAATTTGTGCTACGCCTACACAAGACTATGCATAGCACAAATGTGTAGCCTCTGGTATGCTAGCCCAGGAAAGGTATGCTTTTGCATATTTGTAGCCGTGGCCAAAATAAAGCTTGACTGCACGTCCAGTGGGCTAATCCCTCCACCGAGGTCAAAACATCAAAAAAAAAACTGAAAGATTATGATTAAATTACGAAGTGGGCACCCCGATCAAGGTAAAATTCTTTTAAGAATGGCAGGTCTGGGCTGTGTTTAGGCAAATGTTATTCAATCAGTCACTAGGCCCCGGAATTTCATGTGAAGTTATTTTAAAGGTCAAAACCATCACAGCTATGCCACGAGACATTACATCGGTTGGAGTGATTTCCTCACAACATAGCAACGACTGCAAGGAGGACCTCAAAATTTTCAATTCCACCCCAAAATTAACGAATTAACTCAAAGCAATTTGTCTCAAAGTCTGCTATTCATGTATCAACCTGGTTGGAGTTGGCAAGGCAAGTGTAAACAACTCAACCAACGTATTTACCCCCTCACAATGCAGTGCCCTGGAGAGCAGAAGGGGTAAACAGGGATTCGAACCATCTGTTGCGCTACTCAACTGAAGGCAAACACACACACACACACAATTGGTTACCAGTGCCTTCTTTTGTTTTTTTTCCCCAGGACCCGCCTCCTCCTCCTCCTCAGACTGCTCAATCTGTAATTAGTCTCACCCAGAGTTGGATCAAACGGTGGTAGCGCTAAAACTCCGAACAATTGTGGGAAACATTGCTTTGGTTTTTATTATTTTTCCTCCTGGAAGGTCTACAATCAGTCCCATAAACTCAAACTCAATTATTCTCTTGTTTAACCGTGGAGATGCATCAGCACCAATTACGGAATCATCCTCCAAGTGCCCGAGAGATCAGGTCATTGAGATTAGTACAAGAGGGAGAGAGAGAGCTATGTTTGAGCTGGGAGATGAAAGACTTACAAAATTAGCACCACATGGTGATTGTCCTACACCGAATTTTCCAAACGTCTATTGGTTTTGCAAAAAAAGAATTCCAAACGATGGAAATTAAACTTAAACGTTTTTTTTTTTAAATTGTTCGCATGTGAATAATGCATCTAATCCCATGAGAGGTCTCAGCTTAAAAATTAAGCAGGTTGTGTGAACCGCCATCAGAGAAGGGAACTTTCGCCATCGGCCTTGTTCTTTTGGAGGACAAAAAAAACTATTAGTCTAAGCTACTCTTCTCAACTTCGAACATAACGCTGTTCAACTCCGCAGATTCCAAAAGGCGACAGTTAGTTAACCAGAATGTCACACTAGAAAGGCAAAAATAACTCTACTGTCTACACGCGTCGTCACAAATTTTCTGTGGCCAAGGGGAGGAATGCGAGAGACGGCATGAGATTGACTGAAAAGGGGATTTTGTGACTTGTTTAAGTCCTGGTTACCCGCAGCGGGGGATGAGACGTATTAATCGGTTGAAAGAGTTGTCACCCCCAACTCATGACTACTCTGGTTCAGGAATAAAACAGTCGAATCGACTACAATCCCCCTTCCAGTTGATCCATTTTGGTCTCAAATACTTCGCCAATTGAAATCGCAAGGAAGGTTTGAGTGAACTACTTCAATTGTGTGTTATCATATTAGTGGCCCCTCCAACGTGGCTGCTTACACTTTTCAAAAGAGGTTAAAAGGTCAGATCGTTCAAAGACTACTTATATAGGAATTTCTGTACCACAAAGATGTATCTCTAGGGCGACAGAAGTGGATCAAACAACTTTAGATGGGCGGATGTAATGAAAAGATGGCTCAATGGATGAATGTGGGGTGGAGGGGATGGACGGATGGCTGAATGAATGGAAATAAAGGGCTCTGAAGTGAATCAGTTAAATGCGCATTCAAACAAAGTAGTGGGGACACAGAATCAGTGAATGCTCCACTACCTACTGTAATTGGTAAAACATTCCTTCTTCAATGCGCCTATTCTAAAATGATACTGGGGGAGCGCGCAGTAGAATAACAAAATAATGAAACAATTTAATCACCAAGCGAAGCAAAGACAAATCGAGGCTCACTTGCAAATGAAACAGTTGTCAACAGACATAAGGATTTGCTTCTCTGAGTGAACGTGGTCCTGCTGCTTCGTCTCCACTATATGCACTTTCTTCATACGTTTCAGAGCGAAGGCAATGCTGTGGTCGTTGACTGGTCGCACCTAGAGATTGAAACAAAACAATGCTACGATTCTCTACAACAATACGACATCTCTTCCGGTTACTGCCAAATCTTTTGTACTTCTTTTCTATTCTCTTACAGCTCTCCGCCCATGGAGATGGCATCTACCAGCTTTTCCGCCCTTCTGTTGGCTTGCCCTGAGGCTATATCCTCACTAACACAGGAGAATTAATAGGACAATGAACTTTAATGTAAGGAAAAAAAAACCAAGACGAGATCCTGAAACGCAATTTATTACAAGGATTTTGCCTTCAAGTTATCTCTTCTTTGAAAAGGGGGCCATCACGCGACGTAGGGCTTCCTCTGTCAATGGAGAGCAGACGAGAGGAGCTTATTTTACTGAATTATGTAATTATCACCGGAGGTGCCAAGACTGACCTCTAAAGACTCACAGAGGCTGCATGGCGAATCAGCCTCCACAACGATTGCCTCGGGTTCTGGTGAAAGCTTCCATGCAAATGAATCAAGTAAAGTGGTTAAGACCTAACAACGGACTTTTTACAAAGTTATGCACAAAGCACCTCTTAACTAGGTGGAGTATTCCATCTAATTAATGCGTGGAATTTTCTACTTTGATGAGGGGAAACAATTCAAGCTAACAACTACTTGCATTTACTTTTTTTTTCATTTAGGTAGGTGGGGGAAAAAATGGATGCCCTTTTTTACCAAGGCAAATAGCTTAATAGACCGTTCGCAAAACTTTTCCGATGGCCCCCTCTCTTTCCTTCCAACTAGCTCAATGCCGACAACAAAGTTGCCGCCACCGCTTTTGCTTAATAGGAGCAATGAGTAACACACCAGTTCAACACGTCCAAAGCCGCCCTGACCAATCACAGCCACGCGTTCAAGGTCAGTGAGACGAAGTTTGGCGGCGACACGGTACTCGTGGGTGTAGAGCTTGCGAGGGGTTGGCGATTGGACCCGATCTTCGACAGCCGCTTTGACCTCGCGCTGACCAAGAAGTTGGTCGAGGGAAGTAGGGCTGGCTGCAGTCAAGGTCACGGTGGGGTCGTCCTCGTTCAACTTGAGAGGGTGAACTGGCTTTAGTTGGCCTCTGAAGTGACAGATGGCAAATTTGCTGAGGTCACGGGGGGGGGGGTGGCGAAGAGGGCAGAAGGAGTAGCAGCGGTGTTAAACATGACCCCCCTGTACGTGTATTTTTTTCGTCATCACACGCCCAACCGCCATGCCTCACCATCCGTCCCGCTTACTCGTTGATATATTCATTTGCCTGGCTAAACTTTTACTTATTTACTCTGCCATTCCTCCATGAAATGAGCATCTATCCGGTCCACTCATCGTAAAATCTACCTACTCATCCAAAAATCCCTCCATTCCTGTCCACCCAGCTATCCATCCTCCAGCTCTTCATCTACTGGGTTCCTCGTCCTTAGGACCCCACCCATCCACCAAATCATTTGTTAAGCTCATTCTGAGTAGTCAACTCTACTGACTCGAGCTTTTATCGATGGCGCCAATCATCTACTCAATGGTTCAGTTGTTCGTCTATGAAACCAAGAGGAAATCGACAACCATTTACTTAAATCAGCCTTCTAGTCCCTCAACCTCCAATATATCCGTCCACCCAAATACCAGCCTATCAATCACCCAATCAACAGTTCATTTTAGAGAAATCTCCTCCCTTCCGTGCATGCCTAGTAGACCAGAACTAGAGAATGGTCAATCTCTCCTCCAACTTATCCATCCACCCAGTTATCAATCCATTCATCTTCTCACTCATGCATTTATCAATGCATCTATTCCATCATGCACAAACTCATCAGCCTATTCGGCTGTTCACTTACCCCCATTTCCCCATACATTAATCGACTCGCTTTTTTTATTCACCCATTTATCCATTAACTAATCCCCTGATTAATCGGCCTTTCAATCTATCCACTCCAACACCGATCTGTCTCCTCAACCACTCAGTCATTCATCGTAGCAGATTTGAGTCCTTTTAACTATCAGCTTGCAGTTAGTCTGTTAAACCATCCTCTCAAACACCCGGCCATCCACTCATCCAACAGTTCAACCACCATGCCATTCACCCAGAGGTCTAGGTCTTTGTGCAGATATCCTTCTATCCATCATCGAGAAGGGAAGGGCGAGGCAAACTTACCCCTGCGATTGAAGATGCTCCAGATCCACGTATTCCTTGTGCTCCAAATCAGCAATGTTGCCCATGAGTTCAAGGAAGTCTCTGTGTAAAAAAAATTGAATTCAAATGCTTAAACGAGAGTAAAGGGAAGATAAAATAGCCAATTCTATGAGTCCTTTTAACCAGAAACGACTCAATTTTAAGCGCAGGTTCAATAAAGTCATCAAGTATTTCTGTGGAATAGTAGCTTACTTTCGATAAAGGCAGAGGAGTTCCACACCAGAAGGTGAGGCGGCATAAATGTTGGCGGTGCGTCGACCCTCTCCCAGGAGAGCCTTTTCTCCAAAGTACTCTCCCTTGCTCATCCTACGGATCTCAATCTCTTTTGGTAAACCATCTGGACCCATTACTTTCATCGTGACACGGACCTGTACGAAGAGGAGAAAAACATTTTCAGGAGAGTGGAATAGATGCATTGAAGCTATTTGATCTATGGGGCAATGGAAGAAATCATTCATTATATCAGCTGGTTAACTTTGAATAGACGCATGGATACGAATAGTGGGTGCTGCAGACGCTCGGTCATGACTGAAGCCGAGGCCCTGGTTCTGATTTGTCAAACTAGAAAGGTGACAGTTGATGAGATTACTGTAATACTTTGTTTGTTCAAACCGCCAATATCGGTCACTTGGATGGCCATGTTTTTACTAGACGGTTGGCTGGCCCCCAGGTCATGCCAGCAGGCCCCAATCCCTCTGTTTCCATAATATATGTGTTCTGTCCTAGTACTGCGCCTTCTTTTACCCTCAAGGAAGTCTCAAAACGCTACAATTTCAGAGCGAGCAGCTACACCTCTGTGGTAGCTCGAATCAAGATGATGTCACACAAGCATTTTTTTGCTACTGTGTGTGATTTATTTTTATCTCATTTTAGGAGCTAACTTCGTTCGCATGAAATTTGCTTTTAACTTTCGCCGAACCGCTCCACCATGAAGTATTCTCCTTAACTCCGCCAACATCAGAGCTTCTTATATCTCACTTGCGAAATCATGAGACGATTCGCAGGCACACTAACAGGAATAGACAGCAAATATTTTTTTATTAAAAAAGGTGTCATAAAAATTCACGAATTTGTTTTATTGCTCCCAGAGTGTAGAGGAGATGCAACATAAAAAGCGGCAGCAACGAGGAAAAGTGTGTTTGCCTGGAAAAACCGGCTAAAATGCTTACTTTTTGCTCACTTGAGGGAAGCTGGATGAGAGGAATCACCACAGTGTGGACGTTTACAATATACCGCCTAGTTCATTCAATCGCTTCACTGGATGTGTACAGCAATCTGGTCCCATGTACCACCCTCAGGACCTAGTCTACCCATTACTCTTCCACAATTATCATGCCACCAACTTCTCAGTCCGAAGATGTACGCATGATAGTGCCAACCATATTTCCTAAGGTCAATCAGCTCATGCTGGAAAATTGTGGAATCTTCACCTCTGCTGTCCGCCAAATAGGCATCCAAATCAGCCATCTTCGTTCTTGTCTCGTCTGTTGATCAATAATACCTGAAGACTTCAAGAGACCTGTTCAAGTACAGAAGGCATTTCGATCATTTGAGATTGTACACGCTTTCAGCTGTATGCCATCTTCCAACCCTACCCCTCCTCTCCTTTTATGATGTTTTCAAAGACTAGATCAATGCTTGGGATATGATTCATAAAATACGGCAAGAAATATCAAAAACACCAGTCGATAAAAACGGTTCTAAACCAACCTCGCCTGATTGGATGATGAAGAAGCTGTCCGCCTGTTCATCCTGTCGGATGATGCATTCGCCATCGGGATGAAACTGGGCCTCCAACACGTCAGCTATCCGCTGAAGTTGACTCTGTTCTAGGTCCTTCAGAAGAGGCACACTGGAGGAGTGAAACATGATGGTAGGTAGTTGATGACGAAGAGGAGGGAGAGGACGCAAGTTCCGATTGTTAGACAAAAGAACTCACCTTGAAAGGAACTTTACTCGTGCCTCCATTTTCTCCAAGCCCGTTTTCATCATTATGAACTGGAAGATGTTTCTTTCCAAAACCCAGATATGTGCAGCTCTGACGGCTACAGGGGAGGAAGGGGGGAAAGAGACGTAAATCATAGGTTTAGGTGCCATGACCTATTCCGGTCGACAATGGGTGCAACTGGCTACAAAAGTTTGCATCTATTTGAGCTCCACCAGGCAGCATTATCAGGATTCACTTTGGGCTATTTTAAGAGACTTGGGCTGTGCAATCCACCTCGGTTCAATGCATTGCAAAGAAATCCATTCCACAGATGCAGCAGCACTGAGAGGGCAGTGAGGCGGCTCCAATCTCATGAATTACATTTAGCGAAGCAAATAAAACAAAGAGACACACTTCCATACTTTAAGGGAGGAGAAATAGTGTCGAAGACGCTTTTATGAAAGGTAGCAGTTTTATTATGTAGAAGTGAAGGTTTGCCGGTTGCGGGTCCTAAGTGCATCATTTTGGAAGAATTATGTTGTCTAGAGACGCCTCTTGTGAAGGTAGACAAATAGCGAGAAATTTGGTCTTTCGGCCGTCAATGATCACAAGGATGTCTTCAACTTCAATTTAGAAAAAATACGTTTCAACTGCCATTGCCAACAGCCGGAGACGTCATACCCGAACAGATTTTATTGGACATGTAGAAGTGAACAAATTAAAAGTCTGGCCTTCCAGTCCTTCTAAAGTAATCGAGCTTGATAGCATTAGCTTCACTGACCTTTACTGAAGGTGAAGAAGGAGGAAGTTGTTCCCTTAGCTGTAAATAGGTTTAACTTCACCTATCACCTCTTCCAAAGGCAATCTTAAACTGCATGCCATGGATGACCTTCATTAAACGTGAATATTGAGAATAAAATTGTCGTTTATTTTCAATGATAACATCATCGGATTAAGCCCTGACACACACTAATCTTGGTGATTTGGCGCTTTTAAAGGCACTCCTGGACTGCTAGATCCTATAAATAGGGACACTATATACTGAGGATATTTCATTAGACACAGAGAGAGTAAATTTATCCCTTCAATCATCAATGCCTGCACAGGTGAACTCAGTTTCTATCCAAATGGATTTTGGCAGTTCCGCTTCTTCAAAGGCAGTGATGAATTCTCGGGTCATATAATATAGAGAGAAGGGCTCAAAGGACCTTCATCGAATGGAATTAACCATGTACTTGCAGACGTGAACGAAGCCGACGTGGACCCACGTCAATTCTGGCCCTTCAACCATGTGGTCCAACTTGGATCGACTTTATTTGTAACCTAAAAGTACTGGACGGAATGGAGGGAAAGAATTTAACCCAAATAGAAATAGAGAAGGAATTGATCAGTGGAATCCCCCTAAAAATCGGCAAGGTCTACCCTTGCAATGATGACTTCGGTAAAATTGGATGCCTCTTCTTGCTGCAGAGCGTCGTAAATTGCTCAACACCGCATCTCAGACAAGGAATTTCGTCAAAATTCTCAAAATCCATTGTCGCCCCATTGAAAGTATAGACCTACTTAATGCTCCCATTCTTCGCACCGTTCGCATTAGTGAATCTTTTCAACAAAGCCTTTGTTTATACTGCTGCAATGACAACAAAGAGGAGTGTCAAAAAGACTACTTAAGGCAGTCTTTAGATAGCGGGTAGCATAAACACCGGGATCGCACAAACTTCTATCCAGCACAACGATTCAGTCATGAAGACATAGGGATGGGAATGCAGAGTCGATTTGGGATAAGTGATGCATCTTTTACAAAAGAACCTACCTTTTATGGAAGCAGTGCGTTTACAATTGTAGAGGAGGGCCAATTCACCGAAACAATTGCCAGGACCCATGGTGTAAAGATACTTCCCATTCCTCCATACCTCGTATTCACCCTCTGAAATAAGCAAAATGGAGAAACCAAGAGAAATTAGAATGAGGTCACTTTTCATTCTAGTGACTTCAACACTGACCAAATGAGTTAAAAGCATATTATGCATTAGACCTTTTTTTTAAATCGACATTTAACCATATGGACCCTTTGTTCGCCGTAAGTTCGTTTTCCCATCGGATGGAACGAAAAATCGGCCTTACCTATGGCCAACTTTACAGTCCGTCTGTGAGCTAATAGAAGGTGATATTTTACGCCGACGTGCTCTACTACAGAGGCTAGGAGGACTTGAGAACCCAAACTCACTTGTTACCATATTTCGTTGCATCAAGTAGTTCAATAACTCTTAACCCCTTTGCCTCATCCCATCCCTGGGAAAGCAAGGATGTCAACACGTTTAAGAAAGTTGTGAAAGATGTCCGTGGTGACGAGGATCACATCCCCCTGTGAATAAACGCTTTCGACCTTTAAGTCTGCAAGTCTTATCATTACAGCCGACTATTCTTCGGAAATGTTGGTAAAACAATCGCAGGAATGAATGAATCCACTAAAACTGTGAGCTTCCCCTTATTCCGTTAAAAGTGTGACAAGCCCAGACACGATTTTCGTTTAACTGCGCGAACGCCTAAGTCTCAATGATTTATGTTTCCACTCTGCAGCGCAGCCCTCAGGCCAATGCTGATGGCCTCCCAGGTCTACAAAGGGGACTCTGAGGTACCACAATGGTTCCGTTCAGGAGGCCACTTTTGCAGGCTTTCTAAAACTTCCTCCCCGTTTTTAGGCAATAAGACGAGAAAAGAAGCTTTTCGGATCCTTAAAATGTCCAGTTATCGGTAGTTCCACATATCTGCCTACATTATTGCTCACTATTCACTCAAATGAGATAACACACCCAGTGTAAAAAAAACATTCGGTCGAATCCCCATACTACTGAAATGCCACATACAAATGTTTAGTTGACAGTAGTCTTTAATGAAATTCCAAGTGCTACGAGAGGGAACAGCTTTTCAAGGACAAAATGATTGTCATAAAAAACTTGTGCGAGAGTGTGTGTTACTAAAATGCTAAACGCCTATTTTGAGTGCTGCCCCTTTGGTTACAAGTGGTCAGTTGACACCGATCGCGTGACCAAGCGAATGTCACTGATTCCCCCTCCCCCCTCCACAATTCTCCCCATCCCGAAACTTGGATAGTCTATGAGCCCACTCCACACCACTTAAATACAAGGTGGGCTTTCCTACTCAATCTAAGGGCCTAAAGCAGCGTAAATCGCCAAAGGCGACAAAAGTAGCAATTTAACGGAAGGAGCAATTAACCAACTTCATGCTTATAAATTAGGATAAAAAATCCAGGCAATATTTACCAAAGTCAAATAATTAAATTTCGTAGACATAACTCCTAAAAAGTTATAGCATTTGACAGTGGCTGAGGGATCATAATAAAACGCAGTTGTTTTTCATGTCAAATCTAATCCCATCCACAATGCATAGACCATTCATTTGCACCTCCAAATCAGACTTATTTTGGGAACAACAAAGTTCTTTTTGTGCCAGTGCGTCTGAAGGCATACCAAGCTAGGCACGTACATTTCCCCGCGAGAGAGTCATAAGACTGGGGGCAAAAGAGACCGATCAAATGTGGATGATAACTGCACGGCAGTTCACTCAGACGAGCTGATAAAAAGTACCGCAAAAACACGTTACAACCCATAAATTGTTCTGTTTTAAAGCTGGACTACCAGTAATGATATACGGGTCAATTTTCATGCCACTTTTAAGCCAGTAAGCACAAAATTCAAATATTGGGTTACAAGGGCGCCGCTTTAAGTGACGGTTTAAGCATTTGCTTCCATAAAGAGGCGAGGAGATGTCTGATTGGGCAACGTAGAGAGTAAAAAGGAAAGGTTGGGCGGATTTTTAAAACGTTTCCTTAGAAATTTATTTCAATTTATCCCTTCTCATAATAGCGAGGTCATTCCTCCTAAAATTTTCTCATTTCTCCCCAAAATCGGTTAAAATGTGAGTTTTTTTCTGTCTGGTAAAGGTGAGCCTACCTGCAGCCACGTAGAGATGATGTCCATCCTCACCCTCACGAATGACGTAGCAACCCTCCACAATGCTATGCTTGTACATGCACGAGACGATCTCCTGCAGTTGCACCGCGTCCAAATTTCTGAGGAATTCGTTGTTTCGTAGGGCATTGCGAATCTCTTGCCGCGATCTGAAAAGATGTCACCAGTCAGTGCCCTGTAATCAGCTCAAAATTATAGTTTTCGCCTAAATCCCACACCAAAATTCGGATTTTCATAGCACAGGAAGCTCCCAGTCTATTAATTTAAAACTAGTGTTATGTATGTGAGCCTAGAACCTGTAGTGGTCAGTAGACCAGGGCACTGATACTGATATGAGTAGGCAAGAGACACGTGGTGTTGGTACATGTGAAATGCAGATGGCAAATGACTAATGTGGAAAGCACCCAGCAGTTTCAATTTAGCTTATTTATAGTATTTGATTGACTTTGGCGTTGTAATGAGTGTTGATGTACCCAAAACACACGTGTGCATATCAGCCAATCGGGAGGGACTGCGCTAGAGCACAACACTCTAGAATTTTTGGGAATCAGGCTCCAAAAATGGGAACCTTTAGAACGCCGAAAGGGAACGTCTAGCGACAATTGGACTGCGGATTGACATTGGTCCATGCATATATGAGAATGCAAAGACCTACACAGCACCTCTGTTTTATTCCTTCAATTTACTTCATTTCCTGTTGTCACACGTGAGCTTACGTCACAAATGTGTGACGTTTGTTTAAAACCCAGAAAATTCTTTTTAAAATCAGGGATTACTCCAAGTGACAGCATCCCCAAGTAAACTGGCTACAAGAATTTGCGTCTTTAGAGCACGCAGGTAGCGTTAAAATTACAAGGCAGTGGCGAGAAGAAAGGAACAGAGCCACCTTGGTTTTTCATTGACTTCAAGCGCATGATATCGGCGAAAATCGCTGAAATTCCGGCCTACATTAGACAGCCTTTATACTGTGCTCACATAAAAGAATGCCATTTGTAGAGGCTTTCCGCAAAAAAGAAACATTCTGTTCAGGAGAAAATGGGAAGGTGCCTGTGTGCCAATAAATTTCCCAACCGTCTACATACACATTCTTTATGAAAAAAGAACAAATTGGAGTTTGAACAAGTGGTTATGCACAATCAAGAAGGAGAAGTGTTTCAAGGTTGCTTGAGCTTCCTAGCTTCCTAATTAATGCACCCATCAGCAATGAAATTTGTTCCCATTTTATACAAAAAACATTAGCAAATAGTAAAATGTTACAACTTTCAGCCCCAATTGATAAACTAAACAAAGGTAGGGAAAGAGGATTTTAAAAAGAGAGTCTTTTTTTCTTGAAGCAGAGCCGGAGGCCAGGACACAATGAATAGAGCTTAAATGGTTTTTACGATACACAGAGGTCGATCAATTTGCCTATTTGACCCTGGTGGAACAAATACTGACGGCTGTGACACATAGAGGGCAGACGAACCGGAAGTTATTGTGTTTACTTGTCGGGAGCCAAAAATGACAAATTGCCTATTGACTTGTTGCCTGAGTGTTTAATTTACACGACTGTGTGAAATAAGTTAAGCAGAGGTTAAATACATGTGTTAAAGATGACGGCAATTCGCCCTGGGGAATGGACATTTGGAAGTGAGGATTGGCTCTCATATTAGGCATGTAAAACAGCAATTTAGCAAATCCTGAACAATTAAAAAAAGTAACAATATTTATTACTAGCGAGGTTGTTACTAGGGCCTATCCTCGGGGAAATAGGACCACCATGACTACCACCAGTTTTCTTTTGTTTCGAAAAGCCATTGATTGGCATCTCAGCTTTCGGGCCTATTCCTGGCCTGAGAGCATCGCGGATCACACCAAATCGAACAGTACGACCAAACGAAACCTTTGGAGAAGCAAAGATATGGCTAAATTATGGGTGAACTGTTATGTCGGTTGATTCGAAGTTGTCAAATAGGCCAAAATGACAGACAGTTAGGAGGTGAAAGCTGATTCCATTAAATACCTTAGTGGGAGGTCGACCAGTAAAGCCATTTTAGCGTCATGCCCATTTTCCCCTGTCAAATAGGTGTCATTAGGGACTGGGCAAAAAAGGCGGAGCGTCACGCACACAGAGAATTTGTTAATGGACCTAGCAGACTTGGGCAGTATTTTTTTGTACTAGACGACTTCAAGGTCAGATTTCATGGGCACCGTATTGGCGCATCAGTACCTAAAATCTTCCCTAACACTACAAGATTGGAGTGAGGAGTAAGGAGGAAGAAGGGAAGTCTTACTTCGCATCTTTGTCATAGTACTTAATCTCCACTGGCGAAATAGACTGCACAGCCATGGTCGGTTCAGCGGAGACACCTAGACGCTTGCTCGGTACGCCTTTAACACCGACGGCAACCGCAGCAGTTGGACGGAGGGGTGCAAGACCGTCGGCTGAAGTGGGAGAGGAGGTGGTCCCAGCGGAACCCTCAGAGGAGAGTGGTAATCGCGCTGCCAACCTTGTTGGGGCTGTAGAGCTGTTAACTGATCCCTGAGCGGCGTTAGTGTTGAAAGAGCCACGACGAAGAGAGGAGGTACGCATGAGAAGGTGCTCAACTATCGCGGGAGGGTTCTTTATGGACAGGAAGGAGAGAGCGAGGGCTTCAATTTGATACCTTACCTTCAGTCATTAATTTAGCCGCATTTGAAACACAAGAATTAAGAGAGTTAAGGCGGCTTTTACTTATTGATGGAAGCCATTGTTTACTCCTTTATACATCTATCGATGGAGCTACTCAACTAGCTATCAAAAATCCTTTTTTCACTCTTTATCCATCTACCAAACCATCCATTCATCATCATCATTCATGCAATGATACCCGTGGATGGCATGGTTGCTATTTCCTTAATTTCGTTCTCAAATATGGTTTTTGTTAACCAAAAACCCAGATTCCCGCTTAACTACTTCAGCAGGCCCCAGAAAATTAAAGGAAAAAAAATAAATAAATAAATAAATAAATAAATGCCGATTGTTAAGGATCTTTCGTATATGTCACAATTAGTGGATAAACACCGCCTGTCGGGCTTCCATTTTCAGACAAAGATCATCGAATTCTTTGCACTGCCAGTACTGGCGGAAATGCTAAGCGACGAGACCAATTTAGCAACCAAATAGGGGCTATCAGTTGGCCTAGAGATTAGCCAGCTGAAGAGCAAAAACGAGGAAACAATTAAGTAATTTGTAAATGAATGCCTCTCTCCTTCCATCGGATCGACAAAATGTTTCTCTGCCTCTACCACTAGGACAGTCATTAGTTTCTGGTCCACTCAATCATTCTTAGTCCGCTTATACAAGCACAGGTCAATCTAACCATCGCTTTTGTCACCCTCGTTGGTCACCCTCCCAGACGGCCTTGCATTCATTTAATTGTTGCATCCAGTCACTCCTCCAGCCCTTTAACCACCTGCTAGGTATTTCTGCAAATCAAGAATAATGTTGCAATTTCTCTGATCGGTCGGTAGACTTGAAAAGTGCTAACAGCCACTGGGAGGCCAAGGGCAATCAAAATACCATACATACATGGGGATGGGATCAGCCCATGGCCCCAGTAGTCGACTGGGGGTTGTGGGAGCGCGAGTCGGGTGTTGGGGCAAAAAAGACGCTCGTGTTGAGGTGGAATTAGAAGCCTAGTGGTACTTATGAACGTTTTACACTACAGCGAACGCACAAACATCGCCTGCATTGCGTCTCATTCCAAAGTCAGCGACCGATGTCAGTCAGTCTTCCCAAAGTGGAAGAAATGGTCAATTATCCATCTAGTTTCATATAGCAAACAAATCATCCATCGGTCCCTGAACCGTCTATTCTACCCTTGAACCAACCAGTTAGTCGTCCAGGCATGCATCATTCAAAAGGAAATTATTCGTCCGTTCAGTCGATCAAAGATCTTTATGATTTGTGGAAAAATTCGCCAAATGCTTTATTTAATTTTTTACGCCTACTTAAAAAAGGGGACATCATTTGTGTTGTTTTGTCTCTTTCCAAACAGCAGTAACAATAAATTAGCAAAAAAAACTCCCTTTTAACGGCAACAGGGCACTGCAGTCAAGGCTCAAGTGGCAGTTGTTTTGGGAAGTGGAGAAGTGAATGAGGGAGAGAAAATGACTGGTTAGCAAGCAAGTATTTGCCAGTGATTATCTAAGTCAACAAAGTCACCAACTATTTCTAGGTCCATGTACTCATCTACTCATCGGTTCCCCTAGCCTTTTCTGATCTCCTGACGGAAGATACACCCTCCGGAAGTGATTGTTTAGCGCCGATGGGATGGTCTAAATGATGACCAACGCATCAGGGGCGAAATAACTGTTAGTGATAGATACTAGGTTGGATTGATTGTCGTGTAGAAGCCTGTAGTTTTCCCCAGGGGTACAATAAAAAGGCAAAAAAAGCCAGCTCAAACTGCTAATCAACTTTGACCCACAGCTTCACCTAAAACCACCTCCAATTCATCAACCCCATCAAGCAACCTATGCAGTCATCGACTCACCACTTTTCTGTCCCCTCATTCCTCTAGCTAATCAGCAGCCATCTCCCTACTCAGCCTTTTACCCATCCTATCATCTCGCCATGCTTTCAACCATACATTCAACCGCTTTTCCGCCTAATTGTGTTCTACGCAAAGACGTTCCAATGCGAAATATTTCAGCTGAAGAAGTGACCATTATTTCCTTAATCCATATTGAATTGAGGCTTCAGCTAGTCCTTAATTCATCCTATCATTCTCGATTCATCCTTTGTGTTCAAATCAGCCCTGGTACCGCTCCTCCATCCAACCTTTCAACCACCCAGCTCCCCCCCAAGGCATCTATTCATCCACTTACCAACGGTGCTGTTCTATCGACATTTCAACCGTCCATCCATCTAATTTGATCATCACGTGCTTTTCTCTCGTTTCCACCGAGGCTAAATCTTATCCAATTGTCTTTGAAAACACCTTGCATCTTCAAAGCAGGTAATAAACCGCTCTACGAATGGTGAACGAACGTTGATAAGATAATAAATTAATCGTCAAGAGTAAACTGCCACCTTCTTCAGAAAATAAATTTGATGAAAATCAGGACTGCCATTTTTGACAGTAAAAGTAGACAGTTGCCAGTTAAGTAAACGACTTTAACTCATTTTTGTAGAAAACAAGTTATTTTCTACTAATGCTGATGGAATTTTGAAGAACAGAGCACTTAGTGTGAAGATGCGATACCTCTCCAATGATAAAATAAGGCGACATGGGAATGGAACAGAGTCGCATTAGATGAGGTGGACTTTCGGCCAAACAATCTTCATCAAGGCCAATCAGCATGCCAGACAAAAGAGGAACTTTTGATCCACCTCCATGAGATGGGCCGCTTTTATCAGAAGTTGAAATCAACTTCCTAATTATCCACCACCAACCCATTCCACTGCCCTCTGTTCCCTCCTACAAGAATTTTATTCGCAACCAATCAAATTTTCTAACATCTTTTAAGATACCAGAAGCAATAAAAGGAGTGTGCTAACAGAAAAAGAAATTTCCAGAAAAAATAGTGCATTCTTAATTTTCTTGGGCGCGCACCATTGCGCTTGCATTAACGTTGAAAGGCGTTGTTATGGCAGCGCGACAAAGTGCCCCCCTCCCTCCTCCACAAGCCACGCCCCATACACTTTCACCAGGACTTTTTTCGTCCTAATGGGTGTGGGAGAAGAGCGTGTGTCCCAGTGATATGCAGACAAATAAATGAATCAGAATCAACTCTGATTGATTGGAAGATGTCCACAAATTAAGAAAGAACGTCCGCTTCTCTGTAAAATCTAGCCTATCGCATTTTGGACTCGACTTATGACATGCACGTGTCTCCACAAAGAATGCACGCTTCATGCGTCGATAGCGTGAGAAAAAAAACGCATCTGAATTTCAAATTCCGACAGGACGGATGAACACTTAGTGCTGAAATGGTGTGCTACGCATCGGTTGTTTGTTTAACTCTCGGTTTTGGTAAAGGAGCCAGTTTTATGTTCTACCATTGTACCGTTACTGGGTGGGTCGGACCACGGGCCATGCCAATAGCCCCAAGCCATACTCTGTGTTGAATTTATGCATGTATGTATTCTGGCGGAACATTTTGCTTTTTTTCATCCCCAGGAGAGTCTTTTGGTGCTAAGAGTGCATCCAAGCGAAAAAAAGGTGAGCTTGTTTGTCGTCTCGATAACGAGAGAAAACACTGACCTAGAACGGCTATTTGATGAGGCTCGTGAAAACCTCGGCTCGGTGAACCGGTTAACAAGTCAAGATAAATGACTCCCAGAGGGCCAGAAGCTATACTTCTAACTTTTATACATCCCATTATTGTGTGTACGTACACATGAACCCTCTGGCAGTATATTGACAGATAGATAATCGCCTGTTTAATTATTCATTTGTTCGGTCAAGGTGGTGGCGTCCGTATAAATACAAGGTCATGGCCTTGATAAGCACCCGATTTTTGGTACCGCCAACTTAACTGAAAGTGTTTATTCATTCCTTTGAGACGCGATCGCCACGTTAATGTCGCGGAACTCTACGTAGGTCACTCACATTGGGACAATCAATTAAGGTTTCGCCTTGCGAACATTCACCCGTTCATCGTCTTTTAGTCGGCCTGTCAATGACCCACCCCACTATTCATCCAAGATCTCATCAAGTAATCGTTTTCTGATCCACCGACTATCACTTCACTTATCTGTCAATCACAACTAGAATTACATACCCTTCGACCCGGCTCTATGACGACGTGCTTTAGCGTGACATTCACAGAAATGGACTAGAGGCGATGCAGTGGAGTATGTCCCTCGCTTTTTACCATGTTTTAAAGACAACAAACCTATAAATGGGCTGCATCGCTACTGTGGAAGAATTATTTTATGTTCCAGTTGAGTGAGTATGCAAGGATCCGATGGATGAGTCAAAAAACGCCCTCAATGCTTTGCCAACTACTCCAAATTCAAGCCCTACATCAGGGCTAATAGTGTCGGGTGTCATCAAAACTTCAGAGAATCAAAAGGAAGCAAAATTAGATCCGTGAGAAATCCACCCACATATCAAAGTAACAATAAGTACATCTGATCTGTTGAGGCTTATTTTGCGATATAAATGTGGTGGCCTCTAACTATAAGCAACAAACCAATAAAAAAACTCGTGGGCGTTTAGGTATGTTTTAAGAACAAGGCTGCCTTTACCTAATTTCGCCCACAAATTTGTCACCTAATGCTCGTAACGCGTAGGCTAGTGGAGTTAAATTTTAGACCTCCTTCCAACCACGGCCCAACTTACCTTCTTCCAAGTGTCACACTCGCTAATGTGCTGCTGCAACACCGAGCTCAGTTTGTCCACCTCCGAGTGCAGCTCATCCAACCGTCTGTCCTTCTCCTTTATCACCGATCTCAGATGCATCAGCTCCGCCGTGACCTTCGGATCCATGGTGACGGCGGTTGCGATGGGTGTGACGGGGGCCTTTAAGGTGCCTGAGCTAGTAATGACGTTTTGCAAGGTAGCGGCGTGTCCGTTGGGCGGTCGTGGTGGGATGGTGGCTGTAAGAGTGGATGGTTCGCTGTTCTGCCCAATAGATGATGCTGCTACACCGAGGGATGGGGCTTGACCGGAAGAGGAGTCGCCACTGGATTGCACCGATTGGCCCTGTTAGAGAAGCATCAATAAAAGAAGCACTCTATATTGCTTTGTCATAGCTGTCACTGTGGTTTCCAACTCAGACATCGGGCTGATAGATGGAGAAGAACAAAAAACAATCACAAGAAAGAAATCTAATGCTCCCTTCTACCATCATTGTTATCGATAGCCGTATGGGAAAATTCCGTCCTTTATTATCAAGGGGGGGGGGGGGGGGGACAATACCGACTAAATGGCCTTCTCTTTTATTTCTACTCTATAAAATAAATTATACCAATTGAGGAACGTCCAATCACCTTTGACGACCTCTAGAGCTGACGCTACCTCCATGAGACCCTAATTTTTACCGCTTTTCGATACCTCGTTCTCACCATCTAAATAGTGGACCGTGGATTTGGGTTACCACTGGTTAAAAAATGGGAGATCGCAATTTCTCAACTCTGACCTTTTGTCGTGGAAAGAAGAAAGTCAACGGTGTAGTGTGGACAGTAGATTGAAAGAATAGCGTCTTTCAAATCTTAAAAATGGGTGAGAACAGCAAATGGGTCAATCTCTTTAAAGTTCATTAAAATTGTTTCGGCTATCGTTGTCGCCGCTGTCAAAGACGAATATGACTTCACATTTCTTGAAAAATACATGACTTTGTCCGCAATCACAACAAAAAAAGTGGACCTTTGGTAGTAACGAGGCTTTACTTCCGCCCGTCATAAAACCGTAAAAATTTGGGGCGAAACCAAGTAGCGCCACGGATGGCTTAATTTGATATGTCAACGAAAAAGCTATGCTTTTGGCGAGGCTAGGGTGGCCTTAGCTACCAATTAGCAGTCTCAACACTAGTAGGCGGTTTGAGGATGAAGATCTACCTCCTGATGCCTGAATTTAATCTCACAACTGGTCTGTACTGCATAGGTGACAGAACCGGACCGAGACCAAGGCGGTAGTTTAAATAAAACTGTAGTGGGAACTGTTAACATATTTACCCATCTCATTGATTGATAGATAAATGAATGCTCGATGGATGGATGGATGGGATGGATGGATGGATGGATGGATGGGATGGATGGATGGATGGATGGATGGATGGGATGGATGGATGGATGGATGGATGGGATGGATGGATGGATGGATGGATGGGATGGATGGATGGGATGGATGGATGGATGGATGGATGGATGGGATGGATGGATGGATGGATGGATGGGATGGATGGATGGGATGGATGGATGGATGGATGGATGGATGGATGGATGGATGGATGGATGGATGGATGGATGGATGGATGGATGGATGGATGGATGGATGGATGGATGGATGGATGGATGGATGGATGGATGGATGGATGGATGGGATGGATGGATGGATGGATGGATGGATGGATGGATGGATGGATGGGATGGATGGATGGATGGATGGATGGATGGATGGATGGATGGGATGGATGGGATGGATGGGATGGATGGGATGGATGGGATAGATGGATGGATGGATGGGATGGATGGGATGGATGGGATGGATGGGATGGATGGGATAGATGGGATGGATGGATGGATGGATGGATGGATGGATGGATGGATGGATGGATGGATGGATGGATGGATGGATGGATGGATGGATGGATGGATGGATGGATGGACGCGGGACAGGTGCATTTGCAATAGGGTAAACAAGTTAAATAAAAAACTCAACTCAATACACTGATAGCTTCCATCAGCTATCCCTATGATTTGAATTTGTCTCTTCCCTTCCCTTCCCTTGCAGCTAAGTTTTGCTGTAAAAAATGTAAAAGTGCAAAGGGTACCTCAAAAAAGGTCGTTTCTTTCATTTATCAAGCAATTGATGATTCATGGAGGAAAACAGTCACGTCTGCACTCCTTTACTTAATTCGAAAACGAACAATGCTTTAGCGGAATGAACCGCCACAAGTAGAATCCACCAATGCTTTCTTCAAAACGCTAAGTTTCAAGACCACACCTACTCCGATTCGCTGAAACCCTTGAGGCAATTATTCATAAAATCCGCAACTTTTAAAATACCCTTTTCCTGTTAGCTTTCGGTACGCTAAACCGATGTGAAGTGAGGCCAAATTTCATCACTATTGAAGAAAAAGAAGAGGGGAAGATCGGGACCTCACCTTCTTCTGATTTTCCAGAAAAAAAGTGTAAAATCCCACTTTTAATAAATTGATCATGTAAGGCGTCTATTCTTTGAAGGCAAACTAATCCTACCACAATAAATCTGCATCTTTTAAGCTCAAAAGAAATTCGGATTCAGCATATGGAAGAGGGGAAGGCAAAAGAACTGCTTTGATTTATGGGCCAAATTAATTAATACGTCGCTGCCAGGATTGCGGAGGAAAATCCTCCAGCATGGCTCAAAAAACATAGATGTTCTACTAAAAGTTATGCCACCGAAAAGGAAAAAAGCGCTAATTATGCCACAGCTATTCCATTACCGCTAGAATCAATCTATACTAACTGGATGACCACCAGCTATCTTGAGCTGAGAACGAACCCATGTTACCCATTTGTGACGCGCACGAATGAGCAGAGAAATCGGAAGTCGTATATGCAGGAAGGTATTGATAATCAGGCTAATGATTATGCCCCCAAAGGCTGCTATGAGGATAAGTGCTATTAGAGTAGATTAAATTATTTCGTTCCAATGTTTGATGATTCTCTCGACCTCCAAATTAATGGGTTGAAGTTGATCCATTGGAAATGGCCAATTTTCTTGTACCTTTCAACGATCGGTTAGGAAAGAAGAGTGGAAGAAGATGTTTGCCCTCATCAGGTGACCCAAAAAGTGCACGCTATTGCCCAAACACTTGGGTGTAATTATTTGATGTACCATGAAAGGTACCTGTAAAGTACAGGTAATTGTGCCTCTCAAATCAGGGAAGGCCGGTCGCACGAAACCAAGGTTGACTTGACCCGGGTCCGAGTCTAGGGAGACCTTCTAAAACGAGTGGCTCTGGTGATTATTTGCTCCAAGGTAGAGATGCACCCTTATCTGGCAGACCATTAACTACAGGACTTCGGAGTTTGCGTCGTGATGGCTGCCAAGCAAATAGCTTCCCCTCCTCCGCCTGCATGCAATGAAGATGGGAAGCAGACAGACAGTGAACTTCAAAAGCCATCGATATCCGCTTCTGTATGCCTTTCATCCTGTGAAAACCAATTGCACACTTTCATTTGTTCGCTCACTTGTGGCGGAAAACGGCTTTTCGTGTTTTATTTCATCTGTCAGACAAACTATCCATTGGAAACTTCTAAGGTGTGCAATACCCATCCATAAAAAAAAAACACTTGCACGTGTCTGTAAGCGAAAAATTTCTCAAGATTGAGATCAAAGAGTCACGATGGAGACCTAACAATCCTTTACGGAGCAAATCAAACAAGTCCAGGGAAGGCACTTTCTTCTTATTAAGCAACAAAGACGAGTCGAATAACTGCAAAAAGTTGCAATTTTGCAAGGCAACACAAGACGTGACCCCATACCCCATTCTGCCACAGGAATGACGCGAAAGGATGCTAAACTCGGATTACATTTGTCCAACCCCTCAGGAGTTATCACCTTTTCTCCTCAGGATTGGGTCACCACACAATCACATGCAGAACAGAACAGAACAGACAGTGGGTAAGCACTGGGTTACCTTCCTTCAAGAAAAATATTGAGTAAAATCGCAGTTGGTAGCATCTATGTGTTTTTTTTTTACCACAAAACCATTGCATTACCTCTTACTTCCCTGTTTATTGCCTTACCAACTAAAAGTTAAGCGTGGGAGAATGTCTCCAACTTCAGAGTGAAATATAAGACACCGAGGAGAAGATCGTACTGTGCGCCACCACCTTAATAGTTGAAAGTTACTGCCAAAACAACGGCAAAGTAGAAAAGCTTGAATAGCTAATTCACACATTCGATAAGGCGTAGCACTCGTCAAGTCCAGAAACGCCTCTCTTCAGCTTTGCTCCTCTAAAAGCACTAGTATCGGTTCGCTTTTTCTGTGTAAAAAAAGTGGATTGTGACCAAATTCATTGCAAAAAGAGAAAGGAATGGTTAAAATCTGTATGGCAATTTAAAGTGCAGAACAGAGACACAAATCTTAGGTGTACACGTCAACATACCGGCATATCTGTGCACTTAGACCTCAAAGTTGACATCAACGAAGAGCTTACGCATAAGAATAGAATTTCCATAGCCCCCAGATCGTGTAAAGATGGAAGATTTTACAGTTTGCCTTCACACCTCTCCTTTCGTTAAACATTGCCTAGAACTTGAGTACCCAAAGCCAATCACATTTCATTTTGAGAAAAGCGAGAATTTCTGAAAAAAAAAATCACCGCACTTTCACAGCCTTGGTGTCTAAGCTAGACGTTCTCTTGCTGATGTTCTGTATTTTAATGTGGCAAGTGGCTAGACACGACAAGCACTTCTGAGCAAAAGTTAAGTTTTAATTAAAATCGGATTCAAAAGTTCCGAATCACTTCAAAAATTGACATTTTCTACAATTTAGATTCATGCTGATTCAAGGCAAGGGATTAAGCTCACTTCTCCTTTCCAGTAATGCTTCAATTCCTTTTAGAAAGTCTGTCACGCATATGTGACGACGAGACATAACATGTGATGCTGGTAACAAACGCGGTAGCTCGACATGATGGTAGGAAAATTAAATAGACTCTGTCGCTCCTCCATATGTCAAAATGGTCTGGATTGATTTTAGGTAGTCTGATGTCACTTGAGACAAAGTACTTAATGGCTATTAAAGAATAGCCCCAGACAATTATTGCTCCAATTCACTCTACACCCAGTTAAAGAAAGTCCTGTTTAGAGTTCTGCTTATAGCAGAGCCTTAAGACCACATTGGAATGATGTTTTCCTAATTAAGCAGATTCCTGAAGGATTAAGACGAGGAAGAAAGTGTGAGAAATGAGGCATGTTCTTGCTTTCGACCACTAAATTGTACCATCCAGTCAAATAGTGATGAAGAGCCTTAGCACAGTAGCCTCAGCCTTTTAAATTCTAAAATTGCAGCGATTTCAAGAACGATAGAAACAGTTTTCTAATGGAATAGTAAAACTTCCCGGAGTTCTTTGACGCCAGCATCATCGAAGGAAGAAAGGAGTGGAGGAACAAGGGTTTAAATGTCTTTTGCAAGTACCGCTAATCCAAAACTACACACTCAGAAAGGGCAATTAAATTTTGCTGGAGACAAAAAAAAACGCGGAGGAGTAGAGCTGGGTAGGAATTCAGCCAACCAATATTTCAAACAAAATTTGCAACCTGCAACCTGAAACCTGCTAATGCTGGTGGAGTGAGGATAATCCAAGCAGTTGTAGCACCAATTGCACCAGATCTCTGCGGTGATGTGGTGCGCGACCTTCAGGCGCAAGTCAACGGTGGTAATGGTTAACCTCACCTTGTAGGTAGCGCACACTCAGTTTTACAGCCTGGAAAGATTTTACCAACTTTGGGCACATCCTTACACCAAGCAAGAATTGCCTCAAGCGCCTTTGATGGCGATTTGTGGTGCTGCTAGGATTGACACGCGTTGTCAATTTAACTCAAAAGCCCTATCCTCTGGGAAGGTCAAAACAAAGGAGGTGTTTTTTTTCTCATATCAGAGAAAAATGAAGGAAAAAAAAACACATTTGTAGTGATAAATTGCACTGCTCGCCTTTAGGCTATAGATGAATCTAGAAAAAGAACTTCTATTGTAGGGCTTAACAGAAGGATCTACGTTGATCTGTTTAATAAATGGGAAGGAAATGGCAACTTTGACGGAAACGAGGTGGAACTGGTCACTTCTAAAATTGTCAATCCTATTGTTATGCAGTGAAAGCTGATACCCTTCTTCCTGGCCAGGGCAGCTTTTTAAAGGCGAAAAAGTTGAACAATTTCAAACCCGTTGAAATAAGGCTGTTATTGAGAGAGTAAGGAAATCAAATTCCAGAGTACTGTGGATAAAAAGGGAGGTTTGTAGGATGGGGAATCAGGGTACCACAGAAGACGGGTAATGACGGAAGTCGCGTCATCTGTGTGGCCTAGAAGCATTATAGACAGTAGTGGTGGTGATAACGGCCTCCCCTAGCGCTCTCCATGCGGTAGTGCAAGACAGTACTCATCAAATTAGGTGAAGGAAGGAGGTAATGTCAGTGTTTTGTTTCACTTTTACTTATGGCAGCCTGACAGTTACTGTCTGTTGAAATTTACCGCTCACGGTGCCAGAAAAGCTGATGCAGGGTGTCTAAATGGCCTCCAGTCATGCCTTTACCCAGTAAAAATTCCTTCAGAAGGAAGCGCACTTTTGGTTGGTGATGTAAGAGATGGATGCGAGACGGCCCTGTCTTTCAGTGGCTGCTTTCAGAACAAACGACACCTGCCACAAAATGCCGAAGCTGCGGTAGAAATTCATACTTCCACTTAGGAGTTATCAAAGCAACAAAGTGAACGATGTTTAATCATAAAAACAAAAGGAGAAAGTGGGAACACTTTTAGATCATCAGACCCCTCGGGTTATGAGTCCTTAGTACGTATGACAGCATCAATCTATCCTTTTGATGGTTGTGGGAAGTGTTCTGTACCATCTGTTAAAAGGGGATCATAAAATAGATCCGTTACTGTCCATCCAAGAGGTACCATTGGTCCATGCCTTAGGGTAACTCAAGTATTGCTGGCACAGGGATCCATCACACCAACAGAGATTGCATCCGATTTGACGATGTTTCGACAAGGAAAACTTCAAGTATCAGGCGGCATTCTTGCGTTTGAGGACAAAGCAAAGTGGTAATACTCGAGGCTTGGCAACTACTACCAGCGCCTCTGCGCAAAAGAAAGAGCATTAGCATACAACATACTGTTTGTTTGTGTACCAGAACTCGACTTATCTATTCACTTGCAAAGCGCTAAGTTCCTTCTCTATCACATGCTTGTTCCCCTAACAATTTCAACAATTCCACTTGAGCTTGCCTTTCAGCATTTGTTACTCCTACCCTATTTGTCTTTATTAAATGAACAGACATCTATTTTGCTCGTTCATTTCGGGATGAGTTTTTCAAGGGAAAAGACCTTTCTCTACCAAAATAAGTAGGAGAATTGTGAAGCATGCATCAACAAGTTAGGAGCCAAGTGATTGGGGTCACTGAGGCAGTAATCGCTTTTACTCACTGGTATTTATGAACCACATTTCCGGTCCACTATCATAGCACTAAATCGGCAACTTCAAGTTTACTGCTCACGTCGCCTCCCTCCCTACCTGTCAGCCTTGACGGCATTGATGGTTGCAGTAAAGGGAAGAAGTGGAGCATGCCACCACATCATTGCTAGATTTTAACAATTACTGACACCGGGGTAAGCTTCTCATCGCCTTTGTAACAATTGTGATTTCTCTCGTGAATCTGATAAACTGCGTCAAAGCGAAAAAAAATCAAAAGGAGAGGAAAATTCTCTTTCTTTTCACAGGAGGGCTAAGTCGGGGCACTTTTTTTCGTTCTGACATATCCGGTGCATAAACACTCCACAAAAAGTGCAGATGAGTGCCTGACATCTCTAACTGTCGATGGTGCTAAGTTCAGGTTCAAGCATAAAATAGAATCCAGTGCATGAATCACTGGCACTCGGCTGGTTCTTTCCAAATCACAAAAAAGGCGTGAGTGTAACACCATACCACCACTGCCTCGATTTCTGGCACAACCACACCGAATGAGTGTATGCAAGGCTACTCAAGCACATCGGGAACCCATAATTAAACCATACATAGACGACGACCAGACAACGACTGCTAGCCTTGAGGAAAAGAAATACTCCAGAGGTTAGCACAGTGAACAGTATCCTGCGTCCAGGCAGCAGCATCTGCTATTGAATTGCAAGTGTGAGGAAAGGGTAGTAATCTAGTGATTTATTATTCATTGACATCATCTCCCTCGCCCCCGATTTAAATGTCACTTCGTGAACTAATATCTGCTGAGCGCGTGACAGGTTCGATATCGCCATAGCTACTGCCATTTGCAGTTCAACTACGCATTCCATGGGGCACCACTTCCTGTGATGATTGCGTTCCTTATTGGTGCCTCGAGGTTGCGCAATCCCCAACTTCAATAATTTAGTTAGCTTGGCTATTATACCGCCCTTGCATTGGCACTACCCAAATGTGGAGGAAAAAGAAGTATGCCTAGGGAATTTCTTGGTCCAACAGTGCATAGCTCTCAGGAATAGACAAATTTCGATGTGAGATCCCAGTGCTGAAGACTCAATCAAATGTCGAAATCGTGAATTAATCGTGTCAACAGACACTAGTTAATTTATACATCTTTTGATTGGTAAAGAAATTTGAGATGGAAAGCCAACAGATCGGATGAGGAGGTAGACTGTATGTTGTTTACACACCAAAAATGGCTAGATAACTAGGTTCTGCTATCAGAACGAGCGAGAGTGATTCATAGATGTCACCGGGTGCACCTACTGACAATTTTAATCCTGCAACAGTCATGTGTGATGCGGGAAAGCAGATCTTGGCTGTCACCAACATAGTAGACAAGCTGAAGGCATGTGTGAATGGTATAACGCGGTCAAACACTGGCAAACATCATGCTGATAATTTCAATGGAGTTTTTGGTTCTGTGGTTCAATAAATAGTTGAATGTCACAGCTGGATGTTGGAAGGTGTTTGAATGGTTGGGAGGAATTTGAATCGGCAATACTGGTGAAATAGCTACGTGACCTAACTAGTGAGGCTCAGGTTGGAAACGAATATATCTAAAAAACTTCTTCCTTGATCTATTACATGCTCCTTCCTTCCTAAAAAAGATGTACCGACACTAACAGCTAAAGCATTCAAAATCAAAACATTTGACGCTGGAAAGATAAATTTTCTCTAACAGGAGACTTTAAGTGTGGGGAATAAGCTGCTGGGCACCGCGTGGTAATCTGACACGGACGAGGCAAAATGCCGTAAAAAATGAAACGGTAGGGGAAAAAAAACGGATTAGAAGGGAAACAAGTTTACCAGACAACAGTAAGAGATCAGTGAAAAAAGCATCAAGGTGGTAAAACTGACCATTGGAATAGACGGAATTATTAATGGCTGATGCTCATAATAAGGATGATTGGGGCCAAGGAAAGCTAGGTAGATGTGGGATGGATAAATGGAGGGAATGAATTGGTGGATGAGTGGACGGACGGATCAGGTGGATGGATGGATGGATAGATGGACAAATACAACGTGGAGAGATGGATTAATGGGTAGAGAATGGACTAATGGATACGGGATGGATGGACTAATGGGAATGTAATGGATGAATTAGTAGTAGTAGTAGTAGGCGAATAATAACACCAGCACGATTTTGAATTAGCAGTAAAGCTGTTTTATTGCTAAGATATATGTAACAAAAAATGGTACCCAAGATGCCCATTGAAAGCATATTACACCTTCGGAAGTGAATTAAATGGCATTTGAGTGTTCTGACATTATTTAGACCATCAAAGATAGCCCACTTCTGGTCATTACCAAACAAGTAATCATATCGTTCAATGTGGCGACCAATCGCTTTACAATGGCAGAAGAAGCGTCAATCTCAAGAGAGCTTTCTGTACAACAGTGGTGACAGAAATAGAATAAATTAAAGTGGCATTCACCCAGTAGATCCACTTTTCACCTCTACAACTTTAATTTCAACCGAAATTAATCTAAATGCCACCAAAATGAAGTTGGTAAGTGTAGTGGGAAAACGTGATTATTTAAGCACTTTAGAGTCGAGAAAAAAAGCATTTCCTTAGAGATCTACTTTACCTAAATCACAGGCAAAAGAAATTCAACAAGTAAAAAACGGATTCCACTAGAGTTGCCCCAGGCAACGAGTAAATTCCACCAGAAGGAATGAAACAGAAATGAAAAGGGTCAGGCGCAAAAAGGAGCAAACTATATCAGAATAGAGTAAGAAATTCTTCCCAAAATGAAGAAAACGCCTCTTTTTTACTTTATCCAGTAAGTAAAAAAGGTGCCTACACTGTACAACTAATGCGTGCGTCACAGGATGACAGTGACTTGATCAGTATTTTATGACGGATGCAGTGACAACATGATTGACTGCACAGGAGGAGTGACCTCCATCCCTTTCTAAGAATGCAATGAATAACAAATGCAGAACTAAGTATGGTAACGAAAGAAACAAAGCGCCAAGATGACATGACGAAACGTTTTGTGTCGTAAAATAATATGTTTTGATAGACAGGAGGTTGGGAAACTGATTGGAATCCTCCAAAGTGGATTATGCAGACACCTTGATATTGTGACTTGGTTAAAGGAATGCCTTAGTCTTTGAGAGAGGGGCAAATTTTGCCAAAAAATCCACATACACACACGCGAGAGAATATTAATTTCGTTGAGGTTGGGAGGCCTTGGACAGTGCCTTCATATCCCCATCACATGCACTTCCAATGCATTTCATGGATATGGCAAAACCGAAAGCTTCAGCAGAGTCGACACTTAAAATAATATGGAGCGAAGAGGAGGCTATATAGCCCTCCCCATAAAGGATAATAGTAGAGTCCTACGGACATTAATCTATATGGCTCCCTTGAGCCGATCATAACAACGGTAGCAGGCAACAGCTATTAATCTAACGAGGTAAGGAGACACAATTCTGCTTTGTTGTAGTGGAATAAAAAACCGCTTTGATGCTGACGAAACTTCCGACTGCCATTGTGTTTACAGTTCCATTGTGTCGAAAACCTAGTCGTTGAAACTCGGTGTTAAAAAACGTGATCTTTCAATAAAAATAGGAAACAGAGTAAGTACAAGTGAATATTGAAGGATGGAAGTGATTTTCGGGCCATTCTCCTTCAACTAGCCCATTTCCTATCGTGTGAAAAAAAATACAATAGAATGGATGGAAAGTTGATAAACGAAACTAGAAAGCAAACGATCTTTTACATGGGAGGTTCGCTGCTTCAAAAGGGGACTTCAGCAGTCTCCTCTCCTCCATACCTACTCTCCTGCTTTCTGGAGGACGAGGAGAAGCTAAGATTACGCACAGGAAGAGCAGTCTACTTAAACGCACTTTTTTTTTGCTCCTTCAAACAAATCCAAGGAACTCAAAGGGTAAATGAAACCCCTTTGACATGCAGAAAACTAAGCACTGACGATGGAAGGAGGGGACCGGAAAGTAATGCAAAAAGAAAAGAGGATATCCGTAAGAAGTTGACGCAAATATTTTAAATGGAAAGCATGAACAAATGAGCCGTGAATATCAAATGCTAAGGTAGCGTCGCCTTCGCCGGAAATTTTTCCCTCCAAATGTCAATGACTAACGGCTTGAGAAATAAATCTCCATCGGTAGTGCCAAAGCAGGAGGGAAGTGGATCAATGAGAAATTTTTAAGGCTTTTTAAGGGATGTCCTTCTCAACATTCATGCAAGTGCTGATGTGGACTACGTCCAAGCCAAGAGCATGTACACCTGACAGCTTATTAAAACATGTCAAAATAAAGTAGATTTATGCAAGCAAGTATCGATAATATCTATTCATTTAGGCACACAAAAGTATGCAATAATGGGAGGAATAGACATTGTTTGAATGTGCTTTAAATAGACTCATAATTGACCAGAAAAAAGACCATTTCTGAGGCCAAAGAATGGGCGGAAAAACCCAAATATGGAAATTGACAAGTTGTTTATGCTGCTGCGAGCCATATTTGAAGAATTGAGGTGGTGAAACCCTGAGTATTAAAATAAATTTTACATGGCAAGCACAAGTTCCCCTGCAAATTTGGCTATTTCGTGCACACCACTTAACTTCCCTTGATTTAACGACGGTACTTAGATGTGCAGGTGATTTTGTCATTAAACGTAAAGATGCCGAAGGAAAGGTGTCACAGGATAATAACAGGTGGTTATTTTGCAGAACCAATGTAAAACGGAGGGTCTCATGGCCATATTCAGTCGAAAGATAAACACAAATAGGAGGGACGGAAGTTCATATCCATAAAGGGAAACAAGAGGGAACAGAGGACTTACACAAGACGAGAGGTGCACTACTTACAAGCTAGTGAAAAAATGCCTCACATGCAAGCACCCACGCACATGCGGGGGCAGGCGGTCAAGTAGGCCCAATGGGTGTGAGTGTGGACATGTGATAAACGGCTGCAACCAATGCTGTGAGGCGGAGTCAAGGCCGGGTAGCGATTGGTGGAGACTAGCAATGAGGGCGTTTAAGGCGCCATTGCGTGCACACTCATTTTGACTAGTTCTACTGCCTGTGTTCATGTCTGGCGTATGCTGCACCCGCAAAGATGTGCGTGTATCGGGAGCTGTCTTGATCAAAGAATAGCGAGTTATTATGGTCTTCATTGGTGGTCAGACTAATTTAAACGAACCTGAGGAGTGCTGGACCATTAAGGTTGAAAACGACTTTTAATGACGAGGCATAAGCTACTCAACCGAAGTAGGTTAGAGACTTGGTGCTGAGCAAACTAAAATGTCTCTCAGATGACAAAGTTGGGAATAGCCGAGTCTTGCTAGCAATGAAAATTAACGAGGTAAACAAAAGACACACGGCATTACAGAAATGGTTAAACAGTAGCAGTTAAAAAATACCAGGGAGAAGGTACATCAAATCAAGGCGCAGCAAACTAGAGGAAGTATGGGGTGTGGAGCGCAGCAAAAAGTGCAAAATGAGTCTTCTATTTCATTCTTATTACAATAATTACAAGCAAATAATTAGTCCCAGTGAGGGCTGTGTGACTGCCGTGATAAAAATGAGGCAGATGGTGGACTCAGGCGCTCTATGAAGCCATAACAGGTTTCACTATCTCCAGACAATTATACATCAGTTGAATTTTGAGCCATTTCACTCATAGGAGCGAAAAATTAAAACACGTGGTAATTCCGGACTTGACAAAGAAGTTCTTTACCAATTATGTCAAAAATATGGAAGTTTGATCGGTGCAAAGTGATCAATTAGGGAGGCTACTTTCAGCTAACAAACTTAGTAAATTCCAAGCCCTATTTGAGGCGTAGTTGAAAAATTGGGATGTAGAATACGTATACCTACGAAGGAGTTTAAGAGTGATTTAGGTACTTCCTTCTATCGCCAATACCAGGGCGTCTAAATTTGCATTGCTTACGCGATAAGTTGAAATGATTGCCAAACCCATAGCATCAAAAAAAATTTGAAGAACTTCTACTGTCTAAAAGTAACATAAAAGTAAAACTGGTCGAGGCGCCAAGGTGAAACGTTTAAACGACAGGATATGCGGAATTTACTATCCAATTCGATGATTTTTGATGGGCAAAGTACAGAATAAAATTGAAGTGCTACTGAAGTTAGTAAGTAGGGGGATATACAGTCCAAAATACATAGCCTGAGGCAGTCAAAAAAGGCAAATGAAAATTGCAAATTTTGTTTGGAGTTGAAGAGGGATTTTTGAAGTCATGCAGCACAAAGGTGGAGGCATCAACTAGTCACCGATAAACACTGCGATCAGAAAGAATCAGAGAATTCCCTAGGCTCAGATCGGCCGAACTGCAGGTGCAGCCTCAATTCTCACCCAATCAAGCTTTCGTCAAACAACTTCTCGACAAAACGTTGACAACGCTTCATTAAAAGCCTTTATGTAAGTAAAGATAAGCAGACAAAAATAGATCCTTCCACCATCGATGCAGTGCTTTTTGCTATGTTGTTTCAAGGCTCCATACACTTGTCGTATAGTATTCAGGAAGGGTGTGCTTGGAAGGTGGGTGGCCATAAGCGGGCTTCATTTGTTTACTTCTTGTAAAAAATTGCGTAAAAGTAAATGCAGCATCGCATTCCAATGGCGCCTCCATTTACGACCATGACAACTTGTACATTGCTCCGGAAAGCACCATCTGTGATTAGTGTGTCAATCTGGTGTCACGTAGAGGGGACTTTTTGGCAGTTGTTCTATGCAAATAAGTTGAAACAAAAAAGCAGCAGGATCAAGCGGATGGCCAAGGCACGCCTCAAAAGTTAGTTATGATGTCGACAACCATCTAGTGGTGACGCCAAATTCCCATCCTTCTCCTCACTCCTCCCCTCCCCTCCCCTCAAAAAAATGCAACAACACAATCATCTACCATCTCTTATTGCTAATGCCATTTTAAAGTCATTTAGGTTTTGCACTTTACATACCAATAAATGCATATTAAAAAAAAAACTAAGCTCAAATTAAAATTACCAAAAGTGAGTGACAGCTTCGCAGACCTGTCAGCTATTAGTCAGCACAACGAATCAAAATTTAACCCGTTGTGACAGTTGGATATCCACAAGCTTCCAACTCTGTGTGGCTCGCGTACTTTTCCTCTGCATCGTGGTCTTAAAGCCATGCCCGAGGGAACTCTCCCACCTCCCCCCACCTCCTCCTCCTCCTCCTCCTCCTCCTCCTAACCCCCGCAACTACCGTGTTTGCTAACAATGAGCCATTAAGAGCCGACTTGGAGGAGGCAAACTAGATCCATTTTATTTTATTTAAAAAGGAGATACAACGCCAACTTTTGAATGTGTCTTTTTGTGGGGAGCTTTTAAAAAAAGATCGCACAAAATACTTGAACATCCGTTCACCAGGACATAAAGGCTAACCTGCGCCTTCCTATTGGAAGAAGAGAATGAGGAGAGGAGAGGGATGGGTAAGTTCGAAGTGTTGTTCTCCAAAGTAACTGTGTATCGCCTTTTCAAGTAGAAATGCCTCAAAGAAATAACGAACCGACACTTGTCATTACAGCTTCTGCAGATGCTACGTTATTGTAAGCATGACAACAGTATTGGCACCATGGAAGTGAGACAACTTCAATGACGCCCCAGATCAAGGAATGCTCCACTTGTCGCTCAATTATCTTCCACTCAATCAATCTCCCTCTGTAGCTCACAATAAGATGCTGTCTCGAGTTGGCAATGTGCTTACGAAGTCGGGCCTAGGGTAAGTGGGGCAGGGTGTAGGCAGAGCCACCCTATGTGTGTGATACTGGTTGCGAGGTTACCCACTTCACCACCATACAAGTGTCGTAGCATAATGGAGTGCCTTTTATGATTAAAAAGAAAAGTTTTAAGAATGGTGAAGACTAGTCAGGGGGTATTGGAATTACTTTCTAGCACTTAAATCACTCCGAACGGGTAGTTGGAGAGACTGGCAATAACTAGTGGTGCAACCCATAAGTATCATGTGACCCACTGCTTGGGTGTTTGGTATGCAATTTTGCCCATTTCTTGGGCAAGTCTAGCAGTAAAGTTCACCCCACAGTGGAAAGAGCATTTGGGTGTGTGTGTGTGTGTGTGTGTGTATGTGTGCTGCTGGAGACACAAGTTTGCCTGTGCCAAAGCATATACTCAAGTTGAGAGGCTAAACACTAAAGGGGTGTTTTCCATGTGACAGATGCAGAGCCATTCCAGCTTCTAGGTGCCAATGATGACTAAGGAAAGAGAAGGGACTCATAAAATAACAGTTTTGAGTTAGTCTATACCCCAATACACTCCACTATTTGAGAGGTAATTGAGTATGTGGTGAAGGAAAAGTGTAAAATCGCCTTGCTTTTTGACTACGCAAACCACATTCACATGCCCAAGCTCTAGCAGTTTCATTTTATTTAATGAAATAAAGAGTGATTGTTTTTATTTTTCGCACAAAGAAGAGTACGCAATAATCGGGAAAATTCACAACCTTGGCAAAGTTCAAGGCAGTCTAGTTCAGCAAAGTAGCACGCTCACGCTTTGGTTTTAAAAGTGCCTTCAGCAGTAGTCTTTTTCTGAGAAAAAAAAGTGAACAATCACAAGCAAAACCTGCAATCGTTTCAGGGAATCAGGATGGTTTGTAAAAACTTTTGATGTGAGTATCCACAAAACTCGCCATCTACAGGGGATGCCAATCATCAGTCTACGCAATGGCGCTGGAGACTTCTTCTGTCAGGCATCAACAAAAGCAACGCTAGAGATTTCTCCGGTGATGCCATCAGACGTGGATGTAAGGGAGTTCTACAGCTCATTGCGGAAGACTAAAAAAAGGCCCTCAGTGTTCAAGTGTGGAACGTGCTTTTGGGTGCCATGAAAATGCTCAAGATGGGAAAGAGGCATTCATCACGCATCTCATTATCATAGAATTAACTCCTGGGGCAAAGGAGGGAGCCACGTCGAACGCCCAAAACCCACAAGCTAGGATAAGAATCAACACTCAAGACATTTTTCTCTCGTCTGGCTTTGGCTCCCGAAAATTGCGTATAAGTGGCTAAAAGTGGGATGCTGAGATGAGAAAAAAGTGCCTGATTCCTTCAAGCGAGGCCAGGTTCCACTAGCAGTATCATCACCCTTTGAATGGTGGGTTGTCAATGACAACTATGCAAATGGTGTCAATCACCTAAACGGAACAATGAGGTCAATCCCAGTCAAAAGGTGTGTTACCTATGAGAAATGGAGGTGAGACCCGGGCTGAGACCAACGTGGTGGTAAAGAAAGTGGGGGTAACAGGACATTCACATCTATCGCAAATAAAATGACAAATTGCAGTGCCCCAGGAGCACAAGAACAAATTGCAAGATGTCTTCGGCAAGTATCCTCTTTAGCCCACTTCGTCTACGCTGAGTTAGTCATTAGGACATTACTCTTGGGGTGGATGGAAGTGACTAAGGCCTGGTCGGAGGATGACTCAATCCTCGTTACTGTGGTACACCAGTCCGTCGCGAAAGCCCTGTTCAACATGGAAGCTTGGAAATGTGCTATATCGATTAGTCCTAGAGATAAACCAGCAATAGCAACGACCTCCAGATTGATGCCTCGATTGTCAGCACATTCGGGGAAAAGCATTCGTCGTTACCACCTTGCCACAGACTGCTTAAAATTGCAGTGGGCAAATCTAGGAGGAAATTTTAACAATTTGAAGCATAAAATCGGTCAGTTGACTTTCAATGAAGAAGAGCATTCGTAAGGAATAGCTTGAGCTAATTTTTTGAACCGTGCTACAGAAAGAGGGGCTCGGGTCCCCACTAACACCTCGGAGGATCATCGAACAAACAGAACGATGCAATCAGTTTCGGTCATTGCCTCCGGAAAGGGTATTAGTTTAAATTCCATCTTTCTGTTTCTGTGACGCAATGACGGTTCATTACATTCGGGGTTCTGACACATCTTGAATTGATTCGAATTTCTGCGGAAAATATGTTCGTCTTCCTCAACGCTATAAGACTTTTGTAAACAATGAGCTGAACCAAATTCAACCTCTCTATGTCCAACCAAAGCGGAGGAAATGTGTGATTTGGGGAAAATAAGATGGTATAATCTCTCTTTGATGAAAGACAAACTACAAGAGCTGGTAAAACGAGCCTTTCTTTTCGAGTGGAGCAAACCACAGTAAGTGTAAGATCTCAGTACTTTGAGAATGCGGAAGACTACTCAAGAACGGGCAAAGATCAGATCAGATCTTGATAGAAGACCCTCAAGACAACTATAGTCTACGACCACCCTCTTACTTAAAGCAGGAAAAACATTGCTTCGTCTCCACTTTATCAGATTCTGAAGGCCTTTTAATTCGGCGCAACGCAAAACGGACGCGAATCCTCAATAGCTTAGGGCTAGAAGTAAATATAGTAGGTTTATTTCAACAAAGCTGTTACATTTTTTTTGATTTTGAGGAGTTATAAAGGTATAATTCGCACTAGACAAGACAAATTAGTCGTAGCTTAAGATTGAAACGGTAGGAAAGACCATTTCAGCAAATTGTTCTCGTTGAAAACCAGTGAAAGTCAATTCACTCCCACCTGTTCAGACCTCGACTACATTATTGGATGCATAAATGTAGGAGAGTGATGGTATTTCATGGTTATTTTTGCACTAAAGTCCAATTTAAAACTAATGAACAGTAACCTCTGCACCACTTTAACCGATTCGAAGCACCTATTCAAACGAATTAACCCAAACCAAGGATAAACTTCTAGGAATTTTTAGTCTAGAAGGGATCATTTTACCGAGTAAATAGATCAAATGGTGTGTTTATGCTTCGCGACCAACTTTTTCATGCAATTGTTTAAGTAAAAAAAAGAAAGAGCTATAAACCAATCTTCACAGTGTGTTGGATCCTGTAGCTCAGGCTAGTGCGCCTGCTGGAGGTAGACTGTTTACAGGTACCCTTTCAGCGGGACCATACATACATACATACATATATACATGCATACATGGGGTACACACACAATCTGTAGTCATCACAATAACAAAACAGGGTGTCTTTCGTTAAATAATTGTCACAACTCGTCTAACACGTGTTAATGTGTCGGTGTCGGCATGCGCTGTCTGACAATACTCGAGGGGACTTCAAAGCACACTGCTTCCGACAAGTATCTCGCCTTTGTGTGTCGCTTATTGACTCCCTCATTGTGATGTTTGTAGAGGGCTGGCTCCGAGGCGCAGCGAAACACTAAAGTGATTTGAAAGTAGACATTTCATAGGCGATCACCCGCAATCTTGTGCTTTAGTGTGAGTATCACCGGCGTGGCGGCGCCATGACTAGCCTGCATCCCTCGGTCGAGTGTTCGAGAATCTAGCGTTGCCAGGGCACCAGCAGTGAAAGGACTAAACTAAGCAAGCTGCACTGACAAATACTTCCGTGATGGGATTTTTTAGGCAAAATTTAAACCCTAAAATGAATGTGCAGGTGCGGAAGGAGGGGATGACGTAAAAAAGTGGTATTTTGACCTCATGAAATATGCAGTAGGTTCTCTTTTTCTTGGAAAAAGAAGCAGAAATCGGTTATATCCAAAGGTGTCATGTGATCATTTCCGTCTGGTAGACTTGTTACCACCACAAATTACTAAAACAGTTGTCGTCCGGGGATAAAGATAGCAGTAAACTGAGTGTGTCTGGAGCACTGATGATTTTTCTCCCGGTATAAAGTTCCTAAGTTTAATGGAGAATTAGAACGGTTTATGATATGGCGGGGTAAATGGAGGATGCTACAAACTGATTTACCAGAACATAAAAGGACTATGAAGACTACTGAAATGCTAAAGCCTCATGCTAGAGGAGCAACTGCTAACAGGGGAACATCAGCACGGATTTTTAGACGTGAATACGCGAAAATCCGCCTCAAATAACACCCATTAAAGGGGATATGTAAACCGCTTTATGGTATGGGTATCAAATTTCTGGGGATAATTTAAGCATTAACGCGGAATCACAGTTTGAGTACCTCTTTGAAGTAAGCTTTGAGGGACTATGGTGTTTTGGATTATGGAACTTCATTTTGAAAGGAAATAGGGAGAGATTATTTGTGAACCCTTCACACAACCATCCACGAACTCCTGTCAGGTGGAGAAAAGGGAGGTAAGAGGGGACTCTGGGGTTAGTAAGGATTGTCAGAGCCGTAATTTTAGCCGCCTCCACCGCCTCCCACTGTTTCCACGCCTACGTGGTGACTTACGATCCCACACGCCTGTGCATATACATAGTACGCATGTACCAGGAGAAAAAGTGTAGTGATGGGCAGTCTCGACAATCAGTATGCAGTTCGGACATCAGACGTGTACAATAGGGAGAGGAGAAAGGAGAAACATTTAAGGAGGTATGCACTTCCTGTAGTCATTTGGCATTAAAAAAGGAGGAAGCCCTTTCCTCCTCACTTTAATGGAAGAATCACAATAATCATGGGGATTACTTTTGTCTTTGTTTGGCACTGATTATTGTGTGGTGATGTATAATTGAGCAGCACCGAGCAGGCAGCTTAGTGTTAATTAACCAAGAATTAAAAGTTTTTTGGTGGAATTACAGTGTAGCAACCAAGTTTAGTAACGAAAAAAATCACAATTAAGGACAGCAAAGGAATGTATCCATTCCAAATAAGAGCGCAAATCAACAGTAGTAGTCAAATAATCCCCTTTTCTGCAGGCTATTCGCTTATGAAATCAGAATGGGTCAGTCGGCAACTCGTGGCATCACGAACAAAGCGTTAAGCAAATAAAAACAGGCTGTTTGACAGTGTGACAGATAATCTTACCTCTGAAGATGAGGTTGAAAGTAGCTACAGTGGTAGAAAGGGATGATTGAGTGAGAGTTGGTTTCACTTTCAAAGTTGAGTAAATCCAACACTTCATGACACCGCAAAAATGTGCCACATCAACACTGCGGGTGGTGGTGACGAAGATGCATAGGTACACACCCATTGTCAAGATTGCTACAGAACTGGGTGGAATTTAACTGGAAGTATCATTCCCTTTCAGAATACTCCAGCTGGAAAATGTAATGAAAAAAATCAGCACAACTTCAAGAAGAAAAGCGGATGACGCGATAAAGAGGTGGTGAGGAAAACTAACACCACTGAAAGTGAATTTTGACCAAACCAGTGTTCTTGTAGGGCTTTCTGAACTGATTGGCCGACAAAGACCTGTCTGATAGCGAAAAAAAGCGGAGCATGGAGAGAAGGCGCTCATTAGAACGAGGAATTTTCATAGATCTTAGACCAAAATGCTTTTGAGGTTTCAAATTGGGTAAAGCTATGCAATCAGACGAAGGATGTACAAACAGACGAGATCTGCTTTTGCGAGGAAAACACACGAAAGGGTAAAAGTAAGGGACTTGGCAACTGCGAAGTGACATTTAAGATGGAGCATTTGAGCTGCATTGGTCTTTGAGAAACGAGCCGATGTTTGCATTTCCACGACAATGGAGTAGTGACAGAGACTCAAAATGTTTCAAATTTAGGATAGATCTATCCATAAAGGTGCCGGAAGTGGTAGATGGACATCAAAGAAGGTAAAAGTCTCCCTGCTTGCATTTCCAGTGTATTTATGCAGAAAATATAAATGAGGAGATTCCTCCCCATCACAACACCCAAACAATTCGAATTCTAGTCTAGTTGGGAAGAAGAGATGTCTGACGCGATAACCGAAGAAATAAACTGAAGTAGTAGTTAAAATATCGCTAAAATGCTTCAAAAACAGTTTCCGCTAGTCTACCCTTCCTACAGTGGACAACTAAGAATCGTTGATTCTTTTTTTGTTAGTAAGCTTGAATTTGAAGCGCAAGAAAGCAGAAGGGGAGAAATTTACCAGAGATTTCGTTGGTATCTGTCAAGGCGATACAAGAAGGCTCTTTTCAGGTTTCAAAAAGAGAAAAGTGCGGAACAAGGTGTAGGAGATCGACACTCACCTGATGAATATTGCCCATTCTCTCCGGTCTAGGAGGTTTATGTGCTGAATTCACTATCGGCTCCTGTTGTTGATGCTGTTGCTGGCTCTCAGTAAGGTTGGCTTTGTCCGCCCGACAATCCTGCGCTTTCTCGTGCCTTGTGTGATTAAACAATCCGTAATGGAGGTGCTCTTTAATCCCTCGATGCTCCCTCTCTGAGTCGGCGTCTGTAGTGCAGGAACGCACAACACCTCGATTTCTGTGACTGCTATTAGCGTCAGTGGGAGCACGAAACAATCGCAGAAACCTCTTCCTCGTGTGATTGGATGGTGAGTGGTGTGGCATGATGATACCCGGATTGGTCAGCAAGAGCTAAAACACATATCATGGTGTGATTGGTTAGTGGTTCAAGGTGAATCACAGGATAGCCAATAGGAGGCAGGACGTTGTCTATTGGCCTAGATCTTAGCTTACGTATGCAGGCGTGCATACTCGCGTGCATGCATGTGCAAGTGTTTTGTCGCCGTGTCCGTTTCGACGTCGCCCTCGCAGATCAGCTTTTTCTCTGTAGTGCATTGAATGCACGTGACTTGATTCAATTAACACCCAAGGCATCGTGGAGATTAGTCAGGTTATCTACCCAATTCAAAGGCTATTGTCAAAGGATAGGTGGCAGAAGTTGTTGCAATTTTGACAGCATCGCCACCACCTATTGACGCAGCCAAGTGATGAGCTCGAAATTTGTTAACATTTTTTTAAGATGGGGTATAGCCATGACGTATTTTGGAGATTCTCGTTTTTAGTGGGGAAAAAAACTATTCGTTTGCAAGGTTGATGAGGTGGCACTCAAGAAGTGGCAACGTTTTCGAGAGGTTTCAACGCAGTCACCTATGCCTTGATTAATTTGCAGCACTTAGGTGTCACGAGGGCTTTGAGAATCAGCGAGGTGGGCTTTGACACTTAACAAGATTTAATTCGAGCCTTTTGTAAGGTACAAGTTGAAGGATTTGCACGATCAAAGCTAGCCAGGTTCTCTTAGAGAAGTAGGGATGTATTGCTGGTTAGGGGTACTAGAACAGACCTCCCCTTTTCTCCAGTCCATTAGAAGCAGAAATTAATTTTGACATGATTACCAGACGCTGAGTAGTTTAAATTATCACCGACTGCTGCGCAAGACTTACAGTCTAACGGGTTGGCGAAGTGAACACTGCACGCGCTCAAGAGTACAACCAAATTCCCTTGGACGTCAATTGGGTTACTGCCAGCCCCTTAACTGCCCTGGGTAGCATAGTACCAGAGCGTAGCAACCTTAACAGCCAGACGAGACATGGTGCGCAGTCGGGTCTTGTCCATTCATCTATGTAGTGGTGTGGAATTAATTTAGAAAATAAATGGGGCCATGAGGCGCGGGCAAACACATAAGAGGGATTCACACCCCTGCGCCGATTGGATGAGTCAACAGGGCCGGACAATGGCCGAGCCAGCAGGCGCGACATCTCAGGGACGGCTGGAAAGCACCTGCACCCGCGTGAGTGCGTGTGTGTAACCGCTGCAATGACTCAGACTTAGGAAATCGATTTTAGCCTCACGGCGTTATCGATTGCTTCAGTAGTAGGGACGCTTATTGTAGCTACGCTGCTGCGCGCTTAAACAAATGTCGGCATTTCGATAAAGGGAGTTTTTACTATAAATCAGTAGACAAAAGACCGAAAATTTGATAGGGAAGGCTAATTCTCCAGAGGGGAGATTCTCGTCGATGGAAAAAGTCAGTGACCTCGTCGAACCAGCATTTGATCGGCTGGTTGATTGAGTAAATGGGTGGGTGTTTGAAGGCAAGGGTCAATGGTCGCTCAACAACACATACAGATGGTTATTTGGATGGATGGATATAGAGTAGACGGAAATGCAAAATGATTTCGACTTGTAAATTTAGCAAAAAGTTTGGCCTTTTGGAAAATATTTACGAGCTGGCCTTATTCAAACCGTGCGCCAAGCCTCTCGGTTGCCGTGTTGCCATGGCAGCATGTAGGTCAAACTTTCTAACAATTTTTTTGCCTAATTGCTTAAATATCATGTAATTCATTTACGCTGACTAATTATTTAACATATCGTGACAAAAATGTCAGCACCCAAGAAGCATTCATCTGGCATCTACTGCATCCGTGCAATTGTCAGCTAAAAGCGTTAGCTGAAGAGGAAGAGGGAGAAGTCGAGACAGATGGGTTGGATGAGTGGATGACTAGTCAGCTGCATAATGGTAAATGATGGGTAGGTAACTGGTTATGTAAACTGCTTGATAGGCACTTTTGCATGCCTGCCTGCGTGACTGTCCCTAAACCCATATGTAGGTGGGTGGATGGATGGATGGAGAACTCCGATGCCTCATTCGTTGTTAATTAATTTCTCATATTCAAACTTACTCCCTCCTTTTTAGACCAGTGGTCCACATTAGTCTTCCCGTAACAACGGGGTGCTGCAAATTTCGTACAATTTTTAGCTTCCAACCCCTTTTTCTCTCCCTCTCCTCCAGTAGGGGCGGTCATTCCTGTTCATCCGCATTTTTTCCTGTATTTCGATAATTTACTGTAGAGAGAATTGAATCCCTATTTATAAAAATGATTTGAAAAGAATTATGAACCATTGGAGAGTGTTTACTGCTTGAAAAGGCGTAGACTGTCTTGGGGGGCGCCTTTGTCGGGGAGGCCTCCCGCCTAAGACAACAACTATTTCACCACAGGAAAACAACAACTCAACAATAAAGACTCGCAAAACACTTCTCCCAAGAAAATGGAGTTGAGTGGGTACCAGAACTTAGAGCTGATCATAAATTATCGGGAATTTCCCTTCTCCGACAGTCAGACAATGCAGTTTTGTGTCTTTTCAGTGCCAGCTCGTCAAAAACAAAGTCAGAATGAATTCTCAAGGATATAGTCTATGATTGTACCCAAATTTTAAGCTTTTTGTGATTATCAAGGCTGTGCTAGCTCTCCCATGAGTCTCTGGATCAAGAATTGGAGACTGATGTAGTAAAATCCTGGAATCGTCTCCATGGTTGAAGTAGCATCATGTCCCTCTCATGCCACTTATTAGCTCCCTCCCAGTTTAACGCCTCCTCAGGCTAATATGTTCAGGCCGCCACCGAAAAAGGTTCTTTTTCAAACCCGTACCTAGCATCAAGGACTATTTCATTGATGTCCACAGCTTCGCTCCTCCAATCCAAAGTGTCTCCTGATTTTCACTCTGCGAACGGGAGGGAGCCAAAGAGCACCTACGTGTGCTCCCTTTCATAGCCACCATTTGTGATCCTTACACAAAGCGGGAACCAACGACAAAAAGCCCACTTGGAAGGTCTTTAGGATTCCCACTTAAAGCAATTACAAAGCTGCCAACTGCGTGTTACCACTGAAGTCATGCCGTGTGATGCCTGCATGACTGTGAAAAGGAGCCTTTCTTTTCTCAAGCACAATATCCAGTTGAGAGAAAAAAAATCGGAATAGAACAATCGCTTCTGCATTCCTCTACTATCGGCTGAATTTTCTCTGTATAAATCCTATCAAAACTATACCTGGTATTGGAAGAGGCCACTCTTACACTTGCAACAAATTCAAATCGTGTCGCTGAAGTAGCGAGGAAATAGCCATACTACCTATAATCAGTGACTCGCCAGGTGAGAAGAAAACACCGCACAGATAAGCTTGGGGCGTGTCAAAATAAAAACGAAAAAAGAGCATAAAAAGTGTTTGACAACTCACCTAAGGAGTAAAATAATTAAAATGAGGTACACGCACCAACCTGATAATTGTCTACCAAGCTCAATTTTCTCGCTTCTGATTGGTGGATTGAGGGGTTTTACGCACGCACGCACGCACGCACGCACGCACGCGTGCACGTGCTGTAATATCGAGTGTTTCCAAGGCGTACCCTTCGAGGGTTAGAGGATCGGCTACACGGGGCTTGACAATGCCTAGACTGCTGGACTCTCAGCAGACCCGCAAGCGACTTCCCCATAGTGACCTTGGTAACGCTACCAAAGTGACCCCGGTGGGTTAGATACCCTTTGCTCTTGTGGAGAATGCGGAAGGAAACGTTAGAATGTCGAAGATACATTTAAGCTACAGTTGATTAGAGCCCAGATGGATGACAAAGGTGGTAGAAGGAGAGCAGCAATCTTTGAATACCTTAAAGTAAGAGACAGGCCAAACCAAGGTCACTGATTGGCTTCCACTCAAACGTGCTACTGCTAGCTTTTTGAATTGAAACGCCTATCTTTATAATGAAAAGGAAAAAAAGTACACAAATGACCTTTGATCGTATCATTCTACTGTGATGGATTACAGTAGAGTAACCATAGCAACCCCCTAGGACGATACATGGAGGGTTGGAAAGCATGGTAATCTTTGTGTCATTGTGAGAGATGTAATCGGTACTGTTGTGAGTTGACAATGACACGGAGCTCCGCCCAAATCGCTCATCCCACTACATTACAACCTTCTGCACTGGAGCTACTCGGACAGTGAATTGGCAGCTAGAGGTCATCATCTAACCAGAAGCACTTGTGAATGGTTGCTGATTTTACAAGGGGCATCTCGGTGGCAGCAGGACGAAGACTAAGCACTCGAATTCTCTCCAGACTTCTCAGCTACTTCGACCTCCTCCTCCTCCTCCACACCCTTAAAGGCGCATCAAGACACGCTTCGTGGAATCCGAGTGGAGAAACAAATTTACTTGTGCGTGCTTTTCCACCTTATTTTGCTTCTCCTGTGGTTGGCGATTTGTCATCGTTTACAAAATATGCAAATGCAAATGCTGCTCGCCTCTCACAATCCCTTTTATGTTAAACCATCTTTAAAAGCGCTGTGGCGACTGGACCAACCTTTTGCGGATGACTCGATTAAATCCAACCTCACTTGAGACGTTGGCGACGATCTTAGCGTGGCATAAAATCACTTCCCTCACCCAAAAACTGCCTCAACGAAATGTACGGCCACCAATTAAAACAATCGAACGCCTGTGGCATAAAACAATTCACGATAACTCCTCATGTGCAATGGCGTTCTACATTAACATCTACAATGACAAGCTCTTATTCTGTTTCAATTCCCGGGTCAAACGGGGTCAGTAGTGTGACAGGAAAAAAAAGCAAAAAAATTCCTCTCTGCTCAGTAGCCAATCAGCGCTCTGGGTGGGCGACTCGAAAGTGATCGAATGTGAACGAAATTACTTTTGACAAAAAATCCGGCTCAATGGTATTTCAGGTGTCTTTAACCAAACAGTAGGAATTTTTTTAGTAAATATTCAAAATTTAGTACTGAATTTTTTAGGTAAACGATTAGTAATGATGGCCAATCAGAGAACCTATTGGGTGACTGGAAGAAGATAAGGTAAGGAACAAATTACTTTTCAATAAGAATAATTCGATCAAAAGGTTTAAAGTGCTTAGCAAGATAAAAAATTTGTTGTCTGAAATTTTTCTCCCAGCCAAGGACAATGAATAAATTTTTAAAAAATTATACTTCGTAAACAATTTTCAGAATGCACTTTTATGCGTGAGGATGTTTAATGTGTAGTAATAGCACACAATGGAATTGCAACTTTTGTTACTTTTTTTGGTTGTCCTGTTTGCATGACTAGCTACCTGTTTCATCAAAGGCTGTTGAAGTTCGCAATAGCTAGTACACTTAAGTGTCTCCCGAAGGTGGACAGAGGAGGCTGCGCTGCTGTCCGTTTCCGGCACCTCGAATAACCAGGACAAGCGCCTGCTTAATTTTATTTTCATCTTTCCACGCGAGAAGCGAACCATTGTGGCACTACTTCATTGGCATAAAAAAGTTCAAGTGTCCGGTGCTTTTTTAAAATCCAGCTACAAACCCATAAATCCTCCGGCTCTTGGTCCACTTTAGTCTGCTGAATTATTCACAAGCGCTCCATTAACTACTAGCCTGCCTGCTTGCCTGCATTGTGAAGCACCAAAAAACCACTAAAACTCTGCCTATACTTAAAGCATTTCAGTAAGGAAGGAGGAGAAGGTGAGACACTTTTTCACAAAAAAAGTGAACAGGAAGCGAACCAACGAATGAAGTCTGGGCGTATACAGGCCATTTGGCAAACTTGTTAGGGTCAAAAAAGTGTAAATGAGTTAAAAATAAGGCACTTTTTGCAATCAGGTGAAAAATGTACCCGTTTGGAAAAGTCCTCTGACAGGCAGTTTTCGACCAATCAGATAAAAGAACTTGAGAACCAATAAAATTGTTGTTACCAATTTTTCTTTATAAAATGGCAAAAATGTGATCAAAAAGTGATTTTCTCTGTATTCGAGCCAGTTATTACGAGTAGGACTTAAAGAAAGCGTTGCTGTCGGTTACGTTGCCTCGATAAGGGGTCAAAAGGTCAAGTGAGTAGAGGATGATAAAGATTTAGCCGTAGGCAATTAATATTAACTATGCAATCATCTTTTAAGCAAGTGATAAAAGGTAATAATAAAAAAAACTGGCAGTCGATTTTCCTGAATAAAACATCAGCTGGAAAGTATAACTGCCATCTTTTTAAAACGGATGTTCTCATTGCTGCATTTAAAATGCCTAACATTAAAACGAAAAATAAAACGAATTACAAATTTTGAAAAGTTTTAAGTGGAATAAAATGTTTTGTTGAGTGCAAAATTATAACATTTTTCTGAGCGCAGAAAGTAGGATTGAATATTTTATGAATGGCTGTTCTCTTCGGCTAGTTTGACAGGAAATCAATAAGTTGGCACAAAGCGACGCCAATTGATACTACTTTTACTTACAAAGCTTAAAAAGCTAAGTTTACAAATAATTGCTCTATCTTGGAGATGTATTACAGAGGATTTTTATTTTAGCATGGCTTAATCAAGGCATTTCCAACCCCCTCAAACTGTGATGCCTGTGTCAATCATTCCGAGAAGACAGATGATGGGTCAAAAAATGTCACCCTTCCGGTTATCACGAATTTATTAGGCAAGTTGTTAAGTTAAGAAATTTAAAAAAACTTATTAATTGCACTAATTAATTTAACAAGTGCAGTAAAACACGAAGATGCAAGGGTTGAGGTGACCAATATAAAAAGTGGGAGAAACGGAATCCCCAGTTAACTACAGTTGGTACGAAAGGGGAAGTCATTAGCTTAACCAATCTGTGTGCTCAATGATGCAAAATTTTTAAATTAAACGGAGGTAAATTTATTAGGCAGTCAAACAAGGGACGAAAATTTTAGACGGCACTGACACCACTTGGCATGTGTAGAGTTGATCTTTCCTCAAATAAACATTACAGGAAAAATGATGGGCTATATATTTTTGTATTGTTTTAATTAAAATCACGATTGGAATAATTGTAATCTACTCTACTTCAACGAGTAGTTAACGCCTATCAAAAGTCTTAGCCGGACATTGTGGAGGGATGAAGTGAAGAGCCGCCGGTCCGTAGAATGGGTAAATCAGTATTCCATTTTCATCCGCAAAATTTTTTCGCACATTTTTACCATTTTGGGGTTTTTCTTTGGTCGTTTACTGTCTACCAGCACCTCATCCCAATCAAGGCTTCAAATCTCTACCAAGAGCAAATCCTTTGCTGCCGACGCAAGAGGCGGCTGGAGATAGACAGTATGAGGCTCTCAAATACCGATTGTATAGAGGGAACGTTACAAAGTTAAAAATGTTTTCTAAAATAACGACGGTGCTAGAATTTAAAATTTACTTATCATTTTTTAAAGTTGGCTTTTTAAAAGAGGGATAAAGCTAAATATATGTAAAAATGAGGGAGGGGGAGAGGAGAAATTTCGGTCTCCGTAGCAAGGTCCGTCAGCCAGTCTCTTTTCCACTTTAATCACGGGTGAACCTTCATACTGTACTATCATAGTGTAACCTCAAGGAAGACTTGGCAATCCTACAATGCTTCTATTTAAAAGGTTGCTAGGAGGAGCTACCCACTGAACTCCCTTCAGGAACCTTTTAAATTATCTGTCCTCATTCAAAATAGTAACATGAGAGTTAAATTCATTCTAATTTTCCCGTGACATCTCATTTCATTCCAAAATGGATCAGTTATTGGCCGTTCTATGCATCTCAAAATGCTGGCTCTAAGTCATGGTCTGATAGCCCTACTGAATATTATTAAGTAGCATGCTCCTTCACTCTGGCTTATTTTGACAAGACTCAGGACGATGCGATTTTGTCACGCTAGACCTAACTTTTTAAATAAAACTGTCCACGCGCCAAAGACTCCGACATCTGAATGTCCTAGAAAAGAGTTAAAAGCGGGTGAGAAAAAGGGGTCAGCAGATGTCCTCTTCTAGTAACCTCGTGGAGAGAACTATCGTAGCACTCTTGAGTCTTCTCCAAGTCGCCGCAATGTGCCATAGTGTAACAGGGGCACTCGTAACCTAATTAGTGAAGTATGCCCTAGAGCGGAACTTCAACCTCTAGAGACTGAAATCCTCTCCTACCTAACCAAGCAAGATAAAATGTTTAATGTAAACTTGAATACTGCTTCTATCTTAGCTTTTTCTTTCGCTAAAATGTATGTTTGATTGCCTGAGCACTTAAACTTGCCACATACTGTACTTTCGATCCGCAAATATGGGCCTTGAGCTCCCTATCCCTTCTGAGTGTTAATAATACATGCTCACCAGCGCTGCCTCGGTTTGATTACGACTTCAAGGAAGACTCGGGAGTGCTACAACTCCAGGCACGACATTTATTTACCTTAATTAATAAAATTTTTAGTTTTAGAATGCCCGATTTGCTTAGAGATACAACAAACTTCAAGTACCTTAAAACCTGGGGAATTTTTGTGGGGAAGGGAAGGTATTAAGTATTCATAAGCATTTTTTTCTTATTTATTTACTGTGATCCGAAGGTAAAATGTACGATTATTCCCATTCGCTACTAAAGGACGCTAATTTGGGGATTTTTGCATACCCTCTCCACACCCTTTAGCGAGGCTGACCTAAATATCGAATCTGTGTGCTTCTTTTCTCCATTTTTAGACCTTGTATTTATGTTGTAGTGCTTTGATTGGTTGTTCAATTCTTTGACTTGTTTTTGCGGACACTGAAGCTCCTGCGTTCGTGATTTGGCGGGACGACAGGCGTCCAGGCCATGCCAGTGGCCACCTGCCTCGTCTTTCCTGCACGTCGACACAGCAATCTACCCGAGTGCCGTCTTCAAGGACTATTCAGGGTATTGCAATGTTTTAATGATTAGAAATAAGAACATGCATTCCGAAAGATCAGATCAATGTTTCCTTACTTTAGTGGTTGCTATGACACCGTATAATGTATTTTTATCGCAAGAAAAAGGAACAGGAAATGAAAGCAAAATCCACAACATAACAATGACACATAGTAGTCACCTTCTAGATCACATTTTTTATTAAAAATTGAGTTCTGAGATTAAGTGAAGGGTGAAGAAAATCGAAACTGCTAACATCCGCCGCCCTTCGTCCCCTCCCCCCTCCCCCATTGGTGTCAGTGCTTGACCTTCCAATCGTGTATGAGTAATGCACAATTTAAGGCAAGCGTCTGTGCTTTTTTTCCAGTTCCTTGAGGCCATTTAAAATAAAAAAAAAACGGAACCTTGTGGCAGAAATTTGCATTGCTAAGTGAATGATGCTAGGGGCGGAGGCGGGTGCGGGCGGACAGGCGGACAGGCGGACGGACGGACGGACGGGCGGACGGGCGAACGGACCTCCGCCGTCGATGGCTCTCGCGTGGCGAGCCTAGTAGAGGCGCTTGATTTCACATTTACCACCTCCTATTCCACCCCACTTCAACGCTGAGTAGTGTGACAAGCAGGGCAAAAGCAATAACGAATTAGCAAAATATTTGCTCTACTTCCTTTCTGTAATGATTTTGTAGATAATAAAATTTCTTTCTGTTCTCCCAAGGGGAAGGCGGAGGTGGGGATGATGGAAGGAAAAAAAAAAGGTAAGAAATAGTTTTAGAATGCCGAACAGCTACTGTTTTAAATTAATTAAACACAAGAAGCAGGGAGTGCCTCACGTAAGCATAAATGACAGGAGAAAAAAGAAACACTCTGACATTTTTCATCCGGATACACAAAAAAACCGCCCATGTTTTTAAATTGAGAAAAAAAAATTAGAGGCACAAAAAAGCAGGAGATCAGAGAAATATCTCCTCACCAATCTGCAAATTTGTATGGCACAAAATACAAAATGATGCAAATTTTTTTCGAAAATAAGATTTAATTTTATGGGTAAGGCTAAAAAATTGCATCTGTTGACATCTACGACGGCGCCGTGGGTTTCTTGAGCGACAAAAAAACCAGTCTGGTAGGTTTGTGCACTTTTTTGCGTGGCCTCTACCTCCGTGGGTGGTTAGATTTTGCAGATCTATTTGTCTTCCTTCCAAGTTAAGACACAAATCACTCCTTTTTTCCCCTTTAAAAGAATCTACCTTCCCCTATTGTTTGTCTCTTGGGCTAATTCGACATTCACACACACACACACAATAAATGGTGACTAACAAGTTAATTAAAAACCAAAACGTTAAAAAAAACAGGTTACTATTCTAAATGCAGCCTTTTTTATCTTGCTAGCCAGCCGAAGTGAGGGGCATTTCCAACCACGATTGCCCGCTTTCAAATAGGGCGCCACAGCGGGTTAAAACAAAACAGGCTTGACAGTTCCCCTTAATTAAACATCCACAAAACTTGTGGTTAGAGGAAAAACAAGAAGAATTAGTAGTTGTGTGGAGATGAGAGAGGAATGATGAAGGCATGAGTTGTGTAGGAGGCTGGAAAAGATTGAGACAAGTGGATGAGCAGGAAAGAGCCCACTTTGGATGGGCGAATTGTTGGAGAAGTGGCGAGCTAGTGAGTTGCGCTAGGGTGCATTAATGGATGATAGACAAGAAGCTGTGGAGAGGCTGTAAAATACTCACCTTCGCTTCTGTCTCCATCTAAAAAGACGCAGCTTTTAAATTATTTACTGAGGGAGGCTAGGGAAGGGAGGTGTCTTCGCCTGTATCTTTTTTTAGCCGAAATATGAACAGATCACTAGTTGTCCCCAAGTTATCTGTTCATGAATTTTCCTCACTCAGTCACTGTCCTACAACTTATTCCGTGCGTCTAAGAGAGACTAACACACACACACACACACACAAACACCACACTTCCTTTGTATGAGGTAAAATTGCAGACAGAATTGTTCAGTGGGAATTACAAATTTACCGAGACTAAAGCAGCTGTAGCTGTGATCTATCCCATCGATGTGAGGTGATTCAAGTGTCTTCTCGAGGAAGAGGAAGTCTAGGCAATCAACGGGAATAAAGTGCTTTTTCCATCTCACATCGTACTTTGCTACACGATGGACGTCCAAGATGATGTGTCCCCTAAGATGGAAGTGAGGCCGACGGAAGATGGAGGGGGGGGGGGGACGGAGACAATACTTCACTCTAACATTCCTTCCAGAGGGCACAGAGGATTGCCACCATTTGGATGAATACATGATTACGATAGCACAGCCATGGAAAGAGCTAGATCTTCCTGCCTCCACGACTCTGTGTATCATTGGGATGGAAGGTGGGTGGTACAATGATGGTTGATGCAACTACATACACTTACTTGTGGAGGTCCTTGTCAAGTTTGCACAAATTCATCGTCCACGCATAGGTCAACAAAACTACATTAACATTCTAAAATAAAAAAGAGAACTATTTTACCTCTGGACACGAGTAAAGGATTAATAAGGTTTATCTTTTTTTTATGGAGAATAACAGATCCTGAGAGAGCAGTGTTTGCCCAATGGGGAATTAAGTGAACACGACCATTTTTATTCGCCCACCTGTCGGCCTTCACAAGGATGACATGGAGCCCCAACCACCAACTTCCAACCTTTTATTCCCAATAAAATTTATGGGGATAATTTTACGAAGTAGGAGGAATGCACATCTCTCACTCCTGAGCCCTAGTGCTTGGCTGACAAGGCAAGCAGACCGATTTTTGACAAGCGGACAGCGAGGGAGGGTCAATGTCACGGGGCAAATGAGTCTAGAGCTCAGTACTACCCGGAATACCAAATGCAAAACTTTTCACCGTCTCATGGTAGTAGAGGAGACAGAAACCTCGGTATTTTGATTAATAAGCACCTTCAAAGCACAGAATCACTTCACTAACAAAAAATTGGGCTAACACCGAAGAGGAGAAGAAAAAAAGTGGAAGAATGGAAACAAACGACTCTGTAAGGAGAAAAATTTGCAAAGCCACCATCTTCACAGCCTTTAGACACACTATGTGTTAGTCCTAAATACTTAGCCGATCTCGCAGAAGGTAAACAATTTTTGCATAAACCGATGGAACATCTGCGAAAACAAAAATGTTTACTTTGCCATTTTTTTGTGTCTCGACTTTGAAGATTGTAGGTTGAACAAAAAAAAAGAGAATTTGTCAAGTGACACAGGAACATGAGTGAAGTTTTTTTATGCACTTTATTTTAACAAATTTAAGTGTTGACATGTAAATTACTTTGAATGCGGTATTTAAAACAGTGATGGGCCTTTGGGGATATGTAATTGGACTCGGTGTGGAAAAATCCATCTACTGGACATAAAATTGGCCCCAAAAAGTAAACAGAATGGCAGATGTTTGAGTTTTCTGTTTATCTACGCGGGCTCAGTGCCTGAAAGCTTACCATGGCTCATGCATTGTCTTCTTATTTTAAAGATACCTGTTCATTCATCACTATTTTTACCAACGAAAGACTGTTTACCCTCTAAAAAGCCATCCCATTTCCATGCAATTTTATTGGCATAACCGAGTTTACAAGATTAGCTTAATTTCACGTCACTGGATTTGTTTTATCTACTTGTGATGTTCCGAAATATTTAGCCCGAAACGAGGCGGCCTTCGTGAAATATGGCAACTTTTAGTGGATCACGTGAATTGGGAAAGGATATTAAAAAGCTCGATGCGGCTATAATTAGTAGATAAAATTTTGCCATCATCCAGTCTCAGCTGAAAACGCTGTAGTTCACTTGCATACCATTAATAATTTTGGTTGCACATACTAAGAGAAGTGCTGCGATTTCCAAATATTTGGTTAATTAATAAATTCGGCACCACCCAATCAGAATGCAGACTGAATGCACGCAATCCTCAGCCATCAATCTGATTGGTTAATCAGCGGTAGGTGCGCGATTTCCTTTTGATGCATTGATTTCATCACTCAGCACAGTTTATGCCATTTTAATGTCAAGTATGTGAGTGTTGGTGCAAAACACGTACCTCGGCAGGCTGATTACTGAGGGGATACATGGCAAGACGTGTGCTTTCGACAAGAGCGTCTAATAGGATTAAGGGAGGAAGTGATGCCAAAATAAATTACCAGCATAAAACCACTAAGCAGTTTATTTGTATGCATGTGTGTCTGCGTTAAACGTGAATTATTGCGCCACTAGAATGCAAATTTTCCTAGCTTAAAACAGACCGTCAACTCGGGGAGAAAAAACCGTTATCACTTTTCATTAAGTAGAATCAGGTTGACGCCACTGAGATCAGTTTTGTTTATCCTACTGGTAAGTTTGGAGCGCTATGTGTAATTGTAAGTGGCGTGACGCCTCTACTGATTGATTAACTAGAATGTTTGACTTCAGCGATTTGTTTTATTTTGTCCTTGGTTAATTGAAGAATTCGCTTACATGCATTACTGGTAAGAATGAATAAGTAAAGTCTCTCTTTTGAAATGGCCTGTCGCTTGAGCCTGCAGTCGTTGTCATTTCCACTCTACAACACCGTCAGGGACAGAGTCTGCTATGCGTATAACCCGTGCCATAAGTTTCAATCCAAACTAGTGTCAGTCTAAAGGTGCGATTTCATTAACCTCTTGCGTGGTTGCCAGGTCATGCATTTATTTGCATAACGCCTACAATTAGCATTTAATTATGGCACTCCCTTAGGAAGGGAAGCGAGAAGACAGTAATGGTACATCGGAAGCCCCTCTAACCACTCACGACACCGCAGCTGGGCATTGCCTGGAGGGCCACCTCAACACACGGACAGATAGTACAATCTTCCCCTTTTATTTATTGTAGGATTGTCCAAACAAAAGGTAGCATTTTATTATAAATAAATGAAAAATCGATATTGTTCCTGCTGTAACCAAACTGAATCAATAATGTGTGTTAGTTTTATCGATCGGTCCAGTTGTTTAAGATTAATGCACGAGGAATAATTTTACATTTTTCTTTCAAAATTTATGATAACTATCGATGTGAGACGATGCCAAAGCTGTCAGTTAATGTTACATCAAATCACTAATTAATTTATGTTTTTTTTGCACTTTTATTTAACTTGAAGCTTTTGTTTCCGTCTTGGGAGAGAGAGAGAGAGAGAGAGAGAGAGAGAGGGACTACCAAACTTCACTGTTTCGAGGGGGAGGGGGGGGGAAAAAGGCTCCAAATTGGGGAGAAAAAATTTTCTTTTTCCCTACTTGTTAACAAAATCATGACTCTTGGAGGGTGGATAGTGGAGTCGGCAGGTTAGCATGAGGGAGCGGAGGGGAGGGGAGGGGAGGAGAGGGGACGAGAATGGCGGTGGGTGGAGGAAAGGGCGGAAAAGCGTCACGGTGTAGAGCTAACTGTTCATTTTCATTGTTACATTATGCACTTTGCAAATTCAAACATTTTGAAAATTTTGCTAACAAACGCTTAGTGACATTAAAGGAGGGGATTGACGCATAACAGGGGCAGGTGACCTTGTCTTATTTTAACTCCCGAGATTTAACATCTCGACCCCATTCGGGAGGGAATTGTCAAAAAAAACTGTTCAAATTAAGGTTTATATTCTGTCATTTATTGATTTGCAGTCACCTAGGCGTGTGATAGACAAGTACAATTAAAAATCGAATTTTACAAAAATTACTCAGTTATTTTAGGACAATTGTTTGACAAAAATTGTAGCTATGTACAGCAAAATTGGCGAAATAAATTTAAAGACAGGGAATCGTCTTGTTCTGACCCATGTGAGGAGCATTTTTTATTCACTTTTGCGACTCTATGGAGCGCTCTTTGATTTACCGAGGCAATTGCGCATTTAAAATATGAAAGTCATGAATTGCTGTTTAAGAGGTCTGTAATAAAATAACAAGTATTAATTTCACAATAAAGTCGACTGTGTCTCCTGCCATTGACAGATTAAAAATCAGGCAGATTTTCAGCAAGTTTCTCTTTTACAGTGTCTGTCTGGTGTCGTTGGCTCCACTCATCCCCTTTTCCCATTAAAAGGTGAGTCTTTTGCCAGACCGCGAACCCTGTTTAAAAATTTGGCAATCCCAAGTGTGACAGCCCAACTTACCCTCAAATAAATAAAAAATCCGCCCTACATTGTCTTAATGACGTAATTAACGCTATTTATAAGGAACTTGTCAATAAAAGCCTTTGAACGTAGTAGCTGTAACCCCAGGTAGCCGATCGCTGGCTGTCTTTGACAGAAAATTTAAAAAATCAAACTCAAGTAAGTGAGGAAGAAAAAAAATCTCTTGCGTTTTGAGGGTGATGTCGCCTAACAGTCGAGGCATGGCAGAGTGCGCAGTAAAGCATCTGTTACATAATCAGACCAACCAAAGCAATAAAATTGCCTAATAAATGAGGTACTTTTCCATTTTTAGAAGGTTGGACCCAATAGAGGGTGGAAAATGGATTCGGTGATGTGCGCATAATTCTACGCCAAAAGCATCGCCCCACAAGTTCAACTTTTAAAGAAACACCAAAATCGAGTCTATCTTGAACTGTCGGGATAAAAAGTGGCCAAGTAAGCACAGCTTTTTTAATGTAAATTGAGAAACACAACTACTGGACTTGTACGTTCCGGCGATTAACCAATCATACTCAAGCACAATTTTAAACATTGTTTCGACGCATTCATTTTAACTCCAACAACGTGCCCTTGTTGTAACTGGATAAAAAAGTACTTATGACTAAATCATTCAGAAATTGGACATCCGTTATATCATGATTATTTCGAGGTGGAAGAGGCGAACCCTCCCAATCTGATGAACTGCAAAGGCAGCATAAGAGAAGAATTGGACTTACAAGATGGTACAGTTGCTGTGACGACTGGAAGCAATGCGTCAGACTTGTTCTTTGCTCAACACAGCCACCGCTCTACAAATCCTCTAAAGCGAGTGACCCTTTCGTGCTTCTTATTGGTTGGAGACTGTTTGACCTTGAGTGGACTTGTCCACAAATGGCGTGCCAGTGCCGCCGATTGGGCCAATAGGAGGCGCGGAAATGAGCAACACCGAGTTGGTGCCTGTCTGGCAGAGATTAATCAACACAACGCTCAAAACGGGCCCTAATTTATCGACAATCTTCCCTTAAACGATGCCAAACGCTTTGGCTGTAATTAGACCATAGTCCAAGTAACGCTGAAGTAAAATTGCATAATACGTATCTTTGAATCCATAAATTTGTGCTTGACATTTAGAATTATGCTAAATTTGTACGAGCCATACAATTATTAACAGAATTTGATCAAATTGCTTGGATGATGTCAACGTGCTTGTTCTTGGTGGACTGTGGGCGAAGTTCCGAGTGCGGTGATCCAAGGGGCGCTTAAAATTACGCTCCTCAGGGGAGACATGATGATTTTCGATTTTTTTTGTCAAAAAGTAAAACTGGCTGAAGCATGGTTTTAGGTTTGAAGACCGTCTGTGATGTTCAGAGGTGAGGAGGCTGCGGAGAAAGGGGGGGCTGGTGCACGGTACACGCAATCTGTGACTTCAAAGACATTTTTGATTCGGATAAGAATTTGTTCCTTTTCTTCCCTTGAATGACGGTTTTGGTGTGCTTTGAAATAATTCAAGCTACGTTTTATTAAAAAAGGATCACAAGATGGTAGCGTTTGAATGAGCCAACCTCAATGATTTTAAACCCTCGGACCTCATTTAGTGGCCCTATCCCAATTAATTAAACTGCTCGCATTCCAGTCTGTAGCTTTGGGTAAATTGATGCCTTCAAATAACGACCTAAGTCTTTCTGATCAAAGAAATTAGTGAAAAATACACATTCAAAAATATTGACATCGCAGTATTGCAGTGGTTTGTTTAACTCCGTGGTTGCGTTTACGTCGGGCGGAATAGCTTGCGAGTCATGCTTTCAGCCTTTCAACTCTGATATTCTGCTTAAGTTTTGTGCCTTCCTTAGTCTTTTCTTTATCAAATCACGCCACCAAGATTAACTTCCGTTGTCGCGCTGATCACCACTTCGCCGTCGAATTCGGAGAAAAAAATCGATAAAAGTCGGTGCCCACCGCCTCCCAGCGTCCACATCTTCAGGGTTTAAGAGCTCAAGGGATGGCAACTAATCGCCCTTTTTTCTTCTCAGTTATTTGAAAATTTATGAAAATTACTAATGAAGCAGGAATTTACCCAAACTTATGAAGATGATTTTCTTGTCGCAATTCAATGCGATTTAGGTTTAAATTACACACAATGATTCGCGAGCCTTTTTTCAAAGCCTCTTGCTTTTTGTTGTTTAAATTACTGCTGCTGTCATTGTGTCGCCGCTTTTTAAGTTAATAGGATGCTTTGCAGAACTTGCTTATTTCCCGACCTAACTAAATAGGGTTGGACGAATAAACGCGCGGGCACCTATTGGAGTCGTTGCGGTATCTGTTTCTTAGGTTCTTTGCCCTCGTGGGGAGTGTGTACAAGTGAGGCCAAGTTGCTGCTTTAGGACAACAGAACTAGCACCCACTAGCCCATCGGATATTATCCATTAAGAATACTTATAAAGCCTTCAAATCTTTGCTTCACTAGTTACAAAAATACATAGAGCCTAAAACCGTAGCCCTTTTCTTTTCCGCTTGCGTGTGTGCCCATCGTCTTTGGGAGGGAGTAAGGCAAGCGCCTACACCAATGGTCGCGGTCTCAGAGAAACATGAGGCACTATAAAATCTAACATTCAACTTGCTGTGAGGACGATTGTTTGGACTAATGGATGGCTGAGGAAACACAAACTTCATCCTTTAAATTCCTCAGTTAGGAACAAAGGAGCATTATTTCAAAAAATCCCATCAGACGTTTGTTTAAAATTTTCCCTCAAATAAATCGTCGCCTCAATTGCTTGTTAATGATTGGCTCCTTGGTACGGTAGGGAAACAACAAATTAAAATTGATCCCATATGCAATGAAGCGTTCATTGCTTAAGTGATAACAACAGCATAGGTACAACGACAGATGACTTACGCCTCTTATTAAAGCTATATGGACGAGAATTGAGAAAATTTTCCCCATTTTTGTCCTATACAAAAGTACTAACTTCGCATTTCCTGTTCAAGGAAGAAAAAAGCGGCAATGGTTACAATCTCATTTATAAATGTCAAAAATAAGTTTTTTTGACGTCTAAACATTGGGACAAGTCAGGGCGAGGGCTTGGCATGAGGTGTAACCATACGGTGACCGGAGCCAACCAGCAGGCAGCATTTCTGGGTACCCATTGACTGCGAGGTGGTAAGGAAATTGTAAACAGAATTGGTAGGAATGTGAACTATTTCTAGACATTGAATTCACTTATTTGTGTGTCAAATTAGAAATGCTAGCTTAGCTTTAAAAAAGTTGGCTAATTGATCAACCAATACATCTAAATATCTCTTGTGATTCGCTTACCGCGGGCAGTGAAATGGCGTTCTATCCGTGTTGCCTATGCGCTATCGGTCCTTCAATCCTTCTCTGCATCGAGAGGATACATGTTTTTCACTCGTGTATACTTTATGACAACTACTGAGGTATCGCTAGAGGTGGATTATAGCGAATTCAACTGCTTGGATAGAAATGGTCTAGTTTTAAATGAGACGGTAGGTTGGTACCCAAAAAGTCCTCGTTTTGGACGGTTTGTACAGAGGAAGAGGGAGAGGTAGTGATGAACCACACCTCTTTTAGTCTTTTACAAAAAATTAGTTCAAGCAAATGCAGGCGATTTTGTTTATTTGCATGCTTTCAGCTATTAGCGTGTTGTGCCGCCCCGTGGTGCCATGAAAGGCCATCTGTACTGCTGGTTTTCGATGCACTTATTGCGTAAATAACGAATATTTTCTATGCTAGTGTAGCTTACTGCAAAGCAGTAGATCATCCAACTCTGCTTTTGATTTCAGGCGAAATTACATCTTCGCCGAGGGCTCTCCTGTTAAATAGCATGATCTCCGGGTCGTGCCAGCTGTCTTCTAGCTCTTGTGCAGCAGATCCTGTCAATGGCATATGTGTAATACATTGTTTGTTCGAATTGCCGGTTTCGGTCACTCGGGTGGCCATATTGTACTGGCAGGTTGACCGGCCTCCGGGTCGTACCAACAGCCCTTAAGTCCTCTGCTTCCAAAATATATATTCTTCCCTTGTACTATGTCTTCCTTAACCTTCAAGGAAGTCTCGGGGCGCTACAATATGTCCTGCTATAATATTATTGCTAAAATATAGGCTTGGCCGTTCCAAATGCCACTTAATTTCTCTTATAAGGGGTATTTACTTTTCCTTACACAACACAAACAAAAACGTAAGAACAGAGCCAACAGCAGGGTAGTTGAAAGATTTTGGCATTAAATGAAGATTTAGTCCAAGAAACTGACGCTGGCCTACGCATAGGAATGTGAGGAGTTTTATGCTGAATATTTTCGACACGTTTTTAGGCAATGTGAGCAGCGCATAAAAGATTACTTTAAAAACTAACGTTACTTGATCAATCCTTACAGGTTTAGGGATAAATTACAACTTAGGATTCAGAACAAAACATGGATGCATGACCTCCCCCAGTAAGGACTCATAAAAAGAGTTAACTACCGAATAACCAGCAAATCAGGCATTATCTGCTTGGAGAAGTTTCACCAGTGTCGCAAAAACACTTAAGTATTGCACAAAATGATTATTAGGTTTGTTTGTATGCCTGCCTCGCAATTTTTGACCTACGTTGTTCAGGTCAAAAATAATACCGCTTTATTCGAGCTTTAACCTTCGTGATACAGATAGATATAATGGCCACTTTTGACAAAAAGCGATGCAAATTTCAAATGCCTAGCTGGTTTTTAAAGAACGACTCGATGACTGCGTGTGCAACTTGGCATCGTGAGGCATCAGAAATTACTCGTCATGATGCTTTGACCACGCTTTATGGATGTCGACTGCGGACGCAGTGGGATAACCTCAAAAGTACAACTGCACTAGCCAACAGGCTGGATTCACTTAATGCCGCTACACAACTCCTCGAACAGGGGGAGACCATACTGGAGCGTGGCACCTCCGACCTAAACGAAGCCAAAGAAGCAATGGAGAAGCAAATTCAAGAAATGCAGATTCAAGAAGATTGCAATATCGAGTGCTTAGTTTTAAGGGATAGACGTCGAGACATTGATTTTGCGGAAGATAAAGTTGATCTCGAACTAAGAAAAGAGCAGCAGCTTCTGCTTAAGAGTAGAAAACGCCTACAGGAAAAAATAGACGAAGCTTTAAACCAACTTTTGCTTATGCAAGACGCTCACAATAGGATAAGCGCAGACATAAAAGATAAGAAAAAAACAATTGAAATTGACGTACACCAGACCAAACTAAAATTATCTGATGCCTCACTTAAAGTCGATCCTACTCGGATTCCTCCTAAGTTAGTCATACCATATGTTATTTTCACTAGTATCACTATTATTATTCCTGTTTTCTGTAACATCGTTCACATTTTAGCACAAAGTCTCTTGAAGAATGGGAGGACTTTTCAAGACAGAACTATAATCGATCACTGAAGGAGACGGGTGTAGGCACAACCCAGCGGTATCAAATCTTCAACTTAATTGAAGAGGTTGCCAATGAGCTGACTGCACAGGCTGAGGCTGTAGACTCGGCTCTTCGGGAGCGAGCACATGAAGTGCAACAGGCTCTGACCGAACTCCAGTGGCAAAAGAAAAAAGTGAGTTTTTCTGAAGTCTCTGTCTAATTTAATGAAACTGTTTTCTCCGGACAACGAATTCATGTTTAATGATTTTAACGGTTTATCTTAAAATCAGGGTGCTAACTTTACTAACAAGGCTACGGAATTATGGCTCAATCATTTTGAAGAACATAAGTTGGTTGTTTATCGTGCTCTAGGGTACATGCAAGAAGCACTGATATTATCGTTCGTTCAATCAGAAAACTGAAAGAGATTTAACTTCTATTTTGTGTGCAATGTAGCTTTTTAAAACAAATTGGTAACTGGCGATGTTATCGACCATTTAGCCCCGGTTTGTGCCACCTATTACAGGCAGATTAGTAACTTCAGGGGATACAGATAAAAATCTTAGGGATCGTCGCGTGGGATTGTACCAGAGAGAGGGGGACTGAGTGAACTTCTTAGTCAACAAAAGGCATTAAATTCGATCCCTTGGTCCACAGTTATAATGATGATGAAGTAGTGCTTCTTCGCCTTTTTCGACTTACAGATGCAAGAGTGAGACAAACATTAAATAGACTCTGAGGCTGCCTTTGCCGATGACAGTCTTAGTACGCTGCCTCGACGGCCTTTAATGCTGCAAGTGTTATTCTACGTGCTGGTAGTCCAACCGGTGTACAAATAGCCGTAAATTCTAAAAACACGGTGCTAAATGGATAGTATCTGTGGTGTTCCTAGGCGGGATTTTACCGAGCCATCCAATCTTACCACTGAAGTTTTGCTGGAACAAGTATAATCTGGAAAGCGGCTAATGCAAAAGCAACTATGAATTTCCTCCCATCTACCCCTTACAAATCTCGAAGATCTGATTAGCCTTGCAAATGACACTTGTCTCTTATACCTGCTTGCAACGCTTTTCGCCAGGTTGAAGAGGAGATTGAAGAGGTTCTGAAACAGCTGGATTGGCTGGAGCAGGAATTGGACTCGGAGTTGCAGACGACAAAGATTGCGCACACTCGCCTCGAGAATCGCACCTACCGTCCAGGAATGGATTTATGCCGTGACATGCCGCAGTGCACACTTACCAATGAGGCCAGACAGCTTGCAACCTCTTGTGAGACCCTGCTACTCAAACAAAGTCAGTGTAGGTCAGTAAAACACATCTGATTGATCAGATTACTGGTTCTGGTTTAGTAGTTAATGGAAGTCATGAGTTAGACAAAAATACACCTCAAATTTTGATTTCTTTGCTAGCCAATTGGTGAGTTATTGGCAAGGTCAGTGGATGACATTCTCTCAACATTACTAATTAATTGTCAGCAGAATCCTGTGGTTCTTGCTTTCAACCCAATTGAAATTTTTTGAAATTTTGCCGTCCAATAGTAGGTGGGTTATTGTTCTCTTCAGACCTTTCCTGCTTTCGCCTGATTGGTAGCTGATTAAATCTATTTTTTTGATCAGTGGGGATGATGAACAACACCATTTTGGCTCATGCTTAGCGAATTTGGCTGCATTCATCCTCTCCCTTTTTTAAAAAAAAAATAATGGAGGAAATTAAATGGCTCCTTTTATGATCTTTCCAGCAATTGGTTCCTCACCCATTATCAGTAGTCTATTGGTTGGCTCTTCTTGTTGCCTAATGGTAGCGAATACAAATCTGTGGCTGCTACTCATTAATCAATAGTGAAGTCCAAGGAGATTAGTCGCAAGAGATTTAGGGAGATTAAGATAAGCTATTTTGATCCCAATTTTGGTTTTATGAAAACCCTATCCGGGTACGGCATTTGTCGCTCCTCTCGCCTTCTGATGATTGGTAATTCAAGATAGCCTAACCATTGATTGGTTGATGACGCATTAATCAACGTCCCATCTTAATTTACGTCTGATTGGTTGATTACTAAATATGTGATTGGTTGTTCCAATTTTGACGCTTATTGGTGATCCATGAATGCGTTTGAATGGCATTTCCAGATCTTATTTGATCCATGTTTCTCAATACCTCTTCGCTCTTTCTTATTACCGTGGCCAACCTAAGACATCGCCTCGATGGATTACAACGCCAACGTCAACGACTGATAGAGCAAATCGCAATGAAGGAGAACTCTCTTAGCCTGGACAAGGAGTGCCTGGAGCTGCGGCGAATGCGGCTCAACGGAAGCGGGCAGCTAAACGACTCTGGTGCCGCGAAGGCTGAAAAACTGACGACAAACAACACAGAGTATTCAAGCACTTGTAGCGCGGACCGAGTGAAGCATCTGGGTCTCGAATGCCCTGAACTCCCTTCCTGTAACAAGTCGCCCACCTCAGAGGGCAAAATACGATGCTAATGAAATTGTCTACACAGAGTGACCTACTTTGATCGAACAAGCTTATTCATAGAGGATAATAAAGAGTATTCGTATTAAGGTGAAGTGCTTTACTTTGGCCCAGATCATCCGGTTGGTAAGCAGCTAATCTCATTTAAGGGCTAAAAGAATTAATAAAAAAGATAAGAGGAAACTGAGTTTTTTTACTCAAAGTATGATTGAGGCTGCCTCTGTCCAATGGTGGTCAAAATCTAGGAGCATCACAAGAAGCCTTCTTGGGTGATTTGAGAAGATATTAAAGACACTCTGCACTTCATGAAATCTTTAACATCTCTAGACTGCGCTTCCGCTGGATGGTAGGTCCGGAAGTCCGCCTCCAAAGCCTCCTGATCCTTCCGCACGTTTGCAACAAATCTACTTAAATAGTGCCGTAACACTTTGTTTGTTTGGGCTGCCAGATTCGGTCAAGTGGGTGGTCACATTGTACTAGTCGGTTGGCTAGCCACCGGGTTATGCCAGCAGCCTCCAATCCCTCTGTTGCTGGAATATATGTACCTTGCCCCAGTACTATGCCTTCTTTTGCCTCGGAGGAAGTCTCGAGAGGCTACAGGTGCGGCTTATTATGATCTCAAGGAAGAATCAAAGCGTTCCAACCTCAACACATAAGTGGATATAATGCTGAAAAATGGCTCAAATGAAGCAATTTTATAAATAATTGCAATATTTTACCACTTGGGCGCCAAGTATATTCTAATTCATATTCTTGCTAATTACTATAATCTACTTTGTTTTTTAGCGAAAGTTACCTATCATGGTTCACCAAAACTATCTTTCTTAATTTTGTTAAAAATAGTTGATTAAATAGGTGACTTCATCTAGGTACGTCACTATGGTAACGCGGAAGAGATATTATGAAAAGCTATGGATATCGAGTTGATGCATTTAAGTGACAGATGTATTGCTTTTAGGGGTGGCGGTAGTTTCCCCTTTTATTAAGCTGGCTTTCACAAACGCAAGTGCATACTTGTCATAAATGCAATAATGCCCATTTTATCGTTTTTTGATAAAAAACCCTCAGTATAGCGTCCCGAGACTTGTTGAAGGCAAAATACTGGGGATGAATATGCATAATCTGTAAACAGAGGGGTTGGGGCTGCTGGCATGGCTCGAAGGTTAGCAAGTCTAGCTAGGATAATATGGCCATCCAAGTTACCGAAACCGACAGTTTGAACAAACAAAGTATTTCGTAGCCCCTCTCTTCTACCAAGCACTGTCGCTGACGCTTCCTTATGTGAACTTCCCGCGTCAGCTACTACAACGTAATCAGAGCTGGAACAAAGTGCCACGAGCTAATCGTGCCAGTTTTCAAAATCTGAGCTTAACTGAGGAGATGCTTGACCATCACGTCACTGATCTCTCTTGGCAGTTCGACTCGACCTTGATATTCGTTCGGTTTGGAAAGTAAATCCAGATTAGGAGGCTCTGTCTATCATCGGCTTGCAAAAAGGGAGATGGTAGAACACCGGTTGCCTTAAGCAGACATGTTAGGAAAACCTCCGCAACGAAACTTTCAGGTGGTTCACGGCTAGTGACGCTTCAGTTTTTAATAGCTTTCTTGCAGAACACGAGGGTGGGGAGGAGCCGAAGATGGAAGTCGATCATGGCTCTTCTGTTATGGGATGTCTAAGATTCTCCCATCTGCAACACATGCCTTTCTTTGAAACCGATAAATTTTGCAATTAGCGGTACAGATGGGGATAAAAATCTACTGGAGTCGGGTTCTCTTTTCGATTCCACCAGCGTGGAGTTTCGAGATTTCGTTGAAGGCAAAAGAAGGCATAGCATTAGGGAATAAGGCTGCTGGCAGAGCCTAGAGTCCAGCCAGCCGCCCAAGTGACCGAAAGCAGTAGTCCGAACAAGCAAAGAATTGCACTCTTCATTGCTTTCAACAGTCAGGGTAACAAGGTGGTTCGGGTGTTTTGCGTTACAATTTTGTCGTCCAAACAGACCTTTATTTCGTTCCAGAGTGATGAGGTCCTATTGGACCCAGTTCAGAGAGATCCCAACGGGTTCACTGCTCCCAGAGGATTGAAGTAGCTATAAAAAACAAAAACCAGCTTAAAAGTCCTACACTTATGTGCGCAGCTCTCACAATTATTCTATTCTTATTAGGGACCTTTGAAGTGCTTGTAAATGCGCCAATTAGTTCATGGATGGCAAACAAATCCTCCCCGATGCGGATTTACCTCTAGTTTGGTCTTGGCCGATTACAAAGCAGATACATTGAGCATACTTAAGCGAAGTTTTCCTTTTGGCAATCAAATAAAAAAATGGATTGTGCAGTAGCTTTTCCCTTTTACTTTGGTAAAACCGGTGACCCTGGACAAGAATTGCTTTTTTTTTACTCTATTTAAAAACCTTTTAGGGCCTATTATGGACGTGGATGGATGGAGTTTTGCATTGTAGCGATGCAATCTAAACCCAATTTAAGAGTTGGCGACCTTCAAAATACTCCCTTTCGTAATCCAGACTGATTTGGTGCCGATGATTTAAAAAAGAAATTGAATAGGGGCTTGCATTTAGAAAAAAACATCTTCTTAGATTGATAAGTATTATCAATGTATGAACACTTCGTTCTAACTTATTTGAAACGCTAAAGTAGGCCAAATGGCTAGCGTAGTAGGTTGCTTACTGAGTGCAAGACTATTACCGGCCAGAGGTCTTAACTTGGTCAATTTTGATGCATTGCAAGAAACCTCTGTCAACATTAGTGTTAAGTGCGTTATGAAGTCAATATTTTTGACTAACTTCTACATACATAGGGTTTTGGCAAGGGCGCTATGCTTTCTTTGCCTGTAATCATATTAACGATGGTGCAAGAGCTAACGCAAGACCCCAGAAAATGTCCACACACAATAATTTGAAGATTTGCAAAATGGTAATGTAATACTTTGTTTGAACTACCGGTTTCGATCACTTGGGTGGCCAGATCGTACTGAGCCGGTTGGTCGGTCTTTGGGCCGTGCCAATAACCCCCAAGTCCTCTGCTTCCAGAATACGTGTATTCTATCCCCAGTACTTTGCCCTCTTTTACCTTAAAGGGAGCCTCGGGACGCTACATTGGTGGCAGCGGAAAGCGGACCCGACTTCGATGGATTTTATCCTGCTCCATGCCGCTTCTAGCAAATTTTGGCAGTGTGGAAGAAGTGCATGTGCTATGGATGGGAGAACCTCTGGTATCTCGTAACAGAAGGACCGAGATCGACGTCCAGCTTCGGCATCTCCCTCGCCCTCGTGTTCGACAGGGAAGCCATTAACAACTGAAGCGACACTAGCCGTGTACTCCAAGTCCAGTGGAACTGCCAAGAGAGGCCTGCGACGTTGTGGTCGAGCATCCTCCGTAAGCTCTCTCTCCTGTTCCCAGATGTAGAGTGTGCAGGATGCCATTGGATAGCATCGCATGCATTTTGTTCCTATGAGGCCCGACCGCCACATTTGCTCAGGTTTCTACCATGCCCTTGCGTTTCTTCTGCGGTATCAATTAAGCCTGCAATCGCAATAAGTGTTGTGTGTGTCTCAGCTCATTCGAAAACTTGGATTCGTACCTCCATCTTTCATTGGACCACATTGTCGTGGGAGAAGACGACCAAGGAGTGCGCATTTGCTGCACTGAGTGCTACGCGGAATTGATGGCACTACAGGAACACATGCGTTCGAATCTCGACGACTGGGACGGTTAGCTCGTGGGTGCTTCTCGCAGCACTGATTACGTTGTGATGGCTGACACGGGAGGCGGACGAAGGGGAGCGTCGGGGACGACGCTCGAAAGAAGAGGGGGGCTGTGTAATAATTTGTTTGTTCGAACTGCCGGTTTCGGTCACTTGGGTGGCCAGATCGTACTGAGCCGGTTGATCGGTCTTTGGGCCGTACCAACAGCCCTCAAGTCCTCTGTTTCCAGAATACATGTATTCTACCTCCAGTACTATGCCTTCTTTTACCTTAAAGGGAGTTTCGGGACGCTACAGGTAAGGCTGGGCTTCTCAACTTGCGATAAGTAACAGCCGTTGGCCATCGGCAGTATCCCTCTCTAGCTTTTCTAACAAGGCAGTGGTCACTGCAAAAGGCCTTGATTTTAAGCAAAAAAATTAAACTTATCCATATCCATCTACAACCGCTGCAACCCTTTGCTTGTTTTGACTGCAGGTTTTGGTCACTTGGGTGGTCATCATTGTCCAAGCCGGGTTGGCTGACCTCCAAGCCATGCCAGCAGTCCCAATCTCTCTGTTTTGCCTACAAGGAAGTCTAAGGACGCTACAGCCACAATCAGAGAAGCAAATTAGCTACACTATTGACCTGCTCGCTTTTTGCTGTCGTCCATTACCGCACCATTTTGAAAGTACTTAGCCCGTCATGGAAATACTGAGGAATACGTTTATAGTTTGTGTAAACCTCAGTTTTGGTTGCAAATACATGATGAGCTGGTCCTTTGGTAATGCAAGCGAAGTTGACTAGTTCTATATGCCAAATACCATACATTGCTCGCCTGATGTTGCGTTTTGTTTTATCTTTGGGGAAGGCAAGGTGCCCCATGAGTACCGTTGCTACTTGCAAGCCAGGTGCTGTATCCACATGCATTTTCAAGTACAATGCAGCAGCAGTGCTAGTTTATTAACCATCCAGCAAATGCTCCAATAATTTTTATTAAATTCGACTAAATTAAATGCATTATGGCATTTGCTTTCGAATAGTGGCGTAGTGAAGATACCACTCACCCTATGTTTGAGTTTGCCATTGATTATGACTATTTTAAGAGGCATAGCCAAGTCTGCAAAGTGACGTTCTTTATTTTAAGTAATTTCTTTGCGCCAATGTTTGTTCCATCAAGAAACCGCGCGCAGTTTAAAGCCATAGCCTTTGCCAATGGGAACATGGTCAATGTCGAGTACGACGCTGGAGGCAGTTTATAGGTTCCATGAATGCTCTGTACGATCACAAATAGAGGAGACGAAACTTCTGCACCTCAATTCTTCCCTCGTCTATGGCGCCGTAAGGGTCCCTCACATACCGTTTTTTTGTTGGGGAGCTTTTCCTTTTTAAATTTGTCTTTTTGCACTTACAGATTTTTGCCAATTTTTGGGGACAATGAGATTGCATTTCAGCATTGTCTTGCCCCAAAATCTGTGCCCAAAATCTGGTTTATGGTCTAGGGCTTATTTTTTCCACATTATAAGACATACATTGTTCAAGATAGATGATTTTCAATGATCTAACGCAGGCGTTTTGGATATAACTAGAATGACTCTTATTTTTAGGCTTATGAGGACTAGTGTTATTACATTATTGACATTGTGCAGCTTGACCTTATGTGGCCTTCTTTAATACTCTTAACCATCATTGTTTTCTGCTGCCATTTCTTTTTTGAGGCTTACACATACAATCGCCTTCAAAAAGTTTTATGTACTGTTATGGACTCCCTCTTAACGTCTAACCCACTTTACGAGCTAACACTTTCGTCACAAAGAAGGATTGGAGCTCAACTGTTATAGATCCAGTTTTTCTTTTTAAATCTGAACCATACATAATACGAGAATTGGGGCCTCACACACGTGGCGCTGAGAGGAAATGCTTTAATATGTAGAGGGGCTGAATTGGCTGTTGCGCTCGCTCTTTAACTTAATTAAGTGTCTTGAAACAGATTGAGGCCTCACGGAAGCGACTGGTCCGCTCTCTGCTCAAACTAATCCGGACATGTGTGGCAGAACCACTCCGACACCAGCGCCATTTTCGCATGAAGTACACAGAAGAATTAAACCTCACTACCCTCGAGGAGTCCCTCGTATCCACCGCGAACAAGGTCCTCGACATGGCTTCTACGTAGGTCAACCTTTTACTTTCTTTTTTAACTTCTTCCTTTTGTAGAGATCGCTCTTTACTGGCGGTTCGCCCGATCGCTCGAACATTTTTGGTAACCCTGGCGAGAGTTCAAACCCAAGTTGCCACGGTAGTGGAACTCACGGCGAAGCAAGGCCGGTACCTGCATCGAAAACAACCATCTGTCCCATCCACTACGAAGGGTACCTTCAGTAGACGGAACTCCTCGCCATCCCAGCTGTCCTTCTTTGCAGAAGCTGTCACATCGGATGTTGACCGTGAGTTCTACTCGATTTAATGATAAAAAGTTGATTAGTTCATTGTTTACTTTTCTGTTCCATTAACCTAGTCAGCGATTATCAACATTAGTTTACACCCTGTTCAAGTTGTCACTTTTATTTAGCAGTATCGGCATGATTAGGCGTGGTGTTTCTGGTATTTTTTGACCATCGTCTCTATTCACTCCAAATTGATATGTAGTGGTTACCTAGCTGTCGAGCTATCTCGAGGCTGAGGTTTGGGTGCCTAAATATAGTCGCGACTCATAGTTGTCGTGTTGCGAGCGTTTTCACTGGCGGTCACCACTGTTGCACTTTTGCTTCGAATATCACGAGTCTTTAAGATTATTAATCAGTCCTAAGGCGAGATGGAGGATAGTATGATCAATTTGTACCATAGCAGTAATTTGCCTCATTTCATTCGTTAGGGTACACTTCGTCTTTTCTTAAGCAGGCTGTACCAATGGCGAGTTTTTTAGATGTAATTCTGAAGGTTGCATGGTAGTGTACAACGAGTTGCCCAAAGGTTACTTGGAAAAGATCCTGTTGTGGTTTCCAATTATAGCCCAATTAGTAACTAGCCTCTTGAGAATGATTTTAGGTTCTTAAAACCAGAGTTCTTTCCATTATTGGTCAGAATTGCAGATGAGTTGCTCTTCCGTTGTGATTCTCCGACAATCCAGCTGCCCACGACTGTCTCCCTTCTAAAGACTTGTATTATCATCGCCATCCGGCGAAAAGCCAATTCACAACCTCAAATAAACGCTTAAGGGGCTGTTAAATACACGAGTTTAAGCTTGGCCTTTTTACTAAGCGCACAGAGGGGTCGAGCGGCCAGTGGCATGGGTGCGACATGGGCGGGTGAAAGAGAAAATGGACTAGTATGGTAACAAATCAAATCAGCTCCACTTTCCCATTCTTGATGCTTTTGGGCAAGGTGCTAGTTCGATCCCTCCATTGGCCTAATGTTATTTTGCAGCCTCAGACATCGACGTGGATGCAGGGCGAGAAACGCGCGGCGTGACAAAAAGTCGTCTCCTGCTGCCCATCTCTACCTCCCTACCTCTGCTACATTCTGACCCTCCGGGGGAGCCAAATGACTGTGATCGCGAAAAAATGGCGAACGAGACGACATCGCTCATCGAACTACTGATTGAGGTTGACCACGATATGGCCATATTTGAGTTCGCCCTCGTCTCCTCCATCTCACGACGACTGCGCACGGAAGCGGAGGCCGACTCTGTGCAGGTCCGTTTTTTCCATTAGAGTTGCTTTGTCCCCAAAGTACACCCCGAACGGTTTCTAGGTCAAAGTGTCAGAGGTGTAGAGCGTTGGAATTTTACTGAATTGAATTGTTAATGTGATGAAGCGTAAAAAAGAAAGGAGTGGATGGACGGAGATGGGATGATTTAATGAGTGAATGGGCAGGTATTAGGACTGATGAGCCTGGATGGCTGGATGGAGGGGCGAATGGGTGAAGCAGTCAGAAGTTGTTGCTAACTCTAAATGTTGTCCAACTGCATTGTTCTTGATGGACATTCATTCACCGTTATTAATGATTGGAGCTCATAAAATAGTAATCATTTTTTACAATGCCTATTGTGAATAGTTCCTCTTCTCTATCAATGCACTGCGGCAAATTAAAATGGTGATAATTACCTGTCAGGCAACCAAAAATGCTAGCACGGTTAGCAATGCACCTTGTCGCGATGCCCTCTCTGAACTCACATTGACTTGCCTTACGAGCTGATTTTCAGGCTTTAGGGGCCTTTCATCACGGAACTCACCGCTCCGAAAACTCTTTGGAAGGCCTGATTTTGGTGATGAAGCACTAAAAAGTAATTAACGCATTATGCTCAAGAAAATCCTCCAGTCTTGATGATGAGGAACTGTGTGTTGTCCTTGGTGAACAAATTTGAACGTTTGGAAATGTCTGCCACAGGTGGTGAAGTGATTTTCTTACACTTGGATCAACCGGGGAATTGGTATTAGAGGCTGAGCTGATGAGTCCCCCATATGCCATAAATTAAGGGATTGCAGGCGACAATCTTCTAAAGCTGTCACAGTATTCGTCTCAGCCTATTCCGTGTACGTTTTGTGTTCACTTAACGACCGACAAACTTATGATTGAGAATGGCTTTTGTGAGTTTGTGTACCAACGTCCCTCAGGCGATCGAAAGTGCCATTGTTTGGCCCCACCAGTGATATCTCTGCACCACTCATTCTCAGGGCCACACAATTGCAAAACGCGTGCGAACTTCCTTGTCACTCTCGTATATGGCTTCACAACAAGTTCCGTTTGTTTAATTTAAAACTACTTTGGCTTACTTCCTTGTCCTGAATTTGCTTACTTCAAATGGTCTGTCGTCGTTGAAAGTAGTCAATGCATTGATTGTCAATCCACAATTCATCTACCGCCCCTAAAGTAGAGTTGGTGGAATAGGATTAAAGCTCTATCCGTCAGATCCTTTTCCCTGGACCTCTTGAGCTCTGGAATTGACTTTAGTATGCGTGCCCGCAACTGCACGCATCCTCTATCCCACCGTCCGTACAAAGCGTCTCATTCAATTGGCTTGGTTAGAAGCGAATACCGACGGATACCTTCCCACTCCTCAGTGAGCGTAACCTTCAAGGATACCATACCGCCTGAACTATTGAAGGTGTTTAGGTTGCGATGGAAGTGGGAGCTGATGTAATGGCATTTGTTCTGTGGCAGCATCCTCTTACTCGGTTCGTTTCAACCGTTTCCCATAGCTAATTCAGTATGACCAGTCCTTCGCTCACTAAGATGCTGACATGCTTGGCTAGTGGCTCATGATACAGTGTTTTTGCTGTAAGTTGACCACTGGAAGGTCTCCAACGGATGAGAGTCCGTTATCGTCATAAGGACGCGTATCTGTGTGGACTATGGTTGAATAGGCTCCTTTACAGATCGAAGTAGGCTTGAAAAACTTACCAATTAATAGAATAGTCTGTGTCACGCGCTCTCACACCACGTGGTTGTAAATTTTGAGGAACCGCTTTATCACCACTCAACGGCTAATGTCCATCTCTCGAGTGGCGAAGGTACAAGGAGGGGAGGAGTTATCTCCTCTGGGAATTTGATGCCATACGAGGGATTCGTTCCCCTTTAGTTTCCAATCCTATCATGATCACTCGAGGAGATCAAGACAACCCAGTTGATGTGGGTCTGTCTGGTAGCAAGTGACTGAAAATTCTTGGCATCTCGTCTTGTTTTTGAGTCGTTTTTGGTCATGACACCTTTCTTTGATGTTCAGCAAATTCTCATTCCCTATTGAAAAGCTTTGCTGAAGTTCCATCCCTCATTCTACTCTTCTACCCATTGTGTTTTGTCGTCATCGCCTTCACGACTTTGGATTGGTGTATTCTCCTTCCCAAGTGTCTCCTTTCAATTCAGTGGAGGTAGCTAGAAACGCCTATTCACCAGTCCTCCACTACAGAAGAGCTTTCAACAACGACTAGACCACTTTGATGTAGCTTTGACAGTGAATTTCCTCCAAATGGGTTAGGTTGTACAACGACGAGAGATGTGCTGTGCTGTATTTTTTACGTGTTGGCTAGTGTGTGTAGCGCCACGGAGGCTGTGACGGTTAGCCTTGAGGTCATGTGATCCTCTTTTGTCAAGCCCCCTCCCTTTATGCCTATTGTTTGTGTTTATTTCAGCTTATCCTGCCTTGATCGGCACCTTTGCTGAAGTATGCCCTGTTTTCTTTGTTCCAAAGTGTGGATCATTCTACCGTACTTTGGAGTCTAGCACAACTGGAAGAACTTTAGTCGATTGTCGATTAATCCACCTGGCCTGAGTGTTAGAGACTAGCGATGGTTTCAGTATCCCGTGGCCATATTAGTTGATTTGCCTTGGGATTGCTGGTGATCATTAACTCTCTTAAACCATACTCATTTGGCCAATTAAAAGGGAGTAGGCGTAAAAACCATCGACTGAAGAAAGGAAAAAGGCACAACATATAACCACTCACCCCATTGTCCCGACCTGTAGGAAGTAGCTGTGCTCTTCTCGGAGACGCTGGAGTGGGCACTCTCCGTGGGTCTAGTCGATGCTCGCCAGTTGTCAGAGCGCGATCCTCTTCTCTTCTTCGCTTTACCCCGCCTCGCCGTTCTCGTGGGATGCCTTCTCTTGCCCAACTCACCCATCGGACCCAATCGTCTCAATGCCGGGTATGTCTCTACATCAACTCTTCTTATTACCCCTCTGATAATCTGGGCTTGTGTTCGCTTTCCTGTCCCTTTTCTGCCTCCCTTGTCTATATTCCATCTACCGTCTTTGTGTTTTGTCAGTCTATCTCTGTCAGCTTGATAACATCTGGCTTGTGCAGCATCAGTCTTGATTGCAACAAATTAAAAAACAAAGGCAAAACATGACTTACGGGACAGTTTTATGAATTAATAACTTTAAAACGAAGACGTGATTGGATAAATTGTTTTAAAAATTTGGATGGATGGCTGGAAGCCTTGAATGCGTGGTAATCAACCAGTCGGAGGAAGGGCTAACGATTGGTTTCTATCACAGTGGTCGTGCACCCTTCATGTTCGCTGAGTCGACCCGGGACCTGACCTACCTCTCGCGTCAGTTGGCTGTGCTTCGAGCCGATCAGTTGTGGCGTCTGGCCTGCTGGACCTCACCATTCGGTCTCTCCGACGCGGAGGCACGCTGTGTTGATGCTGCCGCTGCTACTGCCACTGGGGGTGGAGAAGGAGTAGTGAAAAATTCTACCGCCCAGCCTCGCAGTCTGGTGTTTGGGTGGAACACCTACGGTCTCCATTGCATTTACAAGTGCATTGCGCGCGTGGCCGGGAATCTGTCAGCTAATCATCCCTCGGAGTACAGGGATATACTGCAAGTATGTCTGTCCATCTATCTGCTACTTTATCTGTTCTAAATGACTTTCTTCATCTAGTCGTAGCCCGAATTCGTTTGCTTACTTTCTTTGTTCTTCGCATATCGTTACCTCTGGTAATGTAACAAAATACTCGGGTGCGTAGGCGGTTTTATTAGCGTACAGCCAAGGGCTGGTGACTTCATACCGTCCCATTACTTCGCGCAGTGACTCGCATGCGTCTTTGTAGTAACTTGTAATTTTTTTCCTGCGTGGGTTACCAAGGTGGCACTGGATTGACCGGAAATCCGGTATTTATGCATCCTGAGGGCTTCAGTGGATTTATCTCTCACCTTCTGTTTACACTACCGCTTCTCAGAAGACCATTCACCTAATGGAAGAAGCTACGTCCGCATTTCATTCTTGTTTCTCTGATTAATGCATTTCAGTCGACTGTGTCAATTACCACTAGTCAAACAAGAAAGGCTGTGCTGTTCTCTTGTTACCACAATGCAGTGGCTTAATGAAACCTTTGGGGATTTGTCAAGCACGTGCAATTGTTTGTGCGCGAGGACTTATGATGCTTATGAAATGCATGATCATTAAAGCACAGGCAGGTGGTTGGATATGCGTGGGTCTATCGGTGCGGTATCCTCATCAAGCATTCTACCACTTCCCTCCTGTGTCGACCGAACGAACCTGGTGAGTGTGAGTGACTTCACCTTGGACAGACACTGGAATTTAGACACTCGTGTTTGCTTGCGAATCGGTACACCGACTGACTTGTATTGGTAGGTGGCTTTGATGATTTAGTCTTTCAGTGTTCGTTTAGTGGATCATCACTCCAATGTGATCCACCCACTCATCATTAGTGTGCTATAATTTGTGCGTGATTGGATGTGTCCCTTATGAATTGTTTGGCAAACAATTGCGTCTGAGATCACCACCTATTGCATACCGCCCACGATAGGGGCAATGTGTGCAAAAACAATTTCTTCCCGACCCAGTGAGGACTGAAGAACAGTACGTGGTGCACCAGTGATAGGAAAGCCCTATTCCCACATCATCGCCCCCATGTCCATGGCGTTATATTGACCCATGTGAGATCATGCATTGCTCCACGTGATAATTGTCGTCTTGTCAGGCCTCGGCACTGGATGATTGCAATGACTGCGTGAGTGTTTGGTGGGGAAAATGATGATTTCTATAATACACATCATATTTGAGGCAATGGTTGATCGGATGTGTCGCTAGGTAGCTAGGTATTCTCCGTGTTTTTCCACCACACCACGGTGGGTGTATTTTCAGTCATTCTACGCTTTACGAGGTGCTTTGCTTCTTTTGTGTCAATTCCACCTCTTTTCCCATGAAAAACAATTAGCAAGGTGGAGTTGATCCCATGAATTGCATTTCGACGCTTGTGCAATATATGAAGAAAGTTTGTGCAACCATAGCGCTTTTACCGGAGCATATAAACCCGTTGAGTTGCCTTGTAATCTAGTTTATTGACCTTGTTGTGGAATTAGAGTGTAGCGCCTCACGACTTCCCTGAAGACGAAGGGGGACACAATGGAAGCACCCAACGTATTACATACCTCCACTCTTCCCGCGTCGGCCATCACGAGGTGGTCGGTGCTGTAAGAAAAGCACCCATCAGCTTACGACGTTAGCCATCAAATCTGGGTCTGGAGTTTCTTTCTGCATGGGAGCTGGATTTGGGTATAAATGTGGTGTCCACCAAGCGTTTCCATAGCTAGTCGTGAGACCACTGGACCAAAAGCAGGGTCATGCAAAAAGGGATAGGATAGATAAGAGTCCCGTGAGGGTGGGGTTTCGAGCTCATTTCTTCTTACTACTTTGTTCTTGCTTCAGTGACGCCCAGCCGTATTATCTATCTGGCTTCTCCAATCAGTGGAAAAGTGGAGGAGGTATCGCGAGTTTATACAGGCATAGTAGACAGCTTTGTTGCCAACTTTTCTAGATGGTTCACGGCTAGTATTGCCTCCATTGCTAATAGCTGTCCTGGTTACCACAGGACTGGGGTGGTTGTCAAAGGTATTTGTCAACGCCAGCCCTCCTGTTATCCTTCAACAGTAGGAATAGGGAGAGATACCCTTTCTGATCGGTTCCTTTTGTCTCTGCTACTAATGCAGCACTTCGAGACCTCCCTGAGAACGTAGAAAGGCAGAATATGTATTTTTGACGTATAGTGGGACTTGGGGCTACTGGCATGGCCTGGAGGCCACCCCACTTCCTTGGCGGAGGTACAATGATCGAGCACCTAAGCGACCCCTTTACCAAAACCGGGAGCTGAACGAACAACCAATGTATTTCGAGAGAGCAGAAGCAGCCGTTGGAAGTTGTCTACTTTCAGTAGTATCGTTGTTTTAGCTCGGCGTAGACCCTTCTCCTTCTGCGCCTTTACAGGCCAAGTGGCTGGATGGAAGGAACCAGCCCCTTTGGTGCTTCAAGTAGGGGAACAGTCTGGCTCCTTTCCATCACAGCATAAGCTGTCTGGGTTTTCGGGGACTCAAGTCGCGCTTTTTTACTCTTCCATCTCCAGTTGGCAATAGAGCTCAATGATCCCTCCTCACCCACACGGCAGAATGAGATGTCGGATTTGGAGCCGGAGCCGGATTTGCAGCCTATTTGTCCACTGGACGATGAAGCAGCAATGGGGTGCCTACGCGACGGTTACATTCACAATGTCCGTCTAGCCGATCTCTTCGACTGGCATAGCGTTGTCGCTAGCAAGGCGTCTAAACGCCCCTTCGCGGATCTCTTCCATCGGCGCATCGTCGACGACGAGACAAAACAGATGACGCCTGAATTACGTCCCTCGGACAGTCCTCTTGAGGTTGGAGTTGATGTGGTAGCTACTCTGGATAGCGACGAGAAGAAGGAGGACTTGGGCCAACGAACCACCGATAAAAACAACACTTCTGTGCCACCTTCTTCTGAGACTTCTGCAGGAACTGAAGGTAAGGCTCTGGTAGACGTCTTTACAGGATGGGAGTTTAATCTCTTTGTGAGAAGTGGTATAACTACCTGAGCTACCTTCGAAGATGTTGTAAAGTTGGAAAGTATAAGCAGGCCTTGATGTCGTGAGTGTTGGTAGTCAAATGTCCCAGTGGAACAAATAGCCTGAAAGACAAGAACGCAGGCGATTGTGAATTTGCAGAATTGTGATTCCTCTCCCCTGTTAGCCACTTCGCGGTCCATTATTCTCGCCCTCCTCCGTTCAACACCAATTGAAGACACCGTCCCCGCGGACCCACCGAATCCCCTTTACCCCTTGGCGCCATGGCAACCGGATCGCTTCGTGGGGGTAGGCGATGTCGACGACACTGATGAGAACGAGGATTCGGACACTATGGAGGATGCTTCAGAGGACGCAGAGAGCTACGATGTACGCCGGTGGCGGAGCGGTGCTGCCCGAGTTGGCCGAGAGTGCGCTCGGTGCAAGGCGCGCTTCCTCGCTCTTCTGCGTCGACGTCACCACTGCCGACGCTGCGGACACATTTTCTGTGCGGCGTGTTGCAGCGAGAAGGCGCCTGTGGCTGCCCTACTCTCTGCCGAGGGTTGTCCAACACCTTCGAGTAATGGTAATGGTGGTGGAGGTGGTGTGAAGATGGTGCGAGTGTGTGTGGAGTGTGCGGAATTCGTGCGATCGGGGCTGGCAGAGGCGCTGGATCAGGCTGTCATTTCATTCTAAAGTGTGACAGCACTCTCGTACTTTCCTGTATAGTGTGATTGCGTTTTACTCTCAGCCCTTAACATCTGAAAATTTATTTTTCTTTATCAATTCCTGCCATCTTATTGACTGGAGAGGCGGTGCACATCACGAATGGTGCATTTTCGGGCCCGCCCACCCGTCCATCTGTAATTTGTGGTCCCCTTATTTCATAATTTGCTTGTTGAACGAGAGCATCCGTGCTGAGCCTCCCAAAGATGCCATCGGGGTTGAAGTTGTTGCTGTGTGAAATGGAGAAAGGCGAAGCAAAGAGCTCTCTGCATTTATTTTCACCATCAATCGTCACATGTAAGAAAATTCAAGCGTCGGATCAAGCCGCTCTCAACCGCTGTGGTTACGAGCTTGATGGGTCGAGCCTACTTGCTACTCATCGAATTGTCAGTAGCATCTGCATTAACCATGACGAGGCTTCGCGAGTTAACAGCAAAACTAGTTAATGTTTGGGAAGAGGTGTGGCGCACAACCACACTCACTACTGACGTGCTAATTCCGTCGTTTCTCCCTCCCACTCCCCTTGTCAGATCTCCGAATTCAAAGGGCTTGTCTTCAGGCTTCTTTACCAGTACAGGCAATTCATGCACCAATTCTTCGGGCAAATTTAAGCAGCCCATTTACACTGCATCATCAGTTGCAAAAAACTTAGAACAGCATTTTTAAGAGGTAATAACCAGGAAAAAGTCTGCGTTCTGAACACGCTACTGGCAGATGCTGTATGCACCGGAAAAGAGTAAATTTGGTCGTTATGGCGATGCCACGATGCGGTTTGGAACTAGGCCTATGCTTAGAAAAGTTCAGGACTTTCGTGCGTTAACGAGCTGTGTGTAACTGGTGCATGATTTGCTCAAGCACGCGTTTGCTTATGCGCACACCTGAGTGAGTCCATGTGGTTTGTATTTACTCCCGACATGATGGCCTCTAGGTTAGGCTACAAGCCTCTACATCTTTCTGCCATGACTTTTTAACTTCTTACGACCACAGTATGTTCCTCCAAAATATATTGGCAAACAAAACATTAGCGTCAAAGCGTTGACCTGTATAAAAATTCAATACAGTGGCCTAAAATATTAAAAGCAACAAAATAAACTGCCAAAGTACTAGATAGGCGTATCCAAAGACAACAAGTGCTAAAAACAAAAAATAATGGGCGAGCATATATCATGCGCAAGTTTTAACTTGGCAAATATTTAAAAAACTTATTCTTAATAAAAGATGATATAGTTTGCCTGGTGTGACCAAATTTATCTAGCCTTTTCTCGAGTACGTTTTGCCAAAATCAAACCTTTTCTAAAATTTGTCAATCCTAATTTTATAAGGATTGTAGTTTTCATGGGTTTTATAGCCTAAACATCTTTTGTTTATTTCAACAATATAATTTGGCCATTCAAACACCGCGCTTTAATTGTTATAGTAACCACTGACGTAAACATTTGACGCCATAGTGAGCGCCATAGTCACGGTAGCTGTTGGCGACTGTAACCCATCAACTGAGGTGATTATTTGTTTCGTTTCCAATGCGACAGTATCATAACTTTTAAAATAGCTTTGGTGATCTGGGTTTTGTATTTATCTCAAAACTATTTTGGTTCAGTGTTATTTTAAGCAATTTTATACGTCGTAACTATGGTAAACAAACTGATATTCAATTTAATGGACAAAATTCCACTTAGCTTTAGGGACGTTGACAGTCCATTTACCTTTGATCAGGCACTACAGAAAAGTGAAAATCAGTAGAACTTTCCTTAGTAGTCGTCTTATTCGACTTTTTTACCCAATACGCAGTTTATATTGCTTCCTGCCATCGAAAGATGCATCTACTCTAAACACTGAATCAGAAGCCATTCTAACGTTTGTAATTGCTTGATGGTAGCAACTCTGATTGGAATTTCTTATTTGAGACTGGATCGTTTTCCATAGATTTTTTCGTGGGTCACAGGTTTTTCTTGCAAGCTTGATGCCTAATTTTCACTGCCGTTATCTTAATTGACTGGTTTTTCTGTTAATGTGGGGGTGAAAGCGTGTTGGTGAGACCCTCTGGAATACTTGTATAAGAAAACTCAGCAATTATCATGCATGAATTCTTGCATTTGCCTTTTTAAGGTACTTGACTGCCTTCCTTCCTTCCCGTACATCGAAATTTTAATATTTATCTAGCCACCTCAATATTTTGCTTCTTTTCAGGCTTTCATAAGCGAATCTCTTGATTCACGTGCGCCATGCAACCGGGCTCCAGCCAAGGAGCGACAGTCATTCAGGTCTCGAAGAACCCCGTGACCACGCATACCATTATCCAACAGAACAGCCAACACCTTCTTGTTGGTAAGCTAGGCTCCGCTGCGTCCGCAACGGCAGCTGCAGCTGTAGCCGCTGATGCTTCCACTTTGGTGACGGATTCCACCACCAATGGTGCTGTTCAGACCCTCCTTCCTACGCAGTACATCGAGGCAGCAACTGAACAGACTGTCTACACTGCTACCGCTGTCAGCGGCGGTGGTGCTACCGGTGGAGGCGGCGGTGGCAGTGGTGGTGGTGGGAATGCTGGCGGAGCTAGTGGTGGAGGCGGTTCGGGTCAAGTGTAAGTGGCTTTTTCCCCTTCCCAGTTGTTGGAATGGTCTTTTTATCCCGATCGAAACCTTCGTTTCGTGTGCTCCAGCGGCTTCCTGACTCTGAATAGAGGCGATACTCAACTGCGCCGGCTCTACTCTCATGCTTCTGCCGTACCCAAGATTAGCTATGAGTAAATTATCTTGCGATGTGTTGCGCTTGCCCTACTTGTTTCCCTTTTTCCTGCTCCCGCACCACTACCGGCACTTAGATCTGCACAAATTTTGCCAACGCACTTTGTTATTTGTAACTTTTTGGGGTCCTTTTTCAGGCAGTACCAGGAGTATGCACCGATCATCTACACTCCTGTATGTGGCAGTCAAACCTACTATCAGACTGTCGGTGGGCAGGTGAGGATTTGTTCTTTGACACCTTACTTCACTTCAATTTATTGACACTATTGCCTGCATTGGTGTTTCTCAGGCATATATCGACTCCGTATGTTAGGGCAGGCATGATGCACATGCATTCCCACCGTCAAATTACTTGTAACAGTCACATTACTTCAAAAAAAGAGCCGTCTCGCAATCTCCTCCCTCATTTTTTTTGGTTGAGTTTGTTCATGTTTTTACAAATCTTAGTTAATTTCGTGGTTTTGGGAGTAGCTGTAAAAACTCCACTTTCCTACTCAAATGTGTGCAGCGGCTACAAGCCAAGAACGGGCTGTTTTTCATCTTTTTCTGCTGACAAATTTTCATTGCCTTACAACTTGTACCGTTCAAACGTCACCAAAATTGAGTGTAGAAAGGGGCGGTACCTTTCTTGTATCATATAATGCTTGTCAGTTACATTTCATAATTGGTTTTCTCATGCAACAGGCCGTTTGTTAACGCCCTTCCGTCGTACCTTCCTACTACATGAGCATAGGGTCTCACAAAAGAAATTAGTCCCCTTCCGCCTCTAATGCAACTTGGCATAAATGTGTGTTTACTGAGTTATCAAAGGTTGCAAATGGAGTATCTTATTACGGTAACAACAAAATGTCTCCGTTTAAATGGATGTATCAACGTATTTTAAAATGACACTTTGCTTGGCACTCTCTCCATTTCGGTTCAACAAATGTAGCCAAAATTAGCCTGATACGTGTGCGAGCTAAAGTCTTCCAAAATGAATCTTTGCACTGGTTCACTCACTATTCCACTCGTCGGCTCCTCCATCCCCTATTACAAAGTTGTATGCTTATCCATTCCTTCGTGGTGCAAAAGTAATAAGAACGTCCTTTTTCAATTGCAAGCAGCATCTGTTACACATTTGGCGTTGGTATTGAGGGTGTCAAGAAAGTGGAGCGAATTTTGCTTCTTACTTTTTGAAAACTTAAGCTTTATTTGGTCTTCAAGGTAAAATAATTCTTTAAAAGTCGGATTGGACTAGTCTGATGTATACTAATCGCAAAAAACAAATTTTTTGTTCTGTTGGAGTGTTTTTTTTTTACCGAGCTATTCTTGTCCAGGTAGATCTTAACCTCTTTGAAAGATTTCTGTTTGTAACCTTGTTGTCCACTAGAGGGCTAATAAGGTTTTGTGGGGCATAACAATGCTTTGAATGTTGGGCCCATCAATCAACAGTCAATCAACTTTAAGATCACCAGATGATTATAACACCGCTGATGTGATTTTTACGCTGAAAGAGGACCAAAACTTCATCACATTGATGCATTGAGTACCTGTCGCCTTTCTACATACCTCTCGTGCCTTGCCTATTCATCCCAGTGCAGCTTCTTGTGGGGCATTGACGTCGATGGGGCTAAACGAGACAAAAGTGTAATCTTTCGTTGATTCGGTGATCCAAGTTGTCATCGCTTCACTCACTCCATTCGTTTATTAGCTCCGTGATTTCCTTGACGGATAATCAGTTTAATCTTCTACTTCGAGATCCCTTAGTAAATCCACGAAAACTATTTAATTTGGATGCGATTTTGTTGCTGGATGTTGGTATTAAAGTTATCACAACACTTCGATGTGTAATCGCTCGCTTACCAGTGGGGTAGCTTCTCTGACTGACGTATGAAATGAAAAGATGTCTTTTTTCTCGGCTTAACATCAATAAACTCATTCGACTAGCTAAGTAGTGACTAAGCTTTAAAGTATTATTGCATTGAATACTCACCCTTTTTGGTTGTAATGTAGCTCCAATTTCGGAACTGAGGTTTGGTTAACCTTTAGTTGCTTAGGAACAAGCAACCTGACGACTTTTTGATAAGTCATTTTGATGAAACTTGTAGAATTCCATTTAAGTGGCTAAAAGAGTAAAAAAGATGCTATAAACCAACTTATCCGTCTCTGTAGGTTCTTGCCAGTTCGGGTTTTGGCGCAGCTGGCGGGTCGATTGTCGGTGCTGCAGCAGCCGCCGCTGCCGCAGGTGTCGGTGGTGGGGGTGGAGGAGCCACACAAATTGTCACTCACCAAGGCACAACTTACATTCTTCAGAGTACCACTGGGGCACTCGAAGAGGATGCTGCTGCTCTCTCCCACACCGCCAAGGCCAGTCCAGTCACTGTAAGTCACCCTCCCTTACCTCTTTGTATCAGCCTCCCACCATCTTTGTGATTTTCACCCTCGTTTTGTGTTCGATCACACAGGTTCAATGGCTGTTGGAAAACTACGAGACAGCTGAGGGTGTGAGTCTACCTCGAAGCACGCTCTATTTCCACTACCTCCAGCACTGTCACGAGAACAAGCTAGAGCCAATGAATCCCGCCTCTTTTGGTAAGCTTATCCGCTCCGTCTTTCTGGGACTGCGCACTCGTCGCCTGGGCACCCGGGGCAACAGCAAGTATCACTACTATGGCATCCGAATCAAGCCGTCCTCCCAGTTGAACCACTATGTGGAGGACCCGGCCTTTGCACTGCGCCACTATCCAAACTACCATCGACAGAGTATGGAGGTTGTGGCGGAGTGGAAGAGCCTTACTGGAAAGTCCACAGCTGCTTCCACCGCCTCTAGTGCTGTTAACGCCAATTCCTCTGCTGTTGTTTCGGGAGGGGTGAGGCAAGGTGCTGCCTCTGTTAGTGGCAGCGGTGGCGCCTTTGGCGATAGCACTGTCAGTAGCAGTGGTGGTAGTTTGGGGAGTACACGGGCACCCGGTGTTATCAGTGGTCAAAACAGACATCAGCACGCGCAGTTTCTGGGTGAAGCAACCTCAGCTCTTCCGAACTTGAATGAGATCTGTCGTTCAGCTGGGCTACCCATTCCTGGTGAGTGAGATCCTGGCAAACAATCCTGCCTGAGGGGGTCGACTCACCAAATCCTTCTCTCTGCAGGTTCCGACGATATGGAATTGTCGCCGCGCGTTAGAAGCGCCTCAGGATCCTCCATCACCTCTGCGAAAAAAGCACCGTCTTCTTCGTCAGTAGCAGGAACGCCTGGGTTGGCATCGGCAGGAGGAGGGGGAGCAGGAAGCGGATTGGATGGCTTGCCTACCAAAGATCTGATCAAATTTGCCATCCTCTATGCCCAGTCGGCGGGCAATATGCTCGATGCTGTGGTAAATCTTGACTTCTCCTCCATCGCTGGTGCCTGGAAGGCCTTTTGGCGAACTGGAGACTGCAATGTGAGTTCACTCTAGTAAAGCAGCTGCTCTTTGTTAATTTTTTCACCTGTCTGCTGTGTTCTGTATGGTCGTCCAATTGATTTTTTCATTTGCCAAATTCAAATGGAATTGGGAGTCATTGGTGGCGCACGTGGGCTTGCAGTTTGCTTTGTTGGACATTAAACAATTATTGGCGTGCGGTGCTAGGGTTATGGGGGCCTCTTAAAGATGCAGTTTGATGGGTCTTTGAAGCTTTACATTCTCTTGTGTTACAGGAGGACTCGGTGTTTGAGAAGACCCTTTCAAAGGAGCGACTGTATGCCTTATCGAAGAACGTTGTGGTGCATCAATTCATTCGCCTCTACGACCATACATTCTATCAATCCCTGGCCGAGGTGCTAATTCCCAACGTCCTGCGTCCCATTCCCTCCTCCCTCACACAGGCTATTCGTAACTTTGCCAAACATCTGGAGGTTCGTTCTGTCTTTCTCCCATTCTTTTCCTTCATTCGGAGCGTTGTCCTAGGCGCTCCCTGTGGAAGTAAAAATGAATGTCACATATTGACTTTGCATCCAGTCGAGAGGCCATCTTATTTGAATGGTATTGATACTGTTTATAGACTTTGTTGGGAGGTTTTGCTTTGTACATCCATATACGGGTCGACGCTCCACAACGCGCGTCTTTCGCATAGCCACCGTCACTCTCATCGGGTTAAGTTGGTTAGCCGAATCCTCTCGGTTATTTTTTTGCCCCACTTCACTGTTTAACCAACCACCCGTCGTGTTTACTGAGAGTGTGGAGGAGGTTTCGTTTATTTACGGGATCCGCGTCTTCTCACATCAATTTTGTAATTGCGCCTAGAAGGACGAGGCTGGGGGTGCCTACCGATAGGTGAGCGTCATGTCTCCAAGGTGCTGGTTGAAGAGCTTGTTTAGGCAATACTTTCGCTGATAGGTTTTTGGAAAGCAATCAACTGCTCTGATTAGAGTGTTGCTACCATTTTTTGCTCTGATTTGAACATTTCCCTTTTAACGACGCTATGCAAGGAAATCGTGACGGCGCAAGACTGAGTGACGCTTAATCGCTAGTTAAACGAGGTGGACACTTACCTCCTTTCTTCATTGTCCTCCTTACACAGGTATGGATGCGTGAGGCTCTGCAGGATTTGGATCCCGTGCTTCTACGCATCAAGTTGGGTGCGGTCTCGGCGTTGGCGCAGACCCTGCGTCGCTACACTAGCCTCAACCATCTCGCCCAGGCGGCGCGTGCTGTGCTCAAGAATCCCGCCCAAATAAACCAAATGCTCATCGACCTCAGTCGTGTCGACTTCAACAATGTCCAGGTGGGCGCTTTGAACAGCCTAAATTGTGACTCTGGCCTTGTAGGAATTGCACTAAATGTTCGTCCCGTCAACAACGCAATTAACTGTCTTCTGTGTCTTTTTTTGTGGGCGGATTCAGGAGCAAGCTTCGTGGGTGTGTCAATGCAGCGATGCAACAGTTGCCCACCTGGAGCAGGACTTCAAGTACATCCTGCAGAAGCAGTCGAGCCTGGAAGAGTGGGCACAGTGGCTGGACACTGTAGTGACTGGAATACTGCGCCCGCTCGAGGGGAACAACCTCGCCTATGCTCGCGCTGCACACCAACTTATCCTTAAGTGGTCCTTCTACAGCTCCATGGTCATACGCGACCTCACACTACGCTCTGCAGCCAGCTTTGGCAGTTTCCACCTCATCCGATTGCTCTACGATGAGTATATATTTTATCTAGTGGAACACAAGGTCGCCGCGCATCTTGGTATGACTCCGGTGGCAGTAATGGGCGAAATGGGCAGGGTGAGTCCCCTCTCCTTATCTTTCTGCATGGGAACTAACTCGTGTCACTCATTTGTGACGCGCGGGACCAAGTAGAAAAATAATGCGGTAGCAATCGCTTCCCATTTCGCCTTTTAGGCAGTAACACGACCACATTGCAACCTATCCCGTGCCACTGCAGCTGCTCTTGTCGCTCCCACTGGTGTCTCTGCAATCGAGTCTCGACGCTCTCGGCACGATCTGCCAACCACTTCCTCCTCCTCCTCCTCCTCCTCCAACATCACTGCCGTTGGGAAAGGCAAGCTAGAAGCAGTTTTGACGGCTGTCAAGGAGGTGGCGTCACCTCGTCACTTGGTGGAAGGCGGTACTGAAATTGAGGTTGAAGCCACTCCTGAAGCGATCTTGACCTCAGCAGCAACGACCACCTCGGATCACGGTGAGACTACAGGGGAGGCTGATGAGGCGGCAATCTGCGAAGCGTTCGAGAACGAGGCTGTCTTTCCACGGCCATCCTCCTCCTCACCCTCCACTACAGTGCGGCAGGCGGAAGTGGAGCCAATTGTTGGCACAGAGGGAATGGTGGAGGAATTCTTGGACGGCGAGGAGGTGGAGGAGGAGGAAGAGGAGGAGGTGGACGAAGACGACGGGGACGAGAATGAGAATGAGAACGCCATGCTCTGTCGCGCTCACGAATCGGCTCTCCTCAAAGCCGCGGAGGCTGCAGCAGCTGAAGCGGCAGCGGCAGCCACACAGAAGACGACAAATGGCGATGTCGGCCTTGCAGGGCAGTTGAATGTGGAGGCGAAGGAAGAAGAGGGGAGGTGCATAAAGGTGGAGGAATCCGAGTCACAGACGCAGCCACAACAGGAGTGCTGTGACTCTCCGCCGCCCATTGTTGCTCATGTAGGTTGAAGCCTTTTAAAGTTCCATCAAAACTCTTGCGATACTCGTTATTCGATTGCCTGTACTCTCATTGAAGGCTACACCAATGCGGAAGGTAGTTCGAGTGACAACCTTCGAAGAGGATGGCAGTCGGCCTACATTGGGCTTGAGCGACGAGCAGTCGGCGGCTTTGGGTACCTCCATTGTTACTGTAGCAGTCACTACTGCCACCTCTCTGATCATTCCCTCAGAAGCAAAGCGTCCGCGTTTGGCCTGAGCTCCCGCGCTCCCCCTCCTGACCCATTCCATTGCACATAAGGTGGATATGCTCCTCATCCTCCTCCTCCACCTCTTGGTTCCGTTTTGCCGTTGCTGTTGTTGGTGTATCCACTTTGCATTGCACACGCGAGCACACATGCGCCTACACCGCCTCACTTCTCTTTGCACACACATGCTGCACGGTATTTTGGTACTTATTTTGAAATGCGCCTTCCCCCCACCCTTTTTTATAATCTTGAATTCACTCCCCCTCCCTCCCTCTCTCCCCCTCTTCCAACTGTATTCCGTCCAGTCTTTTTAATCCGAGGCGCGCTGAACCGCTGCGGCGATCGGTGTATTGGCCTCTCCTCTCCTCCCCCTGCCTGTCCCTCCCTAACCTCTAAGTATGTATTATTACTATTGCTACTGATACCATGTGCATGCTACTACGCTAATATTGCACTGCTACTGCTTCCACGGCTGGTTGCCATGGCTACTCTGCGTCGGCTGAGACGCATTGTTGGGTGTTGTGCGGAAAGGCAGTTATGTTGAGTCCTTGATGTGAGTTTGCAGTCTTCTCGTCCCAATGCAATGGTTTGGCGCTTGAGGCGGGGAAGAGGAGGGGATGGGGGTTTAATGTGCACCAGTGGCTCGTCCATGGTAGCTGTGCGAAACGAGGTTGAAGTTCACACAAATATTGCCTTTGGAAAGGTCTAGGAATCATTTTGGAGCCCATGCTGCTTCGATTGGATCGTGCCAACTCTGAGTGCTTCTGTGGTCGTTTCTTCGTCGAGTGTCAATTAAACAGACGGTTTTGGTGGCCCTAAGACTCCTGTCTACGTGGCGTCCACTTTCGACGTGGCACGTGGAATCTCAACCACGACAATAGCCTACTAGTTGCTTTCACGGGTTTAGAGCAGTCTTGGCCCACCACCTCGGTGGGAGACGTGGCCGAAGCGGATCCAAATTGCGAGGACATAGTTGGGCCTCTTGCAAATACTTAAAGATGTGCTAGGGGATAATTCCGAGAGCACTTCAGGGTGCTGCTTGTTATATTGCCGAATGCGAGGCAACATTAATCTAATGACCTGAAAATCAAAAGCTGTTTTAATCTACGGCTTCGTAGGCAGATGAAATGTGGGAATCAGAGCTGACTGCCACAGCCACCAGACTGCGTCACCCCCGTGTAGAGCCTTACATGCCATTCAAGCAGTGACGTCATCACTCCTGTCAAGTGCCTCCTCTGTGATCGGGGATTCAAAAGCTAATCAGGCGGGTGCAGGGAGAGCACATCTTTTTTGGGTTCCAGGGCACTAAAATTGATTAGAAGAAAAAGAAAGTTGACGTCTTTTTGTCGGCTACCAAAGCGGTTGCAAGCTTGACAAGGGCTAAAAATTTACAAACATAATTTGTAACGTGGGAAGAATATGTGATATGCTTTGAAGAAACTTAATTGAAACGACGCAGATACATGAATTGCACATAGGGTGATAAATGAAGTGGCGTCTTAACAGTATTTAACTTCCAGGCGGTCCCTCAAACCTTGTTAGCATATGAAGCGCGTCTTCCGGAGGAATGGAATCCATCAATGCATCTTATTCAGGCTACTCTAACTGTTAATGAAAATCTACGTGAGAGTACGCGGATACTTAAGTCTTTTTTAAGTGTACTTTTGGTCTTCACCACGGGCACCAGGTCATGCCAGCAGCCTCTCATTCATTCTGCACAGTAGCAATGCAAATCCCACCATGCCACCGTGCCTTCCTACGACGATGCATTGTGTTCCGCTTTGAGCAAGAGGCGGGAATACAACTCGAATCTAGTGCTTGGGGGGATGGATTTCCTCGACATTGAGAGCAGCCACACTGCTAGTCTCCATTAACGCCGGTGGTAGTCGCAGGGAAGAGGAGGTATTTAAGGATAGTGGTACACTGTTAGCTGTCAGAGAGTGTTGCATGCCTAGTAAACTTGAAGATTTAAGTGACCGGGGGAAATGAGATGTGGAGCTGGACCGCCTCAGTGGTGTATACACCATAATAATGCCACGACGGCAGATTAACATGCGTTAATGCAAGGTTTCAACAAAAGGACGTGTTCGCATGGCATTTTGCATCAATGATATTCAAAACGGTAAATAAGATAGTTGTGAAAATCCCTTGGTTAATGGGTGGCTCAACTAATTGTGGAAATTCAGCTACCCTTATCATACCCATAAGCAACCTAAATAACTGACTCCAGATCAATCAAAAACTTCTAATTTACTGTAAGTCTCTGTCAAAACTTTGAATGATATAAATACTCTTCAGTGAAAGATTTTTCCTCTTGCATTATAAGCGCAATTTAATGGCACAAAGTAAATGGAATTAAATGTGGTTCTGACCAAAACATGAAAAGTCTTACAATACGTTTTGTTTGGCTCATGTTTTTTAAGTTTTCTTTTATTGAGCTTGATTGCACGTTTTCTATTCCACTTGCTTTAAAAGTTTTTGGGGTGGTGGTAATGTCGTTGGCGCTCTCCAATCGGTGGCGGTTCATTATTTCTAGTGTTTGATGTTTGTGTATCGCCCATTATGATTTAGTTTGCTTTCGATTTAACGGTATCTTGTGCGAATTATGTAACACTTTAAGGATTTAGGCATGGCGGTAATGTAGGGGCTTTGTTGCGTACTTATTCTGAGTAAGACTGTGCTCTTTTTGTGGCTTGAATGCTGATTTCATGATCCCTGCATATTTTGTTTGACAAATCTGCAGACATGCTAGCATTTAACATTTTGAAATGTCTTTTGTACTTCCTGCCTTAGTTAGTTGATTTGGGTTAGTCTATGTTAATGCCAGCAGGTTGCTTTGATCAGTTTAAGTCCTGAACTTTATTCATAGTTTCACTATGGTGGTCTTGCCTTTTTATTTACAGTTTTAGCTATGCACTCGATTTCGCATTATTTGTGCCCTTGTTAGGTTACTGGATAGACCTTTAAGTTATCTGACCACTTTTTCTGCTTCCACCATGACAGTACGCCAAGCATAGAGTTCCTTAATGCAACGATATGTTCACATTGTTTTCTTACTGACCACGATATGGGATCGTTGCATTTCTTCGCCTTTCTGATAGTCGCTTAACTGCCACTCCAGTCACTGAGGTCTCAAGTCATTTTCCAGACGTATGCAGTTCATAGGGATGAAGTGGAATGCAAATGTTAGATTAGGATATTACATTTTAGTCATTATGATAATATACATCCGAAAGTAAAGTTCACCACCATACACTTTTGATAGGCTTTCTATTTTTTCAGCCATGGCCGGGACTCACTCTACAGATTCGTCAAAAGAGCTGACGATAGCACGTCAAATCCTGAATTACATCATGTCCCCATCCAACGCCAATATCTCACTGCCATTCATGTATCGAATCGATGCTCAAGCTCTGGATCTTCCAAAGTACGACGAGATTGTGCGCTTCCCAATGTGGTTGGGAAAGAGTGAGTTTTCAGATTCTCTAGTCCACCCTGACTCGGTCATTTCTCTCATTTTACACTTTGCTTGTTTTGGGTGTTAAGTTTTAGAGAAACTAGATCAGAACAAGTATCCTGGTCTGCGGGAATTCGTTTGTGACTTCCGACTCATTCTAGTCAACTGCTTTCGCTACAACGGCATCTCCTCGCGTATGGGTCGAATTGCAGAGAAATTGGAAACTTTATTTGAACAGAAACTGCAGTTACTTCCTCAGTGAGTGTCTTCCTTCCATCCCTTCTTCATCTTTCTAGTGGGACTGATTCCCAACTTATCGCTTACAGGGAGTTACGGGCCAAAACATCCCTCCACGCCAGCCTGGGGTGTGGGTCTACGCATCACGATGCCAACGACAACGGTGCGTTTGCCTTTGTGTGTTTTGTTTTTGGTGAACTCAGCGGAAAGAAACCGGTTGAATTCGCGGTTGGTCAAGCTTTACCTGCTATTTGATTGGTTGACCTTATTCGGATGTTCAATTTTTCATATTGTTCTCCCAAGTTTATTTTTACGTGTTGACCTATGAGGCATTAGCTTTTTTAAGGCATCCTCAACAACTCTAACACGAATTTTAGCCGTCACGTTTGTTGTACTTGAATCATGTACATAAACTGCAACTCTACTTAAGCAGGGACTCAATTAAAGTTGCGGTCCTCTTGATTCTGGACACTCTTCGTTCGTTTCGATTCAATTGTGTGTTTGAGAAAGTGGTGCTACAATCTCGAATTCTCTGTAAACTCAAATAATAGCGACGGAGACAACTCAAAGCGCTACGCGCGGTGTGGTATTTCCATCCAGTGATTTTGCGTAAAAAATTCCGTCCTGATTGCGCATTTTAATCTTGGGAATGCGTCATGTGGAAAGCAAATCTGAGGTACGACCAAGGGTATTGCTTTTATTGTTAAGCTGTAGCCAGAAAGTAGACTATTGTTCAAGAACTCATGTCGGTACTAAGAGTGGACAACTCGCTGTGATTCGTGCTCATCTGATTAGCTTATTATCACTTCTGGATCTTCATAAGTGCCAAAACGAGGAGGTGCTAGCCCTCATTGCTTTGGGCTATCAGTTATGGAATTGGATTTATACGTTAGGGGTGCAGATTTATGATGCTCTATTGAAGCGTCTCAAAGCTGTCTAATTTGGATCAACGACCACGGCGATCAATTTGTTGAGTTACGCACTGCAATCTGTCTCTGAACCGTTGAACCCAATCGGTTATATACCAGTCCGTCATTTGTAGGCTGGCCAAAGAACGTGAAATAAAATTTCTTTTTTAACATTCCCTTGCGCGTTCGCAGCTATTCTTGATTTTGCGTCGTATGGAGGTACTTTGCTCACTGAGTCGGTCCCTTCGCCCTGAGATTCTTGGTACATTGTAGATTGTTGTGTTTGCTAATTGACGTTCATCCCTTCTTTGATAAGGCTCTCTTCTTAATTTTGGTTATCTCTGTCATGGTTATTTTTCCCCTGGTTTCGCCCGATAAGTCTCATTGGTTGCTGTTAGAATTTGTGGACCGAAATCGGCTGATACTAACCGAATGTGTGATTTTAAGCTAGGAGTTTTTGAGTCTGAGAGTTGCCAATCCTTCTGTTTTCTCACTCTTATATTTATGAATTGTTGGTTGGGATAAGCGCATGGCCTTTTGAAATAGTTATGATTTCCTAGAAGTAGCTTCCAACATTTGAATTTGCCTGCTAAAAACCTCACAACGGCTCGGTGATAGAGGGGTAGGCAGGTTTGAAGTTTTGATTAAAAATGGCTCGTCGACACACGTCCTCCTCAAGGCTTTCACAAGAACTTGTCCACTATAGCCTTAGATATTGTTCCACCATGGTACCAACTTCTACATACCTCTCTCTGATTTAACTTCCTTTTAATTGCGTGATGTGTGTGGGACATGCACGACACTGAACTACAATCGAAATAGGTGAATAACGCAATGTCCCAAACTTTGAATAGTTTTATCTGCCCATCTAAGTCATTTTGGATCGTATTGACAAGTAATTTGACTAGCTAAACGGGTTATGCAAGGTAGTTTGCAAGAGCATCGAAAAGGAGGCATTCCTGATACTGGTGACTAGATCTCTGTGAATTGGATTCGTCGAATTGCCTCTTGCTCCATGCCCTTACTGCTAAAATGACAAGACCATGCCATCGCCAGCACCTGAGCACCGTTCAGGCCCTTCGTTGTCACCTCTGCTTTGATATGTCCTCAAGAGCTAAATCTCGATGTCAATTATACACTTCATGCCTCATAAAATATCACAATGCATTACATCATCTAGCTTTATCCTTAAAAACTCAGGCTTTTCTATTGTTTACGACCTAAACCGAAGAGTTCGGTTGTATCCAGTTCTTTGACACTGGCTGGGTCAGCCGAAGCCGTAGCATTGATTCTCGTATTAAATTGTGGAAGTTCTATGGCAAAGGAATCATTGCTAAGCTTTTCTAGTTGCTGTACTGGAAAGCGATTTAGAACTTCCAGTGATTTTTGAGATTTTTAGATACTACAACTTTCAAAGTAGGGCGATTCTGTATCTCCTGGTCTAGGTTTTTTGAGTGCCTACTGAAGTGTTGTGATAGTAGCCTAGCAACATGGTATATATGTCAGTAACTCCTAGGTACCTTAGAATAGCCCTGTCGAGTCTTGAAGCGCACTTCAACAGCAAAACAGTGGATTGTGGTGGTGTAATTGTATCATTCCAGATTGCGATGGATATTGGTCGGTGATTATAACCTGTGGCTACACAATATAATATCACTCGAGGTATTAGCAACGTGCTACCGCTGAAGGTTAATGCCTGTTGATTGCTTTGAAGTGTACTAAAATGACGACTCTAGCTCCCAATTTAGGTGGTTGAGTCACCACTGATGTGCCACTTGGCTAACATTGGTAGCTCAGTCCTGCCATTACTTCCAGTTCACGAGTATAATGTTGAAGCTTCTCTAATGTTTTATTGCCTGCATTTTTGTCATGTAGTTCAGATTTTCGCGTACCCATTTTGAGCATGGACGCTTGTACACTCAGGTCCTATCCGTCGTCGCGCCAGCACTCGCCATTATGGCGGCAACCTGGATTCACAAATCTCCCACCCCGTGCGTGGACTGATGGAGGAGCTGGAGCATTCGATGCCGTTGCAAGAGATCGGTGGCAGTGGGGCGAGCTTTGCCGCCGGCCCCTCCTCCACCAATTTCGCTACCGCTTTTCTCTACGAAGCGTCACCGGGTCTGCCAGTGACCACCGCCAATAGTTACGCCCTACTAGTGGCTCGACTCACTGAGTGGCAACGTCGGCAGCACGAAGCCGACTTGGTGGCTAGCTGGAAGGATTGGTGGCAAGCAAACACGCGGGCCAGGGCGCATCTATCGCAGCTGAGAAAGTGTCCTCAAGTAGGCATTTCTATCTACTGGTGCCTGTTTCTGATGTGGCCTATTCGGGGCTTTGAAGGTGACTATCTCTCGTGTTTCATTGCTGCTCTAGTGCTATTTTAGTACTGATGACTGCCAGAATTCTTGGGCGCGCCTTGTTTCGTTTAATCGCAATTGATTCCTCAGATCTGGTTTGGTGAACCTTGCACAATCTTGTTTGCTGGTGTCGCATCGTTTTCCCGTGTTTTTGGCGTGGATTCTTCGCGTCATAGAAGCCGGTACTTCACCAATCCTAGTTTCTCTGCTAATGTTTTATCTTTAAATTGCTTGAAACAAGCTTTGGTGAATTTGATTCCCCTTTGATCTTATTTCATTGGCAGGATTTTTCCCTTCTTCCAGTTTTATGAAGCTGGAAAGGTGGCTTTTCTGACTAATTTAAGTTATTCCAACGCTTTATGATTTGTGCGACTGAAACTGAGTGTCATTAATTATGACCAGTAAAGGTTGAATGCTCGTCAGTGTTTCCTGGTAACGCGTCTGTTCCGGCTCTGAAGTGGGCTACTTCCTGCACCATCAAAATTGCGTTTTTAAGCTCTGCACTGTCTTCAGTGTTGGTAGTTTGTTCCCTATAGCTTCTAAGCCTGCTCTTCCATGGTCTCCATATTGACACACGGTGGTGATTTCCTGTGTAGGATTTTCGGACCCGCGTCCTCCATGGTTCTGTTTCTTAGATGTGGATTCAGGCGACCTACAGAACTACCTCTCAGGCTTGGGTTTTTCGATGCTTCTGTCAATTTGCTCCCTCTTCTTCAAAGGGTGGACTGCTTGAGGCTTGATGATTTGGTGTAGTTTCCTTGCAATCCATTCATCCTGGGAGGGGTTTGACATTGAGCCGATGATTTTTTGAAAGCAACTTTCTCAACTGAGGGGGTATCTTCGGTGTCTGTTGCTGAAATGGGATTGTTTATCAAATCCGTCCGTTTAGGGACTATTTGTCGTCTCCCTCATAATACCCATTGGTGTGAATCATTTGGAAGTTGATTATTCGGCTTTTTGAGGTACTTTTTTGTCCTGGTCTCACGAAGTTTTATCACAGAGCAATTTCGTCCTGGATTCTTTGATTCACGTCCTTGCTGCTATTTTATGAGTTCTTCGAGGCTTGATCAACCAGTTTTGGTTACTTAACCCTTTTGAGTAAACGCTCCAACGATCCGACACCGTTTTTGATGTTTCGCTTAACCCTTCAGATCTAGGTTTGTTACCTCTCCCAGGTGCTCTTCACCTGTATGTCAGACTTAATTCCTTCAAGCGTCTTTTTTCTTTACCGTCCTGTCATTTGGTTTTGCCTTCTTGTCCGTGAAATTCAGTTGTCACGATGCTACCTTGCGCCTTCTTGTGCCGCGCCTTTGGATCTTGGCAACTAAAAACGACTTCCAGGGTGACGCATGTATAACCAGTGTGTTTAAAACGAATCTTCGCAGCAATTTTGATGTCTCCTTCATGAGTCATTCCACTTTCTTTAATGAAAGTTTAGTATTCGGTGCTCGTGGTTTCAGACCTCAGATCTGCAGGTACCATTAACAGCTAGCATGAGTCTTGACAGATGCTTGTTGGTTGCTATATCCATATTTCCTATGCAGCAGATTTTTCGCCTTGAGCGCACAGAGTTTTGGAAGCCATGCTAAACAGTTCATGTTCTTTATGTCTCTCTTCTTTCTCGTGGTCCTTCGATTGTTCGCGCCATTACGTTTCGACAAGGGAGTACGCGCCCCCTCATTGGTTCATTGCATCTCAAGGTCTTGGTTGCCTTAACCAATCGTGTAGGCATTGCAAGTGCGACCTAGTCATGGAGTAAACAAGATCTTTAGTGGATTTATTGGAACCACATGTTCATGAGCTAGAGAAATGAGTGCCGTGGCAAACTCTTTCGATCGTAGATTTCGATAAGTTGCGTCAATCAAATGGACTGAGGTGGAAGGATCCGGCTGAAAAGGTAGCGCTGAAGGCTGCATCCACGGCGCGTGCCTTCCATGGACGAATTTAGTAATATTGAATCAGTTACAACCATCTTCATCAGTGAGTGGACCGTTCACAATTCTTCACTTTTTTTGCAGTTTCTACAGGCCTTCCAGCTGCTCTGGCTGATGGATCACTACCTTAAGTTTAGCGATGCAATGGCAGTGGGGACCACGCTCTACCACGTTGTTGCAGCTGCCTTCCATGGTGACGCAGCAATGGAGTCTGCTATGCTACCTCTAACTACCTCCTCTACTTCTTCTCCTCGTCGGTTTTCTCTCACCGAACTGGAGTTGGGCGTATGTGCAGCGCCTCAGGCTTCTCTCTGCCTCTCAGCCTGTATCTCCAGACTCCTTCACACTCCACGGGAGCGGGAGGCCGTTGACTCCGCTATTGTGGCTCTAAAAAAAAGGCAGGAACAACAGCGAAGCGAGGTGGTGAACAACGGAGTGACATCGGCAGCTTCGGCGATGCTAACGGAGGAAGATGAACCAGACGATTCAGGAGAAGCAGGCGAGGAGAGTACGCGACTAGCCAGTAGGCGGCTGCAGAGCTCACATGTGAATACGGTGAAGACGTTGGCAGTGCCGCCGTATGAGGTGTGGGAGCGGCGGCTGGCCGAAAGGCTTGCTCAGTTGTATCAAGACATGCCCCTGGAGAAGAGGATGGAAGATCCTGTTCGGGTATGTAGATGCTTCAATGGTCCTTCGTAGTTATGTGTACATCCACATTCAGTCCTCAATGTCGTCAGTGCTTGATAAAATGCGCATGTCACTGTAAAACCTTCGGTATCAGTCAGTACAGAAGAATGTACCGTGTTAGAAAACAATGAGCTGTTGAATAACAGCTTTACCTTCTTCCTCTTTTCGTTGACAGCTGGAGCGACGTTACGGCGTCTCGCAGGCCTTCTTCAATGTCTGCGGCAAAGAACAAAGCCCCTTGGAAAGGAAACGATTCCATGAGCTGACTGCCCAACAGCAGGCTCACATCCTATTTGCTCTTGCCTCCAATGTTCTAGTAGGTAGTTTGTTTTTTTTTTCTACCCGAGTTTTGGAACTCTACGGTTGTTTGAGAACTTCTCCTGAGTTTCGAGTTTGTATTTGAGATTGAATAGGTTCCTCGATTTACTATAATTGAAAGAAAGTTGGCGTGTTTGTTGGGGAGCGCTGTATGAAAATAGTCTCTTAGCCTTAAGCTTCACGGATAGCTTTACTTTGATGACAATGAGGAGTTGGGCGACTCTACTCGAGACTCCATGCCATTGACATGTTTAAAATTCCCTACATTTCGTCTCCTTTTGGTCCAATTGGATTAAATAGCTTGAAGGCGATTATGAATGTTGAATCGTGCCCCTAATCGCGTTTCGTGAGAACGAATTCCCAAGTACATTTGAATGTCTTTTTCCCTTCATTCTTTCCCCACTCTCAGCTCTCCAACGCCAATTTTGGTCTTGGTGAGAATCTTCGCGCTTCCATGGACAAACACTTTGTCTGGGAGGCCACGCGTCCCACTATCATCGGCTTCGATGCCTTTCGCGATCTCACCTTTTTCCACTTTCCTGAGATAATGCCCTCAGAGGCGCCGCGTATCATGCAATACCGTTTTCCCCCTTCCGACGCCCTGGATGCGGATTATTTCTCCTCGCCGTCTTTGGACCTTCTGCCCCCGCCACCTCCAACACTCGGTTCTGCTGTTTCTCTTCCTGGTGCGGTGGGTCGTCTGCCTACTTGGATGGAACCCGAATTGGCTCACTTCATCCGTTCCCATCTTCTTACCCTGATGGAACGGGAGGTGGAGGTGGTGGGTGCCCGTTGTAGCAAACAACGGGATAGCAATAATAACCGCAAGGCAATGAAGAAGGTGAGGTCAAAGATACGCAGTCTCACCCTTCTCATGGAGCCCTTCCAAACCACTGAGAAGGATTCAAAGACGTTGAAAGGGAAGGGGAAAGCAAAAGCAAAACGGAAGAAGGTGGAATTGGAATTGGCCCAGTCTAGTGTGGATGTGAAATTAGCCGACTTTGCATTTGTAAATAGGATCAGTTGTGGCATAGTCCCAGCGTCGGCGGTGTACGCCAGGAAGGGTGAGTGGCTACTTATTTGCCACTTTTTGTCCAATTTGTCTAAGTTTCTGTTTCCTCCCTAAACCCTGCATATTCACTTTCACATTTGCTTTTCTCTGGCTATAGCTGGAGGTCAGTCGTCGAGGGGTTCTTTACGAGCCGTGGAGAGTTCTGCGTCCCTGGCCGAGTCCACTGCGACCCATACGAATACCTCAGAGGCACCTACTCCAAATCCCCCTAAGTTCTTCCAAGGGGAGGAAGGAGAGGAGGAAGAGGACGATTCAAACCTGCCTGAATCGGTGAGATGTAGTCATAACCCTACGCCTATCATTCATTCATTTAGATCAACTTTATTAAGTGATCCAATGCCTTGATTTCTTAATTCCTTGCAGATAGACAATGAGACTGTCGTGTAAATGGAATGCCTAAGAGTTGAATGCCATGATGCGATCCTTGTTGGTCTCCTCTCAGTCTCCTGTTTTCCCATTTCAGTTCCATCACTCTGAAGAGGAGGAGGGAAATGGAGAGGATTCTCAGTCCAACGGAGTTTTGAAGAAGGACAACTCCGATCTTGATTGCACTGGCAGTAGTGGCAGCACCGCCAGTACAATACCCTTTTGTGAAGCTTCAGATGATGGTAAGACGACTCCCACCGTCGACGAACTGAAAAAGGAGGATGAAAGTGCAGTGGCAGTAGGGTCAGTTATCGAAGATCCCATGGTTTCGAAGTGCAATGGTTTCGGTACTATGAAAAAGGAGGAGGAAGTGAAGGATGCTGGTGAAACCGTGGGGAATGACTTGATCATCTCCACCACTGATAGAGACGAAGTCAGTAGTTGTGGCCGTGTCAAGGAGGAGGCAAGCGGGGAGAAAAAGGCCAAGGAAGTCGGGGAGTTGGTAAGTTGTAATAGAGGAACGAAGCAATTTTCACTGGCCTAGTTTTTGTGGTAGAGTCATTGAATATGAATATGACGTCCTCTACACTCCTCCCTTCATCCTTCCATTCAGCACCCTTTTTAGGCGTAAAACATTATCTCACGATGTGGTAGATCTCTAAAGATTCATGACCTCTAAGTAACGTTCCCTTCGCTACTTTTTCTACAGCTTGCCAAAGCTGCGGAGAGTGAGGTTGACACGGGCCATTCCTTTGACACCGTGGTCCACGATTTAGAATCCTTTCACGTCTTTCAACGCGACATCGCTTCACGTCTCGCTACGGGTCGACGGTTGCTGGACGAGCTATCCACCGCATGTGAAGCCGTAGAGAGCGTCAAAACGATGGAAACTCCTGCCGCCGACAACGACGATTGCTCCACTCTCCGCGCTGTCATCGATCGAATTGCTGTGGAGTTGGGGGACGCAGTGCTGAAGCGAATCAAAGCTGATCCGCAGCTGGCGGCAGCATTGCAGCAGCAACGGGTTGTGAAGGTGGAAGCGGAGCAGGTGAATGTGGAGAAACCAAAGGCGAAGGCAGAGGAGGAGGCGGAGGAGGCGATTGGAGCTAAACCGTCGAAGAATCCTCTAAAACGTCGAAAGTTGGGTTTGTCAGTGAGTCTCTTTGCCTTGCTCTTCTGTACTGGCTGCCTTATCTAGTTCATTTCTGTTTTGAAAATGAACTCTCTTCTTTGGGCTACATATTCACTGGTTTGTGTGGCTGAATCTTCAATCGGCCCTTTCCACCATCACAGACTCCACGACCACGGAAGTCGGCTCGCAGGTCGAGGGCGGAGGCAATGGCGGCAACAGAAGCGGCGGAGGCGGAGGTTGAGGCAGAGTCAAAACCCATCTCCACCGTGCGGCATCTTCTACGTCTGCACGAGGAGGCGTTGGCCTCATTGACCGAGTTGGCGGGCTCCTTGAACGCCCTAGAGGCGGAGGCGAAGTCCAATGAGGAGGATCATCTCGCTGCTGAACGTCTGACGGGACTGCTGCTGCGCAAGGACATCGAGGCTCGTCAGCCCAAGCCGGTGGAGGTCAGTGTTAGCGTACTGGTTGCTGTAATTGCTTAACTATTCTGCCGTCTATTCATCCCTTCTGAATTCTTCCAATATCTCGCCAACCATTCCTTTTCTGTGGTTGACTCGAAAGGGCAGATGCAATTTCCTTAATCAGTGATATTTGCCTCCCCCTAATTTTAGAAACCCAAGCCGAAACCACGGGTGTCAATAGCATCACCGACATCACAGACTCAGACGCAAACCCAACCACTGTCGCAGCCAAGGCCATCGATCCCCTCGGTAGAGAACCGTATTGTATCACGTCACCCTCTTCGTCCCCTTCATCCGCCCTCCATCTCTGTTCCTACGACTGGATTTCATCTTCCCTCACCGCCGTCGGTGCCACGCGTTCCCACTCAACCCCCTCCTATCTTTATTCGGCGTGCGCCACCTCCACCACCGGCGCAGCCATCGGCGCATCGACCACGACGGATATTTCGGTTCTACGACACCCTCTTCACGGAGGAGGGACGGCCAGTACGACTTGAGGCAAATGGAGCTGTGGTGTACATTCCACCCGAGAGTGTCCCCCTGGGTCATCGACAGATGGCAATGCAGATGATTGAACGCTTTCGTGCCTCCTCCGCTGCGGCTGCTACCGCCACACCACCTTCGTGAGGCGGATCGAGGCAATGGGGGAGGGAAAATGCATTTAGAGTGATGTGACTCAACTCATCGCCTTACCTACCTCCTCATTTTGCTGTAGTCCTCCCCCCCCCCCGTCCCGTTTCCCTCCGTGTAAATAAGAAACTTTGTCTCCCCATCTCTTTGTGAATCTTTTTGTGAGGTGGATGTGGATGGGAACCTGTGCTGGCGAGAGGTGAGAGAATAAAGCAATCATACTATTCTTTTGCGTGTGTTGGCATGTCGTTGGGGGTATGCACTGGAGGGAGATGTTGGGGATTGGTGTTGATGAGATTATTGCCAGTCTCCGCGGCTGAACCGGTGGTTGTTGCTGGGCTTTGTTGGCCTGTTGGATCACCTATTTGAAAGTAGGTGTTAGTCAGTGACGAGTAGGTGGCGTGGGAGTTAGTCGCAGTATTCGCTTGTTTAAATGCATCTTTTTGGGTGGCGTGCGGGCAGATTGAGCCAAGGTGTCATTCCTCATCGGAGGGGGGGGGAGGAAAAAAAAACTCAGACCACTTAAGTAAACTTCGTTCTTTTTCGAAAACTTTACATTACGCTACTGAAGTTGCCTTTTCCTCTTCCTCCAAGGCACGAGACTGGAGGCAGAAAGACAAAACGATGGCAGTGCTACATTGAAGTCAGCGTCGATTGTATTTGAAATCAAAAGGAAAACTGGTCTGACTTTCATGACTGATCTCAAAATCTCAGGATCTCAAGCAAAGGATATCTCCTACAGATGGCTGAATTAAAAAAAACAGAGTAGTTAAACATAGCGTCTCCCCTCTGCAATTATCCCGGTCACATGTTCTGCGAAAATCCTCTCACCGAGCGGGGCGACACCAGACTTGAGTCTGTTTCCTTTCAGCCAGCAAATGGTATACAAAATGCCATTTAGCGGTGTAAAGTCAATAAGTAAGTATCCTCTTTCCTACTACAGCTTACAAATGAGGCAAAACCCTGTTTGTAATGGGATTGGCAAGATTGACCAGCGACATGGGAATCGAATGCCTTCTTGCTGGCAAGAAAATTCCTCGGCCAGTTGATAGTTTATGGATGGATCTTAAGGCACTGCCTAGGTGGTGAACCCAAACGTGAGTTTGGTTGGCGCAATGCCTGGTGCAACAAGCAGCGCAAGAAAAAGAAGAGATCTGTGTGATGATTTTATGAGCTTTTTTATCTTTATTCAAATCCACATGTACACCAGTCTCCACAATCTGTGTCTCCATGCTGCAGCATGGTCCTTGGGCCATAAAAGAATCACTGTGCTGCAAAAGACTGTCGAAACTTTGAGGCCATCACGCAACTTAATGCCACGCAAATTTGCGTTGCACCATGAAAGCGTAATCTACCAAAGTAACAACAGGCCTTATGAAATTGGCTCAGTGCCATCAAGGGACAGGTAGTTTGGCCAACTTACTTAACAAACACAAACTTATTCCTCCTTGAGTGCAGTTCTGGTTGTGCACAGGAGGTTTTGCATTTTTGTTTACCACAAAATAAGCACCCATAAAAGTGGCACTAGAGCACAAAATTTGTGGCCTCTCGAAGACGCTATAAAAGTAAGCTTTAAAATTCATAAAATCAAATTCAAGCAATGATTTAAAAATATGGTTTCAATATTTGAGATGCTAAATCCAAAATAGCTGGAATGTTTGTATAGACCACTGAGAAGGCTTGCTTTTAAGATTTGTTGGCTATTCGAATCGGTTATTTTATTGGTCGATTGGAAATAATGAATATTTCTGTAGATAAGGCTTTATTAGATTGTATAAAAAAGGGTTTATGGACAGAACTCGAAGAGAAAATCCAGAGTTTTGAGAATATCGACACTCTATGCTTCATTTCGCACGTGGCTGTCTCCAAACATGAACATCAATTCCTCAAATCAGCAGTTGCAACTAAAGGTTAGGACGTAAATACAGCACCAATTCTTGCAGATTTTCCCTTTTATCAGAAAGTTGACTATGGTGGACTGTGCGTGGTATGTAAATACATTGCGGCTTGTTTTGATGGTTTTTGTCATTTTCAAATAAATGTTTTCTTGATTAATCGTAGCCCATCTTGCATCGCGCTATTCATGCTAGGGACCTGCGTGCCTGTGATATACTCCTTTCAGCTGGCGTATTAGCTCTGTGCTGTGCTAAGCAATGCACATCTAGTTGCCATGACACTTTGGATATTTTCTACGGTTCATCCTCAAAACCCGATTCCGCTATTTTCGACATTGTCTGTCTTCTCATTTCTTCATGGAGTGAGTAGTAGGACCTTTTTGAATTCGCTATTCATGTGTTGTTAAAACTGACAGATTATCTGTTTTTTGCTTCAGTCAAATTCCTGCAAAGTAAGTTAGACCACTTGGTGAACTGATCATTTGTTAGAATTGGAAGAAACCTCGATTTCTGGCAATGTGGGTACTCTTCAGAGTCTCTTGAAGCTTTTTTCCACCTCCACTTGTACATATCGAAGCTACACTGATCTATCGCTTCGTCTTGACTCTCTTGAACTCGAAGAGCTTCGTGACTTCACCTTCCTCTCCATGGGCACAGATTCAATCCTAGCACGTTCACTTGCTCCCGCAGGGTCTTCTCAACGGCAAAACGTCTCATCCACACGCAATTTCTTCAATATGATTGCAGAGGGTGCCGGAAAGGCGTTGAATGCTTTCTTTACAGTTGGAGAACAAGTTCGTGGGGTAGGAGGAGAATCGGCCATCTTTGAGACAGATCTTTTAGCTCGGCGAACTCGCAATGTAGCTGCTCAATTGACTCAGCGCTTTCTTAACCTTATGCTAATTAAGTGAGTGGCAACCTTTGAGCTAGCAAGCCTGCTAATAGATAATATTTTCTCAGAGGCTTTCTACTAATCTATTTTGACTTAATTTTTGTTCCAATTCACGCGATTCTACTCATATTGCGCATGGGTGATAGGGATTGATAAGAGCAACTAGAGCATCGTGTTGGCACATTTTCTCCTTTTTCACCCCTCAGAGCCATTGAGAAGAGTGACTTTGCCATAATTAACGTGCTCCTGGACTTTGGATTCCGTCTGCAAGCCGTCCCACGTCCCTCCACGCATCGTCATGCCTCAGTAATTCCTACTATTGATACTGTTGTTCGGAGGGCGGAAGAGAAACGTGCGAATCCTATAGAATGGCGCCTTGGCAGCCCCAGTGGTGAGAGTTGGCTGGAGGCTGCTCTACGCGCCAATGAAGACACCCCTCTACTAGCGGCAATTCGGAAGGATCTCCTGGCTGGTGACGTCTTCAGTCGCCTCATCAAGGTATTCATAGTCCTATGTGCCTAGTTTCTAAGTATCTGACGAAAAAATGGACATTGTTTTGCTGATCAAGAGATCGCCAGTGCTGTTGATTAGTCTTTTAATCATTTCACCGTCTGGTTAAGGTGCCTGTGGTCTTGGTCGAATTGAATGCCTCTATTAAATTGCCTGTGTGAAAAATTGCTCTTTGGTGGCCGCACAGGAAGCCATAAAATGTGCTGATTTATTTCAAGGTCATGGGTACGGAATGACCTTAAATGCCAATTCGCTGGAAGGCTTCACGCATTTGGAGACTCTGATCATTTCCCCAATTGGCCATTAGTATAATAAATTTTTGTGTGCTTGATCATTATTACCCACCTTTTGAGCCCGTTCCGGCATCACCATCTGGAGGGTGTTTCTCTGCAAATCCGGAGCAAGTGATGTTTAAGTGCATCGGTGCTCAGCATGTAAGGCGCTAATCGACTTGCGCTGCCCATTCAACCGTTCTGTTTTTCTGACATAACAAAGCTTGTCATATTTACCATCTTAGCTGTTGCTTGGAGACGTAAGGATTAGATGTTATTGTCGCCGGTACAAAAGCAGCCCACATCAATCTTGCCGCCATTAAGCTCATCTAATCCGATTGTAACAGACGGCTTGGTGAACATGGTTACCACTTTGAACTGCGTTAAGCCTTGTTTTAATGTGAACTTTCTAAACTTCGTCGCCTTGTGAAAGCCACCAGCTGCAGTCATGTGTTTCAAGGTGACAGTCATGAAGTAATAGTGAATCCAACTTTTAAAATGGATACGTGGAACTTTTTTCAAAATAAGGCTTTCCTTTCTTCAAAGCTTCCATTGGTGGTTGATGCATTGAAGCTTTGGTTTAGAATTCTTATCCATTTGTAGTATTCATTGCCTCACTCCAATTAAAGCAGTTGTTATTTGATAGGGATGGTGTTGGTGTGGTTTATACTGGGTCATGCTTACGATTGCGGAAGCAAACTACTTGGTGATTTTGTCCCTAAAGTACTTTGAAGGGTTCGCGTGCATCTTACCAACACTGAAACCGTGATCGTTTGATAAAATTTTTTCAAGCATTTTTAATGTCTGGCGTAAATGTTACTTTATTGTCACTACTTTACTGCCTGAGTGCTTTAGCAAAAAAATTTAAGAGAATTCTTGGTGCTATACCAGGGGTACGCCAGAATGGGATCCTCTTTTGTACTAAGGACGCTGATGTTCTCATTGGCCAGTTTGAAGGTCACAGACGCAGGGTAACCAATCGTCTAGCCCCCAGAGTTATCCATCACCTCGAAGGAGTTGAAATCAAGGCCTGGCCAAAAGTCAACAAATTAAAATGAAGCAATCAAAATTTTTGAGTTTTGAGATTCCCTTTATTTCTATAACGGAATGTTCCCTTTTCGCCAGAACTACCCAAATTTTCTTAGCTTTCTGACATTTATTTATTTGATCTGGCCAGCAGCGTATTTAATCTTTTGGGAAGCCCTCTACGGCACAGATGCGTGGTGGTAGTGGCCCTTTCTAAACGAATTCTCGATAGCTCTAAACTCCTTGATTGAATTCAGGTAGGAGGGCTGCTTTGATTAGGCATCTGCTACTTTTTTTGCCAACTGCACTTCTCTCTTTTTTTCATTAACCGATGCAATCAAAACTTGTCCTGCACTTCTTTCACGAAAGTTATAAAAGTGTTCCAACTACTTTTATTGCTTCCTGAGCGACTTTTGATGAAAAATGACTCTCTCCTAGGTAGTTCACCAACCACCTAGCACTTATTAACCAACACTTCATCACCCTGGAAAGTGTGTTTGCTTGGTATGCAGTGCGTTGTGGTTACATTTGTTTCTCTCTTTGAGTTTTTTTCTTACCTCTACTCAATGCGACTCGAATGTGTGCTAGAAAACCGCCCCTAGGAGATTCGTGATTTGAGCTGTCTCATGTCATCCACCGTATGCTCCAACACTTTTTCTTAATTTCTTTGCGATTAACAATAGCATACTAAGCAGAAAGGGCAGGCGAGGAAAATAAGGATGCGGTAGAAGCGAATGTGCCTGAAACTAGGCTGTTCCTCTCAAGGGCCAAGGCGCTTTGCAAGAGTGGAACCCTGCTGATAGCCTGCATTCCGCATTTGTCGTGAGCACTTACTTGATTTCTGACATCTTGATTTGTCCTGAGAATGACACTAGAAGCAAAGTTGTGCCAAAGCCCTATTTTACTGTTAATAGCTAAAAATATAACAGTTTTACAGCTTTTGGTAGTATTGCCCATCTTTAGGACCGAAAATTTGGCAGTTAATCGCTCGAAGTGTCCATATGGTACCGAAATGAGTTTTTACATGGTCCCTTTACTGGGCAAATCAAGGAATTTCCTAAAACACTTTGCTTTTTGTTGTAGTCGACGGTAGAATGTTTGAAATCCTCCTGATGAGACAAACTTTGGTTGGGGATTCCACTTTGATAAAACGCATCTTTCTTGAGAAAAGGTAGCACATTTTCACAGGTTTATTGCTACGCATGTCAGGCCGAAGTGCATCATCACATTAGCACCACTCTTTGTATGTTCTCCTTGTCTAAAGCACGTTCTAACCGGACCTACTATCTAAGACGGATTTTAAGGCCCGTTTGCAAAACCAAAACCATTCACTGCTCCTATGATCCTGCTGTAGCCGATAGCGCATTTGGTAATTAACACATCCAAATGATTTAAAGCGTGATTAAATCATGACTGATTCGGTTGAAATCACTTTAGTAACATTGAAATAGTCTCAGTGATGAGGTTATTGTTTACTGACTAGCCTGAAAGAACCGCCTTGACAGGTTGCTCTTGTGGAACGGCACACGTGCGTTAAGTCGGCAGTGAATAAAGCACACAAGTAAAGTAGCAGTTACTGCCGAGAGTCTTGAAGGCGACGCAGTTGAATAGGTTTTGTGATTCAGTAAATTTCAAATCGCTCTGACTAATAATTATGCTGGATTTGGGAAGTTTTGTTATCAGTTGTTTATTGGTTGGAGGGGACCAATCAGGATAGTGGACGAAGTTGGGCTGATTTGATCGGTTTAAAACTGAGCTGATTGGTTTACAAGATCTCGACTTTAGGAAGGTTTTCTGGTACATTATCATTTCTTTCCGGCATTACTTCAAGATCTTTGTCTACTTCAGAAGAAACTGCACTTACTAAATATTTAGTGGCCTGGCAAGGGACATTTAAATAGCGGTGCTTGATGCTCTTTCGGTCAAGGCTTTTTGGTCAGGATTACGAAGAAAGGAGAATTATTTGCCCATCTAAGTTATTTTCAAAGAAATTCAATTGTCGTTCGTTAACCAGGTCACGCCTTCGCCATTCCTTGAAAAAGTAACTAAGGTTATTACCAGAAAGCTTAAAAATTTTGAAAGAATTTTGGAATCCTAAAATATATTCATTGTTGCTGGAATTGACTCATATGTCGTTAAAATTTTCGCCGGAAAGGCTTGTTTCCCAGGATTTTCAGCACATTAAGTGGTTGCGAAGTGGTAATGTTAGAAAGGCTGAGATCTTTTAAATTGATCAATTCGGGAGCATTCTTGATCTATCTTTGGTTTTTATTGTTACACGAACCATCTAAAATGAATGGCCCTTTTGGTAGCATTAGCCACCTGACTAATCCTCTTTCCTGTTTTTCAAAGGAGGGTCCCCACTTGCTGATGCTACCGAGCGCGGGAGGCATCCTGCCTGTGCATCTGATGGCCGCTCTTGGCAGGCGTGAAATGCTTTACTTTCTTCTCGCCTCAAACAACGCGAGGTAAGAAATGATTCTTTTTTCGCTTATTCCAATGGAATTGCCTCTTGTTATTCCGTGAGGGAAAGCAGTAGGTCAGTAGATTGATGCATATCAGGATGTGGTGCTCTACCTGCTTCTGCAGCAGTTCTGTCTGGGTGGTAGCCTGAATAGAGAACGGAAGTGAGGTAGATGCAGCAATGTTGCACCGAAACGGGATTAAAATCAAGGGCAATGTTGGAGATACCTCGTAATTCTTGAGCAGTTTCATCTGTCACCACCAAATTTTACTGCAAAAATTAATTTTAATTGACTCGGAATGCGTCATTGCCATTAAATCACTTCGGCAATACTTAATGAATGAGGGTGGATCACTTCATATTTGGGTCAGTTATTCGGTATCATAGGGGAAGAGAATCGCTAGGTAGGTGAGAGGTGGAAGAGGTGCTAGTGAGTCACGACTTTAATTAATGGATGAACAAGTGATTTGGAAACGTATTGAGATGTAGACAAACAGTTTTAGGAAGAAATTATGTAATGGGGTTGAATGGATCCGGGACAGGCAAGATGTATGCATTTGCGGTAGACGACTAGATCTGTGATAGATCCAGGAACGTGTTCTTCCAGAGTGGACTAAGGATTAATCAGCGGACGGATTGACGGATTTACATGTGGATAGACGCGATGATATGGGGTAAAATAAGTATGAGTCAGGAATGGTTAGGTCGGTAAAGCACGAAGGCTTTTCGTTACCTGCACTTCTTTATCTTAGTTTGGACATCGTGGAAGACCGCGGCTTGTCGGCTCTCCTCATTGCGTCCTTCTACGGCCACGTCGACTGTGTTCGCGCTATTCTCGAATACCCTAGCGTCGAAAATGAGGATGAAGAGGAGGAGGAAGTGGAGGTGGAGGAGTCCTCCGTGATGACATCGTCAGCCTCAGCATCTTTGAAATCCATCTCTCCAGTGGATGCTCTTCGCTGTGTGAATCTTCAATGGCACTTTTGGAAAGGTGGAGCCAACTCTTTGGTATTGCCTATCCAATGCAACGACAACGGCAGTGGTGGTGACAAATACTTTCTTGACGCTTCCTTCAATGCGCTTCACATAGCCATTGTGACAGGGTGAGAGGTCTTTACAACGCCACTATTTGGTATACTTTTCTGCCCCTGATCAGATACGGACCTAGCATACCCACTTGGTCAAGCGCAAACCTCTAATGTTGCAAGTCATTAAAAACTCTTCAAGCACAGGTTGATTGAATTAACAAAAGACTCATAAAATCGTGCTAACACTTCAACCTCCCACCTCTCTTCTTCACAGAAACACTGAACTGGTCGAGTGTCTCTTGGACTACGTGAAGGAGGCTCCAGAGGACTACGCTGATTGGTTGGCAGACGCTGCCGTCCCCACCATCCGTTACCACAATGATGCCTTGACGATAAAATCCGATTCGATCCCTGACGAGGCCCAGCCATTGGCAAATCAGGCCCATGCAAGCCTGCTCTGCAGTCTGCCTGGCCTGGCTTGTTGTCTCGACAATGTGAAGATCGAAGGACCTTCGGTGAGTGGTATCAACTTTCCCCGAGGTGGCATTGGTTTTGTTTAAATCAGGTGTCAAAAGGTGTCCACTGTGATGGTATAGATAGGAAAGCGGTTTAATTATCTTTACCGAGTGTCTTGGAGGCTATGGACATAGGCCAAGGACCAAAAATACCATTATGCAAGTGAAGTTCTTCAAATTTAGCGTCATTCATTCGCTGTCACATGAGATGTCGGTAAGACCCTTCCGATTGGCAGCTTCTACGACGTTTCCCTTGACTTAAGCTTGGTTTGTGAAGCAGACAAGTCCAAGCCACTTCCACTTGGTTCAATCCATGCTCTATGATTTGGAGATTGGTTAAAAGGAGAGGGAAATAGGGAAGAGTCCAATAATGAGCGTCATGCAGATGATAGACCAAGGTTCTTCAATGCCTATTTTTATGTGTTATGCCTTCTAATTTCTTTTCTGAACCTTCCAGATCGCCGCAGAAATGCTTCGTCTCCTCTCCACTGTTCAAAATCGTAAGGGGTCCGCTGGAAACGGCCTCCTGCACTATCTCCTAGATTCCCAACGCTACAACCTAGTCGGGGGTTTACTCTTTCAACAGCAGCATAGAACCAATAAAACAATGATAGACTGGTCTAACCGGCTTTTGTGTCAACATCTCAATGCCGAAGCTCGAGATGTGAGCGTTTTCAGCACCCTTCTCACGGATTGGCTCTCCTGGTCATCCCTGGAAGCTCTCACCAAACTCAATCTTGCAAATAATGCCATCTCCGGACTACCTATGTGTTTACTCACTCAGCTACCCCAATTACAGGTAGCAGTCTTGTAAAGGTGTTTTATACTACTTGAATGGAAACCAATTCAGTCCTTTTCCTTGGTCTCAGGACTTGGATCTCAGTCGCAACGAAATCTCAACGCTTCCAGATCTCACTCTACTGGCATCAGTCTCTACTGTGAATACAATCCTGGCCCCAAGCTTGACTCGTCTAGATCTATCAAACAACGCTCTCATCACTCTTCCTCCGTGGATTTTCGGTGTAGTGGTTGGAGCTGATGGTGGAGGTGGAACACCCCATGTGCGTGATAGATTGGCCAGCGCAAGGAGCGGAGTTGTCAGGCCTACTAGTGGATCTCTCGGCAAGGTGACGTTTGCGCCTCGCCTATCCATTCTGCGGGTGTGCGGTAACCGATTGCGGAGTGTGCCGCGACAGATGTGGCTAGCGAGACGCTTACAGTGTCTTGATCTGAGTGCAAATAGTCTCACTGAACTGCCGCGGGCCTCAATTGAGGAGGTTTTGAGCGCAGCTGTACTTCGATCCGAATCGCCTCCTGATCCGGTGAGTCAATTTCAAGCCTTTTCACAACGATTGTTGTTGTATACACACTTCGGCGTTGATTATCATACCGCAAACGGCGGTGGTTGAGGGCTTGGGAATCACTCACTACCAAATCTTGAATATGAAAAAATGGATTTCAATGCAAAGATGACCGACTTTAATGTCACCACAATGCATCTTGCCTTTAGGGCGTGAACAGAGCCAGGGATCCCTCTTGTCTGCCCCACATTCCAAATAGTGTTCAGCTTATCACTATGCTGAAATCCACCAAAGATGCTGGGATTCCGAGCTCTGGTAAGTCTTTCAGACGTCACGCGGAATATTACTTCCCAATATCCCTCATTACGTGCTTTCGCGGAGATTTTCATGCATTCCAAAGTATCTCCGTTTTTTTTCCGGCCTACCTACTACTCAGCTCATATTTTTAAAGGCACACATTTTTACAGCCTCCGCCGTTATCACCGTCGACGTTACCGGCACTGGGGTTCATCAAAACAGGGGTCTACTACATCTCTGGCTCCAAGGCAACCGTCTGCCTCGCCTCCCACTCGCTGAGCCCACCCCAACACGTCAGACGGGTGATGAGAAAGGTCCGCAGGGTGGCGTGGGTCTGGTTCACCTGGCACCCGCTCTGACCAGCCTGGATGTCAGTGGAAATAGATTGGCTGGACCTTTTCCCCCTCCTGCCCTCTTTCCACCCAATCTTGTTCATCTGGATCTCTCCAACAATCGAATCTCAATTGTGGTGGGTGGTCGAAATGCGGTAAATGGTGTTGAAGCGGGAGGAGGATTCGAAACGTGAGGGATCCAACCTACTTTCTCCTTCTTTGTCCTAAGAAATCTTACTTTAAGCAAGATTTGTACAGACGCGTTTCCCCCTGATTTGTTTCAGTTCAAACGTCGAGGAGCACAAAGCTTCGGCAATTTCGGATGGTCAACTAAAACACCTTTTCCATCTCAACCTTAGAGGCAATTGTATCTCCGTTTTCAATCCAGTCTCTTCTCACAGTGTATGTTGTTAATAAGGAGGCATTCAACCATTCTTGTTGTCATTCTTATCCTCTGCATTTTTTTGTATTCAAAGTGATTCCTTACATCGGTATCATCACTACCACGAGAGTTTTTTGTTCCATTGCAGAGCGAGAGTGGAGAAGAAGCGTCGTTGTGGTTTCCAGAGTTGGCAAGTCTTGACTTATCCGAAAATACAGATTTGATCAGCCTGGGATCGGCTGTGTGTCGACTAGAGAAGCTTTCTTCCCTTGAGTTGGACGGATGCACAAGTTTGTTTGAGGTGTGTTGCATTGCCATCGAGCTCCTGTAAACTCATCAGGCGTCCTTCTTCCACTACAACCAGCTCACCTGTTTTGCAGCCTAATAGAGTCAGCAAATATTCATGCATTTGAGTGAAGAGATAGAAGGTACGCGAGATAGCCTTTGAAGATGAGAGTAGGAAAGAGAGGCTAAAGGGAGAAGCTGATCACTGATTTACTGTAGGTTGAGGAAATATTGCAGCTCCAAGTCAAACTGGGACTTTCAGGAGCATATACCTAGCTCTCTGTACATCAGCATTCTGTAGTCTATTAACCCTAACCTTAATCTCAAAACCTTCTATTTCAGCTGCCACCGGATCTCTGGCGTTTGAGCAAGTTAAAATCACTCACTCTCTTTAACACACCGGCTTACGAGCGATTGGTGCGCGAGATCCGGTCCGGTGACGAAACTAATGTTCGCAAGACCAGCCGACACGCCATGAATAATCAGCGTCGACGTATTGGAAAGTCACCGCTCCTGTCAACTCTCACGGATGGAGTCACCCTCGGTACTGCTAATGCTACCACGTCTCCTGCTATGCCAGTCCTTAACACTAAGACAGTGTTGGACTACCTCAAGTTGCTGCCGCGAAGGTAAGCTATAGTTCCACTTTTTTTCTAGTGAAAAGCTGCATATGTTTTCTTAAATATTGCATATGACAATGACTGCATAGTGATGGGGAAATTTAAAACCGAGGGTTCTACTACTTATTTCAGAAAATGGGCGTCAGTAGTATATGCTACCAAATGGAAGCTGGATCACTAAGTAGATACGAATAAATCTCGCGACAATGCAAACAATCGCTTGTATGCAGTAACGTCAGCAACAAAGGCTTGCTTTAGCACGACTTATTTCGTTTCAAACCCATTGCTCGTTCGTTCCATTCATTTGTTCTGAATCCATCCAACTACCTTGATCTTTCCAATTTTTAAAAATCTTTTGTTTTTTTTAAAAGTAAACATTATTAAATGCAGTAGAGCTTCCCTAATCAAAATCATGAAGTATTTCTACTTTATGTCTCTTTGATTTACTCATAATGTGAGATATCGTAATCCCTTTTCTAAATCGTCATTCAATCCATATTTTCAGTTCGAGGCCCTACAACAAAGTTCGTCTGATGGTGATTGGATCACGGGGAGTGGGCAAAACCAGTCTAATTAAAGCCCTCCTTCGTTCAGAAGGTCAAGACGTTCAAGTGAGTCGGATTGTCACTTCGTGTTTAGTTCACCAGTGAAAATCATGCCTTGATTCTCCCCCACACCTAGAGAGTTTCCGGGTTTAACAGTAGTCATAAACTCCCAGTGAACCGCCTTAAAACTGGAAGCGCGAAACTGTAACCAACCCTCCTTGGAGCTAGAACATCCCACTTTTATCTTTGCTGTCATCAATCGGTTTGATGACACGTGGTTTGGTCCAACCGGTGGTGACACAGTGCTAAAGAAGCTATTTCGCACATCTGCGATGCTAAGGCTAGGTAAACAATCAAGCCATTACACATACGTGACGTTGGTAGCAAATGTCATGGAAGTGGTTTGTGTTTTTCAGATGTGTAATCCAAGTTATCACAGGATGAGGTGCATTCAAATCGAAGTAAACTGAGAGAAGTATTTTATAAAATGTTGGGCCGAAATGGTGACACAACTACCTTTCTCACTACGAATAGCGTTTTAAGTTCAAAAGAACTTTTGGTTGAGGACTGTTGTTGCGCAATCCCTGACGTACTTAAAGTGCTGATTCAAAGGCACGTTTGTTTTAAATGCTTTTTTAGCTATGAGTGTCTATTAGTCCATGATTTTTGTCACCATCTTGGTTTCGTGGCGTTGTAGTCACTGAAACTTCCCCTTATTTATTTATCTGTTTGTTGAGGGTCAGTTCTGACTGATTGAGAGGCGAATCGTCCTTTTCAAAAGTGGCGTGAGCGTTAGAGCAAAGGTGGCGACAGGAAGCTTTGTAGATCATCTTGGATGCACCGCCTGGTTGGAAAAGATAACACAAATTACGTTTTTTCTTGGTTTATGTCGTAAGAATTCTCAAGTACCATCTACAAAATTAGCTGTGATGGCAGTTTGACAGTTGTCAACGTTTCAATAGGTCCTCATCAATAACACCATTGGCATTGATCTTCGTGTGTTTCTTCTTAAAAAGTCGTTTTTCTGAGAACAGCTTTAACTTTGGTCCTCCGAAGTCCTCATTTTACCTGTTAACCTTCGAGCAGTCCTGAACATCCCGAAACTCAGGGCCTAACTTTGTTGCCTTGTTTGCCTTATATCAGGCCAGGGGCGGGCGAAATTCTATAAATAGGCAGAACTCGAACCATCTTCTCCTCAAAACTCAACTAGCACTCATATACGCACATGCCACTTGTTGTCTTCTGACGTTTTGGTTGGGGCACTTGGTAGAATAGACTTTCGGGTTTTGACTTGCATCCTTTTCGTTTACACCAAGTGGGGACGGTAAACGGTAGCCGCCTGCAGGATGTGTGTAACTAGTGAGAAGTGTCTCTGTTAGTTGTCAAGTGCTGCCATTGGGGAGCGATTTTCACTCTTAAAAATAACTCTGTTGGTCTTGACAACAAAAGGATAATAAAGAAAACTACTTTTGGGAGTCCTGATGAGTTAGCCTAACTCCAGCGATGATTGGGTTGTACGGGGCTAAAAAATGCAGTAGCAGATGTCGGTTGTTCCAACATGACAACACATGTCTGTTTATTTTCCCCTTCTCCTTTTAACCAAATGTGTCACATTTGTGTGACGCACGGGTTTGGGCAAGAAAGTTAGTGTCGTGTATGTGACACTCCTGAGGAGCTTTTTGAATCATGATTAAAGATGTTGGATGATGCCGTTGGAAGGAGGTGGGATGTGGCTACTGACTATTTGCTGTCCAACCCAGGAGACTTCAGATCGGAGGTCTTTGCTGTCCCAAAACGGCGTCTTTACTTCTTTTCCAACACTGTTGACAACCAAGAGAGCATTGACACACCTTAAGTGCACCAATACGGCGGGTCGACCAACCATAGAAGGTTCCAGGAATTCAAATTTTACAATCTTGTGGTTGAAGCTTTCTTTTGGTCTGTAAACATCCCCAGGAGAGACACCAACGACAAAGCACTTCGTATCAATGCAGTCTGCTTAACTTTTATTTTCCTTGCAATAACTCTAACATAAATTAACTCGCAGACCGAGGAAAACTCCACACCCACCTCCAGTGTGACCTTGACTCCATTTCACATCACTCGACACTGTCCCACCGACCGTACGCGAAATGAGTGGACGGAGACGGTCAACTTCACCGTCTGGGACTTCCATAGTCCTCCTGAATCCACTCATTCATCGTCGCCTATCGCAGCGATGGTGGAAGAGGTGGAAAGTGTCATGTCTGCGGTTCAGCAGCTCTCTATGTCCCGGAGCACTGTCTACGTGGTGGTCTGGAACGCGATGGATGCGCCAGATGCTCTTCACGGAGTAGCGAGACATCTTGTGGCCATTCAGGTAGGCGTTAGTACCTAGGATGTTGAGAGTGTGACTACGATGGTGCTTCAAGCATAGCCATATCCAAAAAGTGTGAATTGGGAAAGCCGGATGGTTGACTAGATTTGCAAAACTTTTCAGCTGTCCGCTTTTGGGTTTCGCAGGGGCTTAAAATCAGCCTCCACCGTTTCGCTGTTGGTAGTCGATCTTGTGTGAAAAGTGTAAAAAGACATTAACTCTGTATAAATGGACAAATTTTCACTCTTGTCTGGAGACCTAGCGGGAACTGACCTGACTGCATAGACTCCGCTAAAACCGAATGGTGCATCTTCTCTTCATCCATCACTTCAGACCAGAGCATCGAACGCACCCGTTCTTTTGGTAGCCACTCATGCTGACGCAGCCACTTCCTCGGAGGCTTCGGACCTCGCTGAACGCTGCTTTATTCGGTGTACTGATCCCGCCTCGATGGGTCTGTCACAACAAATCGTTGGCCACTTCCTTGTCGATTCTCATAACAATTCCATTGACACCAGCAGCAGAGAGGGTTTTTATCATCTCGCCACAGCGATTCATCACGCGGCGAACTATCTACGACCCCCCTGTACGCAACTGATACGTTTTATCTAAAGTTGCGTATTTTACTGGTTCAAGCTCAACCACTCTAGTGATAAGACGTAATCTACCTCAAGCCTTGATGTGTGGACTTCGATTTTAGTCTTTTTCCAAAATCCTTTTACAGTTCGGAAGCCAATAGTTGATGCGAAATTTGGACCAGGTCGACAGAGGCTTCTGAGCTTTCCCGTACCGCTGGTGTATCATGAGTTAGAGAAAGTCACTCGTGATCTTGCAAATGACCTTCATCATGTGGGTATACCACCGATTGTCAGCCTGGATGACTACGTGTAAGTTGAAGATACTTTTGAGGATCTGTATCTACTACCCAATGGAATCCTGAATTTTGGCCCAACTATTGCCATGATTGGCTCGTTTTACCTCATTGGGAAATTCTTTGATCATGGACTAGCGTAGTATTGCTACGATCTGGAAACTTAGCTTGATTTGGCTCTCTTCCATTTCTACTTGTTATCTATATTTTTTTAAATTAGATCAATTCTTACTAAAGTTGATCTTTTGCTACAAAATGTGGTCACTGTAGATTAACGCGATGTGCTGATTGGTTAATTTTCTTGTTGATTATTTGATTGGCTAATTTCATCCATTGGTTTAACTATTTATTGACGGAGCTCCAAGTCGAAATCAGGTTACTATTTTTATGTAGTTTCGTCGAAAAATCCCCTTCTATCTGTTGTACTCATCTAAGTGGGAAGTCGAGAAGTGAGACATGTTTCAATGAATATCTAATTAAAATATGCTGCTTTAAAATTCATGGTACAATATTCTGTTTCGAAACGAATTGAATTACCGCAATTGAGAAATTGTAACTAATATTACATAATAGTGGACAAGGAGTGCCATTCCTTTATCCTGCATCCATCCACTCATTCAACGGTCATTCATCCATCTATCCTTTCATCTAACTACTTGTCAGTTTTATCGCCTTCCGTTATGAGTTAATCACATAGATGCTGTTTTTATCACCTTTGAGCTGGGCTCTTTCAGAGCAGAAGTCAATTGTCGCCTGCAGACAAGCGGCGGACTCGACAGTCCCGAAGAGGTCCGTTCTGCTCTGACTTTCCTCCACGAAATTGGTCACCTACTCTACTTTACCAACCTCACTCGTGCCGTTGTTCTAGACCCTATTTGGCTCTGTGACCTTCTGGTGCGACTTCTGATCCCTCCAAACATGGCTCCCACTCGAGCTGGTACCTTCACTTTACGATTGCATAGTTGTTCTTCTATGTTATTCAAATTATTCCTTGGAGCGTTGTAAAGCACACGTGTCTGGAAGTTTTTCCTTTATAAATTACAGATCTGGAATCATTGGTGGTACTGGATCTGTGTAGTCCAATATGCGCCTGTTCTATTACTGTAGGTATTTCTTTTGGACTCGTTGAAATTTCTTATCTCGTCATTGGCATTGTTGGGAGCTTGAGATTAGGATAACTACTAAAAGTCGGAATAATTTGGTTACCCTTGCACATTCGACAATCTGCTGGAGTCATCTTCTTTCCGTCGCGTTCACTCGGCCAAATGGATATTTTTTTCGTTTAAGCTGTGTCCGCTTGACGCTGCTAGTTTCAACTAAGGTTTTCGATAACCTTTGGATCAATGGAGATTTATTACCAATTTGTAGCCTGATCACGACATACAGCACAGCTTTTACCTCCTCTATAGGTGTTTTGAAGCTCTCACGTTTGAAGGACCTCCTTGTTATTCCAACGATTTCCCCCAATACCTCTTCCATGGATGTAGACCGACTAATGCATCGTTTCCAACATCTGGAAGTATCTTTCGCTCTCACCTACCTGGTTGGGCTGTTGGCAAAGTTTGAGCTGGCAGCACCGCTTGACTCTCAACACCTTCTGGTACCTGCTTTGCTGCCTCTTAGAAATTCATCAGGTGTTGTCGCTTCCAGTAGACAAGTAGGTCACCCTCCAGACCTTTCAATTAATCACTCTAGATTCGAATTACACCGTTGAATTCAGTTGCGGATAATGAGACAGATGGGGAAATGGAGCTGGAAGGACTGTTAAGAGATTCAGATCCTCTGAATTGCTCAGTTTTTACCCTTCCACGGGGAAGAAAGTGGAAGACTTCGGTTTCACCATCACGGCCGGTACAAGTTAACGATCTTCAGGACCAATTGGCCCAATCTTCGGAACCAGCAACAAGATCTCGTCGATCTGATATCTTCTCGAAGTTTGCCGCCTGGCAGGTAGGCTTTAATGACATTTTAATTCATTTGTGATGAAGCTCTCAGTGCATGATTTTTGACGTTTTCACTACATTCATCTTCCAATTATGGATTTCTGGAGCACCTGGGTTTTGGCCTTTAGTATTTCCCCAAATCCTGGCGCATTTTATGTTGCATTTTTCAGAACAGTCTAGTTCCACGGGGTCTCCGTTTGAATAAACCGAAAACTGCCACCAGCAATACCACTACCGCCACCTCGTTCTTTCAACGCAGCGATCGAATGCTTCGTGCCACCCCTCAAGATCACCGGCCCACAAACGCCACAGAGCCTCCAATGCCGCAATGGAGGCTGCGTGCTGCGCAGCGGCCTAATGAGGTGTTGCGTGTCTATGCACTAGCCTACGTTCCTGTTGGGTTTTGGACACGACTCATCACCCGTCTTCTCACCGATACTGATCTCAACTCTGTGTGCGGGTGGGTAATGTTTTGTGCTGTCTACTTATTTAGTGTTAGTAGCGTGAGTCCGGGTGCTGGCACTTCGCCAGTCGAAGGATCGTTCAGATCAAATTGAAACCTTTAAAGTACCATAGAAAAATCGGATTGCATACTACATTCCTACACCTATCCTGACACTTCAGTGGTACCTGGACAAAAAAACTTCAGCACAGAAGAACTTGGCAGTGCAGCTGGACCAACCTAAGCGGCCCAGAGTACGCCAACTTTTCCAAACCGCAAGTGTTCGTAAATGATCTTTGGTTTGGGCCTACTTTTCCTCTAGAAATATTTTATTTTTTTTATTTTACAGCACTATATCCAGTCATTTCGCGCCAAAACTCGAGTGGTCGTTTTTGAAGGATCCATACCACTCGTTCAAGCGTCTTACTGCTGAGCGGTTGAGCCATGGGGGTGCTAGAGGTCTGGTGTAGACGTTTAAGAGTTCGGCAGATTCTTTGATAAAACATTGTTCAGCACCACTGGTTGTTCCCTGTATTCGATAGCATTGTTGTTTGGCGTCTCGATGTAATAGTCGAGGAACGGAGTGTGTGACGGCTATCGGCAGATTGTCACGTGTAGAACTTTGGTGTCAAGTCCTCATATATTAAAGAATACTTCAATTTCTACTCATAGACATCTCTACAATCTGGCTACCATACCGTCTGAACTGAGGTCCAGTCTCCTCTGCCTAGAGGTGCCATCCAGCACTGAAGAAGGTGGTTCGTCAGTCAATAGTCTTCACTGTGGATGGAGTCTTTCCCGACAGGGTATTCAGCTGACCCTCGCCGGTGGTGCTGTGCCGATATTTACACTGGAACAGGTTGGAAATCGCGTCTCTCTTGTGACTGCTGTAAGTCTTAGCGGCAAAAAAGCATATCTCGTAAGCAATCAGTTAAACAATCATGTGTAGGATTGCTTGTCTAATCCTTGAATTCGTCTTTTGGAAACTTCGTCTAACATAGTCTACTTATCGCCAACTCGTGTGCCAAGCTGTTCATGAGTCTCAGTTGTTGTCTTCTTCACCAAAAATAGTCCCTCAAGGAGACAGAAATCGCGGTGGAAGCGAACGAGAAGACCGGTTTGAAGGACACTGAATTGAATGGGAGTGAAGATAAGAATAAGACAGGCAGTGAAAAGAGCGCGCTAGGCGGGCTAGACGAGGTTGACTACAAAAGTTGGAATCTCCGTCTCCTACGCTTTTCTACTGGCTCTTCCGAGGCGTACAGGGAACGCATGCGTGGTGTAGAAGTATCTGCGATGGACGTGAAAACCAATGAAATAATTATCGAACCGTTTGGTATGTTTTGATTGGGTTAACTGAACGGCCTGTCTACCCATTTTTTTGTCCTATTCCAGATGACTTTTCAAAGTACTGTCTGATCCAACTTCACATGCCCTCATTCTCGATTTTCTGGCCCGAGTATCGTGAGATGACGAATGAGAAGGAGAATTCCGCCAAGTCCTGGACACTTGAGCCCGATCGTCGTATTTTAACTCAAATTTTGACCAAGGTTAGCACTTTACAGCAGATAAGAACACCACTGTTAAGTGGTGGGCGCCGTCACTTGAACATTTGCTCAGCTATTATGTTGTTTAGTGTTTTTTTACTCTAATTCTCATTAATTATTGCCTGAACTTGTCTGAAGATTGTGCATCACATTGACTGCCTCCTATTGGACTGGTACCCTGACCTTGGGACAAGATTTAACCAATCAAATAGTGGAGAGTATCTCGTACATCGCGTTATTCCCTGCACCGACTGCGTCCGGCCGCCGCATATGTAAGTCGAGTTTGGAAATAATACGTTGTGCTAAAACTTTGCCAGTAGCCAATTTATTTTTAATAGGACATCTCACTTTGACACTTTTCTTGTAGAGAAAATTCGGAGATAAGGGAGGCTGTGTTTACTTTGGACAATATCCTAAGCACCGAATCTGGCAGCAAAAATGCTATCGGTAATGATTCATCGGAATGTTGCGAGAAGAAGTAAGGTCACTTAAAATGCTCTTTTGAATAATTCCCCACACCTTCCTTGCAAAGTTATTAGAACTGAATGCATATCAAGTCCCGTTCTTCCTTTGCCACTTTCAATAGGGTCGCTTTTTTTGAATGAATTCATTCATATTTATGCGACAAATTTCGCTTCTTTAGTTTTGTTTTCACCTAAGAAGACTTTGATGTTTTCCAAATGTAACGAGCTATAATAACATTTCGTCTTTTAAGGCCGCACGTGGTGTACGGTGTTTTGGTAGAGGAACTGGTTCATTGGCTCCTGACGCCTGCACGAAAGCAGCACAATGTTGGCATCGATGGTGGCAATGAATCACTTCCCTGTCCTATCCATTCTGACCCAAGCAAAGGCCTCGCTCACTACGGTATTTCAGCGCCCGATCTTCTTTTTATGGATGTGAGGGAGGATATGCGAGTAGCAGGTTGTCGGGTAATGCTGGAGCGCTTTTTGGGCCGCGGTGCATTTGGTTCGGTCTTCGCTGGCTCAGCCTTCTTCCCTGGTCCTCTTTCCTCCAGTGTTGCTGCCTCCACTGATTCGATGCTTAATCTGGTGAAGGTGGGTGTCTATTTCCGAAGTATTTAAATAGTAGGGATTGAGAGTTGTGAATTGTGCTGTGGATTTGTTTGGAGTGTTGGGAACTTAGTTAAAGGGAACCTTCTCCTAGTCATTCTATCGTGGATGTATGGATTACAAATGGGTTGGAAGGATGAGGGATTAGTAAGGCATCTTCTGATGTTTGGATCTTTAGTCTTCTAGAGATAAAAGGAGGTGAATAATGAGATTCACGATAGGTGGAAGAATAAGTGGATATTTGGGCACAACGTAAAGGGTTTGGGAAGCAATGGGACTTCGAGTTGAACTGATTCTGGATAGATGCATTTTCGATTGGTAGGGAGTAGGTTAACGAAAATACTGGCCTCAAGGTAGTCGGGATAGGAAGGATGTCAAAGTTAGGTGGGTTAGTTTTGAGAAGACAAATGATTGTTGGACTGAACATTAATTGACTGATCTGGCAATAATGAGAAACAGGAGGACTGATCAGAGCTGGATGAATGGATCAAGGTTGAATGAATTACGATAAGGAGATTAAAGATGAATGAAAGGAGAAAGTATGATTTCTGAATCGATTATGAATGAATAAGTAGAAATGAGTGGATTCGGAGGATGAGGGGTAGGATAAGTTTATCTCGACTGGTTAAGTTTGAATTGACAGACCTGTGCCGAGTGAGTGGTTGGCTCCGTAAGAAATGCAAATATGCAGAGATAGACCAATAACAGTGATGCATTGGTGGGTTTCGAGAGGCTTTTATTACCACTTCACCATCTAGATCCTCGCAGATGACAAAACCTACTACTGACTCCCTATTTAAGAAGAAATCCTTTTTCTCTTCAAGGTCCCTGTGGGAGTGAAAATTTGTTCGCCTATCAACCCGGAGCAAGTAGACATTCGTTTGAGTGATTGGCAACCTTACGTGGAAGAGGAGGAACAGGGAACAGGGACGAAGGGGAAGGGTGCTGAGGATGATGCAGGAACGGAAGCAAAGCATACAACTTCAGATACCCACCAGCACTCTCACCTCAACCACATGGGTCCGGCCGATCTTAGAGTAGCGTTGGCCTTATACAAACAAGAAAGGCGACGGTGGTCGTTTCAGCCAGTTGAATCGTGTTACACTGCGTATCAGGTGTGTTGGTCTTGAAAATGCTTAGAGGGTTGGAGTAGTATCAATTGGTCCTGGAGTTATGAGCAGCAGCATGCACATTAATTTATGCATTCCTTCATCCATTTTTCTATCACTGGTTCATTTTTTTCTAGCTAAGCATCTATTTTCTCCTTTTATCTGTCCTCTGTCTACCCATTCCAGATTTATCTATTTATCGCATACACATCTGCTCATTCCAGGCTCATCTATCCGATCTTAAATTCATTCAACTGTTCGTTCATTTATTCATTTCAATGAACTAGTTAAGTCATTTTAGATGGATGCAGACATAAACTGACGGATATTTGGGCGAAAGAATGGCTAATTGATGGACAAGTAACACTTTGCTGTTTTTCTCCACTGGTTCATAAGGAATTGCGCTCTGAACTCACCGTTCTCATGCGCGTCTGTGACGATAGTGCTTCCACTTCTGGTACCACCACCGGTGGCAATTTCAGCGCTCTCCACGAACTTCCATCTCGCCCACAAAGTAGTTTCCGCTCTCAGCGACGCAGCACTTTCCGTCGCAGTGTGCGCAGTCATACGCGTCCGCGGCTCTTCTCCACTGCCAATAGCGCAACAGCCGCAATGGTGGGTCATCACCTGCTCACTTGCGTTGGCGTAGTTTCACCTCGCCCTCTCTCTCTCCTCCTACCTCTGGCACCCCAGGGCAGTCTCTCTGATTGGATGGCGGAAATGAAGAGGGTCTATGAGGCGGACAGCATCTACCCTGTTCACCGGCACACTCTCACGACAGTCGTGCATCAGGTGGGGTTGATTGGATGGGTGAATGCGTAAGCGTCGACACTACCTTATCACCAATTATCAACCTTTTTTAGATCGCCACAGCATTGGCTTACCTCCATCGTGTGCGTATCGTCTATCGCGACTTGAAGCCTGACAACCTCCTTGTCTGGCAGATGCCCCCTCCTCTTACCACCAACACCGCAGGGACGCTCAAGGAGCGATGGGGATGCACTCTGACTGATCCCCCTTCCACCGCTAATTTCGAAGGCGTTGGTGGAGGTGGCCCCGGTACAGTGCAAGTTGTCTTAGGCGATTTTGGAGTGAGTAGGTGGAGAGCAAGTCTAGATGGCTGTCGTGGATACGTTGGTACTCCCGGATTCATGGCGCCTGAGGTTTTGGCTAGTCTTGGAGAGGAGACGTACTCACACAAGGTGAACCCCTCCTGATTGATAAGATGCGTATATTCTTCCTTTTTATCCTTTTGGTGCATATGTAGCATTTTTCGTTGCATCCATCCACTACCTTTCTTAATACCCGCCTTTTCATCTATCCTTCCCTCATCCATCCACCTTTTTTTTCTTTTCCAGGTGGACATATACGCATTGGGTATTCTGATGGCTAGCATTGCCAAATTCCAACTCCCTTATTACGGTTTCACAAACCTGCGTTTTCAGCTGAATCAGCACATCCTTTCCGGCGGCAGGCCCAGTATTCCGGCTGAAGTTAGTCGACTGTTCCCTTTACTCATTCAGACAAGTTATTTTAATTCCTGTTTTGTTACACAAAGAAGCTTATAAACTATTCGCGTACCATTTTGGCATTAATTTACACGTTTAATAGCAAGTAATGCGTTCTTGTTTTGATCCCAGCTACAATCTATCGCACAATTTATTTGCAACATTAAACTCACTTGGTAGAATAGAACTTTATGCACAAACCGTTGACCGATGTGCTGTTTTTTATGCTGTTCACTAATCTTCCTCTTGAGGTTTTGAGCTGAGATCTACACTGCGTCGCATTTCGTGGTTCTGTTCACTGTTGGCGTCATTCCCTATCAACGGGTGAATATACTTTCTATTCACACCTATGTACTCAAGGGACACTTAAGTATTTATACTCGAGTCCTCCAAATCAAACCAATCATCTCAAAGTTTTTATGGACTTTTGGTCACTTTTAGCCCCTATTAATTGGCATTGGTAATATTTCAACAACGGCCAAGTTTTTACCCGTTTTCATTCATAATGTTGGTATTTGTCTAGTGGTCATCTGTTCACGTAAAGTCCTATCGGAAGTTGCATGAAAAAGGAATAGGTGGACAAACAGAGCCGTAGACAAAGAAACAGGAGGTCTAACAGGTGAATGGAGGAATGGGCGAGCAGAACGACGGCGAGGTAGAAAGACAGACAGGGATGGGCTGACAGATACACTTACTGGTTTTGCAAAGTCCACGTTACTCCTCTTCCACGTCTCCCTCCAGATAAAATCACACTGCCCAGCAGCCTATCTAGATCTGATGAGTCTCTGCTGGTCCCATGAGCCCCAACAGCGGCCCGAGGCTTCGTCAATTGTTAAGGTCACGCAGCGCCCCCTTCCTCCACCTACGTCTTCTTCGCTGTCTGAGGCATCTGGTCGTCAGTGCTGGCGACAGGCACGTCTGCCACTGACGGTGGATACGGGGTTCGAGGCGATTCATAACGCCCTGCTCGTGGATGCGGTTGAAATGGTCACTTGTGCAGTAATTGGTAAGTTCCTCGAGGGCTGTAAAGGTGTTTGTTGGGTCAAAAATACACAACTGGGACGCAGTCATAGCGACTCGCTTCGATGGTTCTACGCGACGCCTCCTGTCGTTTTCCTTCTGCGTTGGGAATCGCAGCTGCATTCTTGTGAACCAGCACTATTCGATGGCTTTCGACCACGTAGTTAAATGCACAACTTGATCCGGTACCATTTATCAAAAAGGTATTTATACTTTTGTCTAATATCGAAATCTCTGGCTTCAGATTTGCAAGGTCGAGTCTGGATCGGCGGTTACAGTGTCCAGTCAGAACCCGATCCTGAGATATCAGGAGATGCTTTTTTCGAGTCCACAGCTTCCAATCATATAGGACGATTAGTGGTGGTGCTGGAGACGCCGAATTTCACCTCCTGTGGTCTCGCCTGCTCGTGGACATTTCGACAGGGTGGAAATCAAGGTCAACTTCATTACCACTTACCACCACATTCCCCACTTCCACTTAACTTTTACGATGGAGGACATCCGGTGGCGTTAGCGGTGGATGGCAGTGGACATTTGTGGTGTGCGGACTCAGTGGGAAGGCTGATGGTTTTCAGGTAAGGAGCTTGAAGAGCGAAGGGGGATAGTATGAGATGAGTGCAGTTATATTTTTCAAATCCGTATACACTGAACTTATTGGTGACTCACCCATCTATCCATTCATTTTCCTACCTCGAATCCTTTAGTTCATCGGTCCTATGTCCATTCAGTCGTTCTAGTCCCAAATATTCATTTATCCACTCCTCTATCTAGTTCAGATCTGTCCATTCTTCTGCCCCTACATCCGGGATCCATGCATCACTTCCTGATTTGCCAGTTCATCCATCAAATCCTGCTTTCAGCATTCGTTGGTCAAGTCAGCAATACATTCCTTCTTTATCTACGAAATTTATCTAATCTATTCAACTTCCGTCTGTTCACTCACTTCTTTTATGCATTCATTGAATCGAGATTTACCACCTCCTTGTTTCTGTATCCGCCAATTACAGATTCATCTTTTCGCACATTTATCTGCTATTCATTTGGGAACCATTGGTTTCGGATTTATCCACTTGCGCATCCACCCTTTCTATCATTTAGCTCATCTCTGAACCATGACTCGTAATCGAGGATTGACTACTGATGAAGTTTGTCAACTACATCTTTTTGACTGGTCACCCATACCTCTCGAAATTCGCTCATTCACTCATCTGCCCATCCAGTAGTTTTTGATCATTCTCTCTATTCCTAAGCCTCCATCTCGTATCCATTCACTCATCTATGCCACGTTTGACCCACCTACCCACCCTTAATCTGTCTCGAATTCATTTTTGGATCGGTGTATCCACTCCAAACCCTTCCACCTAGTCATTCCTTTTCATTTCACTCCCAAATCTAGTCATCCAGGGTCATCTATCTTCTTTGCCTCATTCACCTATTTCCGATTCCGCCATCCACTTATTTCTAATCTGTCGCTCCGAAATTGTAAGCATCGATTTGTCGGAGAAATCCTACTTACCAGGCTGAAGTTCTCCTCCAATGACCATTCATCCATGTAAATCGACATTTTATTCGATGACATTAAGCGTTTTTCCTTTAGTTAGCGTTTACTTAATGAATTCTCGCTATTGCCTATGATGTGTAAAAAGACTTTGAAGTTAGTTCATTAGACTGTTCTGAGTGGATATTTTTGCCTGTTTTCACCTGAAGCATCTTCTCGCTATCCTTACTGGCCTGCGTGTCCTTGGCAAAAGCCTCGTTACCTTCCATGGAGGGTGATTGCGTCTGGATGCTCTGCGTAGGCTCCTGCTCGGTGGTGTTGGGCCTCTCGACGGGATGGATCTGCTCTGCCTGCCTTAACGATGTAGCCTCTGCTGATCCTGCTGTCACCGCACCTAGTATTGTCATCACGTGGTCGTTCAACAGTTTACGACAGAGTAGACGCGTGAAGCAGCCATCCAGCTCAAACCTCTACCTATGTGGCGTTCGCGTCGCTGAAGGGTGAGAATTTTTTTTGGTTTTTTAACACAGACTTTAATAATTCGTCTCTTATGGCTGTTTATAAATCCCCTCCTTCTGTTTGTCTTCCTCATTCATTTGCTCAGCATCCTAACCTCCCGTCTCAGATCTATTGCACTCACAAACGATCATTTTCACTTGCGTCATAGATCCATCACTCTTTTCAACATCTCCTTCAGGGTCCACCTATCCATTGACGGTGGACATTTCTATTCGTCCGTCGATCTATTCCTGATTGGTCTCCTTCGAATCTGTTCACCTGACAACGTCTTCATCCTTCTTTCCTTCATCCATTCATCATTCGTTTTAGAAAATATTGTTCGATGTGGATTCGATTACTAGTCATCCACTTCCAATTTTGCTCACTAATTCCTTATTCTGCATATTCATCAATCACTCTCCATTCATGCTCCGTCTGTTCGCCTCGGATTGGTCATTTCATCCACTCATAGTTCATTTAACCACTGTCGTTTAGTGGTGCTTCAACTGCCTTCCTATCCAACGCATCCAACCAGCAATTTGTTCATCAAGTCAGTCCTCCTCTGCTCATCCATTTCTTCCCCCCCCCCCCCCCCCCACTCATCTAGCAGTTCACTCATGCCTTCCTGCATGGGAGAATTGCAGCATGAGTTACCGTTTTGGGGGCAAGCATTTGTTATGGGGACTGATGTTCTGCCTCCTAATGCGTCCTTTTGGTATGTATTTCAAATTCATATCCAGGCGTCGACTTCGGCTTCGACGTATCATTCCTCCTCCACTTTCAGACTTCTCTGGTTGGGCGGAACCTCCTCCACCATTACGGAATTTCATCGCGTGGATGAATCGGGCACATGGGTGCTGACTGCAACGTGGAAGGCATCAATAGCGGCCTCAACTAGTGGTGCATCGTTGACAGCGATGATGAAGGCGTCGCAGAAGTCACACAATTGTGGCCGTCTCTGTGATCAGTCACCAGCTGTGACCTGCATTACTTCGAATTGGAGTGGTAAAGAGGGTTCACCTTTGGATAGAGCTTGGGCCTACACGTATCCTGGTAGGTGTTCCTCAGAGATAACTCGTAGACATTATTTCCATCCATCCATCATTCAGAATTTCTTAAATGCTTATGTATTTCGGTTTCATCCATCCATCTTGTATTTATCTCTTATTCGTTAATCCATTATCCGTTATCGTTGCATTCAAAGTCGCTGCCGTCGCTGTTTGCCTAATGCGTTAAGGATGCAGCAGTCAGGCGATAATGCGATTCCCCCTTTCACCTTTGGTACCGGCAGATAATTTGTTTTTTGGGGTTGTTTCGGTGTGCAGTCAATTGAGTTTTGTCATTTTGGACTAACCCAAACTGCTCACTTGCAAGCTAGTAAGGCGTGGGGCAACTTTACCACCACCGCGGTGGAATTACCTACTTGTACACAAGAGCTTGCATTCTCTGAATTCGTTACAAATGACCGTGGAGTCACAGTAAAATGCGAAAGTGACTCTGTTATCTATACAAGGGAAAGGCTGGGAGAACCAAATAAACCTCACGAAACATGAATTACATTTGTTTCTTTGAAATTGTGTTCTGCTGGAGGAGTTACGCTCAAAAATCAGTGTTTATTGAATTCACTCCGGTGAGGTTTACCGTTACGGCTGAACCGCTCTAGGAGATAAACTTTCCAAAGTTTTCCTTGTTCGTGAATGATGACTGCACAATGCCAAGTCAGAGAAGTTGTAGCTCAATCAGGCGTTCTGAACGGTAGATGGAGTCACTGCAGGAATGGCTGTTGAGGCTGTGAACGATATCGTCACTGGAAGCGGTACGATCATTTGAATGTCCTTTCACAGCTGAACATGGCGAACCTGTGCTCTACTTGAGGTTTTCTAAACGCCTTGGTGCCAACAGATCCTGCCTTCATTGGTTCACGCACTCATTGTCAATATCGCCAGCTCTTCTCATTTACAGTCCCTTGACCACGACTCAGGCTGTTTTGAGTTATGACAGCCTACAACTCGGTGTTGTACCACCGCGGTGGCTTACTTTCCTGTCATAGGCCCGTCAAATCGGTGGTCTTGATTTGACCCAAAGACTCCTTTTACTTTCAGCATTGGAAAATCTTTGTTGGTGTTGTTGTTGTTGTTTTTTCAAGACCCAACGTTTTTCTTGTTTTCTCTTTGGGCTAATTTGCAGATGGTGAAATCGTCTGCTGGTCGGTTCGCACACGAACTCCACTCCAGTCCGTGAAGCTCGATAGTGGGGGTGAAAATCTCCACCTTTTCGACAGCACATCCTCCACCTCCTCCTGCGATATCAGTAAGACTGTTATGCCTTTCTTTGCAAAAAAATATTAATGTCCTTTTGCAAGTAGAAATGACATTTTAAAAGTCGGTAATGAGCTGATATCGAGGACCGTAGAGCCCAAACACTTAATCAACACTTCTACGGCAGTTGCGACCTGAAAGCTCGAAATTTTGTCCCTTTTTAATGATGAGTTGGCATGACGTTTTCTAGAGAGAAGTAAGGTCGCGATTCGGTTAAGTAAACTTAGATTACCTTTCAAATCACTTGCATATTTTAGCCGGAGGGGAAGATTTATAACTTGTTGATCAAATTTATTTCCCCAATTTCATGGGTCACACGCTCAATTATGAGTTTTCTACTTGACTTTAAACCATTCAAAGCAACGAAAGGATATTTACACATACTTTGATAAATAAAAGCGCCTTACCTCAACTTCTGGTTTGGAAGCCGGACGGTTGTTGAACCGTGAATGGCATTAATCCAACCACCTACGGGACAGGAGGCTCCTAGTGTGTCGCCTAAATTCCTGATGTCATTAATCTTTCCCAAAGTTCTTGACCTTGTGTTTGAGTTATTCTTGACTCATAAAGCTCCTCCCAACTCCGAGAGGGGGGTTTTTTGCTTTATACGTATTTATTTTATTTCGACATAAATGATGGGGCAAATTTTTCTTCCAAATATCAAACAAAAAGTCAGCTCCCTTTTCCTAAAATAATCTGTGTCATTGGACTGTGAATGCAGGCGTAATTTGAGACGGACGACTATATCCGTCCACAGCAATTGGGATGGTACTGGAAGCCGTCTCACCAGATATACTCTCTACGTGGCAGCAGCAGTTCCTTTCAAACATGACGATGACCTGATAGAAGCGTACTTCTCACCGAATTCTCTCACTGTGACAAGGTTTACACCTCCTCAAACACCTCGTTTGTCTGCATTGGTTTGTCTCATGAAAATACTTCCAAGACAAGGACCTCAAACCAGCTGAAAGTGGTTCAAGGACGTATTGGATGCCAACTGTTTGTTTCTATTTAGAATTAGGCGACTCTTTAAATCCAAGAAAGATTCTAGAGTCGGTGGTCGCAGTGGCAGCAACGTCGGCACAGTTTAAATCCTCAAACAATGTGGAAGGCACTTGTTTCATTTTTGGCACTGCTTCTGTAGCGTAGAAAAGCTACAAATGGTATTAATCTGGGGGATCGGGGACCACCCAAATGGGTTCTTGTGTTCTTTTTTTTTGATTGTGGAGGGCTTTTTTGAAATCTGTTCCATCCGTTGAAATAATCACGTCAAAGTCCTCTCAAAATAGGGCATCTGGTTGCTACGACCTTCACATTAAAGAATGGCTTTTAACAGTAGAAGTGAATAGTTTGGCTCTTGTCATTACTGCCTCTACTTCGTGTGCCTTTGCTTTCTACAATCCCCATGTCGTACTTGCTAGTCCAGTGCCTAGAAAAGGCGAGATGCATGCATGGCGGAGGGTCAAGACGCCACGAGCAACAACTTGGTGGTCCTTACAGGTCATTGTAACCTGTTAATGCATAACATGGGCAATGTGGATGGTTAACTACCACCACGGCATCCTTTTTCCAACCGGTACCATACGATTTGACGGAGTGTTCCCTCATTACTCACGTCAAACCCCATTTAAAATTGGCCTCTATAGTCTGAGCTTAGGCATTGTCTCCAAAAAATCCTTTGCCACTTTTTATTAGGAATGAGTGTCTCCCTCTCTCGGTGTGATGTGGCATCTACCTTCGAGTGATTTTATCTTTGTTGTCATGAACTCATTTATTCCACCATCTTTTGGCTCTGTATTTTGATGCTGCCCCTCTACGAAATGCGTGCCGTGCAGCATATTGAACGAGGCGTTTCAACTGCAGCACTGCCACCGAATGAAGGTGGGTTCGTAAAGCAGACAGGCTAGCGTCACATACGCCAGGTTAGTTCAACCAATATGTCGGTGGATGCTAGGGCGTTCAAAGCAGGTTGATGGAAGGGGAAGGGTGTCATATCGTGTCGACGTAGTGCATCCGTGTAAACTTGTAAGTGGCTTTTTCAAGCCTCTACAAGTCAGGAGCTTTGCTTAGACAGAAATGATCTCCTACTCTTGCATATGTGATACTAAAAGTGGAACGTCTAAATCGTGAACTTGAGTCCAACTTTTCCCTCTGGTAATGAATTAAACTTACAGATATGATTTTCACATTACTAATGTGTTTTCTATAAAATTGTTGTCAAGTCTTTAGGCATTATGTGTCCCATTTCCTTAGCGCCCTTATTTTCGACGGTTTGGAAGGTAATAAGGCCCTGTTGTATCTGTCATCTACAAAAAATTAAACTCTTGCCGAGGACAGAAGTAAAACTATGCAACACAGAGTAGACGATAATTGGAACACAGGACTTAGAGAGGTGAAGCAGTGGCACTCGATGGTCGACCTCGAGCGGGCACTTTTAGCCTGGAAAATGAGTCACACAGAAGGCACACCTGAACTGGCATCAGAATGGTGGATAATGAGGAGCTGCAAGGAAGGTGGAGGTCATCCCCGTTCCCCTCCACACATCCCCACATCCGTCTCGTGTCCATTTTACCCATCTTAAATTATGCACGAATTAGCGGCAAATTTTTACCACGTGGAGGTGTGAATTAATCGCAAATGTTTTTCTTTCTTAATTAAGCAAACCAAAACACCTTTTTATTTACTTTTCTTTCGGGGACAAGTTTGTTAACTTATGTAGGCTGAACTGGCCAATCATCCAAGTCTACACAAAGTAACAATTGTAATGCTTTCGAAAAAAAAACCATTTTCATCAAAAAATGTGTAAATAATCTGAGCAGACGACGAGGGGAAGGCGATGAATCGTCAAGTAATGGAGCCTAACGCTGGTTTTGCTATTCTTTTTTTCGAAATGTTGGTGCAAGAATTGAGCGGTTAAAGAGAATCTTCAATCCTGAATGCCATTTCCTTATTTTCATCCCCTGGTTTATAGCCGAGTAACAAAGTATGTGGTAGGTGAAGGCAAATGTAGAGATACGCTACTGTATTAGAGTTTTGGCCATCGTTTCCACCTCACCGAGGGGCTTAGATGCATTGAATTATCCTTTTAACGATCAATGAGGGTGGAGTGTCACAATAAGTGCGAAAACTCGGTTTTCCTTCAATTCCCCTTTAGTAGGTTTCCGCAATGGTGACATGGAGACCCGCTCCCATACCGTTTGTGTCATCAGTCATCCAGTTCCTCTCTGGGTTAAGCGATTTCCTGACTCGTGTGTGTTACACACGGGTGGCAGTAGTGTGGGTTGCGTAAGGAATTCGAGGTACTTTGCCACCACTTCATGCAAGATTGGCAACTTCATCAGGTGCGTCCGTAGTAAGTGGCTGACAGCTCGTCATGGGAGAGTGGAAATAATTACTTCAAATGCCAAATAACTGTTCCACGTTTGAACGGAGGAGTTCGGCGAGAAAGCTATTCATCCTATGTCAAGTTGAAACGTCGTTTCGATAAGGTGGAGGTGCTATTTGACAAAGAGGCTTGTAGGAACTTTGGTGGAACTCACCTCGACACACGCCCGTCCATCGGCACGTTACCCTCCCCCACCCCTATCACCCTACTTTGAACGCCTCCTTTCCCCCTTCCATCCACATATCAGTGATCCTACCCTCATTCGATGACAGAGCTGCAGTAAAAGCTCCTCGTCCAGCGTGTTGCAGGGCACTCATTTGGCAATGATATAACATAACATTTGGCAAAACATAAAACCGAGAGATGGTGAAATGAATGAGCCTATGGCAATAGAGATAAAATCACCCACAGGTAGGTGCCGCATCACGCCAAGGGGTGGGGGGGGGGGGCGGAGGGGAGGGGAGGATATTCCATTCCTAATAAAAATGCAAAATGACCTTCCTTTAGCTGTTTGGAGGTACTGCTTGTGCTTAGGGCGTGTACTGACATCAAATTTGGCTCCATCGTAGAAAAGTTTTATGTTCAAATAATTATATTGGCTTCTGGGCATCGGTACTTGACAATCGCAAGATTTTACGCGAAATGGAGGAGCCAGTTGACAAGCGGGATGAAGGCGGATACAAAGGCAGTTGAGGTGAGTAAAATCATTGCATAAAAGTACTGTCCTTGCGTTTCACGGTGTGTGTGTGTGCCTCATCTGTCAACGTCACTACGTGGAAATATTATTCTGTTGCAACGACCGCATTCAATAAACTGCCAACGTGTTCCTTTTCTCTTGATTTAAAAATGGCGATGACAATGCCAGCATGGATTCCTTCTGGTCAGCTCTTCGTTTACTTCTTTTCCCCTACCAGCTTCGTCAATCGGGAGCGTGGAACAGCTCCTTTGGACGCCCGAGAACGGCCTCCTGGCAGGCACGTCAAGAGGCACTCTCCTTAGAATTTGCTGGCCCCTTCTCAATAACACTATTGCTGGTGATGATAGTGATGTTGATGACGCCTTTTATGGTGCTGCTGCCACAGCCTCCTCACCCATTACGGCCCAGGCTCTGCGTCTGCATCGGAGACAGGCGGAGACGTGTTTCATTCTCCTCTCAGCGTCTCGGAGTCTGGGTAGGGGATTCGTGCATCCACTGCGTCAGTGTCTTGCTGAATGCTGTCCGGATAGTAGCGCCAGCGCTGCTATCAACGCCAACACATACTTTCTTGTCTCATTCTTTGTTGATGACGGCGTCTGTGATGTGGGAGAGTAGAGGACAGGACCTCTGTGATTTCTCCTTGTACAAAGCCATTGACCTTGCATAACTTTTACACAGGCAGATGGTTGTGGCTGCTCTCTGCAATTCGGTCATGTCTCCGTGAATGGGTAAATCGGATGTAAGCATCTTTGGACCTGTGGAGTTAAAGTCAAGTCGCGATTTCAGGAAAGATTCTGTAGTATGTTGGATTGCGTCAAGTACCGATAACGAGTTGGGGCAGGCTAGCCCTTGAAATGGTTTTAACAGAAGTACACAAGTGGAACGGCTGGCATATCTTTGCTTGCAACTTTTTTTCTTAGGCAACTCCAAAAATCCGGACTTTAATTGACTGCCCCAGTTGGTTAGGATCCAAAGGCACCGCAGTACTACAATTCATCGGTGGCCCTCCTTTGCGTCATCATCGAAAGCCGTCGAATTTTTCCTGAAAGGGTGGAAGTTGATTGGCATACCTCATCGCACAGGCAGCATTGCAGCTCTTGAGATACCACCGAGGATGCGGGGCGAATTGGAAGCCTGGAATTAAGCGTGGCTCGAATAAAGTGAGGTCTCCGCACGGCTAATGTTGGTGCTGTAACGTGATGGATCAAAGGGGGCTGCTCTGTCAGGAGAGCGTTGAAGCATGAGCAGTGTCACTCTTGGTTGCACTGATAACTGGTAAACAGCAAGTACAGATTCCATCTACCGAAAGGTCAAGAGGCTTCTGCGGTTACCACTACAGCTAGCATGGGCAGTCGTCAGGCTGTCTGCACGGCGATCTTCCATGGGCTTGCTACTCCTTTCACTCTACTTCCAGTCTGTCTGCTTTCACCAACCCACTCCCATTCAGTGGCAGAACCCAGAGTTGGAAGAAGGTGGAATGAATGAGTCTTTGGTGATAACGCCACTCCAACGTAGATGCTACGTTACACTGGGGAGAGGCGATCTTCCAGTTCTGATGGTTGACTGGATGGATAGGGAAACGTTCAATGATCCATAACTCTAAATTTTTGGGAATGCATGCTCCCCGGAAGAGGTGTTCCTGTACCATCACACACAAACTCCAGTCGATAGCTTGCCCCCGAGCCTAATAGGATGACTAGTAGCACCATCCACCCTGAAGTCCTCAGCTGTTTACTATCTAATCGGGAGCTCAGGGTGACCCAGGCCGCGAGCATAGAGACTTCAGTCTATAACAAAAAGCGACCCAATTTATGACATCGATGTCGCCTCACCTTTGACATCAAAGTGTCACAATAAGCTTCAGGAGTCGTCACTTCACTATTCGTCACGTCTTTCACTTTTCTTCTGAATAACGCCTCTAGAAACGGTTTTCGGCGTCTGGGAACGAATCAGTTCCCACCACACCTGTTGACAATTGCTATTTGACTTACAAATTGGGGAAAATAATTCCATACTTACGGGGTGGCAGAAGGTCTCCCCTTTTCAACCCCCTCCGCCCCCACATGGGCCGATCTGACAACACAGATGAGGACAGGAGGGGATGCGGCCCTCCCTTACATACTCCCCGTCTACCTTCAGTTGGTGAGTGTCGCCCTGGCATCAGCATTAGACAATCGAATGCCAAACAGTGGAGGCAGTTGGAAGGTAGAAGTGAGTCAAAAACGGAGTCGATTAGGAGTGGGTTTATGCGTCGATGCATTGAGGCCTTTTGTAAAATGGGAAATTGGCGCCAGCTTTATGTCCCCTTATGGAGGTAGCGCTGTTACTTGACTGCCCGCCTCTAGCATAAAAGAGGAAATAACGCTTATCAACCAACTTGCAATTATTATCGAAACAACTGTTTACACGAAGGCCACTTTAGCTTTTGGAATATATCCCGAGGGGAAATGGTCTCTGAGATGGCCCTTTTTGTGGTCAAACTGCTGACATTCAGTCGACATTCAAACATTCTCTTCTTTCCCCCAAGGTGAAGGTGTGAAGTGAAACAAGGTAATGCGTTTCAAAGTTGGGCGTTTCAACTTAAATCACGAGGAATTGAAAAGCATTGCCATTAAAAGAAGCGAACAAAAAGGCTAATTAATTAAAAAAGTGTTCCATGGCACTTGAAGCGCTTTCAAGTTGTGGAAAGTGTTTACACGGGTTTGTTGTGTAGCTATATTTTCACTATGATGTCTGTCTTATGCCAATTCTATCCACTTCATGAATACTTCACATTATCTAGGCGTTTAAAAAGACGCTTTGGAAATGCAATGATACACCTGACTCCAGCCACTAGGTTTTAATCAAGGGGATTAAAATCTATCACCATAAAGCCCCCCATCATGGCAGGAGGACTTTTGAAGGCAACAGGGTCTGAGGATTTTGTTTAGCCCCGATGAAGAGCGTCGGTTGTGATTCGTACACGCTCTGCGTCACACTCATATACTTACGCGCCACGGTTGCGCGGTCGGGTAGCTCCGTTGGTTGGAGCGTCGTGCTAGTGACGGGAATGTTGAGAGCGCCAACTCTCCACTGGTCAGCTGACCTTCTCCACCGCCTGTTTCTCTTTCTGCTTGCTCTCGCAGCCCCCATCCCCTCGGTGTCGTCAAAGTACTCAGTCAGGCAGTAGAGTAGGGTACCCTCTATCGGACTGTAGTAATTAGTTGTGCGAGGCATAAGTGGAGCAGAGATAATGAAGGCGTTCACGACCCTAGCGGAGCTCAAATCTGCTGTCTTGTGACCCGAAGTCGGACGCCTCATCCACCAGGTCACAAGGCCAAATATAAATGTCTTTATTACTACTTCTACTCCATCCGCCTTTAACATCTTCTGCGTTTAAACAGCACACCGCCTCCTCCTCTTTCTCCTCTGCCTCCTACACTTTCTACTGTTGCTGCTCACATCAGATCATTCGTTGCGATTGGAATGTCGCAGCGTCAACGTCACTGACGTACGATATGTTTGAACCGCTTCCCCTTCCGATGATGATTTCTATGGCAGTGGTTGCGACCACCTCTAACCCCCAGCAAATGTAATAGTAACCTTCCTAACCATCTATGCGGAAATGTGTTTTTCCACCTCAGAGGTGGGGGTGAAGCAACTAGGAAGTAGTTTCAAGTTCCCTTTCACCTCATCAACAACTATTTTTTTCTCTATTATCAAATCAATTCCGTGTTTCCTTCTTAAGTCCACATGGCATTGTTTGTAGATAGCCGAGTGCTCGAACCACCTTGCATCCACTGACGTAATACAATCTGTCTTGGCGCTTTCGATTGTACTAAAGGAAACTCAATCCTCTTCGGCACACGCATTCGTCCACATCGGGGGCTGTTGCTTCCTATTCCCCAGGGTGTAATCATTCTTTTACTAAACAGTACTGGGTCGCTTGACAGGATTGTCACAAACGCGTACGAAGGTTTTACATCCGTCTTGTGATGCATGAAGAGTTTGAAAAACTTTTAGCCCCTGCACAGCCACATCCTCCGAAATAAACTTTTCTGCTTAATATTCTCAGGCTCTCCGCTCCCTTCTAATTCATTCTCGTAAAGGATTTATGTGCACTATGACCTCAAAGTCAATCGCTCCCAATTGGTTGGCATGAGGAAGGCATTTGAGTAAGTAAAAAAAGAAACTACAGAATTGTAAAAGAATATTTTGTGTGTCCAAATGCTTTTCATAATCATTGAAGTATGTGAGGGTAGCTGTATTTGCCATCAAGAAGGTCAACTTAGCAGTGGTTCTAACACTGAACTAGTGTCAACTAACATGCATTAAATGTCGTCAAGGTGGTCATACTTTTCTCTGTGGGATTTTTAACAAAAGTATAGACCTTTTGCTAAACAAAAAACATTTTTTCTTGTAATGGAAGCGTCTAACCAGTGTTTTGCTACTTAAGGTGAACAATTTCCGGTCAAGCATTAGTAGGGGATTGATAAATAATCATCGCTCCAACTCACTTAAAGGCGAGTTCACAAGGGAGAACTTTATCTCCTAGGGAAGTAGACTTAACAAAAGCAAGGTGAAATAAATTCAGCATAGTCCTTACGTCTTAACTTCTTTTATCAACACAGACAATGCAACCACAGATTATCATTAAAAAACACGATGCTTCGAAGCAAATGATTTGAATTTCCCTGTCATTTTGCTCATTTGGCATCGTCTTGTTTATAAAAAAACGGCGGAATTTTTCCAGCCTCTTTCTTCACAGCCACCACTACGCAAATTCGGGGATTAAAACTTCTCCTGGAGGAGGATTAGTGAATAGCTATTTTAGAAATGGAATTAAGCAATTTGATATGGCAATTCTGACCTTTTGTTAACACAATCAGATGGCCAAATTCATATTTCTGCTAATGAAATAATTTCAAAGAACCTGTTCATGCTACTCTACCTCTGATTGGCTGATACTCGTGAGCCGTTTTTCTATTGGTTTATTTTGCGATCGGTTTTTTAATGATTTCGGTCTATGATTCGCTCTTTTATCCACCAAATCCACCAATAAGGAAAACAGTTTGGAGTTTGGCACGCGAAGTTCAAAGGATGAAGTAAATACGTTACAAATTCTATCAGTTAAAAATTATCATTATAAATATCTTTTTAATACCGTTTCTAAGCGTAATAGTTCATTGCGCAAAATCATTGGTTAAAATTTTAAAAGTTATTTTAGATCATTCTTAGGCAAAATGCATATTTTGGGACTCTTATTCCTCTCGATAACTCCAAAATCATCATCCAAATGTTTAGTGTCTTAAAGAGACTTTTAATATTCAGTTGTGTGTAAGTTCGATACAGTGGCTAGAATAGTCTACTTTGGAACATCAATTTTTCAAGCTGGAACAATTTTGAAATTGATTGAAGTTCGGCTGATGGAGTGGCACTGCTGCTTCTGCTTTGGACTTCATTGTGTCATTTTGTGATGTCTGTGCCCTCGGTGTGACGAGTTAGCAATGAGATCAAATCAGACATTTCTTTTTATGCATTGAAACATGACGCCTCTTAATTACTGCAGACACACGTCATCGCAGCAGGTAAGTAGGCAAGTATCAACAAATGCCTTTGAGTTGAAGGACGTTACAAAAGGGGAAAATTCGATTCATAATGAGAGGACTCGAATGGAAAATCAGGATCCTAGGATTCCTACATTCAATAAAGAAAACCAACCCACTCGATTTGCATAAGATGAGAGGGAAGCATTGAGATTACAACCATTAACAGGTTACAGGCGAATTTGAACCCCTCGGTTGCAGTGAATACTTAGTGTGCTTATTCAGTCTCAGAAGAAAAGATCGAAAAAGAAATTGACTGACTTGATTCCAAAAGAGATTGCGTAACAGGCAATTTCGCTTAACATTTCCAAAAGAATTCGGATTTTTTTGTTGCATTAGGTTTTTGAAACTCTCGCTAGATAAACCAAATATTTACGAAGGAGATGGCGACAATTCCTCCCAAAGTTTGTGCAAACAAACAGTAGGTCTAAACGTGGCCATGGCGACATGAAACCTCGTTTATGTATGCCATAAACTTAGCCTCGGAAGTAACTCGGTTATCACAGACTTCGTGTTAAGGTTGTAACTCCCTAGTTCAATGCTAAAAATGATGTTGTAGCTCCTATCCATTCGTATCTGGAATTTAATGTCTTGCCTAGGCCTCGATGGAATTTATCACCCACACCGACAGACGAGTTTTCAAGATGTCGTACAATAAAGATAACTAGTCGTGTATAGGACTCAATAGTGTTGTTCACAGCAATGAGGATGTCAATAAATTTTTAAAATTTGGTTCTGCAACATTTAAAACATCCTCTCGCTTAAATGGCTCTGTTTTTTCGCAAGATCTGGTATAGATAAAAGTAAATGATGAATTGGTCAACAGTTCAGGTGCTATAAATCTCTAAAAAATAGAACTAAATAAAGGGCTCCACATGGATTGCATCAATGAAATAATGTGATTTAATTAGTAGATAACGGTACCTCGTTATGATTGGTTGGTGGTGACCAAGGGAGAGCCAATCAGAATGCTGGCTGCACTTTTTTTAGGTGAGAACTGATGCACGCCGCTTTGTGCTGTGGGTAGACTGCAGCCCCAAAACAGCATTCACTTTTCATTGTCTTTACGAGGATAATAATACCAAAAACACTCTTCGCAAAATGGAAAAGCATTGCTCTCAAATGATCAAAAATCATAACAGAAAGGAAAGTTGTAACGAAAATTGACCTCCTAAAAGGCCAGTATTCAGGCCTTTGGTCATGCACTTTATCAGAAAAGTGATTTCCTAAACAGCCACCCCAGTTATCAGTTTGGCAACGGACTTGCCAACATTTCACAAAAATTTTTAGAAACAGCGGCGGCTTTTCTTTAAAAAATGAGGAAATACCTCAAATTCCGAACTTCACGAGCTGACATTTTGCATTGCACTTTCTGTTTAGACAGTGATGACCAGTGCACTGTTTACTCCTTTAGAAAGGGAAAGAAGAGAGCTCACATTGTCAGTCCGTCATCTGCCAAGCAGAAAACGATGCAACCATCGATTCCAGACTTCTTACTTTATTCATTAATTTTTACTTTTTTTCCTTTACGCCTGCTGAAAATAACCATAATAATGGCATTGGTCAAGCATAGCCTTTTATAGCGCCGAAAGCGCTTTCTGAAAACACTATGGGTAACACGGATTTACCGCCATGCCGCCAAGGCCGTAAACACAAACCACGGCGACTGGAAAATTCATGTAGTCAAATACAAAGTTAAAGCAACATTAAGCTATTTTGTCTTTAAAATTAGTGTCATCAGAAGGCGTTTAGTGTGCAGTTTGAATTGTGGGTTACTGAGTAATTATATTTCTTATTTATTGTAGAGTAATAGTCGAAGTATGTTCGTGCCATTGCTAAGCAAATGCTAATTATTGGAAAAGGAAGACACATTTTTCGCTATACAGTTGACTTTGCAAGGGTTTCCGGTTTCTTGCAAGTCTTTTTAATTTACTATATGCAGTTATGGTATGTTGATAGTTTGTTTAATGCCTAATTTTGGTAAAGAGACTACCTACTTGCCTCCGGGCTATGCCATTAGCCATAAGCTCTACTTTATGTCGAAAAAACATATTCTGCTATAGTGTTTTACCTTCTTTTATCTTGTGGGAGATCTTAAATTGCCAAATAATTTTGTGAATTGCCTTTCGGTTTAACACAAATTTGGGCTTGGATTTGTGCGGTTGATGTTGTCTTCGTAAATGAGTTGAATCCGTGTTGACAGTACAGTAAATGAATGTCCCACACACTGCCGATTTCCTGATAATAATTCGCTCAAACCTTGGTGTTTTATCACCGCGAGGGTGAGGACTTCTTCTGTGTAACGAAGAGTAAAGTGTCAAAATAAAAGCTTTCATTCCAAGCAGTCGTTGAAAAAGCTAAACAGGGAAGTTCCATTACCACGCGATAACCAGTGTCGCCAATTGTCTTCAAAGGCCACCAATTTGTTGGTCTTCATTTTTTTTGACATTACATGAATAAAAGTTGATGGTGATAATGACTTGGTTCCTACACTCCTGACTAACTGACTTTTGTATTTTGACGCTCATTAAACGGATGAAAGAGCCGCTAACTATCTTACCGCCAAATCTCCGCGAAGCACTTCCTCCTTGGACCCAGCTACTCAATGAAGCATAGCTGCAGGAAGAGGGACTTTTACTCGAGTGACAAGTACACCTGAGGATAGGCTGAAGGGAGGTAGGGGGAGAGGGATCGTGTCTCACCCCAATTTTCCACCCCTTTTCCTCCGGCATCCCCCGATGTCACTTCTGTAAGTGATGCTTATCAGCGTTCCCTGGAACCATTAGCTAGTCGCCTGCAGAACGGAATGGACAGTCGGGAAATGTGATTAAGTTGTAAACAAAATTGTCTCAAGGTACAGTCTTTTCCTTCAAACGTCAGACTGGAGAAATAATGGGACAGAAGACGTTCATTCTTTTTTCTCCTAAGCCTATTTGATTATGTTACAGTACAGAGCCGGTTTTTTTTGGTCAGGATTCCAACTTTGCCTTCTGTGCTGTAGGCAGAAACAAAGGTGAGACCAAAGTTGAACGGCTTCAACTCCACAATTATTGCAAAGCTTTAGAAAATCTGGACAACAAAGAAAGTAGACGGTTGGGTTGCATTAAAGGGGATGGGAAATGAAACGATTGCTTCACTCACCTCCAACACTAGATGAAAAACTCGTCTTTAGGGTGAAGGCCGATTTAGCCTTGTTATTATCTTGTGCATGCATCATTCAACTCCTTGATGTTTGAAGATCCTACGACAGACGAATGAGACACACATCTACCATCAGGTACAGAAATCGCTCCCCGTTCGATGAAAAAATAATCGCTCAGTTTTTACTCCTTCCTTTCCTCCCTCCCTTCACCCATTTGACTTCTGTCGGGCAATCATTCGGAGAGCTGGAAAGATGTGAGGAGATGGCTCGACGACGTGGAGCTCGTCGTCCACCTGCCTAATCACCTAGGTTTGGTCAACAAGAACTATTTTCGCCCAAATTTAAGACACGTTTGGCAGGACTAGCCTACAGATAATCTATTTTATGCCTGTTGACCTAGGGTCATAAAAGTTGAGTCGCGTAGGATTGAGGGTCACTGCCATTCATAGCAGTCTCGCAGTTTTAATTACTTTCCCCTATAGACCTCTTTAGAGACAGTGAAGGACATAAACAACTCGATTGAGATGGCCAAGTCTGTGCTTGATGATGAGAACGAAATGAATGCCACCTTATTACTTTCAAGGTGTTGAAGTGGTGGGGGAAGGTGGATCATTCCATCGTCTACGTGCAGTTGGTTGTCTGGTGATGGATAGAGTTCTTACAGTAAAGGCTTGTGCCCTCTGTGAGTGTGAGCAGGTAGGCAGACCCGTCTATGTCCACTGCCTGTGCAATGTCCTTTTTTGTGTGTCTGATTGACTCTTTTCCATTATGAAGGCTCATGTCATGCAACGCCAGCCGAAACCCATAGTCAAACTTGGAGGCAAACGAATGTAAAGGAGCGGACTGGATGGTCTGAAAATGGCTAAAATTCCTTTAAGTCTGGCATCAAGTCACCTACAGAGAGGTGCATTAAACTCCAGAAAGCCCTTAGGACTGCATGTCCCTCTCTACGTATTCATTCCAGACTGTTGCTGTCGATGCAAGTCGACAGCAACAGAGAAGAGAAGGTTTGTGGTTGAAGTTGAGTAAGTGGACACAATATGCTATGCAATGACAATGGAGGACTGCCAGTTCTTCCTTCTTCACATCTTTGGCATGCTGGAGCGGGACCACTTGCTATCTGAGTGACTAGTCGACTGAAAGTTCGTTACCTTGACCGTCAAATTTGGATGTCTTCATTTCGAGATATCGAAGCTTACAAACCTACCAATCTAATGAAGAATGAAGCCCTTCTTGAAGCACCCTTACAAGTAATCAAAATCTTGGCGGAAAGCAACATTGAGCACATTCTTACAAGTCCGACGTTGTGAGGCAGCGAAATCAAGACATAGCTTTGATATGAATGGACAATATCACTGCACCCACTGGGGTAGTCTCCATCGTTCTCTTGGTATCAAAAGTGATGTTTTTCTGTAACTTCCATGGAAATTTTACCATGGATGGTTGGACTATTGTTTTGGCGTCACTCTGCTATAACAGAGCATTAGTTGCATCAAAGGCTTGGCCTTGTTTTTCCAAAACAGTTAACTCCCCTCAAAGTTTTGGATTCTGGTACGTAAAAAGACCTAGAACCTACAAATCTTTGGTGAAATGGGTAATTTCTTGGACTAGTAGATCTATGTTACTGTTGGAACCACCTTTTAGACATTAATAGTGATATTTGTTAATTCAACATTCTCTCAATCAGTGTCACATATGCGTGTCGAGTGAAACTATTGGTTGCAGCGAACCGTATGTTGCAGTTTAGGTGACGCTAAAGCTTTCTAGGCTCTAAATTAAAAGTAAGGTTACTTTAATGCTGCAAATTTTGGTACCATGCAGCACAATGAAACCTATGAGCGGGAGCTGGAAGTCCGGGTCTTCATTTCCATCCATTAAACTCCTATTTAATGGGAAGAAATTCAATCTCTTATCTTATTAAGACAGTCTTACCACAAATTTTGCCCACTGAGAGGCTTTGTCTCTAAGTGTAAACAATCTGGCCTTGGCTACTTCCTCTTTTGTGACACAATTATTGCCCAACTCTCCCTCTCTCATCTCCCTTTGCACGGGACTCGGTGAGGAGAAGGGTGATTAATATCACTTAGAGAGAGACACTATCAAGGGAATACTGCGAAAGAGGATGGGATACTTTTTTTGCCTCTTCCTCTCCCTAGCTAGCATCAAAGAGTATGGCGCATAAAATTCTTCTCAAGAATTAATTTCTTGGGCAGGAAAAGGTGTTGTGTTGCACTCCAAGGGACGTTTCAGTGAACATGCAAGTCTCAATCAAGGGAGGTCGAGAGCCTTCCCATGAGGTCATTTAATTCTACATCCACCTCACCGATTTTCATATCTATTTGGTGAACCTTAAGTGGACTTAGCAATTCATAGAAGTGGGAAAAGACAGACGATTTTAGAGGCACTAAGTGGATACATTTCCAACCTCTGCACTTTTCCCGTGACTAGAGTGACACCTAGATACACTTTAGTGAGCAAGATAAAGCAAGTGTGTGCCTTTTATCTGTAATATCATGCCTTTGAAGAATATCTAGTTCAATTAAGCAAAATATTTTGCCGGAAGTCACACAAATCTATCCAGACACTGCGGGTACCTTCCTCAACCGAAAGCGTTATTTGAAAGGGGGAACAAAATGCTGAATTAAAGTATTTTTTTTCAGTAGAGCTGTTAAAAGTTGAATTTAAAAATCTTACATCATTTGATACATATTTTAAATCTAAAAATTAAAAATGAATATGCGATAAAGGGGAAGGCGAGGCCTTGGTGATACCCCCTTGTCAATGGGACCATCGATTGAAAAATCGATATTGCCTTAAAGACTTGACGTGCAATTCTCGAATTGACATGAATAAAAACACTCAAATTATAAAAACTTGGCTCGAATAATTTAAACATACAGGTCGGATTTTGTTTACTTGATTGTGGGTAAAAAAATTTTCCCAAGGGGCATCGAAAGGAGCCAATCAGCTCGAAGGCACTCACTGGGAGGGGGGCGGCGGCCAATGCACAGGGATTTGCCGAGTGGGTCAGTTGAGATTAATTATGCATGCAAAAGGTACTTGAGGCAAATCTTAACCCCCAGAGGCAAGGCAATCTCACACTTCATCCACTCTACTCCACTTCAAAGGTGGTTTGAGGTCATTCCAGGCAACGTCCTTTCATTGCTTCTGTTGAGTCATCCACATGAAGGCAATAAACGTTTGACCTTTCACATAGCCAAGCAGTTGTTACAAACGAAAGTGTTTAAACTAGATTTTAATTCTTTAGTCGCCGATCAGAAAATTATGTAAGTATAGGAGATAATGGTAATTCTTTACGTCAAATTTCATGACCTTATTATTTGACGGTCTTGTCGTAGAAAGAATTTTTGACGTCTGTGAGCAATTGTGTTCTGTTTAACCTCTCAATGACACATTGTGAGTAGATTATCGCTGATCAGACCTACCTCATGTTGACAATTGGGCGTTTGGGTCGAGAAGTGTCCGATCATTCCAAGGGGCCGCGCCGAGTGGTTCAGCATTTCCAGCTGTACTCCTTCGTTGGGAAAATACTTTGCATTGTTGCCTTTGTCTCTCATTTTGATTGACAATGATCGAGGCGATCTGGACAGCCTTACGACAGATTCGTCAGCTATACCGACCAGTAATGGGATAGACTTGTCAATTAGCACTGCGTGTAGTGCTGTAGCGTTTGGAATTCTCGGTGTTTTAAACAGTATTCTCTAATCAAATTCATTTACTGGCAAATGAAACACGAATGTGCTACAATTTGCACTCGCATAATGTTTTTTGGTTCTTGGAGAACCAAGAAGCAGCCTGACTCGGGCCATTTCCGACCTGACATTTGATTGTCTTAAGCCGACAAGGTAAGCTAAGGGAAGAAAGAAGAAGGTGATAAGATGGCCTCTTTCCGCCTCTCTGTTCCGCTCCCTTCCTTCCATGCGTGACATGGGGTATGCGATTGCATACAGAGGTCTTTTTCACCCCTAAAATTAAAGCCAAAAAGTTAATTCCTAGGTTGCAGTTCACTCTTCTTTTGTCCAGCAAGTCGAAAACAAGAAGGCATAAGTGTATGCCGAATTCATTGAAGGCTACGAAGTGGACAAATAAGGGTTTGGAAGGAGGGTCTGATGGATAAATGTATGTATGGATTGATTGACACGGGATTGATGTATGACTTAGCCTAGCATCGCTACAATTATTATACACAGGTTGCTGCTTTTAGGCTCACAATATTCCGCTTTGTTTTCATAAAAAAACGCAATTTATCCCATGAATTTTTAATTTAATATGTATTGAATTACCTGGCCAATGAGAAGCTCACCTTCACCGACCAATCAGAGAGTTGCCTCTCTTGAAAATAAAACCTTGTCACTGTGCTCTCTTATTCCATTTCCAGCCCTATCTCAGTCCCTCACAAGATGCTTAACCTCTTCACAAGGTCAACAGGTCGACACTACTCAAACAGGTTTGAGTATAGCAGTACCAACTACCCACGAAGGCAGTCGGTCACTCCGAGTGGAAAGACCATTCGAAGGCACACATACGAGGGAACTGGAGCACCCTCGCCACTCCTTGCATCCTCAGTCCACCCTCAGAAAGCAGACCTTACGTCGAGACATCTGGAAAGCCCTGATCGCTTCACCAGCAAATTGGACCAGCTATCTTGTCTACTGGGTTGGAAACGAAAGGAGTCTCTCCAACCTGAATTCTTTGAGGCATGGGATCGGCATACAGCCCTAATGGGTGAATTCCGTGAGATCATGAGCCTTGTGGAGCATATTGAAGAGGTCTATGAGGCTTCAAAGAACAAACAGCCACTAGCAAGGTTTAAGCAGCTGAGAGCTTGTATACAGAGGACTCACTTATTTCTACAAGTCTGTGAAGTACATTCCAGTGTGGCAAAAGACGTGGCAATGTACTATTCAATGAATGGAGGAAGTGAATCAGATCTCAACTTCCAACGATCCATTCAGGGTGGATCGGTGATCGGTAGTCAAGTCAAAGAGGCTGAAGCTTTCCGAAAAAAGGAGCAAGCATTTGATAGTACGTCCTCCTATTGGCACTCTAATACTGTTGACGAATTTTAGTTAACCTAGCCAAAACAATTTCAGTAATGACTATTTTAGTCTATTTGTTTACGTGGTGTCAAGTTGAAGCTCTTCCTAGTGATCTCTACTCACTTATATCTGCCACTTTAATTGATGGATTAGTTTTTAACTTGTCAACCTCACCAGCCGGCTTTATCTTGGTCGCAAAGTTAGTGTGACCCCTCGACAAATGGGTTGTGTAGCATGCAAGACGTATCACCTGGAGAGGGTAATAATCTGGCTGATTAAGGTTTTGAATGGCTGAAAGAGAATGGGGCAAGTTTGAGGAGGTCTTCACTTCTCCAAAAGGTAGTGTATCCCCCACTCAAAGCATTAATCTGCGAATGTTACATCAAAACCTCCATCCGCTTTTATCGTCGATGTATATGCAACACTTGGTTCGCACCCAGTTCAAACGGGAAGGGATGATCGTGATAAAAGCTGAGCAAACCGAGCAATAACAATGAAAGACACCAACCTATGAGAGCCGTCGGTCTCCATTCCAATTCTTTTATGGCTCCTTCCTAAAAAAATGAGCTGCTTGCTGCCTATCCTGCTAATGCTTAATAGAGAAAACAAATGCGACAGTGGTGGTCTCCTCACGATGTGTCCACCGCTCTACTAACCACTACCCACTGCCCCCTTCTCATGCGTGCCAGGAGAGCACTGCTTCATTCCCAAATGACTTGACTAGACTGCCTTTGCGTTTCGCGCACTTCAAACGGAATCATGCTTTTGGTGGTGATGTACAGGTTGGAGACCACCAAAATATATGAGCAATCTGCTTGCCCGGATTTTTCTTCACTAAGGCAAGAAGTTAGGCAAGACAAAATCATGGACAAAATAGACAAGCGCAATAGCTTAGGGGAAAGAAAATACCCCTTTGGCAAGTCAATGAAATGTATCCTCCTCCATACTTGTCACCGACTTGTTATTTCAAATCAAATTCGGCTGCCGTGGCAGTAAAATGAACTGAAGGCGACACACGGAAGTGAAGGTGATTAATGGGCTCGCTTTCTATAAGCCCTTGTATGCCACCATATTTTCTTCACAACAGCCCACTTTCTTTCGGAAAAAAATACGGACCATTTCGCAGAACCAAATGTATTAATTTTTCCAACAAATCTTGACCTTTAAAGAGGGAATTTTTAGATACTTCTTCTATTCCACCTACAATTTCTTTCTCAAAATTTAGCGAAAGATAAAGTAAAGTCAATTTCGTGATTAAATTGCCTTTTTTGTAACTTCTAGCATTCGTTTTATTCGGCAAGACCTTTGTTGTCACGGTGACCGCGTTACTAAAAGTCAATTTCGTATGTGAATTTGACACGAGAATTGCTTATTTTTAGGACCAATTACCTACCTTCCTAAGTGATTAAATAGGTAGGGAACTTTTATAAAAAGCTGCCAAAAGCAATTAATAATACGTTACATTAGCGACTAGGCCGATTCTGACAGCTTGGAAAGCACTTGTGACATTACTCATAATTGGTTCAAATGTTCTTTTCTTTTGATTAATCCAAGTAAAAAAACATTTGTTGCAAATTCAAGCATATGACTCAATAAAGTGGACATTTTTGCGTTTGTGAAGTAGCAGTCCTGCTTTATGCTTTTCATTTAGCTAACGATAATTTATTTGAAAAAAATTTACTCCTGTTAGGCTTTTCGAACGTTTAATTTGGCGCGGCCCAAATCCTTAAAGTTTAAGGCACCGCGTGTTTAAAGTTGGAATAAATTAGCACTGAAAGGTGTTAACTCGGTGTGCTTTCCATCTAGGGGTGGATCTGCAGCAGTTGATGAGTGATTTAGGTCGACTGAAGGAGGAGAATGAGGTGTTGACGGTGCAGAGCAAACTGCTTTTGGCCGAACTCAAGTGGCTCTGTGACCGATACACTGATATTCGGGGCATCAATCCCATCTCCAAGTACTTCTTCCTCAAACGCATCATTCGAAAAGTCATCTATGGCGACACCCTGCGAGAAGTCTCGTACGTAATAGTGAGCTCTGGGTACAAGTGTTTTTATTCGACACGAAGGGCCAGAACTTTATCCCTTGCCAGGCTTATGCTCATTTGTTATTTTCAAAGTAAAGATGCACCGCAAGCTGATCATGGTAACTAGAACAGACTTATAAAACAATCTTTTGGGAGTCATTAGCCTAAAATATGATTTCACTTATATCAAAGGGAACAAATAGACCATACAAGCTGTAAAAAAGCATTGAACGAATGATTAGCTGGAAAAATTACATTGTAGCTATCCAAGAACATCCACAGGGACTACTTGAAACACAATGCAAATTCAAACTTTTTTCCATTTTAGATCAATGAAGAGTCCTATTCGCGTGGTGACATAACCTTTCACTACGTTCAAGATATAAAAAGATTTTGCACTTGTGCAACTCATGTGCTGACAGGTTGTGGAATTACGTGTTCTGATTGTAATTTCGTCCATGAATTGAGGACATTTTGAAAAAACTCTCAAAATTCTGCTGATAATATAAATGGGTTGTGTTAATGCGAATGCTTCGCCCGTCACCACAAAATCGTACTCCTCTTGACGCTTGTTGCATTAGATTTGAAGTTGATCTTGCGGATCATTTGACGTGTAGGTGCCTGCTTATTACATTTGGGATTAGAGAAATTACATTAAACTATAACACAGGTTTGGAGGATGAGATGCAGAAGGGAAAATTAATAAAAAATACAGCGTTTTGCCTCTGCAATAAAGTCTATTTATTTGTCAACTTTGCGGCAATTCCGGCCTAATATGTTTTATAAAGAGATATTTATAAAATGAAACGTAATAAGTGTTTAGTTAGTGGATGGCCTTGATTTTGGTGCCCACCGGCTTTGTTTAAACCCTCTTCTAATAAGCGCTATTTTGAATCGGTACACATTATTTCCTACAACTTTACTGACCTCACTGTCGTCAACATTCAAAGAGCTTATTACTTCTAATGTTGAAATTCTGTTTAGGGGTCAATCGATCACCATTTTAGCCCCCAAAATGGATCACAATGTGGGCTCAACATGAATAAAATTTATTATTAATTACGGTTCATCAAAGAGCCGATTTTCATTCCATTGTACTTTAGGTGCTTTCTTTGCTAGTTTTAGTTGCTTTATTGCAAATGAATGTAAAAATTTTCATTACTCATCAGCATGCTGGATGCCACAGCATAAGTTTTTTGCTCAGAGGTAATGCATGAGAGGCTTTATGTGCCTTGTCTAAGCAGGTTTCAAACTTCCTTCTTTGTTTAGTGCAATAAATTTAATGGGCCACGTTGAATTGCTTCTGCGATGAGGAGATTCCTATAGCTAATGAATCCAAATTTTTACTGTGATGGATTGATCCTTTCTGCATGTGAATTCACACCTTTTTCACTGGTAACACCTAGAGTATGAAAATGAATGCATTTTTTTCATTTTATTGCATTTTCATTGACAGCATAAATTTAGACCGACAAGTTATGTGTTAAACCACAAATACGAGTGAAAAATGGCAAAAAAATTAAGATACATAAGGCGACCTTTCTGTGTTTCAATCAGGCAATCATGGAAAGTCTCATCGCTTCCTCTATAACTCGGTGGCCTGACTTGATGTATGCCATCATCCATAGGTAGTTACTTGGACCTTCGTATTACACAGCGATGGCCAGATCTGATGGGTGTGCTCCAAACATGTCTACTTAATGTATCGATGTTTACTCGGTTTTAAGGCTGCATAAACTTGATAACAAGGAATCGTGTGTTTCTAATAGTGCATTTCTCTAAGATTAATGTGTCAAGGTCTCCTAGTCATTGGTCTACACCCACATCAACCAAAGAGGGGAAGTTGACATGGTGGAGCCTGCCATGCATCATTAACAGGTGACAGTAAACTCAGTGGACTGTCAACTTGCTTGCTTGTCTACCTGCCTTTATTTATTCACCTATTTTGACGCTATTCGTCTTCGTGTCAATGGTCGCCTCTTCTTGACAGCTCCACGAGACAATCTCATGATTCCAGGCAAAATTGAAAAGACTGCTAGGTCATTAGAGGTGAGGTGAAAACAAAGGTGACTTAGCACAAAATATTACTCAAGTGGAAATGATAGTAGGCATGAGTAGATATGGGCGAACTTACCCCATAAAGTCTTCTAGTTACCTTATATCTTCACTAACTTGCAAAAACACTCATGTAGTTGGATGCTTAAGACAAAATTAGTCCTTTTTAAGTTAATAACTAAGAAATTTAGCAGGTAGACGTACTCGTCCGTATAAATGTAAATGCTGTCTAAAAAGCTACCTTCTAAATGAAAGGCAAATCTTTAAAGCAACTTTGGCGCACAACTTCGGTGATGAGTTGTAGAGGTGGGGTAATTTTTCTCCATCTGTCTCTCGTTGCAGTGCTTTGACAATGCAGTGACAGGGCCTCACCCACGTCGCATTGGTTTGACGTTTGCCCAGAGAATTTAAAATAGGCACAAAATAATTTGCCTTTTCTCCCACAGGGAGTTTAAATAAACTTCTGTCAAAAAATAGTATTTGAGATTATTTGGACCTAAGGGAGGCGTTCAAGTCCAATTTGGTGACATGTTTTGGCAAAGGCAAAAACTACACGTCCCTTCCACTATCCCTTCTTCAGCTGATTTGGTATACAACTGGCAGTTTTCAACCACTAACTTCAAAAAAGTATGCGGATAGAGGAGTTCTTCAGTAAAACTGAGGTGAATCAAGGAAGGCACTTTTGACTTGAATGGAAGTCCGTGGGAAAAATCTTGTCTACTTGCCTCCAGGCTATGCTGGTAGCCCATCAGAGCATCGAGAAGTCTCGACGCGTTGCATTGGTGGCAGCAGAAAGCGAACTTTGCCCTTAAGGATATCTACTACTGGGTGATAACTCTTGACGTGACGGCGTTGAGAGTGACCTTTACCTTCGGCAACTATCTCAATTCCATGATCTGCAGGAAAGCCACCAACAACTAAGGCAACACTGGCCGTGAATCATCCGAAAGAGTTCGTTGAGGACCTCTCAACGCTACCCACCTGTGGCTACGCAGTACCTCCTCCACTTCTCTACCATCTAGATAGAACGTTAGTGGCTATGACTGGGACGGGCGCGAAATTCTATCCCAACAAGATCTTTTGAGCACTATCCTTCATTAAATGACTACTTTTAGGGCAAAATTCCTACGATTGGTGAAGGGTGCGCGCGATGGCCTACTCACATCCCCCGCTCAAATGGGACGAAACGCCGGAACTAGTAGGATTGCCAAGAGCAATGGGTGACATTGTAGCCAAGTAGCTTCTCAGCTGTACAAAAAATTTATAACGAAAACAGCTGGCTCGCGAATGTTTTTTACGGCGCCTGTTATGTCGTGATGGCCGACGCATGAGGCTGACTAAGGGAAGAGCCAAGGACAACGCTCAGAGGGAAAGAGCACTTGTGGTCATCTTGTTTGATGATGCGAACACTAAAGAGCACGACCATTATTACTTCCGCCCAGTGGTATGGCCCCTGAGCCATTTCAGTAGCCTCCCAACATGCCTGGGAGTCTCGAGGCTCCACATTTCAGTAGTTTAGATTTAAGGTGACTGAGTGATTACCGGCATCGATACCGAGTTAACATTATTGCTTCATCAGCACTTTTAGGCCTGAATCTTGAGATAATTTTGACACCTCAGGTCTCAAGACACCGCTGAAAGGCATCTTTATGAAGAGAATTTTCTGTCTTGATGAGGTTGAACACATCAATGGGACTGATAAACAGGAAGAAGCGTTTCATACCACCAAGATGAAGATCAAATTGCTGCAATCGCTATTTTCGACAGATGAGACAATTGACCAAAGTTTATGCAAACAGGAATTTTCGTACCTTTGCCAAGCCCAGATGTCTGCGGTGAATTGCTAGATGGAATTCTCATTCCTACAAGACCTAAGTATGACATCCAATCGGCAGGAAATATTGTTCATTTGGTCTCGATTTGCCTGCCGCTGTCACCGATGTGACACTGTCAGTCGCCCTAGCATTCGATACCACTGGGAACAGCCAAAATATCGCCACCTAAAAATTTTTCCAAGCACACTAAGAGACATTTTGACAACCGCTGTCAGTGCCACTGCCTTAGGGAACGAAAAACCTTGCCTCAACCGCTTTCGCTTCCGCTCCATTCCAAATCTCGAAGAAATAGCGTGACCTTTTATTGTCAAAAAAAAAATTGAAAACTATGTGGCGAATGGGGGTGGGGAATTGTCCACAACCCTCCTATCCTCAAGTACAAATACTCTCACGCTTAAACTCAGCCAATGCAGCAAACTCAAAGTGTCGAATCCCTGGGTAGTGGAACCCTTCAAATGATTTTTTGAACGTCAGTTTTTCCCATTAAACCGTTTTTGCAGGGAGATGTGTTACCCACGCAAATCACAGCACATAAATATCTACACAGAGGAGGTAGAGTATCCATGGAACGAAGTAAAATCGTGCCTTAGAGGGTCGAGGTGATATGTTGACCAACTGAGAAAAAGCATTTCTCTCCAACGGTAATCTCTCAGATGGCAAATAAGAATATTAGAGGCGTCCTTATAGGATGCCTGGAAAAGAATGACGCGAAGGTAAACAAACAATTTGATTGTCTGCTGTGTTTACTACTACCCGTTGACAGGACATGACATGTTAAACCCGGTTACTTAGCTCTCCCACCCTCCTGCAACAACTCTGCTTTCCCAGTTGATAAGGCTGTTTACCAACCCCTATATCATCACTTATGTTGGGAAGGAAAAAAGTCCCGAAGCACTGATCTTGAAGAAGTGTACTGACGGAGGCATTCCTCACTATGAAGAAGAATGGAAGAACCAACGCAGCGTGATTTGTCCATTCGTGAATACTTCACCACTTGAATCGGACTAGTTTAGACACTCGATTGTAGCATTTAGCATGGTCGTCACTAGATGCCTCAGCAATCCACCATTTGTCTTGTGACAGCACTTGCACCATCGAAGTGATCAATTCGGTGGCTGGTCCATGCCTAAATGGAGGCAAAATTTAAGCAAATAAGACAGTGTTATACGTGTTCTTTTTATCATTTCACTTTAAAAAGCTACTTGCGACAGACAATTTTCGTGCAAGCATTGTTACTACGAACTGCTGTCACATATTTGTGACGCCGGTTTTTAATCGATTCACTAACATCTAACTAGAGAATTCAACTTTTTTAGAGTTACTAATGAGCAATGTATTCCAAAAGTTACCTAAAATTGTTGTCGGAGAGCTTTATTAAAACCTGTTTGGTCATTGGCATGGTCAAAGTGGTCTCAAAAAGCTCATCGAACTTCTAGAACTGCAAAAGTCCTCCACTGGCGTTGATTCAATGATTGCACAAGCCAGCAGATGCTTTGATTTTTAAAAGAAATTAGGGATCGAATTGCGGTAAGTGATGTTGTAACGAGACCTTAGCAGCGGTAAGGCCACGAAATCGACTGCAAAACACACTTTAGGCGTTTGAATAAGCATCATTACTGTAATCTCTCATCCACTTCCATTAGAACGCATAACTGGTGTCCGACTCGTTGTCACAGGGGATTTTGTGCATAAGCGCAAACGTCCCGGACTGCGGTCTCTTCTATCCTTTACCGTCTGTCCATTCCATGTAGCTATCCCACCTGGATGAGGGGGTTGAGGGGGCTAAAGTCGAGGTGATATCTGCCTCTCTTAGCCCACTCTGGCATAGGATCTTCTATCGTGTGTATTTTGAGTAGGTGTGAAATAACCGGTTAAACAAGACTGTTTTCCAAGACGGAGTGGTTCCATCACATGCTTAAGCTTGACTGCGTTCCTGCAAGTGGAGGCGCCTCAGTCGTAAGCACTTGGTGGCCACTTCGATGAAGTAATCTTCAAGTCGCATACACAAGGCTAGCATCACCCACAGGAGATGTAGTAGGCCGGAGGAAGGGATGTGGATCATTCGAGGGTAGCCAATACCAGTTCATTCCACTTTGCAAAGTTTGAGGTGCTCCAAAAAGCCATCTTACCAAATTGCGGTCAAAGACAGGTCAAAATACACATAACGCGTTCATAAGATACCAAAAAGAAGTGTGGATTATCAAAATTATAGCCTATTCAGCTTCCTGACGTCAGTAAAGGGCACTTCTGCGCCTCTCAATCCACTTTTCTCCTTCCCACTTGATGTGGGTGTCAACCTATATTATTATCACTACTTACGTCAAATATTAATGAGGTATCCTAGCAACACTAATCACCTCAATCAACTGCCATTCGGTGGCTTTAAAGTACAACTAGTAAGCAAATGCTTGTGGGCATGCCATTAGTTTCTTCCTTAATATAGTACATTAATTTACCTTTCTTTTCAACGAGGGAATTCTTCGAAGTACAGTGAGTGGCAATCTTGGCGTTGAGAAACAATACGTGGTATTGTTTTCGTCATTTTTACCTCATACTTCCAAATTCAGATCTAATTAGGGAGAGTTTGTCTCCTTGTACTTTTTTACCTCCTTAGGGACCGGAAGCACTGTCTCAGTTGCAAGGGCGATCTAATCTTCTTACTTGCCACCAAAAAAGGCTCATTTAACCAAACCTGCAGAACATGGAGTTGGAAAAGTTGCCAAAATTGGTCTTCACAGATTCTCTAGGCTAGGATTTGCATTTCATTACTACCATTGTAGTTCTCATTTCCTCCCTAAGGCAGAAGGAAACGATAATACCAAGCCAGAAAACGCATTGCTGATGCAGAGAGGAACTGGGGGGGGCTACTGCCTTGGCCTTAAGTGCTGGCAAAAACAAATCAAAGGGTTAAATAAGTATTAAATGTGTTACAAAACATTAAATATTCCTAAGTTGGCTTTTAGGAGCATGTTCAAACACTCACTAGCTAATCAGCCAATCAGAAAGCGGGCTGTGTAGTCTACTGACCTGATGTCATCTAGGTGTCACTGTGACTTTATTCACCTTTGACGTGAGCTCTGAAATAACTACATACTTTTCTAGTGGCTTGGTAGTGCTCCCAGCAGGACTTCAAGCGTGGAGGTCTGCAAGCTTCTCAGATTAAGTAAGCTAGAGGGTAGCAATAATGATGAAGGGTGTCGACCATCCATGCTCAAGTCTAGCCAGGTGTAAGTCTCGACTATCATCTCCAGCTCGTGGATGCAAGCTGTTGCAGGTCTTGAGGGGAGGAATAAAGAAGGCATGACACGGACCTCATAGATCCAACAAGGTTTTCTTCAAAGGCTTCCAACCTACCAGTATGAGGATCCAAAGACGATGGCATAAATAAAGGACCTAATTTCGAAGTCGTTCTATCTGGCAATCCAAGTTGCTATTAGGGCTGTTAAAGATGGTGTTTAAGTTTAACTAAAAAATTTCGCATTTGCACGCACATAAAGGCATGACTCTAGGTACTACCTGGCAGTGTAATAGACAGATTGACGAAAAGTGCTTATTTAAAAGGATCTACAACCCAAACTCATGAAAACATTAACTCGTGGCTAAAGCAAACCTCAAGCACAGTACGATGCCGTGATGTGACACTCAGCGCTCAGCAATTGGACGTTTGGAGAGTGCCACTTTCTCATGATCGGTCCAATGCATATTAACAACGATCTTGATCGAGACGATAAAGGCCTCAGCAGTCAGTGCCAATAATTTTTAGCCTCCGGAATACCCAAATGAGATGCACATTAACTGTTGAGAGCAATAGTCCTTTTCGAGGAAAGATTTAAAAAGTCAAGTTAATTGTGTACTCCCAAGAGAGTTCGCCGCTTTCGACCAGCCCTAATGGAGTTGAATGCTGCATTGGATAAAAAGTCCTTTACTAAGGCAGGCTGAGACTTCATTGGACTGCAACAAGGTAAACGATGAAAGCGAGTCGCATTGCCTCAAATCACAATCCAAGCGAACGACAAGACAAAAGGCACGTCCGAGTTCAACAGCGCTGATGCAATGCTTGAATGAGTACGTCTTCCCCCGTGGTAAACCGTAAATTCCTACCTTACATCTAAAATTATCTGATGTTTGAACCAAGGATCTAAAAATCTTCTTCTGTTTACTTTTTTTTTCTACATCGTTCTATCCGCAAGGGTTGGACCCATTCACTCCACATGACTAATTAGGTGTCCGTTAATTTTTATCCACCGGGATACAGTCAAGAAAGTAAACACCACATGTGAATACATCTCCTCCTCCACCTCCTCCTCCTCCTCCGCCTACCACCTTGTTGATTCAGCTGGTGATGTTTTGATTTGGCGTTGTTTTGCTAGCGCCGGTGGTAATGATGGATCTCGAGTACGCCTGTCCCCTTTCCTCTGTCCCAATTAAGCATTATGCTGTCAACTTAATCGGTGTTTATTTCAGGTCATCCAGACACTCGGTCTTTCGTCATTTCAAATAGATCCAAACTCATTTACAGAAAATTTGGGTAAACAAAAAAGAGAGTGGAGGAATCAACAAACTAGGAAGGTTCCTTTGAGGGAGTCTAAGGGAAATGGTAACTGTCGAGGTTATCTACAACCTCAAAAGAAGGGCTCCATTTGAATGACATGAAAGTTTTGTCTAGGATTCGTTTAACTGAGCATTTCAGACTATATCTCTGCTTAAACTCTCGTTGAAGTCTCCGCACTCGACCATTCAATGTAAGGACGGTGAGGTGAAGGTCACTGCAGGCAGTCGACAGTATTGCCCTCCTCCTCCTCCTCCTCCTCCTCCTCCTCCTCCTCCTCCTCCTCCCTTCCTCCGCCTCCTCCGCCTTGTTCGTTCGGCAGGCGTTTCTAAGACAAACCTCGATTTTCACTCTAATTGAGGTCTCTTTATTAACCTCTCTCAAGTAGAGACGGACTCTATCTTTTCCTACAATCACCGTAAGGTCAAGCTCAAAATAATTTAGGTGCACGATAATTTCGCCAACTCATGACTCAGCACTCTACCAACGTGAGCCTGGTAGAATTGGGTAAGCCTAATTAGGCATATTTTTTAAGGATGGAATATGAGTGGTAATTTATGCTTTAGGATACCCTCAGCCATCGTGGCCTCAACCACCGTGCTTGTATCATAGCGCCTCATTCATGACTCCATTCCACTAGGCCTTCTGGTGCTAGCTTCCTTACGCCATCAGGGTTGACTAGGGCACAATATCAGTGACAGGAGTGGGCAACTCCAATCCAATTAAGGAACAATCTAACTTCCACTTTTAAGAAAGAATGTGAATTTTTTGGCTGCCTAAATGTGCGAGGGCGTACTACAGAAAAGAGCTACAGAACGCAGACTGACTTTTTGAAAGCTGCTTCATGTTTGAGTCCAGCACTGTGGTTGTAATGTGCTAAAGAGCGTGGTGATATTGCCGTGACAAGATGACATGATAATGCTCTTCCCTGCATTTCAACGAGACAAATGCTCTCGGCGTGGAACACCATCCATTCTAGCACTACTTGCCAAGCTGCTGTCCTCTTTAGGAGTAGACGAATCACTGTCGCATCTAGAACGGGCATCACCGGCAGCATTCTGCTTTTTTTTGCATATTCTCCACGACTTTGTCTCGAGCCATTTCGGAACACAGGGAAGGACTTGTGACAACCGAAACAGAGGCAAGGTACCAGCACCGTAGTTTAAAGCTTATGTCAAATAAAATTTTCCAAGGGTTTTCTTTCTCTGTTTTTCAAAGTAAAAGACTTTTCACAATACCCTTGGTCTCCTCCTTTTCTTACGTGCTTATACCACAAACTTGGTGAAGTTAATATTCTCTTAATAGCCCCTGCAAACGAATTGCCTTTCGTGTATTTTCAACCCGTTCAGTTTTTCCCTTCAGGATTGATGATCAAATAACTCTCCGAAGTCTAGGTTTTCTAACTCCCAAAGATTTCCAAAGCTCTAATATCGCTTCAGCGGTAGTGGATCTCGACTAGTTGACTTGAGCAGGACCTGTGTAGACTTGTCACAGAAGCTTATGAATCGCTGGCAGTTGCTACTGAAATCACCAAAAGTAATAATAATGAGGACACAGAGTGGTGACATCCAAGGCAGAGCACCATGATACTACTGCAAAATAACTTAAATGGAGTGGCTAGAATCACGATGATCCTTACTGTGCCCCTCCAAACTATGGCTATGCCAATGCGAGAGAATGAACTCGACAGTCACTGTGCTAAAATTGACGGAAGTTCATTAGCTCAGCCGCCAGAAGTGACAATCATGGGGGCAGACAGTTGGCTTGTGCGATATTCTATCCCCCTTTTAACCCTTCGTGCTATTCCATTGGTATTGGGGTTCAGATATTCAAAAAAAACCGTCAAATCCCGTCTTTTCCATCTCTTGATCGTTAGAGAACTCTTGAGTCCGTTGACGAACGTCAAGAATATCCTCACTAGTCTGCATACTGATTAGACGGCAAAGACAACTTACGTATCCGTATTTTTTGGAAAAGTGAAGTAATGGTTAGTAGCGTCGCTGTGGCATGCTGAAACATGGATTGCTGACGTACTAGAGGGCTGAGAGGCAAATACCGTGGTCCTGATGCTATGCTGTTGAATGGAAGTACGACCTGAGGAGACGGCTCTTCCAAAAAAAACGCAAACATGACAGCCATCCTTACTAATGGTTTTGCTTCTGGAAGCAAACAATTGAGCTCTCATTATCTCTGTTGCTACCCCAATCTGGCCGTCCAATGCTAACACCGAGGAACTCTGGTCGTCATTACTTAGAGAGGGAGGAGGTCTTATCCCCTCTCCCTTCCCTCGTTCCCTTCGCCCACTACACTATTCAAAGGATAAATCTTCTTATATGCTTAATTAATGGACAAAATGAGGTTTTGCATTGCGTTAGGTTGTAGAATTAGGACTTCCTTTTCTCCCGGGCCACCAAATCACCAGTTCTGGTGATTCCTTATGAAGACGTCTCTCATCCACATCTTCGGGGCTGTATCTTGCGGGGCAGTCATGAAACATAGCTTTTCAGAACAAAGAATATCAAGTTCTCCTGAATGTGACGGTAAATTACCAAGAGAGACAAACCGTTTATTAATTATTTCTAGCCTATTCGTTGAACTGTCACACTCTCCCCACGAGAAGCTTCTGTAACTATACTACTGAGTCGCGAACCCTGTTTGCTGAGCAGACAGGCCTAGTACATATCCAACAAGTTCAGCTAGCATTGATTGGTGAAAAGCCTCAAAATAAGGGGAAAAACTGTGAAGAGGACAAGAAAGAGCACCGTACTAGTGAAAGGTTGATATCGTATGCGTATGACAAGACCCTAGAGATTACATCAAGTCACTATAGCAAGGCCCACGGCATGTTGCACTAACCCATCCGTGAGGCATTGACAACCAGCTTTATCAAGGGTCTTCCAACATTTATTAATTACTGGAAGGTGGGAGTGAAAGATCAGGTATCCTATCAATAAGGCACTCACCAAAGGGTACCGTTAAGTCCCCATCTTCTCTTTCAAAGTACTCCCCTAGGAGGAGATTTGACATTCCAGACATCATTTACGTCGACGAGATGTATCCCTGTGAAAGCATGGAGCCACAGATCGGCTAATCGGCAGAGGCGGGGTGGAGGCACAGAGGAGGACGCTTGCATGCAGAATAGGGAGTTCGCTCCTGACGAGTTCTCATGAACGAGAAGACCGACACCTTCTGGAAACAGCTTACTTCCTACCAAAACGTGAGCTGTTTGATCTAAAACTTTATAAGTGGAAAGGAGTGAACGTAGAGAGGAACCAAAAGGCAGCTTAATTTATAGTAATACTTGGGGGTATAACTTGTTGCGACTTATAAAATCTATAGATTATAAAGAATGTGTCATACACTTCAGGCTATTGGCGCGTATTATCTTGCGGTGCTCTCTCCACCGCCGTCCTGCTAACACCGAGTCCCCATCCCATGCTACACAATCACTTAATGCCACTTTAGACAAATGGATTCAACTTCCCTCCAAAGCTGGCGAAGAATTGCTGCAGGCTTTGGCTACATTTCATAGTGGAAGGTGCACTGGCGGAACCTATGGGTCAGCGGCGGCCAAGGCAAATCCATCTGGCGGACGAGGTATCCGATGACAGCGCCTTGTGTCCGAAAGCGCTATCCATCCAGCCTCATTCCATCCATCCTGTATCGTTTGGTGTTAGTGATTAGAATGGTGAGAGATTGACGTGCCAACGCCCTGGAATGCTATTTTATGTAGATGGTATAACAAACCACTGGCATCCAAGTCAACTGGGGAACAAAAGCTCTAATAGAAGTCACCAGTTTATTAAGCTAAAAAACAGGTTCACTCGCTATAAGTGACAAGCAATTTACGGAAACCGGTTTGATAGCTGACCAACTGACTGACTGGCCGACTAGATGGCTGAACGGTGGTTGGAAGTATCCTCCGTTGAGTGACCAAATATGTCATCGTCCTCCTAACACTGTACTACTCTTGTGTCTCTTTCCTTCTCCCCTCCCTCCTTTCCCACTGTGTGTCTCCATGTGTGTGGAGCACTGCGAAATCTATTGTTTCCCTCCGACGGTTCACTGGTTTAGTCCTGAATGGCTAAGTCTGGGACCCATCTACCCGCCAGTGCTGCTTCTACTCCAGCTTCGTCATCGTCTTCATTCCAACAAATCTTTTCATTTATGCTTCTAACCTTTTTAAGTGATTGTCATCACCCTTGTCACCCTTGTCATTAACACTGTCGCGTTTACACGCAAAATGATGGCGTCCATTAGGGAACGATGGTGAGGCGAAAACGTCGTGGATAGATGGGCTGCCCATACTGGTGGTGAATGGATGTAGGAAGGATGGACACGATAAGAATGGGTGAGTAAATGCATGAATAACTCCATAAATGATGTTTAAACAGTAATAATGCCTGCCTAACAGCTTGTTTTTCAACTGGAACACAAACCTACCCATCCATATCGCCCACCTACAACATGTGTTGCACGGAAACGTCTGTTGAAAGGCATGGCAACACAAAGCCATCCCCTCTTCTATTGTGAGACAACACACCTAACACTGAGAGAAACACACACAACTACTTCGCTATTGTTTATTTGCCGATGTTAATAAAGTAGAAAAAAACAAGTTTCTGATTCGGTTTTTTTGTTTTGCTTAACAAAATGCATATCCTGTTAATTCGGTGCATTTCCTCCCTTGACTCTAAAGTTGGACACACATTAAAAGTTGATGCTACTCACTGACTACTTAACTCCGACTCTCCTCTTCCCATAATAGTGCTAGGTAGCTAGTAATTATAAATTATTGACTACTCTGATCTCTTTTTTAGGCAATTATAAGTCTAAATGTTCATAAAGTCATTGATATGGCTTGCGCCGATAGCCTGACAAGTACATCTGAGGGTTTTAATACATGCGTCTGCCATTAATGGAAAATAATTAAACATTCTACCACCTCAGTACTCTTTAATGTGATCTCTGCGACCAAGGTGCTCATTTTAGAGCTCGTATCTGCCATAAAATGATGGTTTGATAGATGTGGTGGAGAGGCGCTGCCCTCGACTGCGCTAAAATCCACTCGGTTGTGAAACTGGAGAGGCCTCACGACAACTTTATTGCACGACCACTGGCCAAGGTGCAGCTGTAGAGCATTACAGTTGAGAAATGTTTTGAGTAGTTGGACTCGCCTGATGATTACTTAAAGGCTGATGCACTTTTCAGGCCTGAAATCCCACATTTTTTACATTGAATTCGTCCGATCCACGGTGTGGCGTATGGCATGAAGTCCTGCTACCTTGATAGGTGTGGGAGCCGTTTAAGAGCATCTCGGCAACTAAGAATCCAGGCTAGTAGGCAATCGTAAATGCAATTTTGCGAATGCATGTCATTTTTTCGCTGAGACCCTCCACTCTACCTCCATCCTCCCCCTCGTCATTGACGTCAACCTCGACCCTTGCTGCCTCCCTATGAGTTGCTGCTTGTGTGCCTAGCTCTCTGCCTGTCTGCCTGCCTGTCTGCCTTTATCTCTGTCTCTTCGCTTGATAGTGGTTACTCAAAAATGCATGCATACTCCTCTGCTTGATGTGAGTAGTGGAGCTCTTTTCCGTCCCATGTCGCGTTGTTAGTGCCAGAATGGCTGTGGACTGTGGGACGGATAGAACGGTAAGCACTGATAGCCCAAATTCTCGAAAACTGTGGATCTAAACTACTATGTGCTAGTCGGATGGTGAAACGGTTGATGAGCTGACGCCCCTAACATCGGCTATTCCGTAACCGCCTTATGGCCATGCGGCAAGGGGCCTCATAACAGGCTGAAACTTGCCACCAAGAGAAGGCCCAAGCTATAATGTCTCTTTGCCACCATTAATCAATCATAGTATCACCTACGAAACGAATTAGCCAGTTGAAAGATAAAAAATGAAGCAGGAGAGGGAGAAATTGGAGCTAGGTTCTGTTATTTCCTGGCGCATTCTAATGCATTTTTAAGAAAGAGTTTGATAGGAATTGATGCATTATTTTACTCTTTAAAACAAAAGCAATCGAATTAATTCTTTAGATGCAATGCTTAAAAATATCTCAAGTGAACGGTGTTTCCCCGTTTTAAATGTCAAATCAGGTATCCTGCTACTTATTTATTTAAGTAGGCAATAATCAGAAATGAGAAAGTTATACGAGAATTCTCGTTCCGGGGCAGAGTAATCAAAGCGAGACCAGGAGAAAAGGAACAATAAGGATCTGTGCAGACGACTGATATACATTTTTTAAAAGGCCTCTTATGCTTGCTCATTGTCGTTCATCTCTCCTGTCCGCTCTAAAGTGAACCTCGCCCCAAAAAGGGGGAATTTTTTACACGGGACTAAGGATGCCGCGGAAGTATAAATGCAGTACAAAATATTCTTCTCCTCCTCAGTTAAACAGGTACCGCAATTTTCATTTTATTTACTTTCGCTCCTTAAAGCAAGTCCAAGTGTGTGTAGCGAAAAAGTTGGTCCTCATGACTAATTAAGCTTGCGTGTTACAACTTTGTAATTGTTTCTCGTAAAAATAATGTAAAAAAATTGTGAGGGGATATTAAAAGTGTTAAAAATTTGCTTTTCAGAAAAAAACATGTTATTCAAGTCCGTGCATAAAAAAGAAGGAAGCGATGGCAACGGGTTCAAGGCTGGGTTACCCAACTGTAGGGAACCGCAAACACTTTTTCACCTGACGCTTGAAATAAAAGAGATAGCGTAAAATAGGTTGAAAGATGGAATGAATCCTTTGTTCCTTCTGTCACCCTAGTTGACATTCCATCTTGGCACCGATTAACCACAATGAACTAGTTCAGACTGCAGACGTTACTTTTTATTGCAACACGCAGAGTACCTCAGAGGATGTACTACTCCCTACGGGTCTAGAATCCCCCAAATTTAGTCTAGACTCCATTTTCTTCTCACTATTTATGCCCGAGAATGTAAAAAATGGAGTTGTAGTTAGTCCATCATTTTATCCGCTTGCCTCTCGCTCCACGTGAGAGTGCACGCCCCTGGCGCCACCTTCGTGTGCACGCGTACGCGTGCCTCGCCCCTCGGCAAGAGCTTATCGATTTCTGCGATCAATAATTTGGTATTCGGGCCTGCGCTTCGTAAAGCGTGTGAGCCAACCGTGGCCCCGCAAATTGACTATCGATTTTCTGTTCTGTCACTTTCACGCAATCGCTTTGGTGGATGAGAACGCGACGAAATCCACAAGCTAAGTGATAGAGCAAATAAAGGCATAGGATCGCCGATCAAATTTGTGCAGTTGTCTTAACTGATAATTAAGTAAGCAATGATTTGCATGCTACTGTTGCACATTTAAGTAACAACCTCGATAACCTACTATTGCATTCCAGGGAGGCATAAACCTTGATGGAAAGTGCCACGTTTATAAATAGGATCTTAGTAATTCTGCGGCAAAATATTGGTAGCTATTTGATAAAGCAAAATAGGGCAGAACATAGCCAGATAATTTGGAGAGGTCCCTCCCTTTCATGGTTAGATAGCTTGAGGAAGCTTCGCGTGCTACTGTTGAACGTTTAAGTAGCAAACACAGCAGGCTATTAACGTCCCTTGATCTTCAATCTCACCTTGGTAATGCAAATGATAATTGCTAGCTCTCCAGCATTCACCCCATTTTGTTTAGTCTCAGAGGTAAAGGACAGTCAGTAGTGCTAATTTTTATTCTCCAAAATCGAGTGACTAAAAGAAGTCCACTGGATATGTATCTACCTGCTTAAAACGAGCAGCAATTTACAAAATATTTTTTTTTTTTTGCCCTGAGAACAGAATTAAATAAGCAACATCGAAAGCCAAGTCTACGTAGTTGCTACCTCGTCTTAGTGACACCTTGTCAGCATGTGTGTGTGTGTGTATGTGTGGTCCTGGCAATGCCAGCTGTGGTGTCCTACAATAGGATGGGGGAGAACTTGTGTCATCGTGTGTCTAGACAGGCGTTTCTGTGCAACATTAAAGCCCATTATTACGTAGGCCTTGCAGCTATTTTACTTGCTCATCCTTTCAACCATCCTTCCATCCCGTGCTGTCATAAACTACTAGCATAGGCAAGACCAGGAAGTGGTACAATGATCCTCCTGCTCATGAATGTTGTCCACCCAATCATATTCATATCTTTGTCCAAAACCACCTCAAAGAAGAAGTGTGTGGCTAGCACGATGACCATCACTTGGAGAACTGTAGAAGGTTAGCAAGGAAATTGGGGGGATGAAGATGAGGATGAAGCTAAAGTAGAGGCAGTGATAACTTTTCTTCCATTTAAACTGCAGAGCTAGTCCTCTTGAGACGAGAATTCTCCGCCCTTGAAAGCCTCACAGTCCTTTGTGTTGCACCGCATAGCCTGGTGGAAATGATAGCTGGGCTTTCTCTCCATTAATTTACTAGTCACCAGCCCCGCCCTCTTTCTTTCGTGCTTACCCCCGAGATGTACGGTTTCGCAGGTGTACCGTGTCGAGAAGAGCAGGACCAGTGAACAATAGAGTGTGCAGAGCACCACACACACACACAGAGAGAAGGAGAGATAAAGGAAGATGACGTAGTTGCGGATCGTTTGAGCACAACCGATGGTGTGTTCATTCACTCAACGGAGGACACTTCTCACTGTTAGTCAGCCTGTCAGCCATCCAGGCTGTTAATCAGCCACCGCATTGGACAGTGGAGTGTGATACAGTGGACAAAACGTTTTTACTACTTGAAGACAACCAATCCACTTTATTGTCTTGACAGTAGACTTTCACCTGTTGTCACGGCTAATAGCTCGAGTCGGGACTAAACGTGGCTGTCGGTGACTGTATTTATCGTCCACAGGACATCTGGATCCCTGGTAGTGGAAGGTCTGAAAGCACATCCATGAGATGGGGAATGCGATTTAGCAGGGAGAGAGAGTGAAGAGAACACATTAAGGAGTTCGTGCTATGCAGTCTCCAATTTATTTGCCCCACAACTGGATCAGTCAAAATGATGTTCACGGTTGCATCACCTTTTGTGCTTCAGTGTCTAGCACTCCCTCCATTTGATTAAGAAAAGCTCAGCACTTCAATGCTATCTGTGACTTGACTTCCTAGGTGCCAAGGTGAATTGTAAAATCCCCAAATGTAGAGGTTGGCATTGAGGTGATGTGGGTGTGGTGCCGCCACACTGATTTGTCATTAGCAATTTGACAGCTGTGTGCACAGTCATCATTGAAGTCAAACAGTCACTTCTTCATTTGTAACCTTTATTTTAGTAAATACGAATAAAGCCAGTCAACTAGTGATTTGGGTTTAAAAAATTGAAACACCTTTGGCTGTCATTTTTTGTTGAAATGATTATGATAATTAAATTGAACAAAGTAGTCCTCCTTCCTCATTCCTTTGACTGTTTTACAGCTGAAGCCTGTTTAATGTCACATCTGTACAAAAACAGTCGCTAAGTAGTTTAGAGAAGTTGACAAGTAGTAGTAAAATGAAGGCTTTCTCTATAAATTAAAAATTGTTTGTAAATCATCTGCCAAATGATCCACACTGACCTTCCATGGAGGTGGTGTGGATGCATCAGTGACAGGTGCTCCTCTGCGGGATCATCAAGTCGAAGTGGGATGAAATCCAATCTTGGCCGCCTAAATGGAACTCACTTGTCACCTTGTTAATATCGTAAGTACTCAAGGCGATGACAAAAAAAGCTGAGGACAAGGAACCTTTACCGTTTATTGCCCATCCATGCACTCATTCAGTCTTGCTAGGCGGTCTCCTGTCCCATCTAGATCGAGCCAGCATTGCGGTTTGCATTGCGTCGTGAAGAGTTGACAACTTTGACTCCATTAGACTGGTCGGGGAGGATTGTTTGGCTATTTCGTTCATTTATTCGTGCCGTTTTGTTGCCTGTTCGTGTAAAGCGAATAGGGTGGACATCTTTACCAACAATTGCGACGCACATAGCTCCACACCTCGGATTTGAGTCACCACTTTACCAGGAGACAGGCTCATGCAGTTGTCTACAAGGTCTTCACAGAAATGAGTAGTTGCACTAGTCATAATGCGATAAACATAGTTGTTTTAGCACGATTTGAATTATCTGGGAGGCAGCAAGACTTGAATGTGCTTTAGCTTCCGCGTCACCATCCACACTCACATTTTATAACCAAAGTAACCGTCTTAGATGCTCTCCACCTCAGGAGGGCGCTTCATGGCCATCACCACCACATTGGAAGTAAAGCGGATCCATGCAAAGGCCAGAATTTCATTCCAAAGATTTGAGCTTAGAGATTGGGGGGCTATTCTACAGGTTGCTTTCCCCAATTGTATGCCTCGAGCACTATGTGCATGTCAAACTACTTAAAAATGCAATCCATCCACGTTGAATTGACCCTCATACTGCCTATGTTGAAAGATAAAATCAAAGGCATTTACAGGTTCCCTAATTAATTTCTGTGAACATACAATTCCAAAGACAAAATCAGAGGTGTCCCATCGTTGGAATGATTAGAGCGATTCACGCCGGCTGGCCATTGTGCTTTCGACGAGCAACGACAGCGTCCACTGTTCTCGTTACTGTTGTTGTCACAGTGTTGGAGACATTTAGGATTTTTTCAATAATCATAGCAAGACTCTGTATTGGTGTTTCCTTCCTCTGTTCCGTCGATGCACACGTGGACAATGGTCTTGTCTTGCCACAGATCTAGTGATAACAAGCAAGCCAGGCAAGTAGACAAAGCTCCTGTGAATCCTTACGACACGGATGCAGCTGTGCAAGTGATGAAGACCGCACTCACTCATTCAACAAAAGTCATCATCAACTGGAAAAGGCCTCCATCAGATTCAAAGAATGAATTAAGAGGGCGCGCATCTCAAAGGGTGTGATAACACTTCTTTTCGATGCTAAATTTGTGAGGCAATGATTCACCCAGCTTTCGCCGTCACTGTGAAGGGATACAAAATTCATAATTGCTCAATTCCCTCTCACTCTTCATTACATTTCCATTCGGAGGGGAAACAGCCGCTTTCTTGGGATGTTGGGCGGTGTTCACTGTAGATGAGATGAGATGAAAAAGCAGCACTGTTTGGGGAAGACGGTGATGCTAGAGCAGCACTTGGTCGGAATTCGCCGAAATGTCCTCCACTCTGTTTGTTCATGTGATCCGCACAAATCACCACTCTCACAACCACACTTTGCAATGACCTCAATCACAAACGACTTTCAAGAAGTGTTCTGTGGTGAGTGAGAAGTTGATTCCACATCAAGGCCAAATGACTCACACGAATTGTGAGAGAGAAACAACCACCCTCACACCTCGACCCTGACACCACATGCATGGATGTGCTGTTGATGATGAGGAGTGATGGCGATGCGGTGACGATGGTGGCAGTGAGGCTAACATGACACCTCAGCCATAAATGCGACCTCACAGCTTCCCTCGTCACCACCAGCATATCTTGTGCTACCACTGCTGGCGATAACGATGGCGATGTTAATGCCTGTCGGCTAGAAGTGCGACTTGCCATGCCATTGAACGAGCTGTGCTCGCCTCCGATTTGCCATCTCAACACAACATAAAATTAACTTCAATTGAGTAAAATAAGACGGGCAGTAGTCAGCAGCCTCAATCAACATCATTTTCTGCCATCTGTTACCCACAATTCACTTTCCAATGCAGCCTCCACAGTTGCATGGGAATAAAAGCGAGAAAAGGTAAAGCCTTAAAGATATGAGAAGGTTGAAGGGATAAGGTAAACAAAGTTGCATTTTTTCCAACCTCTTCTTTTTAACTTTCATTGCCACCTCGACTTTCTCCTCCCCTGCCCTCAAAACTTTCTTCTGTTTTGACTTACTTAAGTTGAATCGGCTTCATCCTGCACTGCTCAGCTCCGCTCTGCTCCGTTCCACTCGCCTCCACCCTCTGGTGCATGCACGTGCTGACCTCGTCCTTGTCCGTTCATTGATTCCACCGATCGATGACTCCGTCTTTAACCGTCCTTTTCACACACACCCTTCCCTACCCCCAACACCAACCCCAACCCCACCCCCACCACCTCAGCCACACTCAGCCACACCCTACCCCCCTACACCCTACTCCGCTTCTTCGTGAGTGACACTCACACACATCGATTTTCCTTTCCCTCTCAGTCCTTCACGTGCTCCACCACCCACGCTATGATAGCGATGATACTACCACCGCAGCCAATGATGAAACACAAAACCCACTCTCCTTCCTTTCCAAGTCAAAATGTGTGCATAGAACCTCTGTTTCCGTACATTCCACCCATTAATCACTACTCACCGAGGTGAACCTTCACCTCTGTGTGCATCCAACCACCACCAATGAGAGCTGCATTTCATCCACTTTTCTTCTCCCCTCCACTCCAACCTCTCAGCAAGCTGCTGCCTAACAAAGTAGTCCTCACTCCCAAACGATCTGCTTAAGGCAGAATCAACGACGACCTGTAGGAACACAGCTAAATGCTTACCCAAGTGCTAATCGTGTGCTGAGTGGAGGCGCAAGGCGGTCTCACTAACCAATGTCCACCTCGATGGCAATGAGTGCTCACAGTGACCCTCTTCATTGTAGGTTGAAGGAGTGAGGACACCAAAACGCCTCCTCACCAGTCACACTCCCTCATTTCCCTACCATTGCAATTCCTTGACCATGTCATTTGTAGGACAGACAAACACAGATCTCTCAGTTCAATCATCGAGACGCAAAATAAAACGAAGCGTGCTGCACATGCTGTGGGTAGACTGGACTCGTGGATGCATTTTGCGCTCCCAAGACAAGCCACAGATTCCTTCACCTCATGCCACTCTCCTCTCCCACCAAGTCATTCATTTTCACGCGGTGTGAAGCCTCTCTCCACACCTCACCTCATTTGTGACACCCCCTCTCACCACGTGAGGTCAAATGCAACGGGGTCCACACCTCCACCGGTGAGGCAGACGAGGCGAGGCGAGGCGAGGCGAGGCGAGACGAGACGAGACGAGACGAGACGAGACGAGACGAGACGAGACGAGACGAGACGAGACACGGGCTGCGTGCATTTGTGATTGGTAAAATTGTGTGACAGTGGAATGGACTGACTGGAGGTGAATGCCTCACTGTTATTTCAACTCGAATTGCTCTCAATGCTAGCAAGAGTAACGGACACCGACTTCGCCTTCTACCAACTCACTTTCCCATGCACGCATGCCTTGTGGCCCAGTTCTTCACTCAACACGACAAACGTGCATTGAGAACAGACCGATTACTCCCACATTCACTTGTTCATCGACTCCTCCCTCCATCCCACGTTTTGAGGGTGGCGTGTGCCGACCAATTGGGAGGGTCTCACCGTGTTCCAGAACCGCTTCAATGTTAGGGGGAGGCAACGATGCGAGGAGTGGGGGAGGATCATCCACACTGCACTGACTGACTAACTGACTGACTGACCGATTGAGGAGAGGGGACACGCCATAACTGATGTGCTTCCCTTCCTTCTTCTCATACTGGCCCCCAAGCATGTGTCCTATTATCAGCTTTGAATGTGCTGACCGACCATCTGGCGGTAGTCAACACTTCACCAGATGTGCATCATCAACATCATTTATATCTCTCCTCTACCTCCCTACCCACCACTCTCTTCTTCCTCATTTCTTCTTCCCTATGCTATAACATCCTCCCTACCTTCGTCATCCTTTCGTCCCATCTCCACGAGGGATGTCCTCTCTTCCTCTCCAATCTCTAGGACCGTCCATAGCCTTGGCACGCAAGACAGTGTGGGACGAATACAAGGTGCTCCTGTGAAATGGCACACGTTCCTTTGAGAAGCATTGTTCACTCCATCCTGATGCTACTGATTTACTCGGTGAGCATTCACTATTACGTGTTCAGTGGGGCTGAACTTTGACAGACCCCACCACATAGCTTAAGTTAGTGATGGATTGAGGTGGACACGGAATATCTCAACAATTTCGAACTGCTCATTCAGTTGAGTTCTACCCCCTCCCCCTACCTCTTATCTTCTACAACATGCTGTTGGCACACAATACAGCATTATTCTGGGACATCGTCCATCATTTCAGCATAAAGTTATTCGCATTCCGTTCTACTTCTTGAACGGTTCAAAAACTTGATTTTGTTGATGTTATTACTGCTGCTACTACTCTAAATAACAATACAGCATTTTTATCCAACTGCTGTAACTGAGGTTTCTAGCCTCTGAGTTCACCTAATTGATGAGAGTAATGCCACTTTTGACTTCGTTTATTATCAACTTCTCAGGTATGACTTGACCCCAGTGCTTCACCATAAATGATTTCTATGACCAGTTTTAAATATGCTTTTTGTCCTTGGGAATCATCTGTACTTTTACAAGATTTTCTTCCACGTGGTGGAACTTCACTAGAGCGCATATCATCCTCACTCCGAGTAAATCTTTTAAATGATCACTTCTCGCAGGATCACTTCTGCCATTGGCAAGGATCCTGGTAGATGGAGAGACACACCTCGTACCATCCAATTTGCCTCTCCATTCTTTTGAAAAGGTAATCCGTACAAGTTTTTATGATCGTTCCAAGTTAGTTATTAATACCGACCTAGGTAGGCAAGACGCAAAAGGTGTAATTATCAAATCCAATTCCAGCATTTGGCGTAGATTTAATATTTCTTAAAAATGTCCCTTCGTCTCGCTCCATGGGTGCCACTTTTCCGATTGGTTCATACTGGTATCCGGTGCGCCCTGATTGACCAATAAGATCCAAGCAACAGTCTCCCCATCCTATATAAGGTTGTTGTGTTCCCCGTGTCCGGAGCAATTTCCACGGCTATTTAAGGCAGTTACAATATTTTTTTGATTTTGGAATTATCTAATTGCCAATACGCACAATTTGCATAAATAAACTCCTCTAGGGTTTATAAATTTAGGGTGATTTGTATCCCTCTCAAGTCAAATTCCTGTGATAGTAGTTTGAACCGTCATATTTCATGCAAAAAAAGTTAACAATAATCATTAAATTAATGGTAAATTACGAATGTCTATTTCGAGATTTTTGTGTTAGAACCGGTTTATTTCCATCATTAAAAAGGCTGAAGAACGGTTACACAATCAAGGGAGTTGATTGTGTCATCGCCAATACCAAGACGCGACACAATTACTGAGATAGACTATAACACGTTTGTATGACAGAGAAAAGGAGCCAACATTTCTATTCAAACCCGGCTAGATAGCAGGAAACAAAAAAAAGAATTATAAATTGCTTAAAGATTCTTAAAATACGCTATTTTCTCTCTTCTGAAAATGGTCTCCCATGAGTTCCACTTTTCAACTCAAAACGCTGCAGGCTCGGCTCTCATTATTAATTAAGCCTAGTCCCAGGGCAAATGACGAATACCCAGGTAATAGCACACCTGCCTCCCGTGTCACATCTAAAAAAGAAATACATACCCTCATCCTCTCTCCCTGCCTTCCTGCCTCACACCCACCCCTTTCCCATATCTTCCCATCTCGCCACGCCCTCTCGCATTGATTTGATGGGACCGTGCCCTCGCCCCACATCGCGAACACCCTCAGCAAACTTACGATGACTCATCCCCCATGTGTGCGAGGCGGAGAGAGGGGAGAGGGGGGGGGCAGGAGGAAGGGAGGAAATTGGTGCAATCTTGGAGCAAATGTGTGCGTGCGTACGTACTTGCGCAGCTAAACCAATGCGCTTCTCCTGGAGGCACGTGCGCCCACCGCCTATTGGCTGCTGGCGCCTCCACACAGCGGATTAGTGGGCTTTGGCTGCGTGCGCTCGCGCGTGGCCTCATTTGATCAGTCGCGTGTTCTGTTGCGGACGTTTATCCACAAGTTTGGGGAGTTATTACTGACTCGGGCAATGCCGTCATCGGTATGTCTCTGTCTCCTTTTTACCTAATTTTGCATTGGTAAATGGCTTCCCTTTTTACAAAATCAACTACTGTGCCCCTTTTTGGAGCTAGAAAACAAGTATTCTCCTTGAGGAAAGGAAGTAAAAAACGTTAAATAAAGAAATTTATAGACTAGTTTAGCCCTTTTGAATTCGTTTATGTTCCTGTAATGCCTTAGTTAGGAAATGAAACCCACTTGATGTTATTCACCCGGTTTCCTAAAAAAAAACAAACGTCATCAACTTCAGGTAGAGAAAATGAGAGTGTCATTCTACACCAACTCAGGAGCCCCATTTAGAAGTTTTATGAACTTACCTTTTCAAAAGCGTGCATGAAATTTGCTAGAAACTCAACTTTCTTCTCTCCCTACCTGATGAAGAACTCGGTAGGGATTACCCTTCCTCCTTTAAAGCAGGGATAGAGATTACCTCCGAGTAAACCGAATTAATTTAACAGACTACCAGAGCACAAATCTCTTAATACATGCGCGTTTGCTAGCTATATTCCTCACCTTGATTTCAACTATGCGATGTTTTATCGTTTCATCGAAGTCAATTGATCCCGTCGTTGAACCTCTCCATGGATAGATCGGTGATTTATGCGTCACACTTCAAGATACTTCATTCACCAAACATATCGTTTTACATTTGATTAAGTGAATGGGAAGAAGCAGTTTCAGGAACATTTCTGACGTCACCATTTCGTGCATTACCTTAGTTGTAAGTTGGACACAGTTCGCCTCTCAGAGGTCGCCATGCGTTGGTCTACGGAAGGGGACGGGAGGTGAAAGTACAAGCCTGAAGGGCCTGCGCTGTTAACCATACAGCCAATCAAATGTGATTAGTCCTACTGGCTGCTTCTGCCCTCTGACCAACGGATGAGTAGCTTCGTTTCTCACTGGACGACCAAAAAACTGGTCCTCTAACTGGTCGGTAGAGGCGAAGTGGTTTACCGCTGATTCATTGTCGCTACTTGAGTGTCATGTTACTGATGGAAGAATTCAACCCGAACAGGTTGCCTGCTTGGTGAGGCGTTGTTTCGTTGTTTCGCACGGCTTTGGCGAAGCAACTGACAAAGCGAGGCGAACTGTAGGCCAAGTAGACTGGCGCGATTTTCGTAAAAATACAATCAAGCTGTTGTGAAGCCTCTTCTGAAACTTCTCAGAGGCTAATTAAGGTACTTTTACCATTCTACAGGAAAGGAAAGAAGAGGTGGTTTTTTATCAAACACTCAATTTATCGTAGCATTCGTGGAGTATAACTTCAATTTTACGCAAATTAGACATCCGGATGGGGTGGATTCCTTCCAAGTGGAACTTCAAATTAATTACTACAGCTTTTTTAGCCAAACAAAGAAAGCAACATCTAATGAAGCGGGATAACTGGATGATTTTATTTCACTAATCTGAGCTCCACCCTATGTAAAACGGATAGTTAATTACCGCTGGAGGGGCTGCAAGAGGGCAGGGGGAAGAGGAAATCATGGGCACATTGGAGGTGCGCTGACTCAGTCTGGGTGGTACCTGTCCCGCTTTGTGTGGGAGATTGTGCCCGCGTGGCCGAGTCCACAGGGCGCAGCACGTGTATGCGGGCGACACGTGTTTCCCCGCCGCCCTGCCTCGCCTCCCCTCCCTTCCCCTACACTAGTCCGTGAGCGAGTGATGCCTATCACATGCACACGTATACACCACTGCGACAGATGGCTTGTGGACCTTGTGCTGATGGCTCGGCCAACATATGCTACCGTCACAGACGCTGTGATATCCGTCAGATGGGTACACAAATCATTGTTGCAACTGAAGGCCACCTTTTACGAGCTTTTGATGTTTGCTCTCTGAGGCACTATGCTGTGTAGTTTGGATATGAGTACCTGTCTCATTCCACATAAAGACCAAATCATCTTTAATGGTTAGTTCTTTAGTCACCTGACATTCACGTGAAGTTCCCATACGATAGCTGCCCGAAGGGTACGTCAATTTGTTTTTAATTAGGGTGAAGATCCCACCATCACCATCGGTAGCGTGTCTCTTCTGGTCTCTGTCATTCCAAATGGAGTGCTATGAAGCGAATTTCTATAGAGGTGGTCTTTTTACGAACTTTAAAATTTAAGAATGCAATCATTTATGGTGACCATTCCGCCCACGCAAGAGTCAGGTCGTTGGAGAACCTTCAAAGATCTAGCCGGAAAACTTGAGAGGGAAATTCTGGCTAGCCAAATAATTGGGCTGCCTAGTAATGGGGTTTTTACCTCAGAATTCATCATTAGGTTGGGAAGCGAGCACCATGGAACCTCTTGAGCACTTTTTGCAGGATCTAGTGCCCATCTGTGCCCCCGACAACTTGACCTACCGGAGGGATTTATGGGCGAAACTCTAGAGTGGCTGTTTCTTGGAGCGTTAAAAGAGCTTTTCACCTTGAAAGTCGATTCTTGATTTACCCTCCGCCATTGGTTTGAAATCTTTCCCTCAGTCTTACCGACGTGAAATGCTTAATCAGACGGCTTCCAAGGAGCTCCTTTGGCTCATTACGAGGGGAGACATAACATGATTTTTGCGGTAAATTCTCATGTTAAGTAATCTGTTCACCACAAGTTTTGTTTCGCGCGGAATGGATCAGTGAATTAGTCGGTCTCTAAGGTCCCTTTTGTGCCCTAGTCGCTAGGTCGTTGGTTTGTCTCGCCGTTTGAAGTAAACGCTGGCCTCGCGTGTCCTCTCAATCTTGCCTTCGAGGCACAAAGGTGAGTCAGAAGACAGCAAATGGGAAATGTCAGTAATTATCGTGGGTTTTCGGGTCAGGGCTCCTACTCCTTATTTTGGTGTGCGTGCTGGACTCCAGATTTTAGACTGGAGTTCACAAAAACACGTGGCTTTAGCCACAACGTCTGATTCTTACCTCTTTATTGCGTTGATGTTGATTCATCACCCAGTGGACAATCTTTTTGTTTAAAATGGGCTACATTAGATACAGTGTTCCTGAGTTTTACAAAAGCAATGTCTCAATATCATTCTTGAAGCCTCTCCTCGTCATACCTAATGCTCCATCCGATTATCTTCCAACTCGGAGACTTTCTTTTTGAAAAAGATTAATTCAACTCGCTTTAGTTTATTCCCATCGGTTTCTGTACAAATTTGACATCTAGCAAAAGTGGAATCGCAATTCCGAGTTCTGCGCTATCCGAAGTATCCCTGAATGTAGTTGTAGTACGAGTTCCATGGACGGAACGCCTTCCCATCATCGTTAACTTCAAACCGGAAAAGCCCCAACTTATGGAATGTACAACCTGGTTAATGTTAGAACGCATCCTTCACCGATGACCAGTATGACGGCAGCAAGGAGTGCGCCCAATCGCATTCGTGACAGGTGCTGACTCAGACACCATGTTGACCACGTGATCAGGTCTAGAAGACATCAACCCATCGATACATCTGTGGGTGCGTGGGCGGACGGGCTTGGAAGTTGGGTTTTCTGAGTGCATGCGTCTGTGCAAGTGACTCAGCCGCTTTTCGTTCAGAGTCACACCACCTCCATCCAACCAGCTAATGCGCATCTTCGTGCCTTAGAGAAGCGCTATGGCAACATGGACAACATTGACAGCAGGCGCATTCGGCTCCACAGACAGCATCTGGCGTTGTTGTTGGGGCGGCAACCAATCTGCCCATAGCAATAAACAAAGACGCACGTCGCGGAACAATGGGGTGTGTGTGCGTGTGCATGCGTTGGTTACTAACACCGAAATCTGGCGCCCCCTTTGAGGAAGGCGGAGACTGACCAAATATTGAGGTGGGCTGGTGATCGAGGCACTAGTCAGATTGGGAATGACGTCGGACAGCTGTTTAATTCACGACCAACCTGGTTAATTGGAAATAGCTGAACTCTTGGGTCGCTTGGCCACCGAAGTACCACTTTCAGCTATTGCATTCACTTTTTATGGCAATCACTTTGTCAATTGTGACTGCAAAGTTGAGCGTTTATCTCATATTTTAGTCGAACCTCTCCCCCATGTCAAGGCAAGCACGAGCTCTGCACATCTTACGGGCCTCCAGTCAGCCCGGACGCCTTCGAGTTGCGGAACTCGCCCATTTGGACCAGACAATCACTACCATGCGACGGCTTGTACCCCCCGTTACCTCGGCCACGGTTTCTGTGAGTCACCCGAACACTTGTTCCTCGCCCTTTTAAACCATAAACATATGGGGACGTTTACCGTATTTAGGAGAAGATTAACACTGTGGAAGACCTAGAGATTCTTCTCACCGACACCATACATCTCTTCAAGAGGCTCATCGAGGATCCGGAAATTGTAACTGCTCTCAGGGCACAACTAGCATGTGAGTTGTGGGTGCATCAAAAGGGGTTTAAGAAGTACGCTCTCCATGTTAAACTCAATCTCTCTCTTTCTAAAGCTAAGACGACCGCCACGTCGTCTGAAACCCCAGTGCCAGCACCTCCCCATCCCGTTCCTTCTGTCCAAACGGAGGTCGATAACCTCTTCACCCTCCTGAAGCTGAAGCGGAGGTCCAAGAAGCGCATAATACCCATGCGTATCTAACTAGACCTATCATTGTTGCATATCTCTTTTCACCGCGCGACGCCATATCTATCTGTACATAGACACATGTTTAGTCATCCCATCCTTTGGGGATGAGATGGCAGCTTTTTATGAAAAACTCTTTCCACCTCCCATCTTGGCGCCTCGGAGGCATTAACAACGACCGAAGGGGAGGGCTGAGAATTTAAATTTTAGATTAGATGGTCCTGTTTGTGTGTGTGTGTTGGGTACGCGCACGCCTCATGCAAATTAGGCCGACAGGTGCCGTGATCACTGTGGCCACGGTGGTTACCACACCGACGTGTTGGTACGTGTCTTGTCATGGCTGCTGAGTAGCTCACGGATGATGGCGGTTGTGCTTTGTTCAAGCGTGTTGACAGTTTAAAATCCGCCGACCACTTTGAGGTAACCAATTGCAGTTTGTGTGGCCTTGAGGCTGACGGCATTACTTGGGGCTTGAAGGGAAATTTTCCACTTGATTACACTTTATGGAAATTTAACGTTGTTGGGTCGTTATTAGGCACTGGAAGGAGGTCGCGCTGCGGCTTATCTCTACCCGTCGTGAAGGGTTTCCAGGATTGACTTCGGAAGGAGATTACTTGCACAGATGAACTACTATGCCGACATCTTGAAGGTCTAATGGGGATCAGTCCATCAGTACGGAACCATTTTGTTCTCATTACTGTTTTTCTCTCCTTCTTTTGAACCTTTATATTATTCAACGTCAATTTGGCCTGACTGCTTCGTGCATAACGTGGAGAGGGCGCGCTTGCAGCAGGGTAATGTGTATGTCGGTAAAACATGTTGGCTCCACTCACACCGATGGGAGAGGTTGCCAAGGCGACTAAGAACTCTTCTTCTACTTCTTCTTTACTTTTTAATGCTCCTTTTGAAATGGGACCATTCACATCGCTCGTTTGGGAAACAAACCTTTTGTAGATTCTTCCTGAACGACCCACTTGTCACCATCTACTTCAGCTGAAGAAGATCACGTCTGCCTTGTTTATTGACGCATCAGTAGAGGGAGCAAAGCAATCTTTATTAGAGATCTACTTACTTAATGAGCGCAATCAGGACTGGGCCTTGTCTTACATAACCTACATGGAAGGGGAGAGAAGGGGGGGGCAATTTTAACTTTGCAGCACCTTCGTGTTCCCTTGACATTTCTTAAAGTGATGGCTACACCTTCTCCTCGCGTTAGCATACCACCAAACAAGTGAGAGAGATAAGAGTGGGATAGAGGTGACACTTTACTCCATGTAGAGAGCAGACGTGCTTTTGACTAACAACATCCAAGGATTTGAAAAAAAAGGGTATTATGTAGCATTATGGGAAATTTCAACTATAAAGGAAGAATTCAACATTTGCGATGTGGGCGTTAGGGCGTGGCAAATGGAAGTTGTTGCTTGTGTCTGATTGGTTGCCAACCTAAACCAATCAGAAGATGGGCGTGTTGGAAGCAAGGTAGAGGCTTTTTTTTGTTTCGAAAGGTGCTTTCACTCCATGTCTGTCAAAAAATGGACTTAATTTGGTAATTTTTTAAATACATATGGGAAGACCATAACTTGCACATACAGTGGATAAAATATGAAAAAACGATCCCACAGTCCGTCTTTATTAATGACCGTTTGAATAAGGTGGCTAGAATCACCTAATTAGAAGCAGGGCGTTTGTAAAATTTTGAAGAAAAGTGAACGACTGTAGGCAAAGCGGATTTCGATAAAGTGCGCGCAGTTCATGGGTCGTCTTGTACCGAGTTGTAGGGTAATGAGTAAATTGGAGCTGTCAATGATTCGAAGTAATTCTCTCTCACTAAAAGGGTGGGAGAAGACTGGCTGGTGCTGACTCTGCCTCTCTCTTTCTGTTCTTGTACTGCATGTCAGTGCATGATCAAACGAAGCAGCGTCAGGAGTATTGTCAATGCGACGTGAGAACAATGCGTGTAGCAGTGGACTTTTACCAATTAACGGCGTGATCTCGTAAAATCATGGACGATTATTAAGATCTAACAGTCTAGCTTCCCAACAATTCAAGATATAAGGTTCGCTATGAAGTAGTGAAGCTTATTTACATTTCGAAAGTTGACAATCTACAGTACGAGAAATATTGGAGACCCTCTCGACCATTTGGGTCCTCGAAGTAATGAAAGAATCAGTTATAGCGTCAGGACAAAACACAAATTCCGCGATGGGCTAGTTCTACATTGAAATGAGAACGATAGTGCAAAGGAATTAGAACTCAGTGAGACATAGATACGGGCACTTTTCTGCAATGATGGTATATCGTATGCCACAGAGGATAAGAGGTAGGGGGAGGGGGTAGAACTCAACTGAATGAGCAGTTCAAAATTGTTGAGATATTCCGTGTCCACCTCAATCCATCACTAACCCAAGCTATGTGGTGGGGTCTGTCAAAGTTCAGCCCCACTGAACACGTAGTAGTGGATGCTCACCGAGTAATTCAGTAGCGTCAGGATGAGTGAGTTAGTGGATAAGTTGGAATAGAGTGAGCGATGCTCCTCAAAGGAACACATGCCATCTCACAGGAGCACCTTGCATTCGTCACACACTGCCTTGTGTGTCAAGGCTGTAGACGGTCCTAGAGAGTGGAGAGGAAGAGAGGACATCCCTCGTAGAGATAAAACGCAAGGACGACGAAGTTAGGGAGGATGTTACAGCATAGGGAAGAAGAAATGAGGAAGAAGAGAGTGGTGGGTAGGGAGGTAGAGGAGAGATATAAATGATGTTGATGATGCACGTCTGGTGAAGTGTTGACTACCGCCAGATGGTCGGTCAGCACATTCAAAGCTGATAATAGGACACATGCTTGGGGGCCAGTATGAGAAGAAGGAAGGGAAGCACATCAGTTATGGCGTGTCCCCTCTCCTCAATCGGTCAGTCAGTCAGTTAGTCAGTCAGTGCAGTGTGGATGATCCTCCCCCCACTCCTCGCATCGTTGCCTCCCCCTAACATTGAAGCGGTTCTGGAACACGGTGAGACCCTCCCAATTGGTCGGCACACGCCACCCTCAAAACGTGGGATGGAGGGAGGAGTCGATGAACAAGTGAATGTGGGAGTAATCGGTCTGTTCTCAATGCACGTTTGTCGTGTTGAGTGAAGAACTGGGCCACAAGGCATGCGTGCATGGGAAAGTGAGTTGGTAGAAGGCGAAGTCGGTGTCCGTTACTCTTGCTAGCATTGAGAGCAATTCGAGTTGAAATAACAGTGAGGCATTCACCTCCAGTCAGTCCATTCCACTGTCACACAATTTTACCAATCACAAATGCACGCAGCCCGTGTCTCGTCTCGTCTCGCCTCGTCTGCCTCACCGGTGGAGGTGTGGACCCCGTTGCATTTGACCTCACATGGTGAGAGGGGGTGTCACAAATGAGGTGAGGTATGGAGAGAGGCTTCACACCGCGTGAAAATGAATGACTTGGTGGGAGAGGAGAGTGGCATGAGGTGAAGGAATCTGTGGCTTGTCTTGGGAGCGCAAAATGCATCCACGAGTCCAGTCTACCCACAGCATGTGCAGCACGCTTCGTTTTATTTTGCGTCTCGATGATTGAACTGAGAGATCTGTGTTTGTCTGTCCTACAAATGACATGGTCAAGGAATTGCAATGGTAGGGAAATGAGGGAGTGTGACTGGTGAGGAGGCGTTTTGGTGTCCTCACTCCTTCAACCTACAATGAAGAGGGTCACTGTGAGCACTCATTGCCATCGAGGTGGACATTGGTTAGTGAGACCGCCTTGCGCCTCCACTCAGCACACGATTAGCACTTGGGTAAGCATTTAGCTGTGTTCCTACAGGTCGTCGTTGATTCTGCCTTAAGCAGATCGTTTGGGAGTGAGGACTACTTTGTTAGGCAGCAGCTTGCTGAGAGGTTGGAGTGGAGGGGAGAAGAAAAGTGGATGAAATGCAGCTCTCATTGGTGGTGGTTGGATGCACACAGAGGTGAAGGTTCACCTCGGTGAGTAGTGATTAATGGGTGGAATGTACGGAAACAGAGGTTCTATGCACACATTTTGACTTGGAAAGGAAGGAGAGTGGGTTTTGTGTTTCATCATTGGCTGCGGTGGTAGTATCATCGCTATCATAGCGTGGGTGGTGGAGCACGTGAAGGACTGAGAGGGAAAGGAAAATCGATGTGTGTGAGTGTCACTCACGAAGAAGCGGAGTAGGGTGTAGGGGGGTAGGGTGTGGCTGAGTGTGGCTGAGGTGGTGGGGGTGGGGTTGGGGTTGGTGTTGGGGGTAGGGAAGGGTGTGTGTGAAAAGGACGGTTAAAGACGGAGTCATCGATCGGTGGAATCAATGAACGGACAAGGACGAGGTCAGCACGTGCATGCACCAGAGGGTGGAGGCGAGTGGAACGGAGCAGAGCGGAGCTGAGCAGTGCAGATTGAAGCTGATCCAACTTAAGTAGGTCAAGACAGAAGAAAGTTTTGAGGGCAGGGGAAGAGAAAGTCGAGGTGGCAATAAAGGTTAAGGAGAAAAGGTTGGAAAAAATGCACTGGAGTTATCATAATCATACAACTTTGTTTACCTTATCCCCTCATTCTTCTCAGATCTTTAAGGCTTTACCTTTTCTCGCTTTTATTCCCATGCAACTGTGGAGGCTGCATTGGAAAGTGAATTGTGGGTAACAGATGGCAGAAAATGATGTTGATTGAGGCTGCTGACTACTGCCCGTCTTATTTTACTCAATTGAAGTTAATTTTATGTTGTGTTGAGATGGCAAATCGGAGGCGAGCACAGCTCGTTCAATGGCATGGCAAGTCGCACTTCTAGCCGACAGGCATTAACATCGCCATCGTTATCGTCAGCAGTGGTAGCACAAGATATGCTGGTGGTGACGAGGGAAGCTGTGAGGTCGCATTTATGGCTGAGGTGTCATGTTAGCCTCACTGCCATCATCGTCACCGCATCGCCATCACTCCTCATCATCAACAGCACATCCATGCATGTGGTGTCAGGGTCGAGGTGTGAGGGTGGTTGTTTCTCTCTCACAATTCGTGTGAGTCATTTGGCCTTGATGTGGAATCAACTTCTCACTCACCACAGAACACTTCTTGAAAGTCGTTTGTGATTGAGGTCATTGCAAAGTGTGGTTGTGAGTGTGGTGATTTGTCCGGATGACATGAACAAACAGAGTGGAGGACATTTCGGCGAATTCCGACCAAGTGCTGCTCTAGCATCACCGTCTTCCCCAAGCAGTGCTGCTTGTTCATCTCATCTCATCCACAGTGAACACTGCCTACTCTCTTAGCAAAGCAGTTTTTACCTCTCCGACTGGAAATGTTTTGAAATTTGCAGCCACACATTGTGATGTTGTAATCTGGCGTTAGCGTTGCCTCACAGATATAGGATTGTAAGCAATTGTGTTGATTACTTTCAAAGCTTTTATCACACCGCTTTGGATATGTGCTCTCTTAATTTTTTCTGTGAATCTGATTGGAGTGCTTTCCATTTGATGGAGACTTTTGTTGAGCAAAAGGGCGCCGTTTTCACGTGTGTATCAATGGAACAATGAAATGAAATGCCGGATCAGAGTCCTGATAAAGTCTTTAAAGAAGTTTTGAATGTCTTTAACACTGTGAAAACGGCACCAACGGGAACGACGCATGCTGCTGGTGCTTATGGGAAATACAGTGATCTGCTGGCCTGTGGAACGCTTAAGATTTGGCCGTCGGAAACAAAAATGCACGAAAATGAACAAGCTGAGCAGGGAAACTGACAGTGAATGGGATGCGTCGTAATTTAGTTTGACGCCTACATTGTGCCGCGGTTCGAGTTATTGAATACCTCCCTGATGCTTGATGCAGTATACAGCCTCACAATGGCGACAACTTACTGGTTTGAGAATCACGGGAGGATGATTAGTCTCTCCATAAATGCGTCTCCTTCGAATGGCTAGAAGTTTGAATGAAGAAGTGATGGAGATAAAATGCCCTTATAAGGGAGTAAGTACCCTTCGCATGTGCTTGCGAGAGAAAGTTGGGTTTGGAAGCGTGTGCTGAAACGATTTTACATTGTGCTTGTGTTCCAACGAACTTTACCGCTTTTGTTTTCCTTCCACCAATGCTGTATCCCACTTTGACAAAGCCGTATGGATAAGTCAACATGAGATTTGATGCCATAGGTCTGAAATGTGCAGCAATGTGTGTCGCGGCTGTTGGCAGAGATGTCCATCCAAATCGCATAACACAAACAAGCAGCAAGTAGCAAGATTAAATGCAGGAAGTGTTCATCCAACCACCTTCCACCCCTTCCAACAGCGCCGAAGCCCTCGATCTCCACGCTATGCAAATTACAACTTTGGCTCCACCAAGGTGTTGCAGAGGACCACTTTGATTACATGAGGGCGTGAATGATAATGATGATGGTTCTGTAAGCAATTTTTTTCCAAGAAAAATATCAAGTTGACGACTGCACCCGAAATTGGGAGAACTTGAGCCAACAAAAATGCATTTTAGAACGGCAAATGACACCACATGCAAAACCGCTGTACTTATTCGAAAGGGACCTATTTTAATGTGGTAGGACACTTCTGCGATTTCCGCATCCAAAACGGAACAAAGCTGCCAACGAGGCCTTTAACCTCACTGCTGCATCAACATTTACCTATACCCGCCTTTCAAAGCCTCTTGTCAATCACCATAAATCGTTGATTAAATCTCAATGCTAATGTTTCTCTAAGGCCTGAATTTGTTCCAATTTAGCGATGACTACACATGTTTACTATTTTATCCCAACTTTTACATCATAACCGCAGTATACTGAGGAAACGGAGACCCTCCATTTGATTGAAAGTTACATGAAAACGAAGTATTTGCGTTCTGAGGAGATTCGGCCTTTCTTAAAAAAATATTAGGAACAAATAAAAAGACGCCTATTTGTGTTCATTGGTGACTTGGCACACAGGTGACAAATTGCAAATGAGTTATGTAGTCTTGTTGACGAACCCACACCCATTCCATAACCCCGATGGAAGGCCTCATTAGAAAAAATCAAGTTTTTAAGACTTTTTATTAAACATTAAAGGGCCTATACCACAGTAAGGCCAATGACCCATTATGTTAAGGTATTTTTTTCCCATTCCATTAACATTATTTAACACTACTGTCTCACCTAGTAAATGGCAAGAAAATGCAGCCAATAAAAAGCTTTTGGCTCGATAATCCAATAAAATTGGAGTGACCGGCTGATTGTGATTGGTTCAATTTGTAGTCATACAAAATCAAGTCTAGCCAAGCTTGAATGAGGTGAACCAATAATTCTCTTCCATTGGTAAAAAGAAAAAAAGCTTTTATGTGAATAGAGTAAGTAGGAAAAATGAAATAATAGGAAAATCAGAATATCAAGAGTAGCAATTGGAGCGGAATCAAATGAAGGTTTCATTAAAAAAAATAACTTTTATGCACTTGGTGTTTGACACATTTTACTCATCATTTGATGAGATGATTGACACTGCTCACCATAATGAATGTAAATGCAGGTTGTATTAACAGCATTCCCAGGAAAGAGCTTCTGAGACAAGCAAAAGTGTTTCCCATACCTACCGCGGCAAATGTCAATGTTCGAGTCTACTTTCAATAGAATGGAGATCCGCTTGCCGCTGTAGGCATCATCACAGGGTGGAGAACTCAACAATCGTGCATCGCCATAGGCACAGGCACGTTTAGGCCCGAGGATAATCGATTATTGATTGGAAGCAACGACTCTCACGGGGGAGTGGATTACACGCGCGCGCTTGCGCGGTCATCGAACTTAAAAATCGATTGAGTGCGGAAGTCGAGGCGAGGGTACGCACAACAGAAGCAAATGAGTTAAGAAACAAAAGAATTTCAATGGAAATAGATAGTTTTGTAGGTATTTGTAATTGATGAAAGGCAATTAAGTCTAAAGCTCATGTTTTGAAATATTAATGAGTTACGATGCCATTACTATGCAAGGATTCCTGTTTCAATCAATCCGAGCTAACTTGCAGATCTAGTATTAAACAAGACCTTTGGATAATCGATAGGACATTTGCATTCTTTGTACATCAGAAACAATGTTTAATTACAAAACCAAAAGAAATACCGAAAAATGGTTGCAACTTAATTACCATCAATTCAAATGTTTCAACTGTTAGTTTAACACACGGCTTTGGTAACGAGTCACTTGGGGTTTCGCTAACGTATCTCTACTGAGCAGCCTGGCTTTTGTTCCATTTTAGTAGTCTCAACCTCTTCTGTGCGCCGGCAGAACAAATTCTGCCCAAGCTTTATGCCTTCTTTCGCCTGCGGGGAGGGATCGTGCTTAGACAGACTATCAATGTGGTAGTGTCACTGCATCCATGCAAGAGTGAATTGCCGTCAAAGTAATTTGGATTCATCGTGGCTATTAAAAGATAGCTTGGCTTGTAATACTTTGTTTGTTCGAACTACCGGTTTAGGTCACTTGGGTGGCCATCTTGTTCTAGCCGGTTGGTCGGCCTCTGGGCCGTGCCAACAGCCCCCAAGTCCTCTGTTCCCGGAATCTATATATTTTGCCCTAGTACTGCGCCTTCTTTTACCTTAAGGGGAGCCTCGGGACGCTACATGGCCATTGCGGTGCACTTTCATTTGCTAGAAATACTTAAGAGTTCTGAGGCATTTCAAAGGTAATGCAGTGTGGTTAATCCATAAAAATATGAATTCTTGAAGCAATTTCAAAAGGCCCATAAACATTGTCGACATATTAATACAATTAACTGCATAGCGCTTAATTTTTGTTTTGATTTCGAAGAATAATTTAGCCATCAATTGCTGAAGTATAATTAACATATGCCCTTAAGTAAATCACTTCGGGATTTAAGGAAATTCATAGTTCAGTTTGCAGCTTTACCCGGCTCGAATAGCTCAACTTAGAGTGTGTCTTTGATTCTCATGCTTCACTTTGGAATCTGTGACAAAAATTATTTAACTTGGTTTATGAACAACTTTGTAAGATCTGCCTTATAGTTGTTCATCAGAAGCGGATAAGGACCAAATCTATTATTAAAAGTAAAGTATAACAAATTATAAAATTCGAGATGTGTTTTAATTTCTGAATAAAGGAGGGAAGGACACCAGCGGCCTCCGCAAACTGCAGCGCGGAATCTGGGTCATGAAGGCGCTACTGCGCATTTTTAAAGATCAGGATGTACAAAAGCCATGTTCATCAAGTAACGGCCACACATTCTCAAAATCGGCAAGGTATACGTTGTGAGGGATTAACCTTATATCCAGATTTGCTCCATGTGGCATGCACCCAAAATTAATGGGACCTCAATATTTGGAAACCCTGCGTGGAGTGTGTTAAAATAATGAATAATTGGCACTTATATCAGCCAACCGCATTGTATTTTAACTTGCTTGCTAGATATTGTGCACCACAGAAATTATGTCAAACATCGTTTCTACATTTGAAATGAGGAGGGTTACTATACTTGAGGTTGATCTATTAAATGCTTTCTGCCAACTCAAAGTTCAGTGCACTAGAGCGCGTTTATTCAAATAAAAAGCTATAAGCATAGATCAACGTGCTTGAGCTATACATTTATGTACATGATGATGGCCTTCTAATATCCTGTATGGTTATACACAGATTTCTCTCTGACTAATACTTCTTTCCCACGCCAAAGGAACCAACTTTTGAGTACAAATACAATCCCAAACAAGTCAAATGTCTCGGTGCAAACGCGCAGAATCGTTCAAAGACACCCTACGTGCTCTTCAGCTCCCGCCAGCATCAGTGGGAACAGGACTGGGGTGCCGCGATGCCGCGCATCAGCATCACAGCTACTGCTGACGCTACGGCGGCCATTTGTCCCTCTCAAAATGAGAAAGATGACGCGGTGAATGATGACCTCTATCTTGCGGATCTGGAGCCTCAAGAGAAGCCTCCAAAATGTCCTTGGGTACCACCGTGTGGAGCAGCTTTTGGAACAAAGGCGGAGAGGATGAAGGAGAGAAAAAAGACGCGACTAAGAGATTTTGTAGGATTGGCCAAATTTTACTTATTTTACTCTGTCATTCATTTCTAACTCTCCATAACTTTCCCCGTTGTTGGCTACAATAAATTTTTTAGCAGGAGCTCAATCTATCCACTTAAGAAGCAAAACGCTAAATCTGGAAAGGATGCCACTTTAGCTACATTGGACGCTTTGATACTTCGATTTGTTTCGGTTTACTATCAAGGACGTTATAAAGAGTTTGGGTCCGGATTACCTTAATTATTGATGTAGAAAGGACTAAAAGACTGAAAACGCACAGATAACCTGACTGTTAGTTTTAATTTGAAGACCAATCAACCACCACCGGGCGCTTATGACCCTTTCAAGGATACAAAATCAACAAAAGCAAACCATCTGGGTCTAGATTCATGGACTCTAGCTGCTGTGGTGAATCGTGCCCCCACTCCCAAGGTGAGGTGTTACTGTTGAGATGACCGAATACGTATTGCCAAAGCCGGAGATTCGGTGGCATTTATCATGCGGAGCGCTAGTCCACATCAATGCTTATCTTTAGGATGGTGTTGGACCCGCCTGCTACACTTTGAAGGCACCGATGGACCAGGAGCTTGAAGATCTCAAAAAACGATGCCGTACTTTTGATTCACTCTGTGAAGAACGCCTGGCACCATTCAAACATGGTTACTTTGTGAGAGAAGTACGTGGAGCTTAAATTTAAACCATCACTCAAGCTGTGTAAGTAGAGAAAACTTTGATTCTCCCACCAGAAGATGGAGCATCCACTGACGGAAAATGCCACCATGCCATCCTTTGTTGAGATAATACAGAGTGAAAGGAATAAGAAGAAGGGAATGTTTTCAAAAACTGACAGATTCCCCAAGAAGTATGGAGAGCGCTGCTGCCTTAATGCACCTGGATACAACATTGATAAGGACGTGAGTTGACAGTTCATTGGAGAGATTTTTGTAACAAAAGCTACCGATTAATGCGCAAACTTATTGCCATAGTAGATTTATAAACCTCATTGCCATAACTTTTATCAGTATATCGAGCAGACTGACCATCCGACAATGATGTCGTTTCCTTTTTTCACATTTGGTACAAAAAGATTAAAACAGATCCCGGCCAATATAAAAGTGAAGCACCCCAATGGAAAAGGTGCAAGCTAAAATCTGGTAAAGCACCACCTGGACCCCGATTTGGCTTAACAATGACTCAACGAGAGTACAATAGGCTGATAGGAAACGTGGTGAGCAATTATAACTGTTGATGATCACTTAACTAATTCACTTATTTTCCCCAGTTGTCTATTCAACTAGATTGAGTTTCTTGTTCACATGGTGTTTAGCAAATCCGACAGCGATACTCACGTTAACCCCTAAAATTGTAATGATTTCAGACGCCGTTCACGGGGCCTGGACGTTATGACCCTTACAAGTATGAAATGAAGCCAACTCACAGATATAGCGGTCTAGCGAAAGCAACGGGGAGAACAACTAACCTTGATAAAGAAAAAAATTGGGCGTAAGTGGTTTCGCAGGGAGCAAACCAAAAATGCTTCCACTTAGAATGTTAAATTATTCATGAGCTAGAGACATGGAAAATAATATGAACCCTTTCCTATTTATTTGTGATCAGAAAATGCGCCAGGACTTTTTGAACTTTTTCAGTGATCGACTTCGTCCGACGAAGGTGACTGAGAAGAGGGAATGCGGCGAATGCAATGGAGTGTTTGTTGGGTCACATGTAAAACTCCGCTAGGAGGAAGGCATCGACTGAGGTGAAGTATTCCCTTAGTGGTATTGATATCGAACTGCCTCCAAAAAACCACATAGCTATTATGATTGTCATTTAACTAGAAAAGACATTAAGGGAACAGAAGCATTTCTTTGTCGTTTGGATAAAGCACCATCCAGTAGGATTTAACGCCTGGATCTGTAAGAGAGTTGTACCACGCATTGGAATAGAAGTTGCCTAGTATGGCACGCTACTTAAGTGATATAAGTAAGGGCCGCTAGAATATTCAACAGTGTTTGCTATGACTATCGCGTGAAAAGCTGCGGGCGGTTGGAGCTTCATTCATCTCTCAGCTTAAAACTCCGTACTTCAGGCGGGCCAGATTGAATTGCATGAATCCAATACCTCCAGTGACAGCTCAGAAATGCTAGTTGTCTTGGAATGAGATCCCACCAAAGAGTGAATCGTAGCACCTTGAAGTCTTCATCTGTTTCCATCGGATCAGGGCATGGGTATGCTCAGGACTCACTCGAACTTCGCATCAGTGTCCCCGCAATTTCTTAGTTCAATTTTAGATGACTCCAACGGCGAAAACTTTAACCACAGACTGTCTACAAATAACAGCCCCTACCCCAAAACTACGGGAGGCTAGCTTGCGCATGGAGTTCTAGAAACGGATCACCAAAACACAACCTCTTGTCCTACATCTTGTCCTCACAAAATTCAACACGAATAATGAAACAGAAGCCTCACGGAGAAATGCAAGATCCTAGTAGGTCGAAACCAGAAAGTGGTGAAAAAAAAACACAAGAACACAAGGTAAAAACAGGTTTTCTACAGGTAATCTTAGATACAAGAAGAGTGAAACGCCTAGTTACTGGTGTAAAACCATTCTGTACAGGAAACTGACATCGGTTGACGAGTGAAACCAACCAGAGCATAGCTATAGGAGAGGAGTTCCTACTTCTGCTGCTGTTGTTGCTTCGCGAGTTCATCGCGGTTCAGCTCGAAAAGACGGATTGTCAGACGCTGATTCATTTTGGCGAATTTTTGGGTGCACTTTTCGATGCAATCAAGCTATAAACAGAAAATATGAATGGAAGCGACTCAAGCCAGGCCCCAAATAATTATAAAATAGCACGAAAATAAGTAAGCTGACCTCCTTATCGTTGAGTTTTCGTGCAGTAAAGTTCATTACACAGCGATTGAAACAAACGGTGCTGCACTGAACGTAGAGATCCGAGGTCTCCTTAATTTGCATCTAGAATTGCGCAAACTCTAATTACGTAAGTCAAAGAAGAAGGGCTATGAAGAAAAAAGAGTGAATTACTAAGAATGCGTCCCGCAAAAGGTGCAATAAAGCATGGGACGCAACCATTAAAGAAAAACAGGCAGCGTTCCTTATTCATCTACACGAGTTTAAAAGAAGGTAGGCACAGAAAACCTCACATACCTGATTCAAATAATCGGTCATTTCCTTGTCCATGGCCATCGTCCTGGCATGTGCGCAACGACCGACACGCGCGATTTAATCCCCGCTATTTACAGTTGGAACACTCACAGGACATGCAATTTGTCGAAATCTATCCTATAAATGCTGTTTGATTGCATCAGCCCCTAAAACTTGTCACAAGTTAAAGGACTGTTTACAATGTACTAAACACTTATTGTCTGTTTGCCTCATGAGTTCTGGTACAGTTATTTGGTTATCTACGATGCTATCGCTGGTTGCGCCGACGTCTGGACCATGAATTCGCCAAAATTCTTTCCTTTGGCCCAAAAACACCTAAAAATTCCCCACATTTTATGAGTTTTTTGTTCTCAGGATATTCTCAGGGAGCTGCACAATAAAACATTAAGAGGTGGCTTCAGTGGTTGAAAGCTTATTACTGCGATGAACGGCTGATTCAGTTAAAGCGACACTTAAGAATGTGTTCTTGCAATTAGGAGTTTGAAGTTGCTTGGTGCTTGGCATCTTTGCCTCGCAGAGCAAAATTTTGCAAACCTTTCGCGCCAATTACCAATAGCTTTTAAATATCCAGTGCACCACCTCGCAAAAAAAACGATGCACTACTTACAGCACAACGAAAAGCACTTCGGCAGGCAGGTCGTCTTACCCTTGTAATGTTTATTTTAGAAAAATGAACTTTGCGTCCCTTGAATTTATGCAGCCATACATGCAACCTTCAAGTTAGCCCTAAGTGACATTTTTAACCTCACCGTCCACTAAGACCCTTCGTTCTCCTATGGAGGCCGCACCTTCTCCAATCAGGAACCCGGATTCGCCAAACCTTTCCGTTCTCCCTTTTAAATTCATTCACCAGTACTCAATCATGTCAGAATAGTAGGTGTATCGTCCTTGGAATAAACACTTTTTATGCTAGTAATTTAATAATGAAGTTTCACCCTCCTGGAATTTACACCCTTCCCTCCATTGATCAGCCTGATGGTGAGGCTTAAGAGTTGTTATTATTACACGTTGTTTTTAAGTTTGGTATGGATTAATATCTGTTCGCAAGGGACATTATGTCGGCGGCGTGTTTCCTTTCAAACTCCAAATTCCTGAAGATTTTCCGTACTCTCTACCTCCAGTAAGATTTGTTTCTCCTAAAAGTAATATCTAGAAAATTTTCCTACCTTGTGGCTTTTACCACCCCCATGTGCATCCTCACACTGGTGAACTTGACTTGGGCCCAGAGTTTGAGAAGTGGGTCTCAGGTACTTCGCGAATTTTCCACATTCTTCACCATCTTCGATGTGTCATGAACGACCTTTCAGTCGAGGCCATATCTGTTAGCGATATTCAGAAATTTGCCAATCCAGAAGCCGCACAAACGTAGGATCGTTTGTTTTAGCATTTCGTGTGTTCCCAGGTTGATGTCGGAACCTGAGAAGTTCAGGATTCTTGCTAAGACCTATGTCGAGGAGAACTCTCTTTGGTCGTCTACTGATTGCGCATCGGGAAATGGATTCTCCAGCCCCTTGAGGTTTGTTATCAGTCGTTGCTTACACCTTTGAACCTGCAGTGGTTACTCGAGTCGTCAAGTGTTTTCTTTTTTCTCCTTATAGTGTCTTGGGATGGCAGAACGACTCCTTCATCTCCAAGATTCGAGAAAAGATCATAAATTCGTCTCAAGTATGTTTTATTGTTGAAAATTAAAATGCTCGACGGTTGTCAGCTCTAACTCATTAACGGTATAGTGAAATCTGAAATCTTTACTCTTGCTTATTTCGTTACTTATCGCTGATCCTCCCTGCATAATGATCCACACTTCATTTTTGTTAGTGGGCGAGACAATTTTCCGGGAGGTCAGTCCACTCTTGAAACCATTGAGCTGTTATTCTTTGAATTTTTTTGCCACATAGAATCACTCTTGCGAACAGCAATTTATCTGAGATTTTGTTAAATGATTTTCTAGGAAAGGTCTCCGTAAAACCGTACTTATAACTTTGATTAGTTGTTGCTGGCCTTTCTAGATGCACTCTTAGTTGGCATTTTAGTAATGTACTCCTCTTTTTCCAATATTTACAGAACCTGTGGGTACGAATGAGTGACGGTTAAATTAACTTAGAAGTACGTCCGTTTACCGGACTTATTCTGTTGGGATACTATCAAGCAGGTTGCCTGTGGCTGCTAAATGGCAGTTGTTCGGTTCCTTCTCATCAAGTTTCGTGCTAGTTATCCATGCGTAGATAGCTTGAGGCTGATGGATGTCTCCACCACCCTAGTCTCAGTTCAGATCAGGGATCGAGCTAGCTGACCATAGCCTCGCCTCGCTGAACACTTTCCTTGTTGGTGTCTCGAACTTCCTGCTGCAGTACACCAGTTTCACGACACAACTCACTCGGAAACCGAAGTTACCCCACCATTAAAAAAGGCGATGGCTCAATCTGTGAAGTGTGGGTGAAGTAATATCGACTCACAAACTTAGCAAAATTGTTTCATGCCTACAAAGTACAAGGGGCTACAATTTTTGTCCCGCATAAAGTGCTTCACCTAGAGGAACTCATTTCCTCCTTCCCTATCTTCCAAACAGCCCTTCAAGAACTGTCCGTGCTGCAGTGATGCTGGTTTGCGAGGCTACTCCTGGATCGACCCGATTAAGATGACCCTTTTCTCGCCTAGTCTCCTCTGCGGTGAGAAATCGGACTAGTCATCGCCAATTCACACCTATTTGACTTCACTTTTGCCTTTGCTTTTCCATCCATTTGGACATGAATATATGGATTGTGTGATTGTTTGGTCGCGGATTGCTCGCTAGAAGCTGCTGTTGTCTGCTTGATGGACCAGAGATGAGGTGCAATGAATGGAAAGAAAATGAGCCCATCAAATAAATCATGAGTGTCATTAGATGTGAACTCTCCAACCCGTGGCTCATGTCCTCACGAGCAAGACAGGCCTCTTCAGGTCACATTCGAAGGGCTGATTGCGAACTTCGGATGCGGTGCGCCTTGTTCCCTCACCTCGGCTCCTGGATGTGGTTGTGCAATAAATAATCGCCAGCATTAGCGGTTAAGGTCATGAATTGCAAAATTTTCGCCACCTTTTTCGTTTATGATTTTTGTGTGAGAACATCCAAGTCTCCCTTCAGTGAATCGGACGTCAGTAGACGCTGATGTAAAGTGCTTGAGGTTATTTGAAATCTTTGGCCAGTGAGATTGGTTGGACTTCGCCTGAACCACTCGTCAGTAATTCCAAAGGGAAGGATCTGTAATGCGTGAGTAAAAGTTGGAAATGATAAGTTACTTTAGTGTGTTCTTGAGCTTTGCAAAGAGCTGTTGTCCAGATTTCCTTTTTTTTTTTGCATTCTATCCACATCGGTGGATTTAGCTCTGCAGAATTATAATGAGTGGTCTGAAGATATCGTGCTTCAGAGGAAGGAATCCGGTGTGGACTACGAAAGTCAACTGGGTTCCAGAAATGCAGACACTCTTCGTGCAAGAGTGCTGCGATAGAATGCACTTTCTTTCCTAACCCCAGAAAGAACACACCATCACAACCGATCTGTGAGAGGGCCTTGTACTTTTAGACACTCCCCAAATTCTTGCATTTGCCACCCTCTGCTCTCGACGGCATCAGACAGCCACGGTTGGAGGCAAGTGAAATAAAAACGGAGATGGTCGGGGCCTCGATCTCCTGCCTGTAGAGACAACCCCTGGTAGAAGCAAATTTTGTGGTCAGCTTCGCCTTATGGGAAAAATTCGTAGAGGGGAAAGGCCATAGGGTTAGTATCCCCTAACGAGCCCCCCTTCCTCCCTTCACGTCGGTAAAATAGAGCACGGTAGAACTTAGGGACAGGTACAAGATGCCAGACCGGAAATGGTTATAGTGGAATCGGTTAAACTTCTACGACGGAGATACACTCGGTCGCCATGGGTCCTCTCTCTGTAGGCATATGGATGCTTTGATCATATCCAGCCTCAAATGACCTTCTAGTGTCTAAAAGTGCAAGACGATCCGATCCTGTAAGGAGGGTCAAACGACCAATCGGTCGCCTTGAATATCTTCACTCCACCGCGGAGAAGGACAGTCCTTTATGTGAACAAAGTAAACAAGGAATGCTTAGTACCTGCCTCCTCCCAAGAACCCACACGAATGCAGAGGTTACAAAAACCGAGGAATGCTCGTTAAAACGTCCACGTTCGCACGTGTTCGGACTCTCGCAGCAGTCGCGAAAAGAAGAGGGAAAAAAAAAGTTTATCAATTTGCTCTAAACAGGGTAATGATAGTAACAGCGGGTGTGAGGAGAAGGAAAACAATTTACAGAAATAAAATATATGAAAGTGAATGTGTACACATGAAAGACCACCATCACCACCACTTTGTGTGTGCGTGCGTGTGTGTGTTTCGCTTCTATCTGTTTCACTGAAGGAGGCAATTGGCGAGGAGGAGGTGGAGAAAGGCGAGATAAATGAGGAGGACAAGGAAGAACGTCACGCGGGGCCCTCGTGATCCCACCAGCCGATAGTCAATTGCCTTGACAACGCGCGCATTCATTGTACTCCACTTGTGACCTAGGAAGAAGACGCGAAAAAAATGAAGTGGAAACTACGGTTCTTGAGATGGTGCCAAAAAGCAAAACTCCTGTATTCATATAAATGAGGAGGGACATAAATAAGTAGTTTCGGAGGTTTTTAAGGACGACACCACCAGGCAAACAGGCTAGTCATGCGTTTTTTATTCCTAGATTGAAGATGACACCCAAGAACTGAGTCTTCCATCGTATACTGACTGTTGAAGATGCGTGGATGTCGAAAGTACAAGCTAATCTCTATCTGGCAAATTGGAAGTTGGTCACACTGTTGTGACGAGGAGGGTAGTTCAGGCGCCTACCCGAGCTGGAAGGAAGGGAGGGGAAAAGATGAGGTTCCCATGCCCTGTTAAGAAACGGTGTCCAGCTGGACCAATTAAATGACAATCAAGGAGTGAATAAGATTTCCTCTACCGAATACTCAAGCCAAGAATGCAACACATTATTCCATACTTAGTTTTGCGACTAGCGGTCCATTGAAGTGATTTGCTACCCTAGTTACGTAAGACAGTACAGCCTCCTTGAAGCGGGAGGAGGTCTGACGCAATACAATTCGTGGGGGACTCGTAGCCAACGCTTCAAGGTCGCTAAAATTTTGAAAAAAAAATAAAGACGGAGGTGATTCTAGTAGGCGAGAGAGGGAGAGAGCAACAAGCAAAAATGACTTACTCCTGCAGCTTGAGCACACAAGACTGGGGCTTCTGATAGCTAGAAAGCTCAGCCCGACATTTTCGCAGCTCCTCTGTCCTCTCAAACAGTGCCGCCTCCAACTGATTCACCTGATCATCTAGTCCATCAAGCGTGGCTTTAAGATGGGCCTTCTCCACGGCAGCGTTAGTCAGACGTTCCCTTAATTGGAGGAATTCATCGTTACTTGCTTTCAACTGATCTGCAGAGGACTCAACCTCGGCTTCTAGCACGCGCAGGCGCTCCAAAAGGCGAGAGACGTCTACAGGAGCGTCACCGGAGTGAGGGGAAGTGAGTGGAGGCGGTGGCGAAGGTGATTTACACCCTCGTTGAGGCTCCAACGTCTCCACCGATTGTTTTTCGAGGTGGGCTGCAGTCGAACTACAGATTCGGCCACCCGATTCAAGGAGCTCAAAGAGGCTGGTATCTTCCACTTCTTTTTTGGAAGGGGAATTTGCTGAAAAAGAATAGACTTAATAATTATAGAACAAAAGTTGTTGAGTAAATCGAGGGATGGAGTAAAAAACAACAGACTTACCATCCATGCCTTCAGTCTGCGTTGCAGCCTCACACTGTACGGCATCGGGTTGGGGGATCATCCCACCAACACCCCGCTTTGCCTGCAACACATCTACCAACTGCTGCAACCGTCTACAGTTGTTACAACTGTCTTCTACCTCGTCTTCACTGGTAGAGGAGGCGGAATTGGAAAAGACGGTGTTACCGGAGCGGGAGAGCTGGAGCCGAAGCGACCGATTCTCCGCTGCTGCATCCGCTAACTGCACCGCCCATTGAGCCGCCTCTTGTTCTGCTCCGCGCCGCTGACGTGCCATCTCACCCTCCAGCCGTTCTACTGCGATTCGCAGCGCTGACACCTCTAAATTTCGCTGCTCGCACATGGTACAACCTTCACTCTGTCCTCCACTGCCTGTAGCAATACACAAAGTGTCAACCAGCAGGCACTAGTTTCAAGCCTATGAGAAAAAATGATGCCACCTTGATGAACAGGAGCGGGACTGTTAGGCGAGCGTTGCGAAGCAGTTTGAAGAGCCGCAAGGGCTTCCGCGAGTTGTTGACGGAGTTCCCGAGCCTCTAGCGAGGATCTGAGCTTCTCCGCTTCCCAACGAGTGCGCTGGTGGCGGAGATTGTCAACGGAGGCGTCCAGTTCCGCACTAAGCGAGTCGGCTTGACGCTGAAGTTGGAGGTATTGATTGGTTTGTGCGCGACGCTGCTCCAATAGACGCGCGTTTCGAGCCAGGACGGTAGAGAGAGCGACTTTAAGTTCAGACAAGGTGTGAGTGGTGGAGGTTTGGGATAGGAGGGTTTCTGGAAGGGCTAACTGTTCCTTTGATCGCTGAAATTGGAAAGAAAGGATTGGAGTCTGGCTGATCGACCGACGAAACCCTCAAGTATTTCTTCGTTTTATTTTAAAACCGTTGCAACGAGGTAATCCTTCAAGTGACTGAATAGCAAGGCAAAGTGCCGCTGAAGGAAGGCGTCCTTTTCTATGAATAGCTAAATGCTAGATGTATGACAAAAGAGCTACTGAAGACGTGTCAAATAGTGCACATCCCTGCGTAGCGTTTGATTCCGAACCACCGTTTACAGTCTGATGGCTTACATAGAAAACGCCATGAAGAAGAAGGGGAACTGTGGGACTGCGCGGGCTCTCTAGACCCCCAAGATTTCGACCTCGGTATTGGTACTGTCTACCGTGGGTGAACGCTACACCACTTGATGTTCTTCAGACGGACTTCCAAGCCCTCTATGTGCTATTACGTAGGTGTTAGTAATTTGGAAGTGAAAAGGACGCTTAGCCTTTTAATCCAACTGTAGAGTTCCGTTTCAAGACAGGAAATTCACATCTTCATCAATATTGCTATGGCCGCGAATCCAGCTCCCATTGCGTCTATGCCTATCTCAATTTTTGCCTCCCTTCTCTGTCATATTTTGTATGGGATTATCAAACGTTAAAAAGGTGATGTTCACTTGAAGAACACAATGAAGGAGGCTGAGGCAGTACCTTCCCCCAATTCAAAAATGCTGATCGTTAGATGAATTAGTTTTTGAGGTGTTAGAGATTCTTGTGTTGTCTTATAAGCGTAAGACTAGGACTTTCTTCGCTCCGACTGCTTAGTTCTAGCTGTCTCATAGATAAAGTTTTTCTTTGCTACCTTTATGTTGCATAATATCACGTAGTGAGGTCCCTTTTGCAATTTTTTGGCCCTCAACGGGTGAATAATCGAGTTTGAGATTGCCCATACAAATCTAACTCCGTGTGAATAAAGTGATGTATTCCGCAAAACATGTATTCGTTTAAAGACTATAAATGATATGCTTGCTCACTTGATCGCCATCACAAGGAAGAACAGATGCTACTTTGGCTTTTCGGACGCACACAAAATTGATGCCCTCTCAGGCCTACTGCCCACCATCTGTCAGTTCCCTAGCTTCCGCGAATTCTCCATTTGACGTGGATGTTAAAGTTTATAGTAGCGGAAGTTCCCGCCTTCACAAGCTAATTACGAACCAGCACAAGTAATTTTGACACTCAAGTCCTCTACTAGCAAGAGTAGAAAACTGTCCCAAAATTAGCGCCTCCATCTATCTTTTACTGGACGCCATGCTATGCGTCAATACAGCAAATCTGACCAGAAGCTCCTCTAGCTTTCCAATCGAGTTCAGCTAAAATCACACAGCAGACACCCTGAAGCCTATCCGGTGGGTTAAACAAGAAGAAAGGGTACCATACCGTAACCACAAGCAGATAAATATTAACACAGAGTTTACAACTCCCTACGCATTACAAAGTCAGTTCAGCTGGCTGAAAAGAAAATCATATGAACAGCTTTTGGGGTCATACAATACATGACACGACCTCAATAACTGCAACAACAGATTCATTCACTCAAACACGTGAAATCAAACTTATTTGACATCTAATCTCGCGTGGTTAGGCGTAAACTAAAATTGCGTACGTTTTGGCCTCCCATAACAGAGGGTTCGTGCATCATTATAGCGTTGGATTTGGTCACCGAAGTTCCAAACGTAGTTACGATGAAACGTAAGGAAAAAAAAACATGTAAACACATTGGTGGTTGTTCAACGCAGACTAAAGATTTAGCAGCGAAGGTGCCTTGAAAAACACTCCGCTTGTTCGACGAATACAATAAAAGCTGCAACTGTGATTAATTAGCGCTTTATTTACAAACCGAGTCCTCCATTTCACCTAAAGATGACAAGTAAACACGCCGTATTACTTTTACTACACTAAGAGCAGGTGAGATCGCAGAGCGAGGCCAGTGTGATAGATAGAAAAGCACCCCAACTTAACTCCCCGTCAAACATTAAGACCCACTTCTGCTGATAGTTTGGTGTTATGAACATAAACTGAAGGCAAGAGAGGTTTAACATGTAGAATAAATATCACTTGAGGTGTAAACCAGTACCGCTGAAATCCCAGCAACCAGGCGCGAATGGACATGCCAAAGCCAAGCGGCGCTCAATGGCCGCCTTGTCTAAGCGTGTATGAGCATACTTCTGTTCTCTACCACGAATTGAAGCATAGATCCCAACTCACAACTATTTATAACAAGTTTTCTTCCTTTAAAGAGTGAATCTACTACAAAAAACACATGAGAGGTTCTGCATGATTCGTTTTCTTTCTACCAACCTATCACTGTTCTTTCCTTTCCCGTACATTGTTTTTTCATACAAAATTGACAAATGAACAAATCGAAGGATAAGGAAAACCTCAAAGGATGGTAGGCTAGCGAATTGGGGATCTGTCGGACTTAGATTGAATACTTTGGTTAAAGCGTCACATACATGTGATGCCTTGGATTTCCTAAATCTGAGCCCGACATTACAAATGTGAAATACTCTTTATTAGGTTATGGTAGCTGTGCACCAAATCGTGTTGGGAACAGACCTGTTGGAGGTATTAGTAATGAACATACCAATTCAATAATTAAATTTCATTTGAATACACGTCACACAAACAAAAATGAAAAGATGTCCCCAAGTTCCGATTGAATTTCAAAGGATCCACTTATACGCAGTGTTTACTCATGCGTATCCCTAAAATGCACACAGTCCAATTCCGCAGTAACACAGAAAGCACAAACGACGACTTTTCACAGCTCAATAAATAGCTATACTCCAGAAAAAGCCCCATAGAATAACCAGCCACCTTCATTTCACACCACTAGAAAACACTGAAACTAATTGCACAGAGCTTCTTGCAGAAAATGAGGGATTTAAAAAGCTAAGCGAAATATCAGAGAAATTCACAGGAGAACAAAGTAGCAGTCAATGAAGCATGAAGCGAATTTTAACTGAATAAAGCCAAGGTTTGCTCAATTTTGGCTGCTAGACGGACAATTGACATTGTTACGCTATTTAACAAATAATAACTTCAAACTAAAGTCTCACAACAGATTAGACATTACTAATGAAAATTCAACCGAATTACAATTGCTCATTCAGCTTCCAGACCCGCAAAAATCAATGTCGAATTCCAGTTCCTATCATTTGTTTTAAAATAAGGTACCGAGAGGATGGATCACCATCAATACACCACTCAGATCAAAACGATACATTCCACACCTAGGTTTGTGTAAAATGACATCAAGGAGAAAGTCAGTTTTGAAAAGATTTACCTGAAAAAAGCCCTCACGAGACAACCAATTGTTCGGAGATGGAGATTCCACTGAGGCTTCACTCCCAACCTCCCTTCTCATCTCCGCCTCCTCTTCTTCCTCCTCCTCATAAACCTTCATCAGCGCGAATCGTGAGATCTCGGGTTTCATTACTGCGGCAGCGACGGTTGTGGCTGCGGTGGTAGGGGAGACTTTGTTATTGCGCACATTTCGCCTGTGCAGCATCCTCATATTATTACGGAAGAGGCGAGTAGACTGCGCAGCTCCCTCTGCTGCCAAAGTGGCCTCGTTTTTCTCGAAGTCGTTCGCAAGGCAATGAGAGGTGGGGGCGGGCCTCTTGTAACCGCAGCTATAGATATCCGTGCCGTTGAGTCGTTGGGAGGGGGAAATGAGGAGCGCCGAATTGCTACTCTCCATGAGATCGAACTTCAAAAAACGGGGTTTTAATAGTAAAAAGGATGAAAAGTTACGTCGGAGACAATTCATAAACTCACATTAAGAACACTTAAATAAAGGCTACAGAAGTCAAACCACACCTTATAGCAGTAATGGTCGACAAAATATATCATAAGTGTGGTTTTCTGAATGGAACTTTCTTAAATAAGGTGGTTTGTTGGTAATAAACGAAAGCAGATGATAGAATGATGGGAGACCATTCTATACAGGAGAAAGGAAAGCCGACTTTAACAACGTTATAAACAATGAAAACTTATGCTACGAACACGCATTGGCGCTTCACTAGAAATTGCAGAAGGTAATAATCAAATCTTGCAGATATCAGACTCGATAGACAGTGACCGCACTGCATTTTTGTGTGTATCATTTAAGTCGTAAAAATCAGTAGGAAAATTCGTCTAATTTGAACGCCAACAATTTACAAAATATTGAGAGAGCAGTAAGAAACATCCAAAACAAAACTTGTGCCCGTAGTACAAGAAACCACTGCATTTACAAACAAAAGCTCTTAGAAAACATATATTGCATCGCGGATGAATTACCTCCGTACGACAGCTCTAAACAGCGGAAGCGAAGCGCGCACCGAGAGATATGTCACGGGTACTGAAGGCTACGCTATACATCTGTGTAAACAAAGATACCCATTAATTTATAAAAAGTTGCATCGAATAGACAAACCAACAATTTTACTGTACACGACACATTTTTTCAACGTGATGGCGGAGCTAAAAACTACCCAAGCATCAACTACTTACAGAAAAACCAGCGGAGGAGCAGGTCCAGCTAGAACGTTTAAAAGAATTAAAAAACAGCCCAGAATGTGATTATTAAGCCTATTTAAAATAGTTGTTGTGCTGAGTTAGGTGAAATACTTGAGTGATCTTGTACTATACAAAAAAACTTTTAATTCGTGCAATGTTTAAAGAAGATTATAGCGAAAGAATGTTAAAATTCTGCTAACGAACAACGTTTTTGCATTGCCTTGTAAGCTTTCATAGTCCTCATTGGCTTAGACATTGTCGTCTCACTAATCGCCTAAGAATGGTATCGAAGCGCACCAAAAACGATGTATTCCAATGCGATACAATTCTTACAAAACCTTTAGAATATGGGCTGAACTTTTAATGCCTAGACTATGTTGCGCTTACAGTTATTTTTAGCTCAAATTCCATAAATTAGCAGTTTATAACTATTGCCATCATGACGCGCACATAATAATGGTACACATGATAGAAATCCAATAATCTCTTTCATGAATAAAAGAAGCTAATTTTAGTTAACGATTCCAATTTAATTGTGTATTACAATTGGTGTGTGTTTGACTGCGCCGAAGGCGTCTTCGTTTTCGCTTACTGTTGTCTTCCAGGATGAAGCGGGGAAATGGCTTCGTCGATGATGGACCGCCCAGCAAATTCCGTCGCAGTGACGATCCAAGCAAGCTGCTTCGCGTTCTCATACCAAGTCGAGCGGCCGGACCAATAATAGGCAAGGGCGGCGAGACTATTAAAGATCTGCGGGCCCAGGTATTGTACCATACATGTCATCTGGTTTTTGTTCTCTACGCGCCACGCTGTGCCTCGATCTAAAGGGTTATTTTATTTTTGTCCATTTTATGAACGTGAACTCACCTGTCACCAATTGTCGAACGTGTCCAACTGTCACCGTTGATGATTGTCCACTGATTTCGAATCCCACGGCTCATCTCCGTCTCATGTCACGCCATGTTTGTCACTCAAAATGTCCATGCCACCCGTGTTCTCATGGTACTCACCTATGGTATTCACTTGCTAACATCTGTATTGTGTGTGTCCGCGCGCGTTTATTCTCACTGCAGTATTCTGTCCGTCTTCACATTCCTGATAGCAGGGGCCCAGAACGGTACAGTACGCCTAACTAAGCTTCTGCATGGCCATCTTTATCTGCTAAATCTCTTGTTTTTTTCAGGGTGTTCAATATGGAGGGTGATAGGCCGAACATATGTGGCTGCCTTAGAGAATTAACCGATGTCCTGATGGTGAGATTGATTGTGTAACCATGACCAAAATTTTCTGTTAGGATGTTTTGTCCGCGAAAAATGCTGATCAGCGTTTATTGGAAGGTCGGAAAGACGACGAAGGAAATGATCTTGATCCTGCGAAGCTCCTGGATCTTCGCATTCTCATTCATCACAGTCAGGTTGGCTCGGTGATTGGTAAGAGTGGAGACAAGATAAAAGAGCTTCGCGAAAAGCATCGCATGCAAATAATCAAGATCTACCAGGAGTTTGCGCCTCGTTCTACGGATCGTGTTCTCCAGCTAATCGGTGAACCGCAAAATGTTTTCGCTTGCGTCGAAGACATCATGGAGACACTGGAGGTAGGATTTGGATTGTCTCATAGGTTTTTGAATCTGTAGTCGGCACCTCCTCGTGGTCACCGTAGCGATTACGATGCTAACAACTTTGATGCTGACTCAATGCCCGCCTATGACCGGTACATGGGGCCTCCACCACCGCCGCCGCCGCCGCCCTACGGCTACGATGGTCCCTATTCTGCAGGTGGACCAGCTCCACCACCGCCACCACCATACGGTGTTTATGACGATCGTCCCTACTATGATCGCGGCTACTCGAGACGCGGTCCGCCACCTCCGTCTAGTGGATACAGACGTAAGCTTTCCAGCAGCTCTTGAATCTACACTGGTGGCTTTTTAGTCAATTTAGTAACCTGGTTTTTTCATCTACCTGTAGGCTGAGGATTGCATTTTCCTTTACGCATGTGACACCGTACGACAACAGTTATGGAGACGTGCGAACTTAGCCCATGCGATCATGCTTACGCGTGTGTGTAATTTTTTCCCCCACTTTTTTCTAATAAATCATCAGTATTTGCGTACGTAGCGCAATGGAACACTCCAGTCGTATCTACTGTGAAGCTTCGGGCTTTCTGGGGGTGTGGTTCGTGGTCGCCTTTGGAGTGAGGACTGCTAAAAATCGCAAGTCTGTCAGAGCGACTGTTTTAGGTAGCCTTTTATCATCGGTCGTAAGGGCTCAATGGGGATTCGACGCGTTTCATGGATTCGTGTTGGTAATGCTTGATGGCAATTTCGGGCTATTGGAGTTGGTTGTGCTTTTCAAGCGTGTGCTTGCAGTTGAGTTTCTTGCCCATCGGTTGGGTGCACCACTAAAATCGCGGGCGTTTTGCTCCGAGCGATAGTGGCTGTGCCGTAGTTTTCTGGGTTACAGTTGCTCCCCTGATCGACCCTTTGCCAATTGCGAGTTCTTGACTCTCTCAAGGGAAGGAGTGTCGTCGGTATTTAACAAGTCTTCTGTCTGCCTATGGATGAGATTTGAATTCGATTATTATCAGTGGAAGTTTCGCCCTCCCAGTTTTTAGAGGTATTGAAACGGAGTGAATGGTGTGATGACTGGTAGAGGTGGTGTGAGGTTCTCTCACAGGTGAACAAGGCAGACCCTTACAGAGCTCAACCATCGGATTCTGCACTACTTCACTGTACTTGCGACGAGGATGTCGTCATGGGATCGCGTGTTACCCCCCGGTTGGGAATATGGAGCAAAGCGAGTGAGTTTGAAGTAGTTAATCCATACTATTATTCATTTTTCAAGCGTAAAATTGTCCGTTAATCTCAGCAAAGCTGTTTGGCAATGCATTTGTTAAATTTCCAATGTTGAGCAAAAACTTAGTCACTACACTCTCATCACCGGTAAGAGGCGATATTCGTGCGTACGGAATCAGTGCGACAGGTCGCGCTGTTCTTTCACAAGATTGCAATCGAGTCTGCTTGAATGACTCGGTTTTGGATGTCAGTATCCGACACCAGCAGCTCCATCAAGTGAGGACTCTACCTCACGCAGTTGCAAACGCCTCCTTGATCAGCTTTATTCGAACAATCGGTCGGGTGCATTCTGCCGACTTTTGAATGATATTCGGAAGTTGTTATAGACAGGTTTTGTCAGTACTGGTTGCTCCCAAGTCCGGTCCGCTGTTCGGCAGACGATGTTCAGGATGCTGCCCTGCGTACACTTCGTCCGGAATTGTGTGACGTGCACCAGTTCACCAGGCTATCCACACACTGGATATTTCTCCATGTGAATAACTGGTCTGCACACCATCGTCACCGTCAGATGTATAGCCGTCCACTTTCCCTTTATCACTCGAATGCCTTGCTCCTGCTGTCGCTCATCCTGACTAACAGTCTCCAGAATGTACAGCACTGGTGCACAGCAGTATTGAAAGCCCACAATCGGCCTGGCACTTTATCTCCACCAAAATTGAGGCCATACACTAATCGGACGTCTCACGAAATTGTCGATAGTGATGAGATGCCATCGTATCGGTACATCTTGGCGGTTCCACGTGCGCGAGTTGTTCATTCTGTCGGACTCTCAACTGGATGCTCTACAGATGCGTACGTACGGGTCTGGAGGCCGCCTGTTGGATGGGCTTAAATGTCTGTGAATTTTGTTGCATGTAATTATAGCAGCAGTTTGACCTTGGCCTTCGGAGGGTCATCAGTGCGTTTGGTTAATACCCCTGCTTGATGTGAGGCAGTTAGGCAGGAAAAGATGAAGAATCGCTTGAAACTAGGGGCTGCAGTCAATCATAGCACTGAATGTGGTTTTGGGTGTCAGAGGTCAGGGGCTGTCGACACTTGCCCCGTTCTGCATGATCCAGTCACCATCCTAACGGGTGCACATACAGCACCGCTTCTACTTTAAAGGTACTCAGTAGGCTGGCTCGTAGTCGAGCGCAAGTTCGGCCACAACAGAAGTGAGTTCCCAGCTCCCAGTGCAAGGGCGAGGCCAATGACTTGTGTCCACTTGAATCCATTACCCTGTTATAAATGAATCGTGCAGAGATGACTAGTTGTTGAAGGTCACGCGTTCATTGCTGCGGTTGTACAGTCAACAGGATGGATATTGCATCTGTCATCCTATAGTTGGTGCTAGCGAACTTTATTTCACAATTTCCTGTTCGCATTTTTTGTTGCGTGGATTGGGTAACTTTGTGGAGCGTGTTGCATTGGCATTGCGCTGATACTCCATAGACTCCGATGCGGCGAATGGGCACAGGAACCACCATTGGTGTTATGTGGCAGCGTCAATTCGACACTTTTCGTTATTTTTTTGGCATAGATGTGAAGACAACAACGCCAAACTGGAGTGGGCAGTTGTAGAGATAGGTCCACAGCTTGGCGGTTGGCTTTGCGTCTTTCATTACTTTGCTAACGTTGGCAGTCTCTACACTTCATTTGCGTTCCAATTCTAGTAGTAAAGTTATTTGGACTTTGACCGTGAGAAGAGGCGTTACCAGTGGTAGTGTCTTCACAATTGAAAAATTACTCACGCAGGCGGCGAGAGAGCGACCTTTGGTCCATGGCATTGAAAATGCAGTCGGTTGTTTGCATGTGTAAAAAGAACTTAAGCATTGGACTAATAGCCTCTGATAGTGATCATAAGATTCTGAAACTTGCACTTGGAACCGTCGGTGTAGTATGGTCCATTTATGTCAATTTGATTGTTGATTGCAGCCCCTCAACGATGTCTTAGCGCCCTGAGACTTCCTTGAGGGCAAAGGAATGCATAATGCTAAGGCAGAGTGCATATTCAGCAAGCAGAGGGGACGAGAATGCTGGCGCGGCCACCAAACTGATCAAAATCTAAACCGGCAGTCAAAACAAAAATTACATTTGCGACATTGGATTTCGCCACGTTGATTGTACTATGTGCCATAGCAACGAACTGGAACTCGATACTGCAATAGTGGCATTCAAAAAGAAGTGCAACTTAAGACGAGAAGATATCTTAGCTACATTGAAGGCACTTATCGAGAATCATGAGGTTAGCGATTGCTTGAGCACCGCTCATATCCTTCCAGCACTAAGTGGGTCATGAATTTAACATCATGGCCCAAACCGCATTGTATATAAATGGCATATACCTGTGAGCACAACCAAATACTCTTGTTCGATTGCCAAAAATAGAAAATCAAAAGCGTGGGACTGAGCTGCTCTAAGCCTTAATCGCATTTTCGTTTTCATTTAGTGCCATTTACCAATGTCTACAAATTGCCGTCAGTTGCATGCTTAGCTATTGGTAATAAAAAGCGGCTTGTAAGAATTATTAAAATTGCAGGATTAGCAGGCATAAATTTAGGCAGTGATGTAAACTTAGCAAAGGTGGTAAATTTTGTTTATATGAATGTATTGAGCCTACCCTTTGACCTAGACCACAACATTTAAGTGCATATTTGGATTGAAGCTTGTTTTGTAGCCCTTGTGATGAGTCTGAGTCAAAGTCTACTACTTAACAGCGGTTATAAGATTCCTCGACTTGGCTTTGGAACCTTTGAGGTAGAGAGGTCGTTTCTTGTGCATTGCGTGTCGATTGCAGGCGTCTAAGGAGGTCGTAACTGGAGCCGTTGAATTTGCCATCAGCACCGGATGTCGCCATATCGATTGTGCTATGAGTTATGGCAACGAAAAGGAAGTTGGTGAAGGACTAGCAACATCAGTGAAGAAGTACAACCTAAAACGCGAAGATGTCTTCGTCACTTCGAAGGTACTCCCGCATACTTGTGATTTGCAATTTTCTGAGTGTAGCTTTGGTGTGACAAACACGCACCCGAAGATGTCCGTAAAGCGTGCGAAATATCAATTAAGGACCTTGGTCTCAACTATTTGGATCTTTACTTGATACACTTTCCTGCACCCATCAGTTGCAAGAAAGATGTTCCTTTCAATATTCATGATCCAAGCACATTCACGTTCGAGCATCATAAAATTGAAGATACGTGGAAGGTATGTTCGTCGAAATAATGCTAGCGTAGTCTTTTAGGCCATGGAGGAGTTGGTGTCAGCTGGACTTGTCAAATCAATTGGTGTGTCTAACTTTAACAAACGCCAATTGGAACGCATTTTGGCATCGTGCAGAATTCCACCGGCAGTGAATCAAGTCGAAGTCAATATTCACTGTCCAAACACGAAGCTGATTGAGTTTTGTCATTCCAAGAACATTCTGGTTGAGGGTTATGCACCTCTCGGCTCACCTGCTTATGTCTATAGGCTCACGTATGTCAACGCAGTCAATTTATTTACCTGCTGGAAACTGGACTGAATCACTATTTACGTTCCTTATAGAGGCAAGGTAAAGTGTCTAATGGAGGACGAAAACGTTGTTAAAATCGCAAATGAACACAAGAAGACACCTGCGCAAGTGCTACTGCGCCATGGATTGCAAAGAGGCATCATTGTTCTCGTGGGTGGTACCTGTCCAGAACTCATCAAGTTAGATTTTGATGTAAGTTACAACTGAAGGAAGTCCAGTTAAGTTTTTCAATTGCCAATTCCCACCGGTATATCATGGCGATTGTTTGTGCTTTTAAGGTGTTTGATTTTGAGCTGACTAATGCGGAAATGGCAAAACTCAACGAGATTGTTCCGGACGGGCGCCTTATCCAGTGGCCTGGGTAAGTCATGCCCATCATGTTTTATGCAAACTGAAGTGTACTTTCTGATTACTAAAATACTGTCGCAAAATGGGCGACCATAATGTCCTAGTCACCCGTCATTGTTTTGACATGTGGTTGGTCCCGTAACGCTTTTGTCGGATCCATCTCATTCCTTCCTACCATCTCCATGTTTTTGCTTCTTTCAGCGTCGTAAAGCACCCTGAATATCCGTTCCACGATGAGTACTAGTTCGTATACTGCTGTCTTCTTCCACGCTGGCGTTCGTGATCGTGTCAACATTTGTTGGCCTCCTCTCTGCCCTTCGTTGCCTTTTTGGACCATCAACAAATGCCTAGTGGAATGCTAGGACGTGTTTTACTTTGTTTCTGCAGATTTTTATGTGATGTGGAGTGACTTGGGTGGATTTAGTGCAGTGGGAAAGTTTGATGTTGGAGCCATTTGATGATGTATGTTTTGGTCGCAAATGAAGCTTTGTTGGGGGAAATCGGCCGGAGATGGACAAGTAGTGGGGAGTGTCTTGTCATATTCCTCGTCTAGGTGTGGCTATACGCTCCGCTAGGACTCCGTCTTAAAACGTGGTGAGATATTTCAAGGTGGGATTTGAGCTTGGTGGTGGGTGTGGGAAATGGCAGCTAGTTACTCCCAAGTCCGAACTTTTGTTATAGGCTGTGGTGAGATGCTTGAAGAGGGACTTGGTAGTGGAGGATGGAAATGAGTTGGCTGCCGGTTGGTCCATGCAATTCAACGGGGCGACCCACGTCCGCACATAAACGGATTAAGCTAAGGCGGTCTACCTTCCAAATATCGGCACCTTGGCCATATTCTAAACGCGATCGCAGTGGCTAGTTAGTCAGAGTGACCGCAAATACGGGTGAGGTGGACAATTTTACACTTTGTGCTGCTGCCTCCTTCAGGACATTAGTTCTCCTTTAATGCTGTATCTGCTAGTCCACTCATCCACACAAAATCAAAACTCTCCCCTTCACGTCCGTATGCATCGGCACTGAGGTGAAAGATGAGAAGTCATTTTCAGCGCAAAAAGTCTTATGCTTCTGGGCAGCCTTAGGTGTACCTACACCGAACATGTGCACTTACCTCTGTTCCTAGTGGCGAATGTCATCCAAGAAACAGTGGTCAATGAAGAAGGATGATTGAAGTGTCGGATGTAGGCGAGAGCAAATGCCAATTTTACTTTCAGCGGAGTTGCAACGGGCGCTGATAGGTAGGCATGAGTCCCTCGTAGCAGGTAGCCAATATCTGCTTCTCGATAATGCATCAGCTAAATGGTGCAAATTGAACTGTTCCTCGAGGTTAAAGAAGCACTGCTTCCATTGCCAACTTTGCGTGATTCATGTGCGGTAAAGAGGGCCTTAAACACCAGTAGATGCCTCATGAAGCGAGGGAAGGAAGAGTTCTTGCTAATGGCTTTAGAGCAACCAGCACTTGGGGGAGAGCTGTCAATGCATGTCATGTAAGTGATTGTGCAATCTGACGAGCACACACACACGGATCCTTTTGCTGTGCTTGTGAGTGTGCAAGTTTGTGGCGCAATTTTAATTCATTTCAGTCTAGGAGTCACTCACTTTGTGAAGACCAAATGCTCACCAGGGAGATCCATTGTTTCCACCTACCAGTCAATTACTCGCGGAGGAGTTCTCCACTCACAAGACAAGGCAATGTAAGGTACAACTTCAAGTGGTTGGACAATAGGACGGTACTTGTGGCTACAGTTGACTGTCCGTTATCAAAGGAAGCCCAGTCTACTCGAGTGTTAAGCGAAACGACCTCGGAACGTCGATCTCGAGATACAAATTAACTATACGTGCCAAGTGAAAACATGTCCGACCCATTGGGTTTTGTGGAGGCTCTTGCACATCGGTCAGTAGGCGGGCTGTTTGTAGAGGATCGCGTGAACCGAGCTAGGGGGAGCTAAGCTGCCTCAGGGAGGATCGTTCAGGTGGGGAAGGTGGTTGTCTTACTTCAGAGGTGAAGTGCATGCGTTAAGCACGGTCTCATTTAAGGTAATTTTACACTGCATTCCAAAATTGATGCTCAAAAATAGCTCAAGGGTCTTTCTGGGTTTATGTGCCACCTCAACAACATTTACCTCTCCTGGAAGTAGGCTAACTGAGCGCCTTCAAAGAGCGTCAAAGGTGGTTCAGGTGATGTTTAAACTGGTGAGATGGAATTGACGACACAATAAAGAGCGCAGAACCTTTAGCTTGACAAGTAAAAGAATGATTTTCCGAAGCTGGTTAGAGCTCACTTCCCCAATTCTTCGTCATTCAGCTTTGCAGAGCGCTGTGGTTGCAGTCGAAACTGCTTGTCCGATCGGTGCGACGTGTACTGTCGCGGTACAGCGCTCGAATAGCCTCCATGCAACATTAATCACGAATGTGACACCTCGCTGGTGGCCTTTTCCAGTCCATTAAAGGAGGCCGAAGGCTAAACACTGGTCTTTGAATCTGCACCAAACTGATTGCATTGCTGTCCTAATTAGGAAATATCCTCCACTTTGACAAGAAGACAGTCAAATGCTTGAATTTTTTTGATTTTTCTCCCAAAGGAACCAAAAGATTAAGTCGCCTTACATCTGCAGATGTGCAGTTTTAGAGATTATGGAATCCGATGGATTTTCTTGAACTCGGAGGTTTCTTGCATCGCAAGCTGGAGATTATCCACTCGGCGCTATTCACCACCTCTTCCTTTTGTTGTCTTTTAGTTGCTTTTATGAGGCTTCACTTCCAGGGCCCATCTAAGCGCTCTACCTTTTTCCCTTCACCTCCTGCCCATGCTACCCACGAAATGTTTCGCTCCGCACATTATTCACATCATCCAGGGCAGCAAAAATGTCTAAACAAATGCCATACACAGTCTCGTATCAACAAAGGTCTTGGCTGACAAACCAATGTTAACTTCCGGGATTGCACCGCAGTCATTGACTGCATGGAAAGGAATTTACTGCAGCATGGACTAGGCCAAGTGGATTCGCTGCTAGAGGAGGGGATCGTTGTTGAATTTGCGGACTGGTACAAGGAAACAACAACACAAGTACTTCTGCGTCAAAAACTCCACAGAGGTATCGTTTTTCCTGTTGAAGGTGTCTCAACTAAAATATGCGCTGTCAAGTTGCTTGATTGACACATGTCCTTGGACCTTCCGACGTGTTCGATTGTGAGCTGGTTCATGAGGATGTGTATATTTGTGTGTCAAAATCTAATCGCATGGAACAAAAAGTTATCCTCTGCTGTCAATGAATGCAGTGCAAATCTGTGAGTAGTCGAAATATGCCTCAGTCAAGGCACTTGTTGAAGTTAACTTTTTGAACATGATTGATGCCATTATTCCAGCAATAATGAGATATCCAACACATCTGCCAACTTTCACCATCGTCGGCTACTTACCACAGTGGAAGTGAACTAGGCGATGGATGTCTCGTAAAATGAACAGTCCATAGGTGCTATCGCAAGGAGGTGAAGCAAGAGAGGGAGAGGTTATGAAGAAGTACTGGAAGTGCCAATTGGATCAACTAGATTAGGACAAATGATAGAGATTTTTGTTTTGAAAAGGACGTTACTGTCGGGTGCGTGTTCAAGCATACATATGGAAAAAGTTGAATTTAATTGTTGACAAAGAAGTGTTTATTTTTATGCGATTTAAGCATGTAGCAAAGGCGAAAAATTGCTAGAGGGTCATTCAATGCAAGTGAGCTCGTAAATTGAAAATCGAGTCATTTACAGGTAGTGAAAGGCGATCAAAGAAGAGGCGGGGTAGCACTAAGAGAAAAAGGAAAAAGCTGCCTGCTTCTATCCATAAATTACGGACTGTTAACGCTTTAGTATCCACGAAGTGAACTCCAATAGAGTTTAAAAGTTAGCTAGAGATGAGTTTCATTCAGTTTAAAAAGCGATGTGTGCATTTGCTGCTCCCAATGGAAGGAAAATCGCCGGTGGTCATCACGTTCATTTCCACCCGTCCAACGATGTGATGTTTGGGTTAGATCAACAGTAGCAGAAGTCTCGAAACCCTTATTTTTATTTGTTCTTCACACGCGAAGTTGGCTATTAACTTTAGCAATACTGATTGGTAATGAAAGAATTAAATTTTAATTTTGGGCAGATACTTAACCACCTCACCCTCATCAACTGTGCAAGGTGATAGTTGAGGAGAAGCTCGGAACTTTGTGCTGTAGGCATCACCAACCCTTGATGTGGCTGTCAACATTTGCCTTGTTTTCAATGACTCAGAGCTCTTTCTAAGTTGAGCACATGCTGGACGGCTTCTACTTAAAAGGTACTCAGTAGTCTGGTTTGTGGTTAGGCGCAAGTTTGGCCATTACAGAAGTGAGCTCCTACCTCCATGTGCAAGGAAAAGGACAATAAAATGTGTTCACTTGACACCATTACGCTCTTGCCTTTAGACAACTCTGACTCCGACAAGTAACCTTAGGTCGGCTTGCATCCAACCTGTCATAGCATTAGCCAGATTATTGAACTTTGCTCTAAGCCATTGAAAAACCATGACATTGACACGAAGAATGTTGAACTTTGGTAAGGGGAATGCTATTCCTAGTTTCTAGGAGAGGTAGCGACGGGCAGTTAGCTTAACGATTCCTAGAAAGTATTGTATTTGTAGTGCACAGCTGGTCTGATGCGGACACAACACCGGGTTAATGAACTGAGTTACACAGAACATACACAACAAAAAGCTGTAAAAGTACCCAAAGGAGCGTATGGATTCTGAACACAACAGACTGGGGAGCATCATTTCGTTAGTTGTTTGTCGAGCTCTGCGTTTTGGTAAAATGGGACTTATTAAACTGTTAATTTTGCCTTCGTTGGACGGGATGTCCCCCAAGCAGTGAGCTTCTTCCCTACGTCTACTGTGCGCTGAATACGTAACATTATGTTCTTTAAAACGTACTTTATAGTTGAGAGATGTGAGGACATTTTCATCTTGAACGGGGACGTACTTGATTTCTCTTCAGATTTTAGAGATATCTCTGTCGTAAACACTCCCTGTAATACTTCGTTTGTTTGAACTAACAATTTTGGTCACTTGGGTAACCATATTGTACTAACCGGTTGGCCGGCTTTATCCACAATGAAGATAACTAGGAAAATCCAGATTTCTAATAGCAGTGTTGGAAAAAGGGAATGATCCCCCTACAGAATGCCTATGTTCCTCCCGAGCATCAAACCTTTTGCGTCTTCAGAAAAGCTTAGAAAAGCTACTGTAATGCTTTGTTTGTTTGAACTGCCGGTTCAGGACTTGGGTGGCCATATTGTACTGAGCCGGTTGGTTGGTCTTTGGGCCGTGCTAACAACCCCAAGTCCTCTGTTTCCAGAATATATGTATTCTACCCCCCAGTACTTTGACTTCTTTTACCTTAAGGGGAGCCTCGGGACGCTACATTGGTGGCAGCGGGAAGCGGACCCGACTTTGATGGATTTTATCCTGCTCCATGCCGCTTCTGACAAACGCCGGCGTTGTGAAAGAAGTACATGTGCTACATAGGGGAGAACCTCTGGTATCTCGTAACAGAAGAGTCGAGATCGACGTTTATCTTCGACATCTCCCTCGCCTCGTGTTCAACAGGAAAGCTATTAACAACTGAAGCGACACTAGCCGTGGACTCCAAGCCCAGAGGAGGGCCAAGAGGCGCGCATTTGCTGCACTGAGTGCTACGCGGAATTGATGGCACTACAGGAACACATGCGTTCGAACCTCGACGACTGGGACGGTTAGCTCGTGGGTGCTTCTCGCAGCACTGATTACGTTGTGATGGCTGACACGGAAGGCGGACGAAGGGGAGTGTCGAGGACGACACTCGAAAGAAGAGGGGCTATGTAATACTTTGTTTGTTCGAACTACCGGTATAGGTCACTTGGGTGGCCATCTTGTTCTAGCCGGTTGGTCGGCCTTTGGGCCGTGCCAACAGCCCCCAAGTCCTCTGTTCCCGGAATCTATATATTCTGCCCTAGTACTGCGCCTTCTTTTACCTTAAGGGGAGCCTCAGGGCGCTACACTACTACCAAAATCAATGGGCAAAAAAAATTAGCACAACATTGATGCAAAAACGAATTCTTAAATTTAGATGCAAAAAACGAAAAAGAGGAAAGCTTAGCTCTAGAGCATTTGAACAGGAAAGATAAATAAAGCGTAATAACGAAACATTTGTCAAAAGATTTAAAGGCATCGAAATGTAACAAAAGTGACAGTCGTAAAGCAGTTACCTGCATAAATAAAATTGTAGTTATTCGTCTGACCCAACTTGCTTGCCAAAATATAGCTTGTTAAGCCTTTGATGGTGAGCAATGTTTGTTTATATGCTTGGAAAGAATTTAAATGTCGACCTAATTGCCTTCGCTAGCCTGAACACTTCGCAACGTGGTGGTCTTTGTGTTTCTGAATCAATGGCGTTGGTTCCAAGTATAACCCTTAACAGCGGTCATAAGATTCCACAACTTGCCTTCGGGACTTTTGATGTAATCGAACCTTTTTAAGTCAATTTAATTGTCGATTGTAGTCGCCCACTGATGTTGTGACTAAAGCTGTGGAAGTGGCTATGGACGCTGGATTTCGACACATTGACTGTGCCATGTTCTATCGCAACGAACCGGAAGTCGGTGCTGCAATAGCGACATCCATGAAGAAGCACAACCTGAAGCGTGAAGACATCTTTGTGACCTCGAAGGTACCGTTTGTGAATTATCAGGCCTGAAATTGCTTAAATGTAGCTTTGGTGTGACAAACATGCCCCCGAAGATGTTCGCAAGACATGCGAACGTTCGATTAAAGATTTGGGTGTGCAGTATTTGGATCTTTATCTGATTCACTGGCCTGTATCGTTCCAACACAAGGAGGGTCATCGTTTCAACATTCATGATCTAAACTGCATCGTATATGAACATCATAAAATCGAGGACACATGGAAGGTAGATTCGTGAAAGGAATGCTTATGGCAATTATAGGCCATGGAAGAATTGGTTTCGGCTGGGCTCGTGAAATCGATCGGAGTGTCCAACTTTAACATACGACAAATAGAACGCATTTTGGAATCATGTACGATTCCACCGGCCGTAAATCAGGTCGAAGTTAATATTAACTGGCTTAACACGAAGCTGATTGATTTTTGCCACTCAAAGAACATTCACGTTGAGGACTATGCGCCCTTCGGCTCTCCTGGATTTATGAAGTAAGTCCGTGTTTATTTGCAACCTCAAATCATTCCTTAATTGGAACATAACTTGGACCACCCACCACGCTTCGTTTAGAAGTAAGGAGAAAGCGATTTTGGAAAACGAGACCGTCGTTGAGATAGCGCACAAACACGAGAAGACACCTGGACAGGTTCTTCTGCGCCATGGCCTCCAACGAGGTCTCATTGTTCTTACCAAAAGCGTCCATCCGGAGCGCATCAAGTCGAATTTTGATGTAGGTCTCAGGGAGGGTGGGGGAATGATCTACTAATTCATTTTTTGGCAGCTCCTCATGTTGTGTAATGCTTTTATTAACTTCTCTTTGTGTTTGTCAAGGTGTTCAATTTTGAGCTCACTGATGCGGAAATGGAGAAACTCAACAAGGCTGGTTCGAACAAACGTCTTTTTGTGATCCCAGCGTAAGTTATGCCTATTTCCATTTGTGCGTAATGGGGATGTTTCATGCCTACCAAAACACTGGCCCAACTTAGTTCAAAAACGTTGTTCCAGTATCTCGGCATTGCTTGACATGAGGATGACCTTGCGATGCTTTAAATAGGTGCGTGTTGATCCTTCCTTTGTCTATGTCGTTATCTTTTTCAGTTTTGAAAAGCACCCGGAATATCCGTTCCACGATGAGCACTAATTGTTTTGCCGTCGTCTACTCCTACATTAGCGTTCGTAATTGCGTTAGCACTTGCCAGCCTCTCTTTTTTCTGCCCTTCATTGCTTTGCTAACTATCAACAAATGACCAATAGAATACTGGAACATGTTCTGCTTTGTGTTTCTGCAGATGTCGGTGTGATGTGGATTTGGTGCAGTGGGTTGCACAGGTGTTAGGGGCGGTTAATGGTATGCGCATTGGCATTAAGGAGATATGCCGAAAATGGACTACTAGCAGGAAGTGCCTTGTCATAGTCTTTGTCTAGGTGTGACTAATCGCCCTGCTAAGTCTATGTTGTCAAGTTTGGTGAGACACTTAAAGAAGGGACATGGCGGTGGAGTTTGTTCATGCATTGTCCAATGCAAACAATCCGTCCACACCTGAAGGAGGCAATCTGGGGCAGTTTGTCTCCACTTTAATCTACCTAGTCCTACTCAGAACGCTATCGTTGTGGGCATTTAGTCCGGGCAGCAACAATAACTGGTGGGATGGACGAACCCCTTCGAAGGGTAGCTAGTCCTACGGCGCTACCCCTGTAGTTCCCCATGGCATCGATGTGAAGGATTGAGAACCATCTTCTCAGTCCAGGCAAATTTGTGGTTTTGAGGAGTCTTAGGTGCATCACCAGTGCTAGCTATGTGCGCCAATCTCTGTTTTAAGTAGAAAGTGCCAATCGGAGAATGAACTTTAATGAAGTCGAGTGCTTGCGGGATTGGACTGAAATGGTTGCGAGGGCTAGTTGCACCTTCAACAGAATTGTATAAAGCGCAGCTAAATGGACATCGGCCTGCTGCAGCTGGTGATAAAATCCTGCTTCCAGGCGGCGATTTGATACTACACCAGCTGAATGGTGCTGCATAAAATAGTTTTCGAAGGAGATTAGACTCAAATTCAAATTGAAAACCGGGTAACTTGCTAGTGGTGGGGTAATAGAGGGGGGAAAGGAAAGAGGAGGAATGCGACACTAGGGAACGTTGCGGCATGCAAAGGAGAGGAGAGCTTCCTGCTTTCCAGACAGGGCTGAGTTACTAGTGTTACATTGCAATTTAATGCATACATCAGTAGCCATCCCTCTAGGAGGCATCCTGTATCCATCCTCTAGCAACCTGTACCATTCCGTATGCACCCTACATCCATCCATCCATCCATCCATCCATCCATCCATCCATCCATCCATCCATCCATCCATCCATCCATCCATCCATCCATCCATCCATCCATCCATCCATCCATCCATCCATCCATCCATCCATCCATCCATCCATCCATCCATCCATCCATCCATCCATCCATCCATCCATCCATCCATCCATCCATCCATCCATCCATCCATCCATCCATCCATCCATCCATCCATCCATCCATCCATCCATCCATCCATCCATCCATCCATCCATCCATCCATCCATCCATCCATCCATCCATCCATCCATCCATCCATCCATCCATCCATCCATCCATCCATCCATCCATCCATCCATCCATCCATCCATCCATCCATCCATCCATCCATCCATCCATCCATCCATCCATCCATCCATCCATCCATCCATCCATCCATCCATCCATCCATCCATCCATCCATCCATCCATCCATCCATCCATCCATCCATCCATCCATCCATCCATCCATCCATCCATCCATCCATCCATCCATCCATCCATCCATCCATCCATCCATCCATCCATCCATCCATCCATCCATCCATCCATCCATCCATCCATCCATCCATCCATCCATCCATCCATCCATCCATCCATCCATCCATCCATCCATCCATCCATCCATCCATCCATCCATCCATCCATCCATCCATCCATCCATCCATCCATCCATCCATCCATCCATCCATCCATCCATCCATCCATCCATCCATCCATCCATCCATCCATCCATCCATCCATCCATCCATCCATCCATCCATCCATCCATCCATCCATCCATCCATCCATCCATCCATCCATCCATCCATCCATCCATCCATCCATCCATCCATCCATCCATCCATCCATCCATCCATCCATCCATCCATCCATCCATCCATCCATCCATCCATCCATCCATCCATCCATCCATCCATCCATCCATCCATCCATCCATCCATCCATCCATCCATCCATCCATTGTCCTTTCTCCATTCATCCATGGATCCATGCCTTTATCCATCCCTACATGCATTTTTCTGTCCCTTTATTTTTTTTCGCACTTTATGAGACGTATTCTACTTGTCATTTCGTCTCCGCTAGGTAAAATTTATTCTGCTTGTGAGTTTGCATGCTTGTGGTGCAATTTGAACTAATTCGCCTTTGAAATTTCACTCATGTTTTCAAGTCGAATTGAGATCCCTCGATCTTGTCTGTCAAACAATCACTCACATTGGAGTTCTCCACCCGCAGGACAAGGCAATATAAGATAAGGTCTCTTGCCTAATCAATGCAAGTTAAGTGGCAGCACAAAGGAAAGGTACCTGTGACTACATTTGTTTGTTCGCTGCCATAGGAAGCATATTTTGCACAGGTATTTAGCTTGATAGCCTTGAAAAGTAGTACGCAACAAGTGAAAGTGCGTCCAACCTACTGGGTTTCGTAATGGGTCTCGCACATTGGCCAGCAGGGAAGATGTTGGTAGGTGGTTGGGTGAACCAAAGTAAGGTGGGACAAAGTGCCTTAGACTAGGCCGTTCTAGGTGCATTACGTACATTGTACACGGTCTTGTCGAAGTTGCCATCATCATCCATGTCCATCAAGTCTCTTCTTAAATTGTCTTACCAAACCTCATACCTTTCCAAATTTATTTCTACGTTCATGCCCGAATTCAACATAATTCTTCTTTCCCTCAAGACGTGGGCTCATTTTAGTTTTCCAAAGGACCTCGCAGGTGGGTCAGTTGCAATTTCAACTGGCGAGTGAATGGTCGACGCAATGAAAAGGGGAGACAAAATCCTCCTACAGCTGCTCAGGCCTTGATTCTTTGCTCTTTCTTCTTCAGCTTTACCAAAATAGCGACCTAGCACACCATCAATGTCAAATGCTGTGATTGTAGTCAGTCCTGCGTATCTGATCGGTACATTGTGTGCCTCTGTGTGATTGGCTACGTTTGTAGGCTTTTTGTTCCGTAGGTGAACACGACCAAGGAAGCGAGGTTAACTAATACTGGCTTTGATGATTGTGCCTTCATGCTATATTCATGCCTAAATGGTTCAAGAGAAGCCAAAAGTTTGAATAGCTTCCTCTCTGTGAAGGCATAACTGCAGAGGTTATGGAAACTGGTATGATCTGTTAAACTCTAACGGTGTTATTTGTATCGGCGGTGTCCTAAGATGACACACATTTGCAGCCGAAGTTTGAGGTTACATGGAGGAATAACCAACTCTCTTTCTCTCCCTCCTTCTTAAAAACTTGTAGGCTCAACACCTTTCAGCCTTTTGTCAAATTCGCTATGTCTTCCTCTCTTTGCTTTGGTCTGGTAAAGCCTCCGCTTTTCTCCCATAGTGATCTGCACATTCGCCGTTCGCTTCTTTTTTTCCGCTTTTTTGCACCTGTCAATGCAGCGAATGTGTCTAAACATTTACCATCTACAGAATTGTATAAACAAGTATCACGAATGACACAAATTTTGTCAAATCACAGGTTTGCACCAGATCCATCAACTGCACGGGAGAATTTATTGCAACGCAGAGTCGCGTGTTGATGTAACTTGTCAATAAAAGGAGTATTTGATCTTTAACCCCAAAAATCGGGTTCCACCTTTCTTCCTCTCCTTTCCTTCCCCCTCCACTGTGATGCATGGAGGACCAATGGTCCAAAGTGCGGTAGCTAAATTGCTGATTAGTTGATAGAAATTTTTAAATTTAATAAAGATAGACTGAAATTTTGCATGCAGGATTCGATGTAATCCATTTTAAAGAGAAAAGAAGCTGCTATCACAAAATATTATTCCCATGAGTGCTGGGAATGTTTGTTACATCCGTTGACATGAAGGAGAGCAAATGGGCTGTAAAACCATTTAAAATACAAAACAAGTGATTAAACAATGGTTGTAAGGTGAAAAAAACAAGGGAGCGGAAGCACAAGTGCCTCGTCAAATAACCAAATGTATTGTGCAGCCCATGGCGAATGTGTGTTAGCATATCGACTTGTCTAGAATGGGTAGGAATGATTAATTTGTTTGTGCTGCCAAGTTAATCCACCACATAAAGCTGTGCTTGATTTGTTTATGCGTGTGTATGCGTTTGTATCACAATGAGGACGCACTTGTTGACATGAGAGAGATGAACCAATTGGAAGTGGGGTCATGCTACTGATTGAAAATCAGTAGGGCAAGCAGTCTAGCAAGCAACCAATCGCTAATAAAGCAGCCAGTCAAGAAAATAAAACCCGCTCTGCTAAATAAATACCCATCACAATGTTATATAAGCCCTCATACAACCACAAAGCTTGTTTGTGCAATGTTTTGCGCTTTTATTTGATTAGGAATGAGCGAAAGAGGGTGGGCGGAATCTCAAGTGTGAGGGAGAGGCGAAGATGGGGACAAAACTGCCTCCGTATTTCCGTGGTAACGATTGCTTTAGTGGCATCCCTCTACTTCTAATGCAATGGCTATCTTAAGTCTTGTTAAATGCGATTCAATTTTCACCTAGACAATGTGAATTGTAATGTGAAGGCCTCACCGAAGCGAAAGTATTTAAAGAGGCAGTTAGCTGGTTATGTACCCCACAAAACTCTCAAAACCTCCTATTTGCCTTTTTACAACAAGCGTTAAGTTCTTAATAAGATTATTCCTTTCCTTTTATGACGTTTAGCGAAATTCGATCGGGAGGGACATGAATTTTTCGAAGCGAACCAACTGATAGCCTAGTCCGTCCCCGTAAAGCTGTGGCATTCGTCATGTGTTATTCATTATGTTGGTTATTCAGATTCTATGCAACCCAAGGTGATGGATACCGACCACAGAGTTGAATCGGATTGGTGCCCCTCCACGCCTCGTATCAAAATGCATTTCCAGAGACAATAAGTGAGACAGTTTCAAAAGCCATGCTGATCTCATTACGAAAGTGGCATTATCTGACCATTCAGTTGCCTTCTATGCCCAATTTAAATGTCGAAATATTTAAGCACCGATTTCTACAACTGGTCCTTTAGTTAGGTGAGGAGTTAGTCACCACAGAATTGTGCCAATCAAGGGTAGTTAGCACATCAAAGCATTATTTTTCTTCTGCTTTTGTGTTTGCATCCGTTGCATTACCCATAAACAAGACATGCAAATTCTCTGTCTCCTTAGTTTTACCCACTGGTGCATAGGAGGATGGCGTAAGATGTGCACATCTCCCTTGCATTCATTTGCTTGACCTGAGAAAGGGACAGTGCAGGAATTGAAGCCTTCAAGTGTGAAATGGGACTGCCTTGAAGCTGATCTCTCCAGGGGCATTGATATGGACAAGCAATGAACTCCTGTTTGGTAGTAGTAGACACTTGTTCGTCTCCTGACACGCTCTGCCACTTGAGCCAACCTTTGGCTGTTCTCCATCAACACAGACAACTTAAGTAATTTCAGGTGAGCAGATAACTGTTGACACTACCGTCACACTACTGACAGTCAAAGGAAAGGCCGTCTCCAAAAGCAACACGAGAACACAGTGGGTGGAGTTAAAAATGTGTGGTTGCCTAAGGATCACATCCACAAATACGACTTCAAACACCTCCTTGACGACGCATCGGCAAAGATATCTGCACTGGAATGGCCAAATGAGTTGTGTAATTTGGTTGCAATTGTTGCACGTCTATGGATTCACCAGAGGAATTGCCAATACATTCATCAGGAGTGGTTGGTGAAGGCTTGCATTTGGTCCTCAAGATAGCTCTCAATTCGGCTTCAGTAGATGACAAGGGATGGCATAGAAGGCAGCAATGAGTTTTTGCAGTTTCACTGCCTCGGCTGGCCACATCTACGAAAATCAGGACCATAAAATTGCTGCTAAGGATTGGCCTGTGCATTCCAAAAGAACCCCAGCAACGTGTTCAACTGAGGTGTTCTGCTAAGGTCCACCAACACTTTCAAGATACAGCTCACGAAAGAGATGCAGCTTCATTCATGCGGGGCCTTTCATTCGAACGAAGATGGTAAGAACTATATGCTTCTTCAAGTGGTTTCCGCATACCTTTGAATGGATACGAGAATTCCTGCATTGCTTAAAGGTAACGTCTTCTTCCATAATTGATGAGCAAAGCGGGAAGACAAAAGCAAGGGATAGGTAGAAAGTGTACCTTTTCTTTTTGCTGAAATGAGCTAAAAATTTTTTAGAGCAATCACGTGTGGGAGTGGAGATTGGAAGAGACATGTAAACAGGTTGAAGAAGTAATCATCTTTAAGTCTGCCAGCCATCGCCCTCTCTCTGGGCTTCAAGCAAATCACCCGTAGGTCCTTTTCCAACTTTAATGAGCACATTCAGCTTGACAAATCCCACGCCGAAGGTTAATATCCCCACATCAGAGATGACAGACTTCATAAATTTGGATAGGGATGAATCCACAAAGAGAAAGTTTGAGCTTTCCGAAGTCGGATGGGTAGAAACTTGTAGACCGACTACAATAGCACCATTACATTTGGGGCAACGATTAGTTCGTACAACGCGATGGTGATGGAAAAAGGGAAAACTGAGGATGGAGAAAGGGAGATGAAAGGGTGCTGTTTGCCTACCCGTTAGTCCCTGCTGCAATGAATTCCCCTCTCCGATCAGTGCATAGAGTACCAACCTGTGAGATAACAAAATGCATGCCAACGAAGATATTTGCTTACATGATACTGATAACAGTAAATATTTAGACATAGTTACCGCCTTGGCAGATGTAAAAGAGCCTTATCAAAACAATAAATGGTGGGAACGCATCACACCGTGTCATCTCAGTAATTGCGAGTCAATGTGGAAGTGAACTAAATAACGGAGCGCAAAACGACACTTCAAAGGTTTTGTGAGAAAGAGGTGGAGAGGTAGAGTTGAAAGGGAGGTCTAGAGGTGCAGCCTCTTGAACCAACGGGATCTCAGTTCCTTGGTTAGGTGGTCTTCAACGAAGAGACGCACCGAAGCAATGCATGTCTGCGAGACAATTTAAACGCAATTACTCACTAGAAAGTTGTTTACATCCTGCCAGTCCACTAATCAACCTATAGCTCAATCCACTGAAAAGGAAGCTCCTCATTTGCTCCTCACTTGAAGAACTCGAACCTGGTTCCATCAAAATTGAGCTAGCACAATGAATGAAAAAAAAGAACACTTATGTTCACATTAGGCTGCAACTCTGCCTCCAGAGAAAAGCATTTCAGATGTGAATAGAAGGGAAATAATTTCTATCTCACTGTGAATGGCTCACAGGAACCAATTTCAGGATTGCCTAAGTGACCCAGACTGCTCCAAATGAGCCAGCTTAGGAGGCATCAACCAAAGTATAACCAACTCAGCACCATCCGCTTACTTGGAAGATCTCACTATAACAGAGTACGGAGAAAAGACAAATGGCTTAGTCTAATGTAGAAGACAATGTAGTAGAAGACACAATTTCCTTCTAGCACTGTCTGCCAAAACTTCTTAATTTTCGCAACAGCGATTATGATTCACATGCTCTATGTGTACAATCCAATAACTGGCACCAATATCAGCCTTTTCGGCTGCCCCTCATTCACCCAAGGCACTGCTCAACGAATTGGTACCCAAAGAGGCACAAAATGAAAAACAAAAGAGCATTCTATTTACCATGCAAAGATCATCTGTGAGGTGATGTAAGTAGGAAAGAAGAGGCAGGCAAGCAGTAATGCGGCCTCGAATGGCGGCTTGAAAGTGGGCGGTAGAGGAATAATTAGTACTCATCGTTAAACGGATATTCCGGGTGTTTGACGACGCTAAAAGGGAAAATGAGATAAATACAAAAGGATGAAGCAGGCAGCAGTCTAATGCACAACAGAGTAGCTCACGAAAAACAGCAATAACAAACTAACAGAAAAGCTTTGTGACAGGTCATGCAACAGTGCCGTAGCAAGGAGAAAGCCGAGCTGTCGCAGAAACTGGAATGGAGGTTACTTACACTGGAGCCCAGAAAATACGTTTGTTAATACCGGTATTATTGAGGTTCTCCACTTCCTCATCAGTCAGTTCAAAATCGAACACCTCAAAATCAACCCGAACATGACAGACGATAAGAATTTAGCATCCGAACATTTAACGATACATTCCCCATTTGAGACTTACATCAAAATTCGACTTGATGCGTTCTGGAGTGACACTTTTCACGAGGACAACGATGCCTCGTTGTAGTCCATGGCGCAGCAGTACCTGTGCAGGTGTCTTATTGTGCTTGTGCGCAATTTCTACAACACACTTCTCCTCCAGCACCGGCCTTACTTGGCCTCTAAAAGGAGTGCAGATAAAGATAGCAAACGCGGACATACTTCATGAATCCAGAAGAACCGAGGAGGGCATAACCCTCAACCAAAATGCTCTTTGAGTGGCAAAACTCGATCAATTTCGTATTGAGCAAGTGGATATTGACTTCCACCTGATTCACTGCAGGTGGAATTGTGCATGATGCTAAAATACGTTCTATTTGCCTTTTGTTGAAGTTTGATACTCCAATCGACCTGACAAGTCCAGCATGTACCAACTCTTCCATAGCCTAGAAAGTTGAATAAATTTTCTTTCCACGAGTCTACCCCCCATGTATCCTCAAGTTTGTGATATTCAAACACCACTGAATCTGGATCGATGGTAGCGATTGAAACACTATCCTTCATTTTAAAAGATGCGGGGAAGTGTATTAAATACAGATCCAAATAGTCGATACCAAGGTTCTTAATCGACATTTCGCATGCCTTGCGGACATCTTCAGGTGCGTGTTTGTCACACCAAAGCTGCACGCACAATAGACAATTTTAAGAAATAAGAGCATACCTTTGAAGTAATGAAGATATCTTCACGTTTTAGGTTGAGCTTCTTCATGGCAGTTGCCATTCCTTCACCGACTTCCTTTTCGTTGCCATAGATCATGGCGCAGTCGATGTGGCGAAATCCAACGTCGAGAGCCATTTCAACAACTTTATTTGCGACATTATTGGGAGCCTATAACGGGCATACAATGGACAAGCGCAGATGTTGTTACATGAAAGGTCCCAAATCCAAGCTGTGGAATCTTATGACCGTTGTTTAGATGTAGGCTTTGGTTTGAGAACATCTACTCTGACACGAACCGAAGGATAAAAGAGGACAACATTGAAAAAGTTCCAGACCACAGTTTATGCATCACTGAGTCATGTAAACAAAATTAACAAATTAGCTCTTTCATTCAACAGTGATTAAATGATTAGCACAATACGTACGGCACGCCTGTTATATAATTTGTCGCGAATATACTAACCTCAGGACACTTTAGTTGACATTACATGACAATGTTGTTCAAAAGAAGTTCAACCGGAAATAAAAGGCTTAGTTTGCATTTTTTTGCCCTAAGTGTTCAGTTCTTGTTGACTTTACATACATTTTCTATTATTTCGTGAAAGCTCACCTTAGGCAATGCGAATTTGCCGACGTAAAAATGTGCTACCTCTTAGGTTCATTTGAATTCTTACTTGGCATTTTGTGCCTTTTATATGCCTGTGCTGCGTATTCTGCTTGCACTGTATGTAGCGTCCCGAGGCTCCCTTTAAGCTAAAAGAAGGCGCAGTACTGGGGGTAGAATACATATATTCTGGAAACAGAGGGCTTGGGGGCTGTTGGCACGGCCCGGAGGCCGATTAACCGGCAAGAACAAGATTGCCACCCAAGTGACCTAAACCGGTAGTTCGAACAAGCAAAGTGTAATAATGTTTGTGTTTATATACGCTTTGTAGGTGGGAGGCGGGAACACAATCTGCACGTGGCCGAGACTGAGTCAACGTGTTCTTCCTTAGCTCCGGACAACGAGGCCCAGTAGTCTAGCCTTACCCACTCAGTGTTTCTACCTAAATAAAGCATGCCAAGAAAAGCCAGGTCTTCTTCTAATAAGGTAGTAAGGGAAGAGGAGGAGGAAAAGAAGAACCCCTTCACACTGGTGGCAGCGTCGGCAAACCTTCCCCCCTTCAAAAGCGATATCGACTTTGAAGATTGGATTCAAACTGCCAGATTCTACACCCACTGGTACCCCCAGCATCAGAGGGTACAACTTCTTCTCCAGGCTCTTCCACAAGAGCTTCTCCTCTCAGCAATAAGAGCAGGAGTTACCCCCGACTCCGACTTCGACCAGTGCTGTGAGGTCCTCTCGCAGCTGGCCATTGATAAGTGTGAACGCTCTCTGGCCAAAGAATTTTTCCGCCGAGACCAAAAAGTGGGCGAAACTGATGAAGACTACGCTCGGAGCCTACAACTCCTGGCAGAAAGAGCCTTCAAAGGCTGCCCTCCAGCCAAAGTCACCAGCTGGATGGCTGTCCAGTTCTGCGACGGAGTCAAACCGCCAAGCCTCTCCGTGAAACTCAGCGCAATTGAGACCAACGATCTCAGTCGGCTGGTCAAGGCCGCATCTAAGTTCCGTCAGGAACTTCCGGTGAAGTCTACCCCCCAGACGTCCCATCAACGGCCAATTCAGCCACGTGCCCGCTGGATCCCTCCACGCCAGACCCCAAGAGCAGGTGAGACCTACTTCTCGCTATCTTGCCAACCCCCAAACGCCCCTCGCCCTTTTCTACAAGCTCTCGGCCAGTTAGAAGGATACCCCTGTTGTTTCCTCCTGGACTCGGGAGCAGTGAAGTCCCTGGTGAACCCCGCTACGTTTAAAGATCTCTTCCGCAAGATCAGTCCTCGATCGTCCTCCATAAAACTGCTCTCAGCTGAAGGGAGGAAGATGAAAGCGATCGGAGAGACGTCGCTAAATATCACCATAGGGAAGGAGTCCTGGACAGTACAATTTATCATGTGTCCAGAACTAGTATGTGACGCGATACTGGGCGTCGACTTCCTCCGCAATGCTGGAGCAATCCTGAACTTCGCAGAAGGTACCTTTACGACCCAGCAGCACAAAGCAGTCAAGTCGGCCGAGCCTTCCCTGGGAAAGGACGCTGACGAAATCTGCAGTGCTCTGTTCGAAACCGTGGGTATTCCTGTTAACAACCTGGATGAGCTCTGCTCACGGTTAACACACATCACCGACAGCGAAAGGAAGGAACTGCACTCATTGCTGTGCAAATACTCCAGAATGTTCTCTTGGCAAGGAACCAAACTCGGTCGAACGAGCATCATCAAACATGCCATCGACACAGGTGAAGCTAAACCAATATGGCAGCCCCCGAGACGCATCCCTCCGCCCCTTTTGGAAGAGGTAAACCGTCTACTGAACGAGATGAAGGGGTTCTTCTTTTCCTCCTCCTCTTCCCTTACTACCTTATTAGAAGAAGACCTGGCTTTTCTTGGCATGCTTTATTTAGGTAGAAACACTGAGTGGGTAAGGCTAGACTACTGGGCCTCGTTGTCCGGAGCTAAGGAAGAACACGTTGACTCAGTCTCGGCCACGTGCAGATTGTGTTCCCGCCTCCCACCTACAAAGCGTATATAAACACAAACATTATTACGCAAAGTATTACACTTTAAACTTCCAGTTGTAAAAATAGTTTCCACCTGCCTAACTGCTCGTTAGTACCGTTTCCGCCATGATGTGCGTTTCATTTTTCTAAATACCGGCCCCATCTGCTGCAGAATCGTAAGCTGTCAATCGTTGCTTCTCTGTCCAAAAACGGTCATTGGAATATTCCACTTCCCATGCTACCTGTTTTCTTTATCGCATAGGCAAAATCACCACTTATGTATTCGTTTCAAGCATGCATGTGTTCCATTCACCTAAAAACTGGAGGGTTTTCTCCTTAAGTCAAGTGTGCCATGCAATGGGTGTTTACAGAGAGATCATGGCGCTTATAGAGATGCAGCATAAACCAGCATAGCACGCGCACGAAGCAGGTTAAATAATAACGAGGAGGGCAATAAATGGAGAAGGCCTTTTTCTTATAGGTGCCCACAGTCAGGGCATTCCATGAAGTGATGCTGAGAAGGAAATGATCATTCAAGACGCTTAGACGCACACAGTTAACATTTTTTATCAGTTATGACCATGATGGCGTAGCAAGCAGTGTGTGTGTAATGCTTGGGTGACCATATTGTACTAGTCGGTCGGTCGGCCAGCCCCCGGGCCGTGCCAACAGCCCTCTAATCCCTCCGCTTCCAAAATATATATTCTACCCTAATACTATGCCTTCTTTTACCTTAAGGGAAGTCTCGGGACGCTACAGTGCGATTTGTGAATCCGGATACGCGCTTTTGCCATGGTGTTCTCTCATTTACCCAACAAACAACAAACTTGATTGTAATGAATAAAATTAAAGGGAGTGTCAACACTCCTTTGGGAGACGGTTTGAGGTTGTTTGTAATTTGAGGATTGCCAAAGATGGGAAAGTCCTACAACCAAGTGAACATGAGCCATTGTTCTTGCACCTGATGCTGGATATTTTGGGAGGTCCGTACAATTTCAACCATGATTAATAACTCTGTTACCAGCATTTTGTTTGCACAGAGCACCTCACTTAACTGTAATGGGGCGCTCGAGTAATGTAGGTGTCAATGTGGGGTTCATGTGTCTGTAAAAAACGGTACAGTTCACAACACCTTCAGGATTTTCTAGATGGCGACCACAATTTTCCAATTACCACCAATACCAACAACATCAGGCATTATTCTTGAGCTTCTAGATGATAAACGTTAAGGGAGCAAGATTGAATCCGAACAATTGTGCAATTGCTCTTAAAAGAAAGAGTTTGAAGATGGCGACTTCACTGTTGGAATGAGCTATACGTTTCCACAGCAATCAAAAGGCAGGGAAGCCAGTAAGGACGACCTTTTCATCATGGGAAATGGGGAAACCAAGATCGTGGTGTAATAAGTATCATTTTGCAAATCACTTTAGGCGATTATGATGTGATGTGATGCGGTGTTGGTAGGTGCGATGTCTGTTCCCTCCAATGTAGTGATATTAAGCCTTCTCCTTAACCATGTTCCACGATTTCGCCTTGCTTTTAGTGCCCTTTCTAGACTTGTACTTGGTGGGACCCTTTACGGTGGATATGTCATTCAAAGTTACTGCACCATCACGGACGGTCGTTGCATGGATGGCTAACAATTGGTTTTCTTCAAACAAGGCATGATCATTTTTTAAGGAAAGAGGAAGAAAGGTGTCTCCAATTGTCCATCTCCTATTTACTGATTCCCATTCAATGCCAATGGGAGGATTTGTTTAACCATTCATTCTCTGTGTCCAAGAAGGTGACAATTTCTCTGTGAGCAAATGCATCCGCCTTACAACAATTACACCTTGGGTGAGCGAGGTCTTTGGACCTCAAGGGGCTTCAGTGCTAGTTTCCACATGGTCGGCCTCTTGATGGAGAGGTCACAATCTGTAAAATGGATCTGGGAGTGGATTTAAGAATCAGCTCTCACCTCATAACCGTGCCAACATCGGTGCTCTACTTGCATTTTACACTGACTTCTAGTCCACCAACCCATCAATATGCTACTCATGCAAATACTACTGATGCTACCGTGCGACGTCTGATCCACGACACTGCACACCTGCACTACCACATCCATTCACTTCCTCCCACCACACTCCACAAACACACTGCTTCATCTCCCCACTCCTGTCCAACAAGCAGCCAACAATCGCCTCCATTGTTTACACCTATGCCACCGCTTGATGCTCTGCTCTCACCGTTAGCTTGCCCACAATCACCTACTACCCACCGTGTCTAGCCCTTGTAAACATCACTAACAGTTTACGTCGGGTTGCACAACCAGTGTTCCACTTGTTTTTGCTGAGATTGGTGCTCGCGTGAGGCGAAGACGTGATCGACGTCGTCTCCACTGCCTTCTTTGTCTCTTGTCAATGCACACTGCCCACGTCTCCGTCAATGATGTCAGGTGGGGTGGTTGGTGTTTTGACACAACCAGAATCGGTGTGGAGTGGAGCATTTGTCTTAGTTGCTTGTTCGCATCCCCGTGCTCGCTCTCTTGCCTTGAAACACCTCCTCGGCTTCTTCTCTCAATCATAGCGAAGTCGCCACCTTTTTATTTAAACAGAACAGTCGTTGGTGAGCGTCCAAGTGGTTGCCAGATCGGTCTGACCCCTCCGGTAACTATTGTAATGGGAATATTTTCATGTACTTAACCAGTGGCTCCCAAAATTCCTTTCACTAGATGTCGGTGACATGGGTCGGCTGCACGGAGAGGTCGATCAGGTTGTTTACAGTTGCTGTTGCGGCCTTGAATCCGACATTGAAAATGCCCCTAACACTTTGTTTCGGTGGCGAAAATATTGTCGCGATTCATTGACCTGGTGGGTGGAGAAGGTGTCTTTTGTAACATTTAGGACAGTGCAATTGTTGATGGAAGATGGGTTCCATGAACCGTATTATCAGTGTCTCACATATTTGCCGACCGTGATGCATGCTTTGACTTTACAACATGATACTTCTCCATCCAAGTAATGAGCCGATACCGTCTTAACCTTATTAGCTGAGTCGGCATTTACAGCATTCCGAAGGTTCCACATGCGTCAGCTGTCCGATTTCTGTCGAACATTCAACCGAATAAGCTAAAGAAGGAGAGGTCAAAGCAGGTGTCTCGGTCACTGGCGTGGCGAGTGGGCAAAAGAGATTCAGGAAGCCAGATTTGTTTGGCGAAGTGTTCCGCGTGTGGGTGATTTCCATGATAGTAGAATAACCTTGGTCTTTGAGCGACTATCAGTCCTTATTTAATAATCTCTGCTTAAAGAAAAAGGTGTGTCTTTAATTAGCGCTGGTCAAAATTAAAGGCTCCCCACACTAGGAGTGAGTTTGAACAAAAGCATAAAAAGCATTCATTTTTAGACTCAAAATCGGTTCTAATAGAAGCAAGCTTCCCACCTTTACCAACAAATGGTCCGTAATATATTTGAATCTGTAGCTTTTTATTCCTCAACTTATCCTTAAGCCACCAAGCTACCTTCGGTCCTCCAAAACTCGACTTTTTGTAAGAGCCATCCCTAGGTCTACTGTTTGCTGTTTGATGGTCATCTGTTTATCAATGTTTTAAACGCTGCGGTTGTGTGACTACGACCGTGAGTGTTACAACTTCAAACTTTTTTTGACGCCTGTCAACTCGGTCGCTTAACTTCCCATTGCCGTTCAGTGTAATGGCTCGTTAAGATGAGACCTTTGACGGAGTTACGATGAAAACTGACGAATCGATTGGGCACTGTAAGCATTAATGTCGGTCTTTGCTTGCTAATACAAGCACTTATAGTCCTTCTCATTGCTTTCTTGGCTTGTCAATAAATTCTTGGTAAACATGTGTGCCATTACGCACATAGAATCTTTGGTTAAGAGTTCCGATTATGAGTACCTCCGATTCCCATAGACAACACGAGTTTTAGCTATCGTTCCGAAAATAATAAACTTGTAAAAAATATGTGCTACACCTGTAGATAAAACATTCCTGTTAATGTCCGTTTCTTCTTTTCAAATTCGAATTGTAAGACTTCAATAATGCCAAAAAGGCTTCCCTTGAAAGTACAATTGATGTTAATGAAATTTTACTTGAAAATGTTGAATACTGGGAACGATATGGTCCGTTTTTAGATTAGCCTAGTCATATTGTCGCTATAAGTAGTTGAAAGGATTCGTTGTGCTTAATGTAGCCTTTCCGTCTTTTGGAAGCATCGACAAAGGCAAAGTGCAAAAAGAATCGCATTAATATTAGGTAGCCACGTAGAACTGCAATCACTATGCACGATTGAAAAATAAGGGCAATGAAGAACAGGGGCTAAATAACTGCACGTTATGCTTGTTCGTAATTGGTACCCGTCATTCTCAGTGGGGATTTTAACTGTAACAGATTTTGAGTAATATCAAATTCTTTGTTATCAGCAAATTAGTTAAAACTGACAACAACTAACCCAATTTACCCTTTGATGGAAAAACATAAACCAAATGCTATTGGGGATGTCTAAAAATCATTGCGCTTGTTTATATGATTGAATGATATAAAAACGATGGCCTAAATGTTTACATCAACATGAATATCGGATAGCTTGTAGGTTGTTACACTGCCGTGCAAATAGGCATGAATCAAAGTCTACTCCTCAACAGTGGTTATAGGATTCCCCAACTTGGCTTTGGAACTTTTGATGTAGTCAAATTTACGTTGCTTAATTGCATGTCGATTATAGGCTGCCAAAGAAATCGTATATGAAGCAGTTGAAGTAGCTATCAGCGCTGGCTTTCGTCACATTGACTGCGCCATGTTTTATGATAATGAAAAGGAAGTCGGCGCTGCTATTGCTTCATCAATGAAGAAGCACAACCTTAAGCGCGAAGACATCTTTCTGACTTCAAAGGTACTCAGAGAATTATAATATTTGCCTCTCTAAATACAGCTTTGGTGTGATAAACACGCACCCGAAGACGTTCGCAAAGCATGCAAACAATCAGTTAAAAATTTTGGCCTGCAGTATTTGGATCTTTACTTGATACACTTTCCTGTATCCTTCAAACTTAAGGAGGGTGAAGCATTCGACGTCAATGGTCAAAACGCAGTAACTTTTGAGTATCATAAACTTGAGGACACGTGGAAGGTGGATACATGAAGTGATTACAAACCCCTTTTATAGGCCATGGAGGAAATGGTAGCGGCTGGGCTTGTTAAGTCGATTGGGGTTTCTAACTTCAACAAAAGACAAATAGAATGCATCTTGGCATCATGCATGATTCCTCCGGCAGTGAATCAGGTTGAGGTTAATATTCACTGCCTTAATACAAAGCTAATCGAATTTTGTCATTCGAAAAACATTTTGATTGAAGGCTATTCACCTATTGGTTCTCCTGGCTTTATACAGTAAGTCTGAGCTCATTTCCATCATCAATTCGATCAACGATTGGGATTCTTAACGACATGTCATTTGTTTTTTCTCCAGAGGTAAAGATAAACCGCTTCTACAGGAGGAGAACGTTGTTGAAATTGCAAACAATCATAAGAAGACACCAGCTCAAGTGCTTCTTCGCCATGGTCTTCAAAGAGGTATCGTTGTCCTTATCAAAAGTGTCACTCCAGAGCGTATAAAGTCAAATTTTGATGTGAGTCTAAGACGCATAATGCAATGCTTCTATGGCATACCATGTCCTTATAACATTTGCTTGTGTTTATTGAGGTGTTTGATTTTGAGTTGACTGATTCGGAAATGGAGAAGCTGAACAAGACTGGATCAAATAAGCGCTATTTCTTGTTTTCAGCGTAAGTTATTCCCTTTCTGGTTTGTGCGAAGTGGTGTGCTCCCTTTGGCTGCCAAAACACTGTTCTGATACATTTGGGCACATTGTTTTAAGGACGCATGGGTAATTAAGTTGGCCTCTTGAATATTTACACACTTTACCTTTCTCTCTTTTGCTGCTTTAGACTCAAGAATCACCCAGAATATCCATTCCACGATGAGTACTGATTGCTCTCCTGCTCTCTTCCTCCACACTGGTACCTTTGACTGCGTGAGCGTTCTTGAGTTCTTCTTCTTCATTCTTGCTCTCTTGCTGAGTATCACCATATGACCAATAAAGATCTTGAATTTGCCTCACTTTATATTTTTTTGGATGTCTGTTAAATGTCAATGCTCGAGGAAGTGATTTGGGTACATATGAGACTATGAGATGAACTGATGTAAAGCTAGTTGAAAGATTGTGCACATACTACAAATTGAGCCTTATTTTATGCGAATTACAGATGGGGAGTTAAGGAATACCGAGAAGTGTGATGTACCATTAGGATTGCATTGCCATTGAGTTTGATTTTGACAGAGTGTCTCTTTTCCACCGAGCAGTGTCTGTTATCTGCAAAGTGCGAGAGACCTTCACCAACTCTACGCTTGCCTTAGCTCAAGTAAAATGCTGCAAGGTATTTGCATCTTTCGATACAGTAGGCAATTTTCCTCTACTCATCCTTTGATGACTAGCAATCGCCTTCTTATTGCAGGACCATTTATGGGATCATTTAGGGAGTGAATTAGCCCCAATTTGCGAGTACGTTAGAAGTTAAGTTAGGTCTGTCAGAGTGCTATCGCCTCGAGCTCCTTGAACCGACGAGGGCTGATGGAGAGCCATTGACCACAATCTTAATTACCAACTGTACAAAATCTGGCTATTAAGACCGAACGTGCTCTCCTGTGCAAACCAAGAGCAGCTAGTCTGATTGGGGAAGGTGGATGGATCGTGGTCGGAACGATAGTATCCGGATACAAGGCTGCGCCTTTTACGCCGCCTTGGGCAAGTGAGGGTTCCCAATGCGACTGGACTATTTCAGACTTGAACTGTAGCACCTATTAGCATTCATTATCATTAACCCAATTTAGACAGAGTGGCAAGGCTTGGCCGATTACTTTGATCTAGGAAGTCTTGGTTGTACCTACAACAGGTGAAGATAGTCTGCAACGGAAATGCTTGCCTGTTTCTGCTAATAATGAGAAATGACTTCTGAGGAGTGTATTTTGATGGAGAAAGGTGCTAGGCATGTCTGGTAGACATGGATGAATGCGGGCCCTGATTAGTGAGCATCAGAGTGTCGTAACCAATGGAATGAACCTGCTTCAAAGGTATGATCAGGTAGTGCATCAGCCAGACGGTGCCACGTTAGCTGGGTTGTGAAGATGGAGAAGATTCTCCACCAATTCAATGCGCTCACGTGAAGAAAGGAAGAGTGTCCTTCCTTCCATCCAACCTGTAGCTACCGTTGATAAAGGTTGAGGAAAAAGAACAAGCGATACGTATCAAATGAGTAATGATACGAGCTAACAAACGCACCATTGATCATTCACCTACACCAAGCTTCAAGCAGTGGATGTTGTCACTCACTTTTTACCCACAAAATTTCACTTTTTTACGTGTGTTTATACACAAATGTGGTGTGATTTCGGCACCGCTCTCGACATGGGGTCGTTTGCTTTTTGCTGATCGAGTGATTGTGGTTAGGGTTCACCAATTCAACCAACTAATGAAAAATTTTATTTACTCGAAGACTAACTCTTTGTGTTCCAGCGAAAGAAACACAGTCAAGGGCCTCAAACCTCTCACATACTCAAGCTTTAGTCTTACAAGCCTGCGTTCTTTCATCAGGAAGAAACAGAGCCAAAAGGGGAGAGACTTAGTGCCATTGACGCCTCCTCTGATCTCGTATCGTCCTGATGGCTTTTCTTTAAATCATTATTGCCAGTTATTCGTGGAATAGGAGGAGTTGGACTAAAAAAGTTGTAGTGAGGTGGAACCGTAGGTGGCAACAACTTGGACTGGCTGTTGACTTCTAGAGAAAAGGCATTTTATTGGTGTAGAAAGCAGGCCAAAATCTTGTCTGGCAGAGAAACGCCTAAACTAGAGAGTTCTTTCATCATGACTAAAGAATGTAAATAAAGGGATGCGGATTACGACAGCTAAACTGGTATACTGTCTCGAAATTGCAAACAGGTTTGAGAGGTGGATAATCATTTAGATGAGCTATGGAGTTTCTGCAAACAAAGTGGCTTTAAAATCGTCATGGCACGACTACTAAATTCCTCAGCAAATCGACAATGCTTGCAATGAAGAAGTATCAGGCGTTTGGCTTTGGAACCGCAATGCAACACCTTCAGCGATCGACCGAATCGAGTCCCTCAATACCGAAGCGGTTTGCTTGTCTTCGAATAGCTCCCGTTGATTATTGCAAGACTTAGGAATAATTTGAAGGACACTGTGATCCACAGTGAATCTCAGAACTAGTCTACGTCTTCATCAGATAGTTAGGATTGGTTCACTGGCGGACTACGATTTACAAAAGAAAAGGAGATGACAGCTGAAGGGAAGACATTATCGGGTGTCAAAAAAGGTAAGTTAGTCTCCATAGCGAACACTAGATAAGGGCTGGGATCCTTAGGGCCATTCTGATATTCACCGAAAGTTACCTTCTTGGCGCTGTAGCGGTAAAATGAACAAGTGGGACGACCTCAGAGAGCAGCTTATCCATGTCATCGGCAACGAAAAGGAGGAATTGGAGAAGCTACTGGTTAAGATATAGAAGATGTTCCAGTGGTGGAAGCAGAGCAAGCATCATGTAACTTGCGAGGGACAGTGAAGTGAGGCAAGACTGATGGGCAACTACTTAGAGGTGTACCACCTCCTCCGTCAGAAGGGATAAATTTTGGGCTGAAGAAATGGACTGACACAGGATCATCGTAGGCATCGTCAATTGGTCCACGCATTAACGATTCTCTGTGCTAGACTTAAAACCAAGTTGGTGGTGAGGCAATGTAATTTCATGTTGCCAAGGAAGGTTTGTGATTTCCAGCCAATTACTTTCCAGTGTATCATGCAAGTCATCCTGATGGAAGATTTACCTAGAAAAGTTTGGCGACGTGATACTAATGTGATATGAGTGTTAGGTCTTCTGCGAGACCTACACCAGGAGCTTCACTTAACTTATTTTCACTTGCTTCAGAGCTTGGTCAGCGATACGGGAACCACTGTCCCATCGGAAGGAATCGCGGTTACTGAAAGCAACACAAGTCACTTGAAGTGATAGTTATTTCTGTCGATTATTAGGCTTGGCAGGATATTGCTCTGCTTTAGTCAAAGACTACGCTATGATTGAGAGCGCGCTGCACATACTGCCGGAAGGGAAGCCGAGGAGGTGTTTCAAGGCAGGAGAGCGAGCACGTGGATGCGGACAAGCAACTAAGACGAATGCTCCACTCCACACCGATTCTAGTTGTGTCAAAACACCAATCACCCCACCTGACATCATTGACGGAGACGTGGGCAGTGTGCATTGACAAGAGACAAAGAAGGCAGTGGAGACGACGTCGATCACGTCTTCGCCTCACGCGAGCACCAATCTCAGCAAAAACAAGTGGAACACTGGTTGTGCAACCCGACGTAAACTGTTAGTGATGTTTACAAGGGCTAGACACGGTGGGTAGTAGGTGATTGTGGGCAAGCTAACGGTGAGAGCAGAGCATCAAGCGGTGGCATAGGTGTAAACAATGGAGGCGATTGTTGGCTGCTTGTTGGACAGGAGTGGGGAGATGAAGCAGTGTGTTTGTGGAGTGTGGTGGGAGGAAGTGAATGGATGTGGTAGTGCAGGTGTGCAGTGTCGTGGATCAGACGTCGCACGGTAGCATCAGTAGTATTTGCATGAGTAGCATATTGATGGGTTGGTGGACTAGAAGTCAGTGTAAAATGCAAGTAGAGCACCGATGTTGGCACGGTTATGAGATGAAAGCTGATTCTTAAATCCATTCGCAATATCACAGTGTAGAAGGAGAACTCCTCATCAAAATGGCCGAGGATATGGGGGAAGGGGTGTTAGCTATCTTTAAGGGTGCTATGTTTTGCAGTACGAATTTGGGGTTGGAGCATTGAAGCACCGAGAGGTCCTAGAACCTTGCTCACCCAAGATGCGCTCGCATTCTGCCGGAGTGGCGTTGCTTGCAGCGAACTCAATGGCTTTTGCATTACGGTCATTCCTCCACTTTAGCCTGCTTGTATGGATTTCCCAGAGGAGGGGGTGCCCGTTGACATCGTTGATCGTCCTCTGTCAACAGAAATAAATAATCGGTCTGCCATTGTCATTATAGACTGCTCCATGGACGTGGCTAATTTTGAGTTCTGAAGAAACGCTGTTTACTTTGATTGCTGGATTAGTTAGGATGACATTCCTCATGGCTACCTCGGAACCACTCTCAAAATCCAACCAATTTTTCTACAGGATTTCTGAGACAGGCATGACATCTGGCCATTGTAAAGGTGACAAACAGTAGAAGGGAAGGATTCCTACTCGGATTTGATTGTTTGAGGCTTTCAATGTAGATTTTCAACCGGTAGACGGTGGCGCTGTGTGTGTCGGACTAAAGCCCATGCATTGAAGCCTAAAAGACTTTGAGATCGTAAATACAGCGACTGAAACGAGGAATGAGACAAAACTCTTACATTACTTGGGAACACAAGTGACTGCCTTAGCATACACAGAGGGACGTTGCGGCCAGCACCATGACCGTTACTTTGATGTCAACCGAGAGGGAGGCCTTTTGAGCCGACTGGGCTGCATCAGAACTCGTATCAATCTTGGAACAGCGTTGCATTCCAGGCGATGTGGGTCGTCTAACCAATGACTTACCTGGTCTGAAATTTACAACTCTGCTTTGAAGTAATGCCAAATTATGCCAGCAAATGCGTTTGTACAGAGCTACACTTCTGAGTCGACACGAAGACAATGTGGAGGTACTAACAGAGAGAGAGAGAGAGAGAGGACAACTGGAAGTAACCACTTGCAGACACCACGTATAAGGGGCGAGATCCAGGTTGGGCTCTAGAAGGCGAAGAAGGGACGTGGTTATGCACATCTTCACGGTTGTGCCTACCAAGGTGAGAAGAGGCCAATCTGACCTCAATGACCCCTTAAGGAAAAACGTGCTTCGATCCTTCGCTAGCCTTGATCACCAGTACACATCAACTATAGTGAAGATCTCATCCTCTTATCAGTGTTCTTGTTTAAACTACTGCACTACTGCAATGGAAGACCAAAACGCCGAATTTCTATCACTAATAGGATGACTCTACTAGTGGGTAGAAGAGGTTGTGCCCTTCTCACCATCCACTCTTCATCATCTCGATTATTTGTCTTTCTGCAATGCATAGGAGACACTAAAGGGACAAGCATAGGCCTGGTTGAGGGCCACAACGTTTGCTTTGCCAAATGGGCCATTTCTCCTCCTTGCATGTCCAGTTCGCAAAATTTCACGCATCACTACCTTAATCAGACAATCGCCTCCTAACCATGCAGTGGTGCGAAACACTTTGAAAGTGGACATTTGGAACACATCCGAGACATGGCGAATCAAAGTGACTGCCTTCCACTTACCACCATATCCATTTTTAATGGAATGATATTAACAATGCCTCTGCCTTTCCATGATGGAGTCCCGTGAATGTGGAAGATAAATTGATGCTCAAATTTGCAATCCATGGCTAGGAGAGAACTCACCTCTCCATCGGAGGAGCCATCGCCCACAAGTGCCTGTGCATGGTTAACCAGAAGGCGAGAGATGCGCGCCATTTGAAAAGGCATTTTCGACATTCAACATCTGTTCTTTCAGAATAATTTGCTCCATGTTATGCTTCTTCTGTGTCCTTAAAATATACTTTCTATAAAGGCCAATGTTGACTAGGTGGGAGGCAGAGTCCCACTGCCTAACTAAAGTCCACGCAACCTTACCCCACAGCAATGATTTGCACGACCTGACACGAAACACTCTCCTGTGGATAATAGACAAAAGTAACCACCCAGATTCTCCTCTTGCAATTTTGCCATCCATCAAATCTGTGTTGCTGCTAATGGGGGATGTTCTGGGTTAATACTCAGTAATTGCTTGTCAGTGATTAACAGATGCTTTTTTGGACAGCAGGGGTTCATATTGTTGATTTCTGGTGCCTCTGCTTGCGTGAGCTGCCTAAACTCGGAGAAGGTGTTTAGATTATCCATGTAATGAGTTAGTAAAAGGGTTTGGTCACTACAGACGTGCATTGTGGATGCAGAACAGAGAGTGTCTGGTAGGGAAGCATGCATGTCAGTGATATCTGTCAAGCGAAAATGCAGTAACAGCGTAGCCTTAGCAGTGGAATGTCTATTTCCACACTTAGTGCACACTTCTGCTAGATGCAGGTTAATCAGGAAGGCATGGGATAGGGTAGCAGGTGGGCAGTCGAATGGAGCTACTAGGAAACATAAAAAAGCTTCAAGGCTGCAAGCATCCACAGCACTAAGTGTGGTTTTAGGGATCAATGATCAGAAGTCATCAACGTTTGCGGTGTTGGAGGTGATTTAGAAATCTATGGGACGATTTTAGTTAGTGCAAATGCAGCATAGCTTCTACTTAAATGATTATAAGTAAGATGATTTGCAGCCGAGCACAAGCATGATTTAACTGAGGCAAATTCACAATCTCCACACTCAAATTCCAGAAACTGACTAGTGATCAATTAAATCCCGTTCTTTGCCATCTTGGGACAAGCCTACATCCGCGAAGCAATCTCGCGTTGCCGGACATTAGACTTGTTCGTGACTCGCCCAGAAACTAGTAGGTATTGCAGATCAACAGGTCATAATTGCATCGATGTAGTTACCACAGAGAATTTCCAACTCCTCATCCTCTTTTTAAAGCCAGACAACTGTGCTGCTTAAGTTCCTCATGAAATTTTATGGTATTTATCATAGATCCATTAAATTCCCCCGAGGATGCTCCAAGTTAACCTAGAATTTAATATCACCACTGAATATTGAAAAATTGTCATCCTTGCATTTTTAGCATAGGCGAGAAAACGGTGGAGAGTTTTTAACACCTTTATTTGCGCTGACGGAATACTGTCGTGGAGAATATGGATTGACAACAATGTGTGTTTCCACAAGTTAGGTTCCATAAATGCATAACTAAATGCTGCGATCGTAAACGCCTTCGAGCACCATGCTTACTGAGTTAGGGCTGATTTCATGAGCATTCTACGTGTGGACTACATGGGAGCAGTGGGTAGATTGATCTGGTAAGTAAGTGTTACCACCGCTCTGAATAACACAGTGTCCCAAAAAATTGCACCCCACCAGGAATCTCACACAACTGCAGCCAAATGAGAGTAAACTTCTTTTAAAGAAGATCAAACGCTTACGAGTTTACTCGGCTTACAATCTTGGTGGGAAATAAAATCTCATCCAAACAGATTGCCAGGTAGTAATCTTGTATTTGGGTAACAGAAAGGACGATAAGAAGCAATTAATGCATTTGCTGCCGGCATTGTATAAGGGTTGGAACCTGCCACAGGTTAGAGTAGATAGGAAATCGAGGTACGTGCTCAATTCCCAAGATCCAATGTGCGCACTGTAGGCTTATGGTTAGCTGAGTGTCCATTAAGCACTCAATTACCTAGAAAGAATTAGCTGTATAGATGTGTCGTTTCATTTTATCGAATTCTAGGCAAAAGACGAGATGAGTCTCTGCCAGTGATTCGCGAAGAGTGGAGATGATAGAAGAGCGAAATTTGTGTAAGTTATGCTTTCCCACAACTTTTGCCTGCATAACTTTGTAAAAATTATAATAAAAATAAGTTTCGACCTTCGTAAACCTAAATAGTGCGAAATTTTCTATTTTATTTGTGGCTGAAAACACTGTTTTAACGCGCACTCTTCTGCAGAGTACGTTTAAATCCTTCGCTTTACAGCATAGGAAGAATAATGTGTGATTTTGTTCACATGATTGAACAGTGATTGAACAGTGACCTAGATCTTCAAATCAGCACGAACGTCAGCCGGTTTAACTTTTTTTTTACGCACTGAATCGATGAGTGTGAGCCAAAGCCTTCTTCTCAACAGCGGTCATAAGATTCCCCAACTTGCCTTCGGAACCTTTGATGTAATGACATTTATTTTTGTGCGTTGTACAATGACTACAGGAATCCAGGGGCAACATGACTAGAGCCGTCGAAGTGGCCATCAGTACGGGTTTTCGTCACCTCGACTGCGCCATGTTCTATGCAAATGAAGAAGAAGTAGGTGCCGCGATAGCAACGTCTCTGCAGAAACACGGTCTTAAGCGTGAAGACGTATTCGTTACTTCAAAGGTACTCATCCGTGTTCTTAAGGAACTTTATCCAGAATGCAGCTTTTATGTGAAAAGCATGCACTTGAGAATGTACGCAAATCGTGCGAAACCTCAATTAGAAATCTTGGCATCCAATATTTGGATCTTTACTTGATACACTCTCCCGCGTCGTTTAGTTACAAAGAAGGCGTTGAATTCGATGTGCGTAATCCAAACTCAATCGTTTTTGAAAATTACAAACTTGAGGATATCTGGAGGGTACGTCCAGGAGATGGGTGCGAGCCCCTTTAAATAGGCCATGGAAGAATTGGTTTCTACCGGGCTTGTTAAGTCGATTGGTGTGTCTAACTTCAATAAAAGGCAAATTGAACGTATTTTGGAATCATGCACGATTCCACCAGCAGTAAACCAGGTTGAAGTTAATATTCATTGGCTCAACACGAAGCTGATCGGATTTTGTCTCTCAAAAAACATTCTTGTTGAGGGCTATGCACCTCTTGGATCCCCTGGTCTCATGAAGTATGTCTGCGTATGTCAATGCTGTCAATTTATTTCCCGTTTGGGATTTTAATTGACCCACCTTCTATGCCTTCTGCAGAGGCAAAGTGAAGCCGCTGTTGGAGGAGGAGAGTGTTCTTGAAATCGCTCACAAACACAAGAAGACACCTGCCCAAGTGCTTCTTCGCCACGGACTCCAAAGAGGCATTATTGTCATTGTCAAAAGTGTCACTCCGGACCGCATCAGGTCGAATTTTGATGTAGGTCTTGTTTGAAGAGATTCCCGGTCAAGTTGCTTGATTGGAAAGTCCCTATGATAAGTCCTGTATACGTGACACTTTCTTTGCCTTTCGAGGTATTTGATTTTGAGTTGACTGGTGAGGAAATGGAGAAACTCAACAAGACTGGTTCAAATAAGCGCCTTTTCGTGTTCGACTCGTAAGTTATTCACTTTTTAGGTTTGTATTAAGTGTCACAAATTTAGTAACAAATGGATAGCCAAATTGGTTCATTGAATTGCAGCAAATTTTAATGTTGCCTTTTTCTCTTTTTCGATTTTAGCCTTGCAAATCATCCAGAGTACCCATTTTATGATGAATACTAATGTTTTTTACTACCTTCTTGCTTTGTGCTAACAGTCGTGGTTGCGTGATTGCTAGCCTGACACTCCCTTCTTCCTTACCTTTGTAATCTTGCTAAGTATTGGTATATGGTTAATAGAGTACCTGAATGTGTAGCACATTGTGTTTCTGCATCAGTCAGTGTGGTGGGGAGTGACCTGTATGGATTTGAACCATTAGGATGGACTGATGTTAGGGCCAGATTATGGATTGAATATGAATTGTGCCTGGAGCTTTGTTGTCGAAGAAATGAAGGTTGGAAATAAAGCGGAATCGAAAGGAAATGAGTAGCTGTAGGGAGTTTATTGTCACAGCTGAACACTTCGTCAGGCCTTTGCTGTAGACCGTGGTGAATTTTTTTTCTCAGGAGCTTGGTAGTAGTAATGGTCCTGAAGTGTGGTGGTCCTTTAGACATAGGTTAACTCCGGGTCTCGTCTAATGGAAGGGATGCAACCTCTTATTGGCACGCAACCTTTTCGCCTTTGGATCAGTTTGAGGCATTCCTTCTCTTCCCACTCAAGCTTACTTATCTAATGCGCAAATGGCATCGTGTAAGCCATACACGACGAGACCTGAAGCTGTTCAACATTGCACATCCATGAAAGGTGGCTCCATTTTAGGTAAGCAGACAGGCATGCTCAGCTTTAACTAGCTTCGCCTCACTTACAAACTTCATTACCCAATTCATTAATTTGCAAAGTATGTGAGGCACGAGGTATTCTGTTTACCCCATTGAGCCTTGTCAATTAAGAGCTCTGCTGCGAATGAGTGAATGATTGACAGGTGAGATTGAAAGATCCTAGTCGCAATTATTTTGGCTACAAACCGCATTTGAGTGAACCTTATCATCCAGTGCTATTGCTGCTCCATAGGTTACAATGAAGTGGTAAGGAGAATAAAGAGGTGTGGAAGGCAAGGAAAAAGACAAAATTTTTAGGGATTGAATTTTAGATAAATCTATACCCTCACTCGCAATATGGATTGAAGTGATCTTCTGTATGTCCCTGGGTCTCTGCTACAGCCAATTCTCCACGGTGCAGTCATCAATGGATGCGGGGAATACCTGTGAGTTGAAAAAATTTACTTAAACTCAGGCTTTTGTTTAACCATCTCTGTGCACACGAAGGAGAGGGAAAGGTGCATTGGAAGCATAGCTAGCTCTAGCATACATAGGTTTAGTTGATGTGGAGAGTTGACGCTTCCTCGTGGAGGAAGTGGTTCGGTCCAATTCATCAAACTGGATTTTTTTTCAACGGGAAGCTACCATCTCTGTGTACGTACAGCTGTTAGCGTTCTGTGCCAGTCTCTGATTAAAAACTTAAGGAGGAGATTTATTCCCACTACTGAATACCTCCATTTGAGCTGAGATGCGGTCTGGAAGGCCTCTGTGTCTGAGTAGGCTTGATTGCCCCAACTAAAGCTGGTGTTTGCCTTAACCCATTCACCCCCCCCTGTTCCAGTCTTTAAGCTCAGCCTTGTTTCCTGCAAAGCATTTCTACTTCATGACAAAAGAGGGAGAAACAAAACTAGTTTTACTTGTCCCCACCTCATCAACTATGGAAGGGTATATTAATGCAGGAGGTACTTGGCCATTGGGTGGGGAGGCAAGTAGCTCTTACTCCCTCCATACGGTGGAACACATTTGGACGCATTGCCGAATGAAGTTACGTCTGCCTGATGCGTTCAATCAGCCGACTGGATTCCACAAGTGTGCGCCTCTGTTGATGCTTGGGTTTGGACTACTATCATCTGTGGAACGTATTCTGCGTGTTCGTTGAATTGGGGCGCGAAACGCTAAGAACCACCTCAGCTCGCCTGACTTTCGTTACAAAAGTCTACTGACGTAATGACACAATCACCTTCTCCATTCGGCAAAGGTTCCTGCTGTTACTGACTTCTCTGTCATCTCTGGAGAGTTGTCTCGAGGACTAAATGCATGACTTTGCTGAGAACGCGCTTCCACTTTGTTGGCATCTTGTAGGATGAGAAGGGATGGAGCGGAGAGCCTGTCTAATCTCGCAGCACGTCTGACCATTCCAAAGCACATATACTTAACTATGCATCGATGCTGAAATGCTCAGCTGCCTGTGTAAGGAGGCTTTCCTTGCGTCAATATGTTGGCAAAGAAACAACCTGACGACGTGTTTCAAATAATCATTTATCCAACAATTCAGGCGTGAAGTGTTCCACTTAATTTGGTAAAATCAAACTTTCCTATGCCCTCCTCCTTATCCTCCACCACCACCACCACCACCACCACCACCACACCACCACCACCACCACCACCACCACCACCACCACCACCACCACCACCACCACCACCACCACCACCACCACCACCACCACCACCACCACCACCACCACCACCACCACCACCACCACCACCACCACCACCACCACCACCACCACCACCACCACCACCACCACCACCACCACAACCACAACCACCATTACCTCGTTCCCCGCCTCCTCCAAATACTCGGTTCCAATGTTGCCGGCGCTCTAAAACTGCCCAGGATTATTAGATTCGGAGAGGGTCTCCTCTTAGACCGTCAGCACTGCGGCGGCAGTGCCAACAGTTACCCGCCCATCTGCAGTTGCTTACATTGTCAGTGCTGATGGAGAGTAGCCAAGAGCTAATGCAGGCGCCAGAGCGTGTTTGGATAGGAACTAATACCTAATGAGTGTTTATTTCTTGTCCATGCTCCTATACTTCGAAACAGCTGCTTCAAAGCAGTCTCACTTCCCATCGGAAACTTTAAAATGTCCACAAAGGTCCTTGGCCAAACTACACAAGTGAATGCCTTCGAATGTTGTGCGATATGCACAACTTGTGCATGCATCCCATGAACCTTGCGAGGAAACTAAGGAGACAGATGGTTCCAACATCTCGTATCTAGTAATATGCAATGAATTTGAAGACTGCCGTGATAGAATGATGCAGCAATGTGGTGATCATCCTTGATTTGCACTATTCTCTGGTTGTAGACACCTATTGCAACCAAGTTCATTGCCAAAATAGGAGTAATTGCTGTCTCCATTTTCAATCAACATTGGAGGATGACTGCGTGGTTGCGTTACTCTTGCTTGAACTGATCCCGGAGGACCCATGGTAGTAGAAGGTGCAGTGCAGCACAAGTCGTTGGAAAATGCTCCACCGTCAGGGCAAGTCATTGCATGCTTGGCCATAATTTGGTTCCCTTCCCACGAAGTACGCCCATTTCGCCTAAGCAGGTCATGACAATAGATAATGCACTTGAAGGCGAGACAGTGTCTCCATTCCCCTAGTGCCCTTTCAACCACCACCCAAATCCCTCCACTTCCTCCTCATTTTCTCTCTTAATCAGCAGACTAGTCTTACTACCCTTTCTTTCTCCCCAAGAAAATGAGCATTTTTAGCAAACAAGCGTGACCACACAGCACAAAGGACACACCCACATGCACACACAAGCACATCCCCAATGAGCAGACGTAGGTCCGTGTGGGTAGAATCAGGTAGTGCCTGACGTACAAGTGAGGGGTACGTAGCAAGATCGTGGCTCACGCGATTACCACCTACGATAGGTTAATTTAGTCAGTTAATGACAATGAAGTGACATCACACCCTCCTCCAATGTCATACACCTTTGACTGCCCTAACTATCAGAAGCAAAACTATTTAGCAACGGTGAAGAGTGAATGCCACCTACGTGCATTTCTTCGGAACCAGTGTAGTCAGTTTCCCCCTAGTGCTCCCGAATTAGATGTTTAGATTGTAGACACCTCCAAGCACGAAAGTTACCAGAGTCACCGCCATTGCAGTGCTTGTTTAACCTGCTGTCTACTTCTGCCTAGGTAGCGGTTGCTGCGATTGTATAGATGGCATGATCCCCATACTAACTGGAATAGTACAGGGATCCTCTAATCCACGGATCCGTAAGCACCGAGTTCTCAGGAAAAGAGGTAGAAAACTCACAGGTTTGATCATTCCATACATGGGATAGATTATGTGTGTAATGATTTGTTTGGTCGAACAGCCGGTTTCGGTTACTTAAGTGGTCACATTGTACAAGCCAGTTGGCTGGCCTCCGGATCTTGCCAACACCCCAAGCCCTCTGTTTCCAGAATATATATACTGCTCCAGTACTATGCCTTCTTTTATTCTAAAGGAAGTCTTGGCACGCCACATTGGTGGCAGCGGAAAGCGGACCCGTCTTTGATGGATTTCTATCCTGCTCCATAACGCTCCTGGCAAACATTGGCGGTGTGAAAGAAGTGCATGTGCTACGGATGGGAGAAGCTCTTACATCCCATGACAGAAGGGCTGAGATCGGCGTCCATCTTCGGCACCTCCTTCACCCTCATGTTTTGCTAAGAATCTATTAACAACTGAATCAACACTAACCGTAAACCCCATGTCCAATAGAACTGCCAAGAGTGATCCCCGTAATCTCTCTCTCCTATTCTTGGAAAACTCGCCTACCTTCATCAAAATGCGTATTTACAGATGGAGAATGTGCAGCACGCCAATCGATAGCATGGTTTTATGCTTAACACACTTGGATCGTACGCAATTGTTCCTATGAGGCTAGATCGCCCCATTTGCCCAGAGTTCTACGATACAATTGTGTCTCTTTTACGACATCGAAAAAGCCTGCAATCAATAAGCCTATGTAACAACAGGCCAAACTTATTCTCATTTCCCACCAATTCGAATGCTTAGCATTAGTGAAGTCATTAGCAATATACCAAAAGTTGGCATCAACTCTAATGCTCCTAAATAGGTGATGAATAGCAAGTGGCGGATAGAAAAATAACCTTCCGAAAAAGAAGTCTTCTCAACAAGATTATTATTTTGAATAAATGAGATGCTTGAAGGAATTTGTTTATATAATCAAATAACATGTGCCCAGTGACCTAAATCCCTTTCAACGCGCTTGTTCTCCGGTTCCTCGTTCATTTTGTGTTCGAGCAAATGCTCCATAATCCTAGCCTGCCTCTTAACAGTGGTTATACGATTCCACAGCTTGGCTTCGGGACCTTTGACGTAATATGGACTACTTTTGTTGATTTCGTGACACTCATAGTCTCCCAGAGAGGTAGTGACGAATGCCGTTGAAGTGGCTCTCAGTGTTGGATTTCGCCACATCGACGGAGCCAAACTGTATGATAACGAAAAGGAAGTCGGTGATGCGATAGCAACATCATTGAAGAAGCTCAACCTAAAACGCGAAGACATCTTCGTTACCTCTAAAGTACACCCTTATTTCTTAAGGTTGTCTATTGCGTGTGTAGCTTTGGTGTGACAAACACGCACCTGAAGACGTCCGTAAAGCATGCGAAACGTCAATTAATGATCTTGGAGTCCACTATTTGGATCTTTATTTGATACACCGCCCTGAGTCGTTTAGAACAAAGGATGGTGGTCCATACAATAACAGTGATCCAGACTCAGTGGTGTTTGAATATCACAAACTTGAGGATACATGGAAGGTAGACTCATGGAAAGAACACTAGTGGGACTTTCTAGGCTATGGAAGAGTTGGTGCATGCTGGACTTGTCAGGTCGATTGGAGTGTCAAACTTCAACAAGCGCCAATTGGAACGCATTTTAGCATCATGCACGATTCCGCCGGCGGTGAATCAGGTGGAGGTGAATATTCACTGGCCTAACACGAAGCTGATTGAGTTTTGCCACTCGAAGAACATTTTGGTTGAGGGCTATGCACCCCTCGGTTCGACTGGATTTGTGAAGTAAGTCTGCGTTAGCCGGCTTCGCCACTTTGTTTGTAAGTTAGGTTCTTAGGTGGCTCATCTTGCACGCTTCCTGCAGAGGCCAGGTGAGGCCGGTGCTGGAGGAGGAGAATGTTGCAGAAATAGCTCGCAAGCACAATAAGACACCTGCACAGGTGCTGCTGCGTCATGGGCTGCAACGAGGCATTGTTGTCCTCGTGAAAAGTGTCACTCCGGAACGCATCAAGTCGAATTTTGATGTGAGTCCCACTTCGAGAATGCCCCGTGGAACAATCTTTACCAGATCTTTAATGTCATGTCGCATTTGTTTATTTCGAGGTGTTTGATTTTGAACTGACTGACGCGGAAATGGAGAAGCTCAACAACACTGGTGTTAATCAGCGCGTTTTTCGTGCTTTAGCGTAAGCTAACCTTATCTCGACTTTTGAGATACTTGAGATTTTCGCTGCGATGCATACATCTATACATGTTCTGTCAATATTTTCCTGTTAGGCATAAATTTTTTCGCTATGTGGATCTTGGCCGAAGGCTTTAAATAGATGCCTACTGTTCCCGTTCTTGTCGACCTTTTTTTCTCTTTCAGCCTCGTGAATCACCCGGAATATGCGTTCAAAGATGATTGCTAGCCATTGTCCTGCCGCCTTTGTAATGTAATGCTGAGATTCGGGGCTGCTTTGATGGGTGCCTGCTTTTTCCTCCTCCCTGCCTGCATCGCCGCATAGAACATCTTGATGTGGCGAATAGAATGCTTTAATGTTGCATATTGTGTTTCTGTAGATGCAAGTCAGGTGGGCTGTGACTTGGGTTGAGGAGCACACACAGCATCTGGATCTCTACTGTTGTTGCGGCATTAAAGAAGTGCCAGCATAAGGTGCCTCTTTTTCGCAGTTTGTGTTCTGGGTTGAGCTGAGCCACCGTGTCTGTCCTCTGTTCTTGGGTATATTGGCAAATGGTGTTGCGTTGGTTATTGGTTGATTGCTACTTCCATGGGTCGACAGCGTTTTGCACTTGTGGCAACTTATCCACCGCATTTTGCCCAAATTTCTGTTTTAGTTCACCGAGACAGTGTAGAAGTCGATCTTTGTGAGTCACCCTGAATGAGTCAGAACTCATTTCTCCTCTGTTTATACACGAAAGGTGTTTGCTCGGGAATGGTATTGCAAGCGGGCATGGTCACGACGCCCTCGTTTCTTTTCACACTATTACCTACTCAGCTAATCAACAATTGCATGAGTTTCGAGGTCAAGAAATGGGCCATTTGATCTTATAAGTGGTGGTCTTCACTGCATTTAGTTACATTATGGGGTGATGAATCACACCAATGGATCATATGTTCGGTTCTTTAAAATGAAGAATGTAAACGGTTTGCATGGCTTTGAAACTGCTCTATAAACACGCGCTTACACACAAAAATGCGGTGAGCTTCATCACGGCATAACCAGACCATAGGTTGCTGATCACTCAATCAACGGAAGTGAGCACTCTCTTGAGAGGAAGCACACGTTTCTTGCCCTTGGTACAACGCAGCCAAGTCAAGCAGCTACACTTCTAGCGCACATCCCCTCAAATTATTTCCCATTACACCTATGGACGGCTAGGCCGTTTCCCTTTGTCCAGTCAACTTGCACGGTGGGTGCACGGTGGGATGCAACTACTGAGGTTGTGCCTCAACACGCGTCGTCGTTGCGCCTCTGCATTCGCCATGGCAGTGAACATGTCCAAATATTTACCATCCACATACCTGCGTAAACAGACGCCTTGGTTGACATAAATTTTGTCATCTCGCGGGTCGGTACCACATCCATTGACTGGACGGAGAAGTTTGTTGCAGCACAGATGCATGCGTTTGTCGCACGAGAGACGGTATAACATGCCCATAGTTTAGTCATGAAACACTTCATTGCCTCCTTCTTCTGCCTCGTTTTCCTGCATTCAATGGCGTTTGCATAGCTCGGAGGAAACTGTAATCACTGCAGACCGAGGTCGCTGGAAGGATTACCTCTTGAAGACTGATTGCAAACCAAAACAGCTAACGTGATGAAGGCCTTCCAGATGAATGACAGCTCTCGTCGGAGTCATTGCATGTCTAATGAAACTACCCCTCGACACGCCCTCCAGCACTACTATCGAATCAAAGAAGCTTGAGAATCGGCTTGTCAAAATCATAAATATTTGAACCACCCATGAAGTTGTTGCTGTGAATGTGGTCAGAGGAAGTTTTCTGGCCAACTGTGATGCAATGGCTCCTCTATGCTACACAACAATGACCCAACTCAACCTCATCAAACTCGACTGATTTGATTAACTGGATTCAGCTAGGTGCCGGACAAGAAGGCGCACTCACTTTAAGTGCCTCATGCGCAGTCAAGGGTAGCCGCCAAAGAGCTGTTAGGACTCTTCCCATCGAGGTTTGACAAAGGCTGACACCACTTCGATAGAGGCAACGCAGTTCGATGGGAGGAGGTGAGCACTGTGGCTGCTCATTGACGACCATGAAAGACAGAAGCACTGGCATGAATTACTACACATCACTTCGATTTTATCAATGTCATCGTAATTGGGAAAAGCCGACGCAGCAAATCGTGTGCCCCTGGCGAATTTGAATCTGCTTACGAATTCAGGATGTTGGTATTGCTTCTATTTCTTCTCTCTGCAGTAAAGACCTAGGAAAGCTGACGTTGGCCAAGATTCATTCACAAGCATCGGAATCCTTAGCTGATGCCTTCTCGAGGATGTCGAATCGACAAGATCTTCACCAAAGTTGACACAATCAATGGTCGCCGGTGCTTAGGAGGTGGACATGCTACACTACCACCACCACCATTCACACATCTATCTAACGACGTTTTTGACGGCCGCAATCACTGTGACGCGAATGCGTGGAAGCAACTTCGTCACTGACACCCGTCCACTACAGACAGAGTCTTCACAACACCCGCGACCATTACAACTTCGAGGCCGTCTCCTTCCTCATTGTCAAAGGAAGTGAAGCCGTGTGAACGCAGCCCGTACTGTCATGGCAGTGCTTCTACCGCTTTCAACAACCTGCCGGGATAAGCAGACACCGAAGTGAGGAATGCGCCCAAATTTGGAATGAATGGTATCACACATCACATGTCTGTCAGAGAGCGATACTTTGACTGCACAAGTGACTCTTTACCGGCATTTATTGCCACCAATGTATGCTGCATCACGGTTGTTCAACTGCCTTGGAAGGAACTGCCTCACTCATGCCTTGCAAACAGCCAGTTGGTTGTGACGACTGCTAACTTCCAAAACCGTTGCGTAGTTGCGCGCAAAATCACAGTATTCTAGTGTTTCCCTTTTTTGAATTTAAAGGCAAATTATACCGAATCTAAATTGGACCTTGAAATGCCAACAACCTTTGGTTCATCAGCATTAGTGGTAAGGCTTAGTTATTGATAGTGTCAAGGGAGCGCATCGATAGGTGTTGACAGGGGTCCACTTCATGGAGGCTGCCATGCTGCATTCATTGTTTGTCACCGCATTGAGTGCCGCGCGTACTCAAGCTTCGGCTGGACGTACATCTGTCCAACGAGCCCCCGTACTTCAGTAATACCTTTTCTGTTATAATAATAATGCTAGAACTTCCAACATCAGGAAAAGAGCCGAGTGGTAAACAGAGTGGAGTGAAAAGTAAAAATTTATTTTAATAGCATCAACCCTGCTGTCCAGCACTAAATGTTAATACTTAGGTTGACAGGAATTAGACATCGTCTGATGGTAGAAGGAGGTGTGAAGCCTCCTCTCAGAAGAATTGCAAACAAAGCCTACCTTCGGTAAATGTTCCGGTTGCATGTATTGTAAGGAAGACGCCACTCCCTCTATCCATCAGCAGGATAGAAACCAACTGGACGTAAGGGTGAGTAGTCCACGTTCAGAGCAGTGGATTCACGACGTAACTAGCACTCATCCTCTCTCTATTTTAAAGTCCTACGGAGATGAACCTCCAATTTTAGTGGAATTCCCGAGTTCGATTAATGGTGTCGCGGTCGGATAGACTCCACTGCCTGCAAATTGGACATCTGGTAAAGGTATCTTGTAAGTGTTTTCTTTCTCGAACTCTTCCAACTACGTTTACCAGATTGACGTAGGAAGCTGATTCAAATGCTTTGCCATTTTAGAATCCTGGATGTAGTGCTGACACACCTGCATTCAACAAAGCTGTGTGTGTGTGTGTGTTTGTGTGTGTGTGTGGGTGCGACTGAATGGGTGGGTGGTATTTGGTCTCCGCGACGGTGGCATATTTATGTCTGCACTTTAAATGAAGGCTTCCCTTGTAACGCCAGAATAGCATGAGGACAGCGAGAGGGTGCAATCGTTCAGTCACTACGTTGAAGTTGTGCCTTCACCACAAGGACATCCACAATCTTGCAGTTTTGTTCAACACCTTCCCACTTGCACACTCGTCTGTACTCCACCTTCACTGCAGCAATGGGGTAGATTGAGGGATTGCTCATCACACCACTTCACAATCTGCCGTGTGGATGGTCTTCTCCTATGCTACGAGTCTCGCGAATCTATAGGTGTGCGTCACATACACTTTGACTCCCTTGACATTGTTCAGAGACTCTCATCAAGACAAAAAGGGCGAAGTACTTGGCCAGAATATGGATATTCAGCAAACAGAAAGAATTCGCGGTTAGTAGCATGTTTAAGGGGCCAGCCAATATGATGCAGGCAGACAAACAAACAAGGTATTACACAGCCCTTCCCTATTAACCATGGACGTCCCCGGCGCTCACTTTGGTAACCATAAGCGTCAGCAACCATAATGCAATTAGCGCTGAAGTAAAAACCAGCGGGTCAGCCGTGTCAGTCATTAAACTTCTGTAACTGATCGTACCGTCACCGATTCCTCCAAGCATTCTACTGGATCTGGAGTTTGGCCCGGTTCAAGGGACGGATTCGAAGACGGGAATTTTGCTGACTAGCAACTATGTCTACAATTAAACCTAAGAAAACCGATTTAAAAGCAAATTCGTGACAGAAATTACAGGATCAAGCAGGGTTTGTAAGAACAGGTCTAGCATAGGTTCACGAAGTTCTCGTAAAATGTTCATTACAGAGCACCTACTTCAACAATGCTGTCAAATCGGGGGAACTTAGGATTAGGCTTGTCAAAATGATAACCCTTTCGACCAACACTTAAGAAGTTGCTGCTGTGGATGGTGGTCAGAGAGAGCCTTCTGGCCAGCTGTGGTGCAACAGCACCCCTATGCTGCATCACGTTGACTTATCTTGTCCTCATCGACAAACTGACAAACTGGACCCAAAATGGGTGCCTCGTTCTAACGCGGAATTCCGTAAAAACCTTGCATGAGTCGACTATTAGACCAGTGTTTCTAGTGCTAGCTATTGATGCGTGTAATGGCCAGCACATTCTTCCATCCCCAGACCCAATTCCCGATAGGAGATCTGCCTAGGTGGAACACTCGAGTTTGCGGACAAAGTAAAGGCTTAGTTGGGCTGTGATCGTGTAGGTGCTTCCAATCAAAACTGATTGCATTTGAGTCGGACAAGCACATCTGTCGACTTGGAACCCTCAGGTCTGCATTTGAGCACCAAAGAGGTTGGTTAGACCAAGCGGCATGTTGGACTCTCAAATGCAGATGCGAGGGTCTGTGCGATACGCTGGTTACTTGTTTGACCCACTATCTTGGGTCCACGCTACTGAGACCGCATCAGTAGGCTGCCCTCCAATCACTGCCAACGCCACTACATCCACATAGCTATTCCGCCCTCCTTCATCACCTACGATCTCTCGCAACTCTGCACTACAACTAGTCTCACCGATCTCGTGCAAATTCAAGCCCAAATGTAGCAGCGCAAACGGACTGTCCGCACTCACCTCACGTCTGCACGGTTATCACACTGCTTCCTGCAAACTGTGAGACCACTGCAACTCACGTGACACGACAGCGTCACATGCGCCCAACGTGTCCACATCGCAAAAACAGTGGCTCAGATGGAGGCAACCATTCATTTGAGCTCTGGCCAGCACAACAATAGTGCCTTCAATTGTGGAAAACACCTGAAACACGATAACAACGCCCACTCCACCACACGACACTTCCCACCGCTCCTCCTCCATTTCCACTTTTCACACTTCCCATATCACATCTACACCCCATCACGTCAATAAGACCATTTCACCCACCAGCCCCAATATTACTCCTCCTCACTACCCCATTTCACTCCACGTCCATCCCTACCGCACTCACACCTGCACACACAGACACACACAACAGAAAACTGAATTAAGGGAATCATCAACATCACCATCGTCATCATTCACAACCATTCTACAAGGTGCAGACAATGTGCACTAGAGGCCGACAAACACTCAATCTGTTGGAAATGGCACTGTGGGAGGAGGCCACTCATCGTGAAACGGATATTCCGGATGCTTCGACAGCCTGAAACAGACACCAACATGGGCAATAAAAAAGGGCCATGCAGCACCTCCTCAAAACATTGCCAACCTAACCACAACCGAACTGACAATGACTACTACCTGCCAAGACATCATACTTGCGTATTAGAAGCGGCAGTCCATTCGCTCAAAGAAAGCACCTCTCAGTCCTACAAACCACCACAGGCATCACTTACTCCGGGTTCCAGAACCAAGGTCCGCTCCACTCCACGCTGTCCACTTTTACCATCTCCATGTGGCTCAATTCAAAATCAAACACCTGCAAAACACAAACACCTCCCATGAAACACACGCCAGCAACTCCCACCTAGTCAACGCCTCAAATGTGCCTTCTCCTCATTCATCACCCACATCAAAGTACGACTCAATGAGCTGCGCACTGACACTCCTCACGATCACAACGATGCCTCGCCGGAGACCATGACGCAGTAGCACCTGTGCTGGTGTCTTCTTGTGCTTCCGCGCAGCCTCCACAACGTGCTCATTGTCCAGCAGCCAGTTACGTTGGCCTCTACATGCAACGCAAAATGCCACTCACTTGACACCTCAATCCACCAATGAAAGGACCGCATTGGCATGGCCAAACACCTACTCCATGAAACAAGGCGAGCCCAGAGGCGAAACACCCTCCACCACTATTCCCTCCTTCCGACAATACTCGATCAGCCTCCTCTTTGGAAAGTGCACATTCACCTCCACCTGAACCACCGCCGGACCAATCGTGCACTGCTTCAGCAGCCATTGCAATTGTTCCTTCAAGAAGTTGGTCACACCAATCGACCTCACAAGTCCACTTGACACCAACGCTTCCATTGCCTACAATGCCACACCAGTCTCCTCTTTCACTCACTCTACCTTCCATGTGTCCTTCAGTTTGCGACGCTCAAATACGTTCGTGAATGAATCATGGACATTCAAAGACTCGTCCCTGTTCACTTTCCACGACATGGGAAAGTGTAGCAGGTAAAGATCCAAATACTCTAGGCCCAAATTCTTCAGTGACACCTCACACGCCTTGCCCACATCTTTGGATGCGTGCTTGCCACACGAAACCTACACTCAAGGGATAGTACACCTCACCAATGTGGAAGTACCTTCGATGTAACGAAGATGTCCTCACGCTTCAGCTTGAGCTTCCTCATGGATGTCGCTATTGCCTTGCCGACCTCCTTCTCGTTGTCAGTGATCATGGAGCAATCGATGTGTCGATATCCAACTCTGAGAGCCAACACAACCGCTTTCCTCACCGCCTCTTTTGGAGCCTATCAATGCACATACAATGCATAAGGGTAGAATGCCTCACCCGAAATGTCCCAAAGGCAAGTTGTGGAATCCTCTGACCGTTGTTGAGAAGCAGACATGGATTCATGCTCATCACGTCGACCACAGCTCTATCAACAACTCCTTAATGCGAGTTTGAACTTCGTAGTTAGGGTCAAACAACGTGCTGTCCAGTTGTACAAACAAAATTTGATATTTTCTCACTTTCTAAGAGCAAAAAACGTTTTTGTCCGAATTGTAGTTTTCATCCCAGATAGTTTGCTCACTAAAATGACGACTCGCCTTGATTTATGCTGTTGTTTAAACAGGGCTTTGTGGGTGAGGGACGGGGAGACAGTTGTAAATCTCTTGTGTACGAAAGTGGTGGCTCTCTCGGGATTGAGATTTCTGGGCTATGGAGCATTCCTTCCGAGCTCATAATAAAGATGTCTAGAAACATCTCACCTTCTCATTGCATTCGACTTCCTGCTTTAAACCAAACCCCAGTCCCTCAGGTGGGAGCTGCTAAACACGATCTAGTTGGTGAATCTGGCTTCAACCCAACTACCTCTTCTACCTCCTTTATCCTACCCCTTCATATTCAGTAGGCTGATGCCTATGGCGTGTTGTTTCATGAGAAGTCCCCAATTTGTTTCTCATTGCGCTCTGTGGTCACTTTCAGGCATTGCGCCATCCACCACTTTCCACACGTCTTGACTTTTGCTTCGTGCCTGAGGTCACAACAGCTCTGACGCACCTGTTTCACAAAGATCGCGCGATTTGCAGTCCCACGACTGCGCCTTAGACCCTTTCACCCCATCCACCTGTCAATTAGCCACGCAATCGCAGGCGACTTCTCAACTGACAAGACACTGTGGTACAAATGCACGCATCACATTGTTGCAAGTTAATTAGCGATTTGGTTAATGAAATTGAAGATTGTGGTGAAGCTGGTTATGGCTATGCATATTTGCCTACTTGCCTCCAAAGGAAACATCTTCCATGTGTACGCAAAGGAGGAGCAACCCCGTGCCCGTCGAGAGAAGGAAGTGGCTTCATCATGCAACCACGTTGCATGTATTGGATGAGGCCCATAACTAACGATGATGCTCCTCCTTGAAACGTGTCATGCTGCTCTCCTACAAGAGCCTTGCGTATTGTCTACCTCCATCTAGACAACAAACGCTGGCAGTGCACTGCTAGTCCCTTTCTATCACTTCTACTTCATCCCCAACTTTCACTTCCCTCACTGCAGAGCTGTACTGGCGGTCTGTGTTCTAGCCACCCAGTCACAGCACATTCACGGAAGCACAAAACGGAGCACTTCTGTGGACTCTACTGGCGATGGGTTGACACTTGTCAAAGAGACACAAGTGGAGAAGGGAAGCATTGTGACAGCTGTGAAAGCTAATGTGGAGGGAGAGTTTAGTGGGCTTAATAGTACACCTTGTGGAGTGGATATGATAGGTATTATTCAAGCCACAAAGGCAGAAAATAATATGCAACCGATCCACGTGATCGAACTTCGGCGTGGTTTCTTCGTTAGCAAATAACAAATCAAATCAGAAAGTGAATAAAGCTTTTTTAACGAACCTTTTTGAATGTCTTCTAATCACCCACCAGCTAACTCAAATCCAACTCATTTTTTAAAGGAAAAAAGCATATGCCATGTAAACAGTGCATGACAAGGGCACTTGCCAATCTGGTGGTTTGACAGCGCAATCACCATTTAACGTTTGCATTGAAATTTAACTACTTTGTGCTCTGATGTGGTGGCAACTGTAGGGTACTGAGTGATGCCTCTCTCTCCCTTCCACGAGCAGTGGCTTCACTTCCACCAGTCCGCCACACAATCAATTCTTTCCTGTGTAGTCAATGGAAGTTGACAAAGTTTATATCAACCAATGCATTTATGTGTGTGCGAACCTATGGACGGTAAATGTTTAGACATTTCCACCGCCTTGGCGGATGCAAAAAGCATGGAGAGATGCAAATAGTTAAAGGTGTTATCAAGCAACAGTCCATGAGGGTTCTTGAGAAGAGTTGAGAGGATCACTGCAAGTTTAGCCAAGTGGATCAACTAGGTCGTAACAGAGGGGGAAGCTGGAAATTATCTGCATGAATGTGTTTACCCCTGTGCAATGGATGATCCCCAACCTCGGCTGTGAGGTTGTGTCGTTTCAGGACATCGCCTACCCCAATAATGTCACACGAGCTCAAAGCCTTACATCAGGTTCCACAACCTCTGAAATCACACCTCTACAGACACAGGACAATGTAATCTCCCAACCTATTTATGTAGAGACCGGCCGTGGAGAGGAGGCCAGCCGTCTTTCTGTCAAAGCTCTTCTTATGACAAGAGCACCTTCTCCTCGAAGCACTTGCCAAGACCGAGATTTATTTTTTTGCCTCCTTGGGTGTGTACACAATCGGACCGGAAAGGCTGCCAGCGGAGTGTTGCGTTGGTGGCCAGTGACACGAGTGTCATTAGAGAGCTTTGCCATGCCAGTACACAATGCTCCGATCAGACAGACAGACAGAACGGACTACAGACAAGATGCTCAGCACTGAGCAATTTCACTTAGCTTTTTGAGAGACCTAATTAATGGAGGAAAGAGGGATTTAAGGCCTATAAGGGTTTGGAAGAGCCTTATCCTATTACTGGTGGTAACTTACCAGACTGACGTTCACCCGCCGTCAGTAAGGCGTTTGGTTGAGCCACTCTCCACTTGAGGTGAAGGATGATGCTGTTGGAATTGGGCATGGACTCAATTAATCACCTGGAAAGCCGCCAGGATTCCACTTTTGGCAAATAAATCATAATGCTAGCTTAGACACGACTTCAATAAATGCATGCAATGCTACAGCGAAGTAGGCCGATCGCCCCTCACGTGATGACTATCCGATGGGAGGCAGGTGCGACCAGATACCACGATCGCAACAAATTTGTAAACTGAACAACTCCTAGACTGCATCCAAATCCATACCAAGCATACGCACAAACACACACGAGAGAGAAGTGAAGCTTTGTGGATGTAGCAACTATTCCACAAGGTGTAAAATGGATGGATGACCACTAATACATTTGTTAGCCTGTTCCACCACTTATGGGATGGAAATATTAAAAGGTTTTCCCCTTTTCGCATGATGCAACATCTTCTCGTGTTTAACCGTCTCTCCACAACAAACGTATTACACGAGTTAGAACTTGGGCGCGATGCTTTCTACCTCTACACATCATTTTAAATAGCACCGATCAGTTGGTGCACCGTCAAATCACCGCCTGGATGTAGGTCCTAGCTACTTGGTTGTATTTACTCAAGTTTACTGCTCTCTCACTTTAACAATTACGTTAAAGACAGAATTAGCCCTAGCAGCCAGTCCCATCGAACCAACTAAGCATCTCCATTAATCACTTGACATTACTCAGAAGTGTCATGTCCCTAAGAGAATGGGCTAGGTAGAGGAGGGCACCCACGCCTACCCAGAACCAAAACAAAGTTAAGGACTTTCCAAATAACCCCCACGATAGGCACCCAACTACGACTAGGAAGCAGGAATGAAGGAAAGCAGACTACCAAGTGGATTACACAGTTACAACCAGACATAAAACCCACGATAAGGCACTCCCTGCTACCTAGAAATTCCGTGGGTTTAAATTAATGCCCAGATTTCACTTATACAACGAAGGCCTCAAGTGCAGTCAAGGCACAATCCATCAAGTGGTCCCAAAATCAATCCCTCCCTCTGCATCACACCCAACCAAGTCACTCCACATCGCACTGACATTTGCGATAACACAATAAAACATATTTTAGCATTATGTCAGTTATTTGTTGATGGCTGGAAGGGTAACAAAAAGGCGAAAGAAGAACGATAAGCATTAACACAATTGCGCACGCCCGTGCGGAGAGGGACAGTGGTAGAATAGTTAGTACTCATCGTGGAACGGATATTCCGGGTGCTTCTCAAAACTAAAAGAGAAATAGAAGTTGGGAGAGAAGAGAATGAATGTCCTCAAAAAAACCATAAAGCCATCCACAATTCACAACAACGTTTATCTACCACGACTTCCTAGTCGCATACACTAGAGCAACGCTTTCTTAGAAAGAAAGCAATTTGGAGATTAGAAAAAAACCACGATGAGAATAACTTACCCAGGCCACCGAATGATGCGTCCACTCGACTTGATGCTGCAGAGTTTTGCCACTTCCGCATCAGTCAGCTCAAAATCAAACACCTCGAAGAGCACAAGCAAATGATTGAAAAATGTTGTACCATTAGGATTTAGCAAATAAATATCTTAGGTGTACTCGCTTCGTTTGCAACTTACATCAAAATTTGACTTGATACGCTCTGGAGTGACACTTTTGATGAGGACAACGATGCCTCGTTGAAGACCATGGCGCAGCAGCACCCGCGCTGGTGTCTTCTTTTGTTTGTGGGCGATTTCGACAACGCACCTTTCCTCCACTTCCATATTAGATAATTTACTCACCTTAACAAATACCCTCCTTGTTTCACGATGCTGACTTTCGGTCCTGCCAACACTGCCGTTTCATTGCCAAATTGGGCTATTGCATTTCGCGTTGCATGTGGAGCCCAAAGTTATTGGCTACTAGATAATTAATACTTTGTTGAAACCGCACGCAAACACAAGGCGATAGTTCGGTGTCTAAGACTTAAAATATTTCATTTTGTCTTCGTTTCAGTTTTCATCATAGATGGTTTGTTCGCCCTTTGTAAATGATGACTGATGCTTACGGCAAATAATTTTGGGGAAATTCTTTGATGTTTTGAGATGCCAGTTGCAAAATCGGATTTATATTTACGACTTGTTTTTTATCCTCTGGCAATTATTGATAAGCTTTGCTTTGTGTTGAGGGTTTAAAGTAATGATGCCCACAACTAAGTGTCGGAGACGAAACCTTTCCATTTTATGAAACGTACTATCGTGTATGCGCGTATTCCATCTGTCCTTATTGCGAACTCCCCAAACTCATTTCGAGGAGCAGTGTATGGAAGGCTCTCTTCTTTCGTCCTCTCCTCTTCTACCGCCTCAACTATGAGGAGTTTTGATGGTTCGCTAGCGAGGCCGAAGTAGTTGTGACGCATTTCGCCTACAAAGTATCTTCTATCGTCATAACTATTGCATCATTCCTTGTTCTTTTGAGCTCTTTCTACGGCACTACTCTCATTATTTGCCTATTATTATGCCTTCGGGTGATTTTTATTCTTCTACGACTGCGTGGGTGAAACACGTAAGCAACCGGCGGGGAATAGCTGTAATATCGATTCTTATTTTGTTGGACATCTATTGACTAAATACGGAGTTGCGCATTGCGGCCGAGGTAATCCGTGGAAGAGAGAGCTTTCACTACGTGGAAGGGATCTCTACTCTAAGAGTGGTAAAATTTACGATGCGACCTGGGCGGAAGTTTGGTTCTGTATATTTGGACAAGATCTCCTTCGTATTGGGCGCCAGATCGATTTTGCTTGTCTTAGTATTTCTTGTGCCTACTGTAAGACATTTATAAGTGTGGCCAGGCCATCCGATAGGTTGGTTTTGGCCAAGTTCTCACTTCTTTTGTGCGGTCTTCGGTGATCGCCAGCCCGCCCGACAAGGCTGTATGCTCCAGTATCTAAGGTCAATCGTGCATCTCGTAGACGACCCAGCAACATTTTAAGATTGGTGTTGTGCTCACAAATGTCCTAACCAAAAACAAGAATGTCATCGAGGCAAATAATGCAGTGTTTTGAGAAAGCTCAATTAGTACTGTCTGCACCAGGCGTTGGAAGGTGTCCGCAGCATTACGGAGCTTAAAAGTCATTGTCTGAAACTTGTGAAGTTCAATTGGAACTATGAATGCCGTCTTCTCTCTGCCTGCTTTTGCTATTTCTACTTGCCAGTAGGTAGACCTCCTTGATTTTATGCAGGGAGCCCAATGAATCGTTTATGTGGGGTAAAAATAACGTTTAGCTTCCTGTAATCGACGCATATTTGAAGAGCACCGTCGCTTTCCCCTGTAGCTGAAGATATAAGTGAATGTTAAACCAGTCTTTAGAATTCATTCCTTCTTTAATGTGAGGAAGGGCCGACAACTCTGCCACTAGTGCAGACGATTCCTCCCTTTTCTCCTCTTTCCTTCTACTACTCCTGCTGTGAGGAGGTTGGATGTTTCTAGACACCTTTATTCAAAGGACAGGGCGAGTATACGGTAGTGGAGGCGTCTTGGACTCAGGAGAACGACTATGTTCATCCTTGCCTCCTGCCTACAAACCAAGTTTTAAAGAACACACGTATTACAATGCAATTTGTATTTTTATCCCAAGATTTTGTCTACAATGAGCTAGTTATTGCCGTTTGTCACTGTGCCTCTTCATTAATTACCCGCCTCCAAAGGTTATTTATGTTTATTCACTTTTTTTAGAGGACTTGATAACAGTAGACCAGTTCAGATACATTGTGGACGAGCGTTCGGCTGAACAGGAGAGTTTGTTTTGGTTTACGAAGTGAATGCTAGATTTGACACTCAGTCCTTTAAATATATTACTGCAATAATGAAACCAGTAGTGCGTCTATCGCTATTTCAAATACGAAATGCTCATCGTTGGAAGAATGACGCTCGTGCGGTCTGAGCGAATTGGTTGCCAAGTCTAGTTATACCTTTGAGGGAAACGCAAGAGTGATCGATGGTACATCAGCCAAACGCTTTTTGCATCCATTTATAATCAACCACAGATATTGGATAGAACTTGGCCTGATATGACTTGGCAGCAATAAGCGAAAGGAGGAAGAGAACCACAGTCCTTTACCACACGCATATACACAATCTCGTCCTTCCTTACGTAACTTGGCTATCAGACCAGAGTTCCTACTACTTGCTACGAAAATGCGTGACGGCCAACGCAACCTTCCATTCCCAAACCCAGTTCCCAAAGGGATAAAAGAGAAGGCAAGCAGAACTGCCAAAAGGGAATCTGCGGCGGTGCAGCCGAGGTAAAACCTTAGCTGCGCAGTCATGGTGTTCCATGGCCGAAGAGGATTGGTTAGGCGAAGCAACGTTGAGAACGCTCAAATAGTAATGCAAGGAACCCGACATTTTGCAAAAGGACCACTTCGAGTCTCCGTCTTTGTAACTACATCTAGCGGACCACACCCAAATAAGTGTTGCCGCCTCCATCATCTGCGATACGTCGAAGCTCTGCACTACAACTAGCCTCACCGACCTGATGCGAAACTGAACTAGCAGCGCAGAACAGGCAGCCTGCACTTCCCTACCGTCTGCGAGGTCACCTCAGCGATGTATGACGACTACACTTCACCCGAGACGACAGCCCCACATGCTCACAACACAAAGGGCACAAAAGTCGCCATTCACTTGGATTCGCCCGTCGATGGATATATAAAACACGATAATAGTCCACACCCACCATCTGACACTTCCCACTGCTGCTACTTCACTTCCACTTTCCACTCTTCCAATAACTACGCTACACGACGTCAATAAAAACAGCCTATCCAGCAGCCCCAACATCACTCCTCCTCACTACCTTAATTCCTCTCACGTCAATCCCCACCACGCTCACACATAAACAGACACAACAGAAAGCAGCTTCAAGGAAGTTCTTCAGCATTTGCTAATATTCTACAGAGCACTAAAAATGTGCACGATGGGGCTGGCAAATGTTCAGCCAGCTATAAATGCCACAGTAAAAAACAGTAACAAAGCAATTAGTACTTATCGTGAAACGGATATTCCGGGTGCATTGAAAGGCTGAAAAAGACAGCAACATAGACAGGAGAAGGAAGACAACGCATCTCTTCAAAACACCACCAAGCTAATCAAAAGTGACAATAACGATCAACTGCCAATACATCATGCTTGCACATTAGAAGGCAGTTCATTCGTTAAAAGAAGGCCCGCTCGAAGTCGTACCAGCTACGATGAGCATAACTTACCCTGGCCAACGGATAATACGTCCGCCCGACACAATGTTGTTGAGTTTTGCTATTTCCACATCGGTCAGCTTAAAATCAAACACCTGGAAAGCACAAACACTTGCCATGAAACACGGACGACCAATTGAGATTATGTGAACGGTTTAAAAGCGTGTTGTGCAAATTAAAGACCCACATCGAAATTCGACTTTATCCGCTCAGCAGTTACACTCTTAACGAGGACAACAATGCCTCGTTGAAGACCATGGCGCAGCAGCACCTGCGCTGGTGTCTTCGTGTGCTTGTGCGCGATTTCGACAACGTTATAATCATCCAGCACCGGATCCACTTGGCCTCTAAATAGAACAAAAAAAATGTGGTTCGGTTAATAGCTCAATTGGCATGGACAAAAACCAACGGCATGAATCCAGGAGAGCCGAGAGGCGAATAACCCTCAACCAAAATATTCTTCGAGCGACAAAATTCAATCAACTTCGTGTTTGGACAGTGAATATTAACTTCTACTTGATTCACTGCCGGTGGAATTCGGCACGACGCCAAAATGCGTTCCAATTGTCTTTTATTGAAGTTAGACACACCAATCGATTTGGCAAGTCCAGCTGACACCAAATCTTCCATGGCCTAAAAAGCCATCTTACTAATACTTGAGCGAATCCACCTTCCATGTATCCTCAAGTTTGTGATGCTCAAAAATGCAGGAGTTTGGATCATAGATACTGAAGGTAACACCTTCCTTGTATTTAAACGACACGGGAAAGTGTATCAAGTAAAGATCTAAATAATCAAGGCCTAAGTTTTTAATTGACAGTTCACACGCTTCGCGGACATTCTCGGGTGCGTGTTTGTCACACCAAAGCTACGTTCAAAAGATGGTAAACTGCAAGACCATGGTAGTACCTTTGAAGTAACGAAGATGTCTTCACGTTTCAGGTTGAGCTTCTTCATTGATGCTGCTATGGCTTCACCGACTTCGTTTTCGTTGCGATAGATCATGGCGCAATCGATGTGTCGATATCCGACGCTGAGAGCCAGTTCAACGGCTCCACTTACCACTTCTTTTGGAGCCTATAATGGTCATCCAATCGACAAAGGTAGAATCCGATACTCGAAAAGTTCCGAAGCCAAGTTGCGGGATTTTATGACCGCTATTGAGAAGTAGACTTTTATTCACGCTCATCACCCAGACTATAGCGCAAACGCCAATCCGCCAACGTATACTTCAAATTGACAACTCGGATCAAGTGGCATAAGCTACTCAATTATATAAACAAAATTAAGTTTATTCTTTCTGTTTAAAGGCAAAAGTACGCTTTGTCTGCGTTTCAGTTTTCATATTTGATAATTCGCGCACTCTGAGATTCGACGATTGATGATCACCACTGGCAAATTTGACGAAGTTCTACTGTTAATTGCAGGAACAAGTTAAAATTTTCTTAGGACCTAAGTGGTTTGTTTTTCACTATCTGGCACTCCCAAACACACTTTTCTTTGCATAAAGTTTCTATAATTAGTGCAGTCCTCTTCTCTTCCCAAGACTTTTTAAAAGGCAGAATATATAATTTTGACAAACAGAGGGGTTGGGGCTACTGGCATGGCTCCGTCGCCACCCAACCCGGTTAGGGCATTGTGTGCACCAAAGTTACCGATACCGAAACCGGCAATCAGAACAAGAAAATATTACATAACTGTAGCGTCCCGAGACTCCCTTTAAGGTAAAAGAAGGTATAGTACTGGGCGTAGAATACATGTATTCTGGAAACAGAGGACTTGGGGGCTGTTGGCACGCCCCAGAGGCCGACCAACCGGCTCAGTACAATATGGCCACCCAAGTGACCGAAACCGGCAGTTCAAACAAACAAAGTATTACACAGCCCCTCTCTTCTTCCGAGCGTCGTCCCCGACTCTCCCCTTGGTCAGCCTCCCGTGTCAGCCATCACAACGTAATCAGTGCTGCGAGAAGCACCCACGAGCTAACCGTCCCAGTCGTCGAGATTCGAACGCATGTGTTCCTGTAGTGCCATCAATTCCGCGTAGCGCCCAGTGCAGCAAATGCGCGCTCCTTGGCCGTACTCTCTCACAACAATGTGGTCCAATGAAAGATGGAGGCACGAATCCAAGTTTTCGAATGGGTCGAGACACACACAACACATATTACGATTCCAGGTTTAATCGATACCGTAGAAGAAACGCAAGGGCATCGTAGAAACCTGAGCAAATGTGGCGGTCGGGCCTCATAGGAACAAAATGCATGCGATGCTATCCAATGGCATCCTGCACATTATACATCTGAGAACAGGAGAGAGAGCTTACGGAGGATGCTTGAGCACAAAGTGGCAGGTCTCTCTTGGTAGCTCCACTGGACTTGGAGTTCACGGCTAGTGTCACTTCAGTTGTTAATAGCTTCCCTGTCGAACACGAGGGCGAGGGAGATGCCGAAGCTGGACGTCGATCTCGGCCCTTCTGTTACGAGATACCAGAGGTTCTCCCATCCATAGCACATGCACTTCTTTCACACCGCCAAAAATTCGCTAGAAGCGGCATGGAGCAGGATAAAATCCACCGAAGTCGGGTCCGCTTTCCGCTGCCACCAATGTAGCTTCCCGAGGCTCCCTTTAAGGTAAAAGAAGGCATAGTACTGGGGGTAGAATACATGTATTCTGGAAACAGAGGGCTTGGGGGTTGTTGGCACGGCCCAAAGGCCGACCAACCGGCTCAGTACAATATGGCCACCCAAGTGACCGAAACCGGCAGTTTAAACAAACAAAGTATTACACTGGTTGTTATTGGATATTTGTAAGCATTCGATTTGCCTTCAAAGGACTCAATAGTTGCAGTTCATTGCATGTATGATACATTTATCTCTACATATTTTGATATTGCGCGGCATAACAAATGAGCACCAGACTCAGTGGGAGTGTTCGTCCCGATTCAAGATTAGAACGCCAGACTTGAAACTCGTTTTAAGTGCATTGGTGCTGTTTTGAAAAAGAATTACTCGTTTTTAAAAAGAGGGAAACTAGCGCATTCTGAGTGCCAGAATCGCGGGAGGCACGGACTGCAAGGCATCATTTTTCAAAGCAGGTATCAGAAGCATCTGCATTTAATGGTGACGCGATGGTACACCGGTTAAGCGTTTTATGTATTCATTTACGGTTGTGTAATTATTTGCGTTGTAGATGGATATAAGCACTAGGGGATGTTGCATCACGCATGTCCATTTCATCATGATCTATGGCTTTTGTTGACGAGGTTGGAAAACAAACTCTAGTAAGTGCGTATTATAGGCATCCACCAGCACTTGATAAGTGGATGCTGCCACACACTTGATCCTCGCACGACCTCACTTGCCTTGTGAATGTGTGTATGTGTGTGTGTGGGTGTGGCAGCGCACATCGAAATGACTGAGAATGATGTCCAGTGCTCAGCGAGAAAACTATTAACCACAGATGCTGGAGAGAACTTGGACTGATATGACCGAGCAGCTATGGACATGCGTAATTGTCAGCGTGTTCCGACATCCTCAAATCCAGTTCATAACGGGATAAAACTGTGTGTTAAGTAGATCTGCCGATAGGGAACCTGTGAGGTTGTGGACAAAGTTTAATCCTCAGCTCCTCTGTTGTTGTGCGAGTGTTTTCGTCTAGCATTGGCCGAGGAAGGAGATTGGTTAGACATAGCGGCATGTAGGACGCTGGAATGATTATGCAATTGGCTGTGTAATGTCTTGGTTATTTGTTAAGAGAGTGAGAGTTAATCAGCTAGATTGTGACAAAGGAACATATGTTATTTACCGTTGGGTTAGTGGCATTTAACCTCTGATGTGATCAGTTGGCATGTTTTCATACACCGCGAACCGCATTGTCACTGGACACTTCGTCATTGTGCGTGTGTATGTGTGTGTGTGTGTGTGTGTGTGGTTGCATGTCTGTGGAACAAATCGGACTCAACCAATTACTCAGAGGAGAATCCCATACACAGCCCTAGCATTTGTGCCCAAGCCTCACCAATTCATTCAAACAAGAGATTTCCAGAGAGATCTCCATTTCAAGGAAGTTGGCAAATTGAACGATAAAGTGTGAGATAGAAGTGGACGTTTATATTGGTAATGCATAGTTGCCCAAGGCAAGCGAAAACGACTTTTGTAGAGGAGTAGTTGGGGAACAAATCCGTGTCACATTATGAGTGGTGCACAGCGACCAAGTTTCACACTAAATATTTAGAATGAAATGCAGGTATCATGGAATTAAATCTCCTTAGACATGGAATCTCCTATTAATGGCTCAGCACGATCCACCGCGATAAGGATTACGTCCAACTCCTTTCATGGGATGCCTCACCACGTCCTGGAAAAAGGGACACAAAGGATTGTTAAACTCCGCCCAGAAAACACACTTAAGGAAAGCACATCAGGTCTCCTTCATTTTTAGTCTTCTCTCTCCCAACATTTATGCACCGCATGCACAGCCCATCCACTGACCCTTACATCATCCCTTCTCACCATCTCAATTCCTCTTAAGCTACTCCTCACCAGACTGACATCTTTAAAAAACACAAAGTAAGGCAACTGCAAGTAAGTCATTGAGCATTTGTTGACAAAAGTGGGATTTTTGAGGCTGGCAAATGTATGTGAATGTACGAGAAGGCGACAGCGAAACAATCAGTACTCATCGTTGAACGGATATTCTGGATGCTTTGCGATGCTGAAAGTGAAAAGAAGAGAAGAGTAATGTTAATTTTAGCCGAAAATTATCATGTTGGCATATTTTAGGGCGTACAAACTACGATGGGCATGACTTACGCTGGCCAACGAATGATACGTCCGCTGGACACGATGCTGTTGAGTTTTGCTATTTCCGCCTCAGTCAGCTCAAAATCAAACACCTGGAAGAGCACAAGCAAATATTGTGGTAAATAGTCTAGCTGGGCTTCCTTTAACTGGGACTTACATCGAAATTTGAATTGATGCGTTCCGGAGTGGCACTTTTAACGAGGACAACGATGCCTCGTTGGAGACCATGGCGCAGTAGCACCTGTGCAGGTGTCTTCTTGTGTTTGTGTGCGATTTCACCAACGACCTCCTCCTCCAGCACCGGCTTTTCCTGATCTCTACAATGATCAAGTAAGGTATTTCCTTCAGAGCCCCAATTAACAAACCTACTTGAAGTAACCAGGAGAGCCGAGAGGCGAATAACCCTCAACCACAATGTTCTTGGTGTGACAAAATTCAATCAGTTTCGTGTTTGGGCAGTGGATGTTGACTTCCACCTGATTTACCGCCGGTGGAATCCTGCATGATGCCAATATGCGTTCCAATTGGCGTTTATTGAAGTTGGACACACCAATCGACTTGACAAGTCCTGCCGAAACCAATTCTTCCATGGCCTAAATGGGAGCATTTCATCCGTTTTACGAATCTACCTTCCACGTGTCCTCTAGTCTGTGACACTCAAATTTATATTGACTTGGATCTTCGTATTCCAATTCAACACCCTCCTTGTGATGGAAGGATACAGGCCAGTGGATCAGGTACAGATCCAAATACTTGACACCAAAATTTTTAATCGACAGTTCACATGCACCGCGGACATCCCCTGGAGCGTGTTTGTTACACCAAAGCTACACAGAGTTGATAAAGAATCTCAAGAAGGTGGAGAAGTACCTTTGAGGTGATAAAGAAGTCTTCGCGTTTTAGGTTGTACTTCTTCATCGATGCTGCTATTCCTGCACCGACTTCAGCTTCGGTGTCATAGAGCATGGCGCTGTCGAAGTGACGAAATCCCCTGCTGACGGCCACTTCAACAGCATGCGTCATTCTTTCCTTCGCGCCCTACAATCACCATGTGGTAAAGAGGAACAAAATCCTACAGCAGTGCCGAAGCCAAGTTGTGGAATCGTATAGCCACTGTTGAGGGTAAGAGTTGGTGTGTGAGCCATCGCCTTGTCCGGTTGCAACGCACGTCACAATATTGGGTGCTACAGTAAACTTCAGCATTTGTATCACGCTTTAAGTGCCTCTAGATCATGTAAACATGCATTTTTTACTCCTCCATTTTATGTGCGATAATATATGTACTTCCGCCTGAATTGACAGTTAAGGCGATGGTTGTTAGACATACAAGCTGGAATTGTTCTCTCCCATTCCACTGCATTTGCAAATGGCCTTGGAATATACTATTATCACCAGTAAACTCAACATTGAGGAAGTAAACGTGTGATAGCTCTGAGGGGGATGGGGATAAGGTCTTGGTGCTTGTGTACCTGTGATTAGCTATTTAGTGCTTTGTGATACCTCAGTAGATAAAAGGATCCTTAAAGACCTAAGCCTCTACGAGCTTAGGGTCTCACAGACCTTACACAGGTGTCCTCGCAAATGCCCATGTTAGTGCAGCAACGCAGTGCAGACGACTTCCGAATCATGGCGTGCACACTATGCCATTTCTCTCAAAGCATTTCCATCTCACAGTAAACAATAGTATCTGATCACTTGGTTGGGTGATTTGACCCTTACTCTTTCAATACCATGTGGTGTAAAATAGGGAACCCGTCACGGGCTGCTTCTTTATGCTACTTAAATCTGTTTCAGTAGGCTATTTTCAAAAATTCAATGACCAATTTGTGCCCCTGGTAAGTTTACTATTAACAGAAAAATTTTCCTTTAACCCAAGCGTAATAAGTGAGACCTTAAAAGTCTTGTGAAAGCATTTGTAACTTCAAAATACATGCAAAACACATGCCGTCATTCTCATTTTAGCTTGATTACGAGAAGTCAAGGATGATATCGCTTGGTTGTCATTCTGATAATGCAACTCCACTACCAAAAGGTTTCTATTATAACCTCTCACTTCCACGCATTCCCTATTGCGAACTCGCGGTTACTTCTACCTCCACTGTACTCACCGCATTCAGCGTATGTATGTATGTATGTATGTATGTATGTATGTATGTATGTATGTATGTATGTATGTATGTATGTATGTATGTATGTATGTATGTATGTATGTATGTATGTATGTATGTATGTATGTATGTATGTATGTATGTATGTATGTATGTAAATTTAAAAGTGTTACATTTACCACCGGTAATCTTGCTTCTCAATGACTTTAAATAGTGTGTAAATAGATTTGCAACGGAGTCATCGCAAGAGGAGACTAGAAGCGCCGACAGGAAGTCAGGTCGTAGACATACATGCCCAACAGCAATTACGAACGCTTACAAATTGTCAAAATGTTAGAGGTTGCCATCTTTCTGAGATCGATTATAGCGTCCTAAGTGTGCAAGCCCTATGTAATGCTTTGTTCGTTTGGACTGCCGGTTTCGGTGACTTGGGCGGCCATATTGTACTGAGCTGATTGGTCGGTCTTTGGGCCCTGCCAACAGCCTCCAAGCCCCCTGTTTCCAGAATACATGTATTCTACTCCCAGTACTATTGTAGCGTCCCGAGGCTCACCTTAAGGTAAAAGAAGGCGCAGTACTAGGGCAGAATATATATATTCCGGGAACAGAGGACTTGGGGTCTGTTGGCACGGCCCAAAGGCCGACCAACCGGCTAGAACAAGATGGCCACCCAAGTGACCTAAACCGGTAGTTCGAACAAACAAAGTATTACAATTATACCTTCTTTTGCCTTAAAGGGAGTCTCGGGACGCTACACCTAGTTTACTTATGCTTACAGCAGTGTCGGTGGATTCTTACCTCGTTAAGATAAATACCGATTAATAAAATGCTACAAATATCTACCTTGGCGTGACTCTGGGACGTTATCTGCGAAAGTAAACTTTAAGCGCTTTTACAAATGCTTGGTTACAGATTTGATCTACTAATGTTTGTAAAGTAGAAGCTCGGAAACAACTATTTGCCAGACCGTTAATTTTAGCTGGTAATCACTGAGTGTGAATAAATTTAAGATTTGTGCTGTGGTACTTATGTTATTCAAAAATAACCTTGTAGGTGAGAGGCAAGGAGAAGTATTTAACCCTGGTCATGGACTTGCAAGATAGCTCTCGGGACATCAAGTACGCCTCAGCCTAGCCACTTCGGTATCCCTACCACATAATCTCAGTGTGATTACAATAAGGATGTCGAAAACACCCAACCTTCCCGTAGCAGGGATGATGGAAAGGAAAAAGAGTCTACGTACACTATGAGAATGCAAAAGTGCCACGATCTGTTCACAAACGCGCATTGCTTAATACAATGAACCACAAAAGACTTTGCATTAAAAAACAAAAAAGGTACGTTACCTAAGAAAGAATTTCCGAAACTTTGTCGCACATCTGTTTTTACAAATCTGCATTAAGAGGATTATCAGCTGTTTTAAACGCCAAAACGCATAATCAATATTTAACACAAATTCAAAAGGCGTTCGATTCTATTTTTTGCCATGAAATTGCCCAAAGGGCAAAAAACGAAACAATCAAGCCATTTTGTTTGTATGAACAAACTGCACATGCTCTTCGACCTAGGTCCTTATATTAAGGCGTGCGTTGAATATTTCTCGCCTATCTTTCATCGAAAGTAATGAGTCGAAACCCAAGTCTGCTCCTTAACAGCGGTCATAGGATTCCACAACTTGGCTTTGGAACCTTCTGGGTAATAGAACCGAATTTTGCCCATTGCTTGTCAACTATAGGCCCCCCAAAATGTCGTGACGGGCGCCGTTGAAGTGGCTCTTAGCACCGGCTATCGCCACATAGATTGCGCCATGATCTACGGCAACGAAAAGGAAGTCGGTGAAGGTATAGCAACATCAATGAAGAAGCTCAACCTGAAACGTGAAGACATCTTCGTCACCTCAAAGGTATTCCCATGTTCGTGAGACCCACTATCCATTGATTGTAGCTTTGGTGTGACAAGCACGCACCCGAAGATGTTCGCAAGGCGTGTGAACTGTCAGTAAAGAATTTTGGCCTTGAGTATTTGGATCTTTACTTGATGCATTTCCCCGCGTCCCTCAAATACAAGGACGGTGTTCCATTCGATATTCATGATCCAAACACATTTGATTTTGAATATCACAAAATTGAGGATACATGGAAGGTAGATTCGTTTAGCATTACCAACACAGCTTTCTAGGCCATGGAAGAGTTGGTGTCTGCTGGACTTGTCAAGTCGATTGGTGTGTCCAACTTCAATAAAAGGCAGTTGGAACGCATTTTGACGTCGTGTCGGATTCCACCGGCAGTAAATCAAGTAGAAGTCAATATTAACTGTCCAAACACGAAGTTGATTGAATTTTGTCACTCAAAGAACATTTTGATTGAGGGTTATTCGCCTCTTGGTTCTCCTGGTTTCATGGAGTAGGTTTTGCCCATGCCACCACTGTTAATTCATTTGTCAGTTGAGATTTTAATGAATTCGGTGTTTGCGCTTCTTGCAGAGGCAAAACTAAATCGCTAGTGGACGACAAGTGCGTTGTCGAAATCGCAAAAAAGCATAAGAAGACACCGGCGCAGGTGCTGCTGCGCCATGGTCTTCAACGAGGCATCGTTGTCCTCATCAAAAGTGTCACTCCAGAGCGTATCAAGTCAAATTTTGATGTAAGTTACAAACAAAGCAAGCACACTTAAGATATTTGCTAAATCCTAATAGCACAACATTTTTCAATCATTTGCTTGTGCTCTTCGAGGTGTTTGATTTTGAGCTGACTGATGCGGAAGTGGCAAAACTCTGCAGCATCAAGTCGAGTGGACGCATCATTCGGTGGCCTGGGTAAGTTATTCTCATCGTGGTTTTTTTCTAATCTCCAAATTGCTTTCTTTCTAAGAAAGCGTTGCTCTAGTGTATGCGACTAGGAAGTCGTGGTAGATAAACGTTGTTGTGAATTGTGGATGGCTTTATGGTTTTTTTGAGGACATTCATTCTCTTCTCTCCCAACTTCTATTTCTCTTTTAGTTTTGAGAAGCACCCGGAATATCCGTTCCACGATGAGTACTAACTATTCTACCACTGTCCCTCTCCGCACGGGCGTGCGCAATTGTGTTAATGCTTATCGTTCTTCTTTCGCCTTTTTGTTACCCTTCCAGCCATCAACAAATAACTGACATAATGCTAAAATATGTTTTATTGTGTTATCGCAAATGTCAGTGCGATGTGGAGTGACTTGGTTGGGTGTGATGCAGAGGGAGGGATTGATTTTGGGACCACTTGATGGATTGTGCCTTGACTGCACTTGAGGCCTTCGTTGTATAAGTGAAATCTGGGCATTAATTTAAACCCACGGAATTTCTAGGTAGCAGGGAGTGCCTTATCGTGGGTTTTATGTCTGGTTGTAACTGTGTAATCCACTTGGTAGTCTGCTTTCCTTCATTCCTGCTTCCTAGTCGTAGTTGGGTGCCTATCGTGGGGGTTATTTGGAAAGTCCTTAACTTTGTTTTGGTTCTGGGTAGGCGTGGGTGCCCTCCTCTACCTAGCCCATTCTCTTAGGGACATGACACTTCTGAGTAATGTCAAGTGATTAATGGAGATGCTTAGTTGGTTCGATGGGACTGGCTGCTAGGGCTAATTCTGTCTTTAACGTAATTGTTAAAGTGAGAGAGCAGTAAACTTGAGTAAATACAACCAAGTAGCTAGGACCTACATCCAGGCGGTGATTTGACGGTGCACCAACTGATCGGTGCTATTTAAAATGATGTGTAGAGGTAGAAAGCATCGCGCCCAAGTTCTAACTCGTGTAATACGTTTGTTGTGGAGAGACGGTTAAACACGAGAAGATGTTGCATCATGCGAAAAGGGGAAAACCTTTTAATATTTCCATCCCATAAGTGGTGGAACAGGCTAACAAATGTATTAGTGGTCATCCATCCATTTTACACCTTGTGGAATAGTTGCTACATCCACAAAGCTTCACTTCTCTCTCGTGTGTGTTTGTGCGTATGCTTGGTATGGATTTGGATGCAGTCTAGGAGTTGTTCAGTTTACAAATTTGTTGCGATCGTGGTATCTGGTCGCACCTGCCTCCCATCGGATAGTCATCACGTGAGGGGCGATCGGCCTACTTCGCTGTAGCATTGCATGCATTTATTGAAGTCGTGTCTAAGCTAGCATTATGATTTATTTGCCAAAAGTGGAATCCTGGCGGCTTTCCAGGTGATTAATTGAGTCCATGCCCAATTCCAACAGCATCATCCTTCACCTCAAGTGGAGAGTGGCTCAACCAAACGCCTTACTGACGGCGGGTGAACGTCAGTCTGGTAAGTTACCACCAGTAATAGGATAAGGCTCTTCCAAACCCTTATAGGCCTTAAATCCCTCTTTCCTCCATTAATTAGGTCTCTCAAAAAGCTAAGTGAAATTGCTCAGTGCTGAGCATCTTGTCTGTAGTCCGTTCTGTCTGTCTGTCTGATCGGAGCATTGTGTACTGGCATGGCAAAGCTCTCTAATGACACTCGTGTCACTGGCCACCAACGCAACACTCCGCTGGCAGCCTTTCCGGTCCGATTGTGTACACACCCAAGGAGGCAAAAAAATAAATCTCGGTCTTGGCAAGTGCTTCGAGGAGAAGGTGCTCTTGTCATAAGAAGAGCTTTGACAGAAAGACGGCTGGCCTCCTCTCCACGGCCGGTCTCTACATAAATAGGTTGGGAGATTACATTGTCCTGTGTCTGTAGAGTTGTGATTTCAGAGGTTGTGGAACCTGATGTAAGGCTTTGAGCTCGTGTGACATTATTGGGGTAGGCGATGTCCTGAAACGACACAACCTCACAGCCGAGGTTGGGGATCATCCATTGCACAGGGGTAAACACATTCATGCAGATAATTTCCAGCTTCCCCCTCTGTTACGACCTAGTTGATCCACTTGGCTAAACTTGCAGTGATCCTCTCAACTCTTCTCAAGAACCCTCATGGACTGTTGCTTGATAACACCTTTAACTATTTGCATCTCTCCATGCTTTTTGCATCCGCCAAGGCGGTGGAAATGTCTAAACATTTACCGTCCATAGGTTCGCACACACATAAATGCATTGGTTGATATAAACTTTGTCAACTTCCATTGACTACACAGGAAAGAATTGATTGTGTGGCGGACTGGTGGAAGTGAAGCCACTGCTCGTGGAAGGGAGAGAGAGGCATCACTCAGTACCCTACAGTTGCCACCACATCAGAGCACAAAGTAGTTAAATTTCAATGCAAACGTTAAATGGTGATTGCGCTGTCAAACCACCAGATTGGCAAGTGCCCTTGTCATGCACTGTTTACATGGCATATGCTTTTTTCCTTTAAAAAATGAGTTGGATTTGAGTTAGCTGGTGGGTGATTAGAAGACATTCAAAAAGGTTCGTTAAAAAGCTTTATTCACTTTCTGATTTGATTTGTTATTTGCTAACGAAGAAACCACGCCGAAGTTCGATCACGTGGATCGGTTGCATATTATTTTCTGCCTTTGTGGCTTGAATATTACCTATCATATCCACTCCACGAGGTGTACTATTAAGTCCACTAAACTCTCCCTCCACATTAGCTTTCACAGCTGTCACAATGCTTCCCTTCTCCACTTGTGTCTCTTTGACAAGTGTCAACCCATCGCCAGTAGAGTCCACAGAAGTGCTTCGTTTTGTGCTTCTGTGAATGTGCTGTGACTGGGATGGAGTTGAGGCACTGGCAGGTGGCTAGAACACAGACCGCCAGTACAGCTCTGCAGTGAGGGAAGTGAAAGTTGGGGATGAAGTAGAAGTGATAGAAAGGGACTAGCAGTGCACTGCCAGCGTTTGTTGTCTAGATGGAGGTAGACAATACGCAAGGCTCTTGTAGGAGAGCAGCATGACACGTTTCAAGGAGGAGCATCATCGTTAGTTATGGGCCTCATCCAATACATGCAACGTGGTTGCATGATGAAGCCACTTCCTTCTCTCGACGGGCACGGGGTTGCTCCTCCTTTGCGTACACATGGAAGATGTTTCCTTTGGAGGCAAGTAGGCAAATATGCATAGCCATAACCAGCTTCACCACAATCTTCAATTTCATTAACCAAATCGCTAATTAACTTGCAACAATGTGATGCGTGCATTTGTACCACAGTGTCTTGTCAGTTGAGAAGTCGCCTGCGATTGCGTGGCTAATTGACAGGTGGATGGGGTGAAAGGGTCTAAGGCGCAGTCGTAGGACTGCAAATCGCGCGATCTTTGTGAAACAGGTGCGTCAGAGCTGTTGTGACCTCAGGCACGAAGCAAAAGTCAAGACGTGTGGAAAGTGGTGGATGGCGCAATGCCTGAAAGTGACCACAGAGCGCTATGAGAAACAAATTGCCGACTTCTCATGAAACAACACGCCATAGGCATCAGCCTACTGAATATGAAGGGGTAGGATAAAGGAGGTAGAAGAGGTAGTTGGGTTGAAGCCAGATTCACCAACTAGATCGTGTTTAGCAGCTCCCACCTGAGGGACTGGGGTTTGGTTTAAAGCAGGAAGTCGAATGTAATGAGAAGGTGAGATGTTTCTAGACATCTTTATTATGAGCTCAGAAGGAATGCTCCATAGCCCAGAAATCTCAATCCCGAGAGAGCCACCACTTTCGTACACAAGAGATTTACAACTGTCTCCCCGTCCCTCACCCACAAAGCCCTGTTTAAACAACAGCATGAATCAAGGCGAGTGGTCATTTTAGTGAGCAAACTATCTGGGATGAAAACTACAATTCAGACAAAAACGTTTTTTGCACTTAGAAAGTGAGAAAATATCAAATTTTGTTTGTACAACTGGACAGCACGTTGTTTGACCCTACCTACGAAGTTCAAACTCGCATTAAAGAGTTGTTGATAGAGCTGTGGTCGACGTGATGAACATGAATCTATGTCTGCTTCTCAACAACGGTCAGAGGATTCCACAACTTGCCTTTGGGACATTTCGGGTGAGGCATTCTACCCTTATGCATTGTATGTGCATTGATAGGCTCCAAAAGAGGCGGTGAGGAAAGCGGTTGTGTTGGCGCTCAGAGTTGGATATCGACACATCGATTGCTCCATGATCACTGACAACGAGAAGGAGGTCGGCAAGGCAATAGCAACATCCATGAGGAAGCTCAAGCTGAAGCGTGAGGACATCTTCGTTACATCGAAGGTACTTCCACATTGGTGAGGTGTACTATCCCTTGAGTGTAGGTTTCGTGTGGCAAGCACGCATCCAAAGATGTGGGCAAGGCGTGTGAGGTGTCACTGAAGAATTTGGGCCTAGAGTATTTGGATCTTTACCTGCTACACTTTCCCATGTCGTGGAAAGTGAAGAGGGACGAGTCTTTGAATGTCCATGATTCAATCGCGAACGTTTATGAGCGTCGCAAACTGGAGGACACATGGAAGGTAGAGTGAGTGAAAGAGGAGACTGGTGTGGCATTGTAGGCAATGGAAGCGTTGGTGTTAAGTGGACTTGTGAGGTCGATTGGTGTGACCAACTTCTTGAAGGAACAATTGCAATGGCTGCTGAAGCAGTGCACGATTGGTCCGGCGGTGGTTCAGGTGGAGGTGAATGTGCACTTTCCAAAGAGGAGGCTGATCGAGTATTGTCGGAAGGAGGGAATAGTGGTGGAGGGTGTTTTGCCTCTGGGCTCGCCTTGTTTCATGGAGTAGGTGCTTGGCCATGCCAACGCGGTCCTTTCATTGGTGGATTGAGGTGTCAAGTGAGTGGCATTTTGCGTTGCATGTAGAGGCCAACGTAACTGGCTGCTGGACAATGAGCACGTTGTGGAGGCTGCGCGGAAGCACAAGAAGACACCAGCACAGGTGCTACTGCGTCATGGTCTCCGGCGAGGCATCGTTGTGATCGTGAGGAGTGTCAATGCGCAGCTCATTGAGTCGTACTTTGATGTGGGTGATGAATGAGGAGAAGACACATTTGAGGCGTTGACTAGGTGGGAGTTGCTGGCGTGTGTTTCATGGGAGGTGTTTGTGTTTTGCAGGTGTTTGATTTTGAATTGAGCCACATGGAGATGGTAAAAGTGGACAGCGTGGAGTGGAGCGGACCTTGGTTCTGGAACCCGGAGTAAGTGATGCCTGTGGTGGTTTGTGGGATTGAGAGGTGCTTTCTTTGAGCGAATGGACTGCCGCTTCTAATACGCAAGTGTGATGTCTTGGCAGGTGATAGTTATTATTAAATGTGGTAAGGTTGGCAATGTTTTGAGGAGGTGGTGCATCGCCCTTTTTATACTGCCTATGTTGGTGTCTGTTTCAGGCTGTCGAAGCATCCGGAATATCCGTTTCACGATGAGTGGCCTCCTCCCACAGTACCATTTCCAACTGATTGAGTGTTTGTCGGCCTCTAGTGCACATTGTCTGCACCTTGTAGAATGGCTGTGAATGATGACGATGATGATGTTGATGATTCCCCTAATTGTGTTTTCTGTTGTGTGTGTGTGTGTGCAGGTGTGCGTAGGTGTGAGTGATGTGGGGATGGACGTGGAGTGAAATGGGGTAGTGAGGAGGAGTAATGTTGGGTCTGGTGGGTGAAATGGTCTTATTGATGTGGTGGGACGTAGATGTGGTATGGGGAGAGTAGAAAGTGGAAATGGAGGAGGAGCGGTGGGAAGTGTCGTGTGGTCGAGTGGGCGCTGTTATCGTGTTTCAGGTGTTTTCCACAATTGAAGGCACTATTGTTGTGCTGGCCAGAGCTCAAATGAATGGTTGCCTCCATCTGAGCCACTGTTTTTGCGATGTGGACACGTTGGGCGCATGTGACGCTGTCGTGTCACGTGAGTTGCGGTGGTCGCACAGTTTGCAGGAAGCAGTGCGATAACCGTGCAGACGAGAGGTGAGTGCGGACAGTCCGTTTGCGCTGCTACATTTGGGCTTGAATTTGCACGAGATCGGTGAGACTAGTTGTAGTGCAGAGTTGCGAGAGATCGTAGGTGATGAAGGAGGGCGGAATAGCTATGTGGATGTAGTGGCGTTGGCAGTGATTGGAGGGCAGCCTACTGATGCGGTCTCAGTAGCGTGGACCCAAGATAGTGGGTCAAACAAGTAACCAGCGTATTGCACAGACTCTCGCATCTGCATTTGAGAGTCCAACATGCCGCTTGGTCTAACCAACCTCTTTGGTGCTCAAATGCAAACCTGAGGGTTCCAAGTCGACAGATGTGCTTGTCCTGCTCAAATGCAATCAGTTTTGATTGGAAGCACCTACACAATCACAGCCCAGCTAAGCCTTTACTTTGTACGCAAACTCGAGTGTTCCACCTAGGCAGATCTGCTATCGGGAATTTGGTCTGGGGATGGGAGATTGTGCTGGCCATTACACGCATCAATAGCTAGCACTAGAAACACTGGTCTAATAGTTGACTCATGGATCGGTTAGACGAGATTCCGCACCAGAACGTGGCACCCAGTTTGGTACAAGTTTGTCAATTTGTCAAAGAAGTTGGGATAGGTCAACGTGATGCAGCATATGTTCCCTGTTGCACCACAGTTGGCCAGAAGGCTCTCTCTGACCACCATCCATAGCAGCAATTTCTTAAGTGTTGGTCGAAAGGGTTATCATTTTGACAAACCGAACCCCAAGTTCCCCCGATTTGACAGCATTGTTGAAGTAGGTGCTCTGTAATGAACATTTTACGAGAACTTCGTGAACCTATGCTAGACCTGTTCTTACAAACCCTGCTTGATCCTGTAATTTCTGTCACGAATTTGCTTTTAAATCGGTTTTCTTAGGTTTAACTGTAGACATAGTTGCTAGTCAGCAAAATTCCCGTCTTCGAATCCGTCCCTTGAACCGGGCCAAACTCCAGATCTAGTAGAATGCTTGGAGGAATCAGTGATAGTGCGATCAATTACAGAAGTTTAATGATTGACACGGTTAACCCGCTGGTGTTTCCTTCAGCGCTAATTGCGTTGCGGTTGCTGACGCTTATGGTTACCAAAGTGAGCGCCGGGGACGTCCATGGTTAATAGGGAAGGGCTGTGTAATACCTTGTTTGTTTGTCTGCCTGCATCGTATTGGCTGGCCCCTTAAACATGCTACTAACCGCGAATTCTTTCTGTTTGCTGAATATCCATATTCTGGCCAAGTACTTCGCCCTTTTTGTCTTGATGAGAGTCTCTGAACAATGTCAAGGGAGTCAAAGTGTATGTGACACACACCTATAGATTCGCGAGACTCGTAGCACAGGAGAAGACCATCCACACGGCAGATTGTGAAGTGGTATGATGAGCAATCCCTCAATCTACCCCATTGCTGCAGTGAAGGTGGAGTACAGACGAGTGGGCAAGTGGGAAGGTGTTGAACAAAACTGCAAGATTATGGATGTCCTTGTGGTGAAGGCACAACTTCAACGTGGTGACTGAACAATTGTACCCTCTCACTGTCCTCATGCTATTCTGGCGTTACAAGGGAAGCCTTCATTTAAAGTGCAGACATAAATATGCCTCCGTCGCGGAGACCAAATACCACCCACCCATTCAGTCGCACCCACACACACACACAAACACACACACACACACAGCTTTGTTGAATGCAGGTGTGTCAGCACTACATCCAGGATTCTAAAATGGCAAAGCATTTGAATCAGCTTCCTACGTCAATCTGGTAAACGTAGTTGGAAGAGTTCGAGAAAGAAAACACTTACAAGATACCTTCACCAGATGTCCAATTTGCAGGCAGTGGAGTCTCTCTGACCGCGACACCATTCATCGAACTCGGGAATTCCACTAAAATTGGAGGTTCATCTCCGTAGGACTCTAAAATAGAGAAAGGATGAGTGCTAGTTACGTCGTAAATCCATTGCTCTGAACGTGGACTACCCAACCTTATGTCCAGTCGGTTTCTATCCTGCTGGTGGAGAGATGGAGTGGCGTCTTCCTTACAATACATGCAACCGGAACATTCACCGAAGGTAGGCTTTGTTTGCAATTCTTCTGAGAGGAGGCCTCACACCTTTCTACCATCAGACGATGTCTACTTCCTGTCAACCTAAGTATCAACATTTAGTGCTGGACAGCAGGGTTGATGCTATTAAAATAAATTTTTACTTTTCACTCCCCTCTGTTTACCACTCGACTCCTTTCCTGATGTTGGAAGTTCTAGCATTATTATTATAACAGGAAAGGTATTACTGAAGTACGGAGGCTCGTTGGACAGATGTACGTCCAGCCGAAGCTTGAGTACGCGCGGCACTCAATGCGGTGACAAACAATGAATGCAGCATGGCAGCCTCCATGAAGTGGACCCCTGTCAACACCTATCGATGCGCTCCCTTGACACTATCAATAACTAAGCCTTATCACTGATGCTGATGAACCAAAGGTTGTTGGCACTTCAAGGTCCAATTAAGATTCGATATAATTTCCCTTTAAATTCAAAAAAGGAAAACACTAGAATACTGTGATTTTGCGCGCAACTACGCAACGGTTTTGGAAGTTAGCAGTCGTCACAACCAACTGGCTGTTTGCAAGGCATGAGTGAGGCAGTCCCTTTTAAGGCAGTTGAACAACCATGATGCAGCATTCATTGGTGGCAATAAATGCCAGTAAAGAGTCAATTCTGCAGTCCAAGTATCGCTCTCTGACAGACATGTGATGTGTGATACCATTCATTACAAAGTTGGGCGCATTCCTCACTTCGGTGTCTGCTTATCCCAGCAGGTTGTTGAAAGCGGTAGAAGCACTACCATGACAGTACGGGCTGCGTTCACACGGCTTCACTCCCTTTGACAATGAGGAAGGAGGCGGCCGCGGGTGTTGTGAAGACTCATCTCTGTCTGTAGTAGACAGGTGTTACGGACGAAGTTGCTTCCACGCATTCGTGTCACAGTGGTTGCGGCCGTCAAAAACGTCGTTAGATAGATGTGTGAATGGTGGTGGTGGTAGTGTAGCATGTCCACCTCCTAAGCACCGGCGACCATTGACTCTGTGTCAACTTTGGTGAAGATCTTGTCGATTCGATATCCACGAGAAGGCATCAGCTACAGACTTTAATGGTTGTGAATGAATCTTAGCCAACGTCAGCTTTTCTTCTTCTTCACTGCAGAGGGGAGAAATTGAAGCTCGACAGGATCAGCATTATTTCCCATATTGTCATCTCTCCTCAATACCCTTAAAGGCAATACCAACATCCTGAATTTGAAAGCGGATTCAAATTCGCCAAGGACACACAATTTGCTGCGTCGGCTTTTCCCAATTACGATGACATTGGTAAAATCGAAGTGATGTGTAGTAATTCATGCCAGTGCTTCTGTCTTTCATGGTCGTCAATGAGCAGCCACAGTGCTCACCTCCTCCCATCGAACTGCGTTGCCTCTATCGAAGTGGTGTCAGCCTTTGTCAAACCTCGATGGGAAGAGTCCTAACAGCTCTTTGGCGGCTACCCTTGACTGCGCATGAGGCACTTAAAGTGAGTGCGCCTTCTTGTCCGGCACCTAGCTGAATCCAGTTAATCAAATCAGTCGAGTTTGATGAGGTTGAGTTGGGTCATTGTTATGTAGCATAGAGGAGCCATTGCATCACAGTTGGCCAGAAAACTTCCTCTGACCACATTCACAGCAACAACTTCATGGGTGGTTCATATATTTATGATTTTGACAAGCCGATTCTCAAGCTTCTTTGATTCGATAGTAGTGCTGGAGGGCGTGTCGAGGGGTAGTTTTATTAGACATGCAATGACTCCGCCGACAGCCATCCTTCATCTGGAAGGCCTTCATCACGTTAGCTGTTTTGGTTTGCAATCAGTCTTCAAGAGGTAATCCTTCCAGCGCTCTCGGTCTGCAGTGATTACAGCTTCCTCGCTGTTCTAACACAGCAGTAGTCATGCAGTTGCAATTCTACTAATAGGAGACAATGCTTCTGCCTCATTTTTAGTGTTCGTCTGCATGAGGGCAGCATCCCATATCAGAGGCACTCAACTCCCCGAATTGGTAAGGGCTGTGTCCTTCATGCAGTAGTTTGAACTTTCTACAGGTCACTTCTGTGGGAACTTGTTGACAAAAAATGATGATGACACCAGGACACTCCGAGCTATGCAAACGCCATTGAATGCAGGAAAATGAGGCAGAAGAAGGAGGCAATGAAGTGTTTCATGACTAAACTATGGGCAAATTATACTGTCTCTCGTGCGACAAACGTATGCATCTGTGCTGCAACAAACTTCTCCGTCCAGTCAATGGATGTGGTACCGACCCGCGAGATGACAAAATTTATGTCAACCAAGGCGTCTGTTTACGTAGGTATGTGGATGGTAAATATTTGGGCATGTTCACTGCCATGGCGAATGCAAAGGCGCAACGACGACGCGTGTTGAGGCACAACCTCAGTAGTTGCATCCCACCGTGCACCCACCGTGCAAGTTGACTGGACAAAGGGAAACGAACTAGCCGTCCATTGGTGTCATGGGAAATAATTTGAGGGGATGTGCGCTAGAAGTGTAGCTGCTTGACTTGGCTACGTCGTACCAAGGGCAAGAAAAGTGTGCTTCCTTTCAAGAGATTGCTCACTTCTGTTGATTGAGTGATCAGCAACCTATGGTCTGGTTCTGCCGTGACGAAGCTCACCGCCTCTTCGTATTTAACTGCGTGTTTACAGAGCAATCTTGAGGCTACGCGAATCGTTTACATTCTCCCGTCAAAAAACTAAACATAGAATCCATTGGTATGACCAATCACCCCATAATGAAACTAAATGCAGTGAAGACCACCACTTGTAAGATCAAATGGCCCATTTCTTGACCTCGAAACTCATGCAATTGTTGATTAGCTGAGTAGGTAATAGTGTGAAAAGAAACGAGGGCGTCGTGACCATGCCCGCTTGCAATACCATTCCCGAGCAAACACCTTTCGTGTATAAACAGAGGAGAAATGAGTTCTGACTCATTCAGGGTGACTCACAAAGATAGACTTCTACACTGTCTCGGTGAACTGAAACAGAAATTTGGGCAAAATGCGGTGGATAAGTTGCCACAAGTGCAAAACGCTGTCGACCCATGGAAGTAACAATCAACCAATAACCAACGCAACACCACTTGCCAATATACCCAAGAACGGAGGACAGACAAGGTGGCTCAGCTCAACCCAGAACACAAACTGCGAAAAAGAGGCACCTTATGCTGGCACTTCTTTAACGCCGCAACAACAGTAGAGATCCAGATGCTGCATGTGCTCCTCCACCCAAGTCACAGCCCGTCTGACTTGCATCTACAGAAACACAATATGCAACATTAACGCATTCTATTCGGCGATGCAGGCAGGGAGGAGGAAAAAGCAGGCAACCATCAATGTAGCCTCGAATCGCAGTATTACATTAAAAAGGCCGCGGGACAATGGTTAGCAATCATCTTTGAATGCATATTCCGGGTGATTCACGAGGCTGAAAGAGAAGAAAAGGTCGACAAGAACGGGAACAGTAGGCATCTATTTAAAGCCTTCGGCCAAGATCCACATAGCAAAACAATGTTGGGTTAATAGGAAAGTATTGTTACTTCTCATGTATAGATGCATGGATTGCAGCAAAAGTCTCAAATATCACAAAAGCTGAGACAAGGTTAGCTTACGCTAAAGCACGAAAAACGCGCTGATTAACACCAGTGTTGTTGAGCTTCTCCATTTCCGCGTCAGTCAGTTCAAAATCAAACACCTCGAAATAAACAAATGCGACATGACATTAAAGATCTGGTAAAGATTGTTCCACGGGGCATTCTCGAAGTGGGACTCACATCAAAATTCGACTTGATGCGTTCCGGAGTGACACTTTTCACGAGGACAACAATGCCTCGTTGCAGCCCATGACGCAGCAGCACCTGTGCAGGTGTCTTATTGTGCTTGCGAGCTATTTCTGCAACATTCTCCTCCTCCAGCACCGGCCTCACCTGGCCTCTGCAGGAAGCGTGCAAGATGAGCCACCTAAGAACCTAACTTACAAACAAAGTGGCGAAGCCGGCTAACGCAGACTTACTTCACAAATCCAGTCGAACCGAGGGGTGCATAGCCCTCAACCAAAATGTTCTTCGAGTGGCAAAACTCAATCAGCTTCGTGTTAGGCCAGTGAATATTCACCTCCACCTGATTCACCGCCGGCGGAATCGTGCATGATGCTAAAATGCGTTCCAATTGGCGCTTGTTGAAGTTTGACACTCCAATCGACCTGACAAGTCCAGCATGCACCAACTCTTCCATAGCCTAGAAAGTCCCACTAGTGTTCTTTCCATGAGTCTACCTTCCATGTATCCTCAAGTTTGTGATATTCAAACATCACTGAGTCTGGATCACTGTTATTGTATGGACCACCATCCTTTGTTCTAAACGACTCAGGACGGTGTATCAAATAAAGATCCAAATAGTGGACTCCAAGATCCTTAATTGACGTTTCGCATGCTTTGCGGACGTCTTCAGGTGCGTGTTTGTCACACCAAAGCTACACACGCAATAGACAACCTTAAGAAATAAGGGTGTACTTTTGAGGTAACGAAGATGTCTTCGCGTTTTAGGTTGAGTTTCTTCAATGATGTTGCTATCGCATCACCGACTTCCTTTTCGTTATCATACAGTTTGGCTCCGTCGATGTGGCGAAATCCAACGCTGAGAGCCACTTCAACGGCATTCGTCACTACCTCTCTGGGAGACTATAATTGTTACGAAATCAACAAAAGTAGTCCATATTACGTCAAAGGTTCCGAAGCCAAGCTGTGGAATCGTATAACCACTGTTAAGAGGCAGACTAGGATTATGGAGCATTTGCTCTAACACAAAACGAACGAGGAACCGGAGAATAAGCGCGTCGAAAGGGATTTAGGTCAGTGGGCACATGTTATTTGATTATATAAACAAACTCCGTCAAGCATCTCACCGCAGCAAAATAATAATTTTGTAGGGAAATCTTGTGATATTAGAAAAACACTTTTACCATCCGCCATCCTCTACTAATCACTGATTTAAGGGTGTCAAAATTGTTACAAATTTTTGGATTACTCCAAATCGCTTCGCTAATGCTATGCGGGTGAATAGGCTGTCACGGAGACTAATTTTAAGCCATTGTTATGGTAACCTAGCGACTGCAAATGTGTTCAAATTTGGTCGGAGTTACTTTGAATAATGTGATTTATGTGCTAATGCAAAGTGGCTCCATTTATTTTGTCCTTGCATATATTGTGCTAAATTTGGCAATTCTGCCAAGCAGTCCATACAGACCAGCTTCATTTAGGTTCTTATTAGGCACCTTGTCCTAAAAATAAGCCTTCACTGAGGATGCTGCATACATTAGGCAAGGTGAATTATGGTAAATCTTCATCCGTCTACCGCCATGTTATCCACCCACCAATATCGCTGTCATGAAGACATGCAACTGAGATAATGCGAGTGTCTTATCAGCTGCTTATTGTTGGCCCTTCCATCTGCTACTTTTCTTTTTGTTGCCTGGTAAGTCAGGCAACAAAAGTCAGGTGAGTTGATGTGGTTCTTAGCGTTTGGCACCCCAAATCAACGGAAACTCAGAACACGTCCCACAGGTGAGGGTAGTCCAGACGAGCACATTTGTGGAATGCAGTCGCCAGATTGAACGTAACAGGTAGACGTAGCTTTACTCGGCAATGCGTTCAATTGTGTTCCACCCTATGGAGGGTGTAAGAGCTACATGCCTCCCCACCCAATGGCCAAGTACCTCCTGCATTAATACACCCTCCCATAGTTGATGAGGTGTGGACAGGTAAAACCAGTTTTGCTTCTTCTTCTTTTGTCATGAGGTTGAAATGCTTTACAGCAAATAAAGCTGAGTTTGAAGACTAGAACATGGGGCAAATGGGTTAAGGCAAACACCAGCTTTAGTTGGGGCAATCAAGCCTACTCAGACACAGAGGCCTTCCTGATCGCATGTTAACTCTGTAGTGGAACTGAGTTTCCTCCTTAGGTAGTTAATCAGAGACTGGTGCAGAATGCAAACCGTCACGTATACACAGATATGGCAGCTTCCTATCCAAATGCATTCACAAGGCATGTGAAATAGTGTAGGGATGAAGTGAGTGACAGCATGTGCCTATTAGGTACCTGCTGATAGATTGCCAACGGAGTGTCAGTCAGCCTAAGCCACCACTTAGGTGATACGCACCTACAGTAATTTGTTCCCCCACCTTGTCATCAGGGGCCACAGGGTAGGATGGGATGCAACCCTTCCTAGTACTTCTGTGCATCTCTCCTACAAGAAATTGTCAAAATTTAACTGAATATTGGAAGCCTTTATCATGTGTACCGGCATATCACACCTAGAGGCGTATTTCCGCTTACTACTTCAACTGACACATAGCTTCCTATTTCCACATATAGCAATCTATTTAAAGGTATACATGGGCTTCGCAAACGCTTCAACCACATAAGTGCGTTCCTTCATCAAGAGGCATTACCCGAATTCTATTTCTTATTCAAAATATAGTTAAGCGCACATAACAGGCGCAATTAAATATTGTTTGTGGACTCACAATACCTCAGATGCTAAAATTTGATCTAGATAATTGGATTTCAGTACTGCAGGCCTACACTTACCTCGCCGTTGCATATCGTATGCTAAAATTTAGTGGCTCAACCAACTAGGCTGAACAGCACAGGCAAATTTTGGTGTTTACAAAGTGCATGTTATTTTACTTAAGTCGAGCATTCTGCATGTATTGCGTATAGTGAAGTACGGTGAACCCTAATTTACCTAGAGCGATACTACACACTACCCATTAGAGCTGTCACAATGACGCTTCTCAGTTTATCAACTTCAAGAAGTGTCCACGGTTGATCATAAAAAACTTATATCTCTAGAAGGAAGCGAGGTGGAAGGAAGTGGTTACTAATTAATAAAACAAAGGTAGAGAGTTGTTTTAATAGCACTTCAGTTGCATTTGAGCTAGCGTGTTGTTTGCAGAAATTCTTTTGGAAATGAATTTCAAAAAGTCCAGCATTTTTACGAACAAAGAAGAGCAAACCACTGCTTTCGTTACGCTTACGGGCTGTGCAGCTTTTATAGCAAATGGATTCAATGCGATCTTCTAGTTTTTAGAAAAGAATATTTTGTTTATATGATTAGATGGTATATAAACGATGACCCACACGCCTTTTAAGTACGCGTACCGTCAGATTTGTTGCTTGCTTTATGTCCAATTGGGCCGCCCCGAACCCAAGTCTACCTCTAAACAGCGGTTTCAAGATCCCGCAACTAGGCTTTGGAACCTTTGATGTAATAATGCCTGACCTCATCTATTGCATATCAATAGTAGGTTACCAAAGAGGTTGTGACTAATGCCGTTGAATTGGCTTTCACTGCTGGATTTCGCCACATTGATTGCGCCATGATCTATGGCAACGAAAAGGAGGTTGGTGCGGCTATAGCAATATCCATGAAGAGGCTCAACATTAAACGTGAAGATATTTTCGTTACCTCAAAGGTACTCCCATATTTTTGGGAAATCTATTCTTTGAGTGTAGCTTTGGTGTGACAAACACGCACCCGAAGATGTCCGCGAAGCGTGCGAACAGTCGTGTAAAAATTTGGGCCTCCAGTATTTGGATCTTTACTTGATACACTTTCCAGCTTCATTCAAATTCAGGGATGAGTCATCACTCGATATTAATGACCCAAATTCATTCGTGTTCGAATATCACAAACTTGAGGATACATGGAAGGTAAACTTGTGCAAATAACAGCAGCGCATCCTTCTAGGCAATGGAGGAGTTGGTGCCCGCTGGACTTGTCAAATCGATTGGAGTATCCAACTTCAACAAACGACAAATGGAGCGCATTCTGGCGTCGTGCACAATTCCGCCGGCAGTGAATCAAGTTGAAGTTAATATCAATTGGCTTAATACGAAGCTGATTGAATTTTGTCACTCGAAGAACATAGTGGTTGAGGGATACTCACCTCTCGGCTCTCCTGGTTTTATGAGTAAGGCTGTGTATGTCAGCACCATCAGTTTATTTATTTTCGGTCCGGATTTTCAATTGAGACCCCGTTTATGCCTTCCGCAGAGGCAAGGTAAAGTCGCTGCTGGAGGACGAGGTTGTTTTTGAAATAGCACTTAAACACAGGAAGACACCTGCACAAGTGCTACTGCGTCATGGTCTCCAACGGGGTATCGTTGTCCTCGTCAAAAGTGTTACTCCGGATCGCATCAAGTCGAACTTTGATGTAAGTTGCGATTATCAGGTATCCAATTTGACCATTTGATTGCCGAACTTCACTGGCACCTCGTAATGTTTGTTCATGCCCTTTTAGGTCTTTGATTTTGAGCTGACTGATACAGAAATGGAGGAGCTCAACATGGCTGGCTCAAACGAACGGTTTGTTGTGGTACCAGCGTAAGTCAAATGCATCATCTTTGCTACCCACCATATCTCTTTGCCAATACTTTAAAATATTGTTGTTTTTAACCCGACAGTTTTAAGAATTTTTGTTTATATCCTTCTTTTAGTCTTAAGGAGCATCCAGAATATCCATTTGACGATGAGTACTGATTATTCTGCAGTCTGATTTTTTTTCAAACCGTCACTTGTGTTCGCTTCTGCGTTTGACTGCTGCTCTTCTTTCCTGCTTTTGTCATCATGCTCAGCATTAAAATTTGCACAATAGAATGCTCAAAATCTAGCTGACTTGTGTTTCTGCAGACCGAAATTTGATGAGGGGTGGATTGTGTTGATTTGAATTATTTGGAAGTGCATATCTTATACCTATTGATGGATTATGGGTCCTTGGTTTTTTAAGAAGGTGTAGCCTTAGTTATTACTGCTAGTAAGGTTGCAGTATCGTAGTGTTTTCCTCAGTATTTTGAAACAATTAATGAAGGAGCTTACCGTTGTGATCATGAACGGTGGCAACTAGCTAGTTGTAAGACATCAGAAACCCATTTACTTCTACACCTGAGGAGTTCATTTAGGTCAGTCGGTCTTCCACCTTTTTTAAATCACCTGAGCAATGCAAGATTTGATTATTACGAGTCATTTAAAAAGAGGTAAAAAGTTGTTCCCTGCTGTACGATTGTTTTTATGTGGGGTTCGCTTATTAAAACTTACAATGCTGTGCACCTATTGATGGTGCCCAATGACGTGCGCATTTCCTGCATGATTCTCGTCCTTATTTATTGCAACCACCATGGTAGTAAAAACATCTAAATATTTACCTTATACTGATGTATGTAAGCGAATGTCTTGGCTAACAAAAAATTTGTTAACACTTAAGCTTGGGACGCATTCATTGTCGGTGCATGGGAATTTGGTGAGGCACAGATTCACAGGTAGGCGGATATCAGTCGGACTAACGCATTTTTAGAACGACAATGCACATTTGACCATGATTTACTTCCTCACTCTCACACCTTTCCTTCTTGCGTACATTCTATCAACCAAGAGTAGTTTCCAATGCAACGGTTTTGTTGTTGTTCGTTTTTAAGTATCTTCCACCTTATTGGCTTGATTGTATCGGCTAGTTCTTTACTGCATTTGATATTACAATGTTGGTACTCCTATCTGGTCTAAGGCAACCTGATCTAATGTGATTTGGCTGTGTAGTGGAGGAAGCATCGCTACGTTGAATGCATTCATTGTAGGCAGCGTAAAGGCTAGAAGTGATGTGCTTGAAGTATGTGCTTGACTAGAATCAGAAAGAGGAGCCTATCACAATCAAATCGAGTGTCTTCCTCATCTCGAGCATCACTTGGCTGCATTGGAAACGAGGGGATAGAAGAGTGGTTGGAGTACATTTGAGGCGCAGGTGTAGGTCGTTGGATTTCCGGGAGCAGCGAGGAGGTGGATCTCGAATCCACGTAAATGAGAAGGTCGTCTTCACTATCACCAATGAACAGGCGATAGGAGGAGTGGCTGTGTGGATGTAATGCAGGGTAAGCTGATGGGACTTTGTCAGAATGTAGGCGATCTTGCAGTGGAAGTGAGCCATTGATTGGGTCAGGAGATGGCGCCACACTATCGCCGTGTGTGTGTCATTTCAGAAGGACAAGTGATGTCCCCATTTAGAGTACAGATATACATATGCATTCGTAAAGGCGGCTAAGAACACACACTCACACAAACACACATTTAGCAACACTTTTGTGGCTTTTTTGAATGCAATACTGTCTAGGACATTTCTGAGAATTCAACCTCGCTTTCCGCCTCAGCCATTACGCCGCAGTCGGTGTCGCCTAAAAAGCAAACACACACGCACACACACGAGGCGTCCACTGCGGTCCGTCGACTAAGTTGCATTAATTGCGGACGACAGCTTACTGCATTGCAACTCATCCACCTTGGTAATCCCACTGAAGTGGGAATATCATCAGGAATAGTGTTGATCATCTCGTAACTTCATCGCTGGTTGTGAGAACCAAAATTATTGCATAACGGATTGACGTTAAATCACTTTTTTGGATTGTAAGGCTTAACGTCTGTTGCTGCTTGTTTTCTTCATAATGTTGTCCAAACCGTATAATCAGATGATTTTTATACTGCCAATGGAGAGATGGGATAAGCTATCCCCGTTTACTTATTTGACATCTTGTAGGCACCGTATACGGCTACGTAGTTGCCAGAGTCCTTTTGCGTTTGTAGCGACCTACCTGCAATGCATGGAAGTAGAGTAGTAGCTGTCGCTAGTCACCACTTTCAACTTTCCTGTGAGGAATCTATACACCTAAGCAAAGTTTCGTATTTAGTGATCGACATCATAGTGGATGTTCTTGAGGATCAAATTTGCGAGGCAGTCATTCCCGTCAGGGATCACCGTACTAGCATCATCACAGAAAATGCCCTGCTGAGGTGGTAGATCTGTGAGACAGAAATGCGATCCGTGTAGACTTAAGTCACAGCGCCACCTACTGCCGAGGTATAGAAGCAATTAATGCACAATGGCTTCTGAGTCGAGATGGTCTCTACTAGTCTCTCCATCAACCCTGATTGCAATGCTCTTTGTCAATGCTGCAAATCCAATCTCTCTCCTAACTCCGTGCCGTCGGCATTTCAAGCTCTACTTCAAGCACTCCTTGATTCAACATAATAATTAATGCTTTTGTAAACAATTATGCAATGTTATAAAAGTTGATTGTATTCATTGCCCACTTGTTGGCTGTAAGGCTGGAACACAGTGGTCAATTTTAGAAGGAACCGAACCACCCCATCACGAGTAACTTCCTCGGAAAAATTGCATGCAGTATTTGCTGGTGGCAACAAATGACTCTCAGGAGTTGGGTGTGAGTGGTGTCCATCGTCTTCTTAACATCGTAGCCGTTACATTGTCCACGAGAAGTGACCAAGCATATCTGTAGATAAACCATGAGCAACTTCTACCTTCAGCAATTAGAAGATGCATCAGTATCCTAGAAGGCTAAAGCAAGTCTATTTGATGATTTTATTTGACTGCAAGGAAAGCATTTAAAGTGAGTGCATTAGAATGTAAATGACTTCCTTCGATAGCTAATTTGTAGGGGCTTGCGAACCAACGGTGAAGTGTTATTCTGCTGCAAATCATGAGACACGGGAAGCTGCGATGCACTACAGCTGCTCAAAAAGCTTCTACCGACATCAACTACCCACAGCAGTGTCTGCTTGAATGGTTCAAAAAACTCCTAGTTTGACAAGTCGACTGCCAGATACCTTCGATTCGACAGCAGTGTTGAAGTAAGTGTCAAATTGCAGTCGTCAGGGCCATTCAGTGACTCGCATGGCGGTCAGCACCTGCCGAACACTGTTAGTTATCTGGAAGCCTTCAGTACGTTGAATGGTTTGAAATCCTTCGAGGTGAGTTCGCCTCACCCGCAACAAATGCAGTCCGTCTGTGGTCACCAACCGCAATGCTGAGCGCTTTCTCGCTGTTCAGGGACACTGGAAGCCCCACAGTTGCATGTTTACAAATGAGGCAGTACCTCTGTCTCCTTACTATTGTTCCACACTAATTTGACCTGCCATTCACATGATTGGAATCGGTGCTATTGCTTTGTCCATTTGGATGGAGAAGGAGGGTCTGAACTCATGCAAATGCCTCCCAATTTAGGTTGTGAATGAGTGGATGTTTGGAATGCACCAACACATTGGTCCACGTTGACGCAATCCCGACGGAATGTAGATAAGGTGGCAGGACTTAATAGAAGCGCCAGCTTGGCTATGAAGGGCATTGCTCCCCGTCCCACTCCATTTAGCCACTCGCTAGCACACAACACATCCAGACCGCTTGCAGCTCAACTGAATGCATCAACGGTGCCACAATATTTTTCTCTTTCTACAGGTCGATTCCATGAATTTCGGCGAACCTAAAATCCAACCCGAGTTTTGAATGCAAGCTAAATCGCCGAAGGTTTCCTCAATGGATGCAACAATTGAACCCAATGCCTCACATCAGAACTGCCAGGCAACCAGTCTTGAAATTGAGCTCTCTAGAAATCATTGCAGCGGATTTTAGTTGGCGAAACGCAACGTCACATTTGACGAATAATAGAGGAATGCGTTTTCACGTTTTTTTATGATCAACCAGTTACTGTCTCGCACAATAATAACAGAGGGCTCTTAACTTCACGCAATTCCATAATGCCATAAATTTATCCTGTCCAGTCAATTGATACCGTGCAAAGCCGTGAGATGGCAAAAAATTTATGTCAACAAGGTCCTTTGTGCACACAAATCTGTTGACTGTAAGAGTCTCTGTATGTCCGCCGTCGCGGCGCAAACAAAGAAGGGCGAGTCACCTCGCTGCTCCCGTGTTTCGCTACAGCCACAGACCGAGGTAATGACGTGTTAGGCGGGTGGTGCCTTCCTTTCGCTCACGTCTTGTCGTTACACTCATGCACACTTGGGAGTCCCCTTAAAAGTTTAATGCACACTCACGATCTCGCTCGGTCTCGATTTGTTGGCAAGTCGGTTCACTTGGTGGAAGCGTAGTGGAGCAACAAAGCCGTCTCAGTCGCGGTGCGCGTCAAAACTTTTTAACACCAGCATACTCGATCTTTCCTCTTTAACAAGATGTCTGAAGACCTGTTTGTCGAAGCGACCTCTTATCCTGCCTGCCACGGATCAGACAACGGGCATTGTCGTGGACATTTACTCATTCGTTTTATTCATTCGCGTTGTGTCTGACTTATCTCCGTGGGCTTTATACTTCTTCGCTAACTTTGCCACCTACGTAACCGATCATGCGATGCAGACACAAAAAAACACGTGGCAATGTCGCCTCTGGTGATTTGCTTGTCATACATTCTCGACCAAGTGGTGTCCACTGTGTCAGTACGGTGCTCGTGTGTGTGTGTCAGCACATCGGAGCTCCTCTGCAAGAAGTTGAGTGATTGACACTTGCTGATAAAGGAGGTGTTTTGCCGTGAACCGTGTTGTTGCCACGATTGTTCAGTTGCAGAGAGCGTCTTAATTTATAGTAGGCAAACAATATGCTCGATATGTGGGATATTTTCACCTCGCCGAGTAGTCTCAATTCTACCTAGTGCCCACAGGGCACCTAATTGTACTCCCATTGTGAGTGACTTTATTTGCGACGACTACTTGGTGTCTCTACAACCGTACATTGTACTAATCATCAGTGCAGCGGTGTAGCCAACACAGTGAATGTCAAAACTTCTCACCAACTTTTTGGTCCTAGTCAACCCCTCATTACCGCTACAGAGTAACAAGTTGTGTAGACATGATTCATTTCAAGAGTGGAATAGGAGACGAGTATTTCGCTCTCGCACATAAGTTCATAATGCTCCATTTAAGTGCTGCAACTTCAACTAACAATTTAGAAGCAGATTTGTGCTGCGTGCTTCGACAGACTAGTGCCTCTAATGCTTTGTTTGACTGTCAGTTTAAGTCGCGGTCATTTGAGTGGCCATGCTGCCCGAACCGGGTGAAGTGGCATCTGGGCCATGCCAGCAGACTCGATTACTGCCCTAACATTATGCCCCTTTTTGACTACAAGCAAGTCTTGGCGCACTACAATGCCTACCTCTTGCGCCCTTTTCTACTCTTCTGAGGATTCACATTGATTTTGCAGCCGTTCCACCTAGACTGCACAGGCAACATTCAATAGAGAGGCACAAAACATAATAAACTTTCTTCGAAAAGAATATATGTGTACGTAAAAGGTCCAGGCACTCATTGCCTGCACGCATAGTTTATACTTTAAATACCAAATCTTGACTAATTTAGCGTTAAAATCTTGTGCTGTAAGACTTGCCTCATCTTGCCGCTACAAACCGTATGCTCAAATGCTTAAGCTCACTCATACAATCCATTCTTGTCACTCACTTCCTACTAACCATTTGATTATGTTGCGTGTGATTAACCGACCACAATAAATCCTTATTCGTTCATACGGATGCTCCACTTCCATTGTCGCGCTCACGAGGATGCGTGCATCAGTCTTTCAAACTAGGCAATGTGTATAACTGCCAACAGCACAATCACGTTAACTGCAAGGAAATAAAACGCGTATGTTGTTTACAAAAAAAGTGATGTCAAAAATAAATTTGTCTCAACTGCACAGCATTTGAACCTTGTGATCGTGTGCCATCTTGATAACCTCGTCATAAGCCAAACATGCAATCGAATCACGATCTTAAATCTTACATTGGAAAAGCACTCTGCGCTTACTATCCGCGCCTATCTTAATTTAAACACCAACAGACTCAACGCAGTCCATACATCGAAATAATGCAATTTGTTTTAATGGTCGAATACCCTGCAATCGATGACCTACAGCCCATTTAAGCAGCTTATTGTCCAGTTTGTGGTTCGTGTTATTAACCCGTCGGATGATCTCGTGTCCAATTTTGCCTCTAAACAGCGGACACAATATTCCACAGCTTGGCTTCGGCACATTTGATGTAATGAGGGCCACCTTTGTCTATCGCATGCCAATTGTAGGCTGCCATAGAAGTCGTGTCTAGTGCTGTCGAAGTGGCTCTCAGCACCGGGTATCGCCACATTGACTGCGCCATGTCTTATGCAAATGAAAAGGAGGTCGGTAAAGCTATAGCAACATCCATGAAGAAGCTCAATCTAGAGCGTGAAGACATCTTCGTTACTACAAAGGTAATCCTGCATTACTGACACAGACTATCCTTTGAGTGCAGCTTTGGTGCGACAAGCACGCACCCGAAGATGTCCGCAAAGCTTGCGAGCTTTCGCTAAAGAAGCTAGGCCTCCAGTACTTGGACCTCTATTTGATACACTTTCCTGCGTCGTTCAGAGTTAAAGGAGGCTATTCATTCGATATCAACGACCCAGACTCAGTGGTGTTCGAATATCACAAACTTGAGGACACATGGAAGGTGAGTTCGTGACTAAATTGGAAGCACGATTTCGCAGGCTATGGAAGAGTTGGTGTCAGCTGGACTTGTCAAATCGATTGGAGTGTCCAACTTCAACAAGCGACAAATCGAGCGTATTTTGGCGTCGTGCACAATTTTGCCGGCAGTGAATCAAGTTGAGGTTAACATCAACTGGCTTAACACGAAGCTGATCGAATTTTGTTACTCGAAGGACATAGTGGTTGAGGGCTACTCACCTCTCGGTTCGCCTGGTTTCGTTAACAAGGTTGGGTATGTTGGCACTGTTGCTTTATGCATTCTTTGTTTGGAACCCTAAGTTAAACGCTTTCCATGCTTATTGCAGAATCACGGCGAAGTCGATGCTGGATAATGAGTGTGTTGTGGAGGTGGCGCACAAGCATGGAAAGACACCAGCACAGGTGTTACTGCGCCATGGTCTGCAAAGAGGCATCGTTGTCCTCGTCAAAAGTGTCACTCCGGACCGCATCAAGTCGAACTTTGATGTGAGCTGCAATTGCTAAATGCCCATTTGGCCTAGTAGTTGGTCTATTTGCCTGGTGAATTGTACTGACATTGCATAATGTTTGTTTGTGTCCTTTGAGGTGTTTGACTTTGAGTTGACTGATGCGGAAATGGAGAAACTGAACAAGGCCGGTTCGAACCAACGGTTTGTTGTGGCGCCAGCGTAAGTCAGACGTATTAATTTTATTTGTTGCTCACCGCAGCACTCATCCAAAGCATTTAAAAGATATTTTTGATAGCACAGCACTTTAATAACACGGCTATCTCCTTCTTCTTTTTAGTCTTAAGAAGCATCCGGACTATCCGTTTGACGATGAGTACTGATTAATCAGCAATCCTACTGTTTCTCACTGGCACCTGCGTTCGTTAATGTATTTGTCTGCTCTTCTTTCTGCTTTTGTCACCGCAGTGAGCGTCAAAATTTGCGCAATAGAATGCCCAAAACTTTGTTCTATTTCAGCTTGTGTTTATGCAGATGGTGGTGTGATGAGGAGTTGCTTGTGTAGACTTGAATTGTTGGGAAGTGCTTATCTTAACGCCTGTTGATGTGTAGTGTATTACTGTTTATAAGATGGGTGCATTATCGTAGTGTTCTCTTCTTAGGTATTTTAAGACAATTTGTGGTGGCTCTTGTCGTTGCGATCATGGACAATGTTAAGAGCTTGTTGAAAGGTGATCGAGGATCTCTCTTTCGCGTGCAAAGCTACCACTTCATGGAACATTCTACCTCCTCACCTTACTGGTTCATCTAGATCAGGCGATCTCCTCTCAGTTCGTATCATCCTAGCAATGCGTTTTTTTGATACAAATGATCCGTTTTGCAAGGAGCACAGTGGTTGCACTTGCTGCATACTCTTGAAAGGTGTTTTGTTGAGGCCTCTCATGCAATTACTAGTAGCTGTACTACCTGGACGTCAAGTCCTCACTTTATTATTCTTTCTCTCAACTTTTTATAGCAATCTGAGTCTCAAAAACTTTACCTGTGACAATTTGTCTCTTAGTTGAAAAGCTCTATTGTCACTAATTAACTTAGTGGAGTGCTTTCAGTCAAAGAGACCTGAGCTGCGAATGGCGCTCTATCACCGGTAAAGAGTTGCAGCCTGCATGTTCCGCAAACTTGTATGCAATGAGCAGAGTGTGCAAATCAACCACTTGGATGAAATGAGTCCCATTTTGTGGGGATTAGCATTTCTCTCATGTGCTACAATCTCGATTATTCAAGTAACAACACTTCTCCTCCTCCGTCTAACTGTCTCCTTTCACGACACTCTCCTACCATCTTTTTCATTTGGGTTTCTTTATTTGACTTCCACATTAAAGGGCGTCCATTGATGTTGCAGGCTGACATGTGCGCTTCCTGTGTGGTTTTCGGCGTTTTTTTATTGCATCCACCAAAGCAGTTAACAAGTCTAAATATTTATCTTTCACAAATGTATGCAAGCGAATGTCTTGGCTAACGCAAAATTTGTTAACACTTAAGCTTAGGACGCATTCATTGCCTATGCATGGGAATTTGGTGAGGCACAGATTCACGAGTAGACGGAATTCAGTCGGATTAACGTATTTTAAGCGCGGCAGCATACATTTGCCCGTGATTTAATCCTAGATTTACTTGCTTTAATGCCTTTTCTTCTTATGTGCATTCCATCGACCAAGAGTAGCTTCCAATGCAACGGTTTTGTCGCTGTTCGTTTTCAAGCATCTTCCACATTATTGCCTTGATTGTATCGGCTAGATATTTGTTGCATTTGATAACACAAAGTTGGTACTTCTGTCTGGTCCAAGGTAACCTGATCTAATGTGATTCGGCTGTGTAGTGGAGGAAGCATCGTTACGTTGAATGCATTCATTGAAGGCAGTGTGCAAGTTGGAAGTGATGGCTTGAAGTGAGTGCTTGACTAGAAGCAGAAAGAGGAGCCTATCACAACCAAATGGAGTGTCTCCCTTATCTCGAGCATCACTTGGCTGCATTGGAAACGAGGGAACAGTAGAATGGTAGAAATACATTTGAGGCGCAGATGTAGGTCGTCGCGTTTCCGGGAGCAGCGAGGAGGTGGATCTCGAATCCACGTAAATGAGAAGGTCGTCTTCACTATCGCCAATGAACAGGAGATAGGCGGGGTGGCTGTAATTAGGTGTAATGCAGTGTAAGCTGATGGGACTTTGTCAGAATGTAGGCGATCTTGCAGTGGAAGTGAGCCATTGACTGGGTCAGGAGATGGCACCACACTGTCGCCGTCCGTGTGTTATTTCAGAATGACAAGTGATGGCGCCATTTGAAGTGCGCCAAGAACACACAAACACACATTTAGCACCACTTATGCAGTTTTGATGAATGCAATGTTGTCTGTGACATTTCTGAGAATTCAACCTCGCTTTCCACCTCAGCCATTACGCCGCAGTCGGTGTCGCCTAAAAGCAAACACACACGAGGCGTCCACTCCGGTCCGTCGACTAAGTTGCATCAATTGCGGACGACAGCTTACTGCATTGCAACTCATCCACCTTGATAATCCCACTGAAGTGGGAATATCATCAGGAATAGTGTTGATCATCTCGTAACTTCGTTGCTGGTTGTATGAACCAAAATTATTGCCTAACGGACTGACGTTGAAAGTTGTTTTGGATGGTAGAACTCAACGTCTATTGTTCCTTGCGCTTCAAGCGTCATGATTTATCATCACCATTCAAAGCTTTAGAAGCTATTATTCCACGGTTGCAAGGCTTGAATTCAACTTGCATGCAGTATTTACTGGCGACAACAAATGACTCTCAGATGTTAAGTTGGGAGCCGAACTGTCGCTTCGCGAGGCACGCATTGTGTCACACCACCCCCTCCAAAGTTGGACACATCACCACTTTTCGGTGTCTGTTTAACCTGATGGACTGTTGAAAGCAATAGACGCATAAGCAAGACTGTAAAGGCTGAATTCTCACCACTTCAGTCCTTTTTTCGTGTGGAGCCGCATGCAAATGAGGGCAGTTTGCGATTAGACATTGGCAAAGGGGTGTTAAGGCATTGGAAGAGCCATGGTGATGTAAAGTTTGGAGATGTTAGAAACGCTTACGTGTGCTTGTAATTCACGGGTGTGGCAGACCAAGTTTCTTCTGCTTATCGCATCATGGATGTTGCGGCTACCAAAAAAGAAGTATAATGGAGGCGTGAGTGGTGGTGGTGGTGGTGGTAGTAGTAGTAGTAGTAGTAGTAGTGGTGTAGCATGTTAACCTCGAGAGCGTGGACGATCGTTTATTCCTCACCAATCTTCCTATCATCGCAGTCGCTACATTGTCTATGAGAAGTAATCAACTGCAGAATTAATCGTCTAGGGGAAATCTTGTTAACTTTGACTTACAGTGACATAATAATAATTTCACTAAAATGGGAAGATACAGTGAGAAGTTAGAACGATAAAGTAGGCTTTTTGATGATACTTTTTGGCTGCTTACAGAGCACTTGAAGTGAGTGGTGAGAATGTAAATGGCTTCCTTCGATAGCTAATCCGCAGAGACTTGTCATGAGCCTCGGCGAGCTGCAATGCACTACAGCTGCTCGAAAAGCTTCTACCGACATCAACCACCCACAGCAGTGTCTGCTTGAATGGTTCAAAAAACTCCTAGTTTGACAAGTCGACTGCCAGATACCTTCGATTCGACAGCAGTGTTGAAGTAAGTGTCAAGTTGCAGTCGTCAGGGCCATTCAGTGACTCGCATGGCGGTCAGCACCTGCCGAACACTGTTAGTTATCTGGAAGCCTTCAGTACGTTGAATGGTTTGAAATCCTTCGAGGTGAGCTCGCCTCACCTGCAACAAATGCAGCCTGTCTGTGATCACCAACCGCAATGCTGAGCGCTTTCTCGCTGTTCAGGGCCACTGGAAGCCCCACAGTTGCATGTTTACAAATGAGGCAGTACCTCTGTCTCCTTACTATTGTTCCACACTAATTTGACCTGCCATTCACATGATTGGAATCGGTGCTATTGCTTTGTCCATTTGGATGGAGAAGGAGGGTCTGAACTCATGCAAATGCCTCCCAATTTAGGTTGTGAATGAGTGGATGTTTGGAATGCACCAACACATTGGTCCACGTTGACGCAATCCCGACGGAATGTAGATAAGGTGGCAGGACTTAATAGAAGCGCCAGCTTGGCTATGAAGGGCATTGCTCCCCGTCCCACTCCATTTAGCCACTCGCTAGCATACAACACATCCAGATCGCGTTCAGCTCAACTGAATGCATCAACGGTGCCACAATGTTTTTCTCTTTCTACAGGTCGATTAAATGAAGTTCGTCGAACCTAAAACCTAGCACAAACATTGAACGCAAATTGCTACACGGAACGAATCGTCAGCAAAGTAACTCAATGCATCCACGTCAGAATTGCCTGGCATCCAGTCTTGAAATTGAACTCTCTAGAAATCTGTACAGTGGATTTTAGTTGGCATAACGCAATGATACATTTGTCAAATAATAAGGGAAAGCCTTTTCACGACTTTTTAGGATCAACTAGTCACTGTCATGCAAAGTAGAAAGAGAGCGCTCTTACCTTCACGCAATTTCATAATGCCATTAATTTATCCTGTCCAGTCAGTTTATGCGGTGCAAAGCCTTGAGATGGCAAAAAATTTATGTCAACAAGGTCCCTTGTGCACACAAATCTGTTGACTGTAAGAGTCTCTATATGTCCGCCGCCGCAGCGCAAACAAAGAAGGGCGAGTCACCTCGCTGCTCCCGTGTTTCGCTACAGCCACAGACCGAGGTAATGACGTGTTAGGCGAGTGGTGCCTTCCTCACTTTCACGTCGCCCTAGTCCCCTCTTGTCGTTACACTAATGCACCCTTGAGAGTCCCCTTGAGAGTTGAATGAACACGCACGATCTCGCTCGATCTCGATTGTTGGCAAGTCGGTTTACTTGGTGGAAGCGTAGTGACGCAACAAAGCTCTCTCAGTCGCGGTGCACGTCAAAACTTTTCCACGCCAGCATACTCGATCCCTTCTCTTTAACAAGATGTCTGAAGACGCATTTGTAGATGCAGACGTTTATCCTGCCACAGAGCAGACAACAGCATTATCATGGACGCCAGTGCACTAGTCAACAATTAATGCATTAATTCGCATTGTGTCTGACTTGTCCCAGTGGACTTTTTACTTCTTCGCTAACTTTACCATCTGCGTAACCAATTATGCGATGCAAACACAACAAAAGCACGTGGGAATGTCGCCTCTGGTGATTTGCACGTCCTATATTCTCGACCGAGTGGTGTCCATTGTTTCAGCACTGTGTGTGTGTGCATAAATCAGCAGATCGCAGCTCCCTTGCAAGAAGATGAGTGATTGACACTGCTAATAAACGAGGTGCTTTGCCGTTAGCATTGTAGTTGCCATGATTGTTCAGCTGCAGAGAAGGCCTTAATTTGGGGTAGGCAGATGTTGTGCTCAGTCGGTGGGACATTTCCTCCTCTCCGAGTAGTCTTGATTGCACCTAGAATCCACAGGATGCCTGATTGGCCTCTCATTATGAGTGACTCTAATTGTTACAACCTCTTGGTGTCTCTGAAACCGTACATTGCACTAATCATCAATGCAGCGGTGAGTGCCGAATTTTTTACCACATTTTTGGCCCTAGCCAAAAGAGAAGATAAAGGGTTTTTTCCTCTTGCATAGATGTTTATGTAGCGCAATTTAATTGAGGCAGCTTTAACAAGCCTCCAGAGCTGATTTTTACTTGAGTGGCCGTACTGCCCTAACTGGGTGGGCTGGCATCTGGGCCATGCCAGCAGAGTCGATCACTCGCTTTCCTGAACATGCATATTACTGTCCTAACATTATGCCCACTTTTGGCTACAAGCAATTTTTGTCGCACTACAATGCCTAACTCTTGCGCCCTTTTCGACTCTTCAGCGGATTCACATTGAATTCGCAGCAGTTCCAACCAGACTGCACCAAAACTGAGATATGTGCACGCAATAAGTGCAGTTAATTATTGTCTGCACACGCATTTTTTTACCTACAAAGCTTTGACTCACTGAGCAAAAAAATCTTTTGCTGTAAGACTTGCCTCATCTTGCCCCTGCACACCGTATGCTCAAATGCTTAAGCTCACCCATACACTCCATTCTTGCCATTTATTTTCTACCAACCATTTGTTCCGGTTGCGCGTGATTGTTCGAATCACAATAAATCCTTATTCGTTCACACGCATGCTCCACTTCCATTGCCGCGCTCACGAGGATGCGTGCATCAGTCCTTCAAACTAGGCAATATTTATAGCAGCCTACAGCACAATCACGCCAACTGCAAGGAAATAAAACACGTATGTTGGCTACAAAATCAAGAATTGCAAAAATAAAGTTGTGTGAATTGCGCCGCATTTGCACCTTGTACTCGTGTGCCATCTTGATAACCTCGTCATAAGCCAAACATGCAATCGAATCACGATCTTAAATCTTACATTGGAAAAGCACTCTGCGCTTACTATCCGCGCCTATCTTAATTTAAACACCAACAGACTCAACGCAGTCCATACATCGAAATAATGCAATTTGTTTTAATGGTCGAATGTCCTGCAAGCGATGACCTACAGCCCATTTAAGAAGCTTATTGTCCAGTTTGTGGTTCGTGTTATTAACCTGTCGGATGATCTCGTGTCCAATTTTGCCTCTAAACAGCGGACACAATATTCCACAGCTTGGCTTCGGCACATTTGATGTAATGAGAGCCACCTTTGTCTATCGCATGCCAATTGTAGGCCGCCAAAGAAGTCGTGGCTAGTGCTGTCGAAGTGGCTCTCAGCACTGGGTATCGCCACATTGACTGCGCTATGGCTTATGCAAACGAAAAGGAGGTCGGTAAAGCTATAGCAACATCCATGAAGAAGCTCAATCTAGAGCGTGAAGATATCTTCGTTACTACAAAGGTAATCCTGCATTACTGACACAGACTATCCTTTGAGTGCAGCTTTGGTGCGACAAGCACGCACCCGAAGATGTCCGCAAAGCTTGCGAGCTTTCGCTAAAGAAGCTAGGCCTCCAGTACTTGGACCTCTATTTGATACACTTTCCTGCGTCGTTCAGAGTTAAAGGAGGCTATTCATTCGATATCAACGACCCAGACTCAGTGGTGTTCGAATATCACAAACTTGAGGACACATGGAAGGTGAGTTCGTGACTAAATTGGAAGCACGATTTCGCAGGCTATGGAAGAGTTGGTGTCAGCTGGACTTGTCAAATCGATTGGAGTGTCCAACTTCAACAAGCGACAAATCGAGCGTATTTTGGCGTCGTGCACAATTTTGCCGGCAGTGAATCAAGTTGAGGTTAACATCAACTGGCTTAACACGAAGCTGATCGAATTTTGTTACTCGAAGGACATAGTGGTTGAGGGCTACTCACCTCTCGGTTCGCCTGGTTTCGTTAACAAGGTTGGGTATGTTGGCACTGTTGCTTTATGCATTCTTTGTTTGGAACCCTAAGTTAAACGCTTTCCATGCTTATTGCAGAATCACGGCGAAGTCGATGTTGGATAATGAGTGTGTTGTGGAGGTGGCGCACAAGCATGGAAAGACACCAGCACAGGTGTTACTGCGCCATGGTCTGCAAAGAGGCATCGTTGTCCTCGTCAAAAGTGTCACTCCGGACCGCATCAAGTCGAACTTTGATGTGAGCTGCAATTGCTAAATGCCCATTTGGCCTAGTAGTTGGTCTATTTGCCTGGTGAATTGTACTGACATTGCATAATGTTTGTTTGTGTCCTTTGAGGTGTTTGACTTTGAGTTGACTGATGCGGAAATGGAGAAACTGAACAAGGCCGGTTCAAACCAACGATTTGGATTGCCAGCGTAAGTCAGTCATATTCATTGCGTTTGGTCCTCACCGCAGCACTCATCCAAAGCATTTAAGTGATATTTTTGATAGCACGGCACTTTAATAACACGGCTATCTCCTTCTTCTTTTTAGTCTTAAGAAGCATCCGGACTATCCGTTTGACGATGAGTACTGATTAATCTGCTTTTTTACTGTTCCGCACTGGTACTTGTGTTCGTTATTGTATTTGTCTTTTCTTCTATTTTCCTACTTTTGTCACCGCATTGAGCGTCAAAATTTGCACAATAGAATGTCCAAAACTTTGTTCTATTTCAGCTTGTGTTTATGCAGATGGTGGTGTGATGAGGAGTTGCTTGTGTAGACTTGAATTGTTGGGAAGTGCTTATCTTAACGCCTGTTGATGTGTTGTGGATCCTTGGTTTTTAGGAAGGGTGCGATGTCGTAGTATGGAAACAATTCATTGTTTTTTTTTCTGTTGTGATTATGAACGATTGTGACTATATTCTTGTAGGATAAGCGATGCCTTAACTTTTGCGTGCAGGGGAACTCTTTATGGAGCAGTTTACTTCTGCGCCTGACCAGCTAATCTGGATAAGTTGTTCTCTCTCCATTTCGTATCACCTAGGCGGTGCGTGAATTGATACAATTGAGTCGTTTTGTAAGAGACAAATTTATTGCATGCTAAATACACTTGAAAGGCGTTTTGTTGAATCATCCCAAGCAATTACCCGTTGCTGTACTACCCGGACGTCATGTCCTCACTTGGTTATCCTTTCCGTCAACTTTCTTTTGGTGCAATTAGTTTTCTAGTTGACGATCTCTATTACCCTTGATTGACTTGGTGATGTGTGGGATGGAGAATGCTGGGTTAAATCAGCTTGAGCTGCAGTGGCGCTAAAGATTACTTCTAAACTGTTGCAGCCTACCTGTTCTACAAACAGGTGTGTAATCAGAAAGATATGGAGATAAATCTTTTGGTGGAAATGAGTCCCACTTTTCTGAAAATCAACATTTCCTTACTTGACACAGCCTTGATTATTAGTGGCAACACTTCTCCTCCTCCGTCTAACTGATTCTTTCTGCAACATTCTTTTGCCATCTGTTGTTTTTTTTTCTATCGGACTTCTCTGCTTGGCCTCCACATTGCTGAGCGTCCATTGGTGTTGCAGGGTGACACGTGCGCTTCCTGTTTGATTTGCGGCGTTATGTATTGCATCCGCTATGGTAGTTAACGTCTCTAAAGATTTATTTTATGCAAGTGTAGATAAACAAATGTCTCGGTCAACATGGAGTTTGCCTGCAAGCAGGGCTGCGCAGCATTCGTAGTCTGCGTGTGGGAAGTGAATGCTGCACAGATTCACAAGTCCAGTAAGCACAGTTTTTTTTTGGTGACGGTGTGCATTTCCTTGTCAATCATGCAATCCTAACTCACTCTCATTCATCGCCTACTTTAGTGCGTTTTGCAATGAGTTCGTCTTCAAATTTCTTCTGTAACACTATTCTTTTATAGTATAGGCGAGATACCTGTTACTTTTGATAGCACCGACTCGGTGCTCCTCTCTGGTCTGAGATGGCCTGACCTGATGTGATTCGGCTGTGTAGTGGAGGAAGCATCGTTACGTTGAATGCATTCATTGAAGGCAGTGTGCGAGTTGGAAGTGATGTGCTTGAAGTAAGTGCTTGACTAGAAGCAATAGGAGGATTCTATCACAACCAAATCGAGTGTCTCCCTCATCTCGAGCTACACTTGGCTGCATTGGAAACAAGGAAACAGAGGAATGGTTGGAATACATTTGAGGCTCAATTGTACGTCGACGGGTTTCCACAAGCAGCGAGCAGACGGATTTTCAACCCAGGTAAATGAAGGGAGCCATTCGCAATCTTACCCATAAATGCAGCAGATCCAGAGTAGCTGCGCAGACACATTGCATTGCATGCTGAAAAGATTTTGTAGGAATGTAGGTGTTTTTCCAGTGGAAGTTATTTATTGCCGTGGCATTCTAGTGGCATCTCTCCATCTGTGTGCTAAACTGAGAGGAGAAATGATGTTTCTTTTTAAAGTACACACATAAATATACCTTCGTCTTCGAGGCTAAGCAGTCTCATCTTCAACCGCATGCATGCAACTTTGTTGAACGCACAGTTGTCCATGATATCCCCTTTTTTTCGTATTTTGAAGATTGTAACCTCGTCAGCCATTACAAAGTTGTTGTTGTTGTTGTCTGAAGGCGAAACACACACCAGCCATCGTCTCCTCTCACTCGTCCCAATTGCAGGTAGCGCAATGGCACTCTTCCATCTTAGTAATCCCGCTGAAGTGGAAAAAAAGTTGTAAGCATATTGAATGTCTATCGCTGGTCGTGAAATCACCTACCTAAATACAAAATGTATTAAACAAAGCACCTATATTGGAGTTCCTTGCTTGTATTCTTTCCCTCCTTGGAGCTGTTTGAATATAGATCCGATGGAGAGGTGGAGGAAATGTTGCATGGTCACTTGATTGACATCTTATTGGTTTTGCGGACAGCCTCGTAATGGTTTGCGTTATTCCTGTTGTTCGTAGCATTCCTGCATTACATGGAACTGGGGTAGTAACCTCAGACAGTCTTCTTTTTTGACTTTCCTGCTATGAACTCTTGCAGCTTTTCGAACAGCGCCAATTGGTCAGGCTTTAGTCATCAACAAAGGAGTCTTTCCTGATGGTGGAAGCTGCAACCGCACTATTACATTAAATGCATTACTGAAGTCAGTAGGTCCGTGGGGCGGAAGTACATCCTGCGGAGACTTTAGTACGCGCAAAGCTTTCCGCGAAGATAAACAACTGATGCTGTACGGCTGCTTTGATGAGGGTGTCTGCATTGTCCTCTACTAACCACCCTAATCAACATTCTTCTCAACAATGTTGGAAAACCAACCTCGCTGCTAACACCGGTGATACAAAACACTGTTGGAATTTGGTGCCTCATTCCATACTAGCTATAAGTTGTCGCTATAATACTGTGACTTTGTAACCGACTATACAACGGTTTGGAAGCTAGTGGTCTTCACAACCAATCGGCTGGTTGCAGGGATTGAGTTCAACAGTCACTTCCAAGACAAATGAATAATCGCCTCGCTGTCGCTTTGTCAGACAAGTGATGTGTGACACCACTCATTCCAAAGTTAAGCACATTCCACATTCCAGTGTTCGCTTATCCTGACGGATTGTTGAAAGCTAACTTAATAAGCCTTTGTTTCTTTTGTCATGAGTAGCCAAATGCAAAAGGAAAAGTGCCGCTGGATGCCCGCATGTGACTTGCATTTAGACAGTAATAAATGGGTGATTAAACAATGACAGATCCGTAACGTTCTAAAATTGGAAGATGTTAAGAAAACTTACGCCTTCAGGTAATAGGTGAGTGCGGTGAACCACAATTGCTGTAGCCGTCCAACACATCTCATGGTGGAATTGTGAGTGATGATTGCGGCGTTGGTGGTGGTGGTGGTGGTGGTTGTTGCGTGTCATGTCCACCTCTAGAGCACAGACGACCTATTTCTGCATTCAGTGGATCTATAATGTTTTACAGTTATTGAAAGATGCATTACTAAGTTGGGAAGATGAAGCAAACATTTTTGGTGATTTCTTTTGACTGTGAGCGGATCACCTAAGGTTAGCGCGGCAGAATGCAAATGGCTTCTTTCCATAGCTGATCCGTAACAGCTTGTCAGAACAATCGTAGTATAACACGATACGAACTAATGATGTACCACGGGAAGCTGCAATGTACTACTAACTACTCTCCACAGCAGCGAAGGCTCTAGTGGTCCAAAGAATGGCTAGTTTAACAAGTCGATTCGCGATTCAGTGTTAAGGTGCGTCAGACATTCATTGATTTGATCGATGGTAGAAACCTGCCGATTGTTTCCACTCATTTGGAAGTTTTCATCACATTAGGCCGTTTGAAAGACCTCGAGGTCCGTCCGCGCCTACTACACCAAATGCAGTCAGATTTCATGGGTTTAATTGTTCGTGATTTTTCGCTGTTCCAGACTACTTGAAGTCCACATTCGCTTGCCTGATAGCAAAAAAGTCCTTTTGTTCCTTAATTGATGTGTCGTCAACACATGGTCGGAACTGGTAGTGTTTTGCCGTCTGTTTGGCTGGAGGAGGAATTGGCCTGTAGAAGCTCTTAAAAATGCAACCCAAATGAAGTTGCGCTTGAGCGGATGCTTGAAACGTAACCGCAACTTGGTCCGCGACCAATGCACTGGCGCAATCTCAACTTGGTGTGGAGACAACTGCTAGACTTAACGGAAGCACCAGCTTAGCTGTGAGGGGCATCGCTCCCCGTCTCCCACTAGTCATTCTCTCACTGGCATACAACACATCCGAACCGCGCTCAGCTCAATCGAATGCATTACTGGTGGCGCAATGTTTCGTCTTTTCAACAAGTAGGGTCCATGCAGTTCGGTGAACCTAAAATCCAACGTGAACATTGAATGCAAATAGCTACACTGAAAGATTCATTGATGGATGCAACAAAGGATCTCTTGCACATGTGGGGCTGATGTCTCCACATCAGAAGTGCCAGCCATCTCGATTTGAAATTGGATACTCCAGAAGCCAGTTCAGCAGAACTAATAACGACGCATTAAGAGAATAACAGGAAAAGGTGTTTTTACGAATGAATCGTGTCCAGCCTGTTAGTGTCACGTCAAATAATGAATGGATGCTTTCTGCCACCTTGTAGGTCTACGGTTCCATAAATTTGCCCTGTCCAATCAATTGATGCCTGTACCAACCTGTAATATGACTAAATTTATGTCAACAGAGATTTTTGTTTACACAAGCCTGTAGACGGTAAACATTTCTACATGTTCGCTGCCTTGGCGGATGCAAAAAAACTTAACGAGAGTCAAACAACCACGACGCATGTCAAAGTGTCACTCCAGTGGTTGTATGCCACCGTGGAAACAAACAGGAGACCGTATCCTGTTTCGACGTTTTGTGAGAGCAATGCATTGAGTCCAGGCAGGCGCAATATGGAGGTCAAGTAGAGCGAGGTCTTCAGGAATTACTTTATTCACTATCGGTAATCCTTCCTCCTTCTGACATCAAATTGCGCATCTCACCTCTGCAAGTGCTAAGAATCTACCTTCACCCGCTCCATAACTATCCTGCTTCACGTGGACCCAATTCAGGCAAATGACAGGGTTGAATGCTGCCATCAAAGGAATTGTGAATGAATTCGCTAGGCAACCAAATCGACACCTCTACTTTTAAAGAAGGCAAACTGAATGGGCTTGGAGAGAACAATTCCAGCCTCTGAGCCGTAAGAAAGTGTATTAAACTTGGATTGTCGGCTCACTCGACTTTGAAAACTTAACAGCACCAAAGATGTCTATTCAGGCGGAAGAAATCATGCTGTTGTACACAAATGGAATGATAAATAACACATGTTTATATGAATTAGAAGTACTTAAACCGCGACGCACCGTGCTGTAAGTTGTAACCGGACAAGGCGATGGCTCACACACCGACTCTTACCCTCAACAGTGGCTATACGATTCCACAACTTGGCTTCGGCACTGCTGTAGGACTTCGTTCCTCTTTACCACATGGTGATTGTAGGGCGCGAAGGAAAGAATGACACATGCTGTTGAAGTGGCCGTCAGCAGGGGATTTCGTCACTTCGACAGCGCCATGTTCTATGACACCGAAGCTGAAGTCGGTGCAGGAATAGCAGCATCGATGAAGAAGTACAACCTAAAACGCGAAGACTTCTTCATCACCTCAAAGGTACTTCTCCACCTTCTTGAGATTCGTTATCAACTCTGTGTAGCTTTGGTGTGACAAACACGCTCCAGAGGATGTCCGCGGTGCATGTGAACTGTCGATTAAAAATTTTGGTGTCAAGTATTTGGATCTGTACCTGATCCACTGGCCTGTATCCTTCCATCACAAGGAAGGTGTTAAATTTGATGTTGATGATCTCAACTGCGTCGTATATGAAAATCATAAGCTTGAGGATACTTGGAAGGTAGGTTTGTGAAGATAATGCTAGCCTACCTTTCTAGGCCATGGAAGAATTGGTTTCGGCAGGACTTGTCAAGTCGATTGGTGTGTCCAACTTCAATAAACGCCAATTGGAACGCATATTGGCATCATGCAGGATTCCACCGGCGGTGAATCAGGTGGAAGTCAACATCCACTGCCCAAACACGAAACTGATTGAATTTTGTCACTCCAAGAACATCTTAATCGAGGGTTATGCTCCTCTTGGCTCTCCTGCTTTTGTGAAGTAAGTCAAAGTATGTCTGTATGCATTAGTTGTGGATTAAATTGACTCATCTTCGACATTCCCTATAGAGGCAAGGTAAAGTCGCTGCTGGAGGATGAAGAAGTTGTCGAAATTGCTCACAAACACGGGAAGACACCTGCACAAGTGGTGCTACGCCACGGTCTTCAAAGAGGCATCATTGTAATTGTCAAAAGTGTCACTCCAGAACGCATCAAATCAAATTTTAATGTAAGTCCGAACCAAAGAATGTCTAGTCAAGCTATTTGATTGTCAAACACCTAATAGCTTGTCATGTACTCATGTCATCTCTTTGTGCTTTTAAGGTGTTTGATTTTGAGCTGACTGAGGCAGAAATGGCAAAACTTAGTAAGGCCGTTTCAAACAAACGTGTCTACGAGTGTCTGGCGTACGTTTTGCCTATCTTAATTTGTGATTTAAGTAGTGTGCTTTGTCTATGGTTTGGTATCTTTTAGGTTTTCAAAGCATCCGGAATATCCGTTCATTGACGAGTACTAACTCTTTTGCTGTCCACTTCCTCTACCCCTGGTTTTTGTGACTGCGTTAGGGCTTGTCTGTCTCTCTCCTTTACTTCCTGATAACAAATGACTCCTAGGACCTTGGGACGTGTTTTGCTTTCTATTTCTGGGATCCGGAGTGAGATGAGTGGATAAAGGGAAATCGGATGGACCAACGGTTGAGCGAGTTGATGGATTTCCATGAAGCTCTCGTGAACCCTTGGTGTAGTCGAAGTGACAACTGAGAACAAAGGAGAACTGATAAGAAGTTACTTGTGGTTGAGATTGCTCTGTCATCGTGGAACCAAACACTTTGTCGTTCTTTCGTTGTAGCAAAATGGAAGGATTTGGTCGTGGTGAAGGTCATGACGGTTGGTGGCAAGGTGGTTGCAGGTTAGTCCATGTGATGCAACCTCTTGACAGGCCACCCAGGAATTCATCCCATGCGATTCTGTTAATTTCACCACGGGCTAGGTACGGAAGACTTTTTTTCGGTGGCAAGCCGCAACCATCTCCTCTTCTATCCTCCTATTCGCCAGCTTATTCGTGATAATAGGAGGCATGGAATCCACAGTTGTGCTGCTTAATGTTGTGATAAACTGATTGATTCGAAGGCAGAATAGGAAGATCTTAGTAACAATGCTTTTTGGCTACAAAGTGGGTCTGAAAATCCTGTAAACAGATGAGTTCAAATTGTTCTACCATCAAAGACATGCGGTACGCAGTGGATGCCTACATAATAAGCGACCTCTCCAGATGGGGATAAACACTATTTTAGTTACACCCTTGGTGCCCCTTCCAATGACGCCTGCAGACCATCGTTTCGCAAGACTTTCCTCCGTTCACTTCCACTGTGACATGCAACCAGTGGGAATTCGTTTTCCTCCGCACTTTTTGTTCATCTACCGTTTACAGAGTTACATAAACAAATATCTCAGTTCCCACAAATTATGTAATTTAAATTCACATTTCGATTACATTTGCTGGATGGAGAGGCAAAGTTAGCACAATGTGGATTTGCAGACAGGTGGAACAGTCTGTTTATCTCATCAACTACCATTTCACCAGCCGTGATTTATGGCACATGGAAAAGATAAATTAGCAGAACAGATTACTAAAAAGTAGCTGAAAGTTATATTTCGTCTGCGTTGTTGAGGCACTCAAAGGATGATCCTGCACCGAGCATTGCATCCACAAAATCCTGTGCTTAGTTTTTGCGTCTGTGCTTGTCATACCACGAGGATCCAGGCGTTGACGCGGCCAAAATCAAACGATTGGAGCCGAGACCAATCCACTGATTGAGAGGCAGCTAGAGGCGGACTCCGTGTGATGCAATCAGTCTACCAAAACGACCATAGCTGTTTTACGACACCGGTTTCGGAGAAGGTCGCGCCAACCGGTGACATAGTGATTGAGTCTTGGAACCGGTCAGGTTTATAAGCGTGAGCATGAGTACAGCGCCCGCTCAATGCGTTCAGAGAAGATAGAACGGCGCTATTCTACCAATTGTGCGTGACAAGTGTTTCATTTTAAAGACGCCTGAAACAAGATCGATGGCATTGCGTCCTTACTGTACGCGGTAGAAAACTGGAGAAAGACAGAGAAATCGTAGGTTTGATCCAGCCAGTTGGTAATAAGTATACCAAATGCTACTTTTAAAAAACAAGTAGTTTGTACCGACATTGGACCCTAAGAAGAATGCAATTGAACGCAAAACAAAGGTATAAAATGTAAGCAGCAAAGTGTTGGAGTTCGTTGCGTCATATTGTCTGTTCATACCTCAAAGCTGCCCAAATGGAAGGTAGGCGAAGGCAGTGTTACATTTTAACGGATTTGATGTTTCATTACGGATACTGTAGACAGCTACGTGGCAAAGCTTTCAAATAACTCGTGGCTACCTCCACTCCTAGTATTACCCGCTTTGCTGCATAATAAAAGACTGGAGTAGTTGCCAAAGGTGGACGTCAAATACAGACCTTCTGTGTCCTGGATCTGGTGGGCATCATACAACTGCCGCCAAGGTTGCCCTCCGAGACTTCTCTACAGACGGACGATAATAGTACGCTAGGACAGAATGCATGTGCTCAACATACAGTTAGGCTTAAGGTTGCTGACATGGATCAGAGGCCAGCACACCCGCCAAAGCTTTGATGGCGGAGCAAATAAAGTAGCCCATTAGCCAAAACTGAGAGCTAAAAAACAAGGAATAGCGCATCATTAAAAAACAGTGCCCATTTTGGCGCACAAGTTTGGTAACATGGAAAAATGGTGGAGTAGCTGAAAATTCTGAGGTTTAAGAGGCAAACGTTTTGCACACATGTTTAACGACTAATTGCTCTTGTCAACTTTTACGCTTTCGCTTGAAATTATTTTCGGTTGACAATTCAAAAAGTACTTAGTTAAATTTTTATTGTTTGATGCAAAATTCGGTTCAGCCCGAAATTGTTTCGATCATTCGGATAGCATATTATAGCGTCGATAGCTGGGTGGCAGTAATTTTGAAGTTTTATTCTGAATGGACCAAGGTTTGGGCAAGATTATTAGCAAAGCCGCACCTCACGCCCTAAAAAATTTAAGCAGCTAATCAATTTATTCATGGTCATGTTTTCAGAAGCTTGTCTAGTTGGTTAGTTGTATCCTTTTGCGCACGTTTACCATGCATCAACAAATTCCTATATTATTTTGCTTTGCTGCACTTCACTGACTGCTTAAATTAACAGCCCAGGCTTTTTAATTTAATAAGACAAGCTTTGGTCAGCGGTTATGACTCGAGTTTGAGGTTCATCACTCACAAGTAAGTCTTCATGATGCCTGCGCCACACTGCTTTGTCGTTTTTTAACTGTATTTCATTTGCAGTTTACTAGGGGAGTGAATGGTTTGTTAGTAAACAAGACAAGACCTGTGCTTGAAACTTCTGGATTGATCGTCCTCATTGAAAACTTCGTCTTGGAGCTTGGTGGCATTGATGAGGACATCCAAACGTCCATTCTATGGGCATTTTGTGTCATTTTAGCTTTTGCACTATGCTCACTTGATTTTACTGGTGTTCTAAAATTATTTTTTGCTCTGATCTCAAATTATGCAGATTATTCCAACATTTAGCAGGTCAATAAAGTGTTGGCGGAAGTATTGTCTTTAGAGTATCGTGAAATTACTCACTTTACTCCCTCTTGTACCCAGCTTTGCCCTCCGAAGAAACTGATCAGATATTGGAGCATCCTCCTCCTTCTAGTACGGCTCAACCGATCTCCGGTCTGTTTCGTGGAATTTGTTCTGCTAATTTACCTTTGCCCTAGTGTGCATTTTATAATTATTCAATTTTAGCTAAACCACGCAATTGCTTTACAATTTTAATTTATGGATTTTTTAGAAGGCGGTCGTTTGACTTTTTTAGTTGCAAGTTACCAAATGGTCAAATTATTATATGAGTAAAAAAGTGGTACGATGCACTCTTTCTTCTCGGTTTTAGAGGCACCTAAACAAGAAGAAACACAGCCTCCTTGTGCTCCGGTTTTTGGTTTAGAATCACAAATCGCATATTGTTCCACCTGTTGCATGAAGGTTGACAGTATTGTGGACAACCAACTCAGCACTGCCAAGCTTCTCTGCCTCATCTCCACCTGTCTCGTTGGGTATGCTTCATCATCATATTGTCTTACTGTAACGATGAGGCATTAATCACCCTTGACAGTGCTTGACTTTGCATCGATTTAAGCACTTTCATAAAACATTAACCCTTCAAATTGCTTGCGTCATCGAATACAGTGCTCGCAGTTTTTGTAGCTCAGCACGAAGCCCATTAGTAGTGGTTACGTGAACTTAATTTCCACGAAAATAGGGAATTGTGCGGTCCTTACAATAGCCGTGGAGACTTGAGTTAACACGCGGGTTGGAAAGTGTGGCGAGGTATTATTATCTTGCATAGCTTTAATCTCTTTTTTGGTGCCTTCAACGTCAAGCATTCTAGATTGCATGCCATTTTTAAAGTAAAAATACGATTTCGTAGAGTAATTTACTCCACAAGGCAGATGCCTAGGTCTACCCCATAACATATACTCGTCTTTTTATTAAGGCTTTTTTTATTTTTTCCCATTTTTAGTTCTCCTCTGTTTTTCTTCCTTACACCCTTTATTTCGCCCGGTTATGAAGGGGTAAAACATGTCTGTCCCCATTGTGCAAGCCTTTTGGGCGTCTCTGAACCAACGTAGATTCAACTCCCTTGCATCAAACAAGTGATTCTTCCTTTTTGTATTTGAGGTACTTCATTTTTTCTATCCATTAATCTGCCGTTTAGCAATCAACAAAGCAGTCGATGATCCCGCTATTTCTCCAATTTGTTAGCCTCGCAACTATCTCGATTTTATCAAATCGGATGAATAAATCTGAATTTCAATTCTTTGACTTGCAGAAGTTGAAAGAATTCAAGAGAGCAGTTGTTTTTCCATAATGCAGGCATGTCTGTAGATGTGGGGGTGTGTGAGCCTGTTTTATATTCGAGTCATCTGTGTTCGCTTGACAGCTTTTCAAGTGGATTTATAAATAAACAATGTTTTGACGCTACTATCTGTATTACTGACGTGGGCGTACTTAATAACTGGGTGGGTGGTGGCAACTTCTGGAGGCGTACAGGCGAATGCTATCGAAGGAGGACTGCCAAAGATAGCCGACGGTTTCGGTTTCGCGTATTTATGGAAAGGCAGATCAAGAGAGCAATATTTTTGCATGTTAGGGCAAAATGCAAAAAAAAGGAGTGAGATGGAATTGATTTTTACTTTTGAATGGTCATTTGAGGATGGTCAATATCGTCGTTGCTAGCTTTTGCCACAACGCCCTCCTCTTCCCTCTCCTCCGCTCTTGATGTTGCGGACCTGAAGCAATTGCCTTCCACCTGAGAGTGCAATACAAGACTTGAGATCGACCAACTATGTCATATTTTCCGACTTGGATGCCCTTCTGAAGTTTTTAAGCGTATGGATTAGCGCCTTCTACTTGACTGGTAAAGTGAGAAAGTCATCCTTCAAGCCAATTAAGCGGTATGCCTTAGCTGGGTTGCATACGTTACATCACCTTGAAGGCTAAGATAAGTGCTTAGTTGGTGATATTGACGATGTGGAGCCAAGTAAAGTGCGCATAAGACTATCGGATTTTGAGCAGTTCATGGGGTAATTGGATCATCTCAACAGACGGACTAAATGGGACGATTTCTGTCGGTGGAGGCGTCTGGGAACTGCGTACGACTGAACAAGTCAATTGTAGCATTGTGAAGCAGTACATCGCCAGACACGTAGGCAAAGATGCTGGAGATGAAGGTGTCACGAAGTCAGTCCTCATTTGCATAATCCTACCTCCAAATGTAGTCCTTCAACTGATCTGAGGCGTACAACCATTGAATACAATCAGCCTAGTTGAAGCGTCTTTTAAAAAAGGCAGTTGAGCATCTGAAAGGGTTGTTTGTCATGATTTGAAAAGAAGCGCGCTATTCTCTGCACAATAATCAGGCGAAGTAAGGCTGCAAATGGTAGCACAGGGTCATCAATCAGTCAGACGAGATACTCGCCAAGAGGAGTGAATGATTTGTGTTATCTCCGCCACCACCATGGTCTTTATTTAACGAATGTGGAATGGGGCGTTCATGTTCAGTCCGGCACATAAGTTGGACTCGAGCCATCTGAAAGTGAAATGCAAGGTCTGCGGTGAGTACACTTGAGCCTCATCACTAAGTAGACATCCGTTGTTCCTGAGGCGAGACCGAACCTCAAGCCCACGTAATCTCAATCTTTTTTTGTATTTCTGTTTATGCTCTCCGTCGAAAGATGTCCTCATCTACCCATTGACGTAACGGTAGAGGCGGAGGAGAGGAGCACTGAATATCTGTTCCGCTGTTATCGAAGATATTTCAACTAAGAGACGGAGAAATGATTGATTTGAAGTTGGCTTTGTCAGGTACCTCTCACTTTTGACAAAGACAATTTTGCCAAGCACCATTTGGATTCAGATGGAGATTTTATAATTTGTAGCGTCGACTAGAACAAGTTGTCTGCTGCCTTAGGAATTGAGCTTCTCATTTCCCCACAGCTTGGGAACCAGGTTCGCTTGAATGGCGGGAAAAAATATGTGGCATTGTAAAGAAAATGTAAAAGGGCAGTCTTCTCCGACAGATTTTGGGTTCACTTACTGTAGCTGCGTGTCAGCGCTTTAAATGCCTCCATTATATGTAAAATTAGGAAAAATTGGCGAATATGGTGTATTTTGCGGATCAAATGGTCCCTGGACAAGCAAATGGCAGCTTGTCCAGGAAGCGGGAACGCTTAATGAATGAGAGCTACTAACTTTCAAGTTCTTTACTGACTTCAAGCATCTTTGCATTCACACAAAGTAGACATTCAGCGATCATCCACCTCCAGCGGGATGGCCGCACCTCGTGCGAGCACAACTAGTTGGTGTCCAGCGATGTAAAGGCTTTTCAAGAGCGCACTGTATCTATGGTTGACATTTGCTTTATTGTGTTCCCTACCCAGGATTATGTTGTCATGCTGATGTTGTAATGTGCCACTCAGGCTGGTAGCTCCTCAAGTCTTATACCACCTGAGGCGATCAAGGGCAAGTTCATGGTCAAGGCAGACTGCTTTGCTTTCATGTCTTGTGGCTTGTCAACCACCGTTTCAGGCAACAAAGTGGTCAGCAGTTTTATTACTAAAACGTCAAATAAATTTGTTGGCATTCCTGTATGCCGATTTCCTTAGCTGATCATCCAGCATCAAGCCTTCGGTACGCAGTAATGGTAGAGAGCGAGTGTTAATCATCAAATGAAGGAGATAGCAGAGTCGTCAAAAATGAACGGTTCATCCTTGATGGTTCATAAAACCACGTGCTTTCTCTACAAGTGATGATGGAAGCAGCAGAGTGACCATGGAGAGCATCGAAATCGAAATCTCCCCCATCTGAAGGGTGACGCCCAACACACATGGTCGAGTATCAGGCAAACTCTCCTACTGGGCAACTGCGAGGTGAATCCGCGTCACACAGACAACACACCGGGATCCTAAAGACGACTGTAATCGTGTTGGACCTCTGAAAAGTTTGTTCATTTTGTGTGCATTGTAGCGAGTACTTTCACCTCTCTCTTCAAGTATCCTCCTTTATCATTGGCTGTGTAACATATGTGCAAGTAAGATGTGCAAAGCCCTAATTGATTTGAGTGCCTACAAACCAGATACCTAAGTTACAAAGAGATCTCACCATTCTAAAGTCACCGAGTGAACTCTCTAAACAGCCTTAGACGTTGCGTTAAACCTAGCGTACCAAACAACCCGAGCAAAGACCTGCCTTGTCTTCCTGCGACTTACTATTGCATCAATCAGTAGTAGACCTCGATCAACATGAAATTCTTTTAACAGCGTGTCGAATTGTGCATGCATGGACTCTTTGCGGGCATACTTTCGTTTTGTAGCATAAATTATGTGTCATACCAGCAACATTTCAATAATAGTACTATATGATCTTTTGAGATAATTCGCCTTGCTGCAGTTCCATGAGTAATGCAGCTCGTCAGGTCGTAATAATTAATTCATATACTTGGAGGGCAATGTATGATATGGATGCAATACTTGTGTTGTTTTAATGCGCTTTTTAGGTGAGAGGCGGGAGGACGACTTCAATCTGGTTGTGGAGGGACTGGCTTTCTCTCAGGAGTCTGAGACACTCTGGCCCTAGATGTACGCCTACCACACTTGTTCCACTGAATTATCATAGAGATGCCTCTTAACACTCTGTCTTCAACTAACTGGGTGGTTAGAGTGAAGAAGAGGAAAGGGTAGATTCCTCTACGATACAGGATGTTACCCCAACTTAATATCAAAGAAATTTTGGCATCGACAAATTTATTCCTGCCACTCGAAATCTACCCCATGTTGTACTAGCTACTTGTGTGACACTTCGGTCGCTTACCCAACCATTTGGTTTGTTACTCGCCCCAGGCGGCGTGGCCTTTAACCCATGCTATTAGCCACCTAGCCCTACTCAGCCTCAGCTATGTATATTCTGCTCTAGTATAATTCAGGTTAATGCATGTTGAAGAAGGCGATGAGCACCACCCTTTTAAACATATTGTAGCGTCCCGAGGCTCTCCTTAAGGTACAAGAAGGCGCAATACTAGGGCAGAATATATATATTCCGGGAACAGAGGACTTGAGGGCTGTTGGCACGGCCCGGAGGCCGACCAACCGGCTAGAACAAGATGGCCACCCAAGTGACCTAAACCGGTAGTTCGAACAAACAAAGTATTACACATATCTTTGTTGAATACGCATTATAAGTGACGTGTAGTGAATTTACGCCAGTCACGAGACAGATCGGTCTGCTTACATCCCCGGGGAGGAAGAGAGCTCCGGTGTCTCTTAAGCCTTGATAGCCTATAAGCTTTTGCCATGCTCATCCACTAAACAACCTTGCTTATGCCTGCAGTTTTAGTCCAAAAAGCATAATTTAAGGGGCTGAATAAGCACTGTGTCCAATGTGATTTGGGGGTGGATTGTTTTTCAGCATTTGGCCATGCATATTCTGTCGCATTTTTGCAGACCAAGGCAAGTAAGTGTATCACTTATTTTCTTCAGACATAGCACTTGTACAACATCACTTCCTAAATGTACTAGGGTGTAAATTAAGCAAACCAGTCAATCGTACAAATTTTGTTTTAACTCTCCACTGACCTTGTACACCAGTTGATATATTGCTGTTTTGGTCGATTATTCTTGGGTTTCGCTATGGTTCTGACACGTGTCCAGGATTGTTATCAGGCCTGGCGCAATTATGTTGCGTTTTGGTTTTTCGGAGTATTCAACAACTTTGTTTACGTTGTTATGTTGAGTTCAGCTGTCGATATTCTAGAAAGAGGCTCCGCGAAAGTGCGTAACAAAATGCAACTTGGTCCTCTTTTTATCTATTATTCAACTTTAGGTGCTTTAATTAGTACAAGGTTATTCCTTCTTGCAGCTAAAACCTATGTTCTTTCTGCTTAAGTGGGTAAATGGTGCTTATTTTCTCTACTGAAATATAGAATTGTCGTGCCGTGTTTACCCGTTCCCTGATTACACAGCATGTAGTCGCCCATCTGCACTTAATTACTCGCTCCCTTAATACTGCTCGTCTTTGTGCCCTTGCATATGTGTTGTTACTTGCTTTCTATAATAGGCATTTGTTGTCCCTTTCAGAACTCTGATCACAATGCTGACTGGAATGATAACTTAAGCTGTACAGTGGTTGGAACCGGTGTAAGTTTTATTTATTGCGCTTTCAACGTCCATTTATTTAGGCTGTACTTTTAGCCGACATCGGGCCCAGTCTCTTGCTCAAACTTTTAGCTCCTGTTTTTATCCAAAGGTTGCACTTTCAGTACGTATCTTATTTTTTCTTCTTACCTGTTTGCTCATCAAATAAACATAAAACAGTTGATCTCTTTTTACCTTAGTTTTAAGGTTTGCCTCTCTGTGCTCTTCTCACTGTCTGCGTTTCTTATCGTCTCTTTTTCCAACTCCACTGCACTTAGTCTTTTTGGTAAGAAAGTCTAAAATTGTGTACATTCTTTTTCGGTTTGAAACGTAGGTATATAACATAGCTCAAACTCTAGCATCTTGCATTTAACAAAACTTTTTTTTACAGGCGTCGTTTGTGCGAGTCTGTCCTGTGGCTTGGGTGATGTCACCTTCCTTACCATGGTCGCGTTCTTTGACACGTAAGTTGGCCTTCCACTTCTCCTGACTAAGAAGCACGCCTTTTTAGGACCTTTTTGCTCCATCAAACATGTATTGCCATTCGCTACTTATTGCGTACTAGTCACAAACCTTATAATCCTCTGAATCACTTTAGAACTAGTGCAATTTCATGTTAAAATTTAATCTCCAGGGTATTTTTACCGATTTTCTGTTTGTACTGCATGGTTATCTTGAATGTATATAAGATGGTGACAAAGTTGACACACACTGGTATATGTGATGGCTAGTCTAAAATTTTTACAACTTTGCAACATTCTTATCGCTTCCTTTAAAATCACTAAAAAGGCCATTATATTTCTTCATGTTTACATTCTACACCTTTCTTTGGTATCAAAAGGGTTCCTGGTGGACCCCAGTCCTCCCCATTTGTCGACTAACACTTCTTCAGCTAATTGACTACCCCTCATGAATTTGATGTGGCTAGCCTCCTCTGTTTGATAACTTCAGGTTCTCGCCTCGATATTTGGGCAATGTAGTCTGTGCTTTATTAATTGTAATTGATTCCTTGGTTAAGCAATTTAAGGAAGCTAGTGAATTCGACTGCCCTTTGGCAATAAAAAGTTCTTAAATTCTTTTTTGAATCCCTATTCTGATTATTTGGGGCATTTGACTCCCAGTTGACCTGTCGATGCTGCATTACTTGCCTGTCAAAGAAGCACCAAGGCTAAATCGCATCAATAGCTTGCCACAATTTAAGGGCTTCTAGGTTTACTTTCAATCCGCTTTGGAAAATACCCTAGGTTGGCAGAAAAATTTGGCGCTAAACTGTTTTTACATAGTGTAGATGATAAAATGCGTCTAATAGAATCTAATTGCTATTTGAAAACTGTGGAGAGCATTTTAAGTTTTAACTTTACCGATGTTTCGATTATTTGAGTCGAGTTACCTGAATCTGACCAAACCAGTAATGAATAGAGGACAAAGGAGGGAAAGTTAGTTTTACAGACTACAAAAGAAATGCGGTTAAAGGAGTGCAGTTTGTGTTGCTCTTCTTGTCGCTACATTTCTACAGTATCTATCCTACCAATATTTTAATGCTGTGCAACAATTTTGGCACGACGAACGTTGTCAGTATAGTTAATTCACCTTAGAGCACCTGGAGCCACTTTTTGAACGGTGCTAAGGGCTATCTCGGTGTCTAGCATGCGCCAACTCCTCGATAGGCCAAATTTTCCTGAATCCTTAATGGTCTATTCCCCTGAATATCGGTGTCTGGGTCTGGGCAGAGCTGGTCCACCCAAACCAGGTCCGCTGACTAATGGCCGGGTCTGATTGTCATGGCAGCATTTTATCCCCTATCTCGAGCTCTCATCCTCTCAATTTTGCTTCAACATCCCCCCCCCCGTCTTAAACTTGGCAATGCGGTCCTCTCTTTTCTGAACTTGGGACGCCCTACTCTTCCCCAATACTTATTACTTCGAATTGAATGTTTTCAAAGCTCTAGCACTTTCGTCATCAACCTACATGTAAGCAAGCATGCGATGCTCTATGCCATCCATCACATATGCACAGACAAACAACGCCTAATCGGTCAATTCAACAGGATGAATTTATCGTAAATAGGAAAGGGATGAAATTTTGCACGAAAAGAGCATTGCTGGAATTTCGCTAGGCGAAATCAGGTAGCCAAGAGTTTATTGTGAAACAAATATCGTTGCCAACAGAATGGAGATCGATTTTACAATGCGTTCAGCTGTCAAACTCGAGACTTTTGGTCGCCGCTCCATCTTGCCACCCGCTGACACCTCATTGCCCCTTCTGTGTGTTGGTGATGAAGCCGTCTACAGATGTACAGGTGTGCATCTAACAATGTATAACCGACTAGCTAACTCAGTCTAGTTGAACGACAGTCTCTATTCCATGAGCTGGACGGGCGTCGCGGATGGAGTGGAAGGCATCAGTCACAGACGCATGAATGGAATTCTGACTTTAAAGTTGATTAAGTTAATATTGGGACCGCTTGTCGTGGTCAGGTAACTGTTGACAACCGCCTCGATCTTGTGCTCTTATGGTTGGTCACTTAACAACTGAGCATCACATTTCGTAAGAAAGGAGTATAAAGACACGATCAGGGCCAAATAGATCGTGGTTGGGGCCATGTGTCGCTTTAGCATATTGTCTTTTTATAACCGCTAAAATTGGCACTAATTTCCCTACTTTTCTCCTTAAAGTGGTGTCCTTGCCTCGTGGTCGTCAGGGACGGGAGCCGCGGGTATCGTTGGAGCCTTGGCGTACGCCGCGCTGACGTCTCTTCTTTCCCCAGAGGCTACCCTCCTTGCCATCACATTTGTACCCTTGTCGATGCTTTTCATGTGAGTTTTCAAATTTCCTTTTGCAAGTATGGCAGTTGGTTCTGCGTTCCCCCTTATTCTGGGGGGAAAACCTCTTTCCTCGCTTAAATGATCAATCAATCAATGCGCGGGTTTCATGAATTCTCCCAACTCTAGGTGGTCCATTCTGATTAAATTTCTTCATACACTTCGATTCATCCCCCTCTAGTCTTCACTTTACCCTATTCCAATTCACTTTACTCGTCCGCTAACCACTGCCCACTCGTTATGGTACCACTGCATTACTCAAACCCGTGGAGTTTTTGCGCTAGTAATTGACCAGCGTTGTCCGGAATCCCGTCTGTGCATTCCTGGTCTGTACTCTTTGTTTGGAGACTGTTGAATGTGAACTCATTCAGGCCAGCAGTAATTTCATTCCAGGTCATCTCTTAGGCATGCGTTCCCAAATTCCCTTGCTTTACAGCTACCAAGCTACTGTAATTGTTGCCAAGGTCACTGATTCCTCAACTATTCGCAGGCATACGCGGTTTGCGGCTTTGGCGTCGTGAAGCAACTTCAGGGGTTTCAACAGAAGCAAAGTCTTGTAGCACCCTTGATGTGGCAATGGCAATGACTACAACTTTTAGTAGAAATGATCATCACAATGCAGTCCAGAAGGTAGACCAAACAAGTAATTGCAGAATGGATGAGACGTTTCATGGGGCATGGTTGTCACCAACTGATAGACATGGTTTTGAAAATTACTTTCGTCAAAGCGGTTCTTGCACACTCTTGCTTACAATAGGACTAACTGTGTGTCACTTGGGAATCAGACTTTCGCCTTCTGAAGGAGATGAAGCGAAGAATTCGTATGCGATCGTGTTGGCTTTACGAGTACAGCACATGCGCTGAGAACCAGTGATCTTGGAAGGACGTATTTGTCACCCGCATTCATTATTATGGCCACGAGTAATGTTTTCAACTCGGCCCAGCGCTTGTGTTAGCTCCAGAAGAAGGTTGTAGGTATTGGAAAACGAAGGGCAAAATTCCGACCACTCGAGGGTTATCCTCGGTGCACCAAGAAAATGGGGTACCAACTTCCTACCATTCTGTTTCAGCTACTTTGTAGTCTTGGATAAACCATCTACCTCAGCCTTCCGAGTCTCTCGCTCAAATACATTCTGGTGGCTTCTTGCTAGTCCACCCACCCGTTCCTCCACCACACTTCACGAAGTAGGCGGCGATGCCTTTAACCCTACTAGTAAGCAACCCTCCTTGGTGGAGATCACCTCAAGGTCAGTCGCATTGTCTCATTTTTTTTGCATCCTAGATGAAGATGCTCAAGGTGATGAGACGCATCTGATTGGACAGGCAAGTAATGCTGCTCAGATTTTGCCCGATTGGAAGACGAAGAAACAAGTAATTTGGGTGCGTTTACCGCTATTGAACATAATAAATAATTAAATTTTTGTTCATTTTGTATAGTGTTAAATAACTTGTCCTTAAGAATTTTTTGAAAAAAAGTGTAGCATCGATCTTTAAGTAATTTGGATCGTTCTCTAGATCGACTGACCAATCAAGTTGAAGCTTTCATCTGGTGCACATTTCTGATTGGTCAGATAAAATCTTTTCAAAATTAATGCATGCCTTTAATGCCTAGTCAATCGAGTTTGGTTCTTTCTACCTCTATTTGTAAGAGCCTCTGGATTTATCGCGAAGAATAACAACTTTTAAGAGGCAGGAGTTGTACCTATTTTTTTAATTGATCATCCGCCATTCCCATGTAACCACTCGAGCGCTTAACTGTAGCCTGGGAAGAATCGCCAGTAGGGCTAAATCATCTTTGAGTAGCCTGATTCAATTGTGAATGATTATATTTACCATTAATAAAGGCTGATTGGTCTCTTGTGACGCCAGGATACGCCATTTATGCTTTGATTAGGCTCCTTGAGCTCTGATTGCTTGTTTATATTGATGGCTTTCTAACCAGTTCAGTAAGCCTACACATGTCCCCTTGGTTATTTACTTCGCCCAAATATCTTGCTGCTAAGCTTTCATCTCCATACTGCAATGCGCTCAAGTAATTTTTTTTCAAATGAATCGACGTTCTCCGGCCCGAGTTTTATGCCTTCGGTGGGATGGCCACGACGTCTTTGTTTCCCTTATTCGCAAAATTTTTTAAATCACTTGTCGCATTTTGTCTTTTTTTAGTTAGTAATAGGCTTCGCTAAGTGCAAATCTTTTAAAAACCTAACACTTTGGCTGCTAGGATCCTAGCGGCATGTCGACGACCATAGGCACCAAAAGCCATGTCCAACATAGAGTCATTGCAAATCCTGCAAGCCAAGAGCATTCAACATCTATATCATTGTTTTTGCTTTCCTCTGTCTGTTTGCAATGCATGGTTTAGCACAAAACTCACCACAAACAGATGAGGGATACACGTCACACATATGTGACGTTATGCTTGAATGAGATCGCAGCATTATAGATGTTGCTGTTGATGAAAATGCTAAAATCTCTTTCATCTTATTACAGGCTATCTTTCCTTTCATCTTTCCTCTCGCGATGGTCTACTTCTTTGAATACCTCATCAACCAAAGCCTGGTGAGCTTTAAATCCGATAAGTTTACCTTCCCAATGAGCCCGATGTAGCTTCGGACCAGTTTACATTAGCGTAGTATCTGTTCTAGTTTCCTATTAATTTAGTTGTTTTAACTCCTAAAAAAGTCATAGTGCTCTTTTTGTCTTCCCTAAGGCCATAACAGCATTGGCAGAATTGTTTGCTACCAATGTACAGAAGGGCTGAGTAGGTAAAGGTATGATTGAAGGACCATCACTGTTGAAGCGGAGTTGCAAGTGACTAAAGAGGTCTAATGGCAAATAATAATTGTAATCTTCACTATTTATCTATGATTGCTCTCCCGTACCATCCATTCCATGCGTAGTTAGGTCGGCTTAAATCAACTATGAAGGTGGAGTTGGGATCCTACGTTTGCTTTCCCACTACTATATCAAGACTTTCTACTCCAACCACAGTGAGGTAGTACGTGGACTTGCAAAAAAGCTCATTCTTCACTGCTTCTGTTGGCAGTGAACTGGCTATTCGGAAGCAAAGGTTTGACCTTCGCCGCCTTTGCTACTTTCCCGTGTTCATTTATCAACTGCTCAATGTTACTGTCAAGAAAAGGCTGTAATAGCCTTCTGGGCAACAAGAATCACGGGAGTGCGGTGTAGAAAGTTTTGTTCTTTGCTGTGTTCGTCGTTGTGCGTTGTCTTCTGAGGAAGGGGCTTTCTCCCTCCTAATTTGTTAGTCTTAGCTACCCCCCAAAATGTTTTTTTTCTTGTTCATGGACTTGTATCGAGGACACTGGTTTCAATCGTCGTTGTTTGTACTTCGACAAAGAAAACAACTCCGTTTTCTGCACGTTGTACACAGGTACACACACAGAGGGCTTAAGCAGTGTGTTCCTTCGGGTGTGGGAAAGGAAGTGGGTTAGTTAGTGGCTCGTCTGGCGATATCTGGTAGGATAATCTTCCTCTTAAAGAACATTTAGTTCCAACAGCAAAGACACTTCTCATCAGGAAAGGCGATCTCTTCATGCCACTTGTACTGTTGGTCTCGCAGCCCTCCTGTCCCTTCTATGCCTCAAGAAACATTCACAGTGCCCAAAACTGTCTAGTTCTTTATGCCTCTGGCTTGTAGACTGTGCAGCGATGCACATGGGAGTATGTATGCTTGGTGCTGTCCATTCGTCTAAATAAAACGCTTTTTCTGCATTCTAGTATGAATTGATCTACTTCGTTGGACTAGGCTTGAGCCATTCTCAACAGTACAGGTGGTGAGTTGAGACTTTGTTCTTCGTAATTTCTAATCTCTCCTCAAAATTGCCCTTTGATAACAAGAAAATCTTGTTGCATCGCCTCCTCCAGCATCAGTCTGGCACAGACTTAAGAGAACTTAGAGTTGTCATAACTCAGAGTATAGGCGGCTCATTCCTTCCAATTACGCTAGTAGTGGTTGGTTGAACGCACCGAGCGCTCTTCATTCGTAGACCAATGCAGCTCTACCCCTGGACGACAACGCTGTAGGGTATGACTTCATCTCCTCCATTTCTGGCAAAAAAAAACACCCACGAAGACATTCACACGCACGCCTACACCCACTCTTCCCCGGCAGTACCCAACGCATGGCAAAAATGCTGTTTCGTCTTTTGATGGAAAGTGCATGAGGGCTTCGTGGCCTCATTTTTTGCCCCTGCAAGACAAGTCCTGTTGGCTAGGACTACCAGCAAAACAGATTGGGTGGAGGTGGTGGCATCATATGCCCAGGCGAAGCCATTTATTGTTTTTGGCATCACAATTATACTCAAGAATGGTGATCAAATTTCTCTTTAATTTTGCTTTTAAATTTGTAGGTTTCAGGTCGTTTATCAGTGCGGTGTGTTCGCCTCCCGTTCCTCCCTGAAACTCTGTCGCGTTAAAGAGATCTGGGCTATTGCCGTACTGCAGGTAAACCATCACTTGGCGTGTGTGTCGGCACTTAAACGAATTTCTTACTGCAGGAATGACATGTGAAACTTCTTCTTCTTTAATCAGGCGACTTTTCATTCAATCGCATGAAAGGTCTGTGAAGTAATGATGTGGCTTCTTTTTTTTGCCCCCTTTAGGGCCTCATGTTCGTCCTTTTCCTTGTACAAACTATCTCGCCCTTCACAAACAACATTGGAGCCTTCTGTGGAGTCATCTTCTTTGAGGGTAGCCTCGGAGGTCTCGCCTATGTCAACACCTTTGATCGCGTTCTCAAGACGGTACGTCTGATTCGCATTCTAGATCCTCCCACATCGTTGCACTTGTCATTAGTACAAATTGAGCTATTTTAACGCGAAGAGTAGAATTGCAAACGCTTTGACTTAGTGACAAAGGTGTATGGTGTCTATAAAAAAGTGACGTTTAGTGATTGGTGATGGCTCTGTCACACTCACAAACACACACACGCACACACCCTACACTCACAGCAGTCGGCATGTGACAGAATGCTGTTGCATTGAACTTTTGCGAATCAGCTTCTGCGTCTGAATGCTAATGTTAGCGCTGTAATGCTTAAACCGTGAGCTACTGGATATCCGTAAGACTTTCGATTTGGGACATACTTCACTGCTTTGTTGTGACCCCTTTGAATGAGCTAAACCTGGTTTCGATTTTCGCATGACCTTGCCCCCTTACAATTCCCTAAGATTCGCGTATTTTTATGCTCAGTTTGGGGTGGATGCATTCGTCGCCTCCATCCAACCGCAGCTGCCCTTCAGCTGGGGTCCTATCCCCTAATGCCACCCGATTAACCCTTTTGTAGGGAGTCAGTGGCGATCCCATTCATTCTAGAATCACCTGTTTGTGCTGTGGGGGTTGCTTCCAATAACACAGTTTTTTTTCATTGTCAGTGTCACATCAAAGATGCTGTAGGAAAATGAAAACAGCAATCTTGGCTGCAACCGAGGTAGATCAAGAGCAAATTGGAGCATTGGTGAGGCGGTTTGAAGTCTTGGCAACGCATAGAGAGAAATGGGGCACAACCCATGCCCAATGCTTCACTTGAAGTTAAATTACTGCTAACCTGCAGGTTTTAACATGCAACAGTTCTTAAACGAAGAGTGAAGGTCAGAAATGCACAGATGAAATGCTGGACAAAGTTAAGGATTGAAGAGGAGGGAAGAAGGGATGTAAGTGCATGAAGAAAATGAATTGGACAAATCTCTGAAACGGCTAAAGGTCACAAGGGGCGCCTTCACATAGGAGTATTCGTCGTTCGATGTGGGATTAGATGTCTTCGACTTTAAAACCTCCTCCCGAGGTGAGAATCGAGAAAGTTTATCTAACTTGACTTGACGCAAGCGATGCTAGTGATGTTCGAGACCCAAAATACGATTGCGACTTGATTTTATGAAAAGCCCCTGCTTTGCAGCTAGCTCTTAACCACTTGAGAAAGTCTCAAAACTCACACTATCGTTTGTTTTCCTCTTTTGACCACTATTACGCAAAGATTGACTTTAAACGAGTTAGTTGGCCCTCATCCCACCACCAAGGCCTACGAAGAGACTCCAAGGGGGCGAGCATGGAAGCACCCCGTGTTCCCGGCCTAACACCCGTTTACTCATTCTCATACTCAGCGGCATTTAGAGTCGTCCGAAATGGTGTCTTTTTCTCCTGGTTATCCTTAATCGGAAATTCGACTGAAGTCGCAGCTACTATGGCGCTTTCCTATCAGTCCTTTTTCTTTCAGAAAACGGAAGGATTGAACTCCGATCCGTAAGCTGGCTGGGTGACAGATATTTTTTTAGTCTTCACGTTCTAGAATCGTGGTGGAGTTTTGTTTACGATATTCACATCAATAGTTCATTAGCTCTTCAAAGGGCGCTCAAACCGCACAGTACCATCCATATCCACTCAACAGATACAATAACTTTCAAGAGAAGAGGGGCGGCACGTTGTGAATTTAACGCTTTCATTCCAAATGCAATCTGAGATTTTTTCGTGAAGAATGGATTATCCAAGATCGGTTGGTCTTGAGAACTCGTTTATTAAATGAGTGGCTGTTGTGTCGGCTGGAGGGGAGTACGGCGTCAATTGTTGTGTCTACAAAAAGTGGTTCTTTAGTACGCACGAAAAGTACTTTCCAAAGTTTGGGAAAGTGGTGGCAAGGTGAGTATTCTCAGATGAAAAGTTAGGCATCAGCGCAGCTTACACCAACGCATCAACTATTCTAGCAGTTTCTTAATTTAGCTCTGATTAGGCATCAAGACACCTTTTCACACCGAGTGGCTAAGTGGCGCAAGCTGCCCTGAAATAGTTCGTTTGTATTTGAAGGTCTGAGTGGGCTGAAGCGGTTCTAACGTAGTGGTGAACCGCCCACTCGGGCGGCGTTTGCCTGTAGCCTTAAGCCACTAAGTGGGAGGTGTTCTTTTAGCCCTTTTTTTTGCAGTTCCAAGCTTATCGGTTTGATCGGAAACGTTCAAACTCACCTACAGCTCATTTAAGTCTAATTTTTTATTTATTCGGCAAAAAACTTCAACCGGAATGTACTATCATGACGTTGAAGTGATAGCTATTTTCAGTAGGGAATTTGGTACCTCCTGTGCACCTGTGTCACTTCTTAAGAAGTGTGTTGGAGACCTACACATCCATGGTCACTTTCCTCGGTTGCAGAAAAGCAGAATTCTTTACTTTATCACCGCAATTTCAAAAAGGTTGTTAAATTTGGCATCATTTAAGGTTAATCAACGCAAGAACTTGTAGCTGATTGGAGAAGGCACAAGGCCGCAAGCTAATTGGCTAATGCCGGCTGAAAAATATGCTATCCCCCCACCACCTCTTCAATTAAATTCAATTCACACTACAATCTGAGAAATTAACCCATCCATCTGCAATGTGAATCATCACTTATTGATTGAGGATGTCTCTATCAAGAGGCATCGGGTGGGAACGAAAAAATGTAATGACAACCTATCATTCCACGAAACATAACGGAGAAATAATTATTTGAAATCGTTTGCTTTCCCAAGAATTCAAGTCCGATTGCCTGGCTGAGGGTGTCCTGCTTCTCCATTTAGCCTTTATTCCAATTGCTGTTAATTTTTTGTCTACTTTGTAGACCAAAGCCAACACCCGTGAGTACAGTATGTCAGTCGCTGCGTTCTCCGACTCCCTTGGCATCACCTGCGCCGCATTTGCTGCTATCCCTCTGCATAATTGGCTTTGTCACGTAATAGCCTCCAAATCTATCTAGTTCCAGCCAAGATTACCCTTCTTTCTTCCCTGCCGAGAGTACTTTTTTCCCTCTGTCAACTGTTGATAGTGCCAGAGTTTTTTGCCTTGCTACTGAAGTAATATGAGTAGCGCCAACCATGCCCCGTTTATTTGATATCGATGGAGAAACCTAACCATGGCATTCGCACGGATGCCGACGCATTCGCCTGGCAAGGTCATGGTAATCGAGAAATCAGAGAAACTAATGCAATGCAAACGACAATCGCAATGGTGCTCCGTCAGCATGAGGCAGCCTATGATGATTCCGAGTTTACTCGTAGGAATAGCACTCGAGATTGATTTTCAAGCTCAAGGTCTATCGATCCTGCGTTTTCATCCGTCCGCCAGATTTAAAGTGGACGATTTCCCCACCAGGTACCTGCGATTAATGCCCCACTTTGAGGCCAAATTTAAGTCCGATTTCACCTCCACAGTTTTAGGTTCCCTCGGAAATCGTACTGATGAAAGAAAGATGAGAGGTAGGACATAACGCTATCTTATAGAAAAATACCCTAATACTTACAATACTTAATGGGAGGGGATTTTAGAGGAACCGGGAGTGTCTAAGCTGAAATCTGAGAGGACCGAGACGGGCAATTTGTCTCGGTTCACCGGACGTAGCATGTGACGGCCGAACGGCTGGAATTAAAAGACAACAAGTTGAGAAGTTGAGATGAAACGTTGAGTTGGAAAGTTAATTCTTTCTAAGATTATATGAAACTCGCGCATTTGGCTAAAACTGTAAGAATTCCATTAATAATTAGAGCAGTACTCAAGATATTTTGATGTGGACATACCAGTGCAGAGGCGACAATTGCACCGGAATTCGATCCGGGCCGTGGAACATCCTCTGCTCTTCGGTCACAAACTCGCCGCAGCATTGGCGCTCGAAAAACGGGAGTTGGAGGTGGTGTGAAATCACTATCGCTTTCATCACCCCTTGGTCGCCTCTCCGGACTGCCCGAACTGTCCGGGCTGTCCAACTCGCGGCGCATGTTGGCAAACTTTGCCTTCAGTGCGCGCGCGATCAGCTCGGTGGGATCCATTCGACTGTACAAAGTAGTAAGCAATTAAAAGACTTTTACGCAAAATTCATTTTCAAAACTGTGTTTCAAAATGCGTACCTTATCATACGACGTTCTAATACGTACTTGTAAGTGGTGCCCTAACTTTGACGCCAACAAACAGGTTGACTCGATGGTTAGATAGTGAAAAGAATGGAAATTGACAAGGTGGTGAGCAATGTGTACTAGCTGGGCTGTAACGTGTTAAAAACGGAGGAAATAGCCAAAAAGCGAAGGTGTACGACATTTCACCAAACAGCAATAAGGCACAGTCAGTTCCTTCGCCTTCCCAAGTTTGTTCGGGATCCCTATCTACTACGAATCAAATTCGTGCTTCTATCCTCCCAGGCTCAAAATGGTGTCTCTTCTATGGATATGTTTACACAGCGCTTGTGAACTGACTCATTCAAACTGCATTTAAATAAGACATTCCATGAACGCGGTGTGACATTCCTAAGCTTGAATACCCACTGACAACAGGGAATTGTTTAATGGTGCTGTAGGGTAGAACTTCATCCCCTCTATTGTCGGTAGCAAACACGCTGACTGGGAAGGAATTGAGTTCCAGCATTCAGGCCCATTTACACACACTTTCGACTGGCAACCTGCAGCACATAGCAGAACGCTTGAAGACAAGTCTTGTTGGCTTATACTGTCAGAAAAACAGGTTGGACGGAGGCAGTAGGATAACATGCTCAGACAAAGCTATTTGTTGGTCTCCTTCCATTCTCACGGGTATCGGCAGAAAAAAAAAAGTTGCGGAAACTGATTCATTTAGGCTTCATCCAAATGAAGCATTCCGTGAACAAGATCTGACATTCTTGAGTTTGAATACCCAGTGACAACATTAAGTTGTTGAATTACGCTGAGATGGCTTGTTAAAAATTCAGCGAAAACAAACATAGAAGTTACCGCAATGTCAAATGAAAAAAGGAACATCCGCAGCAACCAAGTGATGAAACTCAGCCGCCCCAAAAAATCACCAAAGCGCAAAAATAATTACAAGGCACTGGAAATGACACTCGCTTTGACTGAGTATTTGACTGGACAAACTCTGAAGACTTTCAAAGATTTAACCACCGCGGAGATTCAAACATTACCGAGAGGGCGACTTGCCGCAACAGAATTTGCCTAGTTTAACCACACTCTAAAGGAATATGCAACGAGGCAGTTCATTCAGACCACATAGTACCAGTTGTCACTCCTTGCTTTTACCAAAAGTTGGGCCTCCCACTGGCCATACTGAATCGAACACTGCTATGGGGAGGCCATTCGTCACAGGTTTGACTAAAATACCCATCGCGACTAGCTGAGGTAAGAGGTTGTCACTACTCAATGCATATAAGCAGCATTCGGCCAATGATGTCAGAGTTGCACAATCTTGCTGTGACAGCCTCTTGCCGAGTTGTGGTAAACTTCTGCCCCCTACAGTTTGAGAGTATGTACGATGAGGCAGTTCATCCCACACGTCAACACTTGACAGTTCGTTTAATAATTGTAAATGGACAAAAAAATTAAATAGACAATCTAATGGGGAAAAAGCAAAAAAAAACTGCTCCAGAGTACGAATACAGACGATTTACAGAAGATAAATCAGCATTGTAGTGTAATTCTAGAAGCCTGTCAGTGACAAATTGAAACTGTAAGGGTTCTACACTAGCGAAATGCAGTAGAATGATGGTAGCATAAAGTTCATGTACGCATCAATTAAATTGATAGCTACCCAAACCTCTCAAGTCAGTCGGTAGACCCGAAGCTAGGAAAAATGCGTATTCAGAATGAACAAAAAAGAGCATTTTTCTTGCCTGGGATCAATATTCCATTCTCGGATAGGAGTCCCATCAGCGGAACGGCGCACGGGGCGGAGTTTGATTGGACTGGAAGTAAGTTCTTTTAGAACTTGCGACATATCACCTCTAGCTGTCGGTTCTGGCAGTTTTGACGGGTTAAGACCCTGGGGGAAAAGACAAGCACATGCAAAATGCTTCATCCAGTGCTCACTATCCTAACCCCTGACCAATGCTTCACAAATTCTATTCTCCAAATGTACCTTCTTTTCAAGCAGTTTACTGCGCCAATCGAAGATAGGCGGCGGTGGTGGTGGTGGTGGCGGCGGTGGAGGCGGTGGCGGAGGAGGTGGAGGAACAGACTCTGGATGCATTGGTTGTGATGTTGGCACACTAATCCCCGAGAACGCAGTTTCCATCATCTCCGAGTCACTGAACCCCTCGTCTACGGCGGTGGGGGGCGAGGTAGCGGTGGCATTGATGCCGATCGCGCGATAAGACTCCTTTGCCGGTGCTGCCGTCTCTACACTAACAGTTTTAGTAGCGGGAAAACCCATGCGATCACGTTCCTGCTGGAATACCAGTTGAGCCAGCTGGGCTCGAAGTTGGGCCAATTCAATCTCCAAGTTGGCAATCCTATCCGCGTCTGTCTGAACTGCATGTCGGAGGAAGAAATGTCAGCGATAAACATTGGCGAATGCTTTCTTCTATGTCACATTCTCCGTACTGTGATTACAACATGAAGGTAGATGCCTTACTGGGAAGGTTTTAAAATTCTAGTAAATAATAAAACACTGTCTTGGCCGAAAAAGACCCTACGCTGGAGTGAGCAGGCTGTATTTTGGACAAAACAACCGTTTACACAGGCAATTATCATTTTCACTGTCAAAATAATCCTTAATAAACGGGGTATAATGAATTGGTATCATCCTCACGTTGTGGACAGGTAAAAATAATTGGTGTAAGATCGTAATGAGTACTGGGAAATGGCTATTTACAGATCGCCTTTGAAGTACATCCCCCAGCGCCCACGTGGGTCTTCTTCTTCAATGCACTTCAGTAGATAAATAAAACTATGAATCGGCAAAAGTACTAATCATTAAATCACTATAGTAGCAAAGTCAGTATCATCAACCCTGATTTAATGCATCCGAACACTGCTGGAACGGACAGTTCAGAAACCCGCAGATATGAGACGATCCCCAGTGAATTTATTCAACAATGAACTGATGATAAACTTAAGCAAATAGGACAGTTCCAGGATGAAAATGTTAAAGATGACATTTGAAAGTTCTCGAGACCCACAATTGCTCCAAAATGTCCCTTCTCCCTATGCATCTTGGCAAACAGAGGATCTAATGATCGATGATACCGATATCCACGAGATTAGGCTATGAAAGCATGAGAACTCGTAACACCGTTCCTGTTTTACTGCATCTCATTATTGTTGCTAAGATGGCTAGAGCAGGAAAACAAAGGGCAGCGATCAAAACACAGCCAATTCAAATGATATACGACTAAACAGACAAAAAATGACATCTCACCATCCACAGCTTCCACTCCGGCAGCTTTTTTAGCAGGCGCCTGTGAGACCGAATCATCCACTACCACCATTGAGGACGTTAATGACTGGATTTCGAACTCTTCGGCCACAGAAGCCGGTTGACTGTCAGGTGGTTGACCGTAAAATGGCGCCGACTTGGTAAGCCAGGCATCACAGCGCGCAAAGGCTTCTCGGTGCCGTCTGTTTCCCGCCCCTAAATTTGCAAAGAAAGACACCCCAGCTCGTGTTGTCACATCCAATCGATATTTTTCAAACACTCCACGATCTGCGTCGAAGGCGAAGATGGTGGGAAGACGAGGCGCTGCTTTATACTTGTAAGCAGTTCGTGGGGCCAAGTCACCAACATAACGGACGGCGACGGTTTGGGGGCCCGCGTTTGACTTGGAGCGGGTGAGATCGAGGTCCGAGGCGGATTCCTCCACCTTTGAAAAAAACCGACAATTGGAATCAAGACGTTTGTCACAATAAATGTTTCAGACTAATAAATCGAATTATTATGCAACATTTTTCTGCATTTATACTGGATGGTAGTGTTTGATAAGAGCATCCATGCCTGCTTCGGGGCCCGCTTAGTTCATTATGGAGCTTCTAACACCATGAATTTAAGAAAACACGCTGCTGATGTAAACCTACTCATGATGGTGCAGGACGAGTGCCTGTTCTACCGTCGTTGGCAATGACTGACGCGTATGTCGTGAGGGAAGAAAAACAGCACTATGTGCTTGCATAGAACGCTATGTAGTGATGCACTATGTATTTTTATCAGCGAGTGGCCAAATCCCGAACCCGTAAATACCCATTCCCGCAGATGGTTTTAAACGCAACATGCTACTTGGATAGTCAACGTTTCAAGGATTGCCCTGCGTCTGCCAATTGTGATTCCCGCTGCGCTGTTCCAAGGTCTATAACATATTAGTCATTTCTGTAAACACTGTTCTGGATCCATAGAGCACATGGCTAACCTCGGACGCCATATCAACACACAACTTGTTGAAGAAATGGTTCTAAGGATAAATTTCTCCAAAAGAGCGAGGGTCACTATCATTCGCGAGCATTTACAAATTCAAAAAGGTAGCCCACGCTGAGTACCACGACATTATAAATAAAAAGGCGAAACAGGATGTCCTACTATGGCTCAGCATTGCCAACAAATCTAGCTGGGGCGACGCTTCCGAAGCATCAACTAGGCTTCGATGCAGTACGCGTATGTAAGAAAAGGCGTTCTCAGAACAAATAGGTAGTTTTTGCCTCTTAAACTTTGTTGGGTGCCTATAGAGGTATAAAAGTTCCGATTTGCTCGGAATAGTAGGCGACTAACTAGTATATGCTTATTTTTACAGACAGGTTGTAAAATGTTAGCACAGGATTATTACCTCGGATCCCGACTCATTCTGAGCAGCATATAGTTGAGCGTTGCTTTCAAGTCTTCCGGCAAGTAGGGGTAGCCGTGTTGCAGGAGCAGTGATGGGAAGATACCGCACCAAATACCGCAGAGAAAAAACAGACCGAAGGAAACGAAACTAAAATTAAAAGGGTTTATCGTGAAAAGCTCGTAGGTACGTGTCAATATGTCAGCAATTCAATAAATAGCGACCACATATCAATATAAACTGCTATCTTTTAATGATAGTGAAATGAGTAATGACGAGGAACGTACGAATCCGGAGAACGTAAACAGCCGAACTCTCTCACCAGATTGAGTCAGCATACTGAGACTAACGTTAACACACAGACACATCCGTAAGCTATCTCTTCAGCACTCGAATTGACCGCCGGTAACGCATAGCAAATATTCGACGATCTTAAAGCATGGAAACGCGTATATAATACTCGTTAGATTTGAGCTTTGCCGACCTATAACGAGAAAATCATACATTTTGTGAACCATTAGCTCCAATTGTACTAAATGATTTTAACACTCTATTGATTAAACAAGTTAAAATGGAAAGAGGCATAAAATCCAAAGTAAATCTCCAAATATGCTGACATGCTAATTACGTACTAATATTTCAGCCAAGCTAACAACTCAAACAGGTTGAAAGCGAAGCACCTTGTTACAGATGTCAGCACTTGTATTTGGCACATTTTATTATGTCAATGTTCTAATTGCCGCTTGCATTTTGAAACTTCAAGCTTGTGCATGAAAGTCATTTGGTATTCGCCTGTTTTGCTCTTGTCTCCATAAGCTGTTCGTGGTTTAGTATTCTTCGTTTATTTCCATTTTGTATGAGTAGCGCAGAATCGATTCTGTCCACTTTGGAAATGAATAAATTGATCTACTCTGTACGGGGTAAAAATTTTTTAGAAAATTACTTCCTAAATTGCTCTTTTTGACCTAACTTGGTGTTTGACCTATTCAAATGTGTGCAATCCCCTGGTTCATTTGCGGTTGTGGCTTATTGGCATTTAAGACCAAACATTTTTGGCCAAGCATAATTTCATAGACAGTTTGGTGATTAATCAAGCTAATTGTTGCCAAATCGTCTTCTCCCTCTATTCACAAATGTACTGAGGTCACTAAATTTGAGAGTTGCATCAAATCACCTTCACTTATGTATTAATAAATGTGCGAGATGATGTGCGGCCATTAGGGGATGGAAGTCACCTCTGCCACTAGAATGTCTGAGTAGAAATGTGCAAAAACTGGTCATGAGTGCAATGCTACCTGAATAGGGAAAGATTTACAAAAAAGTTGTTTTTTTTCTATCTTTCCTCTCCCTACGTACACGGAGTAGACAGACAAAATTACCTACTTATTTACGCTTTTAAGTATGAGCAGATAGCTCATGCCGACTATATGAAAGTCATGCCAAGATTTTGAAGAAAACTTTGATTTTTACGGGTCAGTTATGCGGTTTTTCCTCCACTACCTTAAATGTCTGATTACCCAGTTCATATTCTGCTCCAAAGAGATCGGTTTGGGCATAGTTAGAATAATCGCCTCCCAAATTCATTTTATTTCACAAAATCAAATTTATCCTTTTCCCTCGGACCTTTCAAGGCAAGCAACTTATTTCCACCAGAGATTAAACTCAGGCCGGCTTATGAAAATCGTGTCCCCATCATCTTAGACGCTTTGTATTTTAATAGGGGGTTGTTTAATGTCTCTAGGAAAAGAGGATGAGAGGGTGACGATGAAACGGTTTCTATTTTAGCCCAACTAAACTGTGCTTTGTCTCGGGGCTAAGTTCACAGCTGCATGAGTTATAAGGCCTTATGTTGCGCCGTCGCACAGAAGTAAGGCTTTCTACGGACTGATTTACCAGTCCTAGCCCCCTTGGCTTTTCCTCGAGGGAAAGTCTTGTAAGACACCTTTGAGTCGTGTCATTTGGTGCGAAGATCCCAGTCTCGCTTATTTGGCTTGTAGTCCACCCCTTGTGTGAAAAAAACTGGTATAATCCTGGTCCGAGTAGTGGCGGTCGATTTAGCTATAACCAGTAATATGTTCGCTTTCATTCTTTCCGAATTAGTTATAAAACAATTAAACTTCCACAATGCGTCCTTAAGGAGTGCTCCAAAAAGGAAGGAAGTAAGTGGCATCATTTGCGGTCTATGCATTGGTATGTAGGGGAGACTCAGATGCTTAGTTGCTTCCACTAAGACCACTCATTCCCTACTTGGTCTCTTGATCCACCCACGCATCCATCCATCTATTCCTTGTCCATCTACCCGCTTTTTAATTCATTCGTTTCTTCGTCCATCCATTCATCAATTTCTTATCAATGCATCCCTTGGTAAATCACCTCAACCTGTATGAATACTAAAGCAGGCTTAATAACATGAACCAACCACACAAGATGTAGTGACAGCTGTCTACAACCTGTTTTCTTTTTCAAGAGTTGCGACTAGCTGTGTAAAAAATATGATATCACTTATCACGTACGCTTAAAATAAGGTATAAAAAATAGGAGGAGGTGCTCTGATGAGCGCTGTCACCGCCCGCGCTCACGTACAGTCACGAAGAGGCGCGGCGGAAAGTGCCGACCGGGTCAGCCATATAAATTGCAGAGGTTCTGTCTGTCTCTGTGTATATGTGTGTGTGTGTACTGTTGTCGTCATTCTCATTCCATAGGCTTGTTTGGCTGTTTTATTATTCAACTCTTACAAATTTTCCTACATGCTTCGAATCTATCACTCTTGGACTGGGCAATCTAGCAGTCATTTTGAATTCGCTAAGAATAGTTCTAACAGCGGCTCTTGGTCCACTTCTTTACTAACAAAGGCTTCCTTTCTGCAGATCGTTCGAAGGCTAGATTTCAAATGAGGAGTCTTGCTGAGTCGCTTGGTATGGAAGGAGTGATACCGACATCAACCTCCAATCCGTCCACTTTAACTCGCACAGCCACATGGCTTAAAGTCAAAACTGAAAACGTCCATGTGAAAGGACGCTCCAAATACTTTTTTACTTCCCTTTTGTTAGCCCCATGCAGTGATCAGGACTTGGAACGAGCTCAGCACATCGATGTTGCAGGTGGCACGTCATTTACCATGAATGGCACTACGGTACAAGCACCTTTGTCTTCGCCTAACCATCAAGATTAGGGTGGGAAAATTTGTGCACACTCTAACATCTCGAATTAAAATGTGGAGATGACGATTATGAGGCTGAGTTAAAAAACGGAAGGAGTACAAGCATTAGTCTAACACTCTTTTTACAACCTATGCCACCGCGTTTCGTGAATCAGTTTCACAGAGGACTCTTCTACCTACGGTAATCATTGCAACGACAGACAGGTTTGGATGCTCACCATTTTGAAATAGAAATTTTAACTAATCGGGCAGCCTAATACATCAATGAAGATATTTTGAGTTTGACTAGAAGAAATGCGACTAATAAATGGAAGTTTGAGGCAGACGATCTTCAGGTGTTAAGTGAGGGACAGACATGAACAGAGACGGAACTGATGAGTTGAAGCCATTCACAGTGGTGGGAAGCGCTGATACTGTCTTTACAAACAACTTGTTAGAGCTAAAAGACTCTTATTTGAAAAAATTGAGGGTAAATTTTGGAAACAATTTTTTAAAATTGCAGGTTTGTTTTCTAGTCGGATTTTAGTGGTCCCATGGAATTGGTAGCACCGCACCATTTGTAATCGAACCACCGCAAAAATGTGTTTTTCCCTATAAGTTTTATGAATTTACGCTATCTTAGAACCTTAAAATTGTCTATTTTAACAAGGTCCACAGCGTTTTGGCAAAACCAGTCAAAATTGTGGTTAGTGCCAATCCCGTGGTAGTCCCTGCCACCGCCAGCCAATCAGAGCTGGCGGGCACCTTCGCAAGACCCGCCTATTGGTGGCCTTCCGGGTGAGCGAAATTCACGCATGTTCTGCCTATCCACGAGAACCGAAGACACTAACCGCCGCTACCGCTACCGCTGCCGCTGCCGATTCGCTTTTTTTCATTCGTGAATGCATTTGCTGGCATTATTCACACCATTTTTTAATAAATTAATAGATAGTTGACCTTGACTACTGCCAATCATAATGACCTCAAGTGAGTGTGTTATCTTTCATGGATTTTTCGTTGATAACACGGTGGAACTCAAGTAGGGCAGAACTTTTAGCCACGAAGCAAAGCTACCCATGATGCAAAAGCCGTCACTCAATTATTGGAAGAGCATTTAAGTTTAACAGTGTATCGCAGTAGTTCAAACTATCTACGTAGTTTTATCGAAAGTACAGCAGCGTTTAAAAGTATTGCAACAAAAGTTTAAGGTCGATTCACGCCTTTGTTAACTTCGAGTGTCTACCATCAGGTGCCTGTAAGGTTGACCTCCTTAAAGCACCTAGTGGAGTTCAAAAATTTTATCCTTCAATCAAATGAGTGGTCAACATTTTAAAACAGCTGGTACGGAAACCGTTTTAAATTTTAAGTAGTTTATCATCTATACTGACAAGAATTTTTGTGAAAGGCAGAAGAGACCTCCTTATTGGCCCTTGATACCTCAATTTACTGGAGTTGTGTTGTACATTTCGACGTCACAAATACGTGACGTCCTTTACCAGTGCATATTGTGCATGCATCAAATCCTATTTTTTTAAACAGGTCAGTCATTTAAAGCAGAGTACTGTTATAAATTGGCAAGTTAAGAGCAGAAAATTATTTGAATGATCGACTCTAGCAGGAACAATGTTAAACCCACTTCGCAAATGTTTTCGAATCTAAAAAGATCCTTGTCATCAGATATTGAAGTATAGACTCCACAAAAGTGTCCTTTCCTTCACGGAATTTTCTTTAAATTATTCTTTGTCCTAGGAATGAGAAGTTAATCACGTTTGAAACCCAATACCAGTAGGAGTCGGTTACGTCCGTTCAACCGCTTGCCCATCTCAAATGTGCTTGAATTAGCTCCGATTCTGTTTTGCGTGGCTTATTACAGTAAGGGGAAATGGGAAGAGAGCTTTTTCTAGATTTCAGAAAGTCAAAGAATAGCAAGATATGCTACACTAATGTGGACACCGGTCAGCCTTTCTGGTTTGTGCGGTCCCAAAACCGCTGTCCAAGGTTACGAATGCATTTTCAGGCTGTTTTACTAGTTTTTTTTACCTTAGAGGCTGTTTCCAGAGCTGGAGGTGACGGCCTGGCCGCCCATGAACCAGTGTACTTGCAAGACGCGCGCACGAGCACCCCCGCGAATTCAATTGCAATTGAGCGCGGGTAGGCGCGCGCTCCGTTGTGCACACGCACTTACGCGCCTACCGGCGTAGTAGCAGCAGCAGAAGCAGCAACAACAAGTACAAGTAGTCTTTCACACCACACCTCACCGCATCCACCGCCTTGACGGACACCTCCGGTGGAAAGGATGGAACCGACTCCAGACGCCGCGCTATCCACTTCGCTGTTAAATGGTGTGACAGAGATGGGCGACTTCGAGCCGCCACCGCCGCCGCCGCTGCCACTACCAGCGCTGCCACTCTCATCGGCGGCAGCGTTGGCACTCAACGACAATGCCACATGGCTTCGGCTAATGGAACAGCATCCACTTGTTCTACGGAATCTGTTTAGCGCGGCAGCGCAGAGTTTTAGGCACAGTGATGGTGAGGGAGAAAATCGAGATTCCGTTGAAATGGGTGAGTTGTAATTCCTCCACTTGACTGATCAATTCAATTTTTGTTGCAGGAGTGAACTTCTTACCGGGATTAGCTCTCTTGATAGACTCCTTCAAATTGTTTGATAACTTATTGACGCAGTTCTAGCTGCCAGGGGTCATCATTTACCCTCACCTGTAGATAAGACAAGTGCTTGATCGATTCAGAAAATGAGCCTTATGCATGTATTTTATGAAAGCGGAGCCAAAAAACATGCTGTTTGTTTGCTTTTATTACCTAGAGTCGATTCCATTGTACCCTTCCGCCATCCTGCAGCACCTAGAAGCAGAAGTTTTATGCCATTCTAACTTTCAAAGCTGCCTATTTAGCAGCTTAGTGCCAAGGTAAAATAATAATTTTATGGAGCAATGACAAATCTTCTTACGGACAAGCTGTACAGCGAGGCGTGACCTTTGTGAGGTCATGCATCGTGCTGTCTCACCGGAAGGGGGGGGGGGGAATGCTTCCGGCTGATTGGCTGAGTGACTAGTTTTGACTGTTCCGTCTGTTAAAGCTGTCTATAAATATCGCCGACTTATAACACTACACGACTTCCCAGCCGTAATTGTTTGGCCTTCACCGAGTGAGCTAGCTCATCTACAGACGGTCCGTCCTGCTACAGTCTCCACCTCCGCCTAACATTATGACATCACTACAAGGAGATTCTGTGGCTTGGGGATAAATTTGAGCATATCCAACCTAAATCCAGTAAATTTGTTCAACTGATAGTTGAGAAAATGAGCGCTCGCCTGATGGCTCAAAGGGCTTCCTTATAAATATTTTGTTGGTTAACTTCTACCATTTCTTTCTTTGGAAGTTTGTCCTCTCCTGACACCAAACTTTCCTGTCTAAGCATCACTTGGAAGTCGTAATCTAGTAAATAATCGAGTTTTTCACCATCAAATTACTTCACCGCTCGATTTACAAATGCATTGAAATTGTATGTGGCGAGAGACCTCTCAAAGGAACTTTATTTATAGATAGAGTATTTGAAATGGATTAGTTGTTCATCACCATGTCTCTCGATAATTTCTTTTACGAATCATTCTCGAATTCTGGACCTTCTTTACACACTTTTTATCGAAAATGTTGATATTTTGACCTTCTAATCGCATTTTATTGCTTTCTGGCTTCCTAGCATTTTGATTGGTCAATTGGTGCGAAATTTTTCATTTGTTAATCAATTTGAGGAGAAACTCTTTTTAAATAGAAATCTTGGTATAACTCTCCATGTCTTTCCTGACATGAAAAGAAGTGACACTGCTAGGTTAGAATGCGCATTGTCGACGTACAGAGGGATATAAACATGTTCAGTAGACCATGCCGATCAGAGGAAATGCAAGGGCGGAGCCTTAAATGTCCGCGAAATCAAAATGAGGAGTTAAACGCTAGGCTTTTGGGATCATAGGAATCCTCGTTCACCCGAAACTTTGGAGGGCATTCAGCTAACGCATGGTAAAATAGAAAACTCTTTGAAATAAATGGAAATAGCAGCAGAATGAAGTAGTTTTTAGTAGCTGGTCAAAGAAAAGGTACAATTTAGATCTGGTTGGGAAGGAATTGCTTTTGTAGTGCTGTTTATTTCAGTGAATAACATATAAAATTACATAGGTCTACTTTTTACCTCCCAAAACAACGTAAAGTTCATTTAAGTAAGATATAACTTTGATTTTCAGGTGAATCTTCTACCTCACTGACATCACAGGAGATACAAGGCGGCCCACCTCTGACTACCTTACCCTTGAAGTCGCCGTCTATAGAATCACTTTTAAATCCCATTGGATCACTACTAACGGGTCCCAAAAGACCATCTTCAACCTCTTTTGTACTGGAATCCAACTGTCCCTTTGCCATGGAAAAACTACCAGTGAGTAGTTTTCTGCTACTGCTCATAACTACGGTACGATAAATGATAGGCGGAAGTAAGATTTTGGCGCCCATAATAGGGAATAGTAGATTTTAAAGGGGAAAGAAGTTAAGTCCTTTACGGGAAACGCCGTTTGTGTGGAGGTTCCTCTCTCGGGTCGCTCCGCCCACCGCCGAGTGGTGCACCAATCAGGCGTCTGGTGGTTCCACGCACAGAATAGTCGCTGTTCCACTGAGTGTGAGCCACCGGGGCTAAAAGTCATCTTTAATCTTGAGAGCATTTACACAATTTAAAAATCCTGATGCAGTTGGACATTCTATCACCGCACCATACTGTGCTTGATTATAATCTCTGAGAGTAAATATTTGCGGGTTAGGCATGACGCCTTTGTCGACATTATACCCGAGGTTACACCACTTCCTATTTGACACCTGTAACCGTGTTCAAAGGCATTTACTTTTCTGAATAGGAGGTAAGATATGAATGATGATCATTAGTGATAGGAAGGAATAGACTTATCACCTCATTTGACATGCATTATCACCAAGATAAAACTATAAAATTGAATAGAATGCTTCTTGTACAAAAGCAGCAATGTCATTAAGAGCAAATACATATACAAATTGTTAATTTATTGTCAAGAATTCTACTACTGTCAAATCCAAGGAAACCTTTTTCGGCACCTGAAGGTGCAAGTTGTGACCGTGAAACAGACAACACTCACGACTTAAATGTGCTGTGGGGTGTGAGGGATACAGTGGAGGTGGAGGAGGTGGTGATTGTAGTTAGTTAACTGTATTGCTGTATTGTGCTGTCGAGGCTACGAATTGACAGGTGTGTGTAGGAACAAGGTTGATTTGGCTTGATGAGAAGCCTTACTACCTTTAAACCACGTGCGACTTGAGCTCTATGACGTAATTCCCTTATTTTTTTTTCTTTAGACTCTAAATTCTCCAGATATCTTTAAGAATCGCGAGGCTCGACATTTCAGCCCTAATGAGATTGAGGAAAATCGGTGAGAAGCAGTTTAATGTTATTTTATGATGGTAATAACGAAACCCTGTTCCAGCGTTTCCATTTAAGTGAGTTAAAAGGCGCTTGCCAACCTTTCCTACTAATTATTTTATCTGCAAAAGAAATAAAGGAAGAAAGAAAGTTGCTTTTAAGGGAGGCTATAAAAAAGGCGGGAGACCTAGAATGCATGCAGGTAACTCTCTAGTGAAGGCGTAGAGGTCGACCCGTCGAAGGTTGTTTACCACCCAGCTACGTCGTTCCCACTTATATTAAATCGCTCCTGGTGTTCTTCGCGGCTACTCTTTCGTTTTGGTCAGTACAGATGTACCTAAATGAGGAACATGGATTCCGCAAAAGTGTGCTTTGATGCTGTTTTGGAGAGGACATCTACCCATGCCTCAGTAATTTACTTGGTGTACTGCAGTTGGAATTGTCCGGTGAGAGTTGTTCACCCCCTAGTGCCCAAACGGCAAATAGAGCCGGTTTCTATGCAGTTGGTGCCACGTAGCTTAAAGGTGGTCGAGAAATGGACAAAAATAATCAGTCTGAAGACACTACAACACATCTGCTTCGCGCCTCAAATCGTTGAAAAGCTTATCGGTGGGCTGAAGGTAGAGAGGTAAGGCAGTGTCGCCTTATTCTCATCCGCAGATTCATTTCTAACGCTTTCGAATTCCTTTATCCCTAACTGCTATCCATCGTTGTTATCGTGGGTGATTTAATGGTAGAAGAGATGGTATAAAAACAAATTTTATGGAGGGTGAGATGGTAGGGGCTAGGTTGTTTGTTTACGGGAACAAAGCGATCCGTTTAAAAGAATGGAATTGCTAACAAACCTGCTTTTGACTAAGCATTTCAAAGAGGAAAATATGGTAAGATTTGTTCATGTAAGAGCCGCGCAAACTTAGTTGTCCCACAGCTTTGTTTATCGGCCTGTAATGAGTCCCTGCTTAGTGGCTTATACTAAATAAACACGAACACATTAATCCCACATTTACTGAATCGTCACCTGTATGCCAATGTAAGTATAAGGGTTCGGTGCCTCTATTTGAAGTCAAAGTGTATTGCTCTCGAAGGCTGGAAAGCGTGCAGCTCCTTGGATATAGGCCAAAAGCATTGCGGTCCACTTGGAAGAGTTTCGGAATAACATGCTGTATCCTGCCTAAATGTGTTTAACCTTAACTTTATCGGATAAGCAAAATAAAATCTTAATAAGCTTGGCCCAAAAAGGAAAAAATAAGTTAACAGGTTGCATTTTTGTGAAACATGCAAGACACACCTTCGAAATTGCTCATCCTGGTTTGATTTGTGCGACTTCAACAGAGGTATGCTTAACTTACATCTTATCTGAGGATGCATTTCTGTAGTCTTATGTGCGTGGAACATTACTATTGAAAGCCAGTTCAGGATGACACTTTTAGCAAGATGGTATTATACAAAATCTGACAGTTCATCATCTCACTCCCCTTTGCTCATCAGATAGGCTCTATTGATGATCAGTTTGCATTACTAAATTAAAAAAGACAGAAATTACAAATAACTTGCCAATTGGATGGCAGCGCACTTCAAATATCTTGATTCTAATTGAATGCAACTTTTTAATTAAATGAGTCAAACATGTGACCTTGAAATGATTGATGGATTTTAACTTGACTATTTTACTCGAAAACATAATTATGTCGGAGTGCATTACCTCCTCCTGTTAACATTTTCCCTATTTTTATTAGGACTGGCTAAAATCTAGTCTGTGAGATGCAACTCGAGTTCATTAACATGGTGCCCTTAATTTTTCCCGAAGTCGTAAGAAGTCCCGGTAGTCTGGCAGAGGATTATGTCGCTGACGCAAGAAGAGCTGAGGCTGCCGATATGATCCGAAGACTATGACACTGAGAGACTTAGGTGTTCATGTAATCAAAGGCAGTTAAATAATCTGTCAAAGTTTTGCATTACAACTTCTTTTGCAAACACTCTGCAAATGCTCGATAAAACTGTAACTCATTCATTACAAATGGGTTGGATTGGGGGAGAATTGTAATATATCAAAAGAATTCGATGTTCTTCGTTTGTCTACTAGCACTGGATGTCATTTTTTCGACTTTTTCTTATTTGTTTTGCATCGGGCCTGAGAATGTTTTAGAGTTGAGTATAATGACAATATTTGACCATTGGAATGTCATAAATACGCCTCTTGGTGGATATTGACAACTAATTCTTCCTTGAGACAATAAAATGTCCAGGATTTGGTTGCTGGCTTTTCTCCACGACTCTACAATCGGGGGTGGTAAGCCCAAGGTTGCGTTTAAGGCTCTATTCTCGATGCTCTTAAGTATGAATCCCCGTGTCAACCTTGACACCGGTATTTGAGGGAATTAAAATAACGTTTGAAACAGAATGGAAGATCATAAGACAACTTCTCAACAAGCTGACAAGTCAATTGAATTTAAACTTGGACATCAATGGGAACCATTTGGTAGCCTACATTGAAAATACTTTTTCGAGAGATGTTCTTCAAAACTGGAAGACTTTTCACAGCTGAAGCCTCCCATTTGTTGGTATAGGTGGTGGCACCCCAGACATCACAGTGTGAAGAATATTGATGATTTTTCGTCCTATCTTTTATCTCCCTCGGCTGCAATCTGGTTTTAGCAAGAGAATGCGGCACCAAGTCCGCATATTAACAAAAAGGTTTTTTTCTCTAGTAGTTTGAAGTCGCTTTTCTGATGTTAAGAATTCCCCAAACATGATCTCGCGCCATTGCATTATGTGCTAGGGAATTTGCTTTAAGATGCTTATAACACTCCACTAAATTTGATGTTGTTAGTCAATATTGTTGTCCTGGTGAATGACTCACACTAGTGAGATTTGTTTCAGAGTGCAATTGTTTCCTTGTAGAGACGATGGACTGCCAGTAAAGAAGAAGATAGCCACACGTGAGACAACTTGTCTCCTCAAGAACTGGCTCTACGAGCACCGCAAGAATCCCTATCCCACTAAGGAAGAAAAGGTTATGCTAGCCACAGTGACACGCATGAATCTCACCCAAGTATCCACCTGGTTTGCCAATGCACGACGACGATTGAAAAAGGAGAATCGACTGACTTGGAGTACCAAAAATCGTACACTTCCACCGCAGCCTTCACCACCACCACCACCACCGTCAACCTTGCAACCCCTGCCGTCAATGTTTTGGAACGAGGATTGCAGCATTGTTAGATCTCTGGCCACTCAGGTCCACTCCATTCTGTGGTCTCAAGTAGTGAAAGACATCAGATCCCGCATGGCGTCTAACGAAGTGGAAAAGGAGGCAGCTTTAGAACCGACTTCAGCGTCACCCCCTCCACCCCCACCCCTACCTCCTCCACCATCTTCGACAAAAATCTGGTCACTGGCAGCGCTAGTCGAGGAACGACCACCTTACAAAGAACTTTCTGGTGATAAAAACTAATTATAATGAAGAAGACTCACGTATCATTGATAATATTGAGTTTGCTACCTTTCCTCTTCAAGAAGTAGGGAAAAGAAGTTACACCAGTCAATCATGGTCATTATGGCGTCTTTTTGAGTCAAAGTTGAAGGTTTCCTCCCGATCTCTCAGATTCTTTGCAAATAAATGGTTGAACTAATTCACGATTTTAAAATTATCTCACTTTTTTTCCATAGGTTAGTCAACAAAGGAATTAAATGTGTCCTTTCCAATAAAGCCCTTGATAGATTTCCCTTGACTCTGACAAGTTGATAGCATTATTGTTTTAAAATAATGAATCTTCCCATTCTAAATGATTTTGCTCGGTTAGTGAGGAAGGAGAACCCGTTGGAACCATTCAGCCTGGTGATTGATTTAAAACGGTTCAATAATCCGTAACTTTGTGCTACTAAGCTGGAGGTGGATGCATTTCTCCCTTTCCCATCATAAGGTCTAGCTTCTACCCACCTGTGGTGATAATTCAAGCAGTGCTACAGCTGTCAAGCGTGTCTGTCACATTACCGACAGCACACATACCATGTGGGGTCACTGCAGACACCGATGGTCAAAATTTCAGGCAATGCTAGCAGTGACCATGTGTGCATGAACAAAAAAACAGCCCCATGCCGCCTATCAGGAGAGTGTGCAACCTGGAGCCTGTGGATGGCGTCTCGTGCCTACCGCCGATACGACGTCCTACCGCACACCCTTACGGAGTGACGGAAAAATGAGTCAAAAATCCCATTCCTACGTATTGGAAAACCCATGAATTTTAAAATCCCGGTCCACCTCGCACAGCACTGTTTGCCTATTGGTCACAACTCGGTCAGTCAAGTCCGTCGCTTCTCGTATTGGTTTGTCAGGCTGTTTGATGCTTGTATAACTGTGGTGTTGAATTTGTATAAAGCTATGCCCATAAACAAGTAAAATGGAGCATTTTATGTCCTTAGGGTTTGATAAAACTTTTGTCTAAGCATGAATATGTTAACCATTTTCTTCCTCCCCAACTCATTGTCGTCTTCATTTGATGACTTGGGATAGTGTCACCTGTTCAACAAATTTTACGCTCTTAAACGAAGTAATGACACCGCGACGACTGTGAATTCATTTTGGTGTTATTTGTGGCATTGTTCACTCGTGTCTAGGCACAGCCTAGTTCCCCTCGAAATCGCGGTCACTGTTGGCTCCGCTACTAAGGCTTACGATTAAAGGTTTTTAGGGGATCTATGGAGGAGGAAAGTGAATACTTGGAAGTGAAAATAGACGACGGGACCAAGTCATGTGGAAAGGTCACGGTTGCATTTATAGACTAAGAATAGTGCTGAACTGACACCTCGAAAGCTGTGATGGAGCAAGTTTTGTCAGTGTGCTTGAACCATCCAGGGATAGCGTTCATTAACCTTTCTGGATGTAGAGTTTCCACCAGTGATGGTGTTACCCTTCATCGCCTGCGAAATTTTGCTATGCCGCAGATCACACGTCTATCAGGCGTTCAAAGGGCTAGATGTTTGTTTACAGGAATAGCTGGCGTGGGCTGGAGTGACATGAGGATGAAAATTTTGGAATGTTTACGCCTTTCAAGCGTCTCCCTACTGGGCTGGTGAGCATCCCTTGTAATAATAGGAACGGAAGGGCTTTTTTGCATCGACATTCGGCAAAAGTCTGCAAACCGTCAATGCCTGCTACTTCGAGTATGGGTTCATGAATGGGACAGATACAACTGGTTTCAGTAATACCGCGAAATCATAAGCCATAGATTGAATGAAGCGCTCCTCAGACTACTGTCTCCAGTCGTTGCCCTACTTTTGCCTACCTAGTCAGTTACCCCCCTTTGTTCGTCTATCTGTCTCCTCCTCAAGCCATCTATGCACGTACCTGTCTACTTGCCCATTTACTTGTCTATCTGGCGGTCAGCCCACACAGCTCTCATCGCTAAATCATGATCTGGCCGATCAAATGACCTCTTGAAGCAACAAATGTATCGAAACCGACTGCTACACTTAGTGAAAACCAATTGCATCCATCTTATCCATTGCCTGGATCTCAGCACCTGTGTCCCTTGTGCCCGGATCCTTGCCATCTTGATGAAGGTTCCAAGCGCAGCCCATTCCCTTCTCGATGTCAGCCGACCTCTCAACCTTTACTCGGCGTGCTGCTCATTTGAGATTAATTTTTGTTATAATTATCCACTGTGATGAAATCGGGCACCTACACCACTGTACAACGTTCTAAGGCCTCTACAGGGTAGCAGTCACACTACTACCGCGTCGATCACTCCACTTGTTGGCGTATTCCTTCGTTCGTTTGTTCTGTTGGTCATTAGCTCATCACACAAATCCACTTGGCTCCTACTTCAGTCGAATTGAGGGAATTTAGAAGTTCTCACGTAATTAATAATATGAAACGGAATAATACTCTTATCATAGAAGCTGACTGATTGTCAAAAGTAACAGCTCAATTAACTAACTTGGCAATGATGAGTCGGAATCCTGGGAGTGTGCGTAGTTAACATGAATCAATTAAAGCACAACGCTTTGCAACACTCAACTGACATCTTTGTTAGCAGCAGTAGCGAGTGACATCGTGATTATATGGAGGTGTAAAGCGTTACTTTAACCGTAAAGGTGGCAAAAATGAGAAGAAAACCCAAGGCGTAGCCGAGTTGAAAGATTCCGATTGCTCTCGCGGTGGACACGGAAAGCTTATAAATACAAATTACATTTGTGTAGAGCTGTGCAGCGTAAATTTTAGGCTTAACAATCAACGATATGTAGTTAGTAAGTTGGTGATCTTTTTGGCAGAAAAGGTAAGAGAATTACAAAGTCTTTAATCCCAGAAAGACTATCTTTGTGGTTTCAAATTTTCCGCTAACATAACAAACACGTCAAAATGTAATATTTTACCTCATAATGATTTCCTTATGCAAAATTTTACGTAAGTGTGAAGTTACCTCTGAAACCAGCTACTTAAATAGTAATCCACGAAATTAAGTAGCATCGTCTAGATTCTCTAATCGGACAATCCACTTACATAACTATGTAAAAAATAGACTTTAACGCTTTATGTTCATATTTACGGTGCCTTCAAAAATTAATCCATGCGTATCCTCAACAGTTAGAACGCTCGTTAGCATTTGTACACGAATAAACTTACAGTGTAATATGCGTAAAGTTCGTTGTTGTGTACATGATAAGGTTAAATAATATATCTGACCTTCTGGTAAGGCTAAATTAAATAAATAATGCGTGATACATAATTTCTTGTGCATTGAAGACCGGTGTGATTTGATTTGGACTGACTAAAGGCGTGTTTTGGATCCTTATGATCCAGACCATTTCTCAGCTTTATCTATAGCTTAGATATGTTAGTTGGTCTAGTAGGAGGCCAAAAAAAGAGTTACATTTGTTTCTTTTAAGTCCGCTCAAGCGACTTGCGGCAACTCGTCGAGACGTGTCAGCTGCACGCAATCATTTAAGTACGGGCATTGTCAAGCACAGCTGGCTAAATGCCATTCTACTACCGCGACGGTACTCCTCATTGAACTCCATCCTTTTCTTCTGCCACTTCAAAGTCAGTTTGCATAAGTGCTAACTTAATTAGCTCCATCCTCTTAGAGAATTTTAAGGCTGATGGGCTGCAAAAGCTTCTTGTTAAATATCTTGTCCAAAAAAGGTGAGAAACTCCTAGCCACAAATGGACTGTTCACTTCTGTCGGGTATCACTCAAAGGTAGGTGTCTCGTGTTCAGGAATGCCCTACATTTTTGATCATGGGAAAATACTCTGTAACATTGGCCTCCTAGTCGTCAAAAGAATGGGGATCCAGAGAGCTATGGCAGCCACAATGGGAAACGCAAAAACGCTGAGATCGTAAAGTGGTAATAGGTTAGGTAAAAAGCCACTTAGGGACTCTACCATTGAACCCCCTGTCTAGCGGTCCGGCCTTTGGACCATGCATCTTCTCTCCGCCGTCTCCCCCTGCCTTTGAGGAAGTCTCAGAGTGCTGCAAGACTGAAGAAGAATTTTCCCATGGTAAAAAAAGACGAGAGAAGTAACTCCAATGATTACAACGACGCTGTCTTCTCCCTTAAACATGAATTAATGCAGTTACTGTCAATTGGTGACAGTGATTAGGATCAGTGTTGCCCAACATTTGTGCCTATGGTTTGGGCATACCTTCTCAGAGGAGGAGAATGTGCTTTAAAGAAGACCTTAGACACAAATCCTTTTGCAACAAAATAGTCGTGTGGAAGAGCGGAGGGACGCAGAGTGGAGAGAAGCGGAAGGTAGGGGAAGAGAGCAGAAATAAAAGCACTGACAAGATTGTCACAGTGCCTAGCCAAACTTTTTTCTCATCAAAGTACAAAAAATCACCTGAAAAACTTTTATTAAGGCTTTATCTTAAACGGACCTCAAATTGTTTAGCTCATGTTCACTTCGACCAATCACGAAAGCCTATCAAAGAAACCCTTTTTATTAGCTCAGTAGAAGTTATATAATTTTGCTTACAGTAAAAAAAAGCTTTAAAATGCTTTATTGTTCCAGTGATTAACTTTTTGCTTTACTAGCACGCCTATTTAAGGAACGATATGGTGGGCTGATTGTAGCTTTTCCTAGCGTTAAAGGGTGGGCAGGTGAAATCCTGCGCTTCAATCCTACAGTCTTTCATGGTGAAAAGATTTAAACTTTTTACAATATCCTATTTCTGCCCAACTCCCAAGCACAAACGCGTGAGATTACAGCGTACGTGTGAGTCAAATTAATTGTTGACGACGATTCGTGTCTTCTGCTAGCTTGGCAACCCTTCTCCCTCTCCCCTTCCCCCTAAGCCTCTATCTCCGTGTGCTGTATCGTAGCGGTGTGCGAACGACTGCATGTTCATTTGCCTAATTGAAGTTGAGTCGGGTTGAGTAGAGGGGCAGGGGGAAGGGAAATTAGGGGATGGGGTGAGGGGGAGGAAAGACCATTGGACCGACCAGTGACAGAGTGGCAGAAAGGTGGATTGTGATAGTAGCGTCAGGTGTGTGCGTGCGTGTGTGTGTCTGCGTGTGCGAGTTCGTGTGTAGTGTCAAAGCCGTTAAACTTGTCGTCGGTGTATTTGTGGTGGGAATGCTAGTAGTCGTGGGATGGGAACGAGCAACACCCCGTCCCGCGCCACCCCTGCCCTGTCCTCTACTCTAATCACGATTCTTTCTCCCTTTCCCCTCCCCTTGCCTCCCATCCCACCTTCTACTCGCACGAGCGCGAGCCCTGCCTACTCAAAAATCGTGTCACCGTAGCTTAGCCAAGGGTGATAAATGAATCTGTTGAGAGGACAAACAAAAAAGTGGTCAGGTGAAGATTGCCATGCATGAATTCGATCAACTAGTTTCTAAGAGCTGGTTCAGATTTAAAGTGTGATGTGTCGCAAAGAGGGACCAAAAGTTTAAAACATTTTTAGATCTTTTGGTCTTTGGCCAATCACAAAACAAAAAGGGGGTTTCAAAGCTAGCTTCCGTTGCTGTGCGATGTGAGTGGTTGGATAGGTGGATGGATTGAGATAGGGTGGACACAAGATGGATAAGAGGACCAAAGCTAGCTTCTATCCTAGTTCCAACCCCCCGTTGTTGCAGCAGAGCCTCACTCAATAAAGTTATTTTCAGTTTTTTTTCCTTTGGATGAAACCCATGAGTGTGAATTGATGCATCAGACTTCACCCTCCAACCGACACGTGACTATCTTACAAGCCCCGCATTTGTACCAACTTTGTCGTGACAAGGCCTTTGCTGTGGCAGGCACGCAATGTCAAGCTGGAGACACCTACATGTTGACCACTTGTGACAACTCAGCTTCACATTGCACCAATCGGAGTGGGTCATTCTGGTTGCGTGATTTATTTAATTATGGTTGCCATCCCTGTCGTATGGGTTGTGGTGCTGCCAAACACGACTACAAACTTACCTCCCGTGTTAACTACTACCTGCCTGCCTGAGTGACTGAGTGATTGTCTGATTAGTCAGTGTTTGCCTTTTTCCCTTGAAATCTGTTCAAGCCCAAGTGCGCCTTGACAGCAAGGCTTCATCCTAGCGACACCTTTACTTGTATTTGTACTTATAGGAGGTTCGACATCTTTTTCTGGCCTTTTACGACCAAAATAAAGATTTAACTGATTTGTTGATGCATGCAAATGTGGGGTCTCCGGTCTGGTCCCTTTGGCAAGGGCACATCCTAATTGTCACAGTTGTCACAGGCTATTGAGTGGCGTTTTCTGCGAGGCGACAACTTCTTTACTGCAATGTAGTAAGTAAAAAGTGTTATAATATCTTGTTAGAAGAGAAGACATGTGGCAAACGTCTATAATGTCTGGGTCTTTTTGACTTCCTTAAGGTATAAACCCCTCGATCAAAACATTTTTAGAGCGTCTAGTTTGTCCCTAAAGGCGTAAGAGGTTCTGCATCCCTCAAAGAAGGTGTGTAAATTAAACTACTGACAAGGGCAAAATTACATGTTACGGTTGACAAGCCACAGTGGGAGTAACTGTTATTAACAAGAAGGAAGGCATAAAGTTAAAATAAATTGCAACATGTACAGGAGACGTCAGGGGTAATGCGATGCGTTGATTGGTCGCTCAGCTGCTCCTAAGGGGCAACAGGTTTGGGTGTTTCGAGTAGTCCCGCTATTCTCAGTCCACCGACGTCACTTTCGCCACCAAAAATCTGCCCGACCCTAGACCCCTAAGTAGGAACCAAATTTTTATTCCCAAGGCTTTAAAATTTCGAACGATCTCTATCCCAGGATGGCTCAAGTGTACTAGGGAAACTCTTCCATGCGAAGTTCTCCACTAGATGCTGGCTCCAGCAGTAAACCGTCTTTCCACAGTAAATTCTAAAGTTTTGTCTTTTGTGATAATATCTGAGTGTTGTGATTAATTTGAACATTTTGTGAAGAAGAACAAAAAATGCAATTAGCTGGAATACAAGACGCTTTCTGCAAACAATGACAACTGCTCGCGACAAGGCTTTAGTAATTCAAGGGTGGTAAGAAATAAATTTGGAATATAAGAATGAAAAAGGCAGCATGAAGTTATGATTCAATATCTCTACTGAAAGTCTAAATGTATAGATGGATGGTTGAATCGATGCGAGATGGATGGGTGAATGGGTAGGTCAGCTTCATCCACTTTCCGATGGCAGCTACTAACCTTTTTGTCACCGTCGAATGTCTTAGCCCCTCTCGTACCCACGTCACTAAACTCGTAAAGTTCATTTTCAACTTTTGTGTCACACGAATGCGCCTACCCGTCACATTGTATTAAGGACGAATTGTATCCAAGTGACTGACAAAGATGTGGCATTGATTGGTCAGTAGATCAGTGAGTCCAAAGGTTGTCAGGCTCTATTTACCAATCCTTTGCTCAGCACCGCCAGCTATTCACAGTACGACAAGTTAAATGTAACACACACAACTGAGAGCAACAAACACTACCCATCACCGTTTGCAAACTTAAAACCCAAATTCAAATGTTAATAAAAGCTCTCCTTTGCGCTGCCCTCTGTCTCCTTCCCATTGCAGGTGGGGAACACTTTTTTTGATGCACCTCATCCCCTTTTCTCCGCTCCATTTTATGCGTAAAAAGCCACTATTTTTATCCTTAGTTAACGAGGTCCATATGCGATCTTCTCTCATTATTTAATGCTCTCTTGAATACATTTTTGCCTGTTTCGATTTCTTTCATAATTGCTGATTTAATTTAACGGTAACTGAAACAGCTACTGAAATGTATTCAGCGTACCTATGTGCGTAGCGGTTTGGAAGAATGTTTAGTTATTTTGACATCAAAATCTCCTAAAGCCTGATTAAAGGTTCAATATTTTAAGCCGCATTCTTCTGCAATGTAATCCTTTAACTATCATTTTTATGTTTAAGTCGCCTTTTTGTTGTGTACCACCTCAAAAATGGCGTGTTTTCAGATCACGCGACAACCCTTTTTAATCTATTTTGTTATAAGTATTGAGGATTTATGGCTGGATAACTGAGAGTTTCCTCATTCCCGTAGGTAAATGGGGTAGGATGTAGATCTTTCGCCAAATCATTTGCGGTTAGCCTATAAAGTGTTGTATTTACATGACACTTCTCCAGCCAATCACACGCCAATCATTGCTCAGTCTAAAAGTTATTCATCTACACCACAGTTTTTTTAATGCTTGAGGACGAAAAAATTGGTGTAATTTGTCCGCTAGTAGTCAAAAGCCAACTTTGGGCGTGGAAGAGGTTCCTTCCAAAAGCTCACCAAAATTTCCACCTGAAATTTTAACACAGTCCATTTTGCTGTCACAAAAGTGGGTTTGAAGTTAAAATTGAAATGCAGACTTCTTTTGAGAAAATTAGGAAAAGGGCGGCGTGAGCGCATGTATCAGAAAACGGCAATGGCTGATGGAAGTCATTTTCTCCTACCTTGCTGATTGGAAGCACTTCTTATCTAATCTAGCAATCTTTTTAATAAATTTATACCTCCATCGAGCGCGTGAAAATACCAGAAATGCGTAATTTGCTGTAGAAGTCACTCCTTTCTCGCCTAGTAGGGGATGCACGTTCTAGTAAGAGAAGTCCAAGGTTTCCACCACGAACCGTGCGCAGCGTAAGACCTAAGCTGCAGGCGCAGGCGCGCGTCTGGGAATGACGCTGCGTGCATAGGTCCTGATGTTCAAGCCGGCAGCTAGTGTCTGCGCTCTCGTCTAGCCGACGTGAGTCACCCCTAGGTTAGAGCGTCACAGCCCTGCTTAGACTGGGGACACTTTTAACCTGCACACACCTTTCCACACCCTGAAGTTTAAGGGGCCTCAATACTGTACTAAATTTTGTAAACTCTAGTTTACTTTACCGATTTGCGCTAGTTGATGGGCTATCAAATGTTTAGAAAGGGATTGTAAATGTATTTTGTGTCCTCAATTAGACCGAGGTCTTATGAAGACTCGATCTTACTTTTAAGTCTTTTAATTTTTACGCTTAAGCCACAGATTACAACCAAACCTAACGAAATTTTTGCATAAAGAGTGCCAATTACGCGGAACGCTTCAATGTCTTGGCCCGTCAACTCATGCTACTTATTTAAATTAAGTAGGCAACGGATGGTCAAAACGCTTCTGTCTCTAAGCTTATATTGAATTCCTCATGAACTAGAATAGACCTCACCCGATCAACTCACTTGTTTCCATCCATTTTGGCATTCACCTAAATGCAAAATTGTGGTCTATGCTTGCATTGAGGAATTATCAAACTATCCGCTTACATTTGACGTTTCCTTTTCCCGGTGTTTATGGGTATTGGTGTTTCATTTTTCTCCCTGAAACTGAGCTTAACTGGATCCACCAAATCCACTTCAATGAATATCACGCCTACAAGAGTAGGAAGTTTCTTCCATAGCATCAATTCTAACTGCGAGATCGGTCTATTATTAAATAAGAATTTTCAGCGAACATTTATCTGCCCACCGTTATCTGTTCACTTTCTCCTATGCTGTAGGCATTCAATTAATAAATACGACAGAAAGTGTTGTGTCTCCTTACAACTATACTTCCACGGCAATACCACTTAATGACACGGGGACAATCCCTGGAACGAACCTTACCACAGACTCCATTCTTACCACATCATCAACATCGAATGAGACAGTAGAGTGGACCACAGCCGTTACTACAACAGATTTCCCGGAGATCATCGTTTTTGTCGATGAGAAAAATCCGTCTGCACCACCAAGTCTGAACGCCAGTTCTTCGGCCAAGGATTTTAATGAGAAGTTCAAAAAGGCGGAGAAGATTGGAGCCATAGCCGGTGGTGTGATGGCTGTCGTTGTCTTTGGCATTATTTTAGCTATCTACTTTCTTTATCGAAAGTACCGTGGAGAGTCAGTTGACTTTTAAAGAACCAACGTCCTTCTTCCTCCTATTCATTCCTCCTTGCCAGACAATATGGAGACGATTCGTGCGAAGTGGCTTCTATTCTTGCTAAATTACCCACTTTGTTTTGACATTATTTATGTCTGAAAATAAATCAGACTAATGTAAGATTAGCAAAAATTTGTCGATGTTAAGCTCGGTTTTGTTTTGACGTTGGCATCAATTCAACACGGCTGGCAGACTTGATAATAGAGATGAAATTTAGAATAAAACATTCCAATGCGGCTGTTTGATGTTGTGACGCGCGATCTGCTCCCAAAACCCTGATTTGAACAGAACCGCTGAGAAACTGGAATAATAAGGAAAATAAGCAGAACTAGAACTTGATCTCCTCGCGACCGAAGGCGCTCACACTTCGATGTAGGCTCCCGCCATGCCTTGATCAACATGCTCAGTGCTACCCCGCACCGCTTACTCTTCCTCGCCAGCCATCGCAACAGCAGTCGAATGGACGGAGGACAGTGGCAAGACAAGGGCGAAAGCTATGTCGTTAGCATTTCCATTGCTTGGGGAATAACTTTCCTACTCACCGTAGGCTCTTTTTCGTACCCCTTTCTTATTAAGTAGTCTTTAATCCATGCACAGGACAGCATTCAGGTTTTATTTTAATTTAAATTAATTTAGCTAAGATTTTTTTCCTTAAAATTTGCATAAACCTACCATGCAGTAAACTCTTCTCGGCCTATCATTCCTCATTCTCTACGCATTTTCATTACACTATCTCAGTGAATCACCGCGTTAGTAATGCATGCAAATGAATTGCTAAGCCCTCATATACACTTGGCATACCTTTGCCAGCACGGTTGTTTATTTCCATCAGTTGCATGCGTTTTTTTTTTTTTGCTTTTTCATCACAAAGTGTTAAAACGTTGAGGAATTTGCATCGTCTTTTGGGTTTATTGCATTGTGCTGGAACTAATCCCGCCAATCTACAAAAAGATCATAAAATGCAAACACACATTCCGGTAGCATAAAACTTTTTTAGCACTTTGGAAGTCCACGATCGCGCTCTTGGTTGGAGTGATTTATAATTTGCTGATTTTTCACTCAAATGACACTGGTAACCGACCGCTCACCCTCGAATTGCGGTCCCAGAGCTGCATCTCCTTAACTCTGCGCTGGAATTTTACTTGGATTGTTAACTGAAGGAGTTGTGGAGAAAGAGAATTACTATGTTCCTATCTCTTGTGTCAGCTGCCACTTGGCAGCACTGTCTCGTGATCCGTTTTGCTGAGGGGGACCGCAGGTCACTCCCCCCCTCCTCAATGATAACCAAGCAGTTGCATTTAACTTTTTAATTTTCTTTTAAGCATTTCAAAGGAGTGTGTAGCTCTTCAAGGTTAAGTTAAACCTGAGAACACCAGTGATCACCTCACAGCTTTTAAGTCTCCAATGCCAGAGACAAGACTAACGCCCTTTTAAGTGCTGAGATGCAGACTAAAAAGTGGAGCAAAACATTTCAGTTTATTCGCATTACCCTAATAGTGGTGAAATGTGAAATTGCAGACGTATTGGCACAGTCGCATAATTATGTGTAGAAGAGGGTGAAGGAAATGCGGTGGATACCGATGGCTGACAAAACTTGGAACACAAAATTTTGGGGTTTCATTATTGTGGGTGTTCAAACTGCTCATGATATAAGATTTTTGATCTAAACTTCATGCGTTTAGATGATGTGAGGTATTTGAAGGCTAAGTTGATGGTCAAAATGTGCATTTAATTCTGATTTACGTGGTAAATTTTGCATGTGGTCGTTTAGGTGGGTCATTAAGATGTCGTCATCATGGAAATGGTGAATTGTTAATGTATGTAAGGTCGAGGAAGCTGCAGGTATAACCTGCCTCCCCTTCCCCCAGAGCGAAAGTATAAGTTGTGTAGTGTTGGTTGGACACAGAGGACAGTCAAATGCTCATTCTATGCTATTGCACCTGTAGGTACTTTTTATTAAGCGCCTGAAACATTATTCCCTTTGCGATTACTTACAGGGAGACCTTTAGCCACTATTCAAGAAGGAGGAGCAAATGCTATTGTAGCGAGACTAGAAAGCCCTCTCCCTATTATTATCTGTACACCTTCTGTAAAAAACGCTTATGGCACAAAAGGTCTTTGTAGACAACTCGAGAAAAAACGCTGATGGCAGAGGAGTAAAAATGTGCCCAATTGCATGGGCATAACCACTCACGCTGATGCTTCAAATAGGGCCCACACCCGAAGAGATTGACTAGATGCTAGCCAAAAAACTACAGAATTAAGACTTGAGCTGTAAATTCTCAAGGCTAAAATGCCCCACAATAGATAACATACTAAGATCACAGCGAATTTCGGTGGTTTGACCTACTTACTTCAGTCGTCACACATATGTGACGCCACGAATTTCTTACTTGGACTTGTGCGTCAAAGCTGCATGGTAAATGAGCCTGAAGATTAGTAAACAGCTATGCAACTGTGATGGCCTCACTCACATCTTCGACCCTAGTTGTGAACGTGACTACGTGGAGTCAGATTACGCTTTAAAAAAACTCTCCAAAAGATGATAGTGCACTTCATGTAGGTAGCTCAGCGGTAGCAAAATACCTGTCAATGGTAAACAGAGATTAGTGAAATGGCACGAATCTTAGGCACTACCTGGACTGTGCAGATAAGCTTGACATATCTCACACAAAAGAATTTGATAACACCTATTTGATCTACGAACAAATTTATTCAAAACAATAAGGCGAATGGAAATAAAGTGGAATCTTAGGTTAAAACTGCAGGGAACATATTAATCACCAATCATTTAAATCATTATTTGTCCAGTAAAAACAGTTTTGATGTCAATGCTGGTTGGCCCTGGAAGCCAACGACCCGAATCCATCCACCCTCTCACCATTGTTCTCTTACTCCCACTTTTATTTCTCAGGAGGCAGTGTGATTGTCGAAGCGCCGTCAAAGAAAAGGTGATGGGAATCAGGCGTAATGCTTTCCCATTCCTTTCTCTCCATTCTGCCCCATCTAAGACGCAGCTTATCTCACCCGTGGGTGTTATAGCCTGCGGTCGACTAAGTCTCTCTCTCGAAAACGCTAAGTTGAAACAATTTGACTTTACGCATGATTAAGGGGTTTCACTACAAACGCTTAAAATTATCTTGAGAATGCAAGATTTGATTGCACCAACTTTATGGCGCCACCTCACTAATTCAGCATTTCGTGGCACTCCAAAAACCGCAACTTCAAACGCCTCGTCAACCACCAATCCAGTTGTCTTCGGGCTGACCTTGCAACCTTTCCAATAGACTTGAGTGGAATTTTATGCTACACGCCTCTGAGAGTAAACTTTTATCTGGCCAATCCGAAAGGTGAGCTGTTGATGCATGACCTTTGAATGCAAATGAGACGCACCAGCCAAGTGCGCAGGCATCTCACGGTCCGCTGCCTGAGGGAAGGCAGCAGTCGGATTGTCTCTCTCTCGCCTCACGGTTGACGGTGGTGAGTCAGGTACCTCATTCTCCTTTACGCCTTCTGTCCGCATTTCTTTCATTTTTTATTGTCCACTTTTCATTTTTATTCATTAAAACATTTTGATGCCCCTGATGTTTTAGTTATCACCAAGTCACTTGGTTAGTTTTTTCGGTGCCGTAGACCTACCTACCTCATTGAAGTATCCACCATTTCTTATGCCTGTAGTATAACAAGAGACGAACGAAGTAGTTTCCAAGACTTTAATCTGGATCTGTCGGTCATCACCTACATCTCTATTCACTCTTTCCCCCCCCCCCCCACCGCCTCCTTCAAATTACCTCATCTAAAGGGATCAGACAACCTCGAAACTTTTATAGTCACTGCTTTTGAAGTGCGTGGCACTGTAAGTTGTGCTTCTTTTCTTTGTATGAGCTTCATCTCAGCATCTCTGAGAGGGTACCTGACAGTTACTTTCCCAAGGGAATAAAAATGAACTTTTTGCTCTTTGCTGCACCATTGAGCCGGTTTAGGCTCGCATACATGCAAACAGGCGATGTCCCAACAAACTGTTTAAAAGGCTATTTTAAAGCAGCCTACATTTTGTGCTAGTCTCAGAGACTATGAATGACATGTCTAGCCTAGCACTCTTCCCATACTTTGTCAAACTTTTTGCAAGAACAGCAAGTCATAAAATCCGCTGTTCAGGTATGACTTGAAGGTCGCCTTCTGATCAGCTAGTAACTACGCTTCTGTGTGTGTGTGTGTGTGTGTGTGGGTGATTTCGACCTGTCAAACAGGATGCAATGGTAGACAGTAAAAAAAGTTTGATTTTTTTTACTTTTTTAAAAGCCCACCTATAAATCGGTCTCAGTTCTCACAGCCTCATTCGCTATGTGCATTAACCCAGTCGACAAATTTAACTTATACCAATCAAAGGGACTGAAAAGAGAGCTTAAAATTTTATGCCGTCATGTGACTTCATTTCCACGGCTTGGAGTGATAAGAACTTTCTTTGATGAGTCGAAATTCGAGTACTTATCATTTAATGCAGTGATAGAAACAAGGGGGCTTTAGCCATGGTGAGACTTGGTGTACATGCGGACCGTTGGATCCCTCGTGAAGTAAAAGACACCACATCTTTCGCTATTAATTCTGTTTTGCATTTTCTTTCTTACCCTTTTTAATATTTGCATAATGCATGGCCCAGGTGCCTAATTTATATGTAATTGCGCAATGCTACGTGCTCACGAGAAAGATCTTCTTCGCCCTTGAGAGGGGTGCGCTCATCCATTCTTCACCGCGACCCACGAAACCCCTAGAAGTGAAGTGTACAAAGTAGAGATAAATTTTCCAGCTTTCTAGGTGTGTCGTAATCTGGTAAGCTGATGCATGCGTTACTATCGCCGAAATTTTTCGGTGTATGGGAATGTATGTGGCATGCGTTGCTTTCACCACGAATGGGCACATGATAAAGAGTTGCTCTCTCCACCGTGATTGGTTGCTCCGCCGCGTAGATCAGGAGGTTTTGAGCCTCCCCAATTTAGTGTAAAGATCTGTCACTTTGGATTTGCTAGCAGTAGTCGAAGCATGCAGCGTCAAAATTGTAAGTTTCTCCCACTTTCTCTTCCCCATATCCATAGTTTTTGGCTTATTTTCCAAGGAGGAATTGCACATACCAATCTTTTGAGTTGAGTGCTTTAGTACCATTTTGCTGTCGATTTATAATTCTGCCTACCTTTGAATGCTGATCCGACGCAATTTTGACAGCTAGTTAATGAATGACAATTTGAAGTTGTTTTCTAATTCCCCCAGTATAATTATAAAGGCACTAATAACTTAGCATCTTTGAATTGCAAACCTGAAATGCTTTTTAGAAATGGATTGATGTTTTGACAATCTCTCCAGGTATTTCCACTAGCTGTAATGAAACCACTCGAAGTGGAATCATCTAAACTACTTGGACCATTACTAAATATCTCCACTTTGAGGCTTTTGTGCAGACACTGAAGGGTGACATTGAAACGGCGACTGTTTATTGGCTAGCAGCCAGTCAGAGTCATGGCTACTCACCAGACGCATTCAAATGCTCACTCATGCGCAAACGCACACCCAAAGTTCACACACATCTATGGAAGGGGTTAGGTCATCGCTAAAATGGAAAACATGGAGAAAATGTTCTCCCTAACCAAATCCCGTGAGTCATGCTATTGTCGCTTAAGTCTCACGCACCAGTGACGTATTTTGGCAGTTTATATTTAATGACACGCTTCCAGAAAATTATACCTTCTGGATCTGTCTCGTTTGACTTAATAATAAAGGTGGTTCGCCATTCTTTTACAGCATTTTTCGTTAATGAGTCGTCTTTTGTTGATTGAGTGTAAAAACTACCTAAATTTTCCCTGCTTCATCCTGCAAAATTATGTCTTGAGCAGCGATATGGTCGTCAACTTAGCGGCATTAAATGACCTTGCAACTTAATATTTGGCGTTAAACCATTGGACTTCTTTTTACACCTCTTTGACCTCGGTCCAGCACATCCATGAGCATTGACCAATCAGGTTGCACTGCTGGAGGTTGTGGATCGATTGCTACAAGACGATTGGCTGAGAAGGCTCACGAATAAAAATTTCTATTAAATGATTTTCGGTGATACTTTTGAATAGGTTGCTAAGATATTTATGTCACTGAACATGCAACTGAGCGTTTGAGGCACCGAAACTACCAGTGCATAGTACTGACTTCGCTCATATTAGAAGTTTTGAGACCATAAATGCGAATGAAACGAAAAATTTTGTATGATAGGGCTCTAAAAAATTTCGCAGTTTCAATCAGAATGTGTCATTGTAAAACTCGGAGAATCTCCTTCACAAAAATTACGAATGGAACAATTAGTAATGGTAATTCTTAATTGCTGAGGCAACTTCGCATCCCAGTTTCATGGCCCCATAAAATGAATTTTTTTTATCCTCTATTTGTCTTGCGCAAAAAATAACGACATTCCTACTGCAATGTAGTCCTTACTTGAAGTCAAACACTTTAAATTTGAGAAGTACTTACTGTTGACCAATTAGCTGGGCAAACGCTTGTCAACAAGTGGGGTGGGAGAAAAAATCAAGGACCGATTAATGCTCTCAATTGACCTTTGGTGCGCCTTCCCTGAGTCGACTTTTCCCCTCGATTAATCCAAACTATGTGGCATTTGCTCAAAGCTCGGGCAGCCGGTAGGTTAGTAGTTTGCGCTGAAAATTTAACGCTTTATAGGCTTGAATTATTTTTACTTCATTCATTCATTTATTTGTTACTGTCAGAAGATTATGTTTCGGGCTTTTAGTTCTAAGTAGGTCTTCGTTTGATAAAAGGATGTCTGTATAATAGGAGTCCAGACTTAGTCCTGCTGGAGGTCTTTCAAATGCCTATTTGTTGAGACTTTTAGTGAGGAACTAAAACACTTGGTCGTGATTGCTAAACCCGATAGTTCTTATGTTTACCGCCAGTCAATTCCAGTGCTCCCTTGTTTAATGCCTCACCCTCGGTGTTTCCTGCACTGATCATGAAAAAATGGTATCTCATTACCGTCAGAAGATCTTTAAATCCAAAGGTGGTTGTGGTGGAACTTATAGAGTCATGTAGAGGAGTACGTAGATGCTCATGTCTATAAACTATTTTTTTATGCTCCCTACCATCCTCATCGTACTTTGAACTCAGCACCGTTTTAAAAAGTGTCGGTTGGACATAGTTCAAAGGACTGGAAGCTATCTACTTTAAATGTTTTTCAACTTCTTGTAAAATTTGTTGTTTGTCATTTGGAAAAGTTGGAGGATACGAGATCTTGTCGGCGTGGGGTTGAACAACGCTCTTCTGGTGATGTACCACTCAATGACGGGTGATTTGTGTTTGAAAGGCGCCCTGTTTTTGGTCCTAAAGGAGAGTTTGGTGTCGTTGGTAGAACTGACTCGAAATCACCTTGTTTAGTACTACAGGGAATGGTAAAACAAGGACTTCACATCTGTAATACCAACCGGTAGAGCCATTATGGAGCCTTCTGCTTAGATTGGTTCCCCACATTTTAAAAATTAACAGATGACACATGTTCTTCACTTCTCTCACAGATGTTGTGTTCTTAGATTGTCTTTTCGACCGACTAAATAATACTCCCCTTTGTCCCAATGTTGAATGAATCTCTCACTACCTCGGAACCGGCTTCATACCTCCGAGCCGCGCACTACCTCATCCTTCATAAACCATTCTGGGAGCTTTGTTGCTTAAGACAAAGCGTTTTATACCAGTGCAGCTGGGATTAAGATTGTGTTTTGTTATGAAAGGATGATGGCCTGTATCCTTGATGATTCAATTGTCTACCGAGGGTTTTCTTAGTTCTCTCAGACCGTAGCAGGTTATAAAACTTGCTCCAATCCTTACTGCATTTGACTCCTCCAGTCCCATTCTCATCCCCAATTCCCACCAGGTTGCAGGACCTTAGTTTGAAGAGACTGCCAAACAAGCGATTTGATATGCATCTCTGTAGAATCCTACATTTTCTGACATACCTTGAGAGTTAAGCTTTTTTAAACAAAGCTAATGAAGATGCCACAAGGTACAAAAGACTTGTATCATCGGCATGCGCAACTGTAGAGTTGACTTACTGAGTTGTTGCAAGCCGCGCTACCGTGTTCCCTTGTGAAAGGTCTTGTTTCATCACAATGCAGTAATCCTTATTCCCTCCGATTTGTTCGATTGCGCATTCTATCCCTTGATACCAGCTTACACTCAATTCAAGTTGGATGCATCCACGCCTCAGTATAAGTCGCCTTCTCACATTTTAGGCGGTTCAAGGTCTCTTGAGCCTGGGACTGCCTGTCGAGGGGAGGCAACTGGTCTGTTTGATATGCTCTGAATTAGTTAGCCAGGCCTACCAATCACCTCACGCATTTATTTAATAGTTAAAATGTGGTATTTTTGAAAACTCTTGATTAGTTGAAGCTTTGTTTTTAAGGGTATCCCTACACTAAGGAGAGTTTCAGTGAGAAAGAAAAAGGACGACGAATGATTAATTCCTGCCTGCGTAATAGAAGCTGCTTACGTCGTCAACAGGATAGGTTATGAGAACTAGACCTCTTAATGAAGCCTTCCTTGAGAAGTTGCATAATACAGCTATTACCACAGCATTAATGACATTGAATGGAACCATTAATCACTCACTATGAATCAGTATATCTCATCCACAATTGAGTCACATTAAAACCCACCTTCATTCTGTCAACTGTTTTTATATCATTCGATTTAAAGGGGTGGCTAATAGACAAAAATGCTTATTGGTAAAGCCATGAGGTCAACCAGAAACGATTGAAACCAACAGCCATTCATATGACAGCCGATACGCATCTGCGATTGGTTGAGCAACGCGATTGGTCAGTTACTTGGTAAAATCGACTACTCTATCGATTCGAGAAGTTTCCTGCCATTTCTCCATTTCCTTTTTCTTTTTCGGGAGCCTGTATTTTTTAAGTTCTACATTTTTTACCTTAAATAAGGTGGTATTAGATAGAAATGGCAATTGGATTACATCCGTGGTTGATTAAGAACTACGACCGTTTGATTGATTGGCGTGTCTGTCCATTTCCTTAAATGAATAGCTCCGGTTTGCTTTCTGTTGCCACCTTTTTATTTAAAATTACTCAGAAAGTTTCCTTCACACAATTAAAACTGCATCGGACTGCACAGTGGCTGAAATGCAAATAAATTCTCTAATACATTTGCGCTATTGTCTGTAAGGTCTCGATGAAGGCATACATATGGCTAAATTATTCTGGGAGAGTTTACAACACCTCATCTATGGCAGTAAGGTGCTAATCTCCATCCTCGTAGAAAATTCACCTTTTGTGCGGTTACCCTGTACCCCCGATGATGAGTCAATGAGGGATTCGGGATTAGGCAGGCGTTCAGCGCGTCCATTGCTCGCAAGGGTAGTCGCAAATGACTGAGATGAAGGTAGACATTGAAATACAGGCCTTCGATTGCCTTCGTAACTTTCATATTGTCCAAATGTCTTGTTGAGACTGAGTGTCATTACCAGCGGTCTTAAGTAGGTGTGTCCGGTTGGTGCACGAGCAACATATCCTTCAGGTATTGGCGATGGCAAAATACACAATTATCCATTGTTACAGCATATGTTTTCAAAGAATTTCGAGGTTTGTTTTTTTGCTTAGCATCCTCTTCCCACTTAAGGTTGTTCAAAAAGCGTGATTATTCGAATAGCTGATGCTCCCTCCACCTTCATTCTTGGAATTTTCTCCTTACAGCCAACGTAGGGAATAAGGTAAAGGGATTCTTTCAGTCCCTTGGAAAAAAGAAGCCACCGTCAAAAACATCACTGCAGGACTCTCAGCCAGAAATACCAATGTCCGGGACACCAACAGAAGAACCATTACCACCAATCGTCGCTCTGTCGGCATCATCTTCCTTTCGAGCAGATGACATTCTTCGTTCCAAGTTGTCAACCGAACAGAATACAGTCCCCTCTATTCTCCATTCTTTACCCCCAAAAGTTCCAGAGCAAAAAGAACCCCCAAAACTTCCAGACGAAAAGGAACCCTCTGTCGCTATGTCTTCCAATCTTCCACAGATCCGTCCTCCAGCTTTCTGTCCTTTGGTTAATTTGAAGCACATTACACCATTTGAACACAGTGAGAAGCCCCTCTTTCGTGCTCGTCAAGCATCAGAACCTCCACCTAGATTGGATGCCAGGGCTGCTCGATCACCATCACCGCCTTCACCAACTTTGTCATCTGATCACCAGAAGACAGTCTCAAATGCTCGGTCTGCATCTTCCTCAACCTACAACCCCCTTTCCGCATACAGTTGGGACAGCTGTACGAAACCAGTATTTGTGAAAGGTCCTGATTTTATAGACACTCAGGCAGAGAATGGGTTTGGTTCGGAGAATAAACAATCCCAGTCGTCGAATCCCTATCCACCTGCCCCTCCACCTATCCTGTACTATGATCCTTTCTTGGGTCAGTATGTCTCTACACCAGCTTACCGCACAATGGGAAGGTATTCACAGGGTCGACATCAACGATCCAGGCGGCAGCGTCAACGCCGTAAGTCGGTCGGACATTACTCCACTTATGATACAAGTAGATCGACTTCATGTCTCTCCACTAATGCACCGGAAATGGGGTTGGAGCAGCAGTATCCACTGACTGAACATCGGATCGGAGGTGTGGTTCAATATCAACAGCCACAGCCACCGCCACCGCGAGAAATGACACCACAGAGGGCAGTGCAACTACATCAGAACTATCGGAACGAGGATGAGATGAGACAGAATAAAAGGGTGCATCTAGTATCTAGTGGAACAGATGACATTCCAATTCAATTAGTTGACACGTTGTCGCCTGAAAGGCAGTCAAATAACTATGATAACATAAAAAGCGACAGTGCAGAACTTTTGGAATCTATTTCACCGGTGTATATTCCTCCAACAGTAGCAGTTTCTGGCCCGGCTTCAGTTCCTGTTAAGTCACCAGAAGATCAGATAAGATACACCAGTGATGTGGTGCGTTCGTTGAACCGGCAGGCGTTCAAAATGGGTCAACGACAGTCGAAAGAGGGTGTATTGTCACCTCGAGACCACTATTTAGAGGTAGTGAATGGATCTGCACGTCCAAAAGAGCGTGAAAAGTTCGTCTTTCCCAAATCCAGTTTGAATGGAGGCGAAAAGCGGCCTGGAGTAATGGATTTGGTGAAAAAGTACTCGCAATCTGAAGAGGACTCCTATGCACCACGGATGCAAAATTTCAGACCAGCAATGGGCACTTCGAATAATGATAGAGATTCAGTAGAAATCTCAAGTGATGCAAGCTATAATGAGCCGGTGACGAGAAAGTCGTATGCACGTTGAGATGGACCTTGTTGTTTGCCGTGGGTGTGCATAAACAAGTGAATTACCACAGGTAATGCTAAATTTACAAATGCTTCGATTTGACCTGTATTTTCTCCTTCTTTTTTTGGAAAATTTCTGTTACTGTATCTTTTGTCTAGTAAATGAATAAACAAAACTTTGTGAAAGCCAAGAATCTCCCATTGATCCTTGTCATGGCTTCTATCTCACCTACTAGCATTAATTCACATTTGAAAACGATTATTGTGTGATTTAGTGTGAATTTTATTGTGTTGTTAATGGCATCAGCTCTTATAATTGTGCACATAACCTCCGGCTAGTTGATATGCCATCCACTCGGCGTACGCTTCAATGAGTTGACGGCTGTCAACAGGTGCACTGAAAGCGGATCCAGTGTGTCATCTTTGTTGATAAAATTTACTTCAATACTAGTTCACTTAACAATGTAGCCATTTTGGAACTGTGAGATGGAGCACAGATGTCAGAAGGGATTGAGTGTACATAAAGAGGTTTCTAACATTATCGAGGTAGTTTTAATAGATCCCTAGCTGAATGGACAGATGGTTGCTCAGGGTGGAAGTAATTGAGGTGCTCGGAGGTAAAGCATAGGCAGATGAGTAGTCTAATCAATAGTTTGCCTTGAGAGCAAAATAAAATGACGACAAGTCGAACAATTTTGTGAGAACTTGTAAACGCGAGGCTACTCGAAAACCTTTTAGGCACTTTATTAAAACCACCGTCTCACTATTATTTCAGTTACTGACAAATAAACAGTCGTGAGGTAGGCAAAGTCAGTCGGCAACTGATTTGTGAGGTGCGATTCTCTGGGTTTAAGGGAGTTGCATACGACCATTGATAGCAACAGGGCGGCTGTCTCTCGGTTGCAGCTGCCTCCACTGGGGACGAGTTCTTTACTTATCTCCCATCCCACCCATCCAAATGCCCGTCCATTCTATCGTCCACCCACTAATTATTCCCTTTATTTGGAGCATGTAAACATGAGACGAGTAGACTCTCCACTCTAACAAAGTTGTAGCTGCAGTGGGCAAACGCAAATGATTGCGGAAGGGAAGATGAAGATAACGGTCTACAAAATGGCAGCTGTCGTCTTGCAAACATTCCATTAAACCCTAATGGGAATTTTGGTCAAGGTCTCCATATTGGACGCCTTCCTTATGCTACTTTTATCCACTCACTCATTTATCACTCTAGCTAACGTCAGAAACGGTGGCATTAATAACTGGAAAAAGAGATTCCCCATAGACGGGACATCATTATGACTGACAGGGCCATATTTTATGTTTGCATGATGAGACACTTAGGAGTGCAGCCACAAATGAGATAAAAGGAATGTATTTTATGATATTTTATTTCAAATTGCATAATACCATGTTTGCTGCACTATTTTTTTGGGCTTAAAATTGTTCACACGCAGTGTCACACATGTGTGACGCCCCAACATTCTTACCTAAGTTCAGGATCTAAATGCGTGATTTGGGCTCTGCATACACTTGTTAAAATCAAGCACATTAACCAAGTTTTATGGTAAAAGGGGTGATTATTTTATTCTCTATCCACATTAATTCTGTTTAACATCTCAAAGCTGTTATTAATTCGTGCAAAAACAATCCTTAAGTTATTTTTTCTATTTTCAACAAGAGAGGGTAGTCATTTATGGCACTTTAAACACACATAGACAAGAGCGAGATTCTGCACAATTTTTATGAAAAATAACCTCCTGGATTAGGTTACAGCAACTGAAGACATTGACACAGAACGGTGGAATGTTGCGTGATTTTGTTTAAGCACACAAAATAGTAAACATTTCATAAAGTTGGCTTGATAGAGAGAAATTGAAGGCCTGAAGAAAATTAGTGTAATTTTTGTGTTATCACATGGGTTTCTTGTGATCCTGACAGCTTCTCGTGTTTTAGCAAGGAAACCCATTGAAACAAAGCTTGTTGGATGTCTAAAAAAATGCGCAGTTTGTGGGGTAGGGTTGCGATGATAGTCTATGCAATGATGTTGAAGAGTATGTTAAATGTCTGTTATTGTCTACACACCCGCACACTCCACTACCTTGCCTCAGTCGACGGGCGTGCATCAGTCTCGCCATACAGTGCGCTTGTTACTGTGCCCCCTACTACACTCCACCTATTCTCAACCAGCTACCATGTCCATCCAGTGGTGCTGTTGAGACTCCTTCGCCTCCGCCTCTGTCTCTGCCCCTGCCCCTTAGCGTTTGGAGAGAGTGTGGTGTCGTGTAGGTGATGCGTGCTATGCAGTGCGAGTACCTACCACCCAGAAACAAGGTGAAGCCTCAACACCTCCCAGTGTTCTAGAAGATGCCTAATACAAGCTGAGTGAGAATGACTGCTGCCAAGAAGTGTGGTTACCACTGCGGATGACGCATAACAATCCGACAGATCGACTGACTTGTGGTGAGGGTGGTCATACACACTTCATTCCAACTCTCTTTAGGCGAATGTATACCCCATCGCTTGTCCCCAGTCCATTCACTCACCATTTTACTACTCATTCCTCACTTCTGTGGTGTATATTGCTTCATTAGCACAACACAATCCTCTGTCTGCTTCTCCACCTCCCTTCTTCCATCCATGCATGTGTGTACACGTTGTGTGCGTGTATGCGGTGGACCACGAATGCAGTCTTTATCAATGAATCACTCACCTGCTGACAATGCAGAAGCAGACTCTGCCTGGTCTCAGGTACCCTTAACTTCTTTGATTCATACACCACGCTTGAAGACCGTGTAAGGTCGACACCTTCGTGAGAAACAGGTATTACCGCTGGAATTAGTCACGCGGTACTAGGCCAATCCTCTCTCTACAAGGCGTTGTGAGATCTCACATCTCATTCATCCGTAGTAATATGTGCTTACGGGCTTGAGAAAAAGGAAAGGCTACTTCACCTTACTTGAACTCATTCAACCTCTGCATTCCATTTGTGTTTTCTGACATAATACGAATGCGTACAACCACCTTGTGGAGAAACTGAACGCTCCCTTGATCACACACGACGCAGAGTGAACAGTTAGAGAGAAGGTGAGGTGAGATTGGGTAGAACTTAAGCATTTAATTGAAGAAGAAATTTAAAGACCTATCTCTCACGTATGAAACAGCTTTATCTAACCCTACCCCACTTTACCACACTTCGCTCTATTACACCGTGCTATGCTCTACTGCATTCTTTAGAAACTCACCTAAATAAGTCTTCCTGGAACATGAAGAGGTGCACAGCTACCATAGCGTTATCCACCTAATGGGCTCCGCAGGCAGTTTTGGCTCATGTTTTAAAGTCAATTGTTACGGTCTGCCAAGTGTCTCTCAGGCAACAAACTAACATAAGGCGCACAAAACTTTTAAGTTCGAGGATGACAAAGTGAACAGGGGGGGATTGATGGATAGTCAAGTTGACAAGTGGCAAACATGTGCTATTCAAGTCACATTTCACCTCCCACTGAGTCAAAAAATCACTACCACAGAGGAGTCCCCTAAGGTACCGAAGCACTCGGTTTTATTAGCTACTTAAATGTGACAGGTTGTGGTAAATCATCCTTATTAGTAGTTCATATCCTCCACTGAAATGACGTTATGCAAATTTTTGGCAAGGACTTTATCAGTAAAATAATTTGAGTGTCTTTTCCAGGGCTCTCATACACTTTTCTTGTGGAGAGGTTGATGGTACAGAGCTCTTGGATCAGCCTTGACAGCTTCTTTTCGATTTGCCGGGGTAAATTACTAAGGCGTTTTCTGTCAGGTTTAGCCATGAGATTGCGATTTAAATGCCAATCACTTTGGAGATTGTCATTTTAAGGAAAAATTAAGCGAGATTTCAATAAACATTGCAAAGAGAGGGAGGAATATCCGCTTAGTTTCGTCCAGGTTCCTTTCCACTCGTCGAATTTGATACCCCTTTGAAGGTACTCGAGTTGCCTATCTTCACAATTATTATCAATTTTGCTTAGAAATGATCTGGGACGATTCAAACACCTTTAGTTCTGGTTTCGCCCTATAAAAACACATGGTGGAGGATAAGTTTGGCGAAATTTTCATAAAATAGCATCAATTTTACTCCTCCCTACGTCTTTGGATGGGTAAATCGAGTAATTACTGTCCAGTTGCTTTCCTCAACCCAACCCATTTGGTTCCATTTAGATGTGAGTCCTTCTTGAAGCATTGGTGGAAGTTGGTGCAAAGATCCAAGCAAATTTGACTTCGGTTCCCGCCAATTCATTGTGCAAGGAAGGATAGTTGGGTCTTGGGCAACGTGAATGGCTAGGGCAGGGCTTCGTGGGGGAGTCCAAGACCCTGAGTATGCACCAAAGCCTTGATAAACTAAACTACCATGAAGAAATCTTTGTCACCAACGCGCAGAAGGGCGAGGACTCCGAAGCCAGGGGAGGTCAATGCGAAAGACATTTGCCTTCAGTGTTGCATCTCGTCTTATTGCCATGGCTGAAAAAGATTTGCTGTCCTCGCACTGAAAGTGGCTCTAGCCGATAGCATTTGTGTTCCACCCATTGAAACTTTAATTTGGAAGCTATTTTTTCTGGTGGAAGTGAAAGAATACACTCTCATCTATCAGATAGAAATGTTTCAGTTAGAGAGAATAGGGAATAGTAAGGGATCTGAATATGATATATGTTTTTACACCGAAATGGGTGGAATTACTTTCTACCAAGATTTATCTCAATGACTGGTTGTCGGTTCAAAGGTGCCAAGCGCATCGGTAGCCTGTCATTGGACATTGTTTTGCCTTACCCAGCTTTGCCCCCGGAACTGACCATTCAGTGCAGTCGTAGGGTCTAGGAGACAAAAGCGGATTAAAAGGAATGAATTCTCGACTTCTCCTCGAAGACCTTTCAGAAGTAGGACTTTAAAATGAGTTGTAAGTTGTAAAAGGTGAACGCAGAAACGGAGCCTGCATAAACACCAGCCATTGAAACAAAGGGGAGGATGAGTGAGTCAGTGAGTGAGTGGGTGAATAAGGGTAATGTTACTGTCAATTTCAGGTGATTTTAACTGACACTATAAAAAAGCCTTGTGAGTAAGAAATTCCCACTGGTGCATTAGCTTCTGGCAAGACATGTATGCACGGAGGCGTGACTAGGGTGAGCGGTAGCCTTATTCCTTATTGCCCCTAATGTCAAAGAGCAGAATGACTACTCAATTGTGCAGAGTTGTGGCATCCAAAGTGGTAGAGTAGTGACATCTACCCTCCTGATGTGGAAGGCTAATAAAAAGACGGTGCTATGTGATCCCGACTTCAAAAACTTTGCCAACTCCACAACAGCAGTGCACCTAGCACGCAGCAGTAGCGTGGAGATTGGAGATAAGATGCGGTAGGGGCGAGGAATCGAGTAGCAAAAAAGGTTTCGAGGTGTGTTGTAAGAGATATCGGCGCCAAAGTGTGCGTGTGTGTGATCTTTCTTCTCTCTTACCTGGAGTGATTTCTACATGATTTTTATTAAAAAAGGTTAAAAATGCGGTTATCTAAGCAACTAACGACCATAAAATCGTAAAAATTTTTCTAAAAAAATGTCCTAGAATTTTTATTTCTGCCTTGTAGCGATTAGTGGAATTTTGAGGAGAGACTCCAATCTCATTGGATAATGGGTTTGAGGTTGCAAGGAAAGTCTACAAGAATGGTTGAAATTCACTCCCATATAAGATGTTTTAAAGGAATGTTGTGAAGTAGATGGACCAACTTTATAGTTCTTAGAGTGGATTCTCGAGTCTCCACTGCGGTGGGAATACTTGAAAAGCTAATGACGCAGTCGGGAAGCTATACCACAAGCCAAAAGTACCAGTTTCGTTAATTCAGGATGCTACAGAAATTGAATGTATGGTAAAAGAGGCCTTGGAGATCTTTTCAGTTTTTATGCCTGGCCAATTTCCTCCCTCGGTTGCAGCGAGTCTGTGTGAAGAGAAATCTACTACTCCACGAAAGGGGACCAAAGGTGGTAATGGCTTCGTATCTGGTTGAGTGTTCCAAATCTGCGACCCATACAAGGCGAACAGTATGGAGAGATAGTACTAATGACCAGACGATGTTCTGCACCAAGCGATTGTAGAAAGGTGAATGTCACATCTTTCGACTGCGTGAAGTGGCTGCTTGGTAAGATCATACTTACAGCTGCGAAGGGAATAGGTGTGACCAACTTCTTAATCAAGAAGGCATCACCGATTTTTTTGAGGTGGTGTTAAACGCCGATTTTTTTTGAAATGCTGGAACATTTTACCAAAAAAGTTATATTGTCTTATCTCCTATTTAATTAACTATAGCTAAAATAAATCTGATTTTGATGCCTTATTCACTTTGACCTCCCCAGAGTGAGTGGGACTTAAATTTCACCTGATTGTAGAAGGAGCACTTGACAGAAGTGTGACATTTGACACCTTCTTAAAAGCACAAAATGTCCCGTAAAACTGCTCTAGGAGCAAAGCCATTGAATCTGTACCCTCTTTTGCTGCAAAAGGCATCCTGACGGATTCTTGAAGGGTATGGTATGGTATGGTATGGTATAGTATAGTAGGGTCTAACACAGTGCAGTGAAGTTGAGTTACTTAGGAGACACAGGATCCCTGCTTTATTTATTCTCATTTAGTGTTTTGGACCTGGATGCAAAGGTTCCTGGTGCAGCAGCCTCCACTTCTACCTTGCCTACTTCCTAACTCTCTTCGGCTCAGTGTGTAATCCTATTATTGTCTAGACGCTCCAGGAGGAGGTCCCATTAGTATGCATCGAATTGGGAAGACCACGAAGAGAGAAGGGAGGGTCGGCTGAGGAAGCCTGTTCTTTTCAAACTCGAGCTCAGATATTCGCACAGATAGATTGTGCCTTAGTATGTTGTGTGGGATCTCACACTTTTGTAGGCGTAGAACTAACGTATTAGTGAGTGACTAGTTCAAGTTGTGATGCCTGCTTCCCATAGAGACGTCGACTTTGCATAGTCTTCAGTTGTGTTGCGTAGGCTAGCGAGGTGATGGGCGTCTGAGTCAGCTCGCCGTTGATTTGTCAGCAAGTGAATGATTCATAACTAAAAGTTGCATTCGTGGTCCACCGCATACACGCACACAACGTGTACACACATGCATGGATGGAAGAAGGGAGGTGGAGAAGCAGACAGAGGATTGTGTTGTGCTAATGAAGCAATATACACCACAGAAGTGAGGAATGAGTAGTAAAATGGTGAGTGAATGGACTGGGGACAAGCGATGGGGTATACATTCGCCTAAAGAGAGTTGGAATGAAGTGTGCATGGCCACCCTCACCACAAGTCAGTCGATCTGTCGGTTTGTTGTGCGTCATCCGCAGTGGTAACCACACTTCTTGGCAGCAGTCATTCTCACTCAGCTTGTGTTAGGCATCTTCTAGAACACTGGGAGGTGTTGAGGCTTCACCTTGTTTCTGGGTGGTAGGTACTCGCACTGCATAGCACGCATCACCTACACGACACCACACTCTCTCCAAACGCTAAGGGGCAGGGGCAGAGACAGAGGCGGAGGCGAAGGAGTCTCAACAGCACCACTGGATGGACAGCAGATGACATGGTAGCTGGTTGAGAATAGGTGGAGTGTAGTAGAGGGCACAGTAACAAGCACTCTATGGAGAGACTGCCGCACGTCTGTTGATGGAGGCTTCGCTTGACGGTGGCAGGCGTTTAACATGCTCCCCCTATGTAACCACAAGAATTGGTGTAGCAAGTCAACTTTGAAAATCACGCAGTGGGTCCAAATGAGACAGTTTCCACGCCAACATAATTAAATTTGCCCATACTTTTCGACAAAGTACCAATTGTTAACTGGTTTTCGCGGCTCTTACTAAACAACTATTTGCCTCTCATTGTCCCGCTACTGCATAGCTCATGTGGGCTTCAGTTCCAGCTCAAGCCGCCTGTAATTCCTCGTTTAAGAGGTTGTTGTAACTCCAAATCCTGCCATGCTTACTTCCACCTTCTTCCTTTATTTTAACTGGTCCTGTCTGCTTAAGAGCCAACATTTTACGCAAGTGTTTTTTTGCAATAGTCAAGTCACAGTTAATCCAGGGCAGAAGAGTGTGCATGGAGATTTCTTTTTAATCCGCGCTTAATCGTAATAGTGTGAATGAAACCCCAGCGGTGGTGGAAAGCTACCCAAGTGGATACACTTAGTTTAAAAGGCATTCATGTGATCATCCAAAGCATTGGCTTATTTGACCTTTTTAGGCCTCACCTGCGATGTAACTCTGCATCTCGTGGCAAATTTGACCCTTTTAAGCTAACAATGAGTGAATAGAATTAAAAAGAGTGAAAAGGTAGGTGACGTATAGATTATAGGCAAAGGTATGAAGGACATAAAATAAGCAGGTACATAACTCTGGATAGGCTTTCGTCCCTCCAATTTACTCCTCATCCTCAACATATTTCTTGTATCCTTCCTCCTTCCACTCCTCGTATCTTTCTTCCCACTTTTCCTTCCTAAGTTCTTTGTCTTCCTGATGCTCCTTTTTATCACCCTCTTCAACTTCCCTGCTTTCTATCTCTTTGAGTTGCTCCTTTTCCTCCTCCTCCTCCTCCTTTTTGTCTTTGTCTTTCTTGTCTTCCTTCTCTTTCACTTCCCCCTTTTCTTCTTCATCCTCCTCTTTGTCTTTCTTGTCTTCCTTCTCTTTCACTTCCCCCTTTTCTTCTTCATCCTCCTCTTTGTCTTTCTTGTCTTCCTTCTCTTTCACTTCCCCCTTTTCTTCTTCATCCTCCTCTTTGTCTTTCTTGTCTTCCTTCTCTTTCACTTCCCCCTTTTCTTCTCCATCCTCCTCTTTGTCTTTCTTGCCTTCCTTCTCTTTCTGCTCCTCCTCCTTCTCTTTTACTTCCGATGGCGATTGAGGTGGGGCAGTAAAAGCTGCCATCAAGGTAGCAGCCTCCTTCGATCTGATGGATAACGACTGGGCGGCAATGCTTTCCAACACGTTTGAAACCCCATAAGTAAGAGTTTTATCTTGATCGGCTTCATCATCTTCCTCATCCTCCTCCTCTTTTTCTTTCATCGCCTTTCGCCTCTCCAGTGCTGCCATTAGACTCGCTGTTGGCTTCGCCGGTGTGTCTGTCTCAGGAGATTTATCATCCAGTGTACCTGCTGGTGCTAACTGGGAAAGGATATCCCCCACATGATGAAGTTTTTCCTTCTCTTCGTCCTTTTTTTCTTCCACCTTCTTGTCGTCTTTCTTCTCCTCTTTTTCTTCTGCACGAATGGCCCCTTTCAACATATCCATTGCTTTATTCTCCTCTCCATTCTTCTCCTCATCCCTTTTCACTTCTTTTGGTGATGCTGGAATGTATGCAGTATGCTGTGGTGCCGCTGCCACCCTTGCAATAGCTGGCGCCGCTTCAGGTGTCTTTGGTGTTGCAACTTTGGTTTCAGCATGAGTAGTAGGAGATTTAGCAGGATGTTCCACTGTCCCTTTGGAAGCTGTCGCGGATGAAACAGATGCAGCAGTCTGTTGTTTGAAGCTTTTTGATATGCCTGGACGCGCTGGAGCTGATGGATTTGTCAACCTCTCGGCTGAGGTTCGATCGGGCAGACTGGATCTCCTCTTGTGATCCGTAGTATGCCGTTTGACGCGAAATGAACGACGGAGGGAATTGGTGAATTGCTGGAAGGGGGTCTCATGTTCTGCGATGTTAGTTGAGGATTTTGAGAAGCTCAACCCCATTGTCTTTTCTCTTGTGTGCAGATGCCACAACTAACCGCTTTGGTGCCGATATGAAGACCTCAACATTCACTAGTAAGCACCATCAACCAATCAACGCATAGAAGTGTGCGTGCGTGCTTTCTACTCTGTGTTGTCACTAAAAATCGAGCAGGTGCTAGCATACATCAGGTTTCTTACGCTAGCCAAGTTTTAATTCAAATTCTTTTGCTCTTAAACAGCGATTGGGCACTGTGATTCAACCGTTTCACTAGATGTGTCGGAGTGAAGCTGAGATGTTAATGACGTGAGTCACATAGTAGACTTGCTTTGACCACCGGTTACCTTAACCCAGAATAAACCATGGGATAACCTTGAATCATAAGGAAAGCATTTTTGCCTGCTCGAACACGTTCAGGAGGTTGGGCTTTGAGGTGAGTTTGTCGTGTGGAGACCGCATTCACCAAGTCCCTTATCCCAAAGTAACCAGTAACTGCCATGAAATATGCACCCAGAAATGGCGCTTGCATAAACACATTTTATTGAAACTGAGGAAAGGATGAGTGAGTCAGTGGGGGAGCGAATAAAATGCCATGTTGCTATCAATCTCAGGTGACTTAAACAGACACTATGAAACGGCCTTATGAGTAGGCAACTTTTGCTTGTGCATCAACATCTGATTGGAGACTCATGCTCAGGGGTGTGGGAGGTGAGTGTCTGCTACTTTATTGTCCCCAATGCCAGAGAATAGAACAAGAACTCGATTGCACTGAGTGATGTGGCAATCAAATAGACGGAGAAATGAGTAGCGGCAAACTTTTTCAGGTGTGGTAGCTAAGGTAGAGTTTTGTAAGAAGGGGCTTCTGTGAATAAGAAGACGGCGCCTTGAGATATCAACTTCAAAGACTTGGCAATTCCACAACAACGGTGTAGTTGTCACCCGCCAGTGCCACGTCAATACGAGATGGTAATCGAGTGGCAGAGGACTGCTCGAGGTGTGTTGTGGTATTGTTGCCAAAGTATCTGTGTGCGTAGATATGATTGATTGGTGCTCGAGTTTATTGAAGCACTGAAGCAGTAGGGTGTTCACATGAACAGCCACCATCGATACTGGTAATACCAACGCTGTGAGGCGCCGTCTCAGTGCAACTTGCTTTTGGAATCTGTCAGTCTGCCTCCCTTCCACCGACTTCTCTGCTCTGCTATCACCTGCTTGCAGATTTATGCAAATTGGCTCTCTGCGCTTTCCTTCATAGACAAGCATCTATCGTTTGTGTTGCAAATGACACGATGTAATGCTAAGTAATATAAAACCAAGGCCTGCAACTGTGATTACTTTTATCGGTTGAGTGAAAGACTTGAGGTCGGACAATGAAATTCTACCAATTTCCTCCGAACGTAGTTAATTGATACTTTGAATTGATCCACTCAGAACCATGCTTTTGGTGCAATTATCCCCCGAAACCCTTTTAACACATACAATTACGGAAATCTGTGATTCCTTGAACACTCACGGTTAATGGACGGCATTTTGTTGAACTCTTTGTGATGGCTGAAATAGCATTCTGACAGAGGTTTAATCTTTGTTTAGGAAACAACAAAGCAAAGGATGGCTTAGTGAGGTCACAAATTTTTATATAAATGATGGGACTTCTCTTGATTTCATGCACTTTTCATAAAAAAGGGCCAAATTAATTAATCACCCTCAATTGAGTGTGCCTACTGCAAGTCAACACTAGTCCTTAAAAAGGTTATTTTAAATGCTCGTACTTACTTTTTAAATGATTTCGCCTTAATTTGCCTATTTAAGGCAATCTAAAAGGAAAGCATCTATTGACTTTTTAAGACGACCAATTTTTGTTTTTTATTTATGTTATTGAAATTATATAAGTAAGCATTTTATATGAACTTCAAAAGTGGTGGCTCTATCCGGTTGTGGTGCACAAGACAGATGTATGGCATAGCTGAGGGGATAGGAAAGTAATCCTCTTACTGTCTTTCACATAAGATTGCCATTGGTTGCCCTGCTCACTCTCTAACTCATACGTTAAGAAACAACTCGTTGCTGAGTAAATTAAGAAATGGTGTAGGCGGTCGAATAAATGCCGTTTGGATCGTGGCCGATGGGCGAATGCACTTCGAGAGGCGAACCCTTATTAAGGATCATTACCACCGCGAGACCTGGCTATAAGGATTGTGAATGGTCTTCGAATGGGATCCTATAGAGGGTGCCTTTCCAAGTTGTATGAAACCAGGAAGAACTCAAATAGGCTGATGAGTAGCACTGAAATAGCTACAGAGTGGACACAAGTAATGAGATGCATGATGTGGTGCTTTGTTGGATAAGGCGATTGGTATACGATGTGCAATTGATGTGGAGCACCGCTTTGTCTTATGTAATGCATGTCAACCAATTTGCCATGACTGATGGGTCCATCCCATAACGTCTATTCGTACCTGTACTATATGGACTGCCAAGGATCCTAAATGGATGCGAGGCTTGAAGTGCATATGCTGCTATTCCACGAATTATATGTCAAGGACCCATACCACCCATGTTGTCAGTTTTTTTTACCATTTTCTATTCAATAAAGTGGGGAAGAAAAGACAACTGAGTTGAAAATGCACAGCATTCAACGCAGTTATTAGACGGCAATAATTTGTAGGAACTTGTGGACTGCCTGTGATTGTTTATGTGAATACATCCAAGCAGTACAACGGTTCATCCTTTGGTGTGTTCCCTAACACTTACCTTGTACTTTAGGCGTTTAGTAAACGTCTTTTCCAACTAGTGTGAATTAACTTGTCTTCTCTTCGAAACAATTTCACTTCGGTTAGAAGGGTAGCGAACAATTTCGAGAAGGCAAGACGGATTATTTGGTGGCAGAAAATACTGCCTAGAAGTGTACTAAACGAGTATCACCTCTGTGACATCTCTCAGTGTAAACTTTAGATCCGTGCTTCCCGACCGACTAGTTGACAGGGTGGAGATAAGAAACGTCATCCTTACTTTATTGCATATCGAAGCCACTCCATACACCACTCTGTGTAGAGAGGAGCCATCCACCTCTTCACTCCCCACACCACCATGCTGGCTCTGCATTCGCGTGTGTGGTGAATCGCAGGCGCAATTGTTCACCTTCTGAAGGCTAGACACCACAACTACCTACTCAGTAATTATACAGTCCGGCGGTGTCCAACCAGACAATGCATGACCCCCATACATCATACACCCACTAAACTAGACTGTGGGAAGATTTGTACTTATATTAAGGCGGTGGGAGCATTTCACATTCCCTTGGTGTGGCTAGGAGTCAGTACCATCATCTTTTCTTATTTCAGTGGAACAGATAGCTGCGGAAATCCATAGCAGAGCTGCATCTTTTTGGGGATCGCTTAAGTGCATAAAACGCTTTACGAAGTTACTCAGTTTTTGTTTCAGAAGGCATCCTTTGTTGAGACCTCACTTCTCCATTGTTTGTTTTGTTTAAGCCTATATCCTTCATTTTTCCTGCGAAACCTAAGCACTGAGCCATACCTTGGTCTGCGCAGTAAGACTACTCATTTGTAATATGAGTAGCACGAGTAATGTGGAGCGGTTTTTAGTTTGAATCACACAAACCATTCCATATGAATGACCTGATTAAGGATTCTTTTTAGAGGAACCATTCTTTGCTCTTTTGCTGTGGGCTGACGGTGACTTTCTGTGATTTGTAACACCCTACTTATGATTTCAGTAGTACGATTCTTCCTAAGTAAGAACGAGAGCATCCGTGATCAATGGGCTGTAAAACCTTAGAGTACCGAGTTTTAACTTCAAAATTTCCTCCCCAGGCTCCAAAAATCATTGCTGGAATCGTCACTGATAAGATAAAAGTATTAAGAAGCGGTTAAATAACAGTATTAAACGCTTTACAAAAACGTGATATTTTTCACAATAAAAATACCATAATCTTGTAAGTTTGACAGCAGATGGTACATTATCAGTTTTTCTAGCGCAGTCTACTCACACAATCGACGAGCCACCTTCTCTAAGAAGAAGTAGCGCGAAACTTCAAACCGGCTTAAATGTTCACACTCTCGCACTTCGGGTTCAGGGATCGCTTCGAGACATTTGATGCCTTGTGAAAAGTATAACACTTCAAGAAACGCTTGCATCTAAGTGAATTGGCTGTTTACTTCCCAACGTCGTCCGAGGTGAGAGTTATGGAATGCGGGTGTCTAGCTGAGTAAAGGCGATGGAGCAAGATTGAGCCATAACATGAACCACGTACGTGGAAGATCTGGCAACAGTCTACGTTTCGCAGATCTGAGCACGACCGGGGTAGATGAGAGGGCAAGAGCATTGAGAGGAGACATTAATTTTGCATTGAGGAATTGAATTGCAAAATAGTTCCTTCCTCTAGGGCAGTCCATGCCAAAGAAACTATTTCCAGTGCAAAACCTCCAAGAGGCACCAAATTGGTTGAGTTCGGAGGCCTTCTCGATGGGCTAGAAAATGATTCCACAACGCGGAGGGTGGATCAGAGGGACCACCACGCATGACACGCATAACGAAGTGAAGTAAGTCTCTCCTCGCGTACTGCCTCCTCTAGCTCATACCCTACAGGAGCTCATTATACGCAGAAAAAGCTGGACAATACCATCTTCAGAGGTCCTAGCTCACGCCACTTAGTCACTGGTCCGTGTCCAAATCCTAGACTCCAACACCTCATAAATAAAAGGACGGCTTCCACATCATTTCTGGACAGAATGATTCCCTCCACCCATCAGCATCATTACATTTCCAGACTGTTCAGACCGTGGAGAAGGCGTAGGTCAAAGGAGCTTTGACCCAGCGCTTAAAACACGGTTAATGGAGAGCGCGCAAGAGAGAGTGAGCCTGTATTAACACGACTTAAGGTTGGATGTCTACTCCTGCCCTGTCATCTCCCTCCCTCTCTCTCTCTCTGTATGACTCAGGCGCGTTGAGTATTAGCGGTATGCGTAGTCGCAGGTTGGGGAGAGGGGGGGGGGAGAGAAGGGAGGTTGCTTTATGGGAACGACTGCCGCCGATCATCGGGAGGGCGGAATAATGGATATTAAAGTTAGCAGCTGCCAGTACTCCTGTGTGTCTAGCTATTGCGCACTGTCAACATGCGCCTTGTGTGGACAGAGCTCGTGAGTTAGCGTGTGCCTACGTGGCTGCAGTGGTACGACCACTTACCTGGTCTTCGATCGATTTATCGATCATAGGACGGCAAAGGGAGTATGGATGAGTCAGACCGGTTTGTGCGTGCATGTGTGGGTACGGTTGTGTGCGTGCGTGCGTGCACGTACCCGTTTTTTTGAACCGCAATCGATAAAAGGGGAGCTTGAGCTCCTGTAAAAACTAGGCCATTTTGGCAGACCTTCCTTCGACCGAGATGCAAGAATGGCTGTTGACTGGGCTCTACTAAGGCTGCGGATGATGTCATGGGAGCGAAGATCCGTAAAAAGCATAACATGGATGGTATTCCTTAATGGTAAATCAACGTATTCTGCCATCTGTTTCAATTGTTTTTTTTTGTGGACACCTTTGTGAAAGATTAAATCTTCACCCTAACTTTTAAGAGCACTTGAAGTGGAAGGAATTGTGTTTCGACGATCGAAGTGCCCTTGTGTTCCATGGGTTTTGCAAGCCTTGTCCATAGAAGTTGGTTCGCAATGGCGAATTTTTGAGGAAAAGTAAAGCAATCTGTTAAGCACACTCCGTCCTTCCACTTTGACGGAGGGTCAGATGGGCACAACTTGATGTCTGTCAAGCCCTACTGATAACCATCAGCAACTTCCATCAACGGTTAACTGACGCCGGGTGTTGGAGGCCTGCGTGAGAATGCTGCTTACTTCGGTTGTCTACCTGCCGACGCGGAGCCCTCAATCCTCGAAGGGTTAAGCCACCACTCTTTTGGGTGCACTGTCAAGTTCTATTAACTTGTATGGAATCTATGGCGACTTCAGGTACGGCTAGGGCAGGCCATCACAAGGCTATACTTGAACTAAGTTTTAAGGGCTCTTTCACTTATCTTAGAGCAGTTTCTCTCCCATGTACTTGAAATGATTCTCGCTAAGCTATCGACACAACTATTTGCGATTTCTTTGCCTCTTTAACCAACCACGACGGATCTAGAGTGCTTCAGCCACTCGAAGGTTCCCAAATTGACCATAAGAACATATTTTGCGGTTCAAACTCGTCCTACAGCCCTTGACATCAGCATAACCTGTCAATTTTGATAATATATTTTGTCAACGGTACACATTATCCAGATCGTAAATTGTGGCACTTCCTGCAGCCTCACAGAAGGCGTAATGAATCAAGGCAGCATGCAAGAACCTGTCGGTCTGGACGGCCACTGGCTTGGCCTGAGGGTCATGCCGCACATTGCAAAGTACAACTTGCGGGGACTGAAGTGTCCGCCCCGGTAACCACACATTTAAACAAAACACCAATTCGCTGGGGCTGCTGGTCTGTCAATGCTAGGATAGCTTCCAAAAAGGTATTTGCTTTAGGTTTAGAACTATTTTTGAGGAGATTTTTGGGGAAAATTGGCTACTTTGATTGGCGTAGAATCATGCAAAATCAACTTGTTGCCGAAATACCCTCTTGAAAATGACTTTTGGCGCTTGAAAAGGAGGAGGATAGGAGAAGAGAATTAACTGGAAGAATTCCTTCATGCTGTTTCACGAACCTCAACCAGGATCTGCCTCGGAGGAGAGAGAATCACACCAATCCACAGAACTAAAACGCAAAACAATTGTCATTCTTCACAACAATAGAATATCACACACTCAATCTGTCTGCGAGGCGAGTTGGTACTTCAAGCAGTGAGAGGAGGGCATTTTGGCAGGCCCTAACCACCAGTTGTCATGCCAACAGTTGGAATAGCATGTGACTTTCACTTCCAACTGACCTCCATGCTATTTTATGATTACTATTATTTTTCCTTCTGGTTTATGCACTTTGCAATGCCTGGCCTCCTCATCCACCTCCATCGTTGAGGTCACTTAAGGTGAACAGAAAAAGAGACAAACGAATGAGGATAAACATAGGCGTTAACATAAGTACATAGAAATGGTTATGGAGTGAAGATTGTTTCTGCCATTTTCTGTTGGCCTTTTGGTTCATGTTGAGACGAGACGTGTTAAGTTGGCTTGAACTGCACTGACCTCGGTATCGCGTTTTCCGAGCACTCACGCAAGCCTTCGCTTGTGCATGTATGGATGACCATGTACGTAGATACGTGCAGAAATGCTGAAATTGCTAAGGCAATGTGAAACGATAAATTGAATTATTTCAAGTGTAGAGATTAGCTGAAGGTTAGTGATGATGGGTTGTATGGTTAAATGGCGTGTTTCTCTTCTCTTACCGGCCTAATTTTATTAGTATAATAATCAGCTAAAAGTTCTATCAAAAGTTATTTTGCCTTTACCTCAACCACAGCCTCCATTCATTTGCATAAATAATATTCGTCAGCTGTGTCACATACGTGGCGAGTGCGTCACGTATATGTGACACCCACACTTGAGGAAATTATAGCACTATTCTGGAAGGAGTAATTGAAAATATCTTTTGCCTTTTGAGAGACTGCGGCGGGACATGTGCCAAAATTTCTTACAAGAGGAGAATCCATCTAATCACCAACACCCAAAGGCTTCATTCTTTGCTCCATTGTCTCCACGAAGCGCTGAGAATGCTAACTTCCAAGATAAGTTTTGCTCACATTTTGCACCATGTTGGCGGCCTGAGGCGCCGACTCACTTCACTATTAACTTAAGCGGCACGGCAGAATCCGCTCATTCCACCGCAATAATTGACGAAACGAGACAGTCCCCCAGGAGAACGCACTATCGTAAGGTCCCACTGATGACCAAATCAAGTGTTCCGAGAGTCGAAAAAAGGATAAGATTTCCTCCCCAGAGAGCCAGCATCATTTTTTTCCCTTTTAAGTGCTTATTTTTCAAAAGGATGACACCAGAGACGTAGACAAAGGTCAAGTCTGATCTGGATGTTTGTGTTTACTTCCTACCTCATAGCAGACAGCCGTACTATCGGCCGAGGGGCACAATTAACCATGCCGAGGCGTGATTTACGGGCTCACAGAACCCTTACCCCGTGCACTACGCGACCAAGTAATGGCGCGTAGGTGCAAGCACGCCACCACAGCCGCCCCACCCGCGCACGCAAGACTATCGATTTTCCCATCCTCTCACGGAGTGCACAGCGGGTACGACGCTAGCGCCTAACCTGCCTGGCCACACCCAACCACGACCTGCCGGTACGTGAAACAGATGAGGGGGAAAGCGGATACTCAACCATACCCTCCTCCTCCCTCCGGGCAAACAACAGTCCTAACTAGCTGCTCAATGCCAATTTAGTAGGATCGAGCCACGGACACAAAAACTCCGGAACTTTACGAGCTTCTCGAATGATCACTGATTTTTAAATTGGGGAATCCCATTAGTGGGGCTAAAGTACCCATGCCGGGCGATGCACACACCTCACAAGGTGTAGCACACAATAGGCAGTCTTAACTTTCGGGTGCCTGATCTCGATAACCACCATGATCTCCGGAGCGCAAATTCATCAACAAAACAAGGAAAAATAGCCAGCACGACCATGACCAAGCATCCAGCAATGTCTAAAATGTAATAAGTGTTAAGGTAACTGTGACATGGTAAAAACATAAATGCATGATGAGCATAAAAACATAGAATAGGGTAAAGACGAAGTCCGTAGACAAGGAATCAGCTGTAATCGCGATCTCAGAAGTACAATTCAAGAATTAGCGCTCTCAGAACGCGAGAAAAGCCGCTTCACTTGTCATGTGAGAACGCCTACACACACACACACACCACGCCGGAGCATGCGCACACAAACCCGCGAACCACACAGAGGATAGAATTCCAACGCAACTGAGTAATGCTCTTACTCTACATACGTTTTTGTCGCATTCCCACGTGCAGTGTGTGTGCCTGTATGAGTTAGTAACCAATCAGAGAACTGCATGTACAGTGAAGTGCACACGTACACTACTGATCTGTCTGTACACCACACTATGCACTGTGGGGATTGGTGTAGGCAGAGGTGTCCCTATGCGGCAGTGCTACCAGTGATAAATATATACCATTTAACAGAGGCGGTTCGGTGTGTCTGTTGTCGAGCTTTGTACGGAGGTGGGCAGTGTTCCTGTCCTAGTTGATCTCTCTGAATGCCTTTCGTTTGGTTCCCTGAGTGCAGAGTTTGGCCGGATATTATTAGTCGTTGCTCACATAGGTTTACTAGGTATTCAGAGTTCTGAATTTGGCACCAATGGTGCAGCTCCACTTGAATTGCAAGCGGTCCACTTAAAGGCAACTACTTGGGTAGGCAGAGGAACGACTGATCCTAGGATGCCTCCCCCAGATTGGCACAGGCGAGATTTTGCTGCTTTGTGTGGGTTGTTTTAGCGGCTGAGTTCGGTTTCTGACGCTGTTTCTGTATTTTGGTCGTCGTCTTAGGGTTAACAAGAGGAGGCATAACTGGTGTGTCATGGGCTTCAATCTAGTGTTGGAGGCCGTTGTTATTAATGGTTTGGACAGGTGTTCCGGGCGCCAATTAGACGTGTGGTTAAAAATAGCTTATAGAGGTCTCCCTTCAGTTCCATCTCTCCCCGTCCGGTTATCCGCTTGCTTCCGGGTTGTCGCGAGGTATTAATCTCGGGTGGTGTGGGTAACTAGCTTTGGAACGGCCCGAGGTTCTTCATTGTGAGCCTTCGATGCCGATCATGATACAAACCTTGGCCCTGCAACCAGATCTTTTCTCTAAAGTAGACGCCTTTTGTGCGAGATTTTCTCATCCTGAGAAATGGGCATGTTCTTCACTAGAGATGAGAGGCGTCATGCAACTCCATAGTGTCTGCCCTCTTAGCGTTCAAGTTCCCTCTAGTCGTCCACGTCCGAGTTGACGATGAAGAGTTGTAATGTGCTGGAGCTGTTCACGCTAGCATTGGATACGCCTATCAAGATGTAATCCCTTCTGAATAACTTCTGGGCAACAATACGATCGTGGATCCTGGATAACTGATAAATTGCGGTGATGTCAGCTGACCAGGTATCTCTGTGCCTCCGGATTTACAGGAGGGTGAAATTTTGATAAAACGTGACCAAAACGGGCCCATTTAAGCACATACCAACTTTAGGCAGGTGTAATCGCCAAATCAACTCAGGAGGATGAATAGTCAGCGTCCGCAGTATCTCTCCGCTTCACAAACTCACTTAAGATTGTTTATCCTTGGGGGAGGAGAAGGTGGAGGTGGAGGTGGGGCCCAACCTTCCTCCATAAATAAACACGACCTCCAAAACCTAAGTCTGTGTGTGTGTGTGCGTGTGCAAACCCTCACGTGGAGGCCTAGTCGTGCGACAGCAGCATTAATCATGCCAGATACGGAAACAACATGCACGGATATGTGCATCTTCAAACAATAGGGTTTTATGGGTGGAGTAGGCAGGTTTGGATAGTGGCGCGGCCTCCAACTTACTAGCAGTCAAGGTTCATGTGACAGCACTGTATGACTCAGCAGAGGTGGAGACCTTCACCATGACAGTCTGGATGTCTATTCAAGGGTTTAGTAAATAAATCCACTTTGAGGATGGGATCATCTCTGTGAGTGGCTTAGGGAACTCCTTCATTCTCTCGCAACTCTACCTCCTCTTATCGCGCCTTCACGGCCTTCCCGACATTTCGGGAGTGGTGTACGTCTAAAGGGATCAGTTGGCTACGAATGGAGAAGAATATCTAATGTAGATCGCTGAATCCGTGGAGCCTACATCAGTTTACAAGCTCTGAGAGTAAGTTTACCTGGAAGACGCGACACCACCTTCATCCAACAAGTGTAAAGAAGGACAGAAGTCGAGATGAAAATCCAAAGTTCAACTTGGTATTGTCAGCATCATCAAATAGGTTTCCTTGTCAGTGAATGTTTCCACAATGGGGAATCAGCATGTGACGAAAAATTCCAGCCTCTTGTAGAGTACTTACGTATCGGAAAAAACTTGTCCCACTTCGTCTGCTTTCTGAAAAGCGTTTAATTTGGTTGCAAAGCTGTAGAGTCTTCTTGCACAATTGGCTCCATAGAGTTTGCAGAGGTTACGATCTGCGACGGTGATTTACTTAAAAAGGGTCATGTGTAGCATCACAGCAGCTGGGTAAGTGATCCCCACATGACCTTACGTTTTTCCATTCTTTCATCAAAAAGGATCTTTTACGGAATGATGTATGGTAACACCTGGTCTTTGTGGTCCAAAGCCAGATGAGCATCGAGAGGTCTTCTTCACCGCCTTGTGGTTGGCATCAACCACCTTCTATACTGCTGTGACGTTTGATACAGATGGGTAGTCATTTGGTGCGGTGAGAACGACTTTCGACACTAGATGCAACAAATGACGCTCAGTTTTATTTGACAGTCCATTTTTGAGAAAATTAAGCACATCCGATGTGTCGGATACGCTTTCGCTTGGCTCCTTTGACTAAGGTACACTGGCTTCTGGTGACTTGGAGGTGGTAGTCACTTCAATAAATCACCTCCGTGCTGGTAGATAAAAGACAAACTGCAGGCTAGTCGGCTGAGGAGGCATAGGAGGGGGGGGGGGGGGGGGAGAGGTGGTGATGAAGTTAACACTCTTCGCGCCATTGTTTAGCGACTCCTCTCCCTCCCCCTCCACCATGGTTGTGCTGGTTCCAGGTTGAATGACACTATATGTGCCAATTTCCTGCCTTCTTCATTGCCTTCACCTTTTTTAATAAAACAATTAACAGTTCGCTTGCATGCTGTTCGAGGAGGGGGAGACGGGCAGCTGCGGTTATCGGTTTTTGCCCCGAATGGACATAGTGACTATCGATTAGTACGAATGTGAGACCTGTATCGATTTTTCGGCGACCAACTAGCGCGGGATATGAAATCGGTGTGTGAAAATGTGATGAGAGGAGTAGGCCACAAAATAAGGCCGCGGCGGATGTCGCCACCCTAGCCTTGTCCCGACACCGGCTGATTTAGTTTGTCTACAATCGGAGTACGCTTTGTTTACTGTCTTTCAATGCATGACTGTCTGACTGGGGGTTATGCTGAATATGGACTGGTGGAAAAGATGTCATTGGTCTGATGTGATGTTTGTGTTTTCGGTGGTAACGCTGGATGGCGGTAATAGGGGTTTGATTGGGACCACTTTGGTTAGTGGGGGAACCATCGGCCTCAATCTTGCACTGCAGTTATTTCAATGCTGAAGACTTCGGCTTATCCCCAGGGAGACTAATAATCTCAAAACATTTTTCCGATTCTGTAGTGGTTTGGGATAGGAATCTTGTTTTAGGGTCAATGCAGCTACACAAACGAATTGGGATTCGAACGAAGCCGTTCTCGATCACCAGTGCTTGAACGGTCCCGTTCCGGAAAGCGAATTTGACCTTGACACTAACCTTGAAACACAGAACGCGTTACAGATTAACGTAGCTTAAAGGGCACACTAAACTCACTTGGCTTAGCATAAACCGGAAGATTCTGTCCAGAAATAGGTTTTCCTAACTGAAATGGTCGCTTGGGCCACTCATTAGTAGGCCTCCTCTTGATTGGTCAATTGTATAGGGGGGATTAAGATGAAAGTCTTTAAAAAGTGGTTAAACGTGTTTGTACATGTTTCATATGGGGTTAAGCTGCATGAACTCGATGTCTAGACTCAGATGAGGCCGCCCTGTAGTCACGCTCAGGGTGGAGGTGATGTAGGGTGGAGTGGGGTAAGAAGGTTGGGGGAGGCCTGATGGTGATGGAAAGTGTCAGTCGGACAATTGCTCTAGACAGACCCACTCCTTGCCAAGTTTGAAAATGGGGGGAGGGGGAGGTTTTCATGCTTTTCTGAGGGCGTTCCTTTACGTTAAGGTCTCAAAACTAACTGAATTGAACTTGGAGCCCCCGTAAGATGTGAAGGCAACTGGGGGAAAAGAGGTGGGGCTGTGAGTTATCCGTAAAAGGCGAAAATGAGGCATACCGGCATAGGGGAACGTTTGCTACTACTTTGCGCAAGTTTTGGGAGGCTTTGAGTCGAGACGGAACCTAATAATAATGCAACGCCGATTGAACATCAAAGGCCGAAAATTGTCGACTATCATTTCCGGAAACTAAAAGGATATAAGAGAAAACAGAGAACATGACTAAAACCTAGGGGTTTTCCTTAACCCAAAGGTTAAAAGATTTTCCTTCACGCTTTCTTTTATCACTCATCTGACTTGGATAAAGAAAATAGTAACACTACTTGAACAGTCAGACTTATTGATTTTAAAAGCCAAAGTAAACATCTAAAAGTAGCTGGAAACAGATAAGGAGATAGGTGTCGTTGAGCATTTATACTTTATAACTCATTAGAATGTGAGTGGTTAGGTTACACCAAGCAATTGATGAGGTGACAACCTTAACCCTTTCGGAGAAGACGAACTCTGATTCCTTTTAAGCTTCTGCAACCTCACTCAAATCTCCCACATCCCAAATCCTTTACTTACTCATCCTCTTCTAGACGTGGGAAAACAAAGTGTGACAGGGGGTAAGCTCCCTATTATCCATGTACTTGATGTTAGAATCGTTACCAGCAAAAAGCAACATGATCTGAAAACCGTATGATTTTATTTTGGGTATTGGGACAGCTAAAGCGTTGTGCCCTGCGAATGGTTAACAAGGTTGTAATACTTTGTTTGTTCGAACTACCGGTTTAGGTCACTTGGGTGGCCATCTTGTTCTAGTCGGTTGGTCGGCCTCCGGGCCGTGCCAACAGCCCCCAAGTCCTCTGTTCCCAGAATATATATATTCTGCCCTAGTACTGCGCCTTCTTTTACCGTAAAGGGAGCCTCGGGACGCTACATTGGTGGCAGCGGAAAGCGAACCCGACTTTGATGGATTTTATCCTGCTCCATGCCGCTTCTGGCAAACGTCGGCGTTGTGAAAGAAGTACATGTGCTACGGAAAGAAGAACCTTTGGTATCTCGTGACAGAAGAGTCGAGATCGACGTTCATCTTCGACATCTCCCTCGCCCTCGTGTTCGACAGGAAAGCTATTAACAACTGAAGCGACACTAGCCGTGGACTCCAAGCCCAGAGGAGGGCCAAGAGGCGCGCATTTGATGCACTGAGTGCTACGCGGAATGGATGGCACTACAGGAACACATGCGTTCGAACCTCGACGACTGGGACGGTTAGCTCGTGGGTGCTTCTCGCAGCACTGATTACGTTGTGATGGCTGACACGGGAGGCGGACGAAGGGGAGCGTCGGGGACGACGCTTGAAAGAAGAGAGGGGCTATGTAATACTTTGTTTGTTCGAACCACCGGTTTAGGTCACTTGGGTGGCCATCTTGTTCTAGTCGGTTGGTCGGCCTCCGGGTCGTGCCAACAGCCCCCAAGTCCTCTGTTCCCAGAATATATATATTCTGCCCTAGTACTGCGCCTTCTTTTACCTTAAGGGGAGCCTCGGTATGCTACAAAGGTGATTTATATTAATTAAAAAACTACGGTAGAAGTGACAAAGTTGAGGTATTACAGTAACATAAAAGATAAGAATGCTATGAGCTCGCTCTTAATTTGTAAGCGATTCAGCAGTTGTCACGATTAATTCAAATGATCACCATTAAAATTTGTTTGATACATGCGTATTCGCGCCCATAAAAGTAACTGTGTCAAATTTTACCCAGAAATAAATAAAATACCTTATTTATTACTTTATTTGTTCCGACTGCTGGTTTCGGTTACTTAAGTGACCATAGTGTACTATCCGATCTGCTGGCCTCTGGGCCATGCCAGCAGCCCCCAATTCCTCTGCTTCCAGAACATGTGTATTCTGCCCTAGTATTATGCCTTTTTTAAATTAAAGAAGTCTCGGGATGCTACAATTGAGGATGATTCCGTTTTGGCTTGTGGTATGCGGCAATATATTGGCATAGAATTTAGTGCGTGAAGTCTTTTTCTATTCGTAGGGAGTGAAGATATCCAGCATCGCATAACTGTCAGCACCAGGTGCATATAAACAATTACGATGAGTTGAAAATCTTTAAGATAATCACACACCTAACCACGAGCTGACAATATAAATAAGTTACTTTGTAATTGAGACTCCTAGATTCTCTGAAGGTAACCTACTATAATTTGATGTATTTTGTTTTACTTACCTATTTACGTTAATGCCTCCAAATTGCCAAAGATTATTGGTTAGCGGCGTCCTTTCTAAGTCAATACGCTAAAGAGCGGCAAGTCGATTTGAGTTGGGTTTCGTTTATTATTGCTACTTCTAGATGCAAAACAGGTAGTTTTTATGAACTTGTCTCAAATCGATTCCATAGACCCATTCAAATTGCTGTTGAGGGTAATGTTGGCAGTGGAAAAACAACATTTCTTCGTTATTTTGAGAGCATTTCTCCAGACGTAGAAGTTTTTCCTGAGCCTCTTGACCAGTGGAATGACGTCGAAGGCCTTCGCCTGTTTGTAAATATGCATATATTTTTGACAGCTCAATTGAAGGAAAGTTTCTACGATAATCCCTGCAGATGGAATACTCCATTTCGTGCACAACTTTTGGTGACGTTAGCAAATCAACATTCGGTGCCTAGGGTACTTAAACTAATATTGGTTTTTTTAATAGGGGCAATTCAAGATTTAAAGCCATGTTCCTGCTTTTAGACGCCGAAAATTCGTCTAATCGAGCGCTCCATTCATAGCAACCGCTATGTTTTCACAGAGGCTAATCGACGAAAGTTCGTACTTTTCAATCCTCTGTTTGCTTATTTGCCCGACCATTAAACATATTTTTGTCGTAAATACTTTTAGCGGCGTTATCTCGGATGGCGATTGTAAAGTCATTGATGAATATTACAAATGGAGTTGTCGATTGCCGATTTTCAAATTGGATTTGATTGGTAAGTTCATTTTTAAAAATAAGAGGGGTGTCAATTTATGAACTGATGCACTTTTGAATAAAAATGCAACATTTTGTACAAGACATTTTAGCCAGAGCATGCCAAAGTTGAGAAGCATTGAACTCCATTTTAGTTTATCTTCGTTCCCCACCTGAAGTTTGTGAGAAACGAGTTCGAATTCGCCAACGAAAAGGAGAGAATTCCATGTCTATTGTTGGTTGCTAACAGATTTGTGCTTCTTCAACTTTTACAACGCTGTTAAGTCAAGCAATCTCTTCACTTTACTTCTAGGAATTCCTTAGAGAGCTGCACAAACTTCACGAGGAATGGTTGTTGGGAAAATTATCGAAGTTTTGTCCTGCTCCAGTTGTTGTAAGTGTCTCAATTTCTTAGTCGATTGCTATAAATTGCCCAAAAATAAGCGCAATTGCCAGTTGAGCCTCCCCCAGGGAGCAGTTGAGCACTGTCGTTCAGTTTTGGACATTTAAGGCGGTGCTTTGGGAGAAAACGAGCTGCAGCGATCATTCAAAAAAAGCATCTTGTAGTAATAGTGGCGTGCAAAACTCCGGAAATCTGCTTTCTTGCATGAATTACATCACCACAGCTATCGTACATTGACAGCGATCGCATGTCACACATTTGTGACAATGGGCTGAGGCGGGAGGAGCTGAGTGTCACACACATGTGCCACTGGCAGTATACATGTGAAGTTATTCCCTCCCTATTTACATTCATAAGCTGTTGATATACTTTTGTTTAAATGGAACTATTGCTCTATCTCACTGCAGATATTCGATACTTCTGGATCCCTGGACCATGTTAAAACAACCTATTTCAACAGAAAAGACGAAATACTCTCTGGAATTTAGGTTTACTTCGATTGCCTTCATCGGTACACAAAGGAACTGATTTTTTACGTGGCTATGCAAACAATTGTTTCAAGAGCGAGGAATTTTTTTGTTTTACATAACAAAACTTAGGATGATTGTAAGAACACCGATTACTTTTTAAGAAAAAAAATGGATATAAATGGTGAGTGTCTTCTTGTTAATCAGCACCAGCTTCTCTCTTGATAGGACCACCGAGTGGTGTCAACTACGCCCCAATGCGCATTGTAAACAAGGCATGGCATGAGGCATTGATGGATTGAGTGAGTCAGGGAGGTTGCGCCGATCGTGGCGCAAACGGTGAAAGGCAGTGCATCGTGGCGCCTATGACGAAGTAGGTATTCACCTGTAGATGGTGGTAGATGGGGGCAAACATTGCAAACTGAAGCGTGAGGAAGTGTAATGGGGTGTTGTGGTCTAGACACAGTCGTGAGTGGGTTTGAGGGCGCTTGAAGTCGATTGGTGGTGCACCGTGTTGGGTGTCGAAGTTGTCTAGACGTGGGCAAGAGTTGGGTGCGGCTAGTGAAGGTGGGATAAGAGAAGTAGTGGGTCAAAAACAGTCCAGAGACTAAATTGGAGTGGTACTAGAAGAAGGAGGTAAAGGAAATAACAAACATAAATTTAGAAGTTGGACGCAGAATGCTGTGATGATGGGCAAACGGTCATGGAGCCAGGTCGTATAAGTAGGAAGGTAGAGTAGTATTTACTAAGTAATAGCTTAAAAAGTCATTAATTAGGATAGAAGGATAGATAAAGGCAGCAAAAGACGAAATAATAAGGCAAGAAAACGGCGTTGCACAAAGCCGACACGAAGGGCATCGAAAAGCCCTCATCGTTTGCAGATTTCCTTACCAATCCACTCTAATGGCAACCCATTAATCGAATTCATCAGTCCATGCAAACAATCCAATCTCTACGGCTGTGGAATGGCATCCCACATACCCCTCATCCGCCTCATCATCTTCACCATCTGCATTCAAGCACCACACCACCTCTTCCTCCTGCTGCCCCTTCTCTTACTCACATCAGACCATTCGACGCAACTGCAACGAAGTAGTGCCAATATTACCGGCAGTAGGGAGGCTTGATTTACTTCTTCTTCTCATGATAACGCCTGTCTGTGGCTGTGTGTGCCTGCGTGTGTGTGTTGTTAGTGATAATGGCGTGTGTGTGTGCAAAGCCGTTGATGTCTTATGCAATGCGACGCACGTGCCAGGCATAATAGCATATGAGGCTAATCTACAGAAACTTGTCGAAAATGCTCCAACTAATACCCTCAAAGTCGCCAATATGCGGGTGCCATCCAAGAAATGCGGCCTTGAATAACGACACCCAGTAATAATGTTTACATCATGCTAAGGAAGAAGAGCATAGATAACAGGCACATGGGATCCTGTGCCTATCTGAAAGGGAAACCAGTGCATGTTCAAGCACCCTTCCCACAGACAGTGAAGATCCTGGTCAGATGGGACAAAGATGGGGGCAACAGTGTTATAACCTTCGACTTTTGTCTGTCGAGAGCCTCTGAGCGTTAAGATAATGTCGGAGGGATGCCTGCGTATAGTACTTAAATAGAGACCTCCAATTAATGGGGTGTAACGCATATTATAGGCAAATGTTGGCATAAGACTATGACTGGTGAGGTGTGGGTGAAGAGCCAACCGGTTGACAAATAAGCTGGTTAGGGTTTAGGCTATGTTAGCAGTCCGACTAGTAGGTGTTTTGTGGATGATTAGTCAGTTACTTCTTCGATTGGTTGCCATGCCTAAGTGTTTCGCAGTCCACAGGATTTGTCCTCCACATTTGACCGGTCATTCGGTTATGTGTGCTTGCTAGTTGCCCAACCAGCCAACCAATCTTCCGATTGGGCTGCGAACACGAGGCAAAATGCCACCTTTGTTGTGTGGAAAAAGCTGCAAAGATTAGTTGATTTTCACTTCGGTTATTTGGCCATCGTTTGCTGTTGCTGTTATTGTCGCATTAAGTAAGCAACGATGAGTGCTTTAAACCATAATAGTGTTGGTAGAGGCCCTTCGCCTGTCGCCACATCGTAGCGCAGAGTAGGGGAGGAAGCATTCGTAGACAAGTGTGGCCCACGCCTTTGGATGTTACACTGGGTCTCACTCCAACCAGTCTCAGGAGCCGCATTGCCCCACAGGCTCTGCTAGGTGCAGCAGGAGAACGGATTAAACTACCAGTGTGGAGAGCTCCTTAACTGACATTAGTGCAACATTCCTAGTACCGATTCGTTTCAGGCATCATTGGGAGGATTCTGCTGGCGGTTCCATTCATCATATGTATGACGAGGGCATGCAGAGAGCTCAGCACATTATACTCCCTTTAAACCACCCCACCGTCTCGCTAGCAAGTTCTCGTCGCTGTGGTCATCCAAAGGAAGTAGGTTCCATTCAGGCAGTCGTCATCGTGAAAAGCGTTACTTAACACCATTTGTTGCTCTCATTTTAGTGCCATCGTTTTCCACAGACCCATTGAGTCGTTCTATTTTACAATGGAAATAGTTAGGGTAAGCATTATGAGCTCAGTAAGGGGGTTGCAAAACAACCCTGTAACACAACACACCAACTGACCACCTCGAAGAAGGGTGGGTAACGGAGTTTTTTGCAAAGTGAAATGCAGTGCATCTTCTGGCCGATCACAAAGGAGTCATCTGTGTACACTTTGGCCTCGTGTATGTTTTGTCCATTTCCATCCTTGGATGATGCGCACAAATTGTGCCATTCCCTTCATCCACACCGGCGTGGAAGTGAAATTGGTGCGAGTGCAGTGGTTGTGTATCACAGCATTTGTAAAGGGACCTACATGGAGAATCTTTCATGAGGAAACAAAAACGTTAGGAAAGAACACACACCAATGAACTGAGCAAATAGGTTGGACTGCGTTACCCAGTAAAGGGATTGATTAATTCTTTGGAGGTGACGCAAACAAGTGTATGGTTAAGTAAAGGAAAGTAAGTGAAGGAGCAGCCCGAAAAGGACTGTTGGTCGTCATTAAATATGCCGAGGCATCAGTAACCGAATTTCTTCAAAGGCATAATTAAAAGGAGCGTAAGGCGGAGAGTCGGTGTAGAGATGGCTTGGTTGTGATTCTAAACGCTGGGTGATGTAGTGACCTTCACAACACCGAGAAAGCACTCTTTAGGCCCTGACTAGGGACTGAATTGCAGAATTCGAGATGTCCAGTAGATTTATTTCTCGCATGAATACCGGAAGTATTTTAATGGAAATTAGCACTGGTGCAATCTTCTTCTTTTTACAGGATACCGTAAAGAATGGTTTTGGTAGCTGGCAACGTTTGGACAGAGAATAGGCAGGATGTGGAGGTGGCTGGATAAAGAGATGCATAAGGAAATAGACATGAACTCAAGATCTAAGTATCTGCTAGAGTTGGGATGCGAGTTAGTCGGAAGGCGTCGGCAAGCAACCCTGCTAGTCATCCACTGCCATATATAAGCTCTCAAGTAAGGGTCATGGTGTGAGGTATCTAAATTAGGCATTAAACTTTTGTAAACACGAAGGAGAATAAACGATGTGACTCTAAATAAAGTGCTGACACACCACCGTTGAACAATTAGAATGCGCAATGCAACTAGATGGATTAGTCCAGCGAAGGATAATAGGCGTAAGAGTAATGATGTGGCAAATCCGGATCCATTCAGTGATTACCTGCGCACACACGTACGTACTACGCACAGTGGTCTTCCTCATCATAAGTCGCCCAGTCGACCTGTGGGTGAACGAACAACTTAAAACACCTGTCGTGCAGTCGCAATGTAAGTATAGAAGTGAGTGAAGAGAAGGCTACTCTCAATCGTTACTGTCTGGTCATATCCTTGTCCAATTCCCTCCATTCCCAACTTCTGCTCATTTGTGCAACAATGCATTGATGAATCATCAGCCACTATACGGTCTGACATAGCTGAGGATTTTCCATTCCATCGGCAGCAGCAACAGCACTAGATGCCACGCCACGCCACGCCACGGCGTGACATGACATGACACGACACTGCATCATGTGTGACAGTTGTAGTGTGGTCGAGTGAGTGGCGCGCGACACTGGTGGAGGGTGAGGAGGCTGGTTGAATCAGCACTCACTGTGGACAGCCTTCGTAGCTCAGGGGTTAGAGCACTGGTCTTGTAAACCAGGGGTTGATAATTCGAGACTCTCCGAGAAGAAGGAAGGAGAGGAGGGCTCTTAATTGGGGATTTTTTTTAGCAATATTCATCGCTTCTTTGACTTTTTCTTTTTCTTAGGTCTTTCTATCATCTTTTGTGCCTTCATTTCTTATTATTCGGGGAATTATTTTAATTTGCATTAGGTTTATTTTTGCACAATTTTGTGTTGTACTCACTTTTTCTCCTTCCTGCATGTCCTCCTTGCTAATTTTATTATTATTTTTCCACATACGTAATTTTTAGCTGCCTTCTAATTTTTTTCTTTCTTTTGCATCTTTCCCCTACTGCCACTCAAATTAGTTCGTTTGGTGCATTCTCACTACCCCACTTTTCCTTCTTTACTATGCGCACCCAACTCTTGTCCACGTCTAGACAACTTCGACACCCAACACGGTGCACCACCAATCGACTTCAAGCGCCCTCAAATCCACTCGCGACTGTGTCTAGACCACAACACTCCATTACACTTCCTCACGCTTCAGTTTGCAATGTTTTCCCCCATCTACCACCATCTACACGTGAATACCTACTTCGTCATAGGCGCCACGATGCACTGCGTTGCACTGTTTGCGCCACGATCGGCGCAACCTCCCTGACTCACTCAATCCATTAATGCCTCATGCCATGCCTTGTTTACAATGCGCATTGGGGCGTAGTAGACACCACTCGGTGGTCCTATCAAGAGGGAAGCTGGTGCTAATTAACAAGAAGACACTCACCATTTATATCCACTGTTTTTATCAAAACATCTTGAAAAGTTCACTGTGTTCGTGCAACCATCCTACGTAGCGGGATGGGGCTCCACAAAATATGGAATCTTGGTATTTTCCTGTAAAAAAAACTATTCAAAGTTTTGGAATATGTGCTTGCATAGCCATCGTAGAAGCCAGTTTCTACGTATGCTTGTGAAGGCGATCGAGTTAAACTTCGATTTTCGGAGTGCGTGTGACACTGATTTTCTCGCCTTAGCCAATCTGTCACAAATGCGTTACATGCAATTTTAGTCAATGTTAGGTAACTGGGATGTCACACATCAAGCACATCTATCATGTTTACTTAAATTGCACCACCTTAGCTGTCGAAAGCTGGGCAGTGGTGCTCAACCAGTCCCTGAGACAGATCCTAATTATTGATACATTTATTTTGTAGGACATTTTATGTTTTTTTTATTCTTACGATGCAAATAACACATATGAAGGTCAAGTATGTGGTCTTGCATTGTCACGACCTCCTGGCATGCGTGGGAACAAATGCGCACATCGAATGACCCAATGACGCAAGCCTCGTGTAACCCTTCTTCGATCTGGACTGCATTTCAGACTCTCGCAGTTTTGTGTGTAAGCCCTGGTTTCCTTGACATTTTTGAATTTGTGGACAGTGTAGTTTAAAATCCGCTTACCTAACATTCAAACGCTGCAGAAAAGAGTCTCGAGTGATAGCTGTTCGGACATGAAATTTCACCGATGTAAGACAGGCATCAAGGTAGAGGTTAGTTGGTGCATTACGTCTAAGTTGTGTCTGTTGAAATTGGGAGAATGGCATTTGGTCGATTGTCATGTACAACTATCGTATAGTCGCTTTGTGCATCCTTTCAGCTTCGAAGCAAAGATGACTCGCCTTGCTGCATTTCAAGCCGCATGCAGTTGCAATGCTGTTTCTGCCTAAAAGTGCCTCAGTTTATGACACACTCTTAGTTTGGACTAGTTGAATAAATGCGTTTACCGATTTTTTTCGCCATGGCTGACTTCGGTTCGTCAATCCACCTTTGTGACCCCGATGTTGATGCCTTTTCTAGGACAGATGACTCGGTGCCAAACTGACGCTTTGAAAGGACGGCATTTGTCTAGTCACCAAGTCACTGTCAGTGCACTAGCTACTTTGTTTTGCATTGTTTTTCTACCGATTCTGTGCTTTTCAAAGCAACGAAACTAAAATATTTGTACTTATTTTCACAGAAATAATGAGAAGAGTCCAAACCACTATCGCACACTACCTCTCACTTAAGTGTCATGGTGTACGATGTGCAATTCGTGTAACAGGGTTTGTAAGACATCAAGAGGAATGGAAGATGTGACCTTGAATGAAAGTGTCTACACACCACCGTTGAACAATTAGGATGCACAATGCAGCACGATGGATTGGTACAGCCAACCATAGAAAGAAACATGGCAAA